>OV121063.1:5230000-6537500 GCA_921293045.1 Aplocera efformata
TTAACGGACACGATATTTGTGTTTGATGTGTCCAATTGAAATTTTCGTAGTTTTTATAAAAGCGTCCGTAACAGAAGCTTCGCCCTCTGTTGATACCACACTTCTACGAATACAATTTTTTGATGAAGGTGTCTGAGACGCGAATAGAAACTTTTGCAGAATATTTTTTGTTAAAAGTACCAGTGATAAATGAAGCGTCGCTCTGTGATGATAACAAAGATAACCTACCAGGACATTATAATTGTGTAGGAGGTGTTTTAAGAAGCGAAGAGAAATTATTACAGTAATTTCGCCACAAAGCCGTGTACCCAGTAGAAGGTTGTTGGTGCCGGTGAAATTACAGGCCCATGAAGCATTATATCCCCGTCTCAGAGTGATGAGTGCAACGCGATGCGACTTGGGTCTTCTCTTACAATACGTCGGTAAGGGAGGATCTGAGTCGTATGCCTGTTGATTATGGGCAGCGGTAACGACATATCAAGGGTGGGCCGTCAGCTTGTTCCGTCACTTTTGTCACATATAGATATTGCTATAAAATCAGGGGCCAATTCGGAACGAATGGTTCTTTAGTTTTATGATTGTGCTCTTATCGTGAACGCGTTGGCCTTACTTCAATGTTTTCGTTCCCTTTTCCTGTGCCCTTGGGGCCCGTTTCTTCGCCCGAGGTGACAATTCAATTTTCGCCAGCTCAAATGTTTCACGTTTAAATAAGATCACGAAGAAAGCGTATAGCTTCCTTAAGTATCCTATCATTGTCTTAATTTTACGAGAATTATTGATGTCGAACGAGAATAAAACTATGCGTTTTGAACAACAAATTTTATCAACAAGTAAGGAGAACTTGTTGATAATTGTCGTTCAAAACGTATAGTTTTATTCTAGCTGTTGAATTATTAGGTAGTGGGGGATCCAGTTGCTCGTTTCCGTAGGCTATCCTTTGAATCTATTTGAATCTTTGAACCTATCCTTTGAATCCCAACACGAATCCCTTGGTTGGTGCTAAGGGAGCAACAAAAAGTAGCAGTAGGACTTGCGCAAAGTTCGCCCGGAAAGTACTGCCACCACACTTTTAAATGTATCGCGCTCGCATTGCTGTGCTGCGGTGGAAGGGTGTGGATGCCGGTCAAATCACATGTGCATGAGATGTAATATACCCGTCTCGGTTGACGGGTGCAACGGTGTGCGACTTGGGTCTTCTCATACTGCGGTCGGGGAGGACCTATCTCGCTTTGCTATTATGGGCGGAGGTAACCTGCCATCAAGTGGGCCTTCCGATCATACTGTTGTTTCGTTACATAAACAATGTTGTTGATGTTTTCACAAAAAAAAGTACTATATGTATTCTATCAGTTATTTTGTTCCCATATTACTAGCTATGCCTAGTTTTGGGCCAGAAGGCGGTGTATTTTATTTTTTTTATTTGAATTAGTGACGGAACGTGCTCAGGGCCCACCTGATAGTAAGCGGTGACCCTCGCCCATGACAACAATAATGCGTGCGACTCAGTATGAAATAGGTCCATAAATATTTATTTATGTTAGAGATATCTGTCCAAACTCTGAATCATAAATACGGAAGATGATACGAAAAGTAAAGCACACCCCCGCTAAAATTTTAATTAATGAGTTTCCTAAAGAGTACAACTCCGTGCGCCGTCTTTTTATCTGTAACTATCTGTAGCTTTTCCCTGCAACTTCGTTCGTGTGAAATGTAAAATTTTTTTTGCGCGGAACCCTAATATTTATTTCTTCTTTATTGAAAATAAAAGTAACTGAGGTTACTCCTTATAAAATGAGCTATCTGTCGGTGAAAGTCCCGTGAAAATTGGTCCAACCATTTTGGAACAAAGAGACAGAAAGACAACATTGCATTTCCTAAAATCTGTTTATTGACATTACAAACAGACACATCAGTTTTATTTACTTGTATAGATGTAAGAACAGGATACGAACTATACCTGAAATGGAAATATTTAACAGCACTTCTCCGGGCGAACTTTGCACAAGTTCTACTGCTACTTTTTGTTGCTCCTTCAACACATAGGGAATCGTATAGGGATTCAAAGGGAACATACGCGAGCAACTGGAATCCCAATACCTAATAATTGACACGTGTTTCGCCACTCCGCAAGGAATCTTCAAGAGCGTTGACGCGAGATGTTGCCATATTGAAGACTGCGAGTAAAGATTTACAAAAATAGGGTATCTACTCTGTTGGCACCAAGCTGAGCTAAATTAATTGTGTCAGCGCATGAAAGCAATAAAATCCTTGTTATTTCAATGTGACACATAAACGGGTTTCACGCTTGGCAGCTACAGGCTTGACACAAAATGCCTAATAAACGGATTTTACGTTATTTATGTTCGAATTCCAATCTGAGACTGAATGTCGATGAGTCCAATTCTAATAAAACTGGATTCGGGAGTTACTACCAGAAGTAAGAAATTCGAAATATGAATAAATTAGCATTTACAATTTATGAGAGTACCAAACAGAACGTCGCCCATTTATAGGCCTAACGCAAACGCTAAAATCGGACATAGATTTTCGTTCTATTACCGCCGACTATAGTCGGTGATATTTTTCAACGTTACGTTGTTGTTAATGTTGTCAAAAACCTTGTGCTACCAGGTTTTTGACTGACTTAAAACAAATAATATTATAGCAGAAAACCAAGGGGGAATGGGTTTGGCTCGCTGCTATTCGGTACGTTTGGGTAAATATTTGCCCAGAGACATCGAGGATAAAGAAGTTCATCGACTATGCCAACGGGGCCAGTGCAAAGGTGCACTGTTTTTTCTCTCCAGATAGGTGGTTATCTTGTTATCGGGGTCACCAAGAATATGTTTTCAGTCTATGCTCAATTTTACGCTCAATCTAAACACCTGGTTTCTGCGCTAGAGCGTCTTTCTTAGTATGTCCTCTCCTTTTCTAGGGCAACTGCTGAAAGAATCGAAGAGATTTAGCCAACTTGTAACATTCTTTGGATCAAACACTCCATAACCATGACGTCTACATAACCATAAGAATTAGAACGCGATTATTATTGTCACGGGCGACTTTTGTCGGGCCGACTAAAAGCGGCCGTGTGCGCTAGCTCATATCCGCATTGGCAGTCGCATGAAAAATGTTAACGTTCCACCTCCTAAAGCATAACCCAACGTTGCGTACGGTTTTCGTAAAATACCCACTCGACCTATTTCCGTTTACGTTTATAAAAGAACTCTTTAGACTCGAGTTGTAGAACCCCTACTAAAGTAAAAATATTGAAATGGAAACAAAAATTGCACTCATCCGTTCTGATGTCAATTCAAGATATGAATAAACGGGATCGCTAAAGGGACAGGTAGACTTTACAACAAAATGTAATTAACTGGTTTTTATTGTCTTCCTATATTGTCACCAATTCCATTTCATTTGTCACTTGATTAATTTCATGTAGTTGAAATCTATCATCCTTTTCTTCCGTTTTATTTATTAACTTTCAAAAATTAATAGTATTAATTTCATTCCCATTTCCATGTTACTACCTGAATAGTGATTTCTCATTACCAAAACGTTTTAATTCTAAATATAACCTGATGCTGGCTACTACTCTGAAAAGCTGAATCTAAAAATAAATGCTGAGAAATTACGGAGCTTAATTTAAAACGATTAAACGCATTGAGATTTTTTGTACAATACAGCAAACATTTTATTACCTTTTTAATTTATAGGTAAAACTGTATCGTACAAAATAATTTATCTTCAATATTAAACGTACAATTTTATTGAATAAGTTTTTGATCTTGTGCAATGAAATACAGCACAGTATAAATACACACAGTCTTCCATCGTTGCCGTCTGTACTGGGCAACCGTGCGGGACGTGAGGGGTAAGACGCGGGGAAGGCAAGCACAATCTGCCCATATTAGCACTCTTAACATGGGCAGAACGCGGCTTATATACATCTTTAAACTGTGTAATAATTGGTAATCTGTAATCGACGAGGAAAAAAGGGTCTTTTTTTTCTGTCTTCCATTGAAATACATTTTTGTATGAGACAGTTTAGTATTTTACATTAATACTTTTTCAAAGGTGTAAAATTATCTGAATATAACGCGATTCCCATCTGTAAACATAAAAATGAATCCCTATTTCCCTTGGTCACGGAATCACGCGTGAACGGCTGGACCAATTTTGTTAATTATTTTTTTGTTGTGTTTGATATTGACAGAAAAAGGTTTTTATGAAAGAAAAAATTAAAAAACTTGCGCGAAACAGAAAAGCTAACTTAACGACCATTTTAATTTTTCTAATTTAACTTCCTTAGTGTTTTTGACAATATAAACTTTTCAAATGTAACCCTAAAGCGTTTGACATAACTGTCAGTTGTTTATATGGTTAACTGTCAGTTATTTGACATAACTGGAAGCGATTGACAGAATGCGCGCTGCAAGTATCGTTTAACACAGATGCATCAGTCGACATTATTAAGACACGACAACATCTGTCAAGTCAGCTAGTAAACTTATAAAAATTAATGCCTAGGTTTTAAGTTCTTAAATCTATTTTCAGAAAGACAACGGCGGACCAGTAATCCAGAACAACACACTCGTGGCAGTCGCCTCATTTGTCCAAACGTGTGCCATCTACACCCGTCCACACGCCTTCCCGAAAGTGTCCAGCTTCGCTCGCTGGCTCGACTCCATCATATGGGACGATAACAACCGCCCAAGCATTGGAACCACTCAAATCACCACTGATATCACAACAGACACCCCTACGCCCTACTTTGTGGACCCTAGCAAGTTCATGCTGACTCTTCCTTACGACCCCGTAAATCTTCCTCTGGTACCGAACGAAGACAACGCGGTGATGCCAAGGGTCAGTCTTTACGAGTCGTACCTCCAAAATTTGATGAAGGCGAAGACTTCAACTCAACCCCCTCTTGTGAAAGTTATGGATAAAGCGGAGGCAGAAAAGATGGAGTGGTTTAAGAAATATGGTAAAGCCGTCCTGATGATGCCGCAGCTTGGGCAGAGGAATTTTCAACAATATGACTACGACAACAGCTAAACATTTTGAAGCCTCATAATAAAAATGCTTGTGAAATTTGTTATTTCATTTTAATCCCATTATGAAATTTGGTCAAGAATTAAGAAACGATATCCTAAGTCGTATTAACTATAAGTCTTCCATGTTTACACAGAAACTGGAGCTAAGCATAATCGATAATAATATCGGTCGATACTTTCGTTTTCATACAAGCATTTATGTACTCAGAGTACTCAGATTATTTGCAAAGAACTGTTAAGCGCTTCATTATGTACATAGATTGCGAGATTGCGTTGATCAATCAGTGTTCTTAAGATTTCAATTCTAGTCGCGTACCACTGAGCCACCACCTTCGGGCTGTGTAGTTCGGGCTGTGGTACAAAACATTTTTATTGTTTTTCGTAGGCAGTGGTCAGTGAACCGGGATAATCTGTTTTACAATACATTAGTATAAAAATTATTATGAGCGTATAAAACAAATTATTGACTTCCTCTCAGACTATTTTCCACATCCGGTTCGGGTTGCCCGAAGCCTCCGGAACATCCGTACCGGAAGGAGAACATCCTAAAAAAGCGTTAAATAATTACTCTCCTCGGCTCTAACCCGGCTCAGACCCGTCTGCGAGCGCCATATTAATGAGGTATTTATTTTTCAGTGAGGACCTTGTCTGTTATTTTTTTACATATGACGTCACATCTTTGAACTTGACAATGGCAAACGTGGTGCTTGAAAAAAGAAAAAAATTGTCAATGAATGAATGAATATTTATTGTTTCACCAAAAAAGTCAAAGATGGTAACTTAATAAAACAATATGCTTAATCTTGGACAACGGGCGGTCTTATCGGTTGTTGGATGCAAGCTATTTCTTTCAGACAATCTTTGGATGGTATTATGGTCGCTTAATAAGACAGTGTTGTGCGGTGAACGCATTCTAGTTCAAGTCGGTCCCGTTAGTTGTAAACGAGTTTCCACGAACATAGTTCGGGAACTCTGAATATTTAATACGTGGCTTAAATACATTTTCATTATTAAAGGGTGTTAGTATCCTGTGGCGAGCGGTTTTAACTCACGGTAGACAAAAATATTATTCGGACTACATAAAATATGAGAAGAATCTGCTACTTTGGTAACCGTGTTAGATATTGTATTTATTGTACACCAGAAAGAAAATACAATTAAAGCCAGGAAAAAAAATCTTAGTTTTTAAATGCACAATGGGCGGTATTATCTACAAAAGCGATATCTTCCATGCAACCTTTGGATGGATAGAAAGAGAGTACACATTAGAAAGAGGTGTACACAGGATTATTATAAAATAAAAATACTTTGAACATTATCATATGATTAAAGTTATTTAAATGTATATACTTGACTTAAATATCTTTAATAAATGTCGTGTCATTAGGAGTAATGACATCTTACTTCATACTCGTAATGTGTAAATTATATACCGTTATATTTGAATTTTTAAAAGAGCGAGCGAAGCTTTTTAACTCATAATAAGCAAAATTAACTGAATCTTTATTGAAAAATTTAAGTATCTTTTTACATTTATTCGCAGTTTTAAAATAATATAATAACAAAATGACCATAATCATACAATATTTTTTTGCATATCTGTGTTGGATAGAAATAGACAACGAAACAGCAAAATTTAATACACTTGAATAAAATACTGTTTTCTCAGTAATAAAAAAACGTATGAGAAAATAATTCTAAACCGTATCAAATACGGCAAAACATAAATAGTTGTATAATGGATGGGTTCAAAGGTACAGGAAAATCGTCACGGGTATATCGGCACGTAGGACCATTCCTACAAACGTGTCCCCGGCAATACTCTCAGGGGCTATTTGGTGCCACGATTTTGGAGAAAACTCGTATGAGAACTATTTCGACCTCCTGTTCTGTATGGGAAAAATGTCTGTGGCAATTTTTCACGCGTATCTCTGTTACATATCGGGAGAATTGCGATTGCATCTCGTTTTTATTTGTTTACTGATATCCAGCGCGTGCTAGGCAAAGCAGATAACTTTTTTATATGATAATTGCCGCGCTTCGCGGTGTAATCCGAATCATCGTAAGGAAGAAGATTTAGAGATTAAAAGTAGTGTTGTATAGTTAGTAGTGTTGATTCAGAATATAAGTTAAACATAAAAGAAATGTTAAATCTAACAAGTATGTTTGTTATCGATTAAGACGTAGGAGCAGACAATGTAATTAATGAATGAATAGGGACGGAAAACAATTTGAAATCCATTAATTCACGCCAAGATCCTAAGACAAGGAAAATACACTGGCGACGCTGATGTGATTGTTATAGGATGTGTTGTATATAGGAATAATTTATTGTTGTGGATTTGCATAAAAAATATAAGTTAAGTTACTTTTTGTACAAAAAAACCAAAGTAAGTGTAGTTGTCTCTATGAAAATGTAATAAATTCCATTTCTTCGCGCCACCGACATGACCAGGAGACCATAAATAAACAGAAAAGTCCATGGATTTGCCCGATACCGGAGAAAATAGTTTTTCAAAGTACCAGGGCGTCATGGGCGAGTAAGAGGCTTTGCGTAAATCCGCCGCAGGGCACGCGAGAATAAATCTTTACCCACCACACATTTACTGTTTATTGTTGCGTAAGGATGGGTTGAGAATCGATTTGGAAACGAGTAAATCGATTTAAGGTCAATTAAGCGTGTGGATTGCGGAATTATTATGCGTATTTGCTAATGGTTATTAATTGGGCTATTCAATAATTAACCTGCTAGTAATTTCTCAGTCTGTCTCATTGTTTGAACAATAATGACAGGGTGATTGTGGACTCTAGTTGCATTTACATATTGAACTCACTGATAACACATCCGCGAGATCGATTGATTAAAAAAAAACGAAAAAGAAACGATGTTAATACTTTCATCCCTCATTCCTGACCCACAGGTGACAATGACTACCATTTTAAATAAGATACCTTCAAATCGGTATACAACGGTCGAAGAAAAAAGTCACAGGAAAGCAAAATACGCAATGTTGATGACATATTGTCTTGGATGACATATTTTTTGCAATTATTTAACAACCAGACTATTGGACTGAGTCTGAAAAAAATTTTAAAGGACCAATCTGAAAGCATTACCTTTCAAATAAAAAATAATTTTCAAGCCCTTGGAAACCGTTTGAAAATAGGATCTTTATGCTTTTTGTACTTAGTTCAAAACAAAATGGATCATTTTTAATTTGAGATATTCTCTGACATAAATCACGATTTAGCGTACTTCGTTATATTAATTCGATTACTCGATCCATCGAACATGATAGTTATGCGTTGTCCCATCCCTGCGCACCATTTCCGCTTCAAGCCCAACAACATGTGACGGGTGTATTAGTGCAGGGTGACATTTTGTCACGCACTGTAGAGCCTTTATTCACAAGGACTTCAGTTGCCAGTCTTACTCAAACTGTAGGCGCACAGAATGATTGATTACCGTACCGTACCAGCCTCTAATGTTCCCACTGCAGGGACACCGGCCTACTCACGATAATTGAGAGTGAATGGGCTCTGATCTACCACGGGAGCCCAATCCAGATTGGTAGATGTCACTTGACTTCGACTTTATGGTTCTAAGACATGCCGGTTTCCTCACGATGTTTTCCTTCACCGTTTCGAAAACGTGGTATTGCGCACATAAACTTTTCGAGTGAAAAAACTCATTAGTGAACGTTTGGGTTTGAACCAGCGACCTTCAGATTGAAATCGGCGTCCATGCCTGGCTTAGTTGGTAGTAGCTCTGCTTTCTAAACGAGGGTCCCGGGTTTGATTCCCGGCCGGGGCACACTTTGTGTGGTGAGCATGAAGTTTGGTCTCAGGTCTTTGGTGTTTGTCTTGTGTTTCTGTGTATGTCCATGCCATCTGCGACACAGGGAATCCTAGTGCAGAGGTATGAGTGTGTAAACGTTTTTTTTTCATACGGGTACGAACCACGAATCGGTCAAACTTTTTGTGATGGGTGGTTTGTTATTGACTCTTAGCTATTTGTTTTGTGTGTCATGTCAATTTCGATACAGGAACTATATGTATAACAGGAGAATGAGTGTGTAAGCGTATGTTTTTAATTGAAATGCTTGACTCATACAAACAATTTGCTCACAACATCATAAATCACAAAACTAATATGTAATAGATTACAGAATATTCACTTGAGGGTAGCTGGTATGCGGTAATTAATACGAACGGAATGTACATCTGTGAGCTATTGCCGAGATAATGTATTTCCCTATAAGAACATGATATGGGCTTATACCGCTTTGTAGAGGCACGTCTATTTTACGAGATTTGTCCCCGTTTTCTGATATTTTAATAGTTGGTGTATTTAAAAATCGAATAAACCGGCTTTCGTCACTTATTTGAGGTCACTTATATGTCCAAGAGGTGGAATTTTTTCATGAAATTTCTATTATTTTAGAATTTCATACCAAATTCTATTCAAATTCTAAAATAATCATTCCAACATTAGCGAAAAAAATTGCCTAACGAATACAAAAAAAAACATAAAACTTTTTTTGTAGTCGGTTGTACATATGGTATTCTGCTAAACTATCAATTATATCAAACAATGTTTGGGAAGAACAATGTGATTTGATAGAAATAATAAATTATTAAACTGATATTCAAACCATAGTACATTAAATTAATATCCAGCCCAGGGTACGAACGATTCGTCCCTATACGGGCAGACAGACATTTTAGGCTTAACAACAGGAAATAGAGATTTAAGAAAAAAAAAATGAATTAACTTACTCATCTCATCTTACATCTGCACTAGGATTCCCTGTGTCGCAAATAGCAAGAACAAACACAGAAACACAAGACAAACACCTCAGACCCGAGAACAAACTTCACGATCACCAAACAAAGTGTGCCGCGGCCGGGAATCGAACCCGAGACCCCTTCAGGCAGGGCTACTACCAACTAAGCCATGGAGCCGTTAAATAAGTTGTTAAGGATAAAAATAATATAAGCTTTATATCCTCTACGCTACGCACACACGCTATACGTTACATCTTAGCAATGTTACAAATAAAACTGGTTACAACTTGTTTATAACTTTGTATATGGACCGCCTATGGTGAAAGCTTCCTCCAAGCTTATGAAATATAAATTATAAAAAGTACCAACAGCAGTGAGGCCCTAGTCCGTAGTAGTATTATTTATTAAAACGTAGTTTTACGGTGCCAGCCAAAATTAGAAATTGGATACTAGAGTGCTAAAATATTAAAATTCAATTTTGAGTACGCGCTGAGTGGCAAATTTGAGTAGCTTACTTTAAAACCGGTTATAATCTTATTGAGTGTCAGAGGATTTTCATCCAACAACAAGATCTAGCAATCCAGCGTTTAATTGCAAGAAAAATTAGCAGGCATAAAGAGATATACAAGAAAATGAGAATATAAAAAAGAAAACAGGACTTCAAATCACAAAATATGACTTATATGACAAAATATTACATAAACATGAAAAATGCAGTTTTATCTCGAGAGATATATTTTCGCGCTATACATTCTTAAGAAACATTAGTGAATGTCCCATTTGCAAGGAAAACTTTGGCTACCTTACTTCGCTAATAGCATAATGTTGTTTTGTGAGATGTCGTTTGTGAGTCGCAATGCTAATGCTGATTACTGAAATCTGACTTAGCTAATTCTAGGTAAGAGTTAATACTATTAAGTTCTACAGAATGGTCTGTTAGAGGATAAAATGTGTAATTCCAATATTTGCCATTTAATATTTTTAGCATACCGACGCGGCCATCATTCGAAACGAGGGTGTAGCGTCTAAAAGTGAGAAACTTTTAAGAAAGGAACAGAACCCTTATCAGTTTTACGTCATTATAATAAATGTTGTATAATCTTTTGTATTTTTATATATTTTATGCTATTTTTAGTTTTTATACGTTTTAGTAGGTAGGTGACTATATTTACTATGTTTTTACATTTTTATCACGCCGATTGTTATCTCGATCGGATAGGGTGGCTCGTAGAAAATGTTTTAGCACTAAACCCGCTTTTTGATGTATATATTTCTAAAGTTGTGTAATAAAGTGTCAAATAAATAAATAGGTGCAACACGATGCGACTTGGGTTTTCTCAGAGAGGACTAGAGTCATTTTGCTGTTGTTCAGGGGGCCGCAATCACTTGCCATCAGTTGAGCTGTCAGATCGTACCGTCAGGTGTAAATGTGTCCCGGCCGAAAATCGAACCTGGGACCCCTCGAATGCAGGGTAACTCGGTTGGCGCGGCTTCATTGGTAGAATGAAGCCGCGCCAACCGAGTTTAAAAAAAAAACGTTTCTAAAAGTAATAATACCACGCCATTTATTCCATATGTTTTCAAGCGTTTAGACAATACGCATTAAACATAGCTAAATCCAGAACCATCCCAACTATTCCCCACTCATCCCGCCATATATCTGGACCCCCGTAATCCGAGGCTCTATGCAAATCAGGATGCCGGAAGTTAGGAATCCGCAGCTCTTGAAGAATCTGTAATAAATCAATTGGAATTCTCCTGGCGCTAGCTGGTTCTAGCACACGGGGAATTCCAATTGATTCAAGGAATTCAAACTAATGATGACCAATTTTTTTTTTAAACTGAGGGGCAGTTTCTTCTATGATTCCATATGTAAAAGCTAGTCTACTTATGTTTGATTCATTTATTTATTTATTGGATTAGGAACATTATGTTCTATTCCCTACCGAGGCAAACTTTGTGTGATGAGAATAAAGTATGTTCTCGAGTCTTGTGTTTCTGTGTTTGTCCATGCCACTTTCAATATACGGAATCCTAGTACAGGAGTATGAGTGTGTTAACGTAACGTAATATACTAATTAAACAATTAACTTTACTTTAATTTGTACTAGATAATAATAATAATAATATAGTAGATGGCCTACAATAATTAATATTGTCTAATTTTATATTTCAATTATAGCACATTTCTGTAACAATAAAAAAATGGTTGATACATTGATAAAATAACTAATTAAATGGCATTTTTGTCAAAAAATAAAGTAGTAAGACAATGAACTAAGTCATTTAGTACTCAATGTAATGTCAGTTATACAGCCGATCACGATGGATATCCAACACAATAATATAAAGTAAGGAACCCTTGTGACCAAGTCTGAATCACGCTTGACCAGTTATTTTTATTGTTTTGTCTAGATTTGGGCCACACTGTCAAGTTGTATAAAAATAAATTTCTGAGGCAGTCTAGAATTTTGTTAATAACATTTTTGAGCAATATTGGGCCTAAGTATATTCCTTAGGGAAACCCTGATATAGATAGTTGATCGAGGACCGGTGACATGAATGTCTACTGACTGATGGCCAATGAGATCGAGTACCAAGAGTATTTGGTCGGTTATTTTATACTAGCGGATACCTGGTGTGAATGAAATACTTTTTGTGCCTAATGCATTGTTTTAGTGGTCTAAAATCATCTTCGCATTATTGCCTTTTTAATGAAACCGGTTTGGGGTACATCGGTTGGATGAGTTTCAAAGTCTATAACGGACATAGGTAGAAACAATTTTTGAGTTTCATATATTAAGTTTGTGTCTAGATTTGGACCACAACTGACAATTTGTTACTAACATAATTAACGATTTTGTAAATCGCTACTATTTATGTCAATATTTCTGCGAGAAAAACATCTGTGGTTGACGGATGGATGGACGGACACGCTGAGATTGGAGGGCGGATTGATTGACAAACGATCTACTGAATAGAAGGATTAAAAGATTTCCGGCAACCCTGAGGATAGCTGAAAATGGCTTAGATTTATATTGTTGTATCTGTCCATATCTCATGCAAAGTAAGAGACAGAGTGTTTTGACCCGTTCGAACCGTTCAGTTGTTCCCGTTATTACGAGCTTAGAATAGCATCACGGATTACTACAAAGTTACTATGCTGTTGGTACTAGGATTCCAGAGGTCTTCTGTTTGAAATTATCTTGATACTAAAGTCTACCAAACTTACAAGTACGTAACACCACATAATCTTACTAAAATCATTACAAAAATTTACAATAAGTATAATAATACATATATTGTATAAGTAATATAAAAGTTCTTATTCTAATAAATTTGGTGTTTTTTTTTTACTATGAATACCGATAATTCAACATAACATATTTTAATAGTAGTAACAGCTTCAAAACAAATATTTTATGAAGTATGGATGAGATGACAGATGTAAGTGTGATTGTGAATAGGGCATTTCCAAAAAGATATTCTGGTCAACATGCTTTAACCATCTGGTTACCACGTTAATCAATGGCCAATCTTGGTAAGTATATCATAATTTTCTATGAGATCTGAGGAAAATCTGACAGTAGAGTAATTGCCTTCCTTTCGAACTTCCTTGCTTATCAGCGTGAAACATTTCTATCATTTTTGCAATTTTTGGCGCCATTTATGGCTGTTGGAAGAAAGAAATGCAATATACGATAAATCCGGTGTCTGAGAAGCGAAACATTACTTCTTCAAGAAAATATTTTCTGAAAAGAGTTCTTGGCACGTATTTGGTTTACGGTATATTCACAATTATCATCAGATTTAATAAAACATTTTCTTACACAGCTCAGACACAGCTGGTCGTAGCTTTGCCTTCTGCACTGTAAGTGATGGGTTCCATCACCACCCAGGGAAACATAGATGTTCTGTTTCTGGGTGTTATTTATAATTAACTAGCTGCGGCCCGAGGTTTTCCGGGATCAAAAGGAGATGTGTTAATCCAACATATAAGGTATCCTGGTACCAAATTTCATCCAAAAGCCAAAGCCGGAAAATATTTTTGATTATTTATTAATTTCATTTTGAGGTTGGCTGACATATTAGCCTTTCTTGTTATTAATAACAAAGATAAAATTAAAGTCTCCGGCCAGATATTATGAATAATAATTAATTAATAAATAAATAAACGTTTACACACTCATACCTCTGCACTAGGATTCCCTGTGTCGCAGATGGCATGGACAAACACAGAAACACAACGCAAACACCCAAGACCCGAGAACAGACTTCATGTGCATAAACAATGATACTAGGGATACCACCCAGGGATACTACCAACTAAGCCACGGAGTCGTAATTAAATAAATGATGAAAAATAAATTCATCAAGAAGGTATTTTTTGCATATTAGCTTAGCTTTTAAAGTCTTAGCTTAGAAACTTAGCTTTTAAAGTTTAAGGTCTATCTCTTAGCTAGAAATACAAAAGCGTTATCATATAATTTCATACATTTTACCTTGTGAATCGAGACGGTAAGTAATGTCGTGACGTGCCGTAGAAAGATTATAAAAACGCCCTGTTTTTATAATCTTTCTACGGCACGTCATGACATTACTTACAGTCTCAATTCACAAAGTAAAATGTCAATAAAAACGCCCTATCTGGATATATTACATCATAATTTTTCTATATTCTTTTATTATGAATGCAACCAGTTATTTGCTTTTTAATTATGTTTTGGTACTCCCAATTCTTCCTGATACTTCGAATTCACGACCACGTCACTGCAAACTGGGCTAAACCCTTTTCGAACCCACGATGTCGGGAACTTTTCAACAAATTTATTGATTCTATTAAGAACTTGCGAGTTGACGCGACATCTACTAGGAACTAGTAGGAACAACTAACTAGACCACCAACTCACTGGCTAACAAATGAACTGTGCATTACGTCACATCCGATCATTCATCGATCCAAATCCGATCCAAATCAATCACCGATAGTTTTACTACAACCGCCGCCAATACATTTAATTGGAATAATTTATTATATTAATATTATTTATTATTTTAGTATTATCTAAGATAGTACACTGCTTGGCGGCGGATATGAGGCGTTCATATCAACCGACCAGCAGTGCACTCGCGCTGTGTTCCGGTGGAAGGGTATGAGTGCCGGTGAAATTACAGGCACAAGAGGCATTACATCCCCGTCTCGGAGTGAGGGGCGCCGCGCATTTGGGTACAATTACTTCACAAAATTTATACGGGACCTTCGAGAAATTTCAACAGGAACACCTCAAAAGAAGTTATCGAAATTGTTAAAAACAGTAAAGTTGTTTAAAAACAGTCTTACCTTGCTAAAAATGTTGGTAAACAGTCTAACAACGTTAGTGGCTATATTGTAGCGTAGCCCTGAGAAGCTATTATTCTTTAATTGGTAGGTAACCGAGACTGTGATTGGCTAGAAAATATACAAACAAAATACAAGAAAAGGCTAGCGGATCTATCAATAAATGGTCTTTGCTAATTGGTTTCTGTCCATCGAGTTTACCAATTATCCGACGGAAAGCGGTCGGACTGTCAGCGGTAATTAAAAAACGCTTTGCATTTAACTAGCTAAGCTCGTCCCAGATGGGTCGGATAGGGTTTTAACGCCAAACTTAGTAATTAAAACGTGCGTCAGCTCTCTTTTTTGACTTTCTTTGTCTTAATCCACACGATTTCCTCTCATAATTTTTTTTTTGTTTGGTATCTCTTTTGATCAATTGTACGTCCGAGAGGACAAACTGTTTTTATACACACAGTCTTTATACACACAGTTTAACAATAAAATATATTCTTATTCTATTCCAATAATAACCTTAACTTATAACTTTAAACGAGCAATTGTTGTAAATATATTTTCTTATTAATTAGCTTTAACGGTCTAGTTCTAGTAACGGCTCTAAAGATTTGGATGATATTTTGTGTTTATTTAGGGTTTTGCTCTTTAAGTTTAATAATTTATTAATAATTTTAATATATTTCTTGTAAAAATGCATTTTTTTACAAAATATCGGTTTACTCAAAAAAATCGAGTCTGCCGCTCAGGTACTAATAATACAAAGGTATATTTCAGCTCAGTGAAATAACAAATCCATATCGTTTCGTTAGTTCTACGAAATGCCGGTTTCCATTCGCCATTTCACAACGGGGGATTTTTAAAATGTAAAAGCGAAGAATTTATTTGTTTCTTGTGTATATTTGGAATGAATTACGGTGTCTATAATACGCCTATCTATAGGATGGAAAATGTAAAACTTTAAAACCTTATTGAAACACTTAAAATATGTAAAAGTACACATCATTTATAGACAGTACACATCCCTACCACTTTTATCACCTCTCACTAGCAAAGGTTTGCTGGAAGAGAACTCTTATTAGGGTTAAGCTTTGTACACACTCTTTTTTTATAGCTTATGTTTATATAATAGCTTATACAATAAAGAATTACAGAAACACAAAACATGTATTTTTTATGCGTACTTCTAGTGTATATTGGAAAGAGGTGCCTGATGATTCAATGCAATAATCTCTCAGACGCACCACACCCCGAATGGTTACATAGGACGGAGTAGGAAGAAACGATCAAACATTACTCCAGCCAATATCTTCTCCCGTTATCGTACCCGACTACTGCCGTTTTCGATGACGTCACTGAACAAATAAGAGAATTACGTGGTAATGTTGTTTCCCTTGAGGTTGTTCTGAGATGTTTTTCTCCATCGATATTAAGTATTACTCACAGAGTAATATTCTGTCAGCTATAGTAACTATAGTAGATATTATCGCATGTTTTGTCAAGAAATTTAACAACACTTTCCTAACTGAATTTTGAATATTAAAGAAATGATGAATTTTAAGTATTTGAAACATTGGAAACTTTAATGAAAGGTGAATAAGCATTTAATGCATAACAGACTGGAAGCCATCACACTATTATTATAAAGGCGAAAGTTTGTATGCCTGTGTGTGTGTATGTTTTTTACTCTTGGATGAAATTTGTTATCAGGATAGCTTATATCCTGGATTGGATGGAAAAGTGCAGTGTTCCCATAAGATGGTCAATTCCCACCACCGTCCCATGGCCCTACCAACCTTTCGGTTATACGGGCCGAATCTGCGGGGGCAAGCATTTCTGCCTACCCCCATACAAATTATATCCCTTTCCTATCCAATCGTTTCCACTATACCCCTTCTGGGTCTGGACAAACGGAACGCACTTCGTCGCCGGGGGGCAGCCCCGACCGAGTATCGTCCCTTCCTTGTATCTGCTCCGCAGCGTCGTCCTCCTCCATGCGCCTCTTTTTGTGCCAACGTTTGGCGAACCTTTTGAGTTCGCCAAAGTTGGCCGCGCTACTTCAGAGGTCGGTGTAGTACACCGGCCCCTCTTCCCCGCCTGGGCGCTCTAAGGCGCCCAGCATCTCTCCGCGCTCCGCCGCGTACCGCGGGCACTCCCACAGCACGTGGTCCCGCGTCTCCTCGTCCGCACCGCACCGACACTCACTCGTGTCGGAGAGCGCCATATCCCGCAGCCTCTTACGGAAGCACCCGTGCCCCGTCAGTAGCTGCGAGACAACGTGATCCGGTTCCACCCAGCGCGCCCTCATGCGCGCACCCACATCTGGGAAGAACCGATACAGCTCCCGACCCTTGGTCTCACCGTCCCATCGCTCCTGCCACGCGTCCATTGTCGACGCGTCAACGGCACGGCGCACGAGAGCGTGTCGCTCCTTCGGCTCCCCTTCGACCCCTTGGGTCCTGCGGCCCGCCCGGACCAGCTCCAGGTCAGCCGGCAGCACGCCGGCCAGTACCGGGAGAGCTGCTGTGCTCGTCGACCGGTACGCCTTCGTGAGCAGGATCATCGCGGGTCTCTGGCTTCGCTGAAGGACGCTGCGCACGACGTAGACGTCCGCTCGGTGGTACCATATCCTGGCCGCGTACGTTAGGGTGGCCACAAAAGTACCTTTGTAGAGTAAGGACAATGCCTTGTACCTTACCCCCCATGCGTTGGCCGACACTCTAGACATCTTGCCGAAACACCTGCTCGCCCTCTCGCCAATTGTGGCGGCATGGGATGCGAATGAGAGCGTGGGGTCCAAGATGACTCCCAACACTCGGACCTCTTGCACTGTGCGGACTCTGCCTACCCCGAACTTGATCACCGGGGGCCTCTGGAAATTTCCCTTAAGAGGCATAGCGAGGGACTTGGCCGGGGCGAAACTAAGCCTGTTCCTGACTCCCCACCCCGCTACCAGTCCCAGCACGGTCTCTGCCTTCCTCTCTACCTCGGACCGTGCGTTCGATGGTCAATCGGGGGTAACACCACGAGGCGCAACTAGTAATATTAATCAGCTCTCGTGATCAGTATTCATAATTATTTTGTCATTTTATCACGCAGTTACTCTATGAATGCTGCAACATAATCAATATATAAAAATCTTTATCAAACAAATTTAAAACACCCAATGTAACGATTCCTGTCCTAACACTTTGGATTTGGGATAATATTATAAGCAACATCGCAAAATAATATTTCAAAGATGATCGTTGTTAAATTGCTTACGTTCAGCTTTCTAGCAGATTTACTACGAGAAAAGACACCAACTGATTATTTACGATTCTGTGGAAAAAGCTACACAATTACGGCTCATTACTGGTTTTTCTGATTGTGTATTCCTGTTTTTTTTTTCTGATATCTGATAGCGGATACTGGTTGCTGTTTACTCATTATAATGGAGATCAATGTTTTGTATGAGCTTCATAACGCTGTTTAATTAATTAGAGTAAAATTTCCGTGTCTTAGTTCCTTTGCTTTGCCACACAAAGTCAAAGTCAAAGTTCATCTATTGTCGAAACACATGTACAAAGGATTAAGTAATTATCTTTTTCATTAGTTCCAATGTATTTCTACCCAAAGGGCGTACAATATTTTTATTACAAATTGTGTCAATTATATTTAATATGAATAACATAATAACAACATAATAAACACACATAATGCCAAATCAATTATTACACTCATAAATAATGTTAACAAATATTATTTAACTATATAAAATTATTCAAAAACAAAACAACAATGGAAGACACTGAACACGGATTGAAAGAAATTTAACAGAGTAGAGAAAAATAAATATTGTTATGTCAGTATATATTATCTAATTCCGTACCATCTTTAGTATATCAAGGCGTTGCAAGTCAACGAAAAATTGTTTTAAAATAATCAAGTAGTATCTGAGAGTATAGTATCTCAATTTGTCTTGAAGGAAATCCTTTTATCCCTAAGAGTTGCTTTACTTTGTTATTACGACGTTGGGTCGACCACATACACTCGATATTCTAATTACTTTCCCCGATAGCGTTTCGTTACGTTTATTGGAAAACACAACTAACGGAACGCTATGTAAGTGGTCGATCAGATTTTATTGGATTTTCCTCACAGATTTTTTTGCTATTGTTCCTCAAGAGGGGGAGAACAAGTCACGCCTAAGACCTATCTGCCTGTCATTTATTCTTGTGAATAAAGCGAATAGCTCGGTGACAGGGAACAACAATATAAAATTTAAAGTGAAAAAAAAAATTCTGTGGAAAAAACATGTAAATTGAATTTGTGCCTAAACTACGTAGACTGCAAGTCAATAAAGAGATTTTAAAATTTAAATTTAGTGCCTAGATTGGTCGCAATGCGAGCATTACTGCTTGGAGGCAGATTACCAGGTGTGGAAGCAGTACTCCGGGCGAACTTTGCATAAGTTGCTCCTTTAGCACCACCCAGGGAGTACCTACGGACGTGAGCAACTGGACCCCCCAAAAGTAAAACAGTTTGGATCACATAGATCGGTCACCTACTGTTGCCTCGAGTTGCATTGTGCTGGCTTATTCGAAATCACCCCACTATGCTCCATCGGTGGGGTGGACGGGAATATCAGTTTGCAACCATCTCAATATGTAAATTAGCAGGGTGGTTTGGCTTTCATATTATGATCAGCACTTGATAAGGAAAATTGATTAGAAGATTTATGGTAATACGTGATTTCTTGTTATACTTTGATAATATCATAAAATATCTTCAATAATATAGTACCTATGTACCCATAGGCTGGTTTTTCTGGTAGCGTTGAAGGTCGGAACGTAGCTGGTCAGCTCCGAATTGTCAGCTCGAGTTGTTTTGGTCTCGCGGTGTAATACAGACGCAAAACAATCATAAATTATTACTTTAAACGAGCAATTCTTGTATAATATATATATTTATTTCACGTATCTCGGAAACGGCTCAACGATTTAGATTAAATTTTGTGTTTAGATAGGGTTTTACTCTTTAAGTATAAGTATGTACCGTAAGAAAAACAGTTTTTTTATTTACAAAAAACTTTTTAATTAATAAAAACCGAACGAAACTCGGTCGCCCTGTCGTCATGATTTTACTTGTTAGCACGAAACAAAAACACGCAACACTCAGCATCAATTAGTAAAGTGTCATAAAATCATCCTCAAACTGTCAAATGCGATATGTACGCGCACTTCCAGGGATCCGTAGCCAAATTACAAAAACGGAATCATCTGTCTGTCTGTCAGTCTGTCTATACCTATGTCACAGTCATTTTGCTCAAAGACTATTTATATTATAGGCATGAATTTTCTCTAGATTTCCTCTAGCAGCTGCTACCCCTTGGTGACGCCAATGAAGGGTAGTTAAATATAGTATGTATATAACATTAAAATGTAATTAATCGTGTTAATTGATAAACATCTTTATTGGTTATTAAAAACCATCTCATCAATGAGGCAGTTAGTGGGTCGGTTGGGAATAAGCCTGATAGCAAGGGGAAAATCATTCAATTTCGTTATGGAAATCCTTCTCGTGTCGGGAAAATAATTTTATCAAGAATATAAATCGGAGCTTCTTTTCTTACGAAAATATATTAGTTTTTCCTATCGAAATATGGCAAAGGTTGCTTATATGAAAATGACTGTACTCATCTAATATTTTTTGTAAGCGGGACGATCTAAAGGCCCACAGGTTGTTAAGTGTCCACCTCCACCCATAACAACAGCAATCCCACAACGGTCCTCACTCACCAAATTATGAGAAGACCTAAATCGTATCTCGTTGCACCCGCCATCCGAGACGGGGATGTAATATTTCAATTGCCCTGTAATTTCACGCAGACCAACACCCTTCCACCGAGACACAGTAACGCGGGTGCACTACTCCTCGCCGGCGCATTACCAGGTGTGACGGCAGTACTACTCTGGACGAACAAGTTCTACTGCTACTATAGGTTGCTCCTTTTACACCAATACCTGTAGAAATTCAAAGGGTACTTAAGGGGTAAGGGGAGTCGTCAAAACTGCTTCTAGGTTCTTTCTTTCAATATGTGCTATTTGCAGTAGGAGCATATTTGATTACGCGATGTCGTTGACAAAAATATTGACCAATTTGGGTTATTTTTTTTTCGAGAGGGTGCGTGTTCTTTCTGCATAGTTTCAAAGAATTGACATATAAAAACTTTACCCAAAAAAGGCGAAAAATGTTTAATCAAATTATATTGTTGCTTAATACTTAATACTTAACCTGCATACTTAAATTCTAGTTATGTTATTTTATAAAACTACTCAGAGAGCAACGTTTTAGTTCTTCAAATTATGAGTTCTTGTTATGGCTCAGCTATTTTTGTATCCCTCTCCTGCAATAAACTTCAAGATAATTCCGTTTACTCTAAAGTTTAATGCTTGAACGGACGCATCTTACCTACTTTATAGTAGTTACTACTCTCAACTCTACTCTACTCTACTCTACTCAAGTGAAACAGCATTAAAATAAAATTTCCAAAGCCATCACGATATTTCAAAGTTGAATTTTAAATGTCGGAAAAATGCGTTTTTGCTCGTTGCAGGAACATTTCACTAAAATAAAATCTTTTTAAAACAAATTCTGACGTTTACGTTCCGCGCCGGTGATTTCGCCGTTTTTATAACGTTGGCTTTGATTTTTAACTGTGTTTCGTTGACCTGCATTTGTCAACGGAAATTATTTTAAAAGATCTACGAACTTAAATCAACTTTATCAATGACTGATCAATGATTCCGACAATTGTGACCGTTTTTGAAAATTGTACGTACACAATTATGAGTTTATTTAAATAATTATCGCAAAAACATTGTTTAATTAAATTAAATTGAATAAAATTTAATTTAATTAAACAATGAATAAAGTTGTAATAAATAAACTCAATAATTTAAAAAACTTATCTAAAAAATTCTTTCACCGCGTGTAAAGCCTGCGTTATATGCGTATACATTTTCAAAAGAGTGGAGATTCCTAAGAAAATTTTAATAATGTAGTTAGCCCAAGCTATTAATTTTTTCCCTATAAATGTAATTTTTGGCGTGCGCTGCGAAAACTATTAATGATAAATAAAATAACTAAAAACAATTACATTTATTTACGCACACACATACCTAAATACGAGTAGATATAGCAACAAATCAATTCACTGCCTATTAAATACAAGTGACTGAATTAAAAATCGGGAAAAAACTAACTTCTGCACTGTCATACCTTATTTTGCATCCTTAAAGAAACATCCAAAACGAAAGACAGTGGGAAAAACAGTCACAAAAACGCAATATCCGCAATTTTGATGTGGGTGACACATTTTTCCAGTAATTTCGATTTAACAGCCAAACTATCGAACCGATTTTGATAAAATTCTATGGGACTAATATAAAAAAAAACCAATTCGGTCAATAAATGAAAGAGAACTGAGGAAAAAAACATTAAAAAAATACAACTGAATTGATATCCTCCATAACCTTTGTTTGACCTTTTCAAGACCTTTTGACTCGTCACCAAAATGATATTTCATCTTTTTTTAAACATTACCTGTTTGTACGTTATGTTTCCCCTGTATACCTTCGAAAGGTCAATCAAACTATTTTTTAAGCCCCAGTACATACGACGCCTTGATTCGATATCTGTTACTTTCTGTCCTTGATTGGTAACGTTGGTAACTACAGTTTTCTTGGTCTTCTTAAAATTATATTGTTAATTGTGGCAATAACTTAGCAAAATATTTGGTTTCAATAAATATCTCAAAGGTTCACACTTCAAATATCAAAACTAAAAAGCCATGATATCATTATTGAAAAAACGAATGAAACTCCTGGATTTAAATTTAAAGATGTTTTAATCCGTAACCGCTAGATGGCACTGGTTTTCATTAAAACCCAAACCCCGTTGTTGGCGGGATTACTAAGAAAGTAGGAAGCGTTTTGTGAAAGGATTTCAATGGAGCGTTCCTTGTAGACTTTTAGAGATAATTGAAAAGGAATTATGCTATTCATAAAATATAGAGGGTTCAAATTATGAATGGATTTTTTTTTGGAATCTACTAATACTTTGAGGGCATCGTTAAGTCATTGAAATGAGTAAGATGGTAAGATATTTTTATAACAATATATGATATCAGTAATAGTTCAAAATTTAAGCGCAGGTATATTATTTCAGATGTTATGAAAATTAATATTTCGCTTCATATACAAATACACCAACGTTTAACAAAAATAAGTAAATACTTTCATACAACCAGGTTATTTTTGAAATATTAGTTCAGCGTTAAAGTTTCTTCGTATTTTATGTAAAAACTAGCTGCGCCCTGCGGTATTACCTGCGGTTAAAAAGTCAAATGAGACGATATGAAAACACTGACAGAAGTTTTTTTATAGCGATAAAGCGAAGATTTTTTTAGTGATTTAAAAACACAGCTTCAGCTTTTTTCCATTATCTCGTGTTGAATTTTTAATCGCGGGTAACACCGCTAGTATAAATAATATTGGGAAGTACGAACATACCTCATCATCAAAGGCGTCAGGGTCTGCCATGGTGACCTTCTTCTTGGTAATCCTGAGACTTTACAAGATCACTTCAGTCACAATATGCGCTCGCCACTTCAGATCTGTGTCTTGGATCTTTCATCGCTCATTCTTTGCAGTCCTGAAACAATCGAACACAAGTTGAATGATAAGGGCCTGATGAGAGCCCTCACAAACTTCATTTATAACCGACTTAGTAAACGTAAATAAAATAACAAACGTTAACAACACTCATAACTCTGCATTAGGATTCCCTATGTCGCAGAAGGCATAGACAAACACAGAAACACAAGACAAACACCCAAGACCCGAGAACAAACTTCATGCTCACCACACAACGTTTGCCGCATTTGATTTTGATGGCTCCGCAGCTTTTTAGACCTTGTCTTGACCCTGCCATCGAAGCGAAGTTCGATTCCCGGCCGGGGCAAACTTTGTGTGATCAACGTAAAGCTTGTTGCCGGGTCTTGGGTGTTTGTCTTGTGTTTCCGTGTTTGTCCATGTCACATACGATACAGAAAATCTTAGTGTAAGTGTGAAACATGTTTAAGGAAGTATTTGGTTGTAGCATGCCGGTTTCTCCCTTTCTTTCCCTTGACAGCATCAACAAGCGTGAGTGAATAGACTTTAATGTACCTCGTAAAGTCTGTTATTGTTACAAGTCAAATGTTTTAATACTAGTACATGCCGATTTCTTCCTCCACCGAAAATGTAGTATTACGCACATCTTATTTTCAAACGACAAAGTGAAGTACACGCATCGAGGCATCGATGGCATGGGCCATCAGCTAAAGTTCATATAAAAGCAGCTAAATTCAATACAATAAAACTCAGCTTATCTCAATTAAAAAATACTCAACTTTCGAGACCGTTGATGGCCGACGGAAACAGATAATGTCAATTTGAAAACTGTTTTCGCAACTCTCTTAAACTTGGCGCGCAGCCAGATCGGGGAAAAGCGGATGTCCCCGGTAGTCTTTCCAAGCGATTGTTATTTGAATACAAATGAGTATGGATGTAAAAAATAAACAAGTTTCAAGCTAAAACATAGCGTCACGTACGATTAGAACTCGCGCTTTGGGATGTATCGTTAACACTACAATATAAATCGCGCTCGATGCTGAGATGACTACAAAAATTTCAATTTAGTCCAGATCCTTCTATTTTATTTATTTTTATTTATAAAACTATATAGAAACATTTTGAATACACCTGTAAAACACGACTACAAAACTTTCAATTTAGTCGTGTTTTACGGGTACACACCCGGTATTCAAAATGTTTTTAAATAGTTTTATAAATACAAATAAATAAAATAGAAGGATCTGTTTCTTATGTCAAAATAACTTTTCTTTCTAAATGCATTTGATATTATACACGGCACTAATAAAAATATTAATTTTTACAATTTTAGTGTCGCAACAATATCGCCAATCTCCGAAACGGCTGGGCTGATTTTGACGAGACTTTCACTGGCAAATTGCTGATGTTAGCTCATGATAGAGATGCATATGAGTAGATACTCCTATAACAAAGTAAAGGGATACCGAGAAAAGAGACAGGAAGAAAAGCAGCAATAAAAAAACACCTTGTGGTACACCTACATTTCTTCTTCTTTCTTGTTAGTAAGTGGCCAAGTTTGATGCAGTGTTTTTAAACCAGCCGAAGAAGGCCTTCGATATAACCTATCAACTAGTATAGACGAGACCTCAAACCTACACTAAAACGATGTTACACCAATTGAAGCCAAAGACCCAAGGTAGATAAACTAAAACTTGTTCTTTATATACTATATTGGTTTGAAACCTATTCAATTTGTACGGATGCAACTAACAGCATTGTATTGTGTATTAGTACGAACTGGCTCCGTGCTCTCTACGAGAACCAATCGAAATCCAATCTCGTACAATCGACTGGGATACTGAGAATTCGATACAAGGTAACCCATTTCGATGTTTAGATCGTTTCCTTTCAAGATATTGAAAACAATATGAATGCAATTGCCGATAAGAATGAAAAATAGTTGAATAGGTTAGCGTATCCAACAAATTGTACCGAAACTTTAAGAACTATTTTTTTTATATTTCTTCCATAGCTGCCGTCTACCTTATACTCTCCTAGTTGCTGAAATGGAAAGGTGTCTTTTGGTGAGGGTAAATATTGTACAATTTTCTTCCTAGGAGCAAATATGTGTTTCTTATTCTGCTGATTTGTCGGGACGAGCTGAAGGCCCATCTGTTGGTAAGTGAGTTATACTTTGTATAAAACAACGACACGACACTGCAGTGACAAGCAGCAGCAACAGTTCTAAACATAATATAAATAGCAACTGTGGAAGTAGGTGACCCGCTACGGAGCTACGCAATGACCGTGATCGCTACGAATCGCTACGAACCTCTACGACAGGAAAAATAAAATAATACACGCTCATACCTCTGCACTAAGATTCCCTGTGCCGCAGATAGTATGGAAAAACAAACAAACAGTATTAAAACACAAAAACCCAAGACCCAAGAACCAACTTCATGCTCACCACACAAAGAACGAAATTTTGTGAAGACATTCCACACCGTACAAAGCCATAGAACCGTAATATAGTCTGCTTGCTTCCTTGCCATTACAAGAAAATATGTCTCAAGAAACATAGATAAGGATATAATTAGAAAAACTTTTTTAATTTGGATTCCTTCGCGCTATAACTCTGCGGGGTATACACGCATAAAACTTTTCTTCTAAATCATGCGACCTCAGTTAAACTGGTCTAGCCTTACCCAAATTAATTTAAGTACAACCCTGGGATTAAATATAATTTAATTAAAAATACTAAGAATGTCCGCAGCGGTGCCGCCACAGGGTAACACGAATGAACAGGCAACACTTCGTTTTGCATTGCTAGGAAATAAAATACTCGTTCTTATTACAGAGCTATTGAGGTGGCAAAATTCTATAGCGTCATCGTTTAAAACATTGATACGATAACAAAAAGATTGCGATATACGAAAAGTATACTAATTATTTAATACAATTGTAGTAAACTGTAATTGTAATTTACTAATAATTTACTTAAATGTTAAATTAATACGTGTAGTTTAATATATTTTGCGGGAAACCCTAAAACTTTCTTTTATAAAATAAAATTGGCGTTAGTTACCCCTGATCTCTACATACATTTCAATGGTTCAGTTTTTTTTTTAATGAGAATATGTGACGGAACGATCTGAGGGCTCACTTGGTGGTAAGGCGACCTCCGCCCATGACAACAGCAATGCGACTCAGTATAAGATTTGGATCTTACCTGAGTCCCATTCACTCTGCTGCGTCCATCACCCGAGACGGGGATGATACGTCTCATGCGCATGTGATTTGACTGGCACCCACACCCTTCCGCCGGAACACAGTAATGCGAGCACTACAGATAAATAATGTTCCAAATTTCACGTCAATATGAGACCATGGGAAAAGACTTTGGATGAAACTTGGTACCAGGCTACTTATGACCCCGGAAAACAGCGGGTAATACTGCGGGGCGCAGTTAGTTGTGTCAGCCCCCACAAGTGCCACTGACAAAGATACACAATCCGAGCAAAAACTTTATGCTTGCACACAAATTATTTGACCAATTGACTGAAAACGATAACAAGCGCTCTCTTTGTGAGTAGGGTTGTATCAATTCAGCTACGGAGCTGACATATTGGGTCTTATTTTACGAAATTTCTTTTTTGTTGCTGACTTTAAAGTGTATGGTTTAAAATTGAAATAACTAGCATAATTAAGACATGTTATTCCTTTAACAAAATCTATATAAATAAATCAAATTGAAGTGTCTTTTGGTAATGTCAAAATAACAGCTTTTAACTAAATGGATTTGAAATTATTTAGGGTACTTTCAATTATATTATTTTTATGTATTATTTTTTTTGTATTTTGAGTCAAATATTAAAATTAAAAACAATTTTTAAAATTTTGTCTCTATTGACGTTGTTGGGGCAGTGTCGGGGCGTTATCGGGGCGTGACGTTGTCTGGGCGTGTCGGTGTCCGAATACAAACTATACAAGATGAAAAATAATTATTTGTTATTTTTGGACAGCCCTATCGAACGGTCACTGACCGCGCTTATCATTCCTCACTCACACACACATGTAATCACATCGATGAAGGTCACCGTATGTCACCTGGTAAGCTTTTAGGGTTGAACCTTGTCAAGTTTACGTTAAAGTTTGACTTGTGATCATTTGTAAAGTAACATGCTGAGGATAGGGAAACCTGATGGGGGGAATTTTAGAGGAAACTAGACATACGCTGTTTAGATATTGTCACAACTTGTATGTAAGCGCAGGATAAACGTGCGTGGATGACAAATTGGGGCATAGAAATAGAATAAACTCTTGTCATCAAAAATATCTTCTTATATTAAGATAATCGACCCAATTATTATTCTAATATGTAGGTACCAACTCCATGACCTACAATCATCACCAATTATAAACATTAACACTGGGATGGCAGTGATAAATGGCGATTCGTCGCTAACGTGGTGCGCTGGTCACTTTTCAAGATGGCTGCCCCGCTACCAACTCACGACGCTACACCAGAGTAAATTGACAATCACTCTTGTCACATTACCATACGCCTCTTTCAACCATGCATCGTCATATATTTTTAAGAATTCAATGGAATTTACCTTTGACTTTTAATTACGACGTAAAATGAACGAGCTATTTAATATAGTCTGTGTTGCGGTACATTTTAATACGAAAGGGTTTATAGCCAGAAGTTCTCGTTTATGTTTCTTCGAGTTTAGGTTTACGGCCGCAATTCTATTTCCTATTCCAACTCTTTATTGTGTATTGAGTCTAAACGAAACATTACTACCGTCTTTATTCCAAAGCCTCCATCTGTGTAGGTACTAGACGTAAATTTCAGACGTTCGTCTACCTGTATATCAGCCAAATTCGATATGAACACTTTGAATTAATGAATTTTAGTTTTCATAATATCTTGTAATAATCATATTTTTAAATATTTCATTATTCAAAATTTAAAACGCTTCATTCAAAGTGGATGTATCAAATTTGGCTACCATTAAGAAGGTTTTTTTTTTATTAATGGATTTTTTTATTGATGCCAAGCGTTTTGCCGCTATCTCACATGATGGAAAGTGAAGATGCGACCGACGATGGAGCAGGTTGATGGTATTTTGTTCATTTTGTATTTTGTTTTGTCGAATCTAGACCTTTGTTAACTTACAACATTTGTTTGTCTGTCCGATATTTAAAAATCTATATCTTTTAAACCATCATAGTTAGCCAGTTGATATCTTCACAGAATATATTTGAACTGAACGTGAAGTCTGTTAATTAGAGTTCCTCCATTAATATAATAGTATTATTAAGGGTTCAAATTTCTATCCACCCCACTATACAAATGAGTAAATGAGTCTAATCCTCCTTGGATTAGAATTTAAATTCCTAACCATTATGGAGTGATTGAAGTCTAATTGTATAATAGAATGAATATGTGTATTTATGGATATCTGCTTAACCAATTATTTTAAATAAGGTTAAAACATATATTTTTCATTCGGTGTCGAGACCCTGGGTCCGTGGGGTCCTAGCGCTATAAGGCTTTTTAAAGAAATAGCAAATAGGTTAGTCGACATCACAGGAGACCGAAGAGCTGGCAGCTACCTCGGACAAAGAATAAGTCTAGCTATTCAAAGGGGGAACGCTGCCAGTATCTTCGGAACCTTGCCTAAAGGGACTCCTTTTAATAATATATGTTAGTTCTTATAGTATATTTTTAAGATTTTAGTTTTAGATTTGTTACATTTAATAAAGTACATTTTTCATACCATTTATATTTTAATAATTAACATTATTTGAATTCCTAACAATGCTAGCAAAAGAGTAAAATTAATCGCGTAGACGTCACCCAGCGCACAACAATGAATTTCAGTTCTAAATCAATTGCTACTATTTTACTGCCACTAAACGGGAAACAGTAAATCTCGAAATAGCTTTGTAACTGAATACAATTGTTCAAAACTATTTCATTTCATTTGCGAAACAATTTGCAAAGTTTGGGATTATTTTAGCAAGTTTGGCCCTTCTGGACATTTCAGTTGGCGCAGAAATTGAAATCGTAACATGCCTCTGATAGGTTTATTTGGCCTAGAAGGAAGATGACTTCCGTCTTAAGATAAGAACAGAGCTCAAAACTCCCAAGAGTAATTAAATAAACAAGTCTGACACAATTCAGACTCAGCACCGAAGGTTTCCGTTACTCCAATTGTTTTTTATTGACTTGCTTCATAGCTCAGTTGGTAGTTCGATTCCCGTAAGGAAAAATATTTGTATAATATAACCTTCATAAATTTAATAAATTTATGAAGGTTTTTACAAAAAAAAAAATAATATGTTAGTATTCTATGAGAAATCGGGTTTCTGACCTTGAGTCCAGATCCTAGAAAACGAATTTAATAGTTGGCATGAGTAAAGTCTTACGCAATTTAATTGTAACAAAAGCGATTGAATTAATTTAATATACCGCATGTTTATTATGTTTCCATGTACAATATTTTTATATTGCCTTTTTTGACAAATGGTAACTTAACTTCTTCTTGTGTGAGCAATTGGACAAGAAAGAAGGCCTCAGACACGACTGATAAACTAGAAAAGCCGGGATTAACATCTTAACGTGCCCTCTCAAGCACGGAAGCGCTCGGTTCAAATGCCACTACTGACCTGAGAAATGCGAAAATCAAATGATCTGTAAATAACGCTTTCCCCCGAGCAAGAAATTAGCATTTACTAGAGGAATTCATGATTACTATCTCTATGCACTAGATTGTCAACTATTCCGATAATGAAGAGACGAGAACGCGAGTTGGGAGTTCCAATGCTCATGGCTACAATTCAATCAATGAGATACTAGTTATGTACACGGTTTTGCTCGTGCTTTAGCGAAGAGACTAACGCTGACATGGTTCTAGGTTAACGAAAAGTACCCTATAGGCTCTGATTCCCTTGCGAGGGTTAAATATGCTTCACAAACGGGGCGTAAACGGCCGTACCTTTTGAGTGCGTTGACATAGAAGTTTAATTCTTTCGCTGATTGCAGATCTGAGTATTTAATACTGATTTCAACGTAATAATATTATATTATTTTTTTTATTTTATTTATCATTTTTTAATACCTTCACGTGTTCCTATATAGATAAATACACATTAAATCCGTGACTGTTCAAAAAAAATGCTTCCGGATAGCAACTAAATCGCCAATAGCCGATGCAAAAAGTAGTAAATCTGCTTAGGTCTTACAATAGCGTGTGTGCTTTGGCCCATAGACATCGGTGTGGGTAGGTAATAAATCATACTCTGTCATGGCACCACTCAGACCCATTCATTCGCGTCAGATAATTTTTTGTTCGTCGGATTAGGTGATGTATGGAGTAGACAAAAACTTTTGTATTGAAAAGTTTATCGGCGTTAAGTGGCAAGACTAAAGAGCTTAGTTTAAGAACGTTTTATTAGTTTTTTGTTAAGATTTCGCTTTATCAAGAAGTGTGTTTAAGTGCTCTTTTTTTTTAATTCCACGGAACTTTTTGAATTATATTTAAAACTAGGTACAGAACTTGGAGTAATTTTGCTGTTACAACAGTGTACATATCGTATACTTATTTTTAGTGCACCATATATTTTTCGTACATACTCCGAGTCATAAAATTATGCAGGTATTAGATGGCAGTTAGAACTACTTGTACTAACTGCACAGAGCTACCAGTCCCTGAGTGTACATGACGGAAGTACACTCAGATCAAGTGTAATTTAATGAACTTCCGGTTCGGTAAACTTTGTAGGTTGCCAACTTGATGCAGTACCAATCAGGAAAGCTAATTCAACTCTGCAGTGTAGCAACTTCGTTTGTCACTTACACGCTACAGGAAAGTTTGAGCGTAGTTGTAGCTAGGCGTAGAGACTACGTCGTTGGAAACGTAGACCCTCTACGCCATATAGTCTACGTCGTAGGCCCTCTGCTGTAGAGGGTGTACGTGACTATTTATATTCTTCCGTAGCAGACATTCCACATTCAAAAGCAATCGCTGCTTATGTATATTATATATTGTGTATTATAGGTTATATATTCCTGAAGTAGGTTTGGGTAAGCAGAAACAAAACTGCATAAGTGAAGAACTCGTGAAATTGCAGTTTTGTTGAACTTATTTAGTGGTATTTACTACGGTATGACTGAGAATTTTAAATTAAAGACTTAAGACATATGTTCTGTTTTCAAAATCAGTAACTAATAGTTTAGATTTTGATTTTACGATGTATTGTATAAAAAAAAACTTGTCAATTTCTTAATTGATTTCCAACATTATAACATTTGAAAGGGTAACACAGGTGTATATAAAGAACTAGTAACAAAATAGAACTATCAAGTTATGGATTTAATCAGAGACAACGATAATAAGCACTGGATGGGAAACAGCACTCGATTTACGAGTAATTAATTTCTACGTACCTATGTACCGTATTAAATTTGGGTATTTATTTTTATGATAGAAAAACTTATATTGATAGAATTGTTATTCAATAAAAATATATATTTTATTTTATGTTTTTAAATTGTACGCGCCGGTGAAATTACAGGCATTTAACATGTTATATCCCATCTCAGATTGACAGGTGCAACACAATGTGTCTTCTCATACTTCAGTAACCAAGTCGTATTGTTATGGGCGGCGTTAATCACTTAATATCAGGTATATCAAGCCATCAGATAGTCCTATCGCTAAAGTCACTAAAAAACAAAAGTCTGATCAAGTAAACTAGCTGTTTTCTATGAGCTGTGGAGGCCAGAGTAGTACTGCAAATTGCGGTCCTCCAAACCACATCGTTAGAGATGTGCCTCATTGAGATTGCACGCAGTGTACGCCACTTTTGTTCCAAACAAGTTTAAACATGCTATTATTCATTTAAAGCTGCTACTTTATATTATTTACCCAAAAGATTTTGTTTAATGTGGAGACTACACAGAGGGACTATTAGAAAGAGACGATTTAATGTACGCTGGTTTTCAACCGACATCCAAAGGAGGAGGTTATCAATAAGGCTGTACTTTTGTTTGTTACTTCAGAACTGCGTCATTTATATCCGTCAATTTGGTCAAAATCATTTATTGGTTCCATAGAAATTTTAGCAGAATAGTTTGGATTTTAAATAAAAATGAAAGGGTTTAACGATACCCTATTTTTTAAATAAGGATGAGAAATAAGGTAATTCTTAGTATTGAAGTAGGACGCAGCCGGATGAATGAAACTCAATGTAAGATCTTATACTGAGTCGTATTACTGTTGTCATTGGCGGAGGTCGCCACTTACCACCAGTTGAACTCTCAGCTCGTTCCGTCACTTATTTATATAAAAAAACAAATAGCCGAATGAACATTCCCTTTTTGAAGTCGATTAAAAAACAGCTATATAATCTAGGCAATGCGCTAGTGCCTACACTGGGTTACGATAAATTAACTTACTATATATTCAGTCTGCGCTTTAACTCTGAGAGCTTGATAAATCGACATATTATGCTAATTGGGACCAATTAAACTAAAATAGCAATTTATCAAGTACGGATAATGAAGATTAGAAAACGGACTGTATGTTTTTAATGGCGTAGCATTAGCATTGGTTTAACTGTCACTATTAGCAGTAACAAAATAATCAACTTTTAACCGACTTCAAAAAGGAAGAGGTTGTATGTTCCACTGTATATATTTTTTTATACCTATATCGATTTTTATTTACCGATTTCTCCGCCATTTATCACCCGATTAGGAAAATATTTTTTTTATTTGAAAGGTTATATGCTTTCAGATTGGTATAATACCATAGATTTTTTTATCAAAGTTAGTTCAATAGTATGGTTGTTAAATCAAAATAACTTAGAAAAATTGAAATTTAAATAAACTAAACTTCAGGAGAAAATTAAAGCTTTTATTCGTACAACATTTTATCCAGCAGTGGATTATTTTGGAGTGATAAATGAATAAATAGAACTAATTTATCTGATTGGGTAATTATACGACCTACCAGCTATTATTGGGGCTTTTATCGCAGACTCATTAAGGCAACGGACAGCTCATTAAAATCGCTCTTTTTGTCGTTGACAGTCAACTGACAAACGTTTACGTTCTGACCGTTCTGACGTTACGACCGATTCTGTGGCAAATGAAGACTGAAAGAGTGTTTTTTTAGGTTTTGCCGTGCCGGGTTAGTTTGAACATGAAAACTGACTGTAATTTGCCATATCTGTGTTCATTAACACCTCAGGAGCACCTTATATGCTCACGAATATGTTTAAAGGTGCATGTAAAATTTTACGTGCCCAGACGATACTTGATTAATACGTATGAAATTTATTTATAAGCCAACAACTTATGTCTGTCCGTCTTTAGACTTAAGATAATCTATAAATAAGATAATCAAAATATCCATTGCAGTGGTACGTTTCACAAATTTTTTTTTATGACTTTGTGACGGAACGAGCAGAGGGCCCACCTGGTGGTAAGTGGCGACCCCCGCCCATGCCAACAATAATGCGACTCAATATAAGATTAGGGTCTTACATTGAGTCGCATTCATCCTGCTGCGTCCATCACCCGAGACGGGGATGATACGCGCAGTAACTCTCCGGACAAACTTGGCTCAAGTTCAACTGCTACTTTTGATTGCTCCTTTAGCACCACCCAGAGGGTACGTGTAAGGGATCAAAGGGTACAAACCTACGGACGCGAGCAAAAAAAAAAATATAGATGACACTTCCAAAGGAACGAGTTACCCATAATCAATAACATTTTATTTTTACTTTCGGTCTGAGTATAAAAGGAGGGAAGGGTAACTCGGAGAAGCCGATTGAGCTCACACCAATTTCGATAGCTTACATTTCATTTCACAAGTTAATATAATTATAAGGATTGGATAGTTTGTTGATTTAGGTCTGCAGTTTAAGACATTGGCTCTTGTTTCGAAGGCTCAAGGCCAATGAATTCAGGTTCCAAACTACCATTTAACAATATTGTTTGCAAGGAATCCTAGTTTTTATTTTCTAAAATATAAGTAGACTAAGTTACTCCTTAACATCAGCTATTTAACAAACAGACAGACAGAAAGATTTTTTTGAATAGTTTTATCTTTTATGTACTGCCTCTACATCGGCAGATTACCAGACGTAGAGGAAGTACTTCTCCTAGCGAACTTGCGCACGTTCTACTGCTACTTTTTGTTGCTCCTTTAGCACCACTCTGGGTGTCATTTCGGACTAAACAGCGTGTGTTCACTTTCTGTGTATGTGAAGACTTTACTTTACCACCAATACATTTCAAAACATTGACTTTCATTAACCTTACAATTTTCACCAAACTCATATCCTAAGCCCTAAATAAATACCGTATTTCTATTAATAACACCACGTATTAAAATCATTAGCCCACCTGCTCAGTTTCATCCGAGGGAAACCGACCGCAACCATCCCTCCATCCCGAAATAGACTCTGCGTCCTCAGATATAGGGCGCAAACTCAACTGCGTAAATGCAGCAGGGTTGTAATAAGGGATCCAAATTAATATTTGGGCGAAAAAAGCTCATTTTACGAAACAAATAACGTCATTACGGGCGGCCGAATTTAATTATAAATTCCTGCGCGAATTCGAAAAATTACGTGCAATTTGTTTAGGTATTTTATGGAGTAATTTGTTGTTATTTATAAGTATGTTTATGGTTTTATGTTTCACGGTACATATATATGTAGTTCTTGTGTAATGATAATATATTTTTACTTCAAACGAGCAATTCTTGTATATATATTTATTTATTTATTTATAGACGGCTCCTTGGCTTAGTGGTAGTAGCTCTGCCTTCGAAGCGAGGGGTCCCGGGTTCGATTCCCGGCCGGGGCACACTTAGTGTGGTGAGCATGAAGTTTGTTCTCGGGTCTTGGGTGTTTGTATTGTGTTTCTGTGTTTGTCCATACCATCTGCGACACAGGGAATCCTAGTGCAAATGTATGAGTGTGTAAACGTTTTTAAAGTTTTTTATCTATTTCGCGTATCTCGGAAACTGCTCTGACGACTAGGATGAAATTATGTATTTAGACAGGGATTTTCTGTTTATATTTACCTGTTTATCTATAAAAACGCAACATTTTATACAAAAAAAAAACAAGCGAAGCTCGGTCGTCGTAGGTACTGATATATAATGTATGATGGCTCAGGGATAGAGACTCGTTTACCAATGAGTTTTTCATTTTTTTTTGTGCATTGTATAAGCTTCTCAATACAGTAAAGGTATAAATCGTAAGGAAGCTAAAATATTTTATATTTATTTTAATAACATACGTATCAAAATATAGCATATACATCTTAAAAAACTAAACATACTTTAGCTAAGAGTAAGACGCGAAATAACGCATTCCTTATTAACTTAAATTTAACCTTATTATTTAAATTTAAAAGCCAACATGAGATAAAATTGACAGAAATTATATTTTTTGCCAGTATCCTTTGTGTTATTCCAGGTTACGAGCTACTTTCACAACAAATTTCATCCAACCCAATTTCAGTTGTTGTCGCGTGTAGGAGTAACAAACATACATGCAAAACACTACCATAAACAATGTACATGGTTAATCCTCAATCCGTCCCACGCTAGTTATTTAATATCAGCATGGCCACCTGATTAGTGGTGCATAATTACGCACAATCACAGGACAGTTGCAGAAATTATTGAAAAGAACAGCCCGACTGCATCATAAATTACAAATACATGTATATTTTTTACGAAAATAACCCAGTTCAAAACTGTTGAGGAAAAATAAATTAAGAATTATATTATGACGTCAAAAATCGGACGCTTTCATTTTAAGAGACGATATTAAAGTCAATTTATTCCATTTTTAGTCGAGAGCGTGGTGGTCCAGGGGCACAGACGCCGACTTTCAATCTGAAGGTTGCTGGTTCAAACCCACACGTGCACCAATGAGTTTTTTCACTTGAGAAATTTATGTGCGCAATACCACGTTCTCGAAACGGTGACGGAAAACATCCTGAGGAAACCGGCATGTCTTAGAACCAAAAATTCGATGACACGTGGCATCTACCAATCCGGATTGGGCTCCCGTGGTAGATCAGAGCCCATTTACTCTAAATTAACGAGAGTAGGCCGGTGTCACTACAGTGGGAACATTAGAGGCTGGTACGGTGAGTCCATTTTTAACCCGCGACAATAACGAAGGGTGTAAGTTGTTGTGACCTCCTGAATAAATTAACCAATTTTGAAATACACTCGCATTGCTGTATTCCGGTGAAAGAATGGACGTTGGTGATATTACAGGTATCAAATTACGTCTTCGCCGGAACACAGCAATGCGAGTGCAATTTCCCTTAGAGTGACGGGCACGACGCGATGCAGCTTGGATCTTCTCATACTGTGGTAGGACCTGAGTCGTATTGCTGGTGGCGGTAACCATTTAAGATAAGGTGGGCCGCCGGCTCGATAAAAACCCAACATACCTACAGAGTCGACGAACGTACGCGTTCGTCACTTTCACCCTAACCGGTATTACACATCTATTTTACCACCAATTCTACGGTAAGTACAACTATGAATAAAAGATGAGAATCGAAGATGGGAAATTATGAAGCTATTTTCGGCAGTAACTTGATATTCCATTGTAATTTCTTAGGGTATTCATTTCACTTAACTTCACAAACTGACTGGCCTAACTTAGCAGCAGATCTGCCTATTGCAATGCAGGTCGTTCGATTCCGAACTAGGACAAGAATTTGTTTTCTGGTCTTAGTTTTTTTGTACACAAATTTTGAAGTTAATTTGGCGGTTCAAGCTCAGGTCGTATATTGTGGGTTGTTAAAGAAATTATTCGACTGTTCTCACAACTCAATAGCCTCTAGCGCTGTAGGCCGCGTTTTCGATTCCCACCTACAACAATCATTTATCTAACGAATGTTTGTTCTGTGCATAGGTTTTAATATATATCACTAACTGACCCGGCCACGCGTTGCTGTGGCCAACGTTTTTGTAATTGTGACTGTCAAATAATAGACAAATAATTTGCAATAAAATAATATTGCGATCATAAATTGAGATGTGAGCTATCCTACCTTTCAAGTTGGATCAAACTGCACACGGTGTACAAATTTGATTAAAATCGGTTAAGTAGTTTAGGAGTCCATCGCGGACAAACATCGTGACACGTAATTTATATATATTAAGATGTATATTTATTAACATTATTAGGAACATAAACATTATTTATTAATCTGGTTCCCTCTACTATGGAAACAAGATTACTTACCTCATGCTATGTTTAGTTTTGGGCTAGATAGCGTTGTGAAATGTCCATGAATATTTATTTACTATTATTATTTATGCGTAAGCATATTGGCTCTTTGCCATAATGATATCTCCCAATGCGATACAAATTTACATTTTAATTCAGAAACTCAATTACTAGTCAGAATCTGCGTAATTATTCCACTTTCATTATTGCAGCTGGATACAATATAAGTTTATTTATTTTAATGCCAAGTTGAGGACGCATCTGGCTGTTGACATTGTGGATAGAGAAGTACTAAGGGCTAGATCTCTGGGGCAAATATTCAGATATTCCTGGCCTTATATGTAAAGGCCAAAGTTTCAAAAATTGTTTGGCCTTCCAGTATTATTTGGACAACTCAATATTTATATGTAAAAACACGTAGGTAAACGTTAAACGTTTACACACTCATACCTCTGCACTAGGATTTCCTGTGTCGCAGAGGGCATGGACAAACACAGAAACACAAGACAAACACCCAAGACCCAAGAACAAACTTCATGCTCACCACACAAAGTGTGCTCCGACCGGGGATCGAACCCGGGACAACTCGCTTCGAAGGCAGTGCTACTATCACTAAGCCACGGAGCCGTTCTAATTAAACAAACCAACTTCAATACTTTTTCATCCCTTATAAACCCCTAACCATTTAAAAAAATGATCATCCACATCGGTCTACAATGGGCGAACCAAAATACGCAATTTTGTTTTCTTTATTTCAAAACAACTGAATATTTTACCAGTTGTTTTGATTTAATAAGCAAATCGACCGATTTTGACTTCTATATACAGTGCGTGCCGGAAAATTCCAACGAAAACCTGTACAACACTGTGCAGCAGCTGGCTAAAGTGGTTAAATGTCCTTTAGTGGACGCAGACATACAGTACTGCAGTCGCATAGCTAAATTGGACGCAAAAACTCCCAGACCTCGCTCGATTTTAGTGAAGTTCAGCAGTCGACGTCTTCGAGATACCTACCTTGCTGCTGTCGCTAAATATAATAAAAACAACCCAGGAGATAAACTGAACTCCAGCCACTTAGGCATTGGAGGGTCCAAGAAAACTGCGGTGTTTGTCACCGAGCACTCGACTCCGGAGGTGAAGGCGCTGCACGCGGCTACTCGTCGTAAGGCCAGAGAGCTTAACTACAAGTTTGTCTGGGTTCGTGACGGTAAAGTGTTCATCAGGAAAAACGAAAACTCAAGTTACATCCTTATAAAAAGCTTGGATTCGTTTGTCAACATATCATAAGAACGGTACATACAATTTTAAGCTTGCATTGTATAGCCCGGATAAAATTTATTGCTTTTTTTATAAAACTTTTCTTCGGGCTTTCTAATTCTACTATTTTATTTTTATTCATTATATCAATTCAATTTTTTTTCTATTCAATTTTTTTTTTTTTTAATTATATTTTTGTTTTGCTTATTTCATAATTTTGTGAAGTAGGTATTTATGTAATTGCAGTGACTTTTTGGAGTGATTTAGTAGTTATATTCGATTATTTCATTGATTTTAATTTATTATTATTTTTTTTTTTTTTTTTTAATTCTGTATTATGATAAATGTTTACTACCAAAATGTAAGAGGCTTGAGAACTAAAACAATTGATTTTTTTAATAATATTGTCTGCAATAACTATGACATTGTCGTGCTCACTGAGACATGGCTTAATGGGAGTGTCTTTGATACCGAACTGTTCGACAGTCGATATGTAGTTTACAGGAGAGATAGGGAAAATACTGGGTTTCACTGCAAAAAAAATGGCGGAGGAGTGTTAATAGCTGTCTCAAAGTGCTTACACTCGTGGCGTCTAAAGAGTTTTGAGTCTAATTGCGAAGATCTCTGGGTAGGTGTCCAGGTTCTCACTAATGGCGGTAAGGCGGATCTGTTGTATCTCTGTGCTACATATCTCCCACCTCCTATTCAGAAACATATACTAGATGAATTTATTCACAACACAAACAGAGTTTTTGATTTAAACAATATTGAGAATGTTGTACTCATTGGAGACTTTAATCTCGGTTCTATAACATGGAGCTTCCAGAGTGGTACGCGTCCGCTTAAAGGTGAACGTAACAATAGCTTATTTTGTAATTCATTGCTCGATTTAATTGCTTCGCATGATCTCAAGCAATACAATTATATTCCTAACATTAAAGGCAAACAGCTCGACCTGTTGCTTAGCAATGTTTGTATTAGCGACCTTATTGAAAATAATGCTCCGTTATCTGTTATTGATCCGTTGCATCCGCCCATGCAGTTTGGTATTACATTCACCTCTAGTCTAAATCTTCCCGCCTGTAATAATGCTCGTTTTTGTTTTTACAAGGCCGACTATGCAAATATAGTCAGTGACTTGAATAAAGTTTGTTGGGAAGACGAATTTGCTAATTGCCAAACAGTTGATGATATGACTTCGTGTTTTTATAGTTTTATTCATAAAGCTATTACTAAGCATGTTCCCAAAACCAAACGGCGTTCAAAAAAATATCCCGTCTGGTTTTCTTATGAACTCATAAAGCTTTTACGTGAAAAATACAAATACCATCGAAAACTACTTAAATTTAATAATAATCCGCGTGATAAGCTTTCATTCGATTATGCGAAAGAAGGTTCTTTGAAACTTATGTCACATTGCTATAAGATTTATATTACCCAACTAGAATGTAGCTTACGCTCGAACCCGAAACTCTTCTGGTCATTCATGAAAGGAAAAAGAAGGGGTCAAAGTCATTACCCAGCCCAGATGATTCTTGATGATGTATCTGCAATTGATGGCGGAGATATTTCTAATCTATTTGCGAAACACTTTGCATTGGCCTACACCCAAAATGTTGACTCCCCCCAACCTTATGACCCCTGTCACACGACCGAATATACGAGCAACTATCTGACCCTTCTGAGGTTCCGTGACAGTCAAGTCCTGAAGGTTTTAAAAAGACTTGACTTAAATAAGGGAGCCGGTGCTGACGGTATTCCATCAATATTCGTGGCAAAGTGTGCCTCCGCCTTAGCACATCCACTTTGTTTGATCTTCAACTTCTCTTTGCTCACCGGAACGTTTCCGGTAGTCTGGAAGGACGCTTTGGTCATTCCACTGCATAAGAATGGCGATTCTAGCCTTATTTGCAACTACCGCCCAATTTCTATACTGCCAACGTTTGCTAAAGTATTTGAGAAACTTTTACACCCGATTCTCTTTTGGCACTTTAAGAATTTAATTATTTATCAGCAACATGGTTTTGTCGGGCGCAGGTCTACCGCCACAAATCTTGTCTCCTTTGTTAACGAAGTGTCTTCCATCCTCGATAAACGTGCCTCTGTGAGTGCAGTCTATACTGACTTCAGCAAGGCGTTTGATAAGGTTAACCATTTAATCCTTCTTCGGAAGCTTTCTCTCTATGGCATCGCCGAGCCCATGCTGAGTTGGTTTAGATCGTACCTGGAGGGCCGCAAATCTAAGGTTGTAGTCAATGGCCATGCATCTGATTTTTTCCTGGCACGATCCGGTGTCCCACAGGGCTCACATCTTGGGCCGCTACTTTTCAACATGTTCATAAACGATGTCGGCCATTGCTTTCAATATTCTAACTTTTACTTATTTGCTGACGACCTTAAACTTTTTCGTTCGTTAGACAATAATTCCGACATCAAACTGCTACAGGAGGACTTGTATAGGTTAGACGCTTGGTGCAAAACCAACGACATGCATTTCAACGTGGACAAGTGCTCTTCAGTTCTGTTTACGAGGAAAAAAAATGGTGTACATCCAACCTACTTTTTGCAAGGTAGACCTTTGAAAAAAGTTAACGAGGTTCGCGACCTGGGCATAACTCTTGACAACCGACTGTGTCTTAGTGCTCATGTAGACAACATAGTTTCCAAAGGCTTTCAAGTTCTTGGTTTTCTGTTGCGAAATTGCAAAGACTTCAAATCCCCTAAAACTAAAATATTATTATACAATGCTCTTGTTCGTAGCGGTTTGGAGTACTGCAGTGTGGTTTGGAGCCCATTTTATGACGTTCACAGGAAGCGCTTAGAGAGCGTTCAAAAACGTTTCCTATGGCATCTGACATATTCCTGTCATTTGGGAAAGGAATTACTAAGTTACGATGATAGGCTGAAGCATTTTAAAATTACTTCACTTGCGGATAGAAGACTAATGCTTGACACTGCCTTCCTTTCTAAGTTAGTAAATGGTGTTCTAGACGCACCCATGCTATTAGAATCTATCTCATTATCAGCTCCGAATAAATTACCCAGAGCCTCCAGATTCAATCTGTTTCAAACTGTAGCGTCAAAATCTAACTTAGGGCTTCATGCTCCTTTGAATAGAATTATTAGGCAGTGCAATGAATTTTTAAAATCTAATAACCTTGACCTGTTTGCTGACAATCTTATTAAAATAAAAGCCTGTTTCATCTGTGATAAAAGTGTGATTGTATAAGACCAAAACAAATTTTTTTTTAATTTAATTTTTTTATTATTATTACTTATTTTCATTTTTTTTCCATATATTATTATTATTATTATTTTTTTGTTTTAACGTGCTTAATTATTTTTCTGCAATTTTTATTATTTTTATAATATTTTAATTGCATGTTAAATTTTAATCTCTTGTTTTTATTTGTAATTTGGATATTTTTGGATTTTTGCAATGTATATTATTTATTTAAATTATTTTTGATATGTTACTCGCTCACTTATTTAATTCAATGTGGTCTTCGCCTGTAATTGTAGTAACACTCAGCTAGTTTTTAAGTATAATATTGTTTTAATTGAATGTATTGGTGTGTGCTATGTTGGCGTTCGTATGAATAAATAATAAATAATAAAAATCAAATACAAATAAAACAATTTGATTTTATTTATAATATATAAATTGGTTACGCATCCGTTCGGCATAGGGTGTTATATTAGACTCTCCAGAACCAAATGTAGTGTTAATTAGCTAATTAAAACTATAATTACGAGCCTATCGACTAAAAAACCTATCGATATCTCTAAAACCTCAAACCACCTCTGACAGATAAATGCTGCATTGGCATTGAGGCACCTACTCCTATAACTCAATTCACCAACCTCAAATAATAGATATCGCAGAAGGTAACCTAGAGGCGGCCAGCGATGACGTATTGACTGGAAAGATTATGCAAAGTATATCTCTCGATAGTGCTGTATACTGAAAACCGGTTGGAAACGCTTAAAACCCGGTTAGGGTTGAAACACGAAAACTTGACAGATAAGATTAGCTAAAACATGAAAGCTATCTGTATTCTGACATGTGTGCATGTTATGTGTCTCACGCTTTACACGTTATATGCTCACGAATATGTTAACTTGTGTGTAAAATTTGAGTGTCCAAACAATACTTGATGTAGGTAGACTTGTGATAACGTTCCTCTGGGTGCAGAAAACTAATAATAATTCAGTTTAGTTCCTTTTATTCCATTTTGATACAATTTATACACTCGGAAAAGTCTTTAAAACAATTTATGTTATATTTGTGCCTCAATAAATTTATAATAACAAAATCGACAATGTTCGGTTTCTATCAAGTATACTAAATTCATTAGTAAAGCTTCGTCAATAACCTAAAACCACTCATCCTCTGACAAGTAAGACCTCATCTCTTCGTAGTAAGACTTCTATATTGGTAATTGTCGCGACTATAGATTCTCTTAAATTAGGATGTTTTATGTCACTAGGTAATTTGATAAAAAGACGCATAGTATAAAAAACTTGTACCAAAGTCTATGATCAGGAAGAATTGGAGTCAATTTATTTCGTATATTATAAGTATGTTTATCTTTTTGATTTATCTTTTTGAATTAAGGAGCTACTTCCTTTTAAGTCGACAAAAAACGATCAAAATCAAAACAAAACCGGACTCTTGACAACCTCAATTGAGTTGCGCGGGATGTTTTTATAATATTTCTCGGTATTTCGTTCCGGAGCGTTTAAGCAGCGTAAATAATGGACTTAGTGAAAACCGAGAAATAGGATACCGATTTAAATCTAATTGGATAAACTATGGATTTGCTTACAGTTATGAAACCGTCTGACCTTTGGGTTTATTCCACAATTAAACTTCTGTCACATTCAGTGTCAAATTATCTACGGTTTAAACGTCAAATAACTCAATTTTTTTACTTCATTTTGTTTTTGTTTCATGTATTGTGTAAATTAAGAGGAATCATTTTGTTTTATTATCATTTTTTCTACCACACACACTTTTGTTTCACATACTGATCAGGTATAGTTTTGTAGCAGTACTCGTTGCTATGTTTTGTAAACATAGCAACGAGTACTGCTTGGCGGCAGATTACAAGTCTGGTGGCAGTTTTCTCCAGGTAAACTAAGTACAAGATTTACTGCTTCTTAAGGTGTCCTTTATCATGACCCAGGGAAAACGTCAATACTCGAAAAGTATTCAACTACAGACGCGAGCAACATTAACCTCCCAAGCAACATCCCCCAAAATAAATGCTGTTGGTAATATCTTGAACCATTACCATAGCCAAGTAAAAGAGTCTCATACACCCTTTATGTGTAAGGGTAGTCAAGCTGGCATACATTTTACAACTCAAAAGTTTATGATCAAGACTACTTACGGCGAAGTCATTAAAACTTAGAAATTCAAACTCTTAAGCTCAGTCTGCAATGTACGTGTCTATAGGCAGGGGATATCGTAGGCACGCTATTTGTGAGGGGTTTTTTGAGGGGGTCCAGTTGCTCGCGTCTGTAGGTGTGTACCCTTTGATTCTCTACACGTACCCCCTGGGTGGTGCTAAAGGAGCAACCAAAAGTAGCAGTAGAACTTGTGCTAAGTTCGTCCGGAGAGGTACTGGCACTACATCTGGAATCTGCCGCCAAGCAGAAGTGGCAAGCAAACACGGAAACACAAAATACCCAAGGCCTGACAACAAACTCACAAAGTGTGTCCAGGCCGTGAATCGAACCCGGAACCCGTCGCTTCGAAGACATACCACTATTAACTAAGCCAAAGAGCCTGTTGCAGATGGCATGGATAAACACAGAAACACAAGACCTGAGAACAAACTTCATGTTCACCACACAAAGTGTGCTCCGGGAATCGAACCCGGGACTCCTCGCTCCGAAGGCAGGGCCTTCAACCAACTAAACCACTAATATTAATTCTGAAACCAGAAATTCAATTCATGTGTTGTGAACGGGCCTTAATGTAGAAACGTGACTTATTCCTGTTAACAAACTTGTAATATGTTTTCGTACAAACATATTGTGCGTATGTATTGTATGTATACAGAGGTAGGTACCATAATTACTTTTATAATTCATTCATTCCATTCTGAAGGTACGTACGGAAGATAAATTTGCTGCTTATAATGAAACTGCTCTGTTGCCTAGTTAGTAGCAACACTGCCTTCGAAGCGAGGGGTCACGGGTTCGTTCCCAGGTGGCAACTTTTTGTGGTAACCATGAAGTTTGATTTCGGGTCTTGGGTGTTTGTGTTGTGTGATTGTGCGCGTCCATGCCACCTGCGACACAGAAAATCCATTTGCAGGGGTGAGTGTTAACTATACTGTATATATTCAATCGGTCATCTAGTTCCCACAGCTATGCTTTGGGGCTAGATGTCGCTGTGTGAAATAAATATATTTGTAAATTCAAATAGCCTTATAAACCGGTTAAGTGTAATTGGTGCTCGTAAACCAAGGGTTCCATATCACAAATTATATATTATATTATTTTTTTATAATATAGAACACACATAACACACTTTTAATGTAAAGGCGAAAGTTTATACGAGTATGTATGTGTGTGTGTGTGAGTTTGTCCGCCTTCATGCTCAAACGGCTTAACGGATTTGGATGAAATTTGGTACCAGGATTAACACATAGGGTACTTATGTTCCGGAAATAATGCAGGTAACAACGGGGGTCGCAGCTAGTGTTCTATAAAAATTTCATCCAGCTACGGCAAAGAATTCAAAATATGGCCATTTTATAGAAGAACAAACAGACAGACCTTATAGGCTATAATTTGGTTCAGTACCCCTTTAAAACTTAGAAGATAAGGAGAGCGATATACAGCTATGACGTCATCGCTCGGTCTCTTCATTTGAAATACTTAACTCCAGAGTTTATAAACGCTTCGTTCCTTATCAGATTTTAATCGAAGAAAATACTTTGCTTGAATAACTTTCAACTACAAATTAATTAGAAACTTGCAGAATAAATTCTAATATTATAAATGAAAATATGAGTTTGTTTGTTTGATATGCTTACGCGTTCACTACTCGACTGATCATGAAATTTTTCATACACGCCACACAAAAAGACTAAAGTTAAAAATAATCTTACAAATAAATATAATTTAAGTGTCTGTTTGTCAATGACAAAATAACAGATTGTTACTGAATGCATTAGAAAGTATATAAAGTTCTTAAAACAAAAAAATCATTTATTCAAACTTTTGTCTGTCTGTCCGTCTGTTTGTTCCGGCTAAGATCCGAAACGGCTGGACCGATTTTAAAGGGATTTTCACTGACAGGTAGTGGACCAAATCCTGGAACAATAAATTACTTGATTAAATCAACAGCCTCGGACAAATGCTATTATTTCATAGGCTAATCCTACCATATTATATTAGTTAATTTAGTTTCCACATTTTTAGTCGCTGTGCTACGCAAAATATACAAAATCTAAGACATAAAACCCACATTTCCTAGTAAAAACTCTACGTCAGCTTCGTTTCAAATACATTGAATAAAAGATGGCAGCCGCGGAATGACAATGTTGCTGCAATGGAACACGCAGTGAATATTTCATGAGCTGTCTCTTTCTGATAACAACTCTTTACAAGGGTGCGACAGAGATGAGAGAGTTAGAGTGTTTCGCTTGTCTTGAAAGGGTAGTTTAATTGCTTACAAACAATTTGTTAGTGCTTGAAAAACCGGCTAAGCGTATTTATGACTCAGACACTGAGGGTTCTGTACGACTAATCATATTTAATAAGTTATTATTAAATAAAGTCATTTGTAATTAATAACATTTTAATGACATGGCCTATTGTCGCTCTGCACGAAACGCAAATAATTGTTTGATATAATAATCGAATTATCCACCTTGTTACATACTATCCATGGTGTTAATACTATATACGCTCCAAAGGGTAGAATTTTCTCAAAAGTATACCTTGACAACATTCAGTCAAATTGCTCCTAAATTTACATATTCAAAAAACGTTGATAAACGTAATATAATTAAATTGTTTTTGAATTGATAATGCTCACGAAAGGGATGGAATTATGGATGGTATCTTAATTATTCTTCCCCGTAGGGTTTGAATAATCGCAAAACTTAGTAATAAAAACGACTTGTAGCGTACGAGTATTTTTTAAAGAAATAAATAAGAATAACTATTTTTAATATTAGTTTTAAAAACGCATGCTCTCGTAGGTACTTATATATTTTTTAAATAAATTGTCGTTTCCAAGTAATTTTTAAAAATACATCGGATATAAATATTTTTGACTTTGACTTTCACTTTGAGTGGTTTATTCTACGCCCAATATATGTTTCGTTATTTTTTTTTACCAAATCAGAATGATTATCTATATATGAAAATTAACTTCAAAATATTACAGGAGGATGCAGTACTATTTTTCGTACAACTTTCTGTACGAAAAATCGTACTTTTGTATGTTAATAGTCCGAGTTGATGAAAATAGAATTTTATAAAATGTCACATCGGGTAATACTTTTGCACGACTCAAATCTTGTTATATTTCTGGGAACAGATAAACTGAGTGAACAACACGCACAGCCACTAAATCACATAAAAAGTTTTATTATAATATAAGCCCGACCAAAACTGTCGCACAGGTGTAGCAAACAGTTTCCATTTTAATCTCCACGCCGTTCCATCATAGATTGTAGCCTCCGATACAAATCAACGTTCCCAATCCAATGTCGTATAAATGAAGTGTTTACCTACAGCCGACTCCGCCGTGCACACGAGAATGTTTATACGTTGTTCTGTCATCATTATTATGCATTTGCATCTGTGAAAGATAATTTATGACGCGTTCATATGATCGGAATCTGAGTGGACCGTAATAATCAGTTTTATAGTATTAAATGCAGTATGAGTATGGCCTAGGAGCACAGACGCCAACATCAATCTGAATGTCGCAGGTTTAAAACCAATCGTCCACCAATATGTTTTTCACTTGAAAAATTTATATGCGCTATACCACGGTCTTGAAAAAGTGAAGGAAAACATCGTGAGGAAATCCGAAGACATGTGACATCTACCAATCCGAATTAGGCTCCCGTGGTAGATCGAAGCACATTCACACGCAATTATCGAGAGTAGGCCGGTGCAGTATCAGAAGATGCCTATGCGTAATTACGTCGTTTACAAAAGCATGCATAGCCCGGCAGTCGGTTCTGTATTTTATCCACATTAAGTCATTAAAAACCATAGAAAATTTAGTTGAATTTCCATACAAATTGTTTAGTGATAAATTTAACTATTGCAGCAATATTACTACTATACTATAACATTTTTTTTTAACTTGAATGTGGCCCTTTCTTACAGAACAAAACGCAAATGTTACACTACATACATTATTTGTAGTAGTTTAGCTATAACTAATTATATACTGAAGTAAAAGTACTAGACGCCGAATCCAATACATTTCGCGTGGATTACAGAAGTTTAGACCGCAACGCAAATGTTTTTCTGATGATCAATACTACCCAGGATTCGGAACACACCATCTCAGTATCATGAGAATGTTACGTTTACCACACCTGTAGTCGTAAAAGAAATATAATTCATAAAATAAATAGAATACGATCAATTAATCCTTACACATAAAATAGTAAATTTCATCTCACACGATCGTCAATAAATTTCCCGCGGGTCCAAAGGGTCTCGTAAATTTGTTTGGGGGAATAAAAACATATTGAGATGCTAAATTATGGACAGATGACCCTTAGGTACTTGAGTATTTCCGTGAAATAAGAAGAATATTTGAGGTTATGTGAAGTGGATAGAGTACGTACCATTAGATGGATTCCTTGAATGATATTCGGCTTTGGAAGGAAAATTTTACATTCGCATCGTATTAGTTTGAGCGTAGGGATATCTGGTTAATAAATCTATACAAGATGTTAAAAAACCCTTTACAATCCAAATAAGGCATGTAGGTATGTCAATAACATTACCAAATAAAACAAAGTATACAATTTAATTTAAAATGCACGATTATTGCGCCCATATTTTCAAAATTTCCCCACATCCAAGAAATTTAATTTGGTGATTTTTATCTGAAAATAATTACATAATTAGAATCGAATACCTAATAATATTTTCACGGATCACACAGGGTTTTTTTAACATTAACTATGATCGTTATAATTTATCGCTTGCAAAATTTTTATGTCATCTTTGAACATAATCGCTAGCACTACGTCAGAACACGACAAAATATTAACCGTCATTTAAAAACACAACCTTGGAAAACTCTTTCAACTATTTTCACTTCATTGTCGAGTGAAAATATCTCGCATCGGGAGGGTACCCATTAATCTACGCTAATAAATTATAACAATAACAACCACGCTGCTAAAGAAATATGCTTGATTAAAATTTATGATACTGTTTATTTAAAATGGACTATCATAAATTATGAGTGATTCAGTCTTGATGTAAAGGTATTTCTAAACTGCGTAAGTTTTCAAATACGCCAGCGTTTATTGTTTTGGAAAGTTCGCAACTGACAAAAGTTTTTCCGAGTGACACGACAGGCAGGCAAAAAACTTTAAAAATACGGCGCAACGGTTCTTTTTTGTTTTTTTTTTTTATTTCTTTCGATCGCTGCCTCTACTAAAACTGCTACCGAGTGCCCAGTGCACTGATTGCATTTTTATAAACCTACTAACTTTTCCCCGGGATTTCATCAGCGTGGAAATTAACAATAGTTTTGGGCGGTGTTTCTTAGTTAATCTAAAGTTAATCTTTATAACATCAACTATCTGCCAATGAATAATTAATGGTACCAAATTGGACCAGCCGTTTCGGAAATTAGCTACACAGCTAGGCAGACAGACAAAGGTTTAAAAATTGTTTTTTGTAATATGTGTCGTGTTTACTTTCAAATGAATTTAGTAAATAGCTGTTATTTTCACATTAGAAGCAGACACTTCAATTTTATTTATATAATATTATAGTAGAGATTTAAAGTAACATAGAGTGATGTTGTTCGCTTAGTCAGTTCCAATATTCAGCTGACACATAACTAGATATAAATAACCACATCAACATTTCCTGTCGAAAAGTTCCATACATTTTTTGACCAATAAACTAATTTACTTCGATCTATCTCAAATAATCTAGAAAGTTAGTGATAGGGTTTCCTGTACCCTAAAAAGCTAGATAGGTATACCTAAGGGTGCGTTCATAATGCAGTCTCTCGAGCGTAATAGACGGCTCAAACGACCGAGCGTAACCTGCGTTATTTACAAGTGTAATCGCTACCTTATGAATATGAAATCAACTCTACTCACGTCACCGCTCTAAATGTCGTTTTCAAGTACCTCCCTTCTATACAGGGTGAATAATTAACACTGCAGTTCTTTTTTTTTATGGAATAGGGGGGCAGACGAGCAGACGGGCCTCCTGATGGAAAGCGGTCACCGTCGCCCATGGACATCTGCAATACCAGAGGTAATGCTGATGCGCTGCCGGCCTTTCTGCTTTTAAACGATTTCCAAAAAGGAGGTTTTAAATTGATTATAATATAATATAATGAATAAACGTATACACACTCATAACCCTATGGCATGGACAAACCCGGAACAAACTTCATGCTTCACGAAGTGTGCTACTACCAACTCAGCTACAGCCTATTAAAGACCTACCGCCCATTTCGACGTGGTGGTTGAAATGAAATATCTCCAGATCATTAATACTCGTTATTATTCTCTTTTATAAACTTCTCATTTATGTTAAACCAACAATTCAATCACTTTTACAAGAGTTACACCAGCTTCCTACTCGTTAACCCTAGGACCGTTCTATCGCTGCCGACAAAATATATATCCACAGATAATAATACCCTACAAAATGACATTGACAATCGTACTAAATATATTGCAAGCTTACACTATGGATGTTTGTTAATTTATTTGGTGTACCGATGTGGTCTGCAAAAATGTCATGGCTTAAGTTTCTTACAGGATGATATTTTAATTTTGCAATTGGTGCACAAACATAAATAATCTTGACCGTTGGAGTTTTCTTTAATGCATAAAAGAGAATCCGCCGGTAATAAGAGTTAAATTATGTTTTAAAACTCAATAAAAGTGTACCAGGGGCTCAGAAATTACAAGATCTAGCTTTGTAGAGGGAAAAGCGACTCTTGTACTGCGCCGGGCCGTAATTGCTTCCTGTGGGGAAAACGTGGCGTGTGAAGAACGACCTTTCAGTGCTTTCACCACCCTGTTGCTACCAGGCGTTCATAAATACGTTTCAGTAATTACGTACTCAATCCCGGCTGGCTTACATTTTATTTACGTTACTTGAAAATTACAATATTTGAAGTTTATAAATATACTTAAGTGGTTCGTTTGAACTCGATTCGACGGCCATTTTTTTTTCAGTCCTGCGTTTGTGTATTAATTGAACGTGCAAGTGAAGTGAAGTTCTATAATTTGCCTCGCACCGCCATTTTTGATGAAAGTATGTTGGTTTGTCCGACCAAAACTCAACATGCAAACTTTCGCCTTTAAAAGAGTGACTATTCCAGAATAGTTTATTTATATTATAATAGATAGTTATAATAGTTATAATTTATTAGCAGACTATAGATACAAGTACTTTTAGTAACGTCAAACATTTAGAAATGGCTATAAAATCTTCCATTTCAATGATAGGTCACTATTTCTCAGTTGTCGGCAAACCATTAGTTAAACAGGTGTAAGAACTGTCGAATTCCAAAATAGGTTTTATTTGACCCTTTTATAAAAAGTCTTGAGTCTAATTGCTAAGCTATGACTAGCCTTTTTTTATTATTTAAATATGTAATGGAACGAGCTGAAGGCCCACCTGGTGGTAAATGGCGACCGCCGCCCATGACAACAGTTATGCGACTCAGTATAAGATTTGGATCGTACACTGAGTCGCATTCATCCTGCTGCATCCATCCGCCGAGACGGGTGATACGTCTCATGCGCGTGTGATTTCACCGGCACCCACACCCTTCCACCCGAACACAGCCATGCGAACACCACTGCTTGGTGGCAGATTCAGTACCTCTCCGGGTAAATTTGGCACAAGTTCTACTGCTACTTTTGGTTGCTCCTTTATCACCACCCAGGGGGTACGTGTAGGGAATCAAAGGTACACACAGGTGTGATATATGAATATAAGTTATAATTGTTGTAATGTAATTTTGTATCCTTTCTTTACGCAAATAATAATAAGTCATGCGTATAAGCGTACTTGTTTGCTTAGCAATGACTCACTAATTAATTTCACTTGCCTTAAGCTTTATGAATTCAAGCACTGGGTAAATCGTTTCAGACGAAATTTTGCACAAACAATTATCACTGGCGAATAGTACAATGGCGTGTAAATTGTATAATTAAATTTTAAACCTCCGTCTAAATAAAGGGCATTATAGGGCTGTTTGACTATCTGTGGATTTGATGTCAATTCCTTTGAAGCATTGTTTCTCCAAATGGGATCGTCCGAACACTCCAGGATCAGAAAATATATTTACTTCATATTTTCTGATCTTGGAGTATTCGGAAAAACTATAATAATTAAAAAAAATATATGAAAAATATGAAATATATTTACTGATCCCAGAGTAAAACTTTACCTGGAGGGGTAAACTTTTCTGGTGTAATGATTATCTTTATCGCGACTATTCCAAAGACTCAAAAACAACAGTATTTAGTGTAACCTTGTTGCATGTCCAAAAGTATAGCGATAACTTTAAAATCTGCGCAGATCTTTCAAGAATATAAATGTTTACACACTCATACCTCACCCAAATACAAAAACACAAGACAAACACCGAAGACTGGAGAACAAACTTCATGCTCACCACAAAAAGTGTGCCCCGGCCGAGAATCGAACCTGGGACCCCTCGCTTCAAAAGCAGGGCTACTACCAACTAAGCCACGCATCATATTTTATCTTCTCAAGTATAAAACTTTACACTCCCGTCTCAGAGCGAAGCAACGCGACACGACTTGGGTCTCCATACTTCAACAGGAGAGGACAGCGTTTAGCTGTTGTTGGCAGCCACTTAACATCAACTGTCGACTCATCCCGTCACCCTACTAGCCTATACAAAACATTTGTTTTTGAACTGGAGTACCAAATTATAACAAAGGGAAACCAATCACATCACAGTAAACTAAAGTTGAACAACACAAAACATTTAAGTAAAGCAGAACTTTCGTATAAAAAGCGTTTTGAATGCTCGACGCGGATCGTTAACATCAAAATTTATTGCTGAAAAAAGCCAGGAGCATGCAATAATCTTTGTGATAATGTCTACTAGAATTACGATACGATGACCTTGTGATCGAACTAAAGCTAGATCACTATTAATACAGACGTTAATTAATACATATCTTTTTTGTTTATTTGTTTAACAAGCAGAATACAGTAATATGTTAATAATATAGTTGTGTTTTTAAACCTGAGTTATAGATTTGACTAAACACTAGGTTGTCAATATCTGGTAACGCCATCTATTACGACATTAAATTATTATGTTCAAGTTATTGTGGCTTAGGAGTTAACCCTACCATTTCCCAATCCTATGTGCACGCGTTGGAAACACTACCGCAAGATGGAAGCACCAACGTGACATGTCCGGATCCGCCGTCCGCAGTCCGCCATACTAATTTAGTGTGCAAAACCACCCGCCGCACCGATCGCCGTACGCGCATATATATCAATACATTTTGCCTTGACCGCTCCCGCTGAACCGCTGAAATTCGTGTAAAATCTCTATGGTGGCCTTCCGCGGCTCGTGAGTGAACTGTTGTGTTGTGGAGGAGTGTTTATACCCCTGGATTGCCCGCCGCATACGCCGAGTCCAGGTACGCTGCACATTCCTTTTACATATTCCCAACTATCTCCGACGAGCCACAATTAACTCAGCTTTCCCATAGCTATCGAAGGTGTTTAAATTACAAGCGCCACCATAATATGGTCCTTTTCGAATCGGATTCTCTTTATTTGAGCCGAAATTCCGCAGTTATCTCGTACCCGTCGCCATTGTGACGGCTGGATACGATTCAAATTATTCATTTATTTACTCGCCCGCCCCATCTAGACTTAAGTTATTGGTCTATTTAGGTGTATTTACCGCAGTCAACCGCTAAAGTAATTATTTTAACATAAATTTCAATTCATTTTGTGATATTTCTTTGTCATTGAGACGTAACCGCATGCGACATTGTGTCGTAAAATCTCACAAAATCACACCAATCTTACCTCACGCTATATATATATTTGCATTCTAGCATTACCAAGGTGTTTACATAAATGTATTGATAAGTCTTTCGCTTAAAATAACGTATTTAACCATATTTAGATACTTTCGCATTCATATTTTCAATCCACCCGCTTTACGTTAATTCGCCGGCCGGCCGTAAACAGCCGATCGGGTCATTACCCGCGCGTCACGATCAGTTTTTTATATTTTTTTTGTTATTAGTTGCATAACATTAACGCATAATAATGTCTACGAAACCTAAAAAGCCTGATAGTGACAATTCTGATACCGCCTCCGTTATGGAAGACACCCAGCTGTTAATAATTCAAGCTAAAAGAGAAGCTATCTTTGAACTTATCCAAAATATTTACGATTCTTCCGCGAATATAAATTTAAACGCCGAGACGAGAGAATTGTTTCTCGCTGAGTGTGCTACTATTGACACTTTACGTAGTGAGTTTTTAAACCTATTAGACGCATACAATTCTCGTTTATTAAAGATTAAACCCGCGGCGAAGCCTGACTATAAATGTATGGTCGCCTTCGAACAATTGTACAGCCGAATCAAGCGGCTTCAATCGCAGTCCTCGCAGTCGTCCCCGCTGGACGGCGTCGCACCGCAAAAAAGCAAAATCCGTTTACCGCCTATCGAACTTATTTCCTTCTCAGGAGACATTCGCTCATGGCCATTGTTCTACGCTAATTTTAAGTCTGTAATCCATGAAAATGCTTCGCTCACTAAAGCAGAAAAAATGTTTTTCTTGTTAGGAAAGTTAAGCGGAAAAGCGCTTAATGTGTGCGCAGGAATTAGTCCCTGTGCTGAGAATTATGATCTGCTGTTGCAAGCGCTTATCGATAAATATGAAGATAAAAGAATGATCGCCACCGCTTACCTAAATCAATTATTTGACTTTAAGGGTTTAAGCACGGCATCGGCTGTTAATTATAATTTATTCATAGACCAGTTTGTCAGCGCCGTTCGCGCCCTGGATAATTTAAAGATAGATAATTTAAAAGATATGATTTTGTTACAAATCGCATTGAGAAAACTAGATTCAGAATCTGCCCGCGCTTTTGAGTTGAGTGTAGGTTCTAATATTCCATCATTTGATGAGCTCGTGCTGTTCATAAAAACACGTTCTAAGGTGTTTGAACGCACACCAATAAATAGTTCCGCTTCTACAGGTAATACTAATGTACAGAGTAAGATACCTCGCTATCACTTAAAGGAAAATATAAATAAACCGCCGCCGAAGTATCACGCTTATGTGAGCACGGTCGAAACCGCTAATAAGTGTCTCTGCACAAATATAACGCATCAGCATTTATTTAAATGTCCTGATTTTCATAAAATGATTCCCGAAGAACGTTTCAAATACGTGAAGGACAACAGCGCATGTGTGAATTGTCTCAGTATAAAACATCGTGTGTCATTATGTAAATCAGATTTCACTTGCCGCGTATGTAAGTCGCGTCACCACAGTATGTTGCACTTCAAGTCGGGAATCGAACCCGCGCTTCCCGCCCCCGCGAGCGGTGAAGATACCAGGCGCTCGCTGTCTCATGCGCCGCCGCCGCCGCCCGTCGCGCCCTTACTTAGCGAACGAACAGATGTTGCATTGTGCGCGACGTCCATCGCCTCAAACCGGTGCGAGCCGGTGCAAGGTAATCAATGCACCGTGTTACTTGCGACCGCTCAAGTCGTTGCGTATGATAGTACGGGGAATAAACATATGTTGCGCGCTCTTTTAGACACCGCGTCTCAAAGCCACTTTATTACAAAGGAGGTTTGTGATTTATTAGGTATTGCACCGCGTAACTTTGAACGTACTATGGTTAAGGGGTTCGGAGGCACAGAGAAAATTATTAATTCAAGTTCCGTCAATTTAGAGTTTTATTCACGCTTCGATAATAATATAAAATTTAATATTTCACCGCTAGTAGTCGATCGAATTACCGACCCGCTACCTAGTACCGCAGTAGATAAGTCTGTCTTATCGCACTTGCATAACTTACCTCTCGCTGACGATGATTTTGGTACGCCGAATAAAATAGATGTTTTAATAGGCGCGCCACTTTTTATGCATTTATTATTATCAGACGAACATCGCGTTTCTGAGGCGATCTCGTCACCGCAAGCTCTGCGTACGGTATTAGGATATGTTTTAATGGGTTCTGTACCTACGTTATTTACCCGCCAGCCTTTGACATGCTGCTTAGTGCAGGATCATGGCTTAGAAAATGTTATTAAAGGATTTTGGGCTCTCGAAGAGCTTCCCCGCGCACCGCCCGCTCAGTGTCACGCTGACGTTGAGTGTGAAGAGTTTTATAAACAAACCACAACCCGCGATCCCATTAGTGGTAGGTACGTTGTTGGACTGCCATTTACTGGTGATTATTATTCATTAGGTAAGTCCTATGAAACCGCCCGACGACGCTTTCTGTGTCTCGAGAAAAAATTAGAAGCTTCGCCTAAATTAAGGGCAGCTTATGATGACGTCATTAGGGAATATCTGGAAAAAGATTATATTTCACCCGCGCCTCCAGATACCATTGATGACGCGTCTCCGCATTATGTAATACCGCACCACGGAGTTATCCGTGAGGATAAGACGTCGACCCGTCTTCGCATCGTTTTAGATGCTAGCTGTAAAACCAGCTCTGGAAACTCGCTAAATGATATCCTGCATCACGGACCAAACCTGCAAGGCGCTTTATTTAAAATTATACTGAATTTCCGCCTTTTCGCCGTCGCTATGACCACGGACTGTCGCCAGCAGTTTTTACAAGTTGTTGTACGTGAGTGTGATCGACGTTTTCAGTGTATACTTTATCGATTTAAACCGCAAGACCCGCTGACGCTGTATGTTTATAATAGAGTTTGTTTTGGTCTAGCTTCATCAGTATTTCACGCGATACGCACAGTCCAACAGCTGATTCAAGATGACGGTTCCAAGTGTCCGCGTGCGAGTGAGATAGCATCTGCATCGTTGTACATGGATGATATCGTCTATTCTGTCAGGTCTGATGAAGAAGGAGCCGTTACAGCAAACCAGCTGATCGAGTTGTTTAGGGGTGCTCAGTGGGATTTAGTCAAGTGGAATAGCAACTCTCCCGCCGCTTTAAATAACGTTCCCGCTTCACATAAGCTTTCCACTGATATTGAATTCGATAAATCAGTACATCACAAAATACTTGGGTTGTATTGGTCAATTGACACTGACTGTTTTTATTTTAAAATAACCGCTCCCGCCGATGAGAATTGCACTAAGCGTTCTATCTTGTCTACTATTGCCCGACTGTGGGATGTTATGGGTTTCGTTGCTCCCACAGTTCTTTACGCCAAGTTGTTAATAAAACAGCTTTGGCAACTCAACTCCGATTGGGATGATTTGCCCCCGCCCCACATTATTAAAGTGTGGAGACAGTTTTGCGCCGAGCTGCCAGCTCTCAATGAGCTGCGCATTCCTCGCCACCTTGGTGTGTCCTCCGAATGCGTTGTCACCCTATTGGGTTTCTCGGACGCATCAGAGCTAGCGTATGGTGGTGTAGTATACATGCATGTCAGCTCCGACTGTGGCAATACCATACGCCTCGTGTGCACCAAGTCAAAGGTCGCACCGATGAAACCACTCTCGATCGCACGACTGGAACTCTGTGGAGTAGTCTTGCTCTCAAAGCTACTGCGCTCAGTTTTAGATAGTTACGCTAATCGTCTCCCAATCCGGACGTACGCATTCACCGACTCTAAAGTCGCATTATATTGGATCAAAAGCTCGCCTCACAGGTGGCAGACCTTTGTTTCGAACCGCGTGGTTCAAGTGACGGACAATATTCCGGCTGAACATTTCTATCACGTCTCTGGTACGGATAACCCGGCCGATTGTCTGTCGCGCGGCACTACGCCGCAGAAGCTAGTCTCGCATCCGCTATGGTTATATGGACCTCCCTGGGCTTCACTTGACCCATCGCAGTGGCCGCTCCGTGACTTAGACGGTCAGCCATTGGATCATATGCCGGAACAAAAGGTGTTGTCTCATGCGATATGTACACCTGTGAAAGAATGCGTTATTTATGACCTCGCTTTACGTATGTCTTCGTGGTCCAAGCTTCTACGTACTCTTGTTTACGTTTTCACGTTTACTAAAATATTGCCGCGTCGTCTTACTTTCGCGGTAACCGCTGATAATCTGCAATACGCTGAAAATAAATTAATACTCGCCCTAAAAAGGAAATACTTTGCAGAGGAGTTTTGATAATCTTCGTAATGATGTGTCAAACTCTCGCGCCTTCAATAAATTAAGGCCTTTCATAGACAGCAACGGTCTGATCCGCGTTGGCGGTCGCCTTGCTAACTCTACGCCAGAATATGCACAAATGCATCCAGTTATTTTACCCCGCAGTGATCATATTGTTAATTTGCTGATAGATTATTATCACATAAAATATTTACACGCCGGGCCAGAGCTATTAATGTCACTCCTTCGTCAAAGGTTCTGGATCCTGTCCGCACGCCGCATTGTTAGACAAAGAGTCCACATGTGTAATATTTGTCTCCAACTTATCCCGACGCATTTGTACCGAGTAATCGGACAGCAGCTTCTCGCATATGAGGAACTCTGTACTGTCGTCACTAAGATTGAGTGCTTGCTTAATTCGCGTCCGCTCACAGTACTGAGCTCCGATCCCGCAGAGCCTTCTGCTCTTACACCGAGTTATTTTTTACATACCGCGCCGCTATATTCTATACCCGCGCCTGAAGTAGGTACGGATAATATCGGCCTTCTTCAAAGGCACTCGCTACTGGACAAATTGGTTCAGTCATTTTGGCAGCGGTGGAAGACGGAGTATCTTCATGGATTGCAGGCTAGGCAAAAGTGGAACACGAGTTCCGCACCTGTAACTCCGGGATTAGTGGTAGTCGTTATTGAAGATGCGGCGCCGCCTCTTGCCTGGCCATTAGCGATTGTAGAGAAGGTTCACCCCTCCAAGGACGGCGTAGTCCGTACTTGTACCATTAGAACCGCGAGTGGGTCAACTTACCTTCGTCCGACCGTCCGCATATGCCCCCTACCGCGTCAATAGTTTTAAATTTAATTACTCTACCTTTACGTTAGTTTAAGCTTTAGACCATACATTGTAACACCTCATCTTATTTAGCATTAGGTAACCGCACTCATGAGTTCTTATTGCCCTAGTCTCATGAGTTAGATATAATTTGCTCAATTATGAGTTTCTTCTTGAGATATTGGGTCTTATCCTAGTCTCGTCTTAATTTATGTTATGAGATATTAGGTCCCATCCTAGTCTCACCTTATGGTTGTCATTTTTAATGGTGACCCATTAAAGGCGGCCGGAAATGGTAACGCCATCTATTAAGACATTAAATTATTATGTTCAAGTTATTGTGGCTTAGGAGTTAACCCTACCATTTCCCAATCCTATGTGCACGCGTTGGAAACACTACCGCAAGATGGAAGCACCAACGTGACATGTCCGGATCCGCCGTCCGCAGTCCGCCATACTAATTTAGTGTGCAAAACCACCCGCCGCACCGATCGCCGTACGCGCATATATATCAATACATTTTGCCTTGACCGCTCCCGCTGAACCGCTGAAATTCGTGTAAAATCTCTATGGTGGCCTTCCGCGGCTCGTGAGTGAACTGTTGTGTTGTGGAGGAGTGTTTATACCCCTGGATTGCCCGCCGCATACGCCGAGTCCAGGTACGCTGCACATTCCTTTTACATATTCCCAACTATCTCCGACGAGCCACAATTAACTCAGCTTTCCCATAGCTATCGAAGGTGTTTAAATTACAAGCGCCACCAATATCTATACTTATACTTATATATATATATATATATATAATATATTATATATTAATATTATAAAGCTGCAGTGTTTGTTTGTTTGTTTGTTTTAACGCGCTAATCTCTGAAACTACTGGTCCGATTTAAATGATTCTTTCAGTGTTGGGTACTCCATTTATCGAGGAAGGCTATAGGCTATGTTTTTTTTTTTTTTACTTAATTAGGGATCCTTAATAAAATTGCTATTTAGTAACACAAGGTGTAAAATCGAAAACCTATTTTTGCGTGCGCTGTTTCCACGGAAACGAGAAAAACGCGGGTGAAACCGCGGGGCACAGCTAGTATTTTATAAAGTGAAACAGAGTATAAAGCACTTTAAAATCTAAAGCTAGATCTAGTCTCTAGTTCCAATCGCTTCAGCGTTAGGTATTAACGGGTGTGCTGATATTTATTGGCTACGGTTCCCCGCTTCGGCTCCGGTCCACGTTATTGGTACCTACAGAATGTAAGTGCCGATCTAGACTGACTGCACAACATCCATCTGTTTTGGTTTTAAATTAATAAATATTCTTCGGCATTTCACACAGTACCATCCAAACTTAGCATACATTGTGCTATGAGAACTAGATAACTGACAAGTAATTAATTAAAAAATCGAAAAAAAACAGACTTCGATACTTTCAAAGTAGCAAAATAGCCAACTTCAAACATGACATTTTGAACATAGATAACAAAAATCGAAATCATCCGAATTAATAACCTCCTTCTTTCTGAAGTCGGTTAAGAAAATACTTACTATGGATTCCCTGTGTCGCAAGTGGCATGGACAAACACCCAAGACCCGACCAACTTTACGCTCATCATACAACCTTTGTCCCGGATAATCGAACCCGGAACCCCTCGCTTCTAAGGCAAGGGTACTACCAACTAAGCTATGGAGCCGTAAATACATAATTAACACCTAGACACAGAACAAAATTCCCTAATACCAGTGCGCTGTTTGAAGCCCGTCAGAATTTTAAATAGGAACTTCAATCGACAGTGATCACTATAGTGCATAGCATTATCTAACAAATGCATTTAATGCAGATGTACACACTGCAGTTTCATACGAGTACTTATTGGCTTGTATAAATCACTAGCTGTGCCCCGCGGTGCTACCCGCGGTTCACCGAATATTTTCTGTGCAACCTTCTTATGTTTTTTCTTTCATAAGAACCTTCTCCTGACTATAAAAGAAATAGCAAAATTTGTCCAGCCGTTCACGCGTAATGCCATGACTAAGGGAAATATTGATTAATTTTTACCCGACTACGGTGAAGCAAAAAGGAGGGTTATGATTTTGACCAGTATGTATGTATGAATTTATAATATAGATTCCTAGCCTTTTGCTTCAGGCTAACTTTTAATTAATCATAGTTGAACCCTTACGTTTCGTCTATGCATTGGTAACTAGAGGTATAAAGTCAAAATAACTGAGATATCAATAAACCTACAGCTTTCGAAATTATAATGAGCTTTCGAAATTATAATGAGCATAGAGATATGCAAGTTTCCGCTGTGAAGGTATTATGGGGCACGTACTCGTAATGACGCGATATGCCAATGAGTTTCCAATATTCAAAATGTCACATCCTCAACATGTTGCCAATCAATTTACGACTTATGTCGAACTTACGTCAAGGTGTTGCCAGATACGCCTACAGAATTACGCATGGCAGTAAATCCTACTACTATTATAAAGGCGAAAGTTTGTAAGTATGGATGTATGGATGTATGGATGTTTGTTACTCTTTCACGTAAAAACTACTGAATGGATTTGAATGAAACTTTACCACAATATAGCTTATACATCAGAATAACATATAGGCTACAATTTTTGAGGTTTCTATAAAATCTATATATATAAAAGAAGTCGTGTTTGTTACAACACTTATAACTCGAGAACGGCTGGACCGATTGCCATGGTTTTTGATTTGTTGGATTTGTTTCCGTCCCGAATAGCAGAATAACTATTAAAACATTGGAAAATTAACGAAAAAAATAAAATCAATTTATTCCCGTATTCTCCACGGGAACGGGAACTATGCGGGTGAAACCGCGGGGCGCAGCTAGTCTAGTTATAAATTAACGCGCAGACAGACAGCGAGTAGCATACACATTCCTTAAATATTTTTTGTTGAAGGACTCACCTGTTTATTTTATCCTTTTTATCACGATGTGCAAATAAAACGAAAGAAAGAGATTAGCTAAAAATACACTTACGTTTACACAGATTTGTACCCATGTCCATCTTAAAACTCTCGCTCTGACGGCGAGATATAGGGGATGATATCGTAGCCGTCCAATTCGACTTTATTCAAAGTCAAAATCAAATACAAATCTTTATATCTGTCAAACTGTCAAAGAAATGCTTGTGAACGAATTTTTTTTTTAATCGAATTGGACGGCTACGATATCATCCCCTATATCTCGCCGTCAGAGCGAGAGTTTTAAGATGGACATGGGTACAAATCTGTGTAAACGTAAGTGTATTTTTAGCTAATCTCTTTCTTTCGTTTTATTTGCCGGCGCCCACACCCTAATAAGAGCACATCACTGCTTGGCGACAAATTACCAGGTGGGCAGTTTTTCCATGGACGAACTTGGCACAAGTTCTACTGCTACTCTTAGTTACTTTTTTGTACCCAGGGGTACGTGTAGGAATAATAGAGAATTGTGACCTACAAACGCGAGCAACTGGACCCCCCATGCCTAGATCTTCACTACATAGTATAAACAAAGTCGCTTTCTCTGTCCCTATATCCCTATATATGCTTAAATCTTTAAAACTACGCAACGGATTTTGATGCGGTTTTTTTTTAATAGATAGATTGATTCAAGAGGAAGGTTTATATGTATAATACACTGGCAAGTAACCCCGGCTTCGCACGGGTAGTTTCTGATACGACACTGATGCTTTACTAACCGTGCGAAGGCGGGGCGGGTCGCTAGTTATGAATATACTAGAAAGGTATTATGTCCACGGCGCAACACGTATTTCGCAGGCTGCAAATCTATTGAGCATTCCCGATTTGAAATGTAGGTCAAAGACAAAATCTATACCGACTGTTGCTTATATTTTTTAAGCTCCGATTTAAAAGACTAACTTTGACTGGCTTCGCAGCTCAATTATTAACTGCCTTATAAGCTGCAGGTCATGGGTTCGATTCTTACCCAGGATTATTCTTGTTTGTGCCGGATTTAAAAGGGGAATTATGATTATTTACAAAAAAAAAATAGTATTTATTGTAAGTATTGTGTCAGTTATCCCGATAGTGAATGCTAGATCGATCCTATCTCGTTCCACCATAGCAGTCGACGGCCTCACATAACCCCTTGGGTTTCCCCGGACCTGAAGGGAAGGCGTAAATGCTTTTCCCGCGGTTAAAAAAAAGTAATCTAGTTCCTATATTAAAGCTATGCTTAGTTTGGGGCTAGATGGCGATGTGTGAATTTTCCATGAATATTTATATTTATTATTTATTAAAATAGGTATTATTAAGGATTGTTACATTATCAGCGAGTAAAATAAGCTATATTTTATTTCCGTATTCCCACGGGAACGGGCACTACGCGGGAGAAACCGCGGGGTGGCAGCTAGTAGTTAATAAAGGGTGAGTTGGATGCCGTGATTTACGAGTACTTTAGTGCTTTAGGTACTTTGAAATACTAATACTAGTGAAGTTTATCTTATTACTTTAAACGAACAATTATTGTATTTTTTTTTCGCGTATCTCTGAAACCGCTCTAACGATTTGGATGAAACTTTGTGTTTAGATAGGGTTTTGCTGTTTAATTTTATCTGTATAATTGCAATATTTTTACAAAAACACGGCCAAGTGCTAGTCGGACTCGCGCACGAAGGGTTCCGTCTATAATATCGAACAAAAAATAAATATATCGTTTTTGTATGCGAGCCCCCTTAAATATTTATTTTATAGTTGTCTAGTATTTTTAGTTATAGCGGCAACAGGAATACATCATCTGTGGAAATTTCAACTCTCTAACTATCACGGTTCATGAGATACAGCCGGTTGACAGACAGACAGACAGACAGACAGACGGACAGCGGAGTCTTAGTAATAGGGTCCCGTTTTACCCTTTAACCCGAAAAATGTTTTTTTTTTTTTTCAGTAAACGGTGTTGAAAATTACAGCGCCATCTCGTAAATTTTTGTGGTACTTGATTGGTAATTCTACTGTTTCAGATAAACACTACCAGGTACTTTGATTTTTAAATCAGGAAATTATCATTAACCCCCGGCTAAATACAGAGTTTTAATTGTTTAACAGCTGTGTATATCCGAGTGGGATCTTGTGCAAATTCTTTTGAGCCTACCTCCAAAAGGAAAGGTCCGATTACAAAGCAGTTTTATTTTTGGATAATAGCTATGTCAAATTTATTCTTAGCATGTCTAGTGGAAATCTATGGAGCCGGAGGCTGCTCAAAAAATTAGTCATACTTCTAAACATAAGATATAAATAAGGTTTAACTTAAGTTTACATTATTTTATTTTTTTGTACACCATAAAAACAGATAGGATTGTACACAGACATTGGCGTACCCAGCTTCTGGCCTAGGCAAGTCAGATTTTTTAGGTCGAATCGTTCGCGGCTTTTTTTCATACACGCTACATAAACACACCTACATAAAACAATGTAGTGTGTAGGGCAAACAGCCGCAAATGATACTATGCATGCATTTTCATTTTAAATTTCCATTTCCAGGGGGGGCAGATGCCTTCCCCTGCCCCCCCTGGGTACACTCATGTACACAGGCTAACTTACTGAAAAAACTTTTCTTCCAGGAAAGCTTTTTCGTGAATCATACCTAAATATTTTTTCCTAGAAACTCCGTGTGTCGAATTGGCTTTCAAACGAGCGTTTGTGTACATTTTTCCGAGGCCCAAACATTCTATTTCAAATAAACATCCATCATTCGAGGCATGGTGACGCTATTAACAAACAAACATTGTGGGCTGAACGAAGCTCAGCTATCGACTTCGGCTTCTAATCTAAGGGTCATGTACCCAAAGGTAAAAGATCAGGACCTATTATCTATTCTAATGTAATAAAGCTGAAGAGTTAATTGGTTTCAACGCGCTAATCTCTGAAACTACCGGTCGGATTTGAAAATTCTTTTTGTATATGATAGCCACATTCAAGAAAGCTATAGGCCATCTAGCTTTAAGCTGAAGTTCTTGGTTAGCCCTTAATATTGATATTTGTAAAGTAAGACGGAAGAAAAAGCGCTATCCGTGCTTTATCCGTGTGCGCTGGGACAATAGCTAATTATACCTAAGTATCATGCACTACAAAGTGCTCTTAGTGATCTCATTAAGTTATACATGTGAAACAGCGGGGCATAGCTAGTTATTTTATAAAATTTGGTACAAAGGCAGTTAACTAAAATATATATTAAAAAAAAATAGGTTTATATATTTTTTATGCGTAAACTCTTACCTACTTGCATTACCATTAAGTCTGAGTGAAATGGCTGTGACGTACATACTGATAGAATGAAACTTGAAGGGTTCCACCGTTCTTGCTATTATAGCAGATATTCTAAAAATAAATCTCGGAAAAATACAACCCTTTGTGTACGAGTCAAAATAGTACTTGACAGCTTTTTTACAAGTAAGATAATTCACTCTCAATTATCGAGAGTAGGCCGGTGTCCCTGCAGTGGGAACATTAGAGGCTGGTACGGTTACGAGTAAGATAATAAGTACTCTTCGCTGATAACAGGCATTTAAAAAATGACAAAGGGAACCTTCATCTATGAGACAACCTAAATGTAGGCCACAGGTAAATTAGGCATACCATAAAACAAACAGGAGTTAAGATTAATATTCAACGTAATGGCTCTTCAAATATTGACAACCCTTTGTGTTGCAAATGAGCAAAACAGGCGCAGAATTAATAATACCATAGAGTCAGTGCAGACGACCGATTATTATCGGTCCGACAATAATCGCCAAAGATAGAACATCTGTAATTCTTTATTGTACAAAAAACACGTTTACACAAGGTATTAAATAAAATAACTGCCTCCACATCTGGTAGCCTGCCGCCAAGCAGTGGTGCACTCGCACTGCTGTGTTCCAGGGTGTGGGTGCCGGTGAAATCACATGCGCAACATCCCCGTCTCGGGTGACGGGCGCAACAGGGTGCGTCTTATTTATGGATCCTTTATTTCTCGCCCTTAAGGGGTACAGCCACCATTGTATAATATATATATAGAAATAAGGGTACTGCTCCAATCATCAAAATTTACTTAATTTTAATTGGCGGAATGGTCGCGTAACACACTTACAAAAAAAAGAACACAATTTTTTTGAAGTCGGTTAAAACTAAATCGTTAACGCCTAACCGATTTTACTCGGCCGTCTGCGTTAGTTATTAGACCTATTTCATGTCTGACAAAGAGTGCAACTAATTTTTCAGAGCTATGTTATTACCGACTCTAACTGCGTTGAAACAACATCAAAATAAATTCCGCGAACGCTCCCGCACCCGTCTGTATGTGTATCATGGAATGCTGCAGGTGATTAATTTTTGACATTATTACAACGGCAGCAAAGCCGATTATAATTTCGCCCTGAAAACTGCACAGTGCTTTGGTCCGCCAGATAATAGACGTTGTAGCGAAGCGCAGGCATGAATATATGAAACTAGATGCACACTAGATTATCCGCGTTTAAAGTCGACCTGAGACAATGGGAAAAAACCAACCGAAGTTGTTTATGCAAGTCACAAAAAGATTACTATACTTTTTTGGAATAAAATGCAGCCTTTATGTTAATCCACAGTATGAGGTTCATTACAAATTTCACCCAAATTCGTTCAGCTGAGGCGTGAAGGGGTAACAAACATTCATACAGACAAACTTCCGCATTTATAATAAGTATGACTGTCGTGATCGAAAGCTAGAATAGATATTATTTTTGTCACCCCAATATTTTCCACGTAGTTTGGCACTCAGGAAAAATAAAATCCAGATTAACTGCCTAACGAGTTTTGATGTATTTCTTATTTAAATTCTTATCAGCTACTTTCAGGTGTATTAATTAGTTAAAATCATTTTAGGCCCAGATGAGGGATTCGATCACATTACATTTGTAGGAAAAGTGACTTAACCTGAAATAAATAAGCAGTACATTATTTTTTATTCGAAAGTTACTATTTGATTATCGAATTTGAACAAAATTGTCAATAGTTAGTAAATTACCCTATAATTTCATATTTTTCTCCACACGCAACAGCGAGTCTTGGAAAAAAGAATCGCGATAAATAATAAAGTAGTCTACGTACCTCTTTTTTCATCAGCCTCTTTGAAATCCACAGTCACCCATATATTAAAAAGAAACACGTAGGGAAAACGCGCAATCGAAATTTGAATTTAATAGTGTTGGGTTTTAAGTGAGGTTGTTATTTAGTAAGCGGTTCTGATCCGATTCACGATTTCGCGCCGACTCGACTTCAACGATCGAGCTACCGCGGCCGACTGGCTGAAGCTGAAAGCAGCTCCCCTATTCCCAGCGGAATAATAATGTTGCCACGTATTGAAGGTTTCTCCCCATCGTCTTTGTGTGGTGCGACCGATTAATTTAAATGAATATTGGCGGAGGATATCTTGTCTTTAAATTGATTATTGTATGAGGGTTTAGTTTAGTACAAACTACCTAAACACTTAGAACTTCTGTATAGAACAGGTAGCCGTATTATTTAGGGTAGCAGGTTTATGAGTAATAAAAAATTCATGGAACGTGTTTCTTATCAGACTATCACCTATAAAATGATTATTAAAAGTAACACAAACCTTTTAATAATGACGCGTCGTTAGCAAAAATAGTGTTTGCTTCAGGTAGGCTTGATAAAGTTATTGCTGCCTATAAAATGTTAATTAATTAAGAGTTTAATTATACAGAGTTTACACGTATTTTTAATTATATTATTATAAATCGCAGAATATGCTATATTCTTTTATTTCTTCAAAAACGGCGTATATTGTGCTATAAAATATAAACCATGATCGGAATACAATCCGTAGTATTGATTTAATAATATCAATAAGGTATACTCAACGTTATAAAATTGAGTTCAAATCTCCTCATTATTTGGGAAAATTTCCCTGTTCCCCTGACCCCAAATCCTTTGTGCGTCCGTATGCCTCCAGAGCAACAACTGCTGTATATTCTGTTCAGCTATTGTTTCCCGCCTCACCCACACGTGTTTTCTCTGTCTAGCTGAATTTGTTTAACAATTATATGATTAAATTATAGGCGATAAGATTTATGATATAATATTGGCTCAAAAAAATGTTAGAATATTTTTTGTATAATTCGTATCTGTATTAACGATACATAGTCAATAGTATATTCGTGTTGGTCCTAAGTCCTGTATCCAATCCGAGGACTGGTATCACAAGTAGTAATACCATCAAAACACGATAAGATGTACAATGGCCATAATAGTAAATATTACGTTGAAAAATGTGAAACAGATCTAAAAGGCAAAATAAATAACCGATCAGTGTAACGCAACGGTTCGTTTTTTGATTGAGTCACTAGTTCAATTCTAAATTCGAAAAAATAATTGAATTGACTACATTGAAGGCGAATTCCATTACAGTTTTGAAATGTAAATTCGGTTTGCCATTGAGGTAGTTATTAATATTATTGCTTTGTGTATTTTTATTTTTCTATTCGTAAATTTACTTTAACATTACTGTATTGTATTGTGTTATTTATATTTTATGAATAAGTTTTGCAGGCTTTGTATAAACAATATTCTACTAAGTTTTGACTTATTAATTGTATATTCTTTTACTGTTAAAAGTCCGAAGTATTTGTATACCTATCTCCTTCTGAATCTTTATTTTTTTGTTAATGTTGACATAATAATATCTTTATTTTTAATTAACTAAGTATTATTTTATTGAATTTGCATGCTGTTAAGCAGAAACATGGTTGTGCCTTAAATTATATTCTAAACTGTCATCATTGTAACTTATGTTTCGCGAATAAATGATTTGAATTTGAATATATCAGTTCTGAATTTGAATTATCGTATCAGGAACAATCATACTGTATGTCTTGCAATCTCGGAACTGATTTAAAAAAAGAACTCTGGGTTCCTGAAATCGAAAACACAGCAGTTCACTATACCGATCCGAATCAAACACCGCCCTTGGTTGAATAAAGCCCATTTCATTCTCGCTCATCACTTCACACTTATATTATAAGGCGAAAGTTTATATATGCATGTGCCTGTGTGTGGGTGTATGTTCGTTAATCCTTCACAATCAAACGGATTTGAATGTAATTTGGTACCAGGATAGCTTATATCCAGCATTTATACATAGGGTACTTTTGATCCCGAAAAACCGCGGGTAACACCGCGGGAAGAGCTAGTTAAGAATAATTTCATTAAGCATATTTTCAACTGATAGCTTGAAAGGTACTTTTCCAAACTGTTATAGTAAAAATGTCCGATGTATTGTCGCTTATCTCGAGTAGGCCTACCTGTAGTGCAAACACGATGCTAATAATTCAACATTCTAACATTTTTCAACACTAATTTTAATTTGTAACATTATTCATTCAATATTCCGTGATGTTTAATTTAAACATCGAACTTTTCCCGAAAGTGAACACGAAATTAAATTTTGAACTGGCAACTCTCTCTTCGGGCTTTAATTAGGCACGAAGGTAATTAAATCTCAGTACCAGGTACTCATGTTGACCTTTCAGCGTTTCGATTATTGATGGATATTATTTGTCCCTGCCCTCGAGAAAACAAATTTGTTATAATAATTTGGGGGGTACAGTTGCTCGAGTCCGTAGGTGAGTACCCTTTGAAACCCTACACGTACGGGTTAAAGTAGCAGTAGAACTTCTGCAAATTTCGCCCGGAGAAGTACTGCCTCCACAACTGGTTACCTGCCGCCAACCAGTGGTACACTCGCATGTTAATTCCTCGAATCGAGAGCGTGGAAAAACCGATAGAGAGACACGTTAGGCCCAAGTTATCACGTAAAATTATCATCCGTAAATCGACTACCAATTTTTTTTTCGATTTTTATGTCGCTATGCCTTTTTATGGCTAGTAGAGGATCGATAATGATAACGAATAAGTCTCGCCTAGAGATAATAGTTTGAAAATCTGTGTCGTGACACAATGGCTAATGAAACAATACGGGTACATTGTCGGGAAGTTAAAGGACTTTTCCACTTTGTCAAATGTTTGAGGAACCCAGACTTTACCCAATGTTTGGGAAACGCAGTTAGCGAGTTGGATACGGTTAACTCCTAAAGATAAGGTGGTAGTTAAGTAAATGTTTGAAACAATAATAAGAACCTAGGCGACTGAACTTCGCTCGTTTTTTTTTTAATATGTTTTTATCGGAAATTACATTAATTAAACACGAATTACATATTTATTTAATAATAATGTCATAATTTATTATTGCTCTAATTTAGTAATGTTGCTTGCTTGGATAACACACTAATTGCATTGTTACTATCAGATGTACGCCGAATAAATGTCATATACACCGCCATCTTACATTTTTATAAATAACAGTAGATTACCAAAACAGTACCACAAAAAGTTACGAGATGGCGCTGTATAAAATTGACATCTTAGCTTTCATTAAAAAAAATGTTCTTTTTTGTATTTAAAAATGCGTTTTTACCTATACAAGAAATAAAATTTTTTTTTATCGAAATCATAAGAGCCGATTCCGAGATACGCGAAATAAATAAACAAACAAACTCACATTTGCTTACAACAAACAGGCTACTCGTAGTTAGGATACATCTCATCATCTTGAAAGTATGAAAACTGTTCTTTTCCCAAAGAAATCCATTGGAAATTTTCCCAAAGCAAATGGCGAATGAATTGAAACTCATCAGTATTATGAGACCTTTCCGAAATGAAAAGCAATATTTCCACCTTAAATACACAACCTTGTATACCGTAGACACGCAGTATCAAACAAAATCTGTCGCATCACGGTTGCCGCACAAACATGTGTCGATGGGGTTTCAGAGACCCAAGTTTAACAGCCTGCGACTGCGGTCACCCATCTCAAACCATGCAGCACTTGATGGAGTGCCCACTTTGTCCTATCAAGTGTACAAGTGCTGACCTGGCCACGGCCTCGGCCAACGCCATAGACATGGCTCACTTCTATCGTAACTCTCTTTAAAATTATTAATGATGAACCATTGACTCGCAAGAAGAAGAAGAAGAAGAAGAAGAATTACCCTCATCGATTTCGATGACAGCCTCTCTTCTGTTTTCTAAAGCCTTAATATTACTCGTTAAATTGAACTTAGTTTTGATGCCCTATCACAGGAACTACAATACAGAGATGTAGGAATATATATAAATGGATTTAGGTCTTTATTTACGCAGTTTACGCTATTTCCAGTCTCTCGAATCTTTTCTTTGGAATATTTTAATTTCTTTACAGATGGTAAAGCTCCAATATGTCCACTGCAGAGCAAGCGAACGCTGGTTCGTACATCTAGTGTACTTCTTCTAATGTAAACTCACATTGTTAATAGCTCTGCCTCCTGCGCTGTAGCTCGTGGCTTCGATTCCCACCCAGAACATCCTTTCATGTAACCAACAAAGATATTTATTATGTTAATCTGTGACAAAATTGAATTCACCTCGTTCGACGATAGCTACCTGAACGATTTTCATCTCAAGAGCTGCAACTTCCAAAAGGTACTGTAGGTACTGGATTGCGCGTCGGGTTAAAGTACATAGTCGACGGTAAAATATAATAAAATGTCCGTGTATGATGGATGGACCCCGGGGTGGTACGAGAAAGCGGCGTTTCATGTTAGCTGCTACTATTTGTTCTAGCATTCAATCAGCGTGATATTTTTTTTTATATATATTGTTCCAGTTCCAGTTGCTCGCGTCTGTAGGTGTGTACCCTTTGATTCCCTACACGTGCCCTCTGGGTGGTGCTAAAGGAGCAACATAAAGTAGCAATAGAACTTGTGCAAAGTTCGTCCGGAGAGATACTGCCACCACACCTGGAATCTGCCGCCAAGCAGTAGCTCTCGCATTATTGTGTTCCGGTGGAAGGGTGAGGGTGCCGGTGAAATCACATGCGCATGAGACGTAACATCCCCGTCTCGGGTGACGGGTGCAACTGGCTGTGATTTGGGTCTTCTCATACTTCGGAGAGGACCTATGTCATAGTGCAGTTGTTATGGGCGGAGGTAACCACTTAACATCAGGTGGGCCTTCATCTCGTCCCGTCACCTCCATTATATAAAAAATAAATAATAATAATAATTTCAGTATTCTTTTTTTTGTGTTTGTAAGTGTCAGCTCTGATGTCGGAGTTTTCAAGACCCCTGAGGGCCTCAACAGCCCGACTATTTTCAACCTTCTTCCAACGGAGGAGGTTATCAATTCGTGTGTATTTTTATTTACATTTTTTAAGTAATTTTTAAATTCTTCTTTCAGATTGGTCGCATATAAATTTTATCAAAATTTAATCAATATTTTGGTTGTTAAATCGTAATAATTAGAACAAATATCTCATCCAAGTAAACGAAATTGCGTATTTTGCTTTCCTGTGAATTTTTAGTTCGCCCGTTGTAGACCGATTTGGATGTTTCCTTGTGATATGGAAGGAAAGTTTTGAAGTCGGTTTCTTCTTTTATTTAATCAGTTACCAAAAAAAATCGTAGAAACCGAAACTGTAGACTTGTTCTGAGTGACAGATACTCTACTACAGATTGTCTGTAGTAGTCTGTCACTCAGAACAAGTCTACATTTTCGGTCTACATTTTAGATTTAAACTAGAACTTCAGCTGTAGGATACGTTTAGAAAGAAAGCAGATAGTTCTGACAATTTGGACCTGAAATCCTATATGCGCTGTTCGGTGCTATTCGTCTTATGCCATAAGAGATTATAAACCGATTTTATTGATTATTTTCTGTGGTAACCCTAAATACTACCAGTGTTGCCAACAAGGTCGAGTTGGAAAGTGATATATAGGCAATGCGCAAAACACAACGAAATATGTGGAACACCACACTTGAATCAAAATATGCGGGATCCCAGACCTTTGTCACATCCACTAATAATACGAAAGAGGCTGTAATAACACCGACCGACACAGACGTGGAACGCTTTGCGTACAATAATTTAAACTTATTTATCATATCTCCACACAATATAATCCAGGAAATGAGTATTCAAATCGAGAACTGATAGTACCAGATAGCTCGCGGAGAATCAAATGAAATCGTTCGAATAAATGCTCCCATAATCGTTGTTTGAAAAAACTTGCTAATGTACGCGGGCATTCATTATGATTCCATCAGGAATATCAGTAGAACCACTTTTTCATGTTGGGAAGTACTCTCAAGATGCGGGGGCAGCGAGAGTAATGCCAGAATCCTACCGGCTAAAAACGGTTTTTAGTTTTTAGGGTTTTTAGCCGGTAGAATGCTAAAAACCCAACAGGGACACTGTTCGGTTTTTAGCCGGCAGAATGACGCTTTAGTTGCCGGAGACCACGGGTACGCTTTCGAACTCTTAAGTAGCGGAGAACGTGCGGTGTATCAGAAACCGTACCAACTTGTGCCAAGTTCGCCCGTACTGCCACACCTGGTAATCCACCGCCAAGCACTGGCATACTCGTACTCATATTCCTCGAAGTGACGGGCAACGCAGTGCAACACAACACAATGCAAATTCGGTCTCCTCATACTTCGGTACAAGGACCGGAGTCGTATCACCGTCCCGTAACTTTCTTAAATAAAAAAACTTATAAAATACTAGCGACCCGCCCTGGTTTCGCATGGTTGTACAGTGTGTGTAACGTAGGTCGTATTACAATCCGTACTACATCATTTTACTCTATCTCGTAAGGTTTAGCCAGCATTAGCGCCCAAAAATATATTTTTTTACGACATCATTACAAATCATTGAATTTCTCGGCTTATATTAAACTTATAAACTTTCAGAAATAATCTGCAAATTATAGTGAAGACCATACCAAAATTAGCTACAAATTGCAGCTCACGTTGCAAGAATCACCAGAGATTCGCTCATCGTAAATGTTCTGTATTGTAAAATTCAACCCCGTTTCTCTTTGCACTTCCTTTTGCATAGGTCTCCTACGGATTTACAAACGACATTACTAGCGCCATCTCTTATTCAATAGAAAATATAGTTTTAGAATTCCGTTCAAAATAGAATAAGATGGCGCTTTTTTTAATTTTCTTACGACACGGCTTGGCTTCGTGCCTTTATTTTTTACCGTCACGATTTACCGGCGAGGTAAATGATTAGGAAGCTTTTATTGTCCACCGACGGCTCCGTGGCTTAGTTGGTAGTAGCCCTGCCTTCGAAGCGAGGGGTCCCGGGTTCGATCCCGGCTGGGGCACACTTTGTGTAGTGAGCATGAAGTTTTTTCTCGGGTCTTGGGTGTTTGTCTTGTGTTTCTGTGTGTTTTAATTATTTTATTGTTATTATTTATGGAGATTTCTTGTATTACGCGACATTAACAGCCTTACTTTTTTTGGTGCGTAACAATTAAAGTATTTTTTAAACAATATACAAATAACGTATGGTTTATAATATTCCATTCCGGCATTCCTTGAACAACAGATGTTATCAAACCAACTTTAGTAGAATACAACAATAATTCATTTAATGTTACTTTCATGCTAAGGAAACTGAATATTCATATTATCCATATTGTGCTTTGGGTTAGTACCTGCGCAAAATGTGTTAATATGCACAACTCATCAACTTTTTTCCGAATAGTAATTCAATAACCGTCATTGTAGTTAGAATACTTAGATTATAAGCGTCATCTGTTAATGAGATATCAAAACTTCATAGACCATAATGTTGTAGACGCATTTGATAAACGAATTACTTGCCTGTCTTATAAACATAAACTCCTTGGTACTGAAGGTCAAGATAATTCAAAACGAGAGAAATTGTTTTGAGTGAGACAGATGTGAGTGTGCGTCCTGAGTGACGGCGCACCGCGCAGACGGAATGAACGGCGCATTAAAACAAATGTTCGACACGTTAAACGTGTCCGAAGTGCGAAGACTTAGTAATTCATTGAAAAAATTTGTTTCATTTTCCTTAAAGTCTAACGTATTTACCAATTCTTTTACTACCGGTCTCTACCGTAATTTTAAAATCACCTCATTTTAATGAAATGACATTGACATAACACGCCAGCGTTACCAGATGAAAGATAAGGCAAATGTTACGAAGTACCATTCAATTTACAGGATCTGGTTCTTAAAATTTACCTTATCTTTCATCTGGTAACGCTGGCATGCTATGTCACTCAATGCAAGTTAGCCTCATTTTAATGAAATGACATTGACATAACCTGCCAGCGTTGCCAGATGAAAGATAAGGTAAATTTTACGAACGAGATCCTTAGTAACCTTCTAGCGCGCATTAAAAAGCTACAGATCTGAGAAATATCGCAGGTGTTGATATTTTCCCCGTATTATTCTATTTGCCATTTAAATTTTTATGGGGTAAGTATGTAAAAGGTGTGCAAATGAGGCGAACAGGACGAAGGTACGAACTTGACCTGAAAGTACGAAATTCGTAATTTTCATACCCATCTGGCAAAGCTATGCCGTTCAGTGATGGCGCCACTTGACTATGGTGCGGTGTGCATTTGCTTCAAATTGGTTGGTTTGTGACAAATCATTTCATTTGCCTCCATTTTGTTTGTGTCGTGCCGTCTCTTGTCTATTTTTCGGATGTTTCGGATAGATCGTTTATGGTATGCCGTAGATAATTTTCTTTTCTCTTTGGAAGATTGTGTTTATGTTGTGGTCTTCGCTGTGGCAAAATATTGCAATCAGTGTAAATGAATAAAAACATGGATTTTGATAACATAATGATTGGAAATTTCAGATTTTTCTTGTTTTATGAGCAGAGCATGCGACATTTTGCAAATGGAGACGTGGACGGATCTTTGCCGCTGTTGTCTATCCGCTAACACTGAACACTCAATTTTAGATGGTGAACAAAATATTGCGTTAAAATTCCTTGAAATAACTACTATTGAAGTAAGTTTTATATTAATACTCACTGTTTCATAAAACTCAACCTAGCAATGCTATCATGTTATCTGAAAGTTTGTATTGAAAACATAACCTTTTTCTATTGCTTTTGACATTAATGACCCTATTGAGTGACAGCTTTCTTGATTCATTAATTTGTGTTAGATATGCTGAGGCACAATGAATTATTATTTTTACGAATATGAAACATAATTAGGTTATTCAGGTAAGCACAATAGCTAAAGCATGTCAATTGCAATATTCTTAACAAATCAATGTTTTCATGCCCCAACCTCAAAAGAGAAACAAATAGTTATATTCCTATTCAGAAGTATATTCCACAATTAATGTGTTACAGCACCATTCGCCTTTATATAATATATTAATTAATGTCCTTTCATTCATCAAAACAACAAAAAGTGCTGAAGTGTAATTTATACTCCTGAGGACACCAGCCTCTATTGTTCCCATTGCAGGGACACCGGCCTCCTCGCGTTAATTGAGAGTGAATGGGCTTTGATCTACTGCGGGAGCTCAATCCGGATTGGTAGATGTCACACACAAATTTTTGGTTCAAAGACATGCTGGTCCCTCCCAATGTATTTCTTTATTGTTTTGAAAATGTGGTATTGCGCACATACATTTATCAAGTTAAAAACTCTTGGTGCACATGTGGGTTTGAACCAGCAACCTTCAGATTAAAAGTCTGACCCTAAGCCACCAAAAGATATTGTTGTATATTTAGAAATAGGATTGCCCATACCCTATTCTCACATTTCTCTCCTTAAAATTTTCAGGTAAAGAAAGATGATGGTCTGCCTCAGAAACTGTGCAACGATTGCTACTCAGTCATGAATGCAGCGTACCAATTACGAAAGCAGTGCATCAAAATGGACACAGAGCTGAAAATGCAACTCAATCAGCTCCTGAGTCAATGCAATGATGACAACATTGAAGAATTTGAAAACACAATTGAAGATGATGACAGTCAAGCTGATATTGAGTTTGCTAATGATCCAATGAAGCAACTTGAAGCTATCATTAAAAAAGAACCAATGGACAATGATGATGACTATTACTATGTCCTGGTCATAGACAATCCGAAAGATAAAGAAAACTCTGATGACTCAACAATGAAATCAGACATCAAAGTTGATACGTCTAATGTCAAACATGAACTGGAATACACACCAGAAATTACTGAAGATAGCAACTCTCAGGAAGAACAGAATACAAATTCTGTTCTGTCAGAACAAGCAATGAAAGTAGAACAAATGATAAACCACTCTGAATTAGAACATTCAATGGACTCATTTCTTATCAGCAACAATGCCATCTCAGCCAATGTACCAGCCACTATATTAGAGAATGAGGAAGAGTATCAAGATGAAGATAATGGTGTAACCATTTATGAAAATGCTCCAGACATTGACGCTATAACTTCAGAAGATGCCATCCAAATTACAGATGAACAAAATTTGATTAAAATACTAACAACCCAAGAATTTAATGAAGATGGTACCATATTTCTGAAAAGTAATGATGGCATCAAGTATATAACAGATGGAGAGTTGGTAACCAACATAGAAGATGGCGATGAAGATTCTCCGGAGGTCATTTATTATGAAGGAGATAGTGAGTCACAATTTCAAATTGTTAAGTATGACGGTTCTGAATTAGTCATTGAATATGCAGATGAAAGCCAGATAGGCAGCGTGTCACCAACATTTATGTGTGAATGTGGTGAACAATTTGCGGATTATGAAGAGTTCATGAAACACCAAGTTAAACATAACCCTGCTGGTGAACATCTTTGTAATTTATGTGGCAAAGGATTTGAGTCCAAAGAGATTCTGACAGGTCACATGGTCCTTCACTCAAATGTCCATGGTCTCCTACTCAAATGCCCGTTCTGTGAGGCTGTTTTAAAACGAAGTGCATTAACGCAGCATATCAAATATTCTCATAATAACATCAAACCACAGTGTGAAGTTTGCAACAAAACATTTGCCAATCCTAACAATTTAAAACGACACATGATGATACATAATGGTGTCAAGGAATTTGAGTGTGATCTCTGCTATAAGCGGTTCAGTCAGAAAATCACTATGCAAACACATCGTCTCACACATTTGAATCCCGTAGAGCAACCGCTCCCATGTCCTGGCTGCGATGTTACATTTAAAACTAAACAGGCACTTGCTACCCACATTGAAAAGGCTGAATGTCCTAAAACTAACCTCATTGACGATGAAGCGAAGGAAAACCTCATGAAAACTGTCAAAAAAGAGGTTAAAACAAGTCTAGGAAAGCTATTAGGTTATGCATGTTCACTGTGCAAGCGGATGTTCTCTATAGAATCTGCATTAGAAAGTCATATAGAAAATGCACACATTGTCGATCCGTCGGAGTTATTATGCTCAACATGTGGTGAGGTTCTCCAATCCAAAAAGGATATGCAAGACCACTTACTGACACATGACAAAGGCAAATCAATTAAACGGTTCATATGTGGGACTTGCGGAAAGAGTTGCTCTAGCCAAGCGATGCTGTTGATGCACGAGAGGGTGCACACAAATGAGAGGCCATACTCGTGTCAATTGTGCCCACTTAAATTCAAAACTAACACGCACTTACGTACCCACCAACTTACCCATACGAGGGAAAAGAAATTTGGTTGTTCGGTGTGCATGAAATTTTTTGCACTGAAAGGTAATTTAGTAGTTCATTTGCGGACGCACACTGGGGAGCGCCCATACGTCTGTGCATATTGCGGAGAAGCATTTATAGACTCTAAATACCTAAAGAAACACAAGTTAAAGAAACATGCCATAGATAATAATGTTCCTTGGAATCAGTATCTGAAAGTAAAATTCGACGAGGCTTAACTCACAGATGATCTGAAAAGGGGGTAATATGATATTCTACTTGTAATCTAAGAACCGATAAGGATTGCAAACTCAACATTTGACTCAAGAATCGACACAATAAATAAATAAACGTTCACACACTCATACCTCTGCACTAGGATTCCGTGTCGCAGTTGGCATGGACAAACACTCATGCTTACCATTGTGTGGTAAGCATGAGTGTTTGTCTCGTGTAGTGTGGCCGGGAATCGAACCCGAGACCCCTCGCTTCGAAGGCAGGGCTCGTCTGTTCACTGCCTAGTGAAGATGCCTATCTTCAGAAGCATTGCTTAAAGATGTTGCCATGTCAAATGCTGCACCTAAAGATCTTACCAATTTATTTTAGGTCATTACCCCCCTCTTCAGGTCGTCTTCAAATAGACTTCTAAAACTCCTGAATTCATCAACGTCTATCTCTCACATACTTGACCTCCAAAACAAACAGAATTATCTTATTCCTTTCTAATAATAATAAAATTTCAGATCAAAACTTCACATTCATTTTTCTACTTAAGCCTAAATATATTTTTACATTGAAGATTAATACTGGTCAATGCTAATAAAAAGCAGAAGGATGAGAAAACCATTCTTTGATTAGTAATATCTTATAACCATTATCTATTTCATGTAGGAACAAGCATAATATTTACAAATAAGACAAGCAAAAATATGAAAATAGACAATCTGTGGATGTGATACACAAAATTCAAACTTACTTATTCCTTTATATTTCAAGTATATCTATATAGTTTGGACACGTCAATAAGTGCTTATGCGCACGACTGTTTACTTGTGCGTGTTCATTTTGACAAGTCTAAACCAAACTATGCTTAAAATTGAGATCTAAAGGAATAAATAAGTTAACTTATTAAGTTCATCTTGGAGTCTGTTTCACAAAGTTGTGCTGTGTCCGTTGCGTAGGAACTGGGCTTAATGCGTATGAGGCGCCAAAAACTGGTTGAAAATAATTTTATTTCGTAATCTTCTAGATAAACTTATTGTCATATTAATTTCGTCATGTTGAAATAATATCCGGATTTTAAAACATCTTGTGACAATAAGACCGTGAAATTCTAAGAAGTCTACATATTTTAGTTTGTCTGTTCTGGGGTTATGTTTAACTTTAGTCAATATTAAATAGATAATTCTTACTTTTAAGTGCCTATCATAAATATTTAATTGTTTGTTATTTGAAAAGTAGAATTTTTAAATCATTAAAAATGAAAAATATGTTTGTACTTTTATTTTATGCTACCTGCATAGGATTAAACTAAGATCCATTACTTAACTTCTTTTGCGACGGAGCTCTTATGGAAATCAAAATATTTGGCGGAGCCCTAAAATAATCAAAAAAAGTGTACTGTCGTAAATCAATTATATCTGCAACCTTTTTTTCTATAAAATTCTATGATTGAGAAACAACGCCATCTAGTTTATCAATTATGTATCAAGTTTGTAGAGCTGTTAAGAAAAGTTGTACTCTAACTCGCGCAGCAGTTAAAATAGTTCGAGGTCAGCACATGTAGATAGCGCTAAAGCGCATTAATGTGCCAATAAGTAAAGAGATCTCGATCAATTTATAATCGCCTGGTACTTATAGCGCTATATGAACGACAAGAAACTCCATTGGTGTGATTTCCGACAACTTCTTGGCATCACCGCATCCACCGCACAACACTATAATTTTTATACGATCAATTTCTTTTACCAAAAAGCATAACGATAGTATAGCAGAAATAAAATATTAAACAAAAAGAACCTGTTGTTAGTTAGCATTATAAATTGATTTTCCCCTTGTTTTTCTCTCCTATATATAAAAAAAAACATTGAACGACAAAGTGCAGTTTTATAATTTAATCTGCTAGGTTTGTCTGCTATCGTATCGCGGTAGGTTGGTATACTGATTGGAAGATTGGAACTACATACAATGTATTCACATAATAATTTGATAATCATAATCAAATTATTATTGATAAAAATTGAGGTGTGTATGCATCAAAAATGTTGTATATTTGTATGGAAGCACTAATAGATTATTATAACGTAAAATGTTTTTGCAGTCCAAATAATATTCTAAACGTATGCAACGTTTCGAATTTATAACCTCTTTCATTAAAGTCAGTTATAAACTAGTAGCATAACTTTGCATTTTAGTACCTAAAATGTAACTAGATGGCGCTTATAATGTTTCATATAATACGCGTCACTGGCACTATAATGAAATTAATTCCAGTTTCATCATATAGAATCGTAAATAGTATATCAATTCTATGTGTGATATGGTATTATTTTGGGACAAAATTTAAGTAGTTTGCTATCTACATAAATTGTATGGTCACTGTGGTCTACAACACAGAAATACCTCTTATGGATAAGCACTGCGTCCCGCGATCTTATTATTCACATCACATCACACTATCACATCGCTTGTGGCGCCCTACAATCAATACTTGCTCTGACCGTACTATTTACCCCGTTACCTCACCTGTGCTGCATTACCAGGCACGCATAAAACCCTAGGCGCTCGAATACCAAGCTGCCCGCACGCACCGCGCCGCCTTTTCGCGTTTTCATATTTTTAAAGATGCCACATATCCATTCCCATTTCCTTATTCAAATTTTTAAATCTCGCAATGTGATTGGCTGTCCATTCCACCTATCCAATCAGATAAAGGACCAAATTCGAGGAATCGATTCATTTGTTATTTAACGCAATTTAAAATCAGGTGTAAATTCTTATTAATGGTTACCGCCGCGCCTACACACCATTTCTCAATTCTCAAGTCTTGCATAATAAGACAATCGAAGTCAGATTGCGTTCCGCCCGTCACGCCTCATTTGTAATTTCACCGGCACCTTCCTTCCTGGACAACCTCGGCACAAGTTTTACTGTTTCTTTCGCACCCAGGTGGCCAGGTGATATGAGAACGTGAACAATATGGTCCCCCAAATCATTCATTAACCCCGCACTTTGTCCCCGCCACACACAAAGGCCTGTTTGCTCTATGATTAGTGCCGTTGCAAATTATCAGTAATCATGGAGAGTGAGTGCATGCATGTTTGCGAAAATCACTTCCAATTTGTATCTTATTCATTAATTAGGTCTTTAACGGTCATTATGTATACATTAAGTGGAGATATATATTAGTAGGTATATTGTTAAATAGCTAGCTGAATCCTCCTCCTTTTTTTGTAGTCAGCTAAAAATTGGGTGACGTCGCACCGCTGTCGCACCGGGTTTGCCATACCGGTCGTTCCAATTTACCCCGTACTAAGCTGCGCTCAAATACCAGGCGCACAGAACCAGGTAGGCGGTCTAGATAGGTAGCGCGGCATCGGCAGCGGATTTGCTTCTCATTACTCACTACTAGATGGCGTTAGTATACTTGAAAAGTTCCAGTTGAGACCTCTTTCTTGTTCATGAGTGCCTAACAGCAAGTGCGCTATTTGAGCGACACATAACCAAGTTTAAGATGGGGGCTTTGTTTGGTTGGCGGGTTTTTTCACTCAGCGAGAGGTACGGATAGATTTATAAAATCTAGTTCTCTATTTTATTTGTTACCCGCGGTTGGACTTCCTACGGGAACCGTACATTTTTCCGGGGTAAAAGTAGCCTATGTGCTATTCCAGACTAATCTATCTCTGTGCCAAATTTCATCCAGATCATAACAAACATCCATCCAAACCTACAAACTTTCGCATTTATAATATTTAGTAAGATGTTTACTATAGTCACAGATATAATAATACTATACTAAATAGTTAATACTAATAATATTATAGTTATGGCCAATTTAAATATTCCTGTTTGTTATACTTTTAAGCACTTTGACGAAGCGATAACGCGAAGTCAAAAGTAGCACCAGATCACTGATAGTCTGATAGTACACTTTTTCAACCGACTGCCAGAGGAGGTCATCATCTTCTTCGCCACTCAGATAGACGTAAAAATAAAAAAGAATTTTCAAAATTTTCATACGATGAACTTATTTTGAAAATCTTTTTTTATTTGAATATTTATGCTTTCAGACTGATCCTGTAATTTGAAAACATTAATACATTATTACAGATGCAACCTTTAATTTCACCGGCACCCACACCCAGCCCAAGTAATTCAAGTGCATCCCTTGTTGGATATTACTACTGCTGCTTTTTGTACCTTTTGCACCACCCAGGAGGTACGTATACTCTACCGGGTCGATTTCTAATGTGCACTCACCGTAGCTTTATTCAAGCGTAGATATACGCGCAAGGCCGTCTTAGGGCCCGGGGTCCTTGGGCCCTCAGGAATTTGGGGCCTCTTTAGACAAAAAAAAATAGTTGAAATACTGTATTTGTAACAAATATCAACCTTTTTGTTTATAATTTTATTCGAAAGCGTTAATCAAAAACACCTGTCAGTGATAAATGCGATCGGTTCGGTGGTAATAAATAAATAAACGTCAACACACTCGTACCTGTGTCGCAGATGGCATGGACAAACACAGAAACACAAGTCAAACCAGGGCCCGAGAACAAACTTCATGTTCACCACACAAAGAGTGCCCCGGCCGGGAATCGAACCCAGGACCCCTCGCTTCGAAGGTCTACCAACTAAGCCACAGAGTCAATTTAATGGTCAAATTAATGGTGTATTGTGTTCAAATATCAAATTCAACACGTTTACATTTACTTTGAGTGTCTGTGTATTTCATAGTAGAAATATTGATGGCTTAATGCGCTATTGAGCGGAAGTTCAGGGGCCCCGTATGGTCGGGGGCCCTGGGCACGGGCCCCCGACCTTATGGTAAATACGGCACTGTATACGCGGTTATATACCACATAAGTTATATACTTATATACGTACTTATATATGTAGGTGTGAACTTAGCTCGGTCGGCGGCTCCGTGAATCATTGGGCAACGTAGACCGAACCCTGAGGATAAGATACTTGGAATATAATATATTTTTTGTGAGGAACTCTAAAATGGAAGTAACTTGGTACTTCTTTAAACATAAATAAAATATTTTATTATTTGTGTTACCGAGATATTTACCATGATTTGTGAGTTTTGCTGACTCCCGATATTTCGACACAGTTACATGCGTCATGGTCCCGGACAAACTGAAGTAACCGGAGAATGTTCATAACCATGATAGTTTTAATATTTATATAAGAAAATATTTATTTGTACACACCTTAAAATTAAAACACAAAACAAGTAAGCATTGTACATAACGTGAGCACAAAGCGGCGGCAGTAATTGCTACAGCATGGCTGCTGTAGCACTGGTTTTCAGTGCTACCGTAGTGTGACAGCATCCGAGAACAAACTACATGCATTCCACACAAAGTGTGCCCCGGCCGGGAATCGAACCCGGGACCACTCCCTTTAAATGGCAGGGCTAACCAACTAAGACATGGTAATTTTATTTGTATAGGTAAGGGCCGTCGATATCATTACATAGTATAAAACAAAGTCGCTTTCTCTGTCCCTATATCCCTATGTATGCTTAAATCTTCAAAACTACGCAACGGATTTTGATGCGGTTATTTTAATAGATAGAGTGATTCAAGAGGAAAGTTTATATGTATTATACTAGCAAGTCACCCCGGCTTCGCACAGGTAGTTTCTCATACGACACTGATGCTTTACTAGCCGTGCGAAGCCGGGGCGGGTCGCTAGTGACTCATGAACATTCCCAGCGAGCGAGTGAGTGAGTGAGTGAGTGCCTAAAACTAAAAAATAATTTATTATTTTAAAAAAATAATAAGTAAACTACCAAGACTGCATGCGCGTAGTAGAGGTGGCGCTCGGCTGCTTTTGTTCTGCAGCCGACGCGCTCGGCTCGCGTCACCCACTTAGGGCTGGCACACTTCATAATTCCTTTCCATATTATTATTACGTTGATAAATAATTTATTTACACATAAAAAAATACATCATAATATTAGAGGCTTATAAAAAAAAATGTAAAAATTACAATAGAAAATTTTGATCGTGGGGTAGGGTGCCAAGAACACTGGCTGCATACCTGCGTTGGACGGCCAAAGATAATCTTTGGGCGAGGAACGAGCCAGCCTTCTTGTCCCCAGTGGCATCCCATAAAATTATAATTATTAAATTAATAAAAAATGAACATCCTAATTAAAATTCCTTATATAAAAGTTCGTTTAAACTGTCGTTGATACAATCGTTTTTCGTCTCAAGTAAAGAAATGGAATAGCGTTATACAATTTTTCTTTGAATTCAAATCTTTTAAACCATTCTGATTTGGCCAAGACAGCGCATAACAAACCCATAAAATTAACATAGCTGATTGTTTACCTCTTCCTTTTTTGAAGTTGGATAAAATTATACAATAGACGCAGCCCTACGTGAGACCCGGGCGGGCCGATAACAATATCGCTGAGTGCGCGTTCTGTCGCTCGGAGCCCGGCCCGTCTCCGCTCTCAAGTTGCCAGTCACAAAATTTTTGGCTAGATCTGGCAACACTGTCTCGAACAAAGAGGTAGAACTACCGTGTAAGTGACAAGGCATTGCCATGTTCTAGCCTCCATGCCTATAACCTATTTTACCGACAAAAAAGTGGCTCTCGATTTTTACTACTATAATGCAATTAAATGAACAATATTATGTATTTATTGTAAACAAAAGACATCGTAATGCAAAATTGTTACTGTAATTGAGATACAGGTAGAGAGAGACAGCTGCCTCCCTCTTGAGAAATTTAGTTTACAAGTAGCTTTAAATGCCAATAGTCTATGAGTTAAATGACTGAGAATGGACAGACAGACAGGATGAAGCTTGAAGGCCGTTTGGCTCCATATCGAACTCGACAGGTACAAAGTTTGCGATGATTTTCTTCCCAGGTTTCACAATTTTTTCATTAACTATCGCTCATTTGCCCCCAGCTACTTTCGCTATCCCTCCGTCATAGGGGACAAAAGGTCCGGGCGGTAAAAAAATATCGGGTTTTTCAACCCCTCCCCTATATATGAATTTTATTATAAATTATGTAGCCTTTATTATAAAGTCTATATATTCCTCTGTCTAAGTCCCCTCCTTTTTGGTACTACTTTGTGGTTGGTACTGGGTTGGTCGGAAGATACGACAGTTTTGAATTTAAAACGTAGCTTTGACACCAGGCGCTCATAAAATTGCAGGAGCCTTCGGCAGCCATAAGTCAAAGTCATTGCTACGTAGAAACTGTTGCGTAGTATTTAGTACTGTAATAGCGCGCGCTAAGTAGAGAGCAAAAACCAGCGTGTTGCATGCTTATGTGAGCCTGGTTGCAAAGGAGCGGTTTCAATCTGAAAACCGGGCAGATCCCCCTCTACCGTTGCACGCGGTAATTTCGAGCAGTGCCATCTATTTTGCGATTCCATCATCTGGTCTGAGTCTGAAGTCCCTCCCTTTTTACTTTGTCCTGAAGGTCTCTTGGATGTTTCGCATGTCATCGTGTTTGACGAGGTAGGTATTATGTATAATAACCGATGCCATGTCATGCTCTCAGCTTGCAGTATTTGCAGTACACGTACCATTGTATTGTACCGTAAATATTTACTAGCACAATTACTGCTTCAACATCTTTGTATATCGCGCACTCACGGCCCGAAGTGCTTTACTGGGCAATATTATTTGTATTTGGCCTCGACAACTATACGCGAGCTTTTGGCGAGAGAGGAAGGCTCTTAATACTAAATACTTAGTACTAAATACAAAAAAAAACTCTGACCACACAATAATCTACCTTTTAATTATTAATGTAGTTCAAATTTCTGATACTAAATAAAGATTTTCTCTTTACATTTAAAATACAAGATTAGGGAATCGTAAACACGATTATTTCGATAGAACTGTGAGAGTAAGGCACAGATTAAATAATGTCATCTACATCATTAGCAGTGCCAAACATTTCCGTAATGTATTTTTGACTCTTGGGGTATATAATGTACCTGATTTCTTTTAATAATAATTCGAAAAAATCGACTGGGACGACGGGTCGCAACAAATTCGATCGTCTGTTTATACTTTTAGTGATGTGGTGTTATGTTCTGGGACCAATACACTTACTTCCAAGCATTTCTGTTGCTCTGGTAACAATAACTCCGAAATTATCGATTTCTCATCGAGTAGTAAAAAAAAATATTTTATTTTGAGAGCATTTTGAGGGTCAAACTATATATACCAAGACAAAAAAATACTGAAAAAAAAAGACTGAAAAGTAATAATAAAAACAATTGAACAGCTGAAATGTTACAATAAATTATATTTCTTTTTTTAAGCTACTAAAGTGATGTTAAGTGGTTACCTTCACCCATAACAACAGCATTACACGTTATAATAAACAAATGAACGTGCGTAGTGATTACTATTAAATTGAAAAAATAAGTATTAATGGTAATAAACTACACATAGCTGCAAATTGACAAGTGGATGGAAAAGGTAGGACGGATTTAGCAGTTTGGGTAATTAATTTACGCAAATTTAAAAAAAAAAATCGAATAACATCTCCAATCCGAATTTACCGAAAGTCAACTCATATCGGTTGAACGCGGAAACATGAAACACTTTGATCGAGTCCTAGGATTAAAATGAAATGGGGCCGTGGCACTATTTCATTACAAACAAAATATGGTTATAAAAACTTTTTAGTTTTTATCACCATATTTTATTTGTAATATGCAACGCTACGCTACGGCGCCGGCACGGGCGGCATGGAACAGCTGCGCTGAAGTTATGCAATCCTGGTTATAGAACCTGCCGTTTCATGCGAAAATCGCGTATGCGCGTTTAATCATCGGTTCGGTCAAAGGTCTCTCAAAATACTTTGTTTTTATATATTTTTTTTTTTAATTTTGAAACGCGTCTTCTCTTGCGGTTTGCAAAAGCTACGCTAACGTTATGCAATCCTTTTTTAATCATAATTTTGCTTTAATTTAATCATTAATATTAAAAAATTTAACTTGTTTAGAAAAAGACATTATCTATTTTAGAATTTATTATACATTCAAGCTCTTTTTGACGTGTTAAATGATAATATAGTCATTTGCGAATCAATCAAATCATGATCTTTTAAAAATCAAGAGCTTCCAGCGAAGTAATTTTGTCCAATTATGTTATTTCATTAAAAAAGGCCAGGCTTATAACTTTGGCTTCGCCTTAGTCGGGCAAATAATACGTCGTGGACGTGTGTGTGTGTGTGTAGGTAGGACCGACAGTACCGGACCGACCAGTCGGACGCAGATACGCGGTTTTGACATGGAACAGTTGGTTACTTTACCAGGATTGCATATCCTACAAACAAACAAGCGCGGCGTCACAGACGAAGGAAAACTTGATCAAACGCGGATACGCGTTTCTGACATGAAACAGTTGGATCACCTACCAGGATCGCATAGCTTCAGCGTAGCTTTTTCAAACCGCTGCATGTGTCTTTTCTGTGTGAGACGGCGACACAAAGCGTTGGTGATCGAATTTTGGACACGGATACGTGGTTGTGATATGAAACATTTAGCTCCCATACCAGGATTGCATATCCTTAATGGGTATAGCATATAACACTGCCGCTGGCGCGCCAGTTCAATAGGACGACTTCTTCTTCTTTGATTTATGGCCGGGAAGCTCGGCAGACGCAAAGGCATTGAGGGGACATGACGGCATAAAAAGCGTCATACCGTTGGCCATCATGGCATACGAGTCAGTTTTACTGCTAAAGGCGGGCCAATAGATATAAAAAAAATCACTTAAAAAAAATAGTTGTCCGTTTCACATCATGTTTCACATCTGCCGTTTCGTTTGAAGAAAGCGTCATGTCGTTTACCGTCACGTCATACGAGTCGGGTTTTACTGCCGATACAAAGTGATCGCGTAGGTAAGATGTTTCACATTGAAAATTTTTCACACTCATTAATTTGAAACGTGAAGACCGCACCGACCCCAAAATATGTGGTTATGTCATGAACCAGTTTATTCCCTTACCAGGATAGCATAACCTCAGCATAGCTTTTTCAAATCACCGCCATTTCAATGGAAATAAAAGAATGACGACGTCTCTGTCTAATTTGTGAGACGGCGATGGATGCATCATGATGAACGCTTGTCGTTCAACGCGGCCTTTATGGCGTCTGTCTGAAAAGACCCGATCAAACACGGATATGCGGTTGTAACATGAAACAGCTGGATCCCATACCAGGATTGCATACTTTCAGCGTAGCTATCTAAGACCGCCCGCCACTGCAACAGAAATAAATAAATACAGACGCGACGGCTGTGTATGGTCGAACGCAGATACACGGTTTTGGTATGAAACAGTCAGTACCCTTACTAGGATTGCATAACCTTAGCGAGGACTTTTCGAATAGCTATTTCAATTAAAATTCTGAAACAAAAAACGCATATTTTGAAAAAGGGTCCAAATCAAACCCTGGAATGGCAAAAACTTGACTCGACATTTTGGACGACATTCGAGTCTCAAATGTCGTTCAAAATGACATTACAATTCAGAATATTTTTCGATAAGACTCCTAAATTTGGTCCTTTGGAAATACAAATAAATAGAACATAGCAATCATAATCATAATCATATCACACTCACTAATTTAAAAATGGAATAATCCGACTTCATTAAATACTCATTCTTTTCTTTTTCAAGATTATAAATAAAAAATACAAATAAACAAAAATCAATGAATATTAATATTTTAAAATCGTTTCACAGTTTACGTTTATTTTATTATTCGCGGAATAATAAAATAACTTAAAGTAACATACAAAAACATATATTGAGATTCTTTTGTAGTCTTAAAATACTAAAAATACGATCAAGTCGCCTAGTGACTTCTTTCTAGTAGATCTCTGGTTCAATTAATTCACCACTTTTCCACGTGTGGTCGCACCATTGTGGAACGCAGATACGCGGTTTTGGCATGAAACAGTTCGTTTGCTACTAGGCTTGCATAACACTAAAAGAGCTATTTCAAATAGTAAACATCTCAAATTCACTTTTTATTCTGTGACGTTCATCATTTCTTTGCGATCATGCATTCCTGGTATTATGACGACGCATGATATGCGAAAAGTCACAATCAACCGGCTCAATACCGACACAAGCAACAAGCATGATCGCGTGATCTTGGTTGCGGATAATATACGGTTTAACGCCATCTACCAATTTTCTTTTTAACTACGATCAACGTTTCTGTGTGGCAAAAATGGTTCTCACATTTGTTCCGAGACTGTGTTGGTCGATCATAGCACGCCACGAGCGACGCGTCGAATGTGACGGGTCACAAATTGTACGTACTCTCGCATCGAATTATGATAATTATCATTGCATGGCGGAGTAAAATGATGATGAAAACCTTTGTGCCTGGCCTGGGGTAGGTATGGCTGCCAAATAGCCAAAGTGTTTTTGCGCTTCTAGCTCATTTACCTGTCTCTAACCTCACTATTACCACTTGAGTTGAGATGATCAATAACTTTAGCAAGGAGATGATGGATGAGTGAGTGATGAGTGGCCACGTGAGACAACAGAACGTCAATGAGAAAGAGACACCAAAGAAATAAGAAACAATATGGCAACTATCCCAAGTAACATCCGAACGAACTGGCCAAAGTCATGGTTAACATTGTTCCTCCACTTCCTAGGAACGCATGAAAAGTGAAGAAATGATTTTTTGTTCTTCATTATTCGATCAATGATAGAGATCAATGCATTATTATAAAAATAACTTACTGTTTTTAACATTCAACTTTATGTTAATTGCACAACGTACAAAATTAGACAGCGCCAAGATCAATAGCGGATGCAAACATCACTTTACTCAAATATAGCTCTTAATACAGAAGCGAAGAGTTTAATATAGTTTTATTTAAAAAGTAGGAGTAACGATTGGAAGCGCAAGCGCCGCGCCCCCTTTAGTGACGCGCGCGCATGTCTTCTACCTTCAAGCACGTTATGTCCGCCTAGTAACATGCGCACATTTCGCGCAAGACTTGCGCGTTCATGCGCACGTAATTCGTGGACGATGCGCGCGCAAGTCCCTTTCTTAAGCTGGACAGACACTCTGTTGTGGATTTTACGGCGTTTATTTTATGGTAGAGTTTTGGGTGGAAACAAATATATCCTGAACCTGTCAAACGGGGTCGGTTGTTGTTTCGAACCGTGCGCGCAGCGAGTCTTATACTAACTTTTATTTTAACTGTGGTAGCGCTGTCTGCGCAACTAGACAAGTGGTGCGCGTGGAGTGATAAATCTTTGCGCACGCGCTTCTGTCACTGTCACCTGTTGTAATGAAAATAATACAGAATTTTACGTTACGATCGTTTATTCTATTGAAAAAGAATTCTGTGCCGTGAAAATGAAATAAAATTGTGCCTGGGTAGTTTGGATTCTGTCGCGGAAGAGCAGCGTTCCCGTAGACCAGCACGAAGGCGTAATGAAGGAAAACTAGGATGGTTTTCAGTCGGATCACGCCCGATATCACGACATAAATAACCCGCCCTCCGTCAGGGTGGCATAAGTAGGTATTTCCCATCCTGTAAAAAAAGTAAAAGGCTTGGTAAATCTATGAAATTGGATTGTTTGTCAGTAAGCCTGCCTTTGTAGCGAAGTGTCCCGGATTAGGCCCCCATTCTCGTCGCTGTTTTCCCATATCTAAATAGTGGCACCAACTATTTTATTTAAGTGCCCCCTTAATCTTCGGGAATCTTTTTTTTATGCTATAAAAGTGGCGAAGAATAAGCGCTAAACTTAGTTTGATGCACGCATGATTTCGTAGGTACATTTTTTTTAAGTGAAGTTCTCAATTATTTTTAAAAAATTCAACGGAGTTAAAGAGATTCTTGGCTTGACTTGACTTGGCGGGACGATCTGAAGACCCACCTGATAATAAGTGGTTCCGCCATAAAAGCAATACGACTCAGGTCCTCTCCGACCAAAGCACAAGAAGACCTCGTTAACGTCTCATGCGCTTGAAATTATACCGGCACCCTCACCCGTCCACCAGAACACACCACTGGTTGGCGACGGATTACCAGGTGTGATGGCAGTACCTATCCGGACGAACTTGGCACAAGTTCTACTGCAACTTTGCGTAGAACTTTTTCCCCCGATGACACGTGTATTCTGAGGGTACTTACGTACCGTAGTCCGTACCAGCTTCTAATGTTTCCACTGCAGGGACACCGGCCTATTCTCAATAATTGAGACTGAATGGGCTTTGATCTACCACGGGAGCCCACTCCGGATTGGTAGATGTCACGTCTTCGAATTTATGGTTCTAAGACATGCCGGATTCCTCACGATATTTTCCGTCACCGTTTCGAGAACGTGGTATTGCGCACATAAATTTTTCAAGAGAAAAAACACATTGGTGCACGTGTGGGTTTGAACCAGCGACCTTCAGATTGAAAGTCGGCGTCTATGCCCCTGGGCCACCACGCTCTATCCGTACTTACGTATGGATGCGAACAATATGGCCTTTCTAACAAGACTAGCTCAGCCTGTATAGATTTTGGTTGCTAGCCTATTCAAAGGCGGCCTTAGATATTGCGAGGCTCCGGGCGATATATCTTTGTGAGGCACTTGGCGTATGAGGAATTTAGGTGAGTTGGAAGTGTACAGGGCTCCTGGTAATCGGTCAGCATCCTCTTAAAGACAGCTGCAGTACATCAAAACAAAAAACGTGTTGTTCTGCGAGAGTGCGAGGCCCAACAAAAGCGAGGCCCCGGGCGGTTGCCCTGCTTGCCACCCCCTAAGGCCGCCACTGAGCCTATTAGAGCTCTTGACCACGAGACATCCCCAACCATGTCTTCTATCATCCAATTTAGTCGAACAAATTAACAACGTTAACACACTCATACCTCTGCACTAGGATTCCCTGTGTCGCAGATGGCATGGACAAACACAGAAACACAAGACAAACACCCAAGACCCGAGAACAAACTTCGTGCTCACCACACAAAGTGTGCCCCGGCCGGGAATCGAACCCGGGACCCCTTGCTTCGAAGGCAGGGCTACTACCAACTAAGCCACGGAGCCGACAACTCGTAATTCTAACTTGACAGACGTCACAGCTCATTAGGTATGTCTTCTGCGCCGGAGGTCGTGGATTCTGGAATCTGCCGCCAAGCAGTAGTGGTTGCATTACTGTGTTCCGGTGGAAGGATGTGGCTGCCGGTGAAATCACATGCGCATGAGACGTATCATCCCCGTCTCAGGTGATGGACGCAGCGGGATGAATGCGACTCAGTAAAGATTTGGATCTCATACTGAGTCGCACGCATTACCGTTGTCATGGGCGAGGGTCACCACTTACCATCAGGTGGGCCCTCAGCTCGTCCCGTCACTCATTCACATAAAAAAAAAAAAAAAAAAAAAAAATTCTATTCCTACTATGTAGAAACGATTATTTGTTTAAGTTCATACATACATTACGCCGTTTCAAATTCGAAATATCGAGAGTCAACAAAACTCAGAAATCATAGTAAATATCTCGGTAACTCGAATAATATGTAGTTTAAAAATATATATGAATGTATGAAGGTTCATGCACATTACACACAACGCCATTTAGCCCCAAACTAAACCTAGCTTGTCTATGGGAACTAAATAAGTAATAGAATACATAAATAGTACATTTTTGTAAATAAATACATACATATCCACACAGAACAAACATTTATGCTCGTCACACAAATGCTTGTCCTAAGTGGGAATCGAACGACCTACAGCGCAGAAGGCAGATCTAACCAACTGATAGTTCATACTTGTTTCTAATAATCGCGTATTTCCCTGCGGCCATTCTTACAATATTCCGTGGTTAATCCACCGAACAATCGCCGTTATCTGGCTGGCACTATCGCACGGGCCGTCCGTTCGCGGGCAATTAGCGAGCACGTGCGGGCTGGAACGGGATGGGACGTCCCGTCAGTGAGCCGCGGACGGCGACCGAGCGCGGCCGTACGGGGCGGGACATCGCGCGATCTCATCGTTCACCTACTCGAACACGTCGCGCGGAACGCGGATAGGTATATAAAAAACTTTTACTCAAACTAAACTTTTTGGTTCGTTCGCTGCACTTTTTGAATTGTTTTTTTTTTTAATTGATTTTCGGGCTGTTTCTGCGAGTATATTCATCTGTTATTCAGTGTTGCCGCTACGCTGCGGGAATTTCGAGGGATGCGGATTCGATTTATATGCACTTGCGTAGAAAAGTAGTTTTTAGTCTAGTCTTTGGATGAATTATGTATCCAAAATAATAATATGGTATAGGTACAGGACTTTTTAAATGTGTAATAATGAATACTTAGTCACAAAACTTAATAGTTTTGTTTTCGTGTTTGGTCGAAACATAATTATAGGGTTTAGTTAGGTATATGAAAAATATTTCATTGCCTTGGGTGATAATGATTTATTAAATACAGAATTATTAATTTAAATTTCTACGAAGGCTTTTATTTAAATAATATAGTATATCTATCGTATACAGCAATTTACTTCGTAATTATCCGGATTTTTTATAAAAATTGGCTAAAATTGGAACGTCACTTATTTATTTTTAAAAGAAGTTTTTAGCTCGTGTATCATAAATCCAAGTAGGTAATCTACAAGCGTGCCTCTCTCAACTAGGTACCTACTTATGATAAAAAGGCAAAAAAATACCTACAATAAAATAGGCCGGTAATGAACTTCGACAGCTCAATTTAATGAAATCTAATTCCTAAGATGTTCGAGCGTTATCGATATCCGGTACCCGGCCGTCCAAAGGCGCCCTAATCAAACTTAATAGAGTAAAAAGGGCGAGCGACATCCCTCATCCGCGTCAACTCCGCTCACCCCCAAGTTCCACATTTCCGCCCTCAGACCTTTAGGACGCTAACTTCCCAGTCAAAAGTTCTCGCAAAAGTTTGCTCGCTCAACTTTCACCGAAAACAATTCCAGTCCAATTCCGGCGAACGAAACAAAAAGTACCTACCAACTTTGTTTTACGCTTTAGTTTATCGCTCGCTGTCGATAATGGAGCGCTTGCCGTGAACTGTGATTGTGCAGTGTTACAATATGGCAGCGGCAATGATATCAGACCGCGGGCTGAGAAAGAAGCTGACCCAAGAGGCGATCCCGGAGAAGACGCCGCGGAAACCGTCGAAACGCAAGTCCACGGCGAGCACGTCGAGAAGTGAAAAGAAAAACGAGCAAAACAACAACAAGCGTCCCAAAGTGCAAACTGGGGATCCCAAATTAGACTTGTTTTCGACGTACCAGCCCTGGGTTATACAGACGTACGGAGATCTCGCTAAAACAAAGACGATCACGCTGAAAAAGTATGCGAGAATCTTGCGTACCCTGCGCGGAGAAGAGTGTAACAGTTCGGATAGTTCCAAGTTCCGGTTCTGGGTGAAGGCGAAGGGTTTTCATATTGGCAAGCCGCCAGGGTATGACGCCAAGCCCGCCGACGGCATCGTGTGCAGATATAGCGTTATGGATGCGGAAGGTTGCACCAGGGGGCTAGACGGCCAGGAGATCTACACCGGCTCGCAGGGCGACCCCCCCTTGTACATCCCGACACCACCTCTCAAGGTAAGATTTCCCAAGTCGCACAACACCTGTTGCAGTTTTCGGATCGAGTGATATGGAAAAATATCGCTTTGTGGAAACTTATGCAACCTTCGGATTCTTATGTATTAGACTAACAGGTGTTTTAGTAACTAATCTACCAGGCAGACATGAGCGCGGCGGAGTTACGCGTTTCGTCATCAACACTTGTATGGCATCAAGAGCGACAATCTGTTCAATGCCGCTGCATTGCGTTCCATGTCTACTTTCTAAGCAATGAAATTTCCAGTAAACGCACTAGTACAATGATAATAAAACACACATAAACCTCAAACAACGAAGCGAAATATTTTATGCCGAGTATAAAGCCAATCCTACTTGCGAGGACTTCAGTAGTATAGAATTACCTAGCGTTATGCATTATTTTTCACCTTGAAAAGGTTTCGATGCGATGCGACTATGCATTTTCCATCGCTATTATTTACAATTCAAAGTCTAAAATCATAACTTCCATTGAATTATTTTTATTAGAAATATCCCTTTTTTAAATTTATGCACCAATTAAGTTTCGCGTTCTTAGTACTAAGTTTGGAGTCTGTTCAAAGCCTATTCGACCTTCATCGGCGAAGAACAAGTAAAAAAATCTTTCCTTTCGCGAGCTTAATCCTTAATTACGTTAACTTAGCCAGTTCTGAAACTGAGAATAGAAATTCCAGGAATCTTTGATCAGTAGATGAAACTGACAGTACAAGCCTTCACCAACAGGTTGTTTTCTCCATAAACCCTTTCAAAAGCATGTAGCTAAGGTGCCCATTCTGAGAGTTTACGACAAAAACACAATTACATTTACGTAGTGTCGTTTCCCGACGAAATGAACAAATGCATTGACGGCGAAGATCAGAGGACGGAGAAAAACCAAGTCATTATCCAGCGATGTACGCTCATTCATCATGGATGCAGCGACTAGACCAGTCCAATCCTTTTACGCCAAGACTCTGGTTCCAATATACCTCTCGAAAGGGTCAGGAAACAGAGGCTCATCTATTATTCATGTAATGTTAATGAGAACGACTTGGACTAATTGTCTTGGGGCTCATAAGCTACATCTTTAGTAGCAGCCACCGCCGGTTACCGGTTACGACTGGTTTTAGTTGGTTTTAGTTATATTGTAGTTGAAATTCAATTTCTATTTACGTATGGTATCAAATTCGTATCGTATCTTACTAAACCATATAATTTTACCAAAACAATAGTTTAATTCGAATTTATTAAAAAAAGCCTGCATTATTTCAAATTCGTGTATCTAAGATAAGTTGCTGAAATCTGTTAGTTTACAAATTAAACAAAAGTGTCTGTTTGTAATGTCAAAATCTACACAGCATTTATTCAAATGCATTTAGTAAACAGCTTTTTAATAAATACATTTGAAAGTATAAACGGCACTTATTTATATCAAAAACACTTTTTTTTTCATTTTCTGTCCGGGAATTGAACCCGGGACCCCTCGCTCCGAAGGCAGGGCTACCAACTAAGCCACGGGGTGGTCAGTTTTCAATATCCAACAAAAAATATGTCTTATCTAAATTGCGGACCTTCACAAAATGTTATGCAAAAGTAGCTATTCTAGGCCGAGACTCACCTTAATCTTCTTAATAAGCTAGCGAGCGGCGACGTCTTGCTGAAAACTGATAATCCACGCTGACTATCAAATAGAGGCACGTTGTGTTACTGGCAGGATCTGCACAAAATTAGGGAGAAAATTAATAATGATGGGGCCCCTACTATCGGTCTATTCCCAGTTGCCACCAAAACCTCCGCCACCACTGGTGGCAATTCTCGATTGCCACCAATGGTTACGGATGGGATCTTTTATTCCCAGTTGCCACAAGGTGTGGTGGTGATTGGGAATTCGAGGACCAACGCCGCTGGGGCCGCGGATGAGTAAAACACCGTTCCTGTAGCCCCAGCATAAAGGCGCTGACACCAGGGTGGTTTTAGTCGGATCACGCCCGGCATAACCACCCCGTCCTCCCCCGGACATCGATATACGTATTTCCACCCCGGAAACAAAAAAAAAAATGTCTGAACAAACGCAGTTTGGGTTATGAGAGCTTTTCATCTATATATATCGACTGTAGCAATTAACATAGTCGTATGTATTATAAAAAATCAATCTATCTATCTAGCTTCGCAATGTATAATATTCGCAATTATATTATACAATACTATGTGACAATATTAATCGTGCGCACTAAACACATACTACTTTTTTCACTTGGTAAAACAAAGATGGTTGATTTTGGAAATTTAATAAATGGCGGGGGCATTTATTATCTTATTCTAAGACCTTCAATGCAATAAAATAAAAATAGCAAGAATGTAGATCCGACAATGTTAATTGCTACGATCGATATATCTATATAAAACAAAGTCGGGTTTGTTCGAACATTTATAACTCGAGAACGGCAGGATTTGTTATATTTGTGTCCGAATAGCAGAATAACTTTTTCGTCAATTTTCCAATAAAACATTGGAAAATTGACGAAAAAGTAAAATAAATGTATCCCCGTAATGCCACGGGAACGGGAACTATGCGGATGAAACTGCGGGGCACAGCTAGGTTTCGATTTAAAAAGTAAAAAACAAAATTAAAAAAATTCTGACTGCGTAGAAGTAGAATCTGTATTACATCAATTGCCGAATGTATGAAACCGCATGATTTCACGACGACTGCACCTATTTGGATTATTCTTATTATGTGTGTTTGTTGTCAGGACAAGGTTTGTATGAAAGAAAACATTTAGAAAGTCTACGGGAAATGTTGGAAATTGGGAAAAACTGAAAGTGCATTTTCTATAGTATTTTTGCAGCTTAGACGTTTGAAAACCAAATGGCAAATTGTGAATCATAACAGGAAAACGTCTATAAGGTCTGCTAGTTTTAAATTGAAACTATTTTTTTGTGTTAAAACCTATTAGGGGATTATATATAAGAGATTAGCTATAATTACTGGCAGGATCTTGTCAAACATCGCACAGTTTTGGGTAACGGAGGGTTTTCATTTTCGATTACAAAAGAAAAAAAGGCAATGTAATATAACTGACTGCGTATAAGTATTTAAAATAAAAACTATATTACGTTAATTATGTTTCACGATCTTAGGACCTATTATGCGATTATTACAATATATTATTGTATTATGAAACACAAAAATTGTTTCTACCTATGTCCGTTATAGACTTTGAAAACATCCAACTGATGTGTCCCAAACCGTTTTTTCATTTTCCATTTATTTTTCAATTTTCTTTCATTAGAAAGGCAATAATGCGAAGATGATTTTAAGACTAAAACAATTAATCACAAAATATATTTGTATTTATTATCCGCTAGTATATAATGGCAATAATTTAAATAATATTCAACTTCTTCTTTTTAATTTTTGGAATAATATTCAAATAAACATGTTTCAATCGTTTGACATTAACATTCAATTTGTTTTTGACATCCAACCTACTACAGATGTCAGAAAAATGGCCGCGAAAAGTCCTATTTGAAGTATTTTTTTCAGCAAGAATACGCCATTCGCCTTACTCATCACGCCATGCTCCATGAAGTAAATATTGTGCAAAATATATCAGCAGGGGTGACTGGTATAATACAATAGCTCTTTCTGAGATGTATTATAGATCTTTCTTCCCTCAATAGAATACTGCTTTAGTATAAGGGCTGCTTCATGTTCAAACACTTTCAATTTTACAATCAATTTTACTTACGTTATGATGAAAGGTGAATGACAAGAGAAAACGAAGTGACACGTTATATGCTCACGAATATGTGTACATGCATGTGTAAAATTTTACGTGTCCAAATTATACTTGAGATCTAAAGGAATAAATGAGTTTGACTTTGACTTTGACTTTGAAGGATGACGAAAGGAAAATGACGAGAGCTGGATTTTTATGCCGTTATCAAAGAGCTCATGTACTTATTCTTAAAACCTTATCACTACATAGTATAAAACAAAGTCGCTTTCTCTGTCCCTATATCCCTATGTATGCTTAAATCTTTTAAACTACGCAACGGATTTTGATGCGGTTTTTTTTAATAGATAGAGTGATTCAAGAGGAAGGTTTATATGTATAATACACTAGCAAGTCACCCCGGCTTCGCACGGGTAGTTTCTGATACAACACTGATGCTTTACTAAATAAAACACAAAATGTGGCGGTAACAGAGTAACATATGCCCATTCCAAAAGCCGTATTCCATCGGGCAAAACCACATGTACAACCATAGTTAGCCCGCGGGTGTTCAGACGTGCCGGCGGCGCGGTTGGCGTAGCGCTCCCATTTATTATTAGCGGCCCAGCTTGCCTCATGTTTATTAAAGAGTAGCTATCCCGCCGCCATCACCTGAGATCCGCTTATTAAAATTCGAACTAGCCCTGCATTGGGTAATGTTAATGATGAACGAAAACGTTGGAGATTGCCCAACTTGGATGCTTCGTACTCAAGTAATGCTGAATAATACAGTAGGAATCCACGGTTGTATTGAAGCTTGGAGTAGCAGGCAACCATGTGTAAAATTTCGTCAATCATACGTCAAAATAACAGCTTACTTAATGCATTTGAAAATATACGGCAGTTGTTCAAAAAACAAAAATTCCATTTTTTTTTGTCTGTCTGTCCATCCTTCTATCTGTATGTTTGTTCTCGCTTATCTCCGAAACGGAAAAGAAAACCCTATTTCTTTTGTCCACGCAAAAAAATTGTTAAATTCCGCGTGGACGAAGTCGCGGGCATGGAAACGCAGAACACCATTTATTTATTAACTAGCTGTAAAAAAATGTGTTCTGTGTTTCCATTCATGAAAAGCCGTAATGAAATTACCGACCTGCCTAATGAGATCTACTTTCGTTGAACCTCTTTACATCTTAAAAATGTTAGTGTGGTTCCTATTTTGTTACGCTATCATCGATGGGGGTCGATATAAACCACTTTGGGAAGCAGTGACATAAATGATGCCCTGCCCGCCAATCTGCCAACCAACTGAACTTTGGCCGTTGACCTAATTAATACTGAAAAACTACGCGACCGGTTTTGCTGTTTCATAAGATCGGTCGAACGGTGTCAGGTGCCTATGATACCCGAGTATTCGACGATAGACTCCAAAGTGATGTTCAAGACACGGATACGGTTACAAAGACAAAGGCACTACCGGTACCCGCGCATACAAAACGCTGTGAAATTTTAAAGCGCACATTCAATTTATATTCGATAAGCGCCTCCGATCGCCTGGTACAGCAAAAAGCGGGGGGAACAATGGTAAGCGGTAGACCACACGTAAACCGCGATATGTGGGCGATAATGCCGATCGATGCAGCGCCACAGCTTGTAACGCAGTTACATGTTTGCCTCGAGCACACCTCCTGTCGCGTCATGCGGCCCTAATGATTCGTATCGGTGTATCGATTGTTTACGATTGATAGCGATTGGCTTCGAATCGATATTCTATATTGTATTTGTATCGATACTCGATTTCATCCTTTTTGCTACTACATCTACATCTTACGCTTTTTTTTTTACATCTGCCTCTTTTGACCTTTCATCGAGGTCACAAATTCACCGGAGGTCACGAAATTTGTGCGTAGTCACTACTTTTGCTGGTGATATAGGTAGCTGAAACGTGGCAGGATATAAAAAAGTTGAAACTGGATGGAACCATGTCGAGTGCGTGGACATTAAAAAAACAAAGCCGCACAGGTATAATTCATCAAGCAATCGGGTCGGGCGGGCGACGGCCGGCGAGCGTCGGGCGACACTTGATTAAAATGAATGCGGCTCGACCGCGGCGCGGACTTTAGGCTGTGAAACTCCATACGCGGAGCGGGGCTAAAACTGCTTTAGTCGTCCTAGCTTGCAAGAGTCGAAAACTATCGAATAATCGTCCAAAAAGGCCACTCGACTTTTATGGTCCTCCAAATAGTCTGGTGCGAGCGTAGAATTCTAAATTCGAATAATGAGCGTCGAATTATTAAGAATAGACTCGTATTACTTGCACGCAAAGTGTCGCAGCCCCGGGTAAGTCTATATTGACTTAGTCAACCTGACACCCATTGCTACTTTTGACGGAAAATTAAATGTTGTTGAACTGGCCATTCGTGCTTACGCTTGTGGCAGCCAGTGTAATTACGCGTACATGGCCCTCACGTGCACATTAATTATATTTTGGCTACACCATTTAGGGGAATTTTGTTTGTCATTATTCTTTTCCGTCTATATTAATTTTAATGGTTGTAGTTTGATGTGTATTACCATTGCACTGTTCAACTGTAGTTGCCTCTATTTATCATCATTTAATGCACAAATCTAACAAATGTGGTGGTTTACATTTTTTTTATTTTAAAGTGACATTACATTTGAATGCCTTCTAAAAATTTTGCACGGTCGGGAATTGTGCCCGCAACTATTGCATTGCCGTGCCGATAACTGACCTCTGGGCTCTTAGCTTGGTAGTAGAGCGACTACGTGAGTACTACGCCTTCATCGCAGTAGGTCGTGGGTTTGTTTCCCACCCGGGATAAGAATTTTTGCCACGAACATAGATTGTTTTGTGTCTGAGTGTTGACAAATAATTGGCTGATTTAAAACTCCGATAATTAGACCTTAATTTTTTATTTACTAATTTTACGGTAGAATTTCTTCATTAAATTTATATGGGACCACCTTGGAACTCCCTATAAAATTAGTATAGAATCATTAAAATCGGTAAACAATTAGCGAAGACACCGCGGAACATAAAACATACGGCCGAATTCTCCGAGTGAAAAATTGTGAATCACCTCCCTTTTTACCCGACTTCAACAAAGGTTGTATAATATTATATATTCCACTGAATATTTTTATGTATGTTCACCGATTTCTCCGCCATTTATCAACCGATTTGGAAAAAATATTTTTTTATTTGAAGGTAGGTTTTTGGATTGGTCCCATTCAATTTTTATCACGATCGGTGTAGTTTGGTTGTTAAATCAAAATAACTTAAAAAAATATGTCATCCAAGTAAACGAAATTGCGTATTTTTGAAAGAAAAAAACTGTAATTTTTCCGATTTTTTTAATCAGATACTTGTAAATATTAAATTATTATTATAATATTATTTTTTACACACTCATACCTCTGCACTAGGGTTCCCTGCGTCGCAGATGTCATGGACAAACAGAAACAAGAGAAATACCCAAGACTCGAAAATAAACTACATGTGCCCCGGCCGGAATCGAACCCGGGACCTCGCTTCGAAGGCAGGGCTACAACCACTAAGCCAAGGAGCCGTCTAATTAAATTGCGCCTCCAGTATTCAACGCGACATCACGACGCGGTATATCTTGAGATGTTACTCTAATAATTCTGTGGTTTAAAAAGCCACGCTCCGCTCAAACGGCCCTTGGTCGAACCCTAATTCTGTTTTTACCTGCGAACGGCATTAAACGCTTATTAGCGGACGCTGGGACCTTTTAGATTCCTATAATTTATGGCATCGCTAATCCTGTCGCTAATAATGATAAATCTTGACCTCTTGCGGCTAAGCCTTGTAAATAAGGTTTTTGGTTAAAACGGCGTCCGTAACATGGTATGGGATTTCAGTAATGTTTTTTTGATGACTGTATTTATCCGTTTAAAGAAGAGAGCTGTTTTGGAAAACTGAAAATAAATATAGATATTTTTATTTTCAGTTTCCCGATAAGCGATAAGACCGCCCATTGTGTCACCTTTTTATTAATTAACTAGCTGACCCGGCCACGCGTTGCTGTGGCTAACGTTTTTGTAATTGTGACTGTCAAATAATAGACAAGTCATTTACAATAAAATAATATTGCGATCATAAATTGAGATGTGAGCTGTCCTATCTTTCAAGTTGCACACGGTTTACAAATTTGATTAAAATCGGTTTAGTAGTTTAGGAGTCCATCGCGGACAAACATCGTGACACGTAATTTATATATATTAAGATTTATTAATTTGGTGTGCAAGAAATAGTTATCTATAGTTAGATAGATAACAATTTCTTGCACACCAAAAGGATTACAATAGCTTAAAAATAGAAATCTTAATTAATAAATAGGTGACACAATGAGCGGTCTTATCGCGTATCGGGAAATAACTGCACGTGCACGTGTTTGAAACAGCAACCTTCATATTGAAAGTCGGCGACTGTGCCCCTGGGCCACCACGCTTAAAGTTATACACGGGTGAATCCGCGGGGCAGAGCCAGTCGATTGATAAAGGACCAATGAGGAAAAAATATACAACCGAATACCTGCGGAAGTTGGTTAAAATATAAAACTGCTTGGTGCACAGATGCAGTCATAGCATAAAAACCCCATATAAATTTTAAAACTATCATGGTTATGAACATTATTATTCGTGTTACCGAGATCGAATCGATCGATCGATCGAATTAAAAGTGAAAACGAAACCGGTGGTAGCGGCGACGTGGTCGAACGTACAAAACGAGTGCGCAAGAGGGTACACCGATATGTCTGCCAATGATTTGCACACTCCACTTCGCAAAGACTTCAGTTTGCCCGGGACCATGACGCATGTAACTGCGTAGAAATATCGGGAGTCAAAAAAACTCACAAATCATGGTAAATATCTCGGTAACACGAATAATAAAAACCCCACGTCACCATTCCTGCTCGTGCCGCTTCATAATTACATGAATAATTGAATATCATCAGAACCGCGTTCAACAACGTTACTTTTGACACCGGATGACAAGCTCCGCGATTGCAAGGACTATGATTCTCTTTTATATGACCAGTTGCTCGCGTCCGTAGGTTTGTACCCTATGATTCCCTACACGTACCCCCTGGGTGTGCTAAAGGAGCAACCAAAAGTAGCAGTAGAACTTGGGCCAAGTTCGTCCGGAGAGGTACTGCCACCACATCTGGAATCTGCCGCCAAGCAGTAGTGGTTGCATTACTGTGTTCCGGTGGAATGGTGTGGCTGCCGGTGAAATCACATGCGCATGAGACGTATCATCCCCGTCTCGGGTGATGGACGCAGCAGGATGAATGCGACTCAGTAAATATTTGGATCTCATACTGAGTCGCGCGCATTGCTGTTGTCATGGGCGAGGGTCACCACTTACCATCAGGTGGGCCCTCAGCTCGTTCCGTCACTCATTCACATAAAAAAAAAAACAAAAAAAAAAACAACTGAGACATAAGTAAATATGTGCTATATGATATAGTATTTTATTTATGTCTAGATATGTAGTTTAAGTATAACTACTCGCATCTTATTATAATAATATACTTTGCTGCACCAGACCACAGATATTATATAATAATATTATACTATAACCAGACTATTCATGAGAAGATTTACTACATCCAAAGGTTGTCTGGAAGAGATCGCTATGAGCGGTAAGACCGCCCATTGTAACCTCCATTTTGTTTTTAGTTTTATATTTACGTTATCAAAGCAAAGTTCTATATACCTATGTACTTGCTGGATTTGGACGTTTCTCGTTCAAAGCCCTTCAGAGAATGAAATTCTATGAACAGCAAAGTATCAAGACAATGCCCCGTCTTGTTCAATCACGTCCAAACTTCGGAGCGCAGGCAGCGGTCAGCTAACTTTATAATCCCGGGCTCGGTTGCAGGCCATTGTAAAAATTACACCATAAATCGGCCCGGGCCGCGCTGGCGCGGTCTGCCGGTCCGTAGGGATGCCTCTTCGGACTTGAATCTTGATTCAACTCCCTATAAATGCGGGACCACTATTATTTAAGACCTTTGATTATTTAAGTTGTGTGTTCAGTGTATCCTGTGTTGGGAGTCCTTATTAAATAAATAAATTACAAGACTACTGCATGAGTAGCTTTCCTAACTGATATTTTTGAAGTGAAAATTTCTTTATGGGCATTTTTTGAGATAGGAAGAAAACAGTAATTTTTTATTGCTTTGCCTACTTTTGGAGCTATATTGCGCTATGTGTAATTCTTATCATTATTTATAAAATATTTTTTTTTAAGATTTAGTTAGTTACTCGCTCAATTGAATCTTTTGCATGTTGACTCTGGATAGTCTCTAGAAAACCTTTAATTGTATGAGCTAGATAATTTTACTTTATTGATTATATACTTGCATTAACCTATGTATTAAATAAACAATCAGCACAGGAATAGACTCCTAGTATAATACTACTAGCTGCGCCGCGCGGTTGGACTTCCTACGGGAACCGTACATTTTTCCGGGATAAAACGTAGCCTATGTGCTAGTCCAGTTTATAATCTATCTCTGTACCAAATTTCATCCAGGTCCGTTCAGCCGTTCTGGCGTGATTGAATAACAAACTTCCATCCATATATACAAACTTACAAACATATTCCACTTACACAAAAGATGATTTAAATTGATGCCTTACCTAAGGCTCTAACCGAAGGTAACTTTATATAATCGGACGCGAAGTACGTGTTGGGAATTCAGAAGTAAATAATTAAATTATTGTGACAGACTAGTCTAGCCACGCTTAGTATCGATGTCTAGGTAGAAAGGCGCCGCTTGATAAACTAAAGGTGAACTTACTGAAAACATTTAATGCTTCTTACATAAAACAGGGATTCGTCTTCCAGAAAAATCTTTTGGAAACCACCTAAGAAATAAACGACGAATTTCAAAATATTGCTATCGTGAGGGAATAGGCCGCAGAACTTACCGTGACACATCGTATAAAAAAAAATGTATCTCTCTTATGAGACTGCGGCTAAAGATGAACAGATGTAAAGACGCTAAGGCTGAGATAGGTTGAGGATGATATATTACAAGTATTGAAAAAGTCCCGGACTTTACGCATCAAGACCGGATTGCAAGCCCTAACGGCAGTAGCTCGTAAATAATGACAGGCGGCGGCGGCGAGCGTGGCGGAATGGCGATGGCGGTGGCATGGCGGGCGCGGACGTGCGACATTACAAAGGCGCGGCAAAAAATATAGTAGCGCGCGTTCGTGGGACGCTCTGTGCTATGGTTCTATAGAAGGCAGGTATTTTGTATCTGTGCTCGAAAGTCCCGGGCGCGGGTACATCACTACTTACGTGTAGGTGGCTAGATTCTCGAGGTCGAGAGATATTGGTAGAATACTTTATAGAGTCGTTGCTGAAGAAATGTTACGGATGTGGCGGGAAATTCTCGTTGGATTGGCTGACTTTTCACGGTTTGGTGGAATGCTTTCCTAGTTTGGATTTGCCGGTTAATAGGAAATTATCAATTGTGTGTTCTTTGAAAATGTAATTTAGAAAATGAGATTTAAAAATGTAATTATTTTAAGACCACCGTCGTGCGTATTTTGTTACCTAACGATATAATGATTGAAAGGTAAGTTAAGATTTCCCATATCATCTGCTCCGATTGCTAATTACTTCGTCTGATAATATCTGCATATCTGTACGGTAGGTACAGATTCTGCTGAGTCCAGGAAGTGTAATTTGTACTTTAGAACCAGAGCCAAAACGTCATACACCTCCATGAGTTCACAATAAGTAGATATTCTAGAACGTTGAAAGTCAACTGTCCGTGACTACGATTAATTTTTTTATCTATAGTTCTGTGATGTCTCGCCTTACAATGTCTCCACTTGATGACCACTGGGGGGAGTGCAAGCGTAGAGTCAGTTTTTTTTTTCTAATGCCACTGACTTTAGCCACTTGAGCTGTAGCTAGGTTTATGTCATAATTCTGCCAGCGTGCGTCCATCTTCACACGACAAGAGACACGGTGTTACAAGACAAGAGCACAGACAAAAGTATAGAGTATATTAGGGCTTAGCGTGAAAGATCACGTAGTTGAACTAGTGTCGCTTCCTTCCAGCAAACAAATCATCAGGACTACCATAGACGTGAGAATCTTTATCAAGTATACAGAATTCATATTTTATAGTGCTGTTTATAATTTAATTTTATTCTGAATCCCACAGTTGCATCAAGCTGCTACCAAAATACAGAATAAGCAATTTTTCCATCCTCAAAATTCAAGGAAGCCGTACCCTGTTTTACAAATAAAAAACGAGGAACCATGATAATCCCGTGCGACAAAAAGCATTCGCATTGCGGGCGTTTTCTCGGCGGCAGAGTACCGGGCGCACAGCAACGCGTTGGAGATAAGTAATTCCGCTCGGGGCCGGAATGGGGGCGAGGGGGGTGGGGGTAAATGCCCGCGCGGCGGCGGCGGGTAATTGGTTCGCGCCGCCCGAGGCGAGCCCGTAGTATCGCGCTTTAGCGACGGCGCCCTCCGGTGTCGGGCTTGGTTAGGAAATGTGTGGAGTATGGTTTTGGGCTAAAAGTTTTTTTATTTTATATTAGTAGTTTTGTTTCTCTTGTTTCTCAGTACCACCTCGTGCCGCGTCCTTGGCTTATTGCACAAGGGTACTTGACACCTTGACCGTTTGATCTAAAATTAAATTTTTCTGGTATACCTATTTACTTACATTTTTAATTTGATCTCAATTTTGAATGGCTAATTTGGTTGATAAAGCAGAATAACTTTACCTAGACTGACACCCTATTAGGGTATCAGCAATTTGAGACTGGATTGTCTATCTAGAAAATTTATCAAACATAAGCTATTTAATATTTTCAGACGGACGGTTCGCTAGGTTAGTTGGTACTAGCCATGCCTTTAAAGCGAAGGGTTCATTAAGTTCTTTCTTATGTCTTGGGTGTTTGGGTTGTGTGATTGTGTTTGTCTACATGCCACCTGCGATTGAATACTATGTGCAGATGTATGCGTGTGTAATCCTTTATTTATTTATTCATTACAATTTCCACTTCACTGATACAAGTAAATAAATATTAGTAAAGTTTTTATATGATAGTTGAAGTAAGATTTTATATGTACTATACAATCGTGTGGGCAGATAAACGAGACAGGAAATACTATTTGCTCAGTAACCGAATCTTTGAAAACATACTAAGAATTAAATCAACACTCATATATCAAATCATTTTCTAAGAGCACTTGAATCACTATGAAACTTCCCACCTAAGTAACGCTCAACAAGTAAATGTCAATAAAAAAGTAAAAAAAGCAGTTGTCTCTATGCCATTCCACCAGGCTGTTTGTCATGCTACCGCGGAGTTATAGCTATGTCATGCGGCCACCGGCGCGCCACTTTATACATCCGAGCTACTGGCAACCTACCTTTATTTATACATCGAGTGTGATGTCGTTATGTTGGCACCGCCTGAAAGTTAACATTAGGAAGTTTTATTAGTTCGGTTGGCAGATCGTAAATTTTGAAACGCTGATGCGTTTTGGAATGACTTTGATGTCTGTGTTTTTTTTTTTAATATTTTATTTTTTTGTGTCTATGATACTGCGGTATTCCGCCGCAGACAACTTATATTTTTAATTATGCACTGATTGCTATCTTTTACTCGTTTGTTGTTCTGATTACTCAGAAACCAACAAATTCCGAATCATTATTAGGTAAGTATTAAATACTTACGCATATTATGTAAAGATAATATTGTAAAAAAAAATACACTTTATTACTATGTATTTACAACGTTCATATCAAAATATGTATAACGGAACAAACAAAGGTAATTTTGTGAAACATACAATACTGCACTCGCGTCGTTGGGTTCCGGTGGGAGTGTGGGTGCCGGTGAAACTACAGCCACTTGAGACCCATCCCCGTCTGAGCGACGGGCGCAACACAATGCAACTTGGGTCTTCCTTTTCATAGTTTAGGAGGGGAACTCCAATCGTATTTTTGTTGTTTATGGGTGGTGGTCACCACTTGACACATGTGGGCCGTTGCGCGTCCCTTTAATTTAATCGCATAATAAAAAAATAGTGTAAGTGCCCTCCATGAACGCACAGTTACTATAGTAGGTATATTGTGATATATTAGTGCAGATTAAAGAGAGTATCATAAAAAATGCTATATGTTTTTGTGGTAATTTTCTTCTATAGATATAAACATTATAGGTGCAAAGATGAGTAAATGACCTTACAATGACTCCCACCAAAACACCAAATGAAAAGTTCTGATGGTTCTTAAGCATCGGTTCAGATCTTGTCCCGAGCGAGTTCCCGCACCATTTGACGCGAACAAAAGCCCCGGGCGGTAAAAAACTCCAACTTTTGGGATTATCGTTTAAAATCCCGTGTTACGAGCTGCCATCGCTGTGGAAGATTCATAAGTGTACATTAAATCAGCACACGAGTACAGTTTGATGTCCTATTAAATACGGGGAAACGTCTGGCGTTTCGCTGCGATGAAAATAAACGTTCGCGTCTCGTTTTATTGATTTCTATGCATTTATAAGTAATATTCATGTTCATTCATATTATTTATTGGCCTTCGTAACTAACGAACTCTTGGTTTATCCTTTACGCAATTAATTAGCGGCAGTATTTATTATTATACTTGTCAATTTTATAATTCATGTAGAATAGAATAGAAAAACTTTATTTTGTGTTACATAATTAGGGCTCATTAAAAATTAAAAACAAAATTACACGTTTAAGAATATGTAACAACAAAATAGGTAACCACTCAGCATGTGCTGCGACAGTGGACTGATACAGCGCTGTATGTATATAATATGTATTTATACGTATGTATGTATTTGTAATAATGCATAATGTTTTGGTGATTGTCATAACGTAAGAAATCAGACTTTTATTTAACCACTCATTTATCACACAAGTGTACCATTCGTTTTCTATCACAATACTACAAATAAAACATAGTATTTTCAATTTTCACTACATTGTGTCTGGGGAGCGTGGTGGCCCAGGGGCAAAGACGCCGACTTTCAATCTGAAGGTCGCTGGTTCAAACCCACAGGTGAACAAATGAGATTTTTGACTCGAAAAATTTATGTGCGCAGTACTACGTTCTCGAAACGGTGACGGAAAACATCGTGAGAAAACCGGCATGTCTTAGAACCAAAAATGCAACGACATGTGACTTCTACCAATCCGGATCGGGCTCCCGTGGTAGATCAGATTCACTCTCAATTATCGAGAGTAGGCCGGTGTCCCTGCAGTGGGAACATTAGAGGCTGGTACGGAGACTACATTGTGTATTTGTAATTGTATTGTACATGGAGTCTAGACTCCATGTTGTATTCTCGTGAAATTAAATTTTGTTACATAAATTTGTTGCTCGGCATAATTTTAAGTAACAGCCGGGGGAAATCTCAATTTTAAATCATATTTAAATGAACGTATCAGTATATTAATTTTAAAACCGACTGATTGAATATTGTTTGGGTGCGTTCAAGAAACGCACCTATCAAATTGAACGCACCTAACTATTAAACTTTTCCTTTTCAAAAAATCATACAAACACAAAACCCAAATCATTTCTCTTTATAATATTATGTTTATATTAAAATACTTACATACGTCATTGCGAATAATATACGTGTAGTTACCGGTGTAAATAAACAGTGTGAAATATTTAAAGCCTTATGGTAGCACGGCAAGGCGTAGTGCAAAAACTACGGGCCTGTACTTGGCGTTTAAACTTATATTTTAATGGCATACGTGTCGTGTGTCGTTACTGCGGACTTTGCAGTACAGACGGCGGTTGCGATACGATTACTGCGACTCCCAACCGCAGTTGTGTTGGGATTCTGATAAGATCACTGAGACTCCCAACCGCAGTTGTGTTGGGATTCTGATATGATTACTGCGACTTGCAACCGTAGTTGTGTTGGGATTCTGATACGATTACTGCGGCTTGCAATCATAGTTGTGTTGCGATTCTGATACGATTACTGCGACTTCCAACCGTAGTTGTGTTGGGATTCTGATACGATTACTGCGGCTTGCAATCATAGTTGTGTTGCGATTCTGATATGATTACTGCGACTTGCAACCGTAGTTGTGTTGGGATTCTGATACGATTACTGCGGCTTGCAATCATAGTTGTGTTGCGATTCTGATACGATTACTGCGACTTCCAACCGTAGTTGTGTTGGGATTCTGATACGATTACTGCGACTTCCAACCGTAGTTGTGTTGGGATTCTGATACGATTACTGCGGCTTGCAACCGTAGTTGTGTTGGGATTCTGATATGATTACTGCGGCTTGCAACCGTAGTTGTGTTGGGATTCTGATATGATTACTGCGGCTTGCAACCGTAGTTGTGTTGGGATTCTGATATGATTACTGCGGCTTGCAACCGTAGTTGTGTTGAGATTCTGATATGATTACTGCGGCTTGCAACCGTAGTTGTGTTGGGATTCTGATATGATTACTGCGGCTTGTAACCGTAGTTGTGTTGGGATTTTGATATGATTACTGCGACTTGCAACCGTACTTGTGATGGGATTCTGATACGATTACTGCGACTCCCAACCGCAGTTGTGTTGGGATGCCGCAGTATTTTATGGCTTATTTATGGTATAAATCCTCCTTAGGGTTACAAATCACCCAGTATAATAGACGTACACATATGCAATCAGGCAATCACTCTGCGCGGGTTGAGTGACCAGGTTCAATAGGAAATTCCCTACCTTGATTGCTATAACTAATATAATATTTTACTGATTAATAATTTCAAAAGAATCTTTAATCTTTAATCTTTAATTTGGCCAATTCCTCACACGAAGAAAGAAGAAAAGTGATTATTCTAAATTTAAAATTTTGATTTTCGAACCTCCCGAACGATCCAGCGGTATAACATCTTCAAAATATTGTACGAAATTTTCCCGTCGCAATTCAAGGGCCGTGTGTAGGCTTGTCTCGGCGCGGAGGACGCGGCGGGGCGCATAAAATACGGCGCGATGTCGTCGGCTACACGATGTGTCACGGATACACGACCCGAGCCGTGAGGGATGGGCTACAATCGATAAATATTTATGTTTTAGAATTAGAATTATGTGTTCTTTATTTAAAATAGTCCTATATCTAGCGAGATATTTATCATGACTCAAACTCTGGCAGAGTTGTCGATGTATGATTCATCTTGACCATCTTGACCCATCTTCATGGGAAACATGTTGCTCGTGTCCATAGGAATAATGAAATTACTGGTAAATGACGCATTACGGCCAGCTCACCTTACTGGATGGAAGAGATACCTCTTCGCATGAATAAAACGCTCCATGTTGTACTTCAAGGATTTAGATCACGTATCGAAAAGTCGACTATGTAGTATTTGCGCCGGTCGGAATCCAAAGAAATTAATGATTTATGATTTTTTCAACTGTTTAACATGAAATCGATTGAAACAAATTTTGACGCATGTTACAATATGACTCTTAACTTAACTCGTATTGTCGATTTAGACACGCACCAAATAATATATCAGAGCTAGTGTAGTTTTACTTTTTAATTTTTTTAATTAAAATGAAAACGGTTTTAGTGTTTCTTTCTTTTAGATGAAGGATATAAAAATGGCCACGTAGCTTAGTTGGTAGCCCTGTCTTTGAAACTTTGTCCTTTCGATGCCCTGGCTTAGACTTTGAGTGATGAATGAGCTTATAGTTGGTTCAAGGGCTTTGGGTGTTTGTTTTATTTCTCTGTCTTGTGTCCTGCGATACAGGGAATCCCTGTATCAATATGAAAGAGTGTGTAAACGTTACATTACCTACAACGTGTCCCTTCTATATGAGTGCGCCTACTTTAATTTATTTCCCCGTAAATGTATGATGATTTGGATATCATATTAACCAAATTCAAATTAATAGTAATCATCTGTTACAAATTCGAATACTGTTCCGAGCTTATCGATAAACAAGGCACGTCCCTACGTCCCCTCGCATGCAATCAGTCGGTGCGAGCCGCGGCGACGCCACTCACCCGGGCTCGTAAACGTTATCGGGTACATCGTAAAAACGCTACGTAAATGGCGAACGTGCGCTCGGCGGGTGTCGGCCGCCCGTTCCAATGCTCGCCAGCGGGAAATTCAAATTTCGAATGACGAATAAGCTCTTCGTTATTTGAAATTTTTGAATATGTTTTGTTCTGTTCCATAGATTTTCATTCGTCAATTGTATGATTGAATAAAGTATTCGTTATTCAAAAATGTTGAATGGGTTTGTTTCTATATGGGTTCCCAGTATTTTGCTTGTCGATTTAATCGTATCTGCTAAATAAATACTTACACAAACTTTAAAAAAACGTCAGGGCCATGACAAAAGCTTTTAAAACTATAAAAAAAACGTCGTATAAACTTCTTTGGACCTGTATCTAACAATTTTGCGGTTTAATACCACTTTATAGTTTCACCTTCATTCTTAGACGTTTATTTTTCATTGAAAATCTCCTATGATACCTACAACCTTCAAAATATCCGTGCATGTCATACCGGCTTTACTGTAGGTAGTTATACATTGCGGCCCCGCCTCGAGCCAGTCCCGTTAAAATATAGATAGACGAAGAGGGCGCCGGTAATGAGAACCTCGCTTCGACGAATAAAAAATAACGACCGCGACACCGGTGGGCGCTTAATTGTCCGTGTTTAGGACTAGTGGAAAATGCTCTTTACTTTATACTCCCTGTGAGCTGGCAATACTTAACTTGCCACTGTTTTTTACACTGGCACGTCTGTAAACTCTAAGCTTAAGAGGTCAGTAGCTACGCGACACTGGTGGGCGTTAATTGTCCGTGTTTAGGGCTTGCCACTGTTTCTTTACTATAGCACGTTTGTAAACTCTAAGCTTATTTCTTAGTAGCTGAAAATTAAAAAACAAAATAACTTTTACCCATTCATACCTCTGCACTAAGATTCCCTGTGTCGCAGATGGGATGAACAAACACGAGACAACCACCCAAGACCCGAGAACAAAAACACCACACAAAGTGTACCCTGTTTGGGAATCGAACCCAGGACCCCTCGCTCTACCAACTAAGGCACGGAGCAGTCACTAAGCCACACATAATAAAATATGTCGTAAAAACATATTTTCGGGCGCTTAGCCAATGCTGGCTCAACCATACGAGATAGATCAAAATTAATTATTGTACTACGGAATTGTATGTATAAACGTGCGAAGCCGGTGCGAGTCGCTAGTATATATAAATACATTTAATATAGACTGATATAAATACATTTAATCTAACAGGTTGCCCACTCAATATGTTTGCGTCCATTTCACCACATCAAGAAAGATTCGATTCATTTAGAACTGGAATCATTTCTAGTGGTCCCGTGTTTGACTCCCTTGGGCATTTCGATCGCACTAATTGGGGTGTGAATTTGCCTCCGGGACCCTTCTATCGATCGGCACGTTCCGCTATCGCGTTACTGAACCCTACGGCCTCTGGGCTCGGGTGGGATATATAATACCTACCAGCTGGGCTCTGCGGTTGTTCGTCAAGGGAACGAAATTGCAAAGCGTATGTGTTAATTCAGGATATAAGCTAACCCCCCACTGGTTCCCGCCTTGCCGGGATAGGGGGGTTTAGTAGCCGTGGCTTGGTCACCCACGGTGAAGCTAAGAGGAACCCGGTAGGGGCCGCTCCTTTAACCTCCAAGGCGAATAGGAGCGGAACAGTAGGTGGTGGTGCCCTGTGGGGGCACCGCAACTGAGGCGGGGTGCGTTGTTATATACGCAGCGCCGCAGCTGAAGAGAGTAATTGCGATGCGTCGCTTTCAAAAATTGACTGATAAAAAATCTAAAATACCTATTTTAATACTTTCATCCCTTACTCTCGCCTGTACAACCTTCCATTTAAAAAATACACATTCAAATTGGTCTACAACGGGCGAAGAAAAGCCAAATTATTAAATCGATTTTGATCAAATTTCTGTGAGACCAATCTGAAAAAATATATTTATTTCGCGTATCTCGGAAACGACTAACAATTTAGATAAAATTTCGTGTTTAAATAGCGTTTATTTATTAATTAATTAACGATAATACTAGTGTTTGTGTTCTGAGTCTATATATTTTCCTGTCTTTTTTTGATTTCGTGATATATTTGTATTTAGTTAATCTGTCTCGCATGTTTTCTCCACAATTAGCACAGTTGACAGATATTCGTATTTCGGACTCCTGCGACAATATGACAAATATCATCTTTTATAAAAAATTGGTTGTACACAAAAATAAACGCCCAGGAACTAAGAAAACCACGGCTCCTTGGCTTAGTGGTAGTAGCCCTGCCTTCGAAGTGAGGGGTCCCGGGTTCGATTCCCGGCCGGGCCACATTGTGTGGTGAGCACGAAGTTTGTTCTCGGGTCTTGGGTGTTTGTCCATGCCATCTGCGAAGGGTATTCTAGTGCAGAGGTATGAGTGTGTAAACGTTTATAGGTACTTTCGATTGAAAACCCAAACTATATTCGTTTTAAAATGTCTGTCCATCCGTACTTCGATCGGTGCCACGTGTCACGAGATCGGCACCTCCACGCTTTCATCCCCTGGCTTTAATCCCATTCCAGAACCCTTGGGTCCCCCGGGTCTCACCACCCGGCCTCCTGGCGCGGCACGCGGATTGATTTCTTAAGGGGCGACAAGCACTCAACTATTCAATAAAAAAATTCAATTAAAGCCGTTATTTATCACCAATTTCTCCGCCATTTATCAACAGATTTGAAAAATTCTTTTTATTTGAAAGGATATGCTTTCAGGTTGGTCCTATAGAATTTTTATCAAAATCAGTTCAATAGTTTGGTTGTTATTATAAATCAAAATAACTGGAAAAAATATATCAACCAAGTACAATAAACGAAATAGCGTATTTTGATACTTTGAAAGTATTAAAGTTGGATTTTTTTCAATTTTAAATGTATTACATGTTTCTTAGGGGTAACAAACAGATAAGCAAATAACAGACAGGAACCAAATAACAACAAATGTATAAGTTGTGCCTTTGCCTTCTGCGTTGTAGGTCTTCGGTTCGATTACCACCCAGGACAAAAATTTGTGTGACCATCATTATTTGTTCTATATCTGGGTTAACCTTAGTACTAGCTAGTTTAGCTTAAACATAAAACTGACTGTAATTTGACGTATCTGTGTGCATGTAAAGTGCCTCCTGTGACATGAATATGTTTACTTGTGTGTGTAAAATTTGACGTGTCCAAACGATACTTGAGATATAAAGTAATAAATGAGTTTGAGTTTGACTACTATTATAAATGCGAAAGTTTGGATGGATGGATGTTTGTTACTCAATCACGCCAGAACGGGTGAACGGATCTGGATGAAATTTGGCACAGAGATAGATTATAGTCTGGAATAACACAGGCTTGATGACCAACCGCGGGTAAAGCCGCGGGGCGCATCTTGTAATTGATAAAAATAACGTTCACACACTCGTGCACTGCGCGTATGATTCGCTATGTCACATGTGGCATAAACACAAGATAAACGCCCAAAGCTACCCTTATCTTATACCCAACCATCCCACTAACTTCCCTTGATGGTTGGTTGGGCATTTAAATTCCCATCCACCCCACCCATTTGCATAGTGTGATGTGCGAGTGTGAGCTTATGTACAGCAGCAGTATTTACTGTTAAAGTTTACATAATTATATTCACACACAGATATTTTCTCATAAGTACAGCTCGAGGCCTATGTACTACAGCCACTTCAAATTTTGTTTTACTACGCTAAAAAAAGTAATATTATACTTTTTGTGCCTAATACATTGTTTTAGTAGTCTAAAACCGTCTTTGCATTATTGCCTTTCTAATGAAACCGATGGTTTCGAAGTCTATAACGACCTAGAAAGAATTTTTGTGTTTTATTTTATTTTTTATATCCTAACTAATATTATAAATGCGAAAATGAGTTAGTTTATAATTAAATTATCATAAAATTTTGCATACACGTTGTCAGAGGTACAGAAAGGGTACCTTCTTCATCAACGCGACCAAAGCCGCATGCAGAAGCTAATAGTGACGAAAGGAATGACGATGTAAGCAGGAACATATTTAAAATAAAGAATCCTTACTGTACAAAACTTCCTCACGATCTAGAAATTAAATAAAAAGCAATAAAACCTTCTTGGCGACATCTCACGTACGCGCGGTGCGGATTATCCGGGATTTGAGATCTCGGGTCGCGGGCCCGCTCCCGGGGTTATCGAGTTACCGATACCCCGCCCGGGGCAACGTTATTTTATCTGTGGTCCCGACCATATGCCCGGAAAGTCTGCGTCTATATGTTAGCATCTTTTTGACATTGACAGTCATTTTTTGGCGGTTCAGTTGTCAATTTTGACGTGTCTAACGATACATATCATCATGGCCAAAAAGTCCCTTTGCTGTAACTTCTAAATAAACTGGCAATATTTTGTTATAATCAACCTTAATGCAGAAAAAACTTGTGATCGTATATTTACTCGGACATTGGCAGAATTTGCGTGGCATAAATCACACAAAAGGCCAAAAATAAGAAGAAATCCCTTTGCTCTATTAAGAGGAATCATTTTGTATAATTATAATTTCTTTTACCGGCCAAATTCTTTCACACACTGATCGGGTACAGTTATTGACACTCATAGAAACGGACACTGGCAGAATTTGTGTGGCTAAAGACACAAAAAGCCAGAACGAAGAAGTCAAGTCGATATTTTTTATCAGTCAATTATTGTTGCTCCTGTATCACCCAAGAGATTCTTGTAGGTACAGTACGAGTAAGAGAAAACCTTCAAAATTCTATTTTTGTATCCCCAGAACAGGGACAAACTGAATAAATAAAATGCAGGAGTAAAACAGGGCAGATATTCAGAGCAGGCACTCGCAGCTAATTTCGTAGCAGAACCGCGTCGCAACAGGGGGGCATTAATCAAAATTAAAAGTGGATTAGGAGACCCCGGGCCGCGGTCGCTGTCAGCTCTTATAATCTGTGGCGAATCGGAACAGACGGTGAATGAAGGACGGCGGTGATTAGCTGTAGCTGTAGGCAGCTGATAGCCGATAAGAAAGATAAGATAAGATCGTCAAAAGTCAAAGTCAAAAATGTTTAAATCCATAGGATTTAAAAAAAATATTCGGTAATGTCAATTTTTTTTTAATAATAAGTACCTGCGACATCATGCGTTTTTATATAATAACTAGCTGCGCCCCGCGGTTTCACCCGCATAGTTCCCGTTCCCGTGGAGAATACGGGGATAAATTGATTTTATTTTTTTCGTTAATTTTCCAATGTTTTAATAGTTATTCTGCTATTCGGGACGGATAGTCATCCATACGTCATTACATAGCTGTCATTATACGTCAATTTTGTTATTCCAAGTCTGATTCTTTTTTGTTATACCACGTTTTATAGTGACTGACGTTACATGTCAAGTCACACGGGAATGATGTCGAACGGGATAAAAAGTATCCTATGTCCTTCTCCTGGCTCTAAACTACCTCCCTGCCAATTTTCAGCTAAATCGGTTCAGCCGTTCTTGAGTTATAAGTGAAGTAACTAACACGACTTTCTTTTATATATATAGATTCTGCTATTCGGGACGGATAGTCATCCATACGTCATTACATAACTTTCATTATACGTCAATTTTGTTATTCCAAGTCTGATTCTTTTTTGTTCTACCACGTTTTATAGTGACTGACGTTACATGTCAAGTCACACGGGAATGATGTCGAACGGGATAAAAAGTATCCTATGTCCTTCTCCTGGCTCTAAACTACCTCCCTGCCAATTTTCAGCTAAATCGGTTCAGCCGTTCTTGAGTTATAAGTGAAGTAACTAACACGACTTTCTTTTATATATATAGATATAATAATAATTGTTATTTATTTAAGAACATTTAACAGAACATATAACAAACAACAATAAGTATTTAAATTAATAATGTGTTTTACTGTTTCAGGTAATTGATTAAAATGTGACAGCAATAAATAGTAAGTACGTATTTTGTTTGTTTGGGCACGTCCCAAAATGTTTGAGAATCAACTTGAAATAATCTCTTTACTCTACTCAGGTGTCTATATATACATGGGTCAAATAGCCGATGGAGTAGGGTGAATGCCGGGAGGCAAGTGGTAGAATAATTTCCACGGTGGTACCAACTCTACGATTTGACGATAAAAAAAATTATATTTTCTAGGTAACGGAACACTCAAACAATCACTTTTTATATCATTGTATCCCACAACAGACATAATCAATTTAAAATAATAACAAAACTTTTATTACAAATACGAAATTAATAAAATTACTTTTTATTTTAAAATTCAATCTATCTTTTTACGAACAAACATCAATTATTAAGGGTTCTTGACATTAAATTATTTGGGCTGTTTCATTATAATATAACTGAATTTATTAACAGTTTAAAATAAATATTCAAAGAATTATATGATAATATTGTAATTTCGCCAAAACATAGTCTTCGCCACAACTTTTTACATAATATTACTATTGTACTTTATTAACCTAATCATTATCAGAATTCATGTGAGTGGCCAACTCTGGTGTCGGAGCCACCCGAAGCCTCCAACATGGCTTAACAACTAGTATAGCTTTCCGAAGCACGAAAACAACCAGTTCAAATGCCACTAAATGGTCACCCATGTAAAAATATAATGTCATAATTAATCATAATGAGAATTATAAAATTGTAGTAGTATCGTAGCCGCTATGCTGCTTGGACACCAGGCGAACATAAAGAACGAGGAACTGATTGTTTGAAGCCAGCGACACATTAGTAATACTGCAGTCGTTAAATAAAATCTTAATATATTATATAATATATAAATTACGTGTCACGATGTTTGTCCGCGATGGACTCCTAAATTACTTTACCGATTTTAATCATTTTTTTTTCAAAAACTCATATCTCAATTTATGATCGCAATATTATTTTATTGCAAATTATTTGTCTATTATTTGACAGTCACAATTACAAAAACGTTAGCCACAGCAACGCGTGGCCGGGTCAGCTATAATAGTACTATTATAATATATAGTTTAGTTGACAGCACAAGACGATAAAGTAATGGCGTTAAAAATCAGTCACTCTTTATTTATGTCCGCCTGGTGTTTTAGCAGTTTAGCGGCTACGATGCTACTACTAAATGACGGACGGAACGAGCTGAGAGCCTACCTGGTGGTGATAAGTGGTTACCCCCGCCCATGACAACAGAAAAGCGACTCAGCATAAGATTTGGATCTTACACTGAGTCGCATTCAGCCTGCTGCGTCCGTCATCCGAGACGGGGATACATCTCATGTACCTGTATTTTTACATACCTACGGACGCGAGCAACTGTATGATTATATAAAGGTACTCATCATTGTACTAATTACCAAATTTATTATCGTTCATACTTAAAAAATAATGGCTGATATGAAACTTTATTCAAATCATAATTCACTATATTTTTTAATACCGTCGACGCATTCTGGGAAATAAATTCACTTTAGCATGGGTCAATTATGAATTCAAATAACAGTCTGTATTCACTGAGGTCTTTTAAAGCATTGATAATCATAATTGATACGTGAACATTAAGAAATTTTCAGTAAATAAGGAATTTTCAAAATAACACAAAATTTCTCATAGTTCTGAGCCAAATTTATTTAAAATTTTCACCGTGTTGTCGTTTAAATGATAGCCCAAAACCTCTGCAAACACCTGATGTTGTCTCCCAATCAGCACCTTGTAGGTGTGCGGAAATGGAGGGGGCGGGTTTCCGGCCCTCTTCCCGTGGAAGGAAGTGGACGCTTGGGTGAACTTCAGCACACATGATGTGCCGTCTATATTATCATATATAGAAACAGCATTCATTAAGGTATTCTAGTGTTTGTAAAAGTACTTCAAAATGTTGATATTCTTAATAAAAAGCCACAAAAAATATATTTTGGCAAAATAAACACGCTTCTAAGCCATAAAAATATTAAATTTTAAAACTTTTTTTATTCCCGCCAACATGGTGTCAGCCATTTTGGTAAAATTACGTCACCAAAATGGCTGACACCAGAAGTAAAAACAACAGAAGATTGCCAGAACAGGACATGTTAAAAATGAATTGTCTGTTGACCTATCAGATAATTATACTGCTCAAATGACGTGAGGCGAAGGCCCACCTGATGGAAAGTGGTTACCTCCGCCTATAAAAGAAATACGACGTAGGTCCACCACCCAAATTACATCCGAGATGTTACATTGCATTGTAAAAGTAATTTTCAGCATCAAGTTTTACGTAAATGTAAATATTTCGATACATGTTTTGTCGATACATGTCCTTGGCTTAGTTGGTAGTAGCCCTGCCTTCGGAGCAAGGGGTCCCGGGTTCGATTTCCGCCCGGGGCACACTTTGCGTGGTGAGCATGAAGTTTGTTCTCGGGTATTGGGTGGTTGTCTTGTGTTTCTGTGTTTGTCCATGCCATCTGCGACACAGGGAATCCTAGTGCAGAGGTATGAGTGTGTAAACGTTTAACGTTTATGTAATGGTAAATGAGCTTGAAACGGCAGAACCAATTTTGATAAAACATGTCTAAGAACCACCGCTAAAAGACCTGCTTTTAAATAAAAAGACTGCACCCAAATTGGTTTCTCTGTTTAAGAGTTACGGTACCACAGACAGACAGACACACATAACAGTAAAACTTATACCCCCTCTTATGCGTCGAGGTAAAAAAAGGTAGAAAAAATAACAATTATTTGTTTCAAAGCGTAAAAAAACAGATGTTTTGATAAAAAAAGGCAGAAATCCCCTAATCTGCCGAGGCGCAATCTACAGGCGGACATAGCCGTGCCGAGGTGGTGCGGCTTCCGGGGCACTTCCCGCGGAAATAGGGTCCGTTCCGGCTGGCACTGGAACGTGCTCGTTTTATATATTCTGTGGCCCGGGGAGCGATTCCGTACCTTCACGAGTGAGTGATTTTATCAATAGACAAAGTGAATATTTTTTTCTTAGACCTGAAATAGAAATATTATTTATCTATAACCGTGTTGAGTTGATGGTAAATATATGTAAAAAGTGCAACAGTCTATTAATTACGAATTTACAATATAATAATTAAATAATAACGAACACAAAGAAGAACACAAGAGAGCGTGGTGGCCCAGGGGCACAGACGCCGTCTTTCATCTGAAGGTCGCTGGTTCAAAATGTTTCAAGTGAAAAACTCAGATGCACCAATGAGTTTTTCACTTGAAAAATGTATGTGCGCAAAACCACGTTGAAACGATGAAAGAAAATTTCGCGAGGAAACCGGCAATCCCACGGGAACGGGAACTACGCGGATGAAACCGCGGGGCGGGAGCTAGCAATTACTATAATTTTGACATATCCAGTGTCACTCTCACATTACGAAAAATGGTATTGGTCAGATTGAAAGTCGGCGTCTGTACCCCTTGGCCACCACGCTCTCCCAGGCTGTATTTAGGCTACAGAACGTGCAAAAGAAATATATATACAAACATACTCTCGGACATACATACTCTCGAAAAACATAGCCCTTCTTTGGGCGTAGTAAAAATACCTGCATGACGGAATAAGTACGTACCGGTACGTACAATACAACCTGTAGATAGATACCATACATACATCGTATAAAAAGCTCTCAGCCGCACCCGACCGCTGGCGGGCTGCTCGTTCGAGTGCACGGTACCTCGGGCTAAATGGTGACCAAACGGTTAAGATACTTTACAATTATAAATATTTAAATATACCAAACTTAGTTTTTTTTTATTGTAATACTACTATTATTGAATTAGGCACAAAAATTGTTTCCATTTAAACATTGCTATTTTGTGTACCAAACTGAGTTTTTTTTATTGTAATGCTACTACTGTATTGGGCACAAAAATTGTTTCTACCTATGTCCGTTATACGTGGACCGGGGGTGTCCGTTATAGGTGACCTGTAATACAGGTTTTATAAACCTATCTCACCTACCACGCTGTCACTAAACAGGTTAACTTGTAATGTTCCTAAAATACGATGCTATGACCAATTGTGAGAGTAAATAAAAACTTATTTTATTACTATTATTATTATTGACGGCTCTGTGGCTTAGTTGGTAATAGCCCTGCCTTCGAAGCGAGGGGTCCCGGGTTCGATTCCCGGCCGGGGCATACTTTGTGTGGTGAGCATGAAGTTTGTTCTCGGGTCTTGGGTGTTTGTCTTGTGTTTCTGTGTTAGTCCATGCCATCTGCGAAACAGGGAATCCTAGTGCAGAGGTATGAGAGTGTAAACGTTTATTTATTTATTACTATATATTTGTTATAGAATTTGATTGTATCCACTCAAATTATGCCCCTGCCGGAATCGAACTTGAGACCCGTCGCTTTGAAGGCAGGACTACTACCAACTAAGTTGGAGCTTATTTAGACTAGTATGCTACTTCGACCACACCCTCAGTAATCATAACTGAGGATGCTATTTGGATGCTTTTTGGTTCTGCACGATCAAAAAGCATCCAATTATTTATTTAGACCCCGATACATACCAAAACAGTGTCTCCAGGGCATATGACATGGGGCAAAGACGCAAGGTGATTTGTGAAAGTAAAACCAGGATTAAGTACGGCTAAGTTCCATATCCAAGTAGCTTCGTATTACACCTGACACTCTGAAGCATGGGAACGACGAAAGCGACCGATATTTCACCGGCACCCACGCATTTCTACACGTATCTCCTGCTCATTTTAAACTTGCTGGAAGGTAAACAAAACAGATATTTTTATAATGTTTTTGTTCTATAGTTTTCGTTTCACTGAAAACACGATTACGTATATTTAACTCGTTCGTATATTTTTTAAATCCTTTTTTTGTCGATAGCTTCCAAAAACTAGTCGCTCAAAAGTATTTAAAAGTGTATTTGTATACCACGATTCTTTTTTAATTCATCTTTTTCCTGTATGCATGGGAAAACTGAAAAATTTGTGAGTTTGTCAATTTTATTTTCACTCACTCTCGCTGTGACAGTGTAAGCGAACGGGTGATATAAAGGATAGGTCCTCCTTAGTTGAGTCTTCATAGGTCAGTGGGTAGAAAGACTTCTGCGCTGTAAGGTTCGATTCCCACCCAGACAAGCATTTGAATGACGAACATAAATGTTTGTTGTGTCTGGGTGTTAATATGTATTATAAGTATAATATGTATTTACAAAAGAACCTTACTATATTAGTATTCTATCAGTCATCTAGTTCCCGTATTACAAGCTATGCTTAGTTTCGGGCTAGATCGCGCTGTGAAATATCCATGAATAGATATTTAAGTAATCACTTCTTAGCGATAAGGCCGCCCATTGTACATTAACTTTGATAATGTAAGTCTACTCTGTATTTTATTTTGTTCATAATATTATGTTTGGTGTACAATAAAGTATTTTTGTATTGTATTGTACTTAATTTTTTTACTGTGAGACAGGTCATAGCGCCTTTACAGTAATGCATTGCTGTGTTCCTGTACAGGAACGCGAGTGAACTGCGTGGCTGAATAATAGGTGTGGTGGCAGTTCTTGCCCGAACGAACTTGGCACAAGTTCTGCTATACAGATATAGTTATAAATAAACAAAACATCCTTTATCAAGCGCAACGCCGCCGCACCCGAGCGCCGGCGGGCTGGGGCGGCCGCGTTTGTGGAGTAGCGTACGGCGGAATAAGGACAAAACGGACTTGATACTTCACAATAAAATATGAGAAAAAACACAGTTTTGATTTTGTAAGCTAGGTTATATTTCTTTGTAGGTACGCTAGTTATATTTTTTACAATTTTTGCATCAAATTACAACTAACACCTACTAAGAGATTTTTTTCTTTGATATAAGATTTTTTATTGTAAAATTCTTCTTTTTCTGTCGTATGAGTGGCTAGTGTCAGAGTTTTCAAAACAACAAAACCTTAAGGCCAACGACATGGTTTAACAAGTAAAATAGCTGGAACCGACAAATTAATACGTCCTCTGAACGGAAGGAAGCGCTCAGTTTAAATGCCACTAAATAGTCAATCATCCAACTTCTGACCGGGCGGAAAGTTGCTTAACTTAGGTGATCTGTAAAGAACAGCTAAGCAAGCCACACCACGAGCGCTTCACGAGTTAAATTATATTCATGTTTCATTTTCATATTGATGTTTAAAGAAATACTAATACTACCAAAGTTATATGTTTAAGTACTTAACCATTTTGTTATCCATTTGCTAAACCTATATACCTATAGCAATAGATCTTTTAGGACTCCATACCCAATGAGATAGCTATAACTAAACTGACTAAGAAGCTAAGAGGCTTCCTAGTTAATAATTATTGTTTATGACATCTATAGATATTTATTTATGTTTTTAATATTATACTTGCCAAGGCTCCTATACAGCTGCATATGTTATATAAAATTGTTTATTTTTTACTTTACATTTTGACAAGGCCTATGTACAGCCGTTACCTAATATGTTTTATTGACTATACCAAGTGTTCCGAAGAGTCCCTACGGTTAATAAAGAATATGAATATGAATATATCAGTCCTATCTGTTATTAATACAGTATAGAAATACAATATAGAGCATATATAAAAGCCACATTATATAATATAATAGAATAATAAAAGCCACATTGGTGGTACGAAACCTTCGATATGCGCTCTGAAAGACCCAGAGTTGGTTTTAAAACTATAATACATTATGAAATTCATAATATTTAACTATTTATATCTCGGCTGAAAATAGTAAATTGCATGAATTTGACAGCTGTCATCGACCAGAAGCAAACTTTATAAAAATAGGAGACAAAATGAATCAGAAACGAATAAAGTTATTCCTACATGCAATGTCTAGTGTCACCCGGACTTGTCGGCATCGACAATTTATTTTCCTTTAAGAAAACGTAGCGGAGTATTGTGGAAAACAATAGAAGAAAAGAAAAAAATAACATTTATTTGTGACGATTTATATAACTGCTTGCACTTGCAAAGCACACAGATTAAGGTAAAGTACAAGAATAATCTTAAAATTAGACATTGCGCTTCGAACACCTACAAAAAGCAATGAGCTCACTACGCCTACACTCCCACAGTATAACCCAGCTGAAAAGTGGTCTATAGATCATCTTCCTAACACTGTCCATCAGTTTCCGTCACAGAATAAAACATAGCGCCATTGGCGTTGAAATAAAACCGTATCGTGCGAGAGCCGGCCCCACTCCGCGTACAGTATACAAGTATAAGTATAGCTAGATATATTATATCAACGTCGACGCGCCCGGTACTACGCCCGGGCCGCGCCTCGCGCCTGTCGCCCGCCGCTGACGGGCTGTAGCGCGGCACGCGACAAAAATATCTTGATACTTTTATTATTACTATTATAACTTTAATATTATAAGTGCGAAAGTGAGTTTGTTTCGCTTTCAAACTTAAGCCACTGAACTGATATTGAAAATTCTTTCACCAATGGAATACTATATTATCAGCGAGTAACATTGGCTATATTTTATTAAGGAAGGGGAACCACGCGGGTTAAACTGCAAGGCGCAGCTAGTATAATATTGTTTTTTTTAAAAACGGATTCAAGGCGTGATGCTACGCTAAAAAATATATATTTTGTGCTTAATGCATTGTTTTAGTGGTCGAAAACCATATTCTCATTATTGCCTTTCTAATGAAGCCGGTTTGGGTCACATTAGTTGGATGGTTTCAAAGTCTATAACGGACATAGGTAGAAACAATGTGTGTTTTATATATTTGGATATAAATGTAACTTTTTAATTCATGCAGGTTGCAAGTAATGTCCCTCGCAAGGCAACAAGCAGTGAGATTCAATGACAAAACTATTTCACTTCAAAAATCACAGCGCTTTATGACTTAAAAAATTTTTTCTTGTAACTTCTCCGAAGTAAACTGGCCATATTTTGTCATAATTAACCCTAATGCAGAAAAAACTTGCAGAAAGTATTTACATTAACTCGGACATTGGCAGAATTTGTGTGGCTTTAGACACAAGGCCAAAAATAAGAAGACTTCAAAATAGGTTCTAAATTCAAGATGAATGTAACACGATTGGTTTTGCAGATGTCAATAGGCGACGGTGACCACTTATCTGGTGGGCCGTAAGCCCTCCGATATATAACATAAAAGATTTCTTCGCTAATTTTTAATTAAATAACATCTCCAAGGTTGTCCCATAGAAATTTCACGAAGGAATTCAATCCCAACTGATTAATTGAAGTCGGTATTCGATTTTCAAATCAGATTACTATGACGGCCATTTTTATATTGAAGGTTCAATAATGTCGCACAAGATGGCAGCAAGCGCCCTACGACTCTAGACGACACGGCACAAAGCTTGCAAATTGACACGCGTCGGACGCCGCGATGTATCACCATAATGAGGGCCACGGAGGGTCTTTGAGCCGGAACGTGCGACATTCACTGTTCCAGTATTGTGAACGTGATGTTTTGAATACGCAACATAGCCTTTAGCCTTTTGTTTTCGACCGTTGAGCAAAATGATTTTGTACTGCTCACTCTGTTTATTGATTAATATGAAGCTGATTTATTACCAGCGGTTTTCTGGGATCAAAAGTAGCATATGTTTAATCCATGGTAGCTATTCGGTACCAAATTTCATCCAAATCCTTTGAGCCGTTTGAGCGTGACGGAGAAACAAACATACATACAGCCTTTTGACAGACCCTAGAGACGGATATAGGCTACTTTTTCTCGCTAAAAACTTATAGGGGGTGGGTGAGGGGAGTGGTAAACTTTGTATGAAACAACCGGAATTTGGGACAAAATCAACATTAACGCGAGCGAAGTGAAGGTAAAGCCAGTATAATATCCAAACGCCCAAACAGAACAAATCTATATATATAAAAGAAAGTCGTGTTAGTTACTTCACTTATAACTCAAGAACGGCTGAACCGATTTAGCTGAAAATTGGCAGGGAGGTAGTTTAGAGCCAGGAGAAGGACATAGGATACTTTTTATCCCGTTCGACATCATTCCCGTGTGACTTGACATGTAACGTCAGTCACTATAAAACGTGGTATAACAAAAAAGAATCAGACTTGGAATAACAAAATTGACGTATAATGACAGCTATGTAATGACGTATGGATGACTATTTGATATTTGTAAGAAATCATAAAATCTAATATATATATTATATATAAAAGAAAGTCGTGTTTGTTACAACACTTATAACTCGAGAACGGCTGGACCGATTGCCATGGTTTTTGATTTGTTGGATTTGTTTCCGTCCCGAATAGCAGAATAACTATTAAAACATTGGAAAATTAACGAAAAAAATAAAATCAATTTATCCCCGTATTCTCCACGGGAACGGGAACTATGCGGGTGAAACCGCGGGGCGCAGCTAGTATATATATATATACAAATGTTTGTCTTGGATGAGAATCTAACCCACAATAAGTCAAAGTTAATCTAGTTCCCGCAGTACAAGCTATGCTTAGTTTGGGTTAGCTGCGCCCCGCGGTTTCACCCGCGTAGTTCCCTTTCCCATGGGAATACGGGGATAAAATATAGCCTAATTACTCGCTGATAATGTAGCTTTCCGTTGGTGAAAGAATTTTTAAAATCGGTTCAGTGATTTAGATGCGAAAGCGAAACAAACTTGCGCATAATATTATTGTAGTAAGGATGTAGATGAATCTTCGTCGAAATCATAAAGTGTATTTCCCTCGATGTCTTTTACAATACCTCCACGTTCGAACATGGAGGTGACTCCATGTTCGAACGTGGAGGTTTCATTGAGAGCGAAACAATGCAGACTCCTTTGAATTCTCTCGGCGCATTGTGTCTGGGTAGGTACGTACGTGGCGCTTCGCTGTCACCAAGGACTGCCACACATTGTATCTACTATTCATGTCTATTCTATCTAGTATATTTTGTAATACGAGTATATATACGGTTTGTTCCCATAGAAATTTCGACAAAATCGGTACAATAGTTTGGTTTTGAAATCAAGATAGATCGACACTTTATTGCACACCAAAAGATAACAATAGCTTAAAACTAGAAATCTTAAGTAATAAAAAAAATGACACAATGGGCGATTATCGCAATAAAGCGATCTCTTACAGACAACCTTTGGATGGACAAGAAGTATTATAAATGAGAAGATTACTGAAATTATGTCATTTAAGTAAACGAATTTGCGAATTTTAAAATTCTTTAAACATGTCTTATTGTCCTGTGACTTTTTTAGGATGTTTTAAATTTTTTTTAAACAACCAATGTTTAAAATTTTTTAAAATGGTAGCGTGCACCCCCATTTCAAAAAATAGGGGATGAAAGTATTGAACTCGGTTTTTTTTATTTAATCAATGATGTACATCAAATCGCATTTGCTATTTATTAATATCCGGCACTGTGGCTTAGTTGTAGTAGCCGTGCCTTCGAGGGGTCCCGAGTTCGATTCCGACACATTGTGTGGTGAGCATGCAGTTTGTTCTCGGGTGTTGGGTGTTTGTCTTTCTGTGTTTGTCCATGCCATCTGCGACACAGGGAATTCTATTCATATATAAACGGAATCCTAGTGATTCCGTTTATATATGATGGAGTTATGATGATCTATTATATGACTGGTTTACCAGAAGAAATACTGAAACAGTGTTGCCAACACCAACCCACTCTGGGTTCCCATTCTCCGGTACATGAAGAAGGTATAGTTAACAACGGGAGACAATACACAATACACCCCTATGCGGGATGTCAGTACAGGCCTAGTCATCCCCACCCAGAATAAAAATTAGACAGAGTTATGCCTGAACATACATAAAAAATATAAACATCCGAATTGATAATCTCCTCCTTTTTGAAATCGGTTAAAAAGAAATCGTATTATAAGAGTCAAAAGGGCTTCACTACAGCGCGTTCATTATAGGGGTAGGTGGTGGGTCGCCGCTCGTCACCTCGAGGGGGCTGGCATTGACACACGACTGTACCTATTATTTAATCTGCTCCGAAGGGTGAACGTGACATGTGTCAATTTGGAATTGGGCCACGGTACAATAAATTATAACCTGGAATATTAGTACGCTGGGTTTTTTTTTAATGTGAATGAGTGACGGAACGAGCTGAGGGCACACCTGATGGTAAGTGACCCTCGCCCATGACAACAGTAATGCGCGCGACTCAGTATGAGATACAAATCTTTACTGAGTCACACTCATCCTGCTGCGTCCATCACCCGAGACGGGGATGATACGTCTCATGCTTCAAGTTTTCAAGACTTCGAGTTTTTATTCGTTTATACTTACCTGCCCAAGGATTTCCTGTTTGTCCAGGAACAGGGAAACATACAAACAGACAAGACCCTGGAATATTAGTATGCTGGGTTCTCAATACTTCGAATTTTTATTCGTTTACACTTACCTGCTCTAGGATTTCCTGTGTTTGTCCAAAGGGAACCAAACCAATAGTCAAGACCCGCGAACAGACAGCTCATCGACGGGGGACGTTCGAAGCGGGGATCTCGGGTGTTAGATTACCGGGGCACACTGTGTGGTGAGCATGAAGTTTTCTCGAGTCTTGGGTGCTTGTCTCGTGTTTCCGTGTTTAACCATGCCATATGCACAGGAAATTTCCCGCTAAATTTCTATGGGAACACTTTGGAGATACACGCTATCAAAAAAAAAGTATTCAATTCGGATCCCAATTGACGAAGTAACACGCGTATAAAATGAAAATACAGCCGGATTTCCACCTCCATTTTGAAGTCGGGTAATGAGTGGTTCTTACGGCGTGGCAGTCGTTACAGAGATTAAATTATAAACGAGGGGTGCCGCGCCCGCGACAGACCTACCAATATAGCCTGTAGGTGACGTCAAAATCAGATGAAATCGTAATATTTGAGGCGTCTGTGCCATGATTTGGTACTTGTTGACTCAGGGACGGTTGATAAATATTAATCTACACTGAATCGACTACAAAAAGTTCATCATCAGGTTTCATTTTCTTGGCCCACTGAAAGCGCCACTAAGCCTTCATCTCTTCTCACCCACTTTAGATTTCCATTTCTAGTATATAATACTAATGTAAATGCAAAAAATAGATAAATAACATTCTGCCTTTCGCAAGTCGTCGCTCCACCTGGCCGGGGGGCGCCCCACGCTACGTTTGCCTACACGCGGTCTCCACTCAAGACCGCGTCCACTCGTCTACTACAAAATGTGGATTTTTGGTAAAACGGCTATTCCGATTTTCATGATGTTTTGTTATATAAAAACCTAATTTCCTGTCTATATCTTATTATAATACTTTAAACGAGCAATTCTTGTAGGTATATATTTATTATTTCGCGTATCCGGAAATGGTTCTGACGTTATGGAGTTTTGTGTTTAGACAGGGTTGTTTTTTTTATGTGAATGAATGACGGAACGAGCTGAGGGCCCACCTGATGGTAAGTGGTGATCCTCGCCCATGACAACAGTAATGCGCGCGACTCAGTATGAGATCCAAATCTTTACTGAGTTGCATTCATCCTGCTGCGTCCATCACCCGAAAGGGGATGATACGTCCCATGAAATGCTGTTCAAGTTTACCTGTATAATTATATTTCTCGTAAACACACATTTTTTTACAGAAAAAAGTTTTTCGCCAAAAAAATCCGAGCATCGCTTGTTCGCCCCGATTCTATAAAAAGGAATTGCTACCTTTAGTATTTTTAAAAACTACCATGTACAATAATTATTCTAATTTATATAGATAACTTTTTAGGAAGGTTTGCACTACCTATGCAAGTAATTATGACTTCGACTAAAGTTTCTGCTAGTTCAATAAATTCTCAGCGGCAACTCCTACCAAACATACACAAAGTATATCCCGTCTGTTGCATCGCCGACCGGCAAGTGAAAACGAGCCGTACACCCCCAGAACACGGTCCAGTGATGCTGCGACACCTCTGTAGATAGCAGATGAGGCCAGATAAATATCGCGCTCATAGCGTCATTTGAAGCGGGCGGTCGCTAATCCACGCGCCCTCATACTCTGTAGTGAAAACCTGAAGCCCATCTCGACGTGGTGGTTAAAATATCTTCTGATCATTAATACTTACTTACTTAATTCTCATTAATTAACTTCTCATTTGTCTTTCACAATTCAATCACTTCAACATTAGTTTAACCAGCTTTAGTTAACTCTAAGACCGTTTCATGGATACTGCGCGCCAAAATTTATATCCACAGATAATAATATACTACAAATGACATTGACAACATACTCATAACATAAATTGACGACTCCGTGGCTTAGTTGTAGTAGCGCAACCTTCGAAGCGAGGGGTCCCGGGTTCGATTCCCGGGGCACACTTTGTTTGGTGAGCATGAAGTTTGTTCTCGGGCCTTGGGTGTTTGTCTTGTGTTTCTTTGTTTGTCAATGCCATCTGCGACACAGGGAATCCTAGTGCAGATGTATGAGTGTGTTAAAAAAAATAATTGTTGCAAGCTTTCAGTACCTGTTCTTCGGTATTCACAAAAAAAAGTACTATATATTGTATATTTTCTATTCAATCAGTTATCTAGTTCCTATTCTACAAATGGTTATTTGTTTCATCGTTTGGGGGCAGGCGCTGTGTGAAATAAGTCCATGAATTCAGCGCTGATTTTTAGTCAAATTCTAAACAAAACAAAGCATGAAATATTCGCTATACCTATTATATATCACCGATCTATAGTAAGTTTAGCATTTGGTATCTTATCATGAGCGTCCTTGTACAACGAGACAGCTGTGCTGACCTTTGCGGGGAACTTTATGCTCTAGCCTCGTTGATTTAGGTACGGTTTTGGTTTACACGGCCTCTTGGACGCAGATGTTGCTAGAAATTACTATCCTTACTTGTATACGGACGGACTTGTTGACTTTCTGAAACTAGAGGCATAATTTCCCCTTGACGGATCAATAGAAAATGGTTCGCGGATCATCTTAGAAAAGGATTTATTTAAAACAAAACTATTACAGTAATGTGTATAAGTTATACACATTACTGTAATAGGATTCCCTGTGTCGCAGATGATATGAACAAACACAGAAACAAGAGATAATACCACTTATTGTGTCCGGGGATTGAACGGGGAATTGAAAATGTATTCTATCAGTTATCTATTTCCTATAGTACAAGCTATGCTTAGTTTGGGGCTATCCATGAATATTTATCTAGTTTGCCATGGCTGGCAATGGAACATGGCACCGAGGGTTACTAACAACTAGGCTACGGAGCCGTGGAACACTCGAGTCTCGAGCGTAGGAGGACATCGCCAAGAGGTACTTTATTCGGGCGCTCGTAAAACCGTTTTATCTGTGTAATTGGGAGAGTAGGTGAGCTGTCTTGATGGATCAAGATTATTAAGCTAGCGCAGCATTTTTCGTCGCGTATTTTTCTTCTGCTTTGAAAAATTATACGCTAATGTAGAGGTGAAACTTTTTTTTAAATAATATACCCGTAAATTTCACACAGCTCCAAACTGCTTGTACAAGCAATGCGCTTTGTGAAATCTCCGTACATCGATAAGTGTTTCACATAGTACTATGGGAATCACTTATCTGATAAAATATTATACTAATATAGTATTTTTGTTATGACATACTAGCTGTTCCCCGAGACTTCGCGTGAAAATTATCATAATTGTTTTTTATTTTTCTAATATAAAAGTACCCTAAATTACTCCTCATAACATCAGCTATTTCCCATTGAAAGTCCCGTCAAAATCGGTCCAGCCGTTTCGGAGATTAGCAGGAACAAACAGAAATACAACAATTTAAAAATATATCGTTTGTTTATATAATCCATACATACGCCAATGCATTTAGCAAAAAGCTATTATTTTGACTTTATAAACAGACACCAAAATTTTATTTATTTGTATAGATTTAAGGGACGTTAAGATGTCAGTCCGGGCTATTTAATTGATAAGCCATGTCGGAGACTTTGACTCCGACACCAGAATTGGCCACTAACTCACATAAAAATAAAACTAGCTTTTGCCATAGTTTTGCCCGCGTAGCTTTTATTATAAGAATTATATAAAGAAAAAGAAAAAATAATTACTATTAATTAATTAAAAAAAAGTTAAGTTCTAGACGAAGTAGCAGGGAACAGCTGGTAGAAAATATAAAGATAGGTATTCTACAGGGAACCCATGCAGAGCAAACCAAGCGACTCATTCACCGAGCAAACATTCGCGGAATGGATATAAAAACATCTAAAAATACGCCAGACATGTCTAAGCGTCTATCTGCATTCGATTAATATGCGCCGTCGGTCGGCGAGGTTATCTGTGGATTGGCGACGAGTCCGATCCACGACCCACGACCCACGACTTACGACATACGACTAACGATTTTATTTTTATGCGAATTCAGTCGTATCCTCGTCTGTTTTATGCGATATGCGGAACGATTTGGCGTCCCACCTGATGTGGGTACCATACACAAAAGCAATACGACTTAGGTCTGCACCGATTGCTTTTAGCGTTAAGCCCGCCTTTTGTTATATATTTTGATATATGTATGTGCAAAAAAGTGTCAAATAAATAAGTATTCGATTGCTTCCGGTGGAAGGGCGCGGGAGTAAATCACATGCAGAGGCGTCTTGGGTCATTTCATACTTAGGGCTGGGAGGAAATCATTGCAGTTATGGGCGTAGGTATCAGCTTAACATCAGGTGAGCCTTCAACTCGTCTCGTCACTTAAATTTTTCATAAAAATATGCAATTCATGCACACAATTTCAGTTTTCTAGTTTAGCTATTATTTGTCAAAATTACTTCTGGACCAACTTGAGGGGTAGAAGAAATGCTATTTACTGAAACATTAGAAGTTCCTGGTCAAAACAACCATTTCTATAATTCAAAACAGGTCTATATTTTTCCTCATGAGGAAATCTAAATCTTTTTTAATTCTGAAATCTGCGTTCAAGCAGCGCTATCGATATTATTGAGTTCCGGTGGAACTAATTACTTACACGATAATCACTAATTGATCTATCATCCTACCTAAGTTATATAAATCAAAACTATTATATAATCTATATATTTTATTTTTGTATGGATTCGATTAAATTACCTAATCTATATAGCGATACAAGATATATTTATATAAATCAAAATAGCAGAAAAGACAAAACTATCGTAAATATTCCAGCAGTGCAATAAAAAAACACTCACACCCCTACACTAAGATTCCCTGTGTCGCAGATGACATGGAAACAAGACAATCCCCAAGAACCGAGAACAAACTTCATGCTCACCACAAAGTGTCCGGCAGGGATTCGAACCCACTAAGCCACGGAGCCGAGCAGAGGTCCGTGCCCACGCAAATATAGCCATTAACAAACATTTGAACCGGCGATCGAGATAAATGGATTGCCAATGGATTCGTCTCCCGCCTCACTTTCCAGCAGCCATTGCAAACCTTATTTATTCCAATCAGTGCATTTGCTGTGAAAATCTTCAGAGTAATCTTTGAGTACTTCGATCCCTGCTGCCGAAAAGTGTAGAACGCGCAGACGGCAACTACAATTCAGGATGGAATGGATTGATTTATGGAATACATCCATAAAATATATTATGAAAGATATAAAAAAAAAAAAATCCTTTAATAATAAAATTTATTACGCATTTTTACTTAAAACGATAACTAACTAAAAATGAATTATCCCTATTTATCAATTCTCATTAGATCGCCTGTTAAATACAGTAACGCAAACTAAATCAATCAAAGCAGTGATAGTGAGTGACCATCAATTATCAATGCAAAACATTCTGTATCACAGTATAAATAACAGTGGCACGGAACAGTCAAGTTCAAGGTGCGCGCGACTTGCGAGTCGACCACAAATCTTCCGTTTCACTCCTGCCCAGCCTCCCGCCCGGACGAGAGGAAACAGCACGCTTCAAAGCACGCGGCTGCGTACCGGCTACTCCCGAAATAGCCCCCCGCCCCACCCCGCCATCGACGTGCTTTTAGTATGCTGCGCGCATGCGAACCGCCTGCACGGAGGGCGCTCGCGATAAAAAATAACTAGCATGCTCTAAAAATGGTCGCAATATTGGCCAACCCCAAATGGAGCGAAGATCTCACTATCCAAATGATCATTGAGTACGAAAAACGCGAATACCTGTGGAACCCCGTCTCCGAACACTACAAGAACAAGAAGATCCGGGAACAGGGATACACGGAGATCATAAACACGCTGAATCTAGTCGACGTCACGGTCAAGGAGTTGAAGAACAAGATTAAAAACATACGTTCGTCGTACAGTGTGGAGCTGAAGAAGATTCGCGCGGCGCGGAAGGCCGGCGCGCATGCGTACCGGCCTAGCGTCACGTGGTTCGAACACGCGGACAGGTTTCTGCGAGCGATCGTCACTCCGAGCTCGGTGAGTATCGTGTTTACCGATACGTGTTTTGTTTACATGCGCGGTTTGTTTTCACGCAGCATTTGCGCCGGCAGGTGGACAACAGCCTGCTGGAGATCCCGATGAGCGACGACAGCGACGTGGTCCAAGACCTGAGCGAGCGGAAGTCGCCGGAGAAGAAAAGCCCGAGGAAGCGACGCAACTCGACGCGGTCCGCCCCGTACGTACTGAACACACCGTCTCCACGGCCGAACACGCCCTTCGGACTCAGCTCAAGTACGCCGTTCGGGATTTTACCTTCATCGACCACCGCGCCGTTTCTCAACCCTCCCGTGGGCATCGCCACTCCCCTGACGACGTCGCTCGCGAACATTTATCCGATCAGTAAACAAAAGAAATCGGAAGAGCGCAATTCGGATTCGGAACTGCCGCAAGACTTAAGCCAGCACTCGGAGAATGGGAATGAGAATGAATTCGAAATGTTCGGGAAACTTATAGCTAGTCAACTGAGGAAGTTGCCTCTTAGCCTGGCTCTGGACACTCAGCTCAAGATACAGACGCTGGTGAATGCGGCGAGGATCCAAGCTGTGTACCAACAGTACAGCTACGCCGGCCCTTCGCAGGAGACGCTGTCTGTGCAGGCGTTATCAAACGGAATCTTGGCTAGCATGGCGTCGCATACTACGATGCAATCGAGATCAATTGGACTGAGAGATGAGTCTCCTGAAAATCTGCACAGAGATTTGAAAACGGAGCTGTATTCCCTCGGGTCTGAGAACGAAGATTAAGTCCTCTTTGCTCATTATTTTTGGCTCGATATATTGTATTTTTCGTTGTTGTGGGTAGTAGTATTAAACTTTTGAATCTATACGTGTCTAGATATACTATGTGTTTTGTAATTTGTAGTTAAGCCAGTATAGAAAAGTACAAAGTATGGTAAGCAAAGACAGATGTAGTTGTAATAGTCAGGCTAGTCAATGGTAACTGTTTAGTGTTTGTGATGTGGGATCTCTATGTATTCTGGCTGTGTACTTTTTATTAAGATATTTTTTTATTTTTATTCAAAAACCCTTGCATTGAATCTCAACTATGATGCCAATTTTTTGAGATAAGCCGTTTAAGGACTGTTTTTGGGTGACAAAACTTAATTTCTATAAAATTTTCTATTTTTAGATTGCAATGTTAACTCTCATATACCATTTCTCACGTATCAACATAATTTGTAATAATATAAAAATCAGAACACCCATTGCCAACTTTTCAATACGAATTTACGTGTGATAGAGAATAAAGTATTAAAAATATGTATTTAATTGTAAGTATGTGTTTATTGATAGTATTAAAATTAAGTAACGTATGTATCAAGACATTCCACTTCATATTTCCCACATAAATGTAAACTTTATTGTATTGTAAGATTTTTGTTTACATTTTGTTAAAACTATTTATTTATTAGATATACTTTAACATATTTTAATTATTTTAACTAACATGAGACGTTGCAATAACGCATTTTCCATAATTCAATTTTAAAACCTTTTGTACAGAGAAGATTTTCAAGTCCATTTTTTATGTTTATCATTGTTCATTGTGAATCTATTTTGTTGTATTTAGCTTAAAAGTACCAATAGGGCAATAAATGCCGGTATTTTTTATTATAAATCTTAATAATTGCATAATTATAATTAGTGATCTAAATACATTTGTAAACCGCGACGAAAACGAGGGGTGTCTGTCCGTGGTTTCGTAGCTGCCAAACGGGTGGACCGATTTTGGTGCGTTTTTTTCAGTTTAAAATGGTTCTAGGCTGGTTCTGAGATGGTTGAGATCTGGCCGAGATGGTTCTGAGCTATAATTTGAGAATGCGTTTGATGAATAAGAATATATTTTATTGTTAAACTGTGTATATAAAGATCTTATAAGTAATGGTTTATGAATCAACAGTTTGTCCTCTCGGACGTACTAGATCAAACTCCAAGCAAAAAATTATGAGCTAACTTGTGTTAACTGCTAAGTATTCATTAACACTATGATGAGCTTTATTAACTAGCCATTTTAAAAAGTCTATATTTAAATATGGTTCCCTTCAATTGCTTCAAATCGATAGATAAATGATTATAGATTTTGATGGCAGTTACATACATACTTTTGTAAAGTTTTGCATTATTGATCTGTGGTATACATCTATACTAATATTATAAAGCTGCAGAGTTTGTTTGTTTGATTGTTTGTTTGTTTGTTTCAACGCGCTAATCTCTGGAACTACTGGTCCGATTTGAATGATTATTTCAGTGTTGGGTAGTCCATTTATCGAGGAAGGCTATGTTTTTTTTTTTCAAAATTAGGGATCCGTAATAAAATTGCTATTTTGTAACACAAGGTGTAAAATCGAAAACCTATTTTTGCGTGCGCTGTTTCCACGGAAACGAAAAAAACGCGGGTGAAACCGCGGAACACAGCTATATTAGCTATAGCTATATTATAGTATATTATATTTATGTTTGGTACGCAAATTATCTGATCTTCAGTACATTACAATTACAAACGTCAGAGGTTTTTATATTTTCGTAAAATGTACTTGATTTATTAAAATAAGATGTGGAATGTCGAATGAAACTAAAGAATACCTCATTAAAACAATATAATGTAGTGACATAACCTTTATGTATTTGTTCTATGTGCCACAATTAGATTGTAACAAAATGTGATTTTTATTAAAAATAAATATTTTATAAATGTAATCATTGTCTTTGATTCATAATGGTCGTTTTGTATTAATGATTTGTAACCATTGTTAATTAGAAGTCACGGCAGTCTGACTTAATTAGCAAAAACACATACAATATTATTATTGTATGATGAATATATCTTTTTTTATTAAACATTTCGATACAAAAAATTGGTAGGTACAATACAATGTAGTGTTCGTACATGACAGCTCCGTGGCTCACTTGGTAGTAGCCTTCGAAGGGAGGGGTCCCGGGTTCGATTCGCGGCCGGGGCAGACTTTGTGTGGTAGAATGAAGTTTGTTCTCGGGTCTTGGGTGTTTGTCTTGTGTTTGTGTTAGTCCATGCCATCTGCGACACAGGGAATCCTAGGTAGAGATATGAGTGTGTTAACCTTGTTGTTTGTCTTTGCGACCTACCATTCGCATGAATTAAATAAACTAAAAAAGAAAACGAAAATGCACTCAGAAAAAAATATAAACATGTTTTTTTGTTTTGTTTTGTTTGTTATTCATAGAAATACATATTTACCATACAAATTACAAGTGTATGAGACGTAACATCCCCGTTTCGTATGACGGGCGTAACGGGATCCGACTTAGGTCTTCTCATACTTCTGGGGACCTGAGTCGTACTGCTGTTATGGGCGGAGGTAACCACTTAACATCAGGGCCTTCAGCTCGTTTCACATATTTGTTTACCCATCCATATCAGCCTCTAATGTTCACACTGCAGGGACACCGGCTACTCTTGATAATTGAGAATGAATGGGCTTTGATCTACCACGGGAGCCCAATCCGGATTGTTAGATGTCACATGTGTTCGAATTTATGGTTCTAAGACATGCCGGTTTCCTCTCGATGTTTTCCTTTCGTTTCGAGAACGTGGTATTGCGCACATAAGTTTTCAAGTGAAAAACTCACTGGTGCACGTGTGGTTTTGAACCAGCGACCTTCAGATTGAAAGTCGGCGTCTGTGCCCCTGGGCCACCACGCTCTTGTATATATTTGAAATCTTTGAATGCTTTTAATTTCGCGTCCTTTTGGGGGGTCCTGTTGCTCGCGTCCGTAGGTGTGTACCCTTTGATTCCCTACACGTACCCCCTGGGTGGTGCTAAAGGACCAATCAAAAGTAGTAGTAGAACTTGTGCCAAGATGGACGCAGAAGGATGAATGCGACTCAGTAAAGATTTGGATCTCATACTGAGTCGCACGCATTACTGTTGTCATGGGCGAGGGACACCACTTACCATCAGGTGGGCCCTCAGCTCGTTCCGTCCCTCATTCACATAAAAAAAAGCCAAAGTAATACAAAATGGTACTTCTTCTTCTTGCGAGTCAATGGTTCATCATTATTATTTTCAAAGAAAGTTAAGATAAAAGTGAGCCATGTCCCGGGCAAACTGAAGTCTGTGCGAAGTGGAGTGTGGACTCCACATCTCGGTAACATGAATAATAATGTTCATAACCATGATAGTTTTTTAAAAAAAAAATCCCTTCGACACATGTTTTGTCTGAAGCGGCCCGTTGTATTTGAATTAGTAGCAAAATGGTACTAATTCTTTCACTAATTTCTCGATAAAATCAGTTTAGCGGTGTGGAAGCTGTTAGAATTTTAGGTTTCCTAGACATGCCTAGATGGCGTACCCAGATAGATAGAAAACTCCTTATTGTACACCACAACGACATAGAACCATACTAAGAGTAAATATCCAAGAAATCTGAAATACAATGGGCGGCCCTATTGCTTGAAGTAATCTCTTCCAGACAACCTTTGGATGGACTGGAATATACAAGAATGATAGCGGACGGTGGCGTTGAATAAAGAAAACATACAATTTCGATTATTTTTATTTTTTATATGAGATTACCATTCTATGACCATAGTATTAATTGGTCGAAAAATAATTGTATAATATATCCGTGGACATACCACATAGCGCAATTTAGCGCGAAATTAAGCATTACTGATAAAATACGCATACCTATTGTAGTTTTCACTATAAATATAAACCAGATATTAACAAACATTATTCATAACACTAATGACGACTCCGTGGCTTAGTTGGTAGTAGCCCTGCCTTCGGAGCAAGGGGTCCCGGGTTCGATTCCCGGCCGGGGCACACTTTGTGAGCGTGAAGTTTGTGTTTCTTTGTCCATGCCATCTGCGACACAGGGATATAATTTTTTTTTTTTTAAACTATCATGGTTATGAACATTATTATTCGTGTTACCGAGATATTTACCATGATTTGTGAGTTTTGTTGACTCCCGATATTTCGACGCAGTTACATGCGTCATGGTCCCGGGCAAACTGACCATGACGTACCGTGACGTACCCGGGACCATGACGCATGTAACTGCGTCGAAATATCGGGAGTCAACAAAACTCACTAATCATGGTAAATATCTCGGTAACACGAATAATAATGCGACACAGGGAATCCTAGTGCAGAGGTGAATCCTGGGCGGGAATCAAACCAACAGCGCAGAAGGCAGAGCTACTATTAACTGAGCTGTCAGGGCAGTCAACGAGAATATTACTTACCTATGTTACTAGATATGGCATCAACTTTCACCCCTAGGATAGTCACATCGTCGCTTCCAGTTTACCGCCACTTTATGCTGCGCCGCGTGTGGGAGGGAGACGGAGATGTTTATGTAAGCGTTAGAGCGAGACGGCTGTGACACTTGCGGGACGGGCAGTAGCCGCGGACCACTGTATACTCGGATTTAACGGTGATGATACTTTACATATTTTTAGGATATTTTTTGACCAGTTTCTATTTTATTTTATTTACGTATAAGTTTAATACGTAAAATAAAATAGAAACTGTTCAAGTCATATTCTTGTTCGTTGTTTTGAAGCAAAAGTCATTCATGTTTATAATTTTTGAATAAAAAAGAATTGTTTTTTATAAAAACATTTCTTTTCCGCGTTTGTTTACTTTGGTAGACTTTTAAACCTCAGCCACTATATCAAGAGTCTCTAAAAGGAGTAAACAGATGATCATTGATACTAATAGCAGCATTATGATCTGTAGCTGATATATTCGTAAATCACGGTATTAATTCCTGAATTCTTCGTCATGGTTTGACCCTTATCAACAACACCTATTTTACGAGCCCACATGCCCACTGTAACTATTTGTTATTCTGGTAACTGCCCCAATGGGGCTCGTCCGCTTCGCGTAATTGCCGACGCTTGGCCGTGGGAATTACTGCCACCCTGCTACCACCGCAGGCGTAAAACGTTGCGTGAACAGTATAAAAAATATATTATACAAAAACGTTAATTTTAAAAAATACAGGCATACAATTATAAATTGGCAAAGCAACCTAATTAAATAACTACTAACTTATTATATTTTCGTGGTTATTTCGTCCGGAGAAATGCCTCCGCACCTGGTAATCTGCCGCCAAGTAGGGATGCACTTGTATTAATGTATTTTGTCACCGTCTCGAACAACTAAAGTAACATCGCGGATGCGACTTGGGTCGGAGGGCGTTTTGCTAGTTAAGGGCGGTGGTAACCACTTACCATAAGGTGGATCTTAAGCTCGTCCCTTCACTTCAGTACTATAAAAAACCTACCTAAACAAGGCTGTTATTTATTGAACCATTAGCCGTAGCGCGATAAAATTCCACAGAATAAAAATGTTTGTCGTAGATAAATATAGAATGCAATGAACCTAGACACTTTCTAAATACCTAAAGAGGATTCGAAGAGCTAAAGAATGGGGTTCGCTGTTGGCTTATAGGTAATATTATTTTCTATGGTAGTACTTTTATTTAGCTTTCATCACGTTAAGCAGTCATTATAATGAAGGTTTGCCGATTAGAAACAGTAGGTAACCACAAAATACTTATTTTTATCAATACCTACTTTACCTATAATAGTAGTAGTAGTAGTAATTAGTAGTTAGTACACGCAGACCGTAACTACGAGTATAACTTCAACCACCTTGTTCAATTTAGCGGTTAATTTTAACGTTACTTGTGATGTCATTTTAACCATTGCTAAAACGCAACCCTCAATTCGTTAACCGAAGATTTAACAGGCCGCTATCGTTATAGTAACTTGCACTCTAGCCTTAGCGAGTTACTATAACGCTATCGTTATAGTAACTCGCTAAGGTTGATTGATGACCGTCAAACTTACGTTATCAACATAAGTCAAACTTCACCGCTTGCGGACCGTTAACGTGCATCATAACCTCAAGTAGAGGCCTGGACTTTTGCTCTTCCGATTGATTACCCATACAATCCCGGACAAAGAACCGGGTCCCGATGGCGGCGGGCTGGGGGAGACACCGCCGCGCGCAGGGAGCCAACTTGTTCAACACCCTCCCACCCTAATACACCCCGTGCTCAGCCCGGATAAGTATAAAGCTTAGAAGGACGGTGGAAAAGTATGAAAAGTGGCATTTGATGCAACGAACTATTATTATGAGACACCCCTCTTGGCCCACCCAACGCCGATTCCGTTATAATTTTTATTTTTTATTTTATATAAATGGCTACTAGCTGTGGTATTTGGCTGTTCAGAATAATCAAACCAAACTTTCGCATTTATATTTAATATTAGATTATTATTTTTTCTTTGTTGTTTTGTAATTGGGCTGCAAACATTTTAGCTTAATTATATTACAGCTAGGAAACCAAGGTCTAGTGGGTCTTGTCCCACATAACCGCTCTGTCTCCCCGTGGCAGGGCGGTATGCGAGTGCATTTCCCCACGATAAAAAAAAAAAAAAAACAAGAAAGGAAACCAAGGCGTTAAAACTACTAAAATGTACAAATATTAAAATACAGAAAAATGTATTATACAATAGAACAATAAATAACAATAACCAGACAAATAAAACTAACGCGTTGCTCTTATTTTTTTCCATGTTTCGTCTGCTCACAAGTCTTAGCTCTGATAAAATAATTTTGTTATTTTTAATGTATTGCGTAAGTAATCAATAAAAAAAAAAGACTATAAAAACATAAATAGTTAAAACCCACATATCAAACCAAAAATCATCTTGAAATTCCGCAGGATCAAGACCATTTATTTTTTCAAAACAATTTTTCATTTCTTTTTTTCGAGACTTCCCTAATTGTGTTTTTACAATTACAGAATCTTATTATAGATATTTGTTTTTTAGCATAAGATTAAAAATTGGGCAATTAGATACTTTTGTTCTATACAATTATTTAGAGCAAATTTCAGCTTCTAAAAATCTTAGGTGCTGCAATAAAGATCCTTCTATAGATGCATTGCATTTCTTCTATACCTTATAACTTGAAGCTTTTTTTCTCCTTGCACTCTGGAAGCGAGCGGAGTGTATTGAATTATGAATTACGATATGAGCCAGCCCAAGAAGTGCTCACGAAGATATTTTTCAGTTTGCCTCGACTTAGCCAAGTTTGCAAGTTTGAAAAGGATTTTAAAATTGATCTTGTCCATAATACTTTTGTCAAGTTTAAAACTACTTCTCAATTTAGTAGGCTAATAGATGCTTTTGCATGATACATTATATCCCCGTTTCACAGATTTGGTGGAACACTTTGTACCTTGGGTCTTAGGACTTGGGTCTTAGAATAAGAGTCTTAATATTTTTATTATGGCATACGAGTATACCAGCTGGAGCATAGCTGCAGCGATACAAGAACACAATGAGAAAGAACAGGTATATTTTATTAAGTATAGTATTTTAATTGATTTTCAAAATATGTATTATAATTTGTCAGTAGGTACACTTGAATACCCCATATAATTTCCATGCTAACCTGTCCATTTGGTTGTCTGGAAGAAATCGCTTACTAGCGATAAGACCGCCCTTTGTACTGTTTTTATGTAATAATGTTTTTGTTAACCTTATCATCTGGTGTACAGTAAAGTATTATATATCTATCTAAATAATATAGGCGAAAGTTTGTATGTGTGTGTGTTTGTACCACCTTCACGCTCAAACGGCTCAACGGATTTGGATTAAATTTCGTACCAGGGTAGCTCATATCCTGGATTAACACACAGTCGGTAATAAAAGGTTAATTATTTGTAAAGTTATTATGAATTGATATAATTTTTATACATAAAAACATTTATTTTTATTACACATTAGTGAAGCATTTTGGAAATCAAAAATATCCTAAATCCTGATATTTGAGAGACCATGTTGCTGGCGTCCGTAGGTGAATACCCTCGAAAGTCCCTACACCTGTCCCCCAGGTGGTGCCAAAGGAGCAACTCAAAGTGGCAGTAGAACTTGCTCCAAGTTCATCCGGAGAAGAACTCCTTCCACACCTGGTAATCCAGCGCCAGTGGTGTACTCGTGTTGCTGTATACCGATGGAAGTGTGTGGAGCCGGTGAAATTAAAGGCACTTGAGACGCATCCGTCACCGAGTGATGGGTGTACCACAATGCAGCTTGCCTCTTCTCATACTTTAGTAGATAAAGCCGTCCAGTCAATTTAGCTCATAGCTCAGTTAGTAGTAGCTCTGCCTTCTGCGCTCGTGGTCGTGGGTTCGATACCCACCCAGGTCTGGGTGTGTATGTATTTAAATACAAAAAAAAAACTTTATGTATTCTATCAGTTATATAGTTCCCATATTACAAGCTATACTTAGTTTGGAGCTAGATGGCGCTGTGTGAAATATCTCAATGAATCCTTATTATTATCATTATTAAAAAACAGGTTTTCACTGTACCCCTGCCACGACCTTTTTTAAGTGTCTTTAGATACGGAACTGTATCAGGATAGCAGTAAGTAAATCTGTTTTGCCCGGGGTAATAGGTTAAGGCACATCCAGGGGCTCTCTTTGTTCTAAACCTTTTATGTACCGACCGTCTGGTTCGTGAGAGGGATTATTTTTTTCGGCTTATGTCGTACACGTCGCCTTTGGCTTCAGCATCCTGATATACTTACTTCTTACTTCTTCTAAACCACGCGACGAATTTGATACGGTTTTGATTTAGATTTTTTATATACAATAGTAAGTAAGTTGCACGCATAGTAAGTAAGTTGACCTTTTCAGAATTATACAGTGAAGTAAATCCTAATAAGGCATATAATATTTTCTATGAGACTATAAAACTATTTTATGATCTTTGTTTTCCTCATAAGTTAATCATGATTAAAACCTGTAAGCCTGTGAAATGGGTATCTAGAGGAATAAAGCTATGTTGCAAGAAAAAACGAACTCTTCTTTGGACCTTAAGAAAAAAACCTACAGAAAATAATAAAATTGTATATAAAAATTACACAAAAATTCTCAAAAAAATTGTTAAATTAACACAAAGAGCACAAAATAATCATAAAATAAAAACATCAAAAAATAAGTCTAAAGCCACTTGGAGCATTATAAATAGTGCAAAAAGAAGCATGCCAACAGATTCTATTTACAAAATTAGAGTAGATAATAATATTATTACAGGTCCAAAAGAAATTGCTAACGCATTTAACGATTATTTTGTAGATAAAATTGTACCAATATCTAATGCGGGTAAGAATGTTTCTTCCTTAATTTCCCGTCAAATGAACTCCATCTTCTTAAGACCTTGCTTACCAACGGATATTATAAAGATTATATCTTGTCTGAATAATACGAAAAGCGTTGGATATGACGACATTTCAACACACGTTTTGAAGTTCATAGCTGACAGTATTTGTGTACCCATAAGCCATATTGTAAACTTATGCGTTGCGTCAGGTACATTCCCTGATGCATTAAAAATATCAATAATTAAACCTTTACACAAAAAACAAAGTAAGGAAAGTATTGGCAATTATAGGCCCATCTCATTGATACCAGTAATATCAAAAATTTTTGAAAAATATTTTTACAACTCTTTTTATAATTATTTCGAAACAAAAGGCCTTCTATGCAAAGAACAAAAAGGGTTTCGAGAAAAAAAAAGTATTAATATGGCTCTGTTTGATTTTCTTTACCGTGTTACGAGTAACATGGATACGAGAACTCCAGTCTGTTCAATATTCTGCGACATGACTCAAGCATTTGATTATGTGGATCACAAAATATTATTGCAAAAGCTTGAAGTTTACGGTATCAGGGGTAATTGTTTAAAACTCATTCAATCATACTTAGAAAATAGAAAGCAGTTCACTAAGATAACTTATATTAACAAAAATACCAAGCTTGAAGAAAGTCATATTTCTAATGAACGGACTATAAAATATGGCGTGCCCCAAGGGAGTGTGTTGGGACCACTGCTCTTTCTGATCTATATTAATGACCTTCCAAAAGCAACTACTCAGCCAATGTCACTATTTGCGGACGATAGCACAGTAACAATTACATGTAATCATATTGACACATACATAAATGACATTAAATTTGCTTTGACATCTATAATAGAATGGATGAAAAATAACAATTTAAAAATTAATATAAATAAGACTAAAATAATGCACTTTAGGCAACGCGATACTGCTGCTTTGAATCTTGACATTGATTTTAATAACACTTTAGTAGAACAAGTTGACTACGTTAAGTTTTTAGGACTCAACATAGATAAGAAACTTAACTGGAAAAGCCATGTAGAATATGTGTGCAAGAAATTAAACAGTTTAGTTTACATATTGTATAAAATTAATCCAATAGTTAGCGTTGATACACTGCTCATAGCATACCATGGTTTGATTGCGTCAAATGTAAGATATGGTATACTATTTTGGGGCAACTCCACAGATATTGACACGGTGTTTAAACATCAAAAACGATGTGTACGAGCCATGTTTAATCTGGAAGTGACGGACTCCTGCAAGCCTTACTTTAGTACATATAAAATATTGACAATACCTTCATTGTATATTTTTGAAACAGTTATGTTTGTCAAGAATAATCCTGATTTATTTTCTCGACTTTCTGATGTAGTTATACGTAACAGACGTGATAAAGCTCGAGTTTTTGTGCATAATTCTAAGACCACGTTGATGCGCAAGAGTTTTTTCTGTTCAGCTCCTTTCATTTACAATAAGCTTCCGGAGTCGATAAGAATGCTACCGTGTTTGCTGTTTCAAAAGAAGCTTAAAATTTTACTGACTAAAAAATGTTATTATTCTTTAAATGAATTTATGACAGATAAAAACTTGTTAAATTGATAGTACCTACCTTAATTTTAATTCATATGACCTACGATTATTTTTTTGACTTAATTTAAAATAATTAATTTTTGACTTGTTTTTCTTTGTTTTAAATATTTTCAAATTTATATTAAATAATAGTTTATAATGATTGTGACTCATATTATAATATTGCATGCCGAAAGGTAGAATACATTGATACTAATAATAATATTGACATCTTATATACCTACATGTATTTCAAGCAATAAAGTATACTTTGACTTTGAAAAAAAAAAAAATGCTACATTACTAAACGCGTCTTAAATATGGATGTGGAAGGATATAAGACAAGAGGTAGACCAAAGAAAAGATGTATGGATTGTGTGAAAGATGATATGCGTAAGAAAGGAGTGTGTACTGAGATGACGTCTGTTAGAGGGAAATGGAAGAAAAATTCATGTTGTGCCGACCCCACTTAGTGTGGGATAAGGGCAGGAAGATGATGATATGCGTGTATTATACATATAGATTTCGTTTATTATGTATAATACATGCATATTAGAGTACAGAAAAAGCAAGAATTTTAATGGTTTTAATGATATCGTAAAAAACATATTTTTGGGCGCTTGCACTGTTATTGCTGTAAACTTTACGAGATAGACCAAAATGATGTCCTACGAAATTGTATTACGATCTATCTCACACACTGTACAACCGCGCGATGCCAGGGCGGGCCGCTAGTATATTATAAATACGAAAGTTTGTAAGTATGTATGTTTACTCGTTCACGCCTCAACGGCTGGACGGATTTGGATGAAATTTGTTATGGAAGTATTGTAGCTTATATCCTGGATTATCACATAGGCTACTTTTCTCTCGTAAAATTGAAGTGTTTTTGTAGCTCAACTGCGGGTAACACCACGGGCCACAGCTTGTTCTGTTTTCTGTTTTTGTTCCTTTTTATGTATCAGTGCTGAATAAATGTATTTTCTATTCTATTTTTCTATTTTATAATAACAGTGCTCGTTGTTAAAACGCATCACTTGAGAAAAGACGGATCTATCGGGCTCTTTCTAAAGGTTCGAGACAATCCGTTTATTAGGAAAGAAAAAAAAATACGTGGGTGCTATTTTTGTCTTGGATCTGTGACGTGCGTGCGCAAATGCCGGTTGACAGCTTATTGTCAAATTGTGAATTAAGAGCGGACAACTGGGAATATTCTTGTTCTCCGAAATAATCTGGCCATATTTTTTTCTAATTAACCCAATGTAGAAAAACTTGCGAAAGTACATTAACTCGGACATTGGCAGAATTTGTGTGGGTAAAGACATAAAAGGCCAAAAAGAAGACTATACAACGTCCAACGGGTTAGATAACTATAAAATATTTTTCGAAATTCAAGAAATATCTTTTGGTTTGGTATACCATGTGTACAGATTAGAGATTTAAAACTTGTTTACGTTGATACTTTATGTAAAAATAATTTTAAACAACCAAGCAACCATATCAAAAAATAGTGAATATTTTGACGGTTCCGTAGCTTAGTAGCCTGCCTTCGAAGCCTTCGGTCCCGGTCGGGGCAGACTTCGTGTGATTAGCATTAATTTAGTTTCTGGGTCTTGCGTGTTTGTCTTGTGTTTCTGTTTGCCACAAATGCTGAGGTTAGCGAGAGTAAAAATGTTAAAAAAGGAGTCTTAAAACAAAATATGAAGGCTAAGGATACCGAGACTATTAGTACTGAATCAGTAGAGATCTCAAAAGTCATAAAACCTTTGAAACGCTGGTGTAACAGCCTGCGGCCGCAACAAAGAAAACTTTATCCGCGATCGCAGCAATCAACTAACAACCGAGAAGGCAAATTCTCTTAAAATTCTGGCCGACTTACAAAATAAAAGGCATTTCGCGTCCGACTCGCCTACACAGCAATAACGGAGGCAAGAATAGAGCCATAACACAAAGCGCGGCGCCGCGCCGCCAGAACCAGTCCGGCCAAATTAAATATGTAGGAGGCACCCATAGTAGGGCTGCCACCACACCCTGTCTCTAAATACTCGTATTATAATAGCCCCGATGCAAAATAGTTCGTCTGGTATGGAAAGTAGTGCAAAGTGTAAAATATAGAAAGTAAATATTGGTAAATATAATAATTAGGAATGTTTATTAACAAGTATACCAGAATTTGGGGAACATTTTAAAGTTTATTTTAACGTAACTGAAACTATTTTATGACTTTACATAACATAAAAAAAATAAAAAATTATTCTAAAAAACATAACGCAAAAGTATTCGTCTACCCTTGTCACTCACGCAAAATAGTTCGTCTACCACTTAGTTGTGTCGCCTTTGCTCTCAATAACAGCTTAAATTCGAAGAGGCATGGTTGCAACCAACGCTGCACACTCCTCAGGCGTATATCGTACAGTATTGTAATATCTGTGCTCGTACTATCAAGCATGGACCACCAATCCATTCAGCCGTTGTAGCGTGATTGAGTAACAAACATCCATCCACTCAAACTTCCGCATTTATAATAATAATAAGATAAATATTCACTGACATCTCACAAAGCGCCATCTTTTTTTTTGTGTTATTGAGTATAATTTGTTTAAATTTATTTCAGCGGTTTTTTGCACCATATAAATCCTAAACAGGTTTGTCTAACCCCAAACTAAGCATAACTTGTACTATGGGATATGGATAACCCGTAGAATACATATATGGTACTACTTTTCTTTTGTAAATACATACATAAACACATAATAACATTAATCTCACCCAGACACATAATAGTAATCTTTATTTCGGAACATTACTAGTACACATAAAAAATTTTAAGTTGTACGATGATAACTGCAATAGTCATAAAAACTGACGCAGTCAACAAACACAGAACACTGTTAATACACCACGAGCATGATGAAATATGAAAATTTTATTCTCACTTTAAGTGGCTAAATTAAGAGACGCGCAGCCCTACGCAAACGGGTCGTCATTAGAGGCGTTAGCGACTCGAGCCGTGGGTCGCGCGACCGTGCCCAGACATTTTTTATGTAATCCACATCCACCGATGTTTCCGTCTCTCTCTCCAAAAGTATACAAGTGTTCTAATCAATTTTTTTTAATGGACGTTGCTTTGTTAATAGGTTATGGCCTTGACAACTCTACCTTTTGGTGAGAGCAGACGGCTCTCAACGCGTTCTAAACCTTACGTCGTGGGGGGGAGAATCTCAATGAAATGGTTAACTTTGAAGGGCGTCACAGTAGCAGATCAGGAATATAGGATGTAGGAATATAGGATTATTACAGAGCATCGACTTATTGCAAGAAATAACGCCCACATGAGTTATGGCACCGGTAGCTGGCGGCGCAGTCGCCAGGCGCAGCTAGACGTGCCACCCGTACTTTATTATATACTAGCTTTTACCCGCGGCTATGCTGGCGTTAAGGTTGATTTTGTCAACCAATTCCGGTTATTTTATACAAAATTTAACCCTTCCCCCTTTTTCCACCTCCTATAACTTTTTAGCGCGAAAAAGTAGCCTCTAACCGTCTACAGGGTCTGTCTCTATATCAAAATTCGTCATAATCGATTCAGCGGTTTATGCGTGAAAGCGTAACAAACAAACAAACTCACTTTTGCATTGTAATATTAGTTCGGATTATCGTATTATATTTCAGTCAATTATTGTACTATGTATTTTAGAAAAATAATTTATTACGATAAAAAAAAACTATAGTTTCATCGCTAATTCGATTTTCGCGCTTTTTTATATTAACTGTGAAATGGATGGATCACATTCGTAGCGCAGGATGGGGGACTTCAGAACGAAACGTCACTCACGTCAACGTAAACTTTCCGTCTGTCACTGTCAATTTGTCTAAATAGAAAAATTGCATTCATTCCATGGGAAAAAATCAACAATAAACAAAAATAAACGTGTACTATTTTTTCCTGAATTTCCCAAAAGTTTTTGGAAAATTTGTGGGAAAAAAACTTTTTTCTTAGAAACAGGTGGCAAGCCTAGGCACAGCCCACGGGCCCCCAACGCCTCTTATGACGTCCGTCCGACCCGCTTGTGCCGGGCTGCATCTACCTATAATTTACTAACTGCGCCCCGCGGCGTTACCCGCGGTCGACCATCCTACAGGACCCGTACATTTTTCCGGGATAAAAATTGTCTATGTGCTATTCCAGACTAAAATCCATCTGTGCCTTTACAATAGTAGTAAAATTAACGTTCACGGTTGACGGTTGATAAATAATAATAATAATAATAATAAATATTCATTCACACAGCGCCATCTAGCCCCAAACTAAGTATAGCTTGTAACATGGGAACTAAATAACTGATACAATACATATAGTACTTTTTTTTGTTCGCTTAGTTCTGTTCGCACACAATGCTTGTCCTGGGTGGAAATCGAACCCATGACCAACAGCGCAGAAGGCAGAGCTACCACCAACTGAGCTGTGAGGCCATGAGTAATGATGGAGTTTTGAGGGAACAAATACTCTTTGGAGATCGGTTCAAAATACAGGCAGTCCTCGACTTACGTCGTTTCAATAATAAAGTATGTATATCCTTTGTTATAAATGCAGTTTTTTTTTTATTTCGTGTCCGTGTGGATCCTAACCTTTGAGTTTTACATGTAAACATACGAAAAAATATGTCTCGACCTACGTGGTTTCGACTTACGTCGCGTATTTCGAGAACCTAACATGCCGTAAGTACGAGGACAATTAACAAAATCCCGAGCGAAATTCAATTACTATCAATAAATAAATTTAAAACTGTCATCAAACGTAAACTTGTCGCAAAAGCTTACTATAAAATATCAGATTACCTAGATGACAAAAAGGCTTGGGAATGAATTTGCTCCACTAGACGCAGGACCATATTCGCGAATATGTAATACTGTCTCCGAGGGGTTTCTTGTCGGTTTCTTTCCCTCGGGTTGGTCGGTTAGGGTTGGAACAGACGTAAACTTAACAAATAAGATAAGCTAAAACATGAAAACTGACTGTAATTTGACATATCTGTGTGCATGTAATGTGCCTGGGAGTTCCTGCGACACGTTATATGCTCACGAATATGTGTACATGCATGTGTAAAATTTGACGTGTCCAAATGATACTTGAGATCTAAAGGAATAAATGAATTTGACTTTGACTTTGACTGCCTGTACTTCATAGTCCGTAGGAGTAGCCACAGATATGCACATAAAATTACTATACTTTACCAGGCTAATGCTAGAACTCATTAACTTCATTATGTGTTATTTATTCTGTGGTTCCTGGTAATCACTCATGGGTCAGCAAAAAATATATGTTAGTAATTTTATGGGTAAGCAATTCATCATTTAGCTTCGTTAGTGTGAGTGGGCTGGGGTTATTACGAGAAAAAAATCATTTTGGGGGGGGCATGTGGCTTGCTTCGGAGCTAAATACTCTCAGATTATATGTAGGTAATAATAAATAATAAAAGTTTACACACTCATACCTCTGCACTAGGATTCCCTGTGTCGCAGATGGCATGGACAAACACAGAAACACAAGACAAACACCCAAGACCCGAGAACAAACTTCATGATCACCACACAGTGTGCCCCGGCCGGGAATGGAACCCGGGACCCCTTGCTCCGAAGGCAGGGCTACTACCAACTAAGCCACGGAGTATAACCATAATTGTCGTTGTAATCGACTTGTAATCTCAAGCGTCTCATCTCGATTGTGATTTAAGGCAAATTGCGTGTACGTGAGCGTGGTGGCCCAGAGGCACAGACGCCGACTTTCAATCTGAAGGTCGCTGGTCCAAACCCACAAGTGCATCGAGATTTTCACTGGAATAAACGAGCGCAATTTCACTTTCGTTTCGAGAAAGTGACGGAAAACATCTTGAGGAAACCGGCATGTCTTAGAACCAACAATAAACGTAAACGTTTACACACTCAAACCTCTGCACTAGGAATCCCTGTGTCGCAGATGGCATGGACAAACACAGAAACACAAGACAAACACCCAAGACCCGAGAACAAACTTCATGATCACCACACAAAGTGTGCCTCGGCCGGGAATCAAACCCTGGACCCCTCGCTTTGAAGGCAGGGTTACTACCACTCAGCTAAGGAGCCGTCAAATTCGGACTACCAATCCGGATTAGGCTCCCGTGGTAGATCGAAGCCCATTTACTCTCAGTTATCGAGATTAGGCCGGTGTCCCTGCAGTGGGAACATTAAATGCTGGTATGGTTGCATGTACCTAATTTTAGGAGTCCACCGCCCGAATCATTGGTCGCATCGCATTACGTGCGCCTTCCCCTGTAATTTCACCGGCCGCCCACACCCCTCAAATCAGTAGGCAGCGATGTGAGTTTTTAACCACCGACAAAAAGAGGATTATATGTTTGTAGTGTCTGTGTGAATCGTAGCTCCCAAACGAATGGACTGATTTTGATGCGATTTTTTCTGTGTGCACTGATGTGGTTAAGATGGTTCTTAGCTTCAATTTATGAAGATCTATTCAGGCGTTTTTATGTTCACCAGTGTATATCCATTCCAAGTCGGGGTTTTTAAATTTTCGTAAATTTAACTTGTTACTAATAATCATAGTGTTTCTACTGAGTAAGAAAAGCGAACAAAGACAGACAATTGCGCTATCGCAAGATTTTTTAACGCGATTGCAGTGGCGAATCCTTCTGGCCCACCCAATGTTTAAGTGGTCGCCGCCGCCTATAGACAACAGCAATGCGACTCAGTTCCTAAACCGAAGTATGAAAGGAATCCGCACGAACTTGGCACAAGTTCTCCTGTTACTTTGGGTTGCTCATTTCGCACCACCCAGGGGGTAAATGTAGGGCCTCTGAGGGTGAGTATTGTACACACCCACGGACGCGAGCAACTGGACTTCCCATAACAAAAACTGTCTTAATTAGTGGACACAATTTGTGTAATTCATTATTGCAATGTGCATTTCGTATGCTATTAGGTCTAACCAAGTCAATGTGTGGATATTTCGCACACAAACGAACGACGACGCGTCTCGACGACATAAATCAAGTATCAAGTCGGGCAGGGCGGTGTATAGTACGCGGCGCCCATAACGCGCCATGCGGTGACAAGGTGACGCGACACGAGCTCGGGGCGCACAGGGATGGACCTGAGGAAACCAAATATTAAAGGGGCAAATATTATATTATATTATTATTATCAGCGGTTGGCCATTCTACGGGAATTCTTTCCTTTTAGCGATAAAAGTATCCTATGTTTTATAATAATAATAATGAATAATTTATTTCACAATCTTAAAATCAAGCACAATTAAAGATAGGTAAGACAATAAGTAAGAGCTTGGTTTTAGACACAGAGCTATATACAGAATCTACACTAAGTCATAAAGACTTGTGTCATAAATCCTGTACTACTTCCAGAGTATAGAATACCTATGATATAGTGCGCATGTGATTCCACCTTCAACAATAACCTGTATTTATATATAATACAAGCTTAGTGGCCATATACGGGAAAACAAGTAGATCCAAATAAAGGTAGCGAGCAGATCAGGATTCATTCAAGCAAAAATGGCCAACTGTGTCTTTAAACCGAGATAAAGGTTAAAAAAATATATAAATTAAATCGCACGCAATGCAATCAATATTTCAGCTCTGCGTCTGATCGCTTCAAGTCACAGCTACTAGCCCTTTAAAAGAATGACAGATACACAAACATGTAGGCTTGGAAATTGGATTCGAACCCTTTGGGTTTGAAAGAAAACCCATTAGATAAACACACTCAAAGCACCCTGAAATAAATTCGGTCTCCTTAATTCGTCTCTGACAACAACCCGATGCTCGCTTGCCGTCTCGTTCAATATTTGAGTATCTATGTCTACACTGTTATACGTATGTACCCCTGGTACTTCCAGCGGATTACTACACGGGTCGGTGCAATGCTTGCAGGTAGGTTTGCGGGCAGGTAGATGGTAAAGTGGAAAGTTACGGGTTGTATTGTGGTAGGTAGCCCCTACAGGAGGGTAAGGTGTGTTCTGCACAGGTCGTACGATCGATGGGCCTTTACAAAGCACCCGCTTGGTGACATCACGGCAACGTGCGAGAGGATCTCTTGTGTAGTTAAAAAAGGACCATTTAAATCGGTCCTCGAAGAAACAAACAAATATACAAAAATCCTATTGTTATATTGTGATCCTCTTCCTCTTTTTTTAAGTCTGTTTAAACTGGCAATCGATTTACCTACCTCATCTATTTCCGTGTTTTCGTTTAAAAATATTGCGCTGTGGTTTGTTCATTCATAAAGCTTTTTTAAAATTAATGAGTAACTGAGAGGTAAGCCTTAGCGTAACCGCATGTATTTACACCATTTATTGAGGAGAGTATAAATTGATTATAAATTCATAAATATTTCATAGTATTTTTCACATTTATGTTATCAGTTTGAATATAAAATTATAAATATATCAGTTCAATTACGGAATAAAGTAATTTAATTTCAATTTGGTTGACACTTATTAAAAAAAAAAATCAGTGTCCCCCGAACAGTAGAACAAAAGAAGGGCAGTGCAAACTGGACAAAGTAACCCCAGCTATTACGATCAAACTACCAGGAAAACATAGCGCCGAATTGGTATCGCGACACTTTTGCAGTTTTAAATTATTATTGGCAGCGTAAACTTATCAACGCGTGCCTATCTTCGTCTGACACGAAAAATATAAGGCGAAATAGACAAGGAAAGCGGCGAGAAGTGAACGTTAAGTATAAAAAATTACTAGCAATATACAGATTAAAACTATATTGAAGTGGAAATAAAGTATATAATGTTTATAGCGATGTGCTACTGTAATATTCCTTCTAATATTCGTATATACCTCTTGTAAAATAGAAATCCGTCCTTAACTCACTCTAATAAAGAGTAATTTTCCTTGTACTAAAGCTTCGATAATCAAAAGTACTGCAAACCTGAAATAAACTTTAATACTATCAGATAAAGTGCAAATTCATTTGTAGTGTTTGTTAATTCAGTTATAATGTCTGCCACCTCGGCCCATTAGATAGTAGCTGTTCGCGCTAGGTTCTCATCTTGTCATCTCTCCGTCGTAATGATTTCCTAGTCACACCGGTGAATAGCATTGCTAGAATAGAGTAGAAATTCCAGAAGCATTGAAAGGCAAGCTTTATATGTTGTACGGTGAGTACTATTTTCTATTGTGCTAGGGTGCGACCGGCCGGCGAAATTACAGGTACATGAGACTTACCATCGTGTCTCAGAATGATATGCGCAGCTCGACGCTATTTGGTCCATTTTTTGTCAGAGCGGGACGCTTGAGGATTTTTTATGAATGGATACAAGGAATAATCGTTTTATTGTGATCTCTCTCCCACTTGAATGAATCAAAGTCTCAATCTATCACTAAAACAAAATGCCGTCACCCGCGGGTTTCGAATGTTATAAATATAGAAAGATAGTCGATTGGTTTGTTTGCAAAACCGGGACATGTTTGTTCTCGCTCGGGACAGCGGGACACAAAACCTGAAAGCGAGACTGTCCTGAAAGCGGGACTTATGGTCATATTAGGCATTCCTAGGTACAGGGTCCTAAGTCGTATTGCTGTTTGGTGGAGATGAAAATCGAATTATTTACTATAATTGGTGTTGCAAGGCCTGTTTTAAATGAAAATATTTATAGTCTGTATATTTTTATCAAACGCAAAATAAAAATAAAACCTATTGAATATGAATTCAATGTTGTTTGGAAATAGAACTAAGCGTTGCTATTCTAAACACGCTACATAATACTTAGCATCCCGTTGTTTAAAGATGTTTGTAGTCTGTAAATGTCTATTGTCTATGTTTATGTCCATGCTGTGATAGACAAATGAAATAAACAATAGAGTTTCCATCATTGAACTTCATCGTCGACCGCCATCAACTGCTATCATAACCATTTGAAACGGTGGTACATCGATTTATAGAAAAGTGTGCATTTCACGAATCAAGTCCCCTGGCGTAGCGCTAGTTTCTACGCAAACACAAACATGCGGTATGAGGTTTTGATAGTTACCTCAACTGCCGCGGGACTTGTTTTGTGAAACGGACTCCGTCCGTATCTCCGGTTTCAGGCAGTGCCCATAAACTGGCATTCTATCCTCGGTCGTAAATTCGAAATGCGAAACGAGCCGTAACAGCGTGCATAAAGACATGTCTGGTGGGCGTTTGCTTGAGCTCGTGAACATAGCCTTACTTTTGTCAATTGACGCCTGAGCTTCCTCGAAAAAATGTTAAAATTCGAACATCTACGTTCAAATTTTAATATTTAAAAAAAATTTATAGGTTAAGAAACTCGAGTCCGTAGGTCCGTAGGTTTCCAAACTAATATAATACTTTTATACAAGTAACGAGTCGTGTTATTATATTTTCGAGATTTTACGAGACTAACGCACGGCAATTGATTTATTTATATAAAAATATAATATATAAACATGAAAAATATTTATGAATCATCTCATTTCAATATTTCATTGTGTCGTAAGCTGGAGAAGAACCAGGAAGAAGGAATATCAGTAAACGCGCTGATAGTCTGTTATCGAGAGTCTACGCGAATGGCGCGGTCTGAGATTTTTGTTGTTTGTTATTGTCAGAATAAGGTTCTTATGAAAATGAAAAAATAAGAAAGTTGCGCAGAAAATTCCCGGAAAACCGCGGGTAGCACCGCGGGGCGCAGCTAGTAATAATAAATCATTATTTTTGTTTCCACGCGATACTAAAATCATCGCTTTTCACTGGTAGGGGAGCTCATGATGGTAAATGGGGATACTCAAGCGTCGTGGGGACTTATTAGATTTTGTAGATTAGTTGATAGGAAGAAAAAAAAGTTATATAATGTTTCTTCTTGCAGAAATGGGGGAATCGTCTATAGTTTTTCAAAATGTAAATAAAATTATTACATTGAAATACTTAAGCGATGGATGACCCAACGTCTCTCTGATATCGAAGGTATATTTATATCGGTTGCGTAGGGGGTGTAGAAAATTTTACAGTGGAAAAAAAAATGTCTGACGCGCTTTTGTATTTCTGACAATCGATTTTGTTTTACTAATCTGATGGCCCACCCTCGACGCACGGTTCTATATAAAGGACTTATATGGTAGAGGTACTCAGTAGGATGATTCCTTAAGTTTATTTACCACGCTTGAGAAAATATCAAAATCCCCTCTTGGGCTCCCCTACCATAGCGTTTCATAGGTGAAAGGAGGTTGTATTCGCACTATCGTTTTTAAACGAACAGGCCAAGTCCAAGGCCAAGCGGGATTTTTCTCACATGGCAATAATTGCATGAAAGTCGATGCGACACGAATTTGATAGCAATAGTGTCCTTGGTTGTACTAGTGTAAAAAGTATTATTATTATTAGAGAACGGATATATTTTTCTTTATAAAGAAAGGCAAGTGCGATCTCTGCCAGCCAGCCCTTTAAATTTGAATAGGTACTAAACTGAAGCCGCTATGCGCCATTCTAGAAGTAACATTATTTAATCTGTGCTTCTAGTTAGCTGTCCGGGAGTATTATTATTTGTTCTGTGTCAGGAGTTAGTCAGCTTCTCGTACCCCTTTTATAGCACCAAATTAATTTTCATTGGGAAGCCATACTTTCCGTTTTGCCTTGCTCTGTAGCACAATTGGTACAGCTAAGTACAGGGTCAGGCATTGATCGAAAAATTTGCTACATGGAAAATTTTCATCTATAAGTTGAGAATCTGTTTCCTATCGAATTTTTTTTTACTCTATGCATAAAAAATTACATCATCAACCTAGCGCGAAGAGAATTTGTTGTTTCCACGATCATTACGAGACTAAAATCAACGCATTTCACCAGGCGCCCATAAGCGGATAAGAAGTGCCCGTCGCCAATCAATCAATCGGGAGGGTGCGGTAATGAGCGGGGCGGTCGTTGACACCGGCCGCGATGGCAACGATCAAGGGAAACTCTAAAAGATGTTTGTGATAGCAGTAGAGTTACGAAGTAAAACTAATATACACTGGCCTGATCATGAAAATAATATTGCTGCATGCATCATGCTGCGCCAGTTTAGAACTAAATAGTACCATCTCATTATATTTTTCTACCAGCGCGTCGAGAGAGCTGTTCTTCTCTTTCCCCACCAATTTATCCTACGTCCTACCCTATTTTGGGACGTGGCCTAACCAGGATTAAAACGATTTTCATTCGGATCGACTTCATAATTCTCTGGCAAGACGTCAATGCAAATTGGGAAAAGTGATAAAAAGTTGATTATTTATGAAATTTAATTTGAAATGCCATTAAATCAATCACATTACCATCCAAAACCAAGAGAGGCTATCTCTTTTTTTTCTTTGGCCTTTTTTATCTTTTCTACGCTTGAACTTATTCCATTCTTCCACTACATTGGGTAACAAAGTACCAGGTAAACATGACTAATTAAAAGGTCACTGCAAAATGTAATGTAACGTTTGTAAAAATGTCTTCAAACCCTCGCGCACACCTCTGCCTAGTTATCTCTCACACTAATTATGCGTTGGCTGAAGCGCGGGCTACCTTCCACTTTTCGATCTTATCATTTCGGAATAAAGTTCATTTCATTTCGAGTTCCACATATCTAATTAAATGATCTTATTTTATACCTTGGCTACCTTAAAATAAAGTTCAATGTCGACAACGTAGTTGTTGCCGGCCCGGGCCGTTTCTTCACTCGTCGCTCGTTTCATCCAACTAGCTCGTGATTTATGATCGCCTGGTACATTGTGCCGACTTATGTCGTCACTATCCCGGTGGCGGCGGTGCGGCGGTGTCAGATTAGTGATCTGGTTTCTCTACCCGCCGCTAGGGGCGATGCGATCGCACGTGTTCAGAAACTTCTAGGTGCTTCAAATCTGGTTTTGCAAATCATAGTGCAAACTGCAAATATGTATGGTACACACGATAGTGTGATAATTAAGAAAGAAAATACAGAAATATACTAGTTATTAAAAACTGGTCTGGCCTAACAACTCAATTCGTAGGAGCTCTGCTTTCTTGGTTGTAAGGTCTTGGGTTCGCTTACATTTGTGTAAAGAATATATAATTCGCGGCTGGGTGTTGATATTGATCAAAAATACACTATAGTTTATTAACAGTAAGTAATCTGGTTTCAATAGTACAAGCACAGATATAATAATACCATACTTAGTGTGGGGCTAGATGGCGCTGTGTTAAATGTCCATAAATATTATATACAAGTGATTATATACATAGATTAATTTTTATCCGCAAAAGGGTAGGCAGAGCCTCACAGGGCCACGTTTCACCATGTGGGAACATGGACTTTTTAATTAATGATTTAGTGTATGATTTTAGCTATAAATATTTATTTATTATTTTAAATAACATTCAAATCAAAGAGGTATCTAATACATAACTAATTAAATATTTAATTCTAGCTGTTCCCCGCATCGTCTTCCGCGTGGAATTTTTTTTTTTGCGTCTAACAGAACCAATAACAACAACCACAAAAAAATAAGGAATTATCACATTAATTCCTTATTTTTTTTTCGTAAATTAAGTAGCCGAAGTTACTCCTTATAACATCAGCTATCTGCCAGTGAAAGTCCTGTCAAAAACGGTCCAGCCGTTTCGGAGATTACGCAGAACAAAAAGACAACAAAAAAAAAGTTTTTGTTTTTGTTATAATAACCGTATTTACATTCCAATGCATTCAGCAAAAAGCTGACACATCAATTTTATTTATTTGTATAGATAACCAATTTACTTCTTCTTCTATATGGCTTTTTGTGTTATAAGCCACACAAATTCTGCCAGTGTTTGGTGTTTAGCTAATGGATTCGTAAATTGCTGGGGCGAGAGTGCATATGAATATGACGAGTGTGAAACAGGTGGGTCATTAATTTAAATAACATTGAAAACCAAATTGATTACTCTAAAACATTATATGTAAATAACCAACTTAATCGCTATCATCGGAATCCGACTCGAGGTTGAGTGCCAATTCAAAATCCATGTCAAAATATTGAATGAATGAATGAATGAATGAATGAATACATACTCTTTTTCTATGTCAGTTACGTGTTGACATGCATTTACCCATATATTTTTATCAATCACATCAATACTGTCCTTTAACAGAGGAATATCAGACGAGACATTTTCTCTCACATTATTAACCGCGTAGTTTTTTAATATCCCCCATATAGTTTCAATTGGGCTCAGCTCTGGGCGGTGAGGGGGTAACCGTAGAACTTCGAAAGTATTCGACCTGACTAGCTCATCGATAGCAAAACTTCTGAAACGATCTTTATTTTTCAATATTAAGTCGTAGAGTTCAATTTTCTTCATTGACTCCTCAAACGGAATCTTCTTTGCAGTCAGCCATTCTTGCATTGTGTCCTTGTTTGCATCTGCATCGGGATATATTTCCGATAAAGTTTTATGGTACGGTGCGTTATTTATAACGATGACGGCTTTTTCTGGGAGGTTTGGCAGTAATTGTTTGGTGAACCACGTTTTGTACAGGTCAAAATTAATGCAGTCATGTTAATCACCGCTTGTCGAATTTGTTTTGTACAGTAGGCTGGCATTTGGGACGAAGCCTTCATTACCACCAGCATGGAGAATCATCACTCGAATGCCCTTTGCTATTTTTTTCTCCAGAGGATCATTTGAGCCTACTTCGTCATCTTCTTGCTGCTTTTCGGGATCTGTGTTGTGTGAATACAATTTTCACCAGTAAACTATGTATCTACCCTCATCCCGATACTTTTGCAGTGGCATTAAATACTGAAAGCGCAACATTTGTATCGCATGCTTTTCAACAAGAACTTGACGATTACAATGATTCGTAGATGTAGACCATTCTTAGCCAGATTCTCGTAGTAATGTCCGCAAAGTTTCTGCACAGCCGGCAAATCCAATCTTTTCTGATAAAACTTGTTTTAGCTTCCTCAAAGTGGGGGGTTCTTTATGCTCTGTATGACATGATTGTTAATCGCAGGACAGACATATTGAAATCGTCTAAGGTCGACTTAGGACGCACCCCTTTCCTTTTTGAGGGTGATTTAAAGAGTGTTTGTGTGTCTGTGGGTTGCGTGCTCTCACTTTCGTGTCTGGTGGATGACTGATGAATGAATGGATACGAACGACCAATGAGGGACGTCGACTTCATTGTGTGGGTGTCCCTCACACGTACGTATACATCTGCATGTACGTATACATGGAGGGGCGCACAATTTTAGATTAGAATACGATCGCTTGAATTTGTAGCGGAAGTGGGGTGGACACGTGATTTACGAAGATTTTTAATCTGTGTCTTTAAGTGATTTAAATGGTTAAAATCTGTTAAGAGCAAAATTATGCACCCACGCAAATTGTGAATTAGCGTAATTTAAAAAAAAAAATAGTTTATTTGATTCATAATTTAAAATTTAAATAGTAAAAGGTTGCCATTTTAATAATTGAGTAAGCAAATTCTTGGAACATATAAATATAAATAGTATAAAATATTACTTTGAGCTAAAGATATTTAAGTAAATATTGTCCTTTTCTGTAAAAAAGGGCTGATATTTGTACAGGACTAGAATGTTCGATTTCTACAAGCATTCGACTTTGCCAGACGAATGCTTGTAAGCATCGAACAAAACACAAAGAAAAGTAAAGAACATAAGTTTTATATCAGTAATTTTGTTCCAATAGTACTTAGTAATAAGGAAGCGTGATCTTGTAGTTAGATATATATTTATTTAAAAAAATTTAACATTTCCTAATATTTTTTAAGAACTAAACGTAAATAAAGTATTCTGACTTTGACTGACAAGCTATGCTATTTTGCTGCTTAGTTTGGGGCTAGATGAAGCGAAAATGCCCAAATATATTAATTATTTCCTAACAGCGCATTTAACAAACATTTACTTACTCATTAACTCAAGTGTACAAATGCTACATCCAGGTATGTACTACATAAATCCTTTGTTGCTTCAACAGTTCAGAAACGGTCTCTCATGGAACCAAACGCCAAAATATTGCGTATTTGTATAGCATTATGAGAGGCAGCCACGGAGCAACAGTGGGGTGGGCCGGGGGGAGGGGCGGGGGAGGGGGAGGAAGTGTCGTGCGTGCGATTTAATTCCATCGCCTCGCTAGTCCCGGGGCTGAGTGTACTAGGGAAGCAGAACGGCGAGATTGTTAGCGATATCGATAGAATCAGCTCCTAACACGGATATTGTATAAAGGATGTTTACACAAAATCCCAGCTGTCTTCTTTGTTGGTCTTGGGATCGATCCCCACCTAGGACAAGTATTTTTTGTTCTGTGTCTAGTTGTTAATCATCAGTGATCTAGTTTCCATATAATACTCAATTTGGGGACAGATGGTGCTGAAATATCAATGAATTTCTTTATTTATTAGTAAACTGTCCTGTTTAGCGCATTTTGAACAGCGCTTTCGAGCTTCGTAAACAAGATGTCTGTACACTGACGCGCAGTTGTCAAATAAATACAAAATGACAACTATCGAAACTTATACAACCCTAGTGAAAGGCGGTAGAAGCGGGCCGACAGTGGCTCGTAAAATTGTGAGACCAGGTGATTCCGCCGGCGTTGATGCCGCGTCTGCTATACTACGGTACGGTACGTTCGGGTATATATGCGTACTTGTGGGTGTTAACCGCAGGGTTGGCACGCGCTAATTGATTGAATTTATTTGTCGTGTTGAACTGACAGGGTGAATAGACGTAAATACTGGTGTCACATCAAACGTACAGAATGTTTAGCTGTGTTGCTTATATATTCTGGCGGAATTGTGCATCAGAAGTCGCAAATGACTGAATAGCATAGGTGGTGTTTAGTCTAGGGGTTGATAGTTTTATTTTTGCAAGCAAATGTTTTGAAATTTAAGTGAAATCATCTTTTTTCGTGATCTTATCTAATATTATATACATATGTAAAGCGCAATCGCTAAAAATATTTGAGACTCAGATAAGACCCTTTTATCTACATAAGGTAGGTTGGTAGATTGGGAATTATCATTATTACTGCAGTAAGATATAGTATTTTAATCTTTAGTATATTTATGGTTAATGTATTTATATATTATATCATACTGTTCGTATGTGTTTATTAACATTTATGTTTTTTTTTTAATATTAATACATTACGTAGTTTAAGTAGATATTCCTACTTGCATCAAATTAATACTATGCTTGCTACTGAACATTCGTCATTCAACTTCCATTTTGTTTAAGTTTGTATTTTCTGCCCGACTGCACCAGAAGGACCATAACCATAACCCAACTCCGAACACAGGTTGGACGCTGCAGGGTAATATAATACTGTGTAAATGGATTCAGGATCCCTGATCTCTTGGCATACGATTGTGCTACCCCTTCAAAGTAAACGCGTTTACTGGTCTGCCCGCTTTGCCCTACCTGCACCAGAGACGACCCTATCGCGGCTACTGATAAAGCGACGACACTGGCGAAGTTTCTGTGTAAACAGATAGATCATTGATACGAAAATAAGTTAAACGGAAGTCTGGGCCAAAAAGGGCCAGCCCTATGAAATGTCTGTAACAGCGTTCGGTATCGTAACTATGGCTGGCGTTCGGCACTCGCCGTCTCCGAGAGTAACGCTATTAGCAGTCTCTCGGCGAAGTGAGTCACATAATTTTATTTCTTCGAGGCAGCCCTGATGTCAGTGGCCCCAGGCTCGCTCACCTTGCTACCTGCGATGTGCCAGTACAAAGCTCGTTACCAAACTGATTCTTTTGAGTCTAAAAGACTTCGTACTTCGACTTTCGTGCTTGAGTAAAAAACAGAATCCTTTCCAGAACACTTTGTAGTCCGTCTGAGCATCAGTCAACTTTTCTCAGGAACGCGTGGAGGTATCAAGTTAGAATTGATGCCAAATACTCAGATCTGCAGTCCCTAGGAGCAGTGAAAAAATCAAACTTCTAAGTCATCGCAATCAAAAGATACGGCCGTTTATGCTCCGTTTATGCAAATTTTTTGACTCTCGCAAGGGAATCAAAACCTTTAGAGGTTCCCGTTGACCTAGAACCATGAAATTTGGCAAGAAGCTATGTCATTTAGCACAATTAAAGAAATAAATCCGAAAACCGTAAATTTGTAGCTACATCATGTAATTTACATCACAAAAATACATGAAATAAATTACAAGTTCGTGCGGAACCCTCAGTAAGCGAGTCGATTCGCACTTGACCGGTTTTTTAGACTGAAATACAATATATCTTGTAACTGCACTCGACCCTGCAAGTGGGGTCCAAGAATGCCTTTGTCCACTTGCCCTGGGCGAGTCTTAGTCCAAACGTCCCGATCAGTAGCAGCGAGCCAAGCCGAGGTCCATACAAAGTGGTGACCTAGTTTCTATAATAAAATTTAGTTTTAAGTCGGTCGAGAGCCATCTGGTCACATTTCACACAGCGTTATGGCCCAAAACTACCACTTCTACTATGGGAACTAGATATCGGATAGAATACATATCTATTTTATTGTAAATACATATTAACACCCAGCCTCAACAAACATGTTATTTACACATATGCTTGTCATGGAGTCGAACCCACGACCGCGCAGAAGGTAGAACTACTACCTGATCATGATGCATGTAACTGCGTCGAAATATCGGGAGTTATCAAAACTCACAAATCATAGTAGATATCCCGGTAACACAGTTAACAATTTATTTATATTTTATCTAAATTTTGTAGTATGTACTAGTATTTAAATTGGTCCAATATATAGTTTTAAATTAAAGTGATGATCTCAAGCACTTTTTTCAAGAATTCAATCCAAATAAAATTTATCGACTTTGACAAGTTAACAATAATAGATTTAAGTAAATCAGTGCGCGTAACTTGCTTTCTCCCCACTTCGCTCCCTCCTGTATACATGCTGCTGTATATAGGAGTCTATAGTAGCCGGTATCTTTACCGTCTACGGCTCGTCGCGTCGCCTCTCGTCGCTAATGACGGTGCTTGTCGCAGCTACCTACACAGATGTGTATAGTACAGCATAGCCTCGCTTCAGGACGCGGGTAATATCTACGACCTTTTGTCCTGCTACTCCACGGAAAAACATCTCACATTTGAGATTTTCAGACAAACTTCAAACTCGAAGGAGAAACCTATTTTTCATTGTTTGATTTTTTTACTATATCAAAAAATCATCCATCACACAATCCATCCAAAAGATGGATGCATTCTGTGAAAGATGATATGCGTAAGAAAGGAGTGAGTACTGAGATGACGTCTAACAGAGGGAAATGGAAGAAAAATACATGTTGTGCTACCCACTTAGTGTGGGATAAGGGCAGGAAGATGATGAGATGATGATCAAATCAAGATGCCCGCGGCCGTAGGAGAATACTCGTAGAATCCCTACACGTGCCCCCTGGGTGGTGCGAAAGAAGCAACCCAAAGTAGCAGTAGAACTTAGGCCAAGTTCGTCCGGAGAGGTACTGCCACCACACCTGGAATCTGCCGCCAAGCAGTACCGCTTGCATTCCTGTGTGTGGGTGGCGGTGAAGTCACAGGCGCATGAGACTGAGTTGTATTGCTGTCATGAGCGGGGGTAACCATTTACCGCTACCATTTAGGTGGGCCTTCTATTCGTTACGTCATTTCCTCACATAAATATATATGCAAAACTAGCGGATATCCGGCGTGTGCTACGTTAAAAAATATTTTGTGCTTAATGCATTGTTTTAGTGGTTTAAAACCATCGTCGCATTTGCCTTTCTAATGAAACCGGTTACGGGCACATCGGTTGGGTCATCAAAACCTATAACGGAAAGGTAAAACCAATATTTGTGTTTTATATAATATATAAGGATAAACGATTATAATGCTAGACACTGAAAGCATATTCCAAGTACAACGAAAGTTATTCTAGCCCCTATTAAGTTTAGTATGGGTATGGGTGCGACCGGCGACCTTCCACTGGGGGGCCCGCGCGTGTGCGGCATCCGTCACTGGCGAAGGGCCCGGGCCTGCATAATTTATGTTGCGGTGAATTCTAATCTGATTTACGGGGTCTTGTCTTGGTTTCTTTCGACGAAGGTTAGGTTCTTCGATGAAGGATCACTGTGTGAAAATAAATGGTTATGGGGAACATTTAATCTGACAAACATGAATCAATTAGTTATTTTTATTTACAGTATCTGGTCGACTGAGTTTCGCTCACTTTTTTTTTGTAAAAGCGTGCTCTGTCTGAAATTATACATTGACGAGATTGACAAAAATTTAAGAAATGGCGCTGTATTAAATTTTCAGCATAGTTTTTTGTAAAAGACTTTTTTTAATCGTTTTTACAAGAAATACAGGTAAACTTAATCAGCAAAACCCGGTCTAAACACAAAATTTCATCCAAATCGTTAGAGCTGTTTTACAAGAATTGCTCGTACAAAGTAATAAGATTTCTTTCAGAAGTTGGATGTTCGTTTAGTGGCACTTAAACAGATCCCTTTGTTTCGGAGAGCACGTTAAGGTACTGGTCCCGGCTATACTAGCAGATAAGCCATGTCGGAGGCCTTTGGGCGGCTTGAGAACTCCAACACCAGAGCCACTCACACGAAAAGAGAATAGGAAGAAAGGAATAGTACTTTTTTGAAATATCCATCTATAGATAGATAGAGAGATAACACTTTATTGCACACATAAACAAAATAAAAGTAAAAAGCAGTAGTGCTCGCATAACTATGTTCCGGTGGAAGGGTGTGGGTGCCGGTGAAATCACATGCGCATGAGGCGTATCATCCCCGTCTCGGGTAATGGACGCAGCAGGACGAATGCGACTCAGTGTAAGATCTAAATCTTTTACGGAGTCGCATTACTGTTATCATGGGCGGGGGTCGCCATTTACCACCAGGTGGGCCCTCAGCTCGTTCCGTCACTTATTCACATAAAAAAAATCGCTTTAAAGCGATAAGACCGTCCATTGCACCTATAATATATATTAACACCATTTAGTAGGGAAAATTAAACGGGTTCTTATTCTTATCAATTTCACTTCAACAATAATGTTTGCCCCACAGGCTCTTATTATCATCCACTTTGCCCAGACGGTTTACAGTCACGAAAGCAGTCTAGGAGCTCCAGAAAATATGCTTCATCGTAAACTTAAAAAGAGGATTGAATTTGGCTCCAGCTTCCAATATTTCACCCGCAGTAATCTCAGCTGGATTGATGTCAAAGCAAACACGAGAAGTTATTGAGTTCACTTCTGCTGTAATCTGTGCCTCGAAATAGTGCCACGTTTCTTTGGATTCCAGACGTTTCTTTAAAGCAGTGTTTTTCAATCTCTATGAATACGCGACCCTATTACACGTAGAAAAATTCTGGCGACCCCCTTGGACCATAGACAGACAAAGTTAGTAACTGAAGAAATTTATGATTTTCTACCATTATGTAAAGACCTACACTCTGCAAGAAGCTGCGAGGACACAAAAATATCCAGAGCTGGCTGAAATTATGTTTTTATTGTCGTGTTTTTGCTTTTTCATTTTGCCAGCGCCCCCCCATGTAAGGCTTCGCGACCCCCCTAAGGGTCGCGACCCACGGATTGAAAAACACTGCTTTAAAGGATTGCGGACTATCTGCGGAAACGGGACATCCCCGTCTTGGGTGACGGGCGCAGCGAGATGTTACTTACTCGTAAGTCTTTTCACTTCGGTCCGGGGAAATAATTTGTATTGCTGTTAGGCAGGAAATTAAAAAAAAAAAATCTTTATATAAATATAAATCAATTGCCGAATGTATGTAAGCGCATCACTTAAGGACGGCTAAATCTTGTTTGATGTGTTTTTAATTACCAGGACAAGGTTCGTACGAAAGAAAATATTCGGGTAATTCTCCGGAAATATGGGAACATGGAGAAAAACGGAAAGTGCATTTATGTAAAGGATTTTTGCAGACTACGACATTTCACAGTCTATTTATATCAGTCTATTTGTCAAATTCTGAATCGAGACAAGAAAACGTGTCTGGTGAGCTAGTTTTTTAATAAAAAACCTATTATTCGTTCAATGAATTATTGACTGATAAAACAGGAAATAAAAGAGGTACACAGCGATTAAAATAAATGTTATTATTATTTTTGAGAATAGCGGCCATTTCGTTAATATTAATATACGCAGTGTCATAAACGTTATCGCTAGCGGCATAACGCATAATTCAGTTTCGCTAGCGGCACATCGCGTAATTCAGTTATCGCTAGTGATAACTTCAGTTATCAGTCATCGCTAGCGGCACATCGCGTAATTCAATTGTCGCATCCACTATATTGATTGATTGACGCAGACTATCGATATTTGTAATGCAGCACTAGAGATAATGTGATTTTAAGGTCTGAAACGGAGTAACATTTTTTTTTTATTAAATACTAAAAATATTTCGTTCAAAAACCATTTCAAAAAATACGTGCGGTATGATAACCACCAAAGTATTACAATAAATAGTATCAAAAAAAAAATTATAAGCTGTTTTTTTTTTCGATTTTTTTGTCTTCACGCCAGATTTTTGTATCTTTTTTCTAGTTATTTCTGTTGGACATAGGCCTCCCCTATAGATGGATAGAGTTGGTTCAAGAACGCTTAAATTGGAATTAAGCGTTCTTGAACTAACTCCATCCACCGTCTGTCCAATAAGTCTAAGTTATTTCCGTATCAGCCGCTAATGTTCCCACTACAAGGACACCAGCCTACTCTCGATAATTAAGAGTGAATGGGCTTCGATCTACTACAAGAGCCCAATCCGGATTGGTATAATATTTGTTTGGTTCTAAGACATGCCGGTTTCCTCACGATGTTTTCATTCACTGTTTGGTATTGCGCACATAAATTTTGCAACTGAAAAACTCCTTGGTGCACTTGTGAGTAAATCTACGACCTCCAGATTGAATGTCGGCGTCTGTGCCCCTGGGCCAGCATGCTCTCAAGTTAAATTTTGTTTATTAAAACTTTCTGGAAACTTTAACGAGGAAAAACAATTTACAGCGATCGGAATTGGGATAAGAGATGGATATAAGGGAGATATTTATTTAAAACTTGTACTATTTAAGAAAAATACATAGAATTCATATTTACATAGAGATGCGTAGCGAGATAGGGCAGCGTCTTATAGGTACATTATAAAACAATATTGTGTTGTGGTCAGTGTGAAAACTCCAAGAGATAGTCTGTCAGACCCAGAATTCACACATCGTCGCCCAACAAAGCAATGTACAAGAATTGTAGAAACTACTAGCTACATGATCGTCGCTAGATTATATCTTACATTATTCTTTGAACGATTGATGTGAGGGTTGGAACAGAAGTAAAATTTACAATTATAAGTAGTACATTAAATTACTACTACTATACTATAATTATTACTACTCTTTTCTGTCAAAGCATATCGTGCTATGACAGAAAAGAAAATAATTTCATGTATAAGAAACATCTTGTATTCGATTCCGCGTTGCGGCCCGTTTTAGTCCCGTTCCGGTTGTCCCGCGGGACTACCAGGCGCTCATAGCCGCTACAGAGATTACACACATCTGGGATGAAAATGCGCAACCGGAATATCGTCATTACTCGAGTAGTGTCTGAAAGCCTGGTACTACTTTTACTCACATAAGTAGACTTTTTCCAACTGGCATGGAATTGTATTCTTGAATTTATTTCATTCGGTAGTAGGTAACTTGTGCTTAAGTCCATGTGAGAAGTTTTAGGGTCTTGTAGAGAAATTGACAATATACGAAACTAATAATAATACCAAAACAAAAGTAACTGATTTAAAAATGAAAAAACTGATCAATATTTTCATCCTTTACTTCTCGCTCTTGGTGTAAAATTTCTACAAGAAATTTAATATACAAAAAATAATCAAGTAAGCGGATATTTACCATGATTTGTAAATTTTGTTGACTCCCGATATTTCGACGCAGTTTCGACTAAAAAGACAGATGACAATACGGACGGAAGAAATGCGAAACTTTGCCCACGCTACTAGGCCGCCATAAATCGCAAAGAATAAGATTACCATAAACAATATCCCGACAACAGGTGTGAAGATAACACGCAAAAGATACCTTTCAATTTTATCATTAGCAGTGACTAAAGACTTCATTCAATGTTAGGTACTTACCCATCGAAGCGTCTATCTACCGATTATATCCGTTTGGCTGGCGCGTCGAAAGCGTAACAGGAATATCCACTAACTACAATTCTGTCGGTAGTCGGGACGGGGGCTAATGGGATTCGCAATTATGGCGCGGCGTGGCGCCATTCCGCCATCGCCATTTGGTTCTCTCCGCCATTCGGGCCTTCGTCGCCAATTATAACGCCACGTTCCCGTCCGCGCCATTGCGTCTTGCTGTGGGATGGGGGCAGAACAAATAAAAGAAAATGTGCCCATGCACGCTCGGTTGAATTGTATGACGTTAAATATTTCCTCGGTGTTCTGTGTTCCTAATAACTCACCGAGTTTTACCTACCTGGAATTGTATATTTATTTTATTTTCTTATAAATATGAGACCTCTCAAAAAACTTTGATCAGTTAAAATTACATTCTCATGAGTACTTTACATCCTCGTCTCGGAGTGCCTTGGGTCTTCAGCTTGTTCAAAGTCAAAAGTCTATATTTCCTAAACTCCTAAAACAAAACCAGAAGAAACTTAACTGAACTCTTATAAATTACTTAGAAACGTAAACTTTTTATAATAAATATTTACCTACTAAGATTATGCGTTATTAAAACCAGTTTTAGCGCTTGTTCAAATCCTTTTAGTTAAAGATTAACCTCATAGGTTGGTTGGCAGTAGTTCTGTCTTTGCCCTGTAGGTCGTGGTTTTGATTCGAAAACAAGATGTGTATGGCAAATTAATTTTTATTCTGTGTCTCGGTTAATATGAATATCGACTCTCAAGAAATGACATGGATCATGAATCGAATAGTTGATAATCTTCGTAGCGAGGGTTTCGCTTCGAAATTTACTACCAGGCTAAGGGCCTAAAGAGCATGGTGGCCCAGGGTCACAGACGCCGATTTTCAATCTGAAGGTCGCTAGTTCAAATCCACAAGGAAACCAATCAGATTTCCCACTTGAAAAATTTATGTGCGCAATACCACGTTCTCGAAACAGCGACGGAATACATCGTGAGGAAACCGGCATGTCTTGAACCAAAAATTCGACGACATGTGACATCTACCAATCTCCCGTGGTAGATAAGAGCCCATCTACTCTCAATTATCGAGAGTAGGCCGGTGTCCCTGCAGTGGGAACATTAGAGGCTGGTACGGATAAGGCCATAAGGGCCGTCAATATATTCGGTTCTCGATTACCAAAAAGAAGTTCAACTTGTTTGAACTTGCATTTATTTATTTACCTGTCCATTAGTCCGCAGCCGTGGTCGGTGTAATTACGGAGTTGCTAATCACCGTCCCGTCCGGATCTGACCCAGGGTTACCAGCGTGTGAAAATCGTAATTAACATTTCAACGACTGCATTTCAAAACGCACCTTGTTACTTTAAAAAAATAACGCTTACACTCAATATTAAAATTTTTTTGGGGGGTCCAGTTGCTCGTAGTACCCTGGGTGGTGGCAACCAAAAGTAGCATTAGAACTTGTGCCAAGTTCATCCGGAGAGGTACTGCCACCATTGGAATCTGCCGCCAAGCAATAGTGCTCGCATTACTGTGTTCCGGTGGAAGGGTGTGGGTGCCGGTGAAATCACATGCGCATGAGACATATCATCCCTGTCTCGGGTGATGGACGCAGCAGGATGAATGCGACTCAGTGTAAGATCCAAATCTTATAGAGTCGCATTACTGTTGTCATGGGCTGGGGTCACCACTTACCACTTACCACAAGGTGGGCCCTCAGATCGTTTTTGAATCCATACAACCGATGTGCCCCAAACCGGCTTCATTAGAATGGCAATAACGCGAAAATGGTTTTAGACCACCAAAACAAGGCACAAAATGTATTTATTTTTCAGCGTAGTAGCACAGCGGGTTTCCGCTAGTATATTTTATGTTGACAACCCTACTTGCTAATGGCGTCCCGTCCGGTATCTGCCGGGCGATTATCGTCCCGCCCCCGGATCGGCCCGGGAAATAACTGACAGGACGGGAAATAAATAACAGATAATTCATGGTGGTAATTAAGCGATGCGAGACAGGTGGTGTGAATCGTAAAAAATAATTTACGATACACCGCGGCGGTGCCGGACCGGGGTCGTGACGCCTCGGGGCCGGCCGTGACGTGACGTTTCACCGTATGCTGGCTAGGCCAGTCATTAGCCAGGACGACCAGCGTTAGATGCTACAGCAGCATTATGCGTAGTCCTATTTATGAGACTTGTTTTTAATTAGTCAGTTTTTTTTATTTCACAGAGAAGTACCCAGTGAAATAAAAAAAAAAACGCTTATAAAAAGAATGAATGTAGAAATTCTAGTATAGTATAATGTGTAATATTATCTGTGGTACAGGTGAATAACTAAAAGTCGCGATGAATTGTTTTCGCGCTCGTGCAAACCCTTACAAGCATTTGTAGGTTCCACAATATAAAATATTATACACCTACACGAAACATTGTGAAGACAACTGCAGTGAATGTAAAATAATAATAAAAAAAATGTTAGAAATTAGTTAGTCATTTCTGTAATTATTGGTCATCCATTTTACGGTTGCTCTGTTCTCATAGTGTTCGCATAGTCGGGTCGGTGCCGGGAAACCAGACAGACAGCCATGAATTGCCTTACAATCGTATAAACTATTATTTGGCGATTTTACTTGATACTGAAACTCCCTTAATTGTAGGCAGGAACCTCTGTAGATAATTATTTTGTAACGTAATTCATAAGTACATTTCGAGTTTTTTCATTTACCTAATTATTTATCCGAGGATCAGACTTTTGGTGGGTATTTTTGAGATAACGAAAAATGGAAGGCGCCATCTAGTCAAATTTTAAGAAGGTGGTATTATCTCAAAATATTGAGGTTGCAACCTACTAGCCTGCTAGCTAGTAGCAGTATAACGTGGTATTTCAAAATGTTCATAGATGGCGCTGATCGTATAAAAGATATGTCAAGTAAACCACCTAGTTATTGTTCATTCAAGATAAAAGCTTTTAAATAAAGCTTTTAAACGTATTTTAATGACATTTAAGTTAATGTATATTCTATTTTATTTTGTGATGCTAAATTTTACACGCAGTACACACGTAGTATAGCACAACGCAGTCTTGTTTGACTCCGTTGTGCTACACTTCCCAAAGTACTACCTACATAATTATGTTTGTAGATAGGTATGTATTGAGGTTGAAAACAGTAATGAATAGGTGATCAGTTGTCTAAAAAACTGTTAAATTAACCATGGTGTGTTCTTTTGTTACAGAACGCACCCACTCAAGAGCCAGTCTACAGAAAAGTGGCGATTGTAGAGAATTTCTTCGACATCATCTACACAGTTCATGTGGAGCTCGAAGGGAGACCAGGAAAGCATGCAGGACAGAAAAGAACTTATAGAACTGTAAGTAAAATCACCCAATTAATCATTTCATTACATATAGGATTTTAAGCGTCGACCTAAATGTTAAGGATAGCGCCATCTAGTGCCTGGCGCTAAAACGTTTTAGTTAACACGTTTATGATACAGGCCGTACAGTTCCCACCGTGTTGAACTTACTTGCTTCTCTGAGTTTCATTAATCTTAATGCCTTTGTGAAACGATAGATGGCGTCGTCCATTCTGTCAGCTGCGTCAAATATAAATTAAGGTTTCGAATGTAATAAATATAGGTGGATAGTCTAATAAGGTATCGTTAAAATTGTTAAAGCGGGGCATTTTTGTTCTCACTAGGTACAGCGGGACAAACAGCCTGAAAGCGGGACTTAAAGTCAAGTAAACCATACTGCATAATGCTGGACAGGTTTCGTGCCTAAGGGTTCTCCTAATCTAATTACATGTTTTCTAGTTCTGGGTGTTGTTTTAGTACAATAGTAACATATTCCTGATAATCCCCAGGACACAAACTATCGTACTTTGTTTATTTTAGTAAGTCATGGAGTGAGTAAATTGCTGATATATCATGACGTGACTTGTCCACAACAGCAATACAACTTAGTTCTTCTCACACTAAAGCGAAGGTGGGAGGCCCAAGTCATATCAAATAGTCTAAGTCACCCTTAAAACATGCAGAGGAACGTTTCAACTGGTCCAATGCGAGTGTACGTCTGCATTTCTCTATATGGTGACGATTTCTGTGAATACTTCCACAGACGATAAAGCGGAAGCTTATATAGTTGGTTCTATAATTGTCTGCTGCTGTCTATTATTTTTTTTACCAAAACTCTTCCTCTTTTCAGATAACCGAAACCTACGCTTTCTTACCTCGCGAAGCAGTCACACGCTTCCTCACTGGATGTGCAGAGTGCGCCCGTCGCCCGCGCAGCACTTCCCCACCCCCTCTACCTACTCCTTCCCCCTCCCCCACTCGACACTTCATCCCATACCTCCCTGCACCCGAATATCGAAACTGGGAATCCGAAATCGACGCTACAACCTTCTATGAACCGAAATTGTACACAGAGCTGCAACCGATGAAAAAACTTGAGAGCCCAAAAGCAGCGGAAGTTGAAGATCCTCCTCCTACATACATAGAACTAACTTCTAAGAAGACTTTTGATAGCCCAAACTTCAGTAGAATATCTCCGGTAGATCCTGCATTCAGAGAAGAGGAACCGATCAGAACAGACCCTGAAATCGACAAGGATGACAGTCTTATCGACGTAGAAGATGTCAAAACTGATAGCCCACCCCCTGCTTATCCAGAAAAAGAAGAAAGTTCTAGGCCGGAGAGTACTAGGGCAGCAGAAGATGCGAGTAGTGAAAAGACTGAAAAGAAAAAGTTTAATCCATTGGATGTCGCTAACTTAACGTCAAAAGACCCTCCAAAGAGGTCACCTTCTAGAAGGAAGCTGCTACCGACCTCATTAGATGGAAGCTATGGGAGATTCATGAAGAATTGGAGGTCGGATTATGAAGAGATGGACTATAGTGTGCCGATAACGACAGCGTATTTGAAAAGTATGAGGATGTCCTTCCAAGAACGGCTGGAGATGGAACATAAGGTAAGATTTGCAACCATTTAATCAGAAACTACTAGCTAATTCTATGTGATGTTGGAATCTGAGTGAAAGATTTTTAAGATGTCAGTGTAACAAAAGATTAATGATTTCTGGTTTCTAAAATTCTTAGCCCTTCATAGAGCATTCCTAGATATGGAGGCAGTACTTCTATTAAAACCCTTGACACAAGTCGACTGCTATTTTTTGTTGCGATTTTCCATGGTATACGTGTAAGATAAGTACCAGAATACAAACGATAACGACCCTCAAAGCATTAGCCAAAACATTATATCCTGTACACCAATAAGACAATTTCGCAGTATGAATTTCAATGAAAATTAGCGCCATCTATTGCGCCAACTAATTTCTTTTTTAATTTTCCTCTTAAGCTCTGTTATTAATTCATTCGACCAAAAGTCCTTGTCGTGCTAGGTAGCCGTCGCATAAAAACTATTGTAGGTTTTCATGGAAACATGTTCATAAACATTTTAGCATGTTCATTCGTGTGAAAATAATGAACAAATATAAAACAGGTTGACCCAGGCAAGCGATTAGGTTTTCCACGATATAAAATCTATATTATTTGTTACTCACTTCAAGTCTGTTTAAAAAATGTAGATAATATTTATTCTGAGAAAACTAGTAATTTTTATAATAGCAATGTATTTTCTTACTTCAATTTACTGGTATTTCAATTGGGAATAGCTTGGCCTTTTGTAGGTCGTGAGTTCGATTCTTCCCAGGTTCAGCACACAAATGCTTGTCCTGTAATTATTACCACCCAAACACAGAATAAACATAAATATATATTTGTTTAACTGTGGGGTTATTTATTTGGGTGTTAATATTATATGTAATAAAGTTACAAATATTCTAACAGTGTTCTATTATATAGAAAAGTACAAAAACTTTTTATAATCTTATATTTAATAGAAAAAGAAAAAATAAGAAGACAAAAAAGAAATGTCCACAAATATTTATTATTCACTACCGCTAGCCGAGAATGAGATAACCTTTATTTACAGCGGGCACATAAGGTATGAAGATCAAGCGCAATCCACATAAAATTATCATCTACATCACACCATCATTTGACTACGCTACATTTCAGACCAACATGCCAAAGGTCCACTGGACCCTCGGGCGCAAACCCACAAACCTTAAAAGTTACGGAATAACCCAAAAAAGATATTTTACAATAACACACGGACCGCAACTCGAACGAAATAATTTTTGCGCAAACATTTCGTAAAATAAACGTATGATTTCAAGGCGAGAGGATAATTTTATAGGGCGCATATTGTATCGTAAGATGTATGAACTGTAAGCAAATGGTTAATGTAGTGTAGAGTCATTATCAACAAAAGTGGTGGGTGAAATTCGTTTGCTTTCACGATTTCATAGAATATAATCTTAGTGGTCAATTTTTATGGGACCGTAGCTAAGTAGTCACCCTGACTTTGATGAGGGGGCGTAGCCATCTGCGACACAGGGGACCATAGTACAGGGGTTCGAACGTTTGTTGTTTATTGTCTCAATAACATAGTGAGTGAAAACACCGTTGTAAAGTGCTTTCTTAAGATATTTTTAGTCCTGTGAGCAAGTTAATAAAAAAAATAAAAAAAAAATAAACGTTTACACACTCATACCTCTGCACTAGGATTCCCTGTGTCGCAGATGGCAAGGACAAACACGCAAACACAAGACAAACACCCAAGACCCGAGAACAAACTTCATGCTCACCACACAAAGTGTGCCCCGGCCGGGAATCGAACCCGGGACCCCTCGCTTCGAAGGCAGGGCTACTACCAACTAAGCAATGGTTAATGTTAAAAAACCTAGTTGTCACACATAGAAAATTTTCTGTGAAATGTGCGTCGTTTGCACACCAAATCAAATAAAAGAAAAATATCGGTTCTTATATTGTCATTGAGATTTATCTTCAATGTATTTGTGTATGTGTTTGTTCCATGTATTCTTAGGTCCTGGGTTCGATTTCCACTCATTTATATGACGAACATAGACGTTTGTTTTATGCTCATGTATTAAATGTATGTATTTACAAAAAAAGCTCGAAGTATTATATAAGTCACCATCAAAGTATTCTATCAGTTATCTAGTTCCCATGTTACAAGCTATGCTTAGTTTAGGCTAGGTGGCGCTGTGTGAAATGTCCATGAAAAAACGGTTTTTTCGGTGCGGTGTCACTGTCATGTTCAAAAAACTATATTCTTAAAAATAACTAAGTTTAGAGCTTCTTCAAACCCTACTAGACAGGGAAGAATAATCATGAAACCCCTTATGGAAGGATTATTATTAGGTGGTATGAACTAACACTACCTGTATTGTATTTCGTCTCCGTGGAGTGGTCCTCCTAAAACCTTTAGTAAAGTTGGGTGTTCCTCGCCGCAAGCCCGCCTTTGTAGAGTTTACTGAAATTCACTCGATCATTTGTGATTTACTAAATACCTAACGTTATGTACATTTTAGTAAACATGCCTTACCAACTTTAGTAATAAACATCTAGTGTACATTTTACTGGGCTCAGCTCAGTTGGTAGCCTTCTGCGCCTTCTGCGTCGGTTCAATTCCCACTCAGTCCAAGATCAGCCTCTAATGTTCCCACTGCAGGTACACCGGCCCACGCCATGGAGCCGTCAATTATCCAAATTCACGTAAATATTTAAAAAAAAATACTGAACAAATATTCTGTCATTAATCTGGTTCCCATGGTACAAGCTTAGTTTGGGGCAAGATGGCGCTGTATGAAATATCCGTGACTATTTATTCATAAGTAACAGCTACTATTGATGTTTGAGGTGAGAATTTGACATTTAACTTACAATTTTGCTTGAGGTAGGCCCTTTAAATAAGTTACAACGTACAATATTACTTATATTATTATAATGGCGAAAGTTTGTGTGTTAGTAAGTTTGTCCCACGCTCAAACGGCTAAAGGAATTTGGATGAAATTTGGTTCCAAGATAGTTTATATCCTGGATTAACACATAGGCTATTTAAGATCCCGGAAAACCGAGGGTTACACCGCGGGGCGTAGCTAGTTATATTATAGAAGGTAAATATCAAACTTCATAATGAAGCAAATAAGTAATAATAATAATAATAATATACGAACTAATTAATTTAAATATAATACTAATTAATAAAAATATAATTAATTATAATTAATACACTGATATTAATACTTCATAATAGCAAGTGCGCGTGAGTTCATATAACCACACTGCCTCCAGGCACACAAGAGTACGAATTATGTTGCCAACATTCCTAAACCTCTATAATATATGAGTTTTCGAGAAACACAGCTTCGTTACCGTTTTTATGTAATGTAAAAACAAGATCGTGGAAAACTCATTTATTAAAAGTTTAGCAATGATAAAATTTTAAACTAACTGCACCGCACACACACACTCATACACGCATACACACGCGTGTGTAAATTTGTTACTCATTCACTCTCAAACAGCGCAACGGATTTGGATGAAATTTGGTACCAGGATAATCGATACATAAGCTACATTTAATAGCGGAAAAGTGCAGTATTACCTTAGGATGGCAACACGAGGCGTGTTGTTTATAGGCGGCAGTAACCACTTCAGGTGGGATGTCCCCCACTTTACTCACAAAGCCTTCAGGACCCGTCAGGATTGCTGAAAAAAATGGGATACGAGAGATCTTGTTTACAAAAGAACTGAAGTACCCCCATATTTGAAGCATTACTAACCACCTGCCAGTAGGGGGGTCCGAGAAGACCCCTTACGATTGATTCCGAGACGAATGGCGAACACAAAGGACGCTACGCCATAATCGGCGGCCGCATCTTTTCTAACTCATTTTTCTCGCTGGGTGGGTGGGACTCATCAACCCCAAGGGTGTAGGGTGTGACCTTAGGAATGATGAATCTGTAGAAGCGTTATTGCGAGTGGAGTGCTTCCTGGAAGTAGTTTTTAATTTGTGGGATTTTGTCGTTATTTTATAATCATTATAATGAGACATCAATTATTGTTAAATATGGGTCTGGTTGTATTTTATGTATGAAAGGAAATATGTTGTTGTTGAATAAAAGGTCAGATGTTTCGCTACAATAAAAAAAAACCTAGTGCAAACAAGTTTTTATCGAAAATTATTCAATTTCAATGAAACAACGAACACTGGAAAAGATTTTATTTTTGTAGTAACTGGTCCCCGCTACTACATTCACATAGAATTTACCAAATTTTTTTCGTGGAGCCCCTAGTTATTTTTTTTTTAAATATAAGTAGCCAAAGTTACTTCCTATAACATTAGCTATCTGCCAGTGAAAGTCCCATCAAAATCGGTTTCTCCGTTTCGGAGATTAGCCGGTACAAACATTTATAAGATTGTTTTTTTGTTGTATGTACCGTGCATATTACATTCAAATGCAATGTAATTTGTATAAGACCAAACAGATGCGCAGTTTCTTGCAAGGGTGGGAGGAGGGGAGGGGACCTAAAATACCAGTAGAACCTATGCCAGGTCCAATGTATTACTGCCACCACACCTGGAATCCACAGCCAAGTGAAGGAGCAATCGCGCTGCTGTGGTCCGATGGAAATTTGCGAGTGCCGGTGAAATTAGAAACCCATGAGACGTTACATTTTCGTCTCAAAGTGCCGGGAGCGAAGCAATGCGACTTGAGTATTCTCATACTTCGGTAGGAGAGGACCTCAGTCGATCTGAGACCTAACGTTTAGGTGGGCAGTTAACAGAAGAGCAACAACACTCCCAAAATCATTTATTTAGATTTCAAATATCGTTTGGACACGTCAAATTTTACACACACAAGTAAACATATTTGTGAGTATATAATGTGTCACAGGAGCTCTTTAGGTACAAAACATGCACACAGATATGTCAAATTACAATCAGTATTTGTATTAGCTAATCTTTTTTGTTAATTTTACGTATGTTTGGAACCAACACGACTTAACCTTAACCAACACGAGGGGATGAAACAGACGAGAACCACTTTTACGTACGTTTCGCTTCTATATGTTTATATTTCACTACGAAGGGGTGGAAAGGGGGTGTCACGGTATTAGACAAGACACAAAAACGGTGCCCGTCGGAGAAGTGGGCAACTAAGTTTTCTGGCGATGGTTTTTCTTGTGTTTTTTGGCCGTTACGTTATCGGTTGGGGATTAAAGTTGCGATGAGAAAAATACTTGTCTAATGGCGGAGAAAGTCCGTGTTTGTTTGGGTTTTGTATGAATTTGTGGTAATCAAAGAAACACGAACTTACTTGATGTGAATAAGATTTTTGAACTATTGATTTGTGAAGTATTCAATTATTTTTTAAGAATTCAACCGATAATTAATAATTAAGAATTCAAAGTCAAAATACTTTGTGTATTTTGACTTTGACTTTGACACTTAAGTTTGACCTAGCGCGAAATGTAAATGGAACAAAACTATGAAAATCAATCTAAGTTACTCACGAAGTGATGAACTAAAATTATGTAGCAAGTCGAAATATAGCGTTTACGCGTCACTGGTGATAATTATATTAGTTTGAAATTGAACTACAGAGGGCATATTGCAAACTAAAAGCGACAATAATGATTTTAGAGTTGCCGAAATAGACTTTCGTCTTGTTGGATCGATACAGTAATAAGTTTAGAGTTGCCAGAGTAGTCTATAGTTTTTTTGATGCAAACAGTTGAGTTTATTATACAGTTTAAGTCGCTTATACCAAAAACCGCTACCGGTTAACCTATAAAATCGTATGTTTGCTAATTTTAGAGTTTCCTAGTTTAGTCTAGTTGATACAGTAGAGTTGCCAGAATAGACTGTAGTTTTGTTTGATGGATGCAAATAGTATTTATTTTCCTCGAATGCAGTTTTAGTTGTGAAAAGTGCTTATACCAATAACCGCTCACCCTTTACTCTAAAACATACAGGTACCGATATTATTCATCGTTCAAACTCCTAATTTTAGAGTTGCCGAAATATAGTTCAGTATAGTTATTATAGATCGACAGGTACATATTGATATATATTTTTGTGTTCTTTTGATGTAAGAATCGACAAAAACTGTGTATATTTTTTACACAGTTTTAGTCGTGAAAACTGCTTAAACCAACAACCGCTCACTGGTAATCCCAGAAACAAATATATCCAAATTTCATTCACGATATGAGCCCAGTGAATTCATATATTTGTTAATTTAGAGTGTCTAAAATATACTTTACTCTAAAAAAAATATTCATTAAAGGCACAAGAATATGTTTAAGCACCTACTATGTTGGCAATAGTTAAAAATAACACAGGGTATTGTTACTTCTCGGCCTTGGTAGTTGGCCAGTTGGTTCTGTGATGCTCCACGTACCAAGTAGAAACTGATTTAAAGACAAGGGATCTCAGCTTCTTTCAGTCAAGTTGGATCGATACAGAAGAGTTGCCAGAGTAGACTATAGTTAGGTTCGAAACAAACTATAGTATACACCAAAATTATCCTCAAACTTTATGCAGTTTTAGTTGTGAAAAGTGCTTATACCAACAACCGCTCACCGTTTAGCCTAAAAACATACAGATCCGCATATTATTCACGATCCGATCTGAGTGAATAGTTACTCGTACAAACTCCTAATCTCTCACATCAAAGCGGTTGCACGGCGCGTGGTCGACGAATAAAATAGCTGTTGTGTTATTAACAGCCCCCGAGAAAAAAGGGGGTGGCGAACGTTCTCACTAGATACGACATTTTCTGTAATCTCTATTGATTTGTTTGGTAGCGCTTTTAGGAAATTAACAATTAGAATTGCGTGTTGTTTCACGTGTGATGTGCAAAGCTAAATACAAAATATATGCGCATGAATATAAATATTTTGTGTTCAGTTTTACTTGTCCTGACGATACTTGTTGGCATAGAAATATAAATTTTGAGTATTATTTTTGTAAATATGATACCATTTACAAAGAAATTTGTACTACTTTTTTATTGAATTTACGAAATAGGAAAAAATAAATTCTTAAATACAGTTTAAAACCTTTTATAGATAGCATTACTGCTTTAATTTAATTTTAACATTAGTTAAAAGCATCCAAGATACTGGTGCTCTTGTCCTTTGGATAGCTATACTACCTCTAAGCCAGGGTGGTGCCAGCTTTTGGATCACGAGTGGCTTTGACCAGAAGTTTTGAAATAAACGTTGAATACGCGATATAAGCTGTTCAAGTTGACCTCAAAAGGCTCAAATACATATCTTTTACACAATTTTCTATCAGGATTGATTTAAATTCCTGGTAGCAAGATAAAAGGCTGGTAAAAGAGCTCTGCAAATATCTACGTATCTTAATAATATTAATCCTAACCCATCCAGCGCCTCTACATCCGAAATTACCCGAGAAAAAAGGGGGGCAGGGTCGAATATCCTCGCAGGGGGTCGGCAATGGACTGAAGGAGCCCCAATCAATCTTACAAGTCGCATGCGGGGGCCGCCACCCCAAGAGCCCGCACTTTCGGGGGTTTGGGACGATACCCTCTTATGGTACCGACTGACCCTTGGGGAGGCGAAAAAGGTCAGAGCATAAAGTTTTTGTTGCCACGATATTACAGTGGATACGGTTCTGTCATTTTATTTCTGTATTAATGAATGCTTGTAATGTGGGGCGTGATTTAGGAGGCTCGAAAATAATTTCTTATCGTACGAATCGAAAAAATTTCACGAACAACTTATTTTGACATAAAAAAAAAATTAAACAGCGACTTTTTATATATCCTATGGTTGAATCACAGTATAAAGAATAGCATTAGCCCAATCACAAACGATTATATATTATTTACGAGTCGAGTAAATAAGATTTCACAATCTTAGAGCCTCCCAAAATATTCTTTACGCAAGGGAAATGCTTTGTTCTTAGCTAAACATCATTGTGTCTTAATTTTTTCAAGTTTTTTAAAAACAAAAGCCAGTCACGTTGACTTATTTACTTGAAAACATCATGTGGTTTCAGTTTCAAACTGTTCCTCAGTTGTACAATAAGTTAACACATGTTAATAGAAATACTATTTAGGGAAATAAGTATTGCCTTATTAAGTATTTATAAAGTACCCTAATAAAGTAATAAGGGTATTTTACAATGCATTCCGTAACATGCAGACTAATATTATTAATCACCCGTCTTTTCAGAATTTCCATTGCCTTAAATTTCTAAAAAACAGGATCAACAAACCTTAAATGAGTCATAAAATTAATTTAATTATTAATTAGATTAATTATAGATTAACTGAATAATTATTACAAACTGAAATTGCTAAAATGATCTGAAAAGTTATATTTGGTGTAGTCACCACCACTAAACATCTAATTTATAAGTAATTGCAACTAAAAGCACCCTTCGACTCGACAAAATCTTGAGTCAACGCTTCTGATGATGCCTTGTGAAGGAAAACGCGTGACATCTATTAATTCGAAGTTTAGAGGTGCCATAAATGATACCCTCTTTTTAGATTATCTTACATGGATTTTCGCATAGTAAAGACTGAATACATCAATTAAATTAATTTCATATATAAAATCTACCACATTTTCTTGCATGTTTAATTAACTACTGGAAATTTAATTGTATTGTGTTTTATTCTTTATGTGTTAACTTGTAATCTGTAATAGTCCTGTTTGTTACTCAATCACGCCAGAACGGCTGAACGGACCTGGATGACATTTGGCACAGAGATAGATTATAGTCTGGAATAGCACATAGGCTACTTTTTCTCCGGGAAAAATGTACGGTTCCCGTAGGAACTCGAACACCGCGGGGCGCAGCTAGTTCTGTATATTTCCCAAACAAAAATAAATAAATAAACTGTAATAGTCTTTCCTATATCGAAACCAATTTAAACTCTCAATCCAAAATAATTATCATACAAATTCAGTTACAATTCACCCTCTACAAACTACCCTATGGAGCTCATCGCGACCTTGAATTAGACATAAATAAGTTTAGTCCCGATCGATTTGCAGTTACATTATGGCCATTTCGACCCCTACGAGCGCGCAGGGTTAAAATTTCAACGAATTCTTCACTGTATGAATTTCGAATTTTATGTTGTAGTATTTAATGCCGATATTTGTTTAGTTCGGGGATCGTATTTAGGATGTTTTGGTTTGTAAACGTGTATTTTGTATACATGGTTAGTTGGGGTAATGTCATTATAAGTAGGTCAGTTAGAGATTTGGATCTTACACTGAGTTGCATTTATCCTGCTGCGTCCATAACCCAAGACGGGGATGATGCGTCTCATGCGCATGTGACTTCACCGGCACCCACACCCTTCCACCGGAACACAGTAATGCGAGCGCTACGCCTTTGTGGCAGATTTCAGATGTGGCGGCAGAACCTCTCTGCACGAACTTGGCACTAGTTCTACTGCTACTTTTGGTCGCTCCTTTACCCAGGGGGTGCGTGTAGGGAATCAAAGGGTACACACCCACGAACGCGAGCAACTGGACTCCCCTTGGTTTGTTTGAAACAATGCTGATAGAATAAAAGAAACGAAATAACTTCAAACGTATAGATATAGCCGTAGGGAGTTTTACCTTTTTAAGGTTTTCGTTACGTACCTACATAAACCCCTGTTTACCCTGTTTATCCGGGGAATAACAGGACAAAAGACTGATTAAAATGAATCAAAAATACCGAATTTAATACTTTCATCCCATATCACTACTATTTAAAAAAAACCGAATCGGTATACAACGGGCGAAAAAAGTCACAAGAAAGCAAAATATGCAATTTAATTAAATTTTCATTTAATAATATTGAAACGATTTTGATTAAAAATATATGGAAAGTATATCATTTTATATACAAAAGTAACTTACCGATTTTCAAAATTATTGAATTTTTTTGAATTGAAAAATATGTCGTCGCTGTAATTGAAATTGCGTGTTTTGCTTCCCTGTGACTCATTTTTGATAAATGATATTATCATCACTACATAGTATAAAACAAAGTCGCTTTCTCTGTCCCTATATCCCTATGTATGCATAAATCTTTAAAACTACGCAACGGATTCTGATGCGGTTTTTTTTAATAAATATAGTGATTCAAGAGGAAGGTTTATATGTATAATACACTAGCAAGTCACCCCGGCTTCGCACGGGTATTGTAGTTTCTGATACAACACTGATCCTTTACTAACCGTGCGAAGCCGGGGCGGGTCACTAGTTATAATAATATTTCTTGAGTTCTGACGTAACTAACATCAAAAACACTAATTGATAACCCCCCTTGGAGGTGGGTTGAAAAGAACGGTTCAATTCTTCTAACGAATGTGTAGATGTTACCTTACTAAAACTCTTTGTCTCATACTAGGGGGCAACACTACCTCTTACCCCCACATGTGTGCCGGCGCCCCGCCGGCGGCGACTCGACTAATTCCGTTAAAATTCCTCGCCATTATGCGCGCCTGGTAAGTACGGAGTAAATGACAGAGGGTGTAGCCGACTAGTGCCGCACCCTGGCTTGGCACGCATTTCTTTAGCGCAAATAATATGGTGAGATTGTGGCGGGTGAAGTCAGCGTGCCAAAAATGACATTTACGTAATTGTATTTTGACAGAACGTGAGATATTAGTTCCTTTAAAAACATTAACATTACATGGAATTCAAACATTATAGCTTTTTTTTTAACTGACATAAAAAATGGGAAGTTTCTCATTTCAACTGCAGGTTTTTTAATCACCATCAAGGTTCTTTTTTATTTGATACAATTTACCCGCAAGGCATTAAATTGTTTTATGTAAAAAAACAGGAGGCTGAAGATCTTTTGCAACACAGCAAATATACTACTTTTTCAATCTTTACCCGCAAATCCCGTTGCATAAAAACTTTGCACACACACACACACACACACGCACACACACACACATATACAAACGCTCTCTCACACACTTATCACACAGATTTTTGCCTAGCGCGGCCAGCATTGACCACTGAATTTTAAGCAGCAGAAAAACTTGTTCTGCTTTCTATTTACCTACATCTATAATACTTACTTGAATTGCTCTGTAACTATTTCTGTCACAAATAAAGATCATTATTATAAAATAGAGATGAACAGATAAGTTAAAAAACAAGTTTTTAATCTGAACTAATCTGGTTCGTAGCTACCCTCTCAAACCTTGACCCATTTTAATAGATAATTCCAAATGCAGTTTGAAGGGTGGCGTGAACAGATGTAGCGCAGCGGCTTCGATTCCCACGTACAGACAGAATGAGGTCATTATATTTTATAATTATAATTACTTGAATAATAAGAATAATCTTCAACGTTTACACCTTAGATTTTTTTCACATAATAGGCATTATTTTAAGTGGTTATAATATAATAACTAAAGCAATACGACTACGGTACTCTCTGACTGAAGTATGAGACCCAAGTCGCACCCCGTTGCGCACGTCACATATGCATGTGATTTCACCGACACCCACACCCACACCAGAACACAGCAATGCGAGTGCACCACTGCTTGGCGAATTACCAGGTGTGGAGGCAGTATTTCTCCGGGCGAACTTTGCATAGGTTTAGTGCTACTTTTTGTTGCCCCTTTAGCACCACCCAGGGGGTACGTGTAGGGATTCAAAGAGTACTCACCTGAGGACGTGAGCAACTGGACCTCCCAATATGACACGGGTGAATAGGTTTCAAACCAGGGATCATCAGATTGAAAGAATTTGGTGTCACTATACCATGCAAAGATTTTCTAAGCGCAATGAGGTAATTAAAGTAGCTTCATGATCCTGATAGCCTGATGGACAAAGGAAATAAATACGCTGGTTGGTACTAGGATTTACAGTAAGTAAACACAAGCTGCCTTCGCAGTATGTGCGCCTAGTAACTTCGTCAGCACGCGACCGCAGAAAAAAAAAGGGCAGGGGGTTTTCTAGTTATGTAATTTAATCTAATTACTGAACTGAAAGGCGTCAAAATTTATTAAACTGCTTTCTGACCCAACTTACTATTTTAATAAATTAACTGAATTAAAAGAAATAATTAGCTATTAACTTCCATGTCAGTATATTTATATTGTTCAAATTTTTTTTTTGTATGTATACATTGTTTCTTGTCTTTTTTATGTTACTTAGTGACGGAACGAGCTGAGTGCCGACCTGATGGTAAGTGGCGACCCCCGCCCATGACAACAGTAATGCGACTCAGTATAAGATTTGGATCTTACACTGAGTCGCATTCATCCTGCTGCGCCCGTCACCCGAGACGGAGATGATACATCTCTTGCGCATGTGATTTCACCGGCACCCACAGCAAGGGAACACAGGAATGCGAGCATTACTGGTTGGTGGCAGATTCTATGTGTGATGGCAGTACCTCTCCGGTCGAACTTGGCACAAATTCTACTCCTACTTTTGGTTACGCGAGCTACGACTTCGAAATTTAGGTTTATTTTATAATTTTATGTCACAGGCCATTCTTTGTACACTCAGCATTTAATATACTTACATAGAAGTTAACTCACTATCGAGAATTTTACACAGTTTATTTTCATTTCCAATTACCGTATGGATGTACGAAATATATCATAGTTTGTTGGAAGCAGGTTTTTAATAAGTTTTACTACGTTATGAAGAAAGTTTAGTTTTTGTTTTCTCATTATTACACACTTGCCGTAAACTAAATAAAACATTGTACACAACATACTAACAGTTCTGAACCCACAATATAATTTCAGAGCACTACTACGGCTAAGCGCTGCTGGCAACTGAATTCTGTGAAAATTACAGGCTGCTAAGAGTTTTAAATACGGGGTCTATAATATGATTAGACTACAAATACCTTGGTATCAAAAGACCTACTCTGTCTCAGTTGAGGGCCTTTCGCTCTCGCCAAAAGCCCGCGTAAAGTTATCAAGGCCATCTGCGGCCAACAGTATTATTGTCTAGTGAAAAATCTACTCAGTACCAACAAAATATGTTAAATCTCCATGGAGCCTCAACTTTCAACAATTCTACGTTCATACACCTTAATATTATGAAGTCTTGGTAGCGTTAAGAAGGCACCTGTGGGACTTACCAAACTCGCCGTGGTTTTACTTGTACCTCTTTATATGTCCTGATTCCCTGGTATTTCGTGGCCAAATTACCAGGATACATTTTACCTTATCCCCTTCTAATACAGTTCAAATCTGGAGCGCGCATGCAAATGAGATTTTACTCCTCGAAATAATGTCCGCCGTCTTCACATGTTTTTCCCCGTGGAATTACTGTGTCTACATAGAAGGAATTAACGACTGGACCTATCTAAATAAATTTATTATGATTTTTTCCATGTATTGTAAATATTTGAATAAAGTTTTTTAAGACGAGAAAAATTTTAAAAGTGTCCAAGAACTTGGGATATTTAAAAAAAAAAATTAGACGCTTTTTCTATGGAATTTTTACCAGTTGGTACACGTGCAAATTTTGTTTGACATGTGATTGTCAAATTGTCTATGACATTGCAGCGTCCGTCGGATCCGCTTGAAGATAGGTAAGTAGTTAATAACATTATTTTGTTCTATTGTCAATAGTTTTTGCAGCGCACGCAAAAATAGGTTTTCGATTTTACACCTTGTGTTACAAAATAGCAATTTACACTAATCCCTGATTTTGAAGAAAAAAAAACATAGCCTATCATAACATAGCCTTCCTCGATAAATGGACTCTACCCAACACTGAAAGAATCATTCAAATCGGACCAGTAGTTCCAGAGATTAGCGCGTTCAAACAAACAAACAAACAAACAAACTCTGCAGCTTTATAATATTAGTATAGATATACACTCGTAATGGATAGAATTAGAATAAGATAATATAATTGCATAAATGGAATCTGATCTCGATACCTTATAATATCTTCACGATTCAGATCGAAAAAGATTGATTTCCATATTATTGTATAATTGTTTAAAAACAATGTCTTTATAGACTCCACAGCTTTTTATCCATCCCTTAGTTTGATAGACGTGGATACAAAACTTTTTCTCTAGCCACCCTACTCAGCCGGAGGGTTGGACTAGGGCCGTAGGGTGTAGAATACCCGGAAATGGGTACATCTACCCTATATAATAAGTAGCGCCAAAAACGATCGTCATTGTTAAACAAAAAAAATACTGGAGCCTCTGATTCTTATAATAATTTCGGCTTAAAACTAGTTTTGTAATGTGCAGGAAAGTTGGTAGTTTCATTTCTTATATCCAATAGTAAAGTTATAATCCACTCGGCAATGCATCTGCGGCCTAGGGTTGCAAATGTGTATAGGCTACGGTAACCACTTAACATCTGGGCCAGATTATAGTCAGACTAATATAACATTAAAAAAACCTAGAACCTTAGGTTTAACAGCGTAATTTGGTCTCGGATTTCAAAATGAATGCTGTATGAATAAGCAGTACGATGGACATCGAGAAGATATTGTGTCTTTACAAGAAATACAGTTAATAACTAGTTATTTACGGTTATAGGTTGTCAATAAAACGGTAATATTATAGGAACAGATCTTGGATCTTGGATCAAAGGAAACTGTAAAAAAAATTAAAAACAAGGCCGCCTTTTTTATAATATACTAGATATATTAGAAGCACTATCAATACGTATACATATTATATTGCATATAATGTATAAGCAAATCGATCAATCAAAGCGCAGTCTCGTCTAGCTTAGATACAATACTTAATAGTATTTTTTTTTTGTATTCGTACATAATTCAATATCTGGATGTTACGTAGTAACACATAGTAAATATACTTATGCTTGTTACACAATGTCTGTTCTGGGTGAGAATCGAAGTCACGAACTACAGCGCAGAAGGCAGAGCTGCTAACTAAACTGTGTGGCTTCCACGATATTAATTTTACCCAGTAACTAAATTTCCACCTAACTAAAAATAATCTTTCACCGCCTCTCTACGGAACCCTCTCCCTGCTTTCTCCATGTACCCCAGCCTACCCCTAGGGCCTATGGGGGTATTAATTATACGTACTCACATAATAATGTTCTATAACGCGTCAGTTTGGTTTTATTTCTATTATATTTTATTGGGCCATAGTGAGTTTGTATTTAGCCTGTCTTTGAAGCGATGGGTAGCAGGTTCAATTAATAATAGGTGAGATTGAGGTCAGTGAAAGTTTTGTTTGGTCAATAGAAAAAAAATATAAATAATGCAATCAAATTAATATTATAAAGGCGGCGAAAGTTTGTATGTTGTTTTGTGTGTTTGTTACTCCTTCATGCTGAAACGGGTCAACGGATTTGAATGAAATTTGGTACCAGGATAGCTGTATCCTGGAATAATGCATAGGCTACTGTTGATTCCGGAAAATTACGGGCAACACCGCGGGGCGCAGGTAGTACAATGTATGTCCTAAATCTTGAAACTTAGTCAATAAAACGTATGTCCTAAAATTTATGTCTGAACACTATGGAGAGACCCAAGTTGAAAAGCATTGCGCTCTTGAATACTACCTCTCGACTGTAATTTCACCGGCACCCATGAACTTTGACCCAAAATAGCAAGTGTCTTAACTTTGTCTGTGCATGTCCATTGATTCCGTGTTACGAAACTTCAGAACCGGATCTCATTACCGAAAAAGGCTCCCACATCTAATTCCAAAAGTTATCTTGACCACTCACAATTAACAAGCGTGTCTGAAGTAATAACACTGAACGCACGCTTTAATTTCAAACCCACCTTACGTACCCATGCCTACCCCATACGTGCACCAGGGGGACGGAGGGGTACGGGTAAAGCGGTCTACGAAAAGGGGTGGCGAATTTTTTTTCTGATTTTTTCCCCTCCTGATAATGCTCTAATGGTCGCCCGTTTCCTTTTCGGCATTTTTTGGGTATTTTTTTTACCCTAGTTATTTGCCCGTTTCTCGGGAAATCTGGCAAGAAATGTGTAGACCGGATACGGTAATGACCACTCATTAGGATTCAAGGATTGTGGTTTGTTTCATTATGATCCTAGTATCCAGTAACAGCCAAACCCTATAATCAACTAATATATATCTGGAGATGAATAAACATGGCAACATTGTGATCTATCAAAAATGGACCTTTTCAATAGATAATTAATAACAATGTTGCTATGATAATAATCTGTTAGTAGATTATAGGTTTCGGCTTTACGTAAAAAATGACAAGTAATAAGTAGTAATACAAAATACTTTAAAAAGTATCGATTATCCGAATAGTTTTGACATGATCGGGAAAATTCTAAATAAAATATTTAGGTAAATATATAATAGTTTAACCAGAAACCAGTATAAACCAGAAAATAGTATTAAGTTTTTGTTTGATGAATTTTTATTCTTTATAAAAATACTGCCTACTGCAGCTGACGGATCAAAAGATACAGCTTTTTGAAGTCAGGACAGACGGACAGACGTTGTAGGTTTACTGCCAAACTACTACTAGGAATTGATTGATAGCAATATTATTATCTGTCAAAAAAGTCCATACATTTTTGACATATGATTATAGTGTTTGGCTGTTAATAATATCCAACCTTTCGAACAATATAATGCCTCATCCAGACATTTGTTGTCACTGTCACTCACTGATTACGTCCATTGTTTACTATTGTGCCTTCCACGGTCAAAGAAAGTGCTATGATTACAAATATAACATGTTTTTTTTTTCTATTGTGTAACTTATACTAAAAACGGTGGCGTAGAAAACTATTATTGTGAATTTTATAAACAATCATGGTTGTTTACGACTTTTACCATGATTTGTGAGTTTTGTTTAAGATAATTGATGGATCAAGCGTTTGAAAGTCCTTCTGTTCCTTCAGTTTTGTTTGTTAAGATGATCTGAAAAGGGTAATTAGTAAATTCACCGATCTAACGATAATGGGCTTTGATCTACAACGAGTGCCCAATCCGGATTGGTAGATGTCACATGTCTTCGAGTTTTTAGTTCTAAGACGTGCCGGTTTCCTCACGATGTTTTCCGTCAACGTTTCGAGAACGTGTTATTGCATATACATTTTTCAAGTGAAAAACTCATTGGTGCAAGTGTGGGTTTTAATCAGCGACCTTCAGATTGAAAGGTTGCGTCTTTGCCCCTGGACCGCCAACAGAGACTGTAATTGCGTCGAAATATCGGGAGTCAACAAAATTCGCAGTGTTATTAAAACGTATATTATTGTAAAAGTTGTCAATTTTATTTGAGGCATTTAGACGACGCACCCGTGAATAGCCGCCTGGTTTTACCTTTAACGGAACTAACGGCCTTTACAACCCTTACTTACGATAATTAAAGTGTAAAAACCTACATTAGTTTTATTTCGGCATCGATAAATTTCACGCCAGCCACCCTTGCATAATGCATGCAGCGAAAAAAGTAGGAAAAATCGAGGGAAATGCCACCCCTTGGCTACCCCCGCAGGGTCTTTGGTACCAGGAGCGCAGGGCGCGCAGGAGGTCCGTAAGATTAATATAGTACGGACGTACGGACGCCGCAGCTTTCATTAGAACGCGGGCAAGCGTGAGTAATGTTGGCTGAGAAGGGTTCCATTGAGAATCGTCGCGTAGTTTATTTCGTTTTTATTTTTGGTCTCAGTACTGCACGTTGCGCTTTAGTCTCTTGAGAATTATGTTAATACTTTCTGAATGTGTATACGTGGATCTAACAGGTATTTAAAAGGCGCGAATCTGTACTACGAATAAGTCTAATATAATCTTAATAGATATAAATTACGTGTCACGATGTTTGTCCGCGATGGACTCCTAAACCGATTACCTATTTTAATCAAATTTGTACACCGTGTGCAGTTTGATCCAACTTGAAAGATAGGATAGCTCACATCTCAATTTATGATCGCAATATTATCTTATTGCAAAATATAATATCGTATGACAAAAACGTTAGCCACAGCAACGCGCGGCCGGGTCAGCTAGTGAATTAATAATTCTTAATTACTCAATATGATGATGAATTTTTTTAAACATCTTATCTATAAATGTGGTTTGATTTTGATTTCTTTTCACTCCAGGATTGATGTAAAGATTAGGTAGGCTATGTCGCGATACAGAACCATCTATACTTTCCAGTACTAATAGAAACTGAGCAATAAAAAATCAGTTGTATTTTAATTAATATTCCACTGTTCTTATTCTAAGTGACTTAGCTTGCGATGACTTCTTGCCACTAACTAAATCCTATTTCAATCGGCGAAACTAAAACAAGTATTTTGTATAGAGAACCCTAACTACTACGGTTGAATTGACTAGTGTATCCCCTTGCCCGGCTTGTGGTCTTTGGATTTCTCTGTAAGTAGCACTAATTAAACGCATTTGAGTTCTGTACGGACCCCTAACTGTCGGGTAGACTCGCCTAGCGTATCCCCCGGTTCGGCTTATGGTTTTATTTAGATTTCGCTGTAAGTAGTGCTAATTAAAGTTTTATATTAGCGGCCCGCCCCGGCTTCGCGCGGGTGCAATTAGCTAATGAAGAAAATGTGGAGTGCGCTTAATATTTTTGAAGTGAAAACTTATTTAGGCGCGTTGGGAATTTTTTGAGATGGTCAAAAACCATTGAGATCACGGCACTGTTACCGTTACCGTTACCGACCCGTCTGTATATAAGTATCTGTAGTGTAGTCTGCTTCTGTTGTCACTTTTGTCGCAGTACCGCTGTTTTTTTTCTTTATAAAACTAAATCCGATAAAAGACGGACTTGTTTAAAGATAACTGATGCTGCGCCCGGTCCGTATTTGAATTTGGACCATTCAGTAGCATATGATACGAGCTCTTCTTTGCTTTAGAAGGCGTTACATACTGGATTGTTTGTCACCATACATTACATACTGGAATGACGGAGTTTTAAATCCGCCCTTGACCTTATTGACTAGTATAGGCAGGAACGGTATCGTAAATACCCCTCCAAAGCACGGAAGCCCTCCATTCAAAGGCCAATAAGCGATCACCCATCCAACTACTAACCAGGCGCACAATTGCTTAACCTAGAATCGGTGTAGAACATCTTGGCAAGCTTCGCCAGAGGACTAAACGAGTGTTTGAAATAAAATTACTTGTCAAATAAATAAACACAAACTAGTTAATCTATGGTTAAGATGCGTTTATAAGCAAACCCCTCTGTAGACACCCGTTTGTAATATATAATTACCAGTGAATATATTTCAGTGGTGCTTACAACAGTTAAATCAATTTGTCTTTAGTACCGTCAGGGGTAGGTACTTACGCTTAGTTATTACATCCCGAACGTAAGATATAGGGGATGGGCGTAATATCACTTCCTGTCGTAGAGGGGCTACGGCGTAGCGCACCCGAAATGTTGCGTGCTACGCATCGCTACGACTGCGTGCTACGAAAGTGTGATCGTTGAGTGAATTATTCAATGTCGTTTGTTTGACGAAAACAAACAGATTTTATGTAAACAAAACGGCATTATGGTATAAATATATCTTTTTACACCCTTTTTGTGGCCAAGAGCATGTCACTATAATCTATATATATAAAAGAAAGTCGTGTTTGTTACAACACTTATAACTCGAGAACGGTTGGACCGATTGCCATGGTTTTTGATTTTTTGGATTTGTTTCCGTCCCGAATAGCAGAATAACTATTAAAAACATTAGAAAATTAATAAAATCAATTTATCCCCGTATTCTCCACGGGAACGGGAACTATGCGGGTGAAACCGCGGGGCGCAGCTAGTATTATATAAAACGCAAATATAAATATGAAATTCATGGACATCTCTCACAGAACAGCCCTAACTAAGCATAACTAGCTATGGGAAACAGATAACTGATAATAAATATTAACATCGAAACACAGAACAACGATCTTCGTCACACAAATGGTCGTCCTGAATGGGAATCAAACCCACAACTCGTAGCGCAGCAGTAAAATGTTTCAAAATTCTTTACTTATTAGATAACGCACGTTTTTGTATATCATAGGCCATAAAGAGCACATGTTGCACCTAAAATTATCTCTTCTCAAACTTTCCTACTAGTAAGAATATATTTGTGGGCACACACACCGCCATCTAGGCCCAAAATAAGCGGTGCTTAATACTATAGGCACAGGATTACTGATAGAACTTTTCTTATATAAATACATACCAACACCCAAATACAGAACACACACATGCTTGTTCTGGGGAATCAAGCCTACATCGCAGAAGGCCTACAACCAACTAAGCTGTGTGTCCACAGGATTATAGCTCTATTTTATTTTATCTAGATATGCTGGGATATTGTAATAATGCCTGCTTTCGTAGTTTGTCATTATTTTTACTTAAAAAACATTATGATTAGGAGTGTATCAATCATAAAGGGTAATATGTGAAAGCCCCTCGCTCGCACGTGGTGTAGTTGAAACGTCGTTCTATTTCTATATTCCTAGTCATTTACTCGTTGAATAATATTCAGTTGATCAATTTTTACAGGATAAATTAACGTAACTTTGATTCAAATTAAGAATGCACGGGTATTTTAATAGCTAATTTTCCTTTTGAAATTGTCAAAAATATTGAAATTCTGTATGTATCGATTTTATTAATGTCAATTTTATTATTCTCAATCTCAAAGTCAGTTCATCGCACTTGCTAATATCATGAGATCCTTGTTGTGATTTTACTGCTAATGATTACTATCCTACTGATAATGACATTCTCATTTATCCTTCTTTTAAAAAGAATCAAAAATCTTTCCTGTCAACCTTAATATCAATTTAGAACTCTTATTAATATTTCTAAATCTGATAACATTATTAATATGTCTGTATTGTCTATGCAGTCTTGGTAGAATAGTAACGTTTAATATTCCATTCCATTCGCCTGGTTCTTACAATAAAGCAGCACCTAAAAACTATGGTACCCTACTCATTAGGGGCACATCAGTCACAAAGAGTACATGTCCGAACACCCCTCGCTTGCATGTGGCGTAGTTATTATTTCTTAGCCTCTCTCACCCACTGGCCCCCTGGTCATGTCGACTCGCTACACGCAGTTCGTAAAGGCAGAATGGCTTGAGTTTATTTTTCTCTTAGGATAAAAATGTCATAAAAATGTATATCTATTTAATATGTTAAAATAATGTATAGAACTTAGACAACAATGTGGATATTGTGTCAGCAATCTTGACACTGACAGTTGTACCATATATTTAACATATCTGAATTTTGTTCGTAAAATTAGTTCGCACTTTGTGTGCTTGTCAATGTATGACCCTATGTATTGTCTTAATTTTGCCTGCGCATAGCGGTTCACCAATCTAGTAAAATACATATAAGTACCAGTCACAGTTTTAAGTAAGTTATTTTAAGACAATATCACAGATGCCTGCGGCATCGTCGGCGTGAAATTCTGAGACTGTATGCAATCATGAATGCAATCACCTCTGAATGCAATCACCTTGTCAAGTTTCTCGTACAAATCCTTCCCGTAAACGCACACTAAAAGCGCTTAAGCACAAGCTTAAATGTCCTTTTCCAAGGGCCAATCTGTCTCTATACCAAAATTCATCATAATTAATTCAAGCGTGAAAACGTAACAGTTACTTTCGCATTTAATATTAGTTTGCATATAAGACACATATTATATCTAAAGGGAAATATCTAAACGAAATCTGGACAATTGTTTCTTTTTACGACGATTATATATTTAATAGTTCTCTATTGTTGTTCATAACTCAATTTATATCTAAAAGTGATGTTTCTAAGACCTAAGTCCAAATTATCCGTTCTACCATCACGAAATTCGCCGTGCAAACTAAACGAACTGTTTGTAGGCAAAAAGTAGAGCTACCTTCCCCCTGCTTTTAAACCTCAAGCGTCCAAGTGCGGGGAATATGAAATTTTCGAAATGATAAAGCCGGTAAATAATAACTAGTACGCCCGTCTAATGTACTGATGGCAAAACAAGCTTAGTGAAAATTCTTAGTTGGGCGGACGGAGTAGAAGAGCATTGTGAGCAAGTGAAGGAAAACAATATGGCGGCGGAGAGAAAATGCCCACCCAGCTAGCTACCACCTTGGAAATCTAAGTGAAGTTCTTAACATTGTGGTTCAGACACCTCATTTATTAGCCGATGGCTTCATATGAGTCAGGTAACAAAAATGTTCATCGTGCATGATATTAAACTAATTATCTAATAATTAATTAATAATACGGTTAACGTTCATTATTATTAACGTATCATATATTTGTTTACTAAAAATAAAACATATATATATAATAAAAATAAGTATGACGGAGCATAACTTGAGAACGATTCGAAATTTGGGTGGTATTTTTGTACTGGCACCTATGCGAAGCTGGGGCGCGTCGCTAGTATTATCATAAATAACAAAACGTAAGACACTGTTTTGGTTCTATGGTCTGGGTACTGTTAGTAAAGTAACTAAAAACCTTCGTTTAATTGTGACTATGCAAAGTAACCTAAACTAACAATGTAACCAAACCGATTACAAAAAATCAACTGTTCACATTTTTATAACAAACTAACGTGTCCTAATATATATTTAAATCCTTATACTTTCCTGCTGGCTAATCCTTCAATAATGCGAAACTTCGACATTGTAGTTAAAATGTTTAATTATTTCGCGTAAAACTGTTTTACTACCAGTACCGGGGCAGCATGGTAGCAGCGGGGTTCGTGTGTCTGCTTCCACATTACTCGCAAGGCGGGTACGTAACCCCCTACCGCCCGCTACGCTCCTAGTACACCCCGAGTTTTTATACCTTCCGTACTGAAGTAATCAATTTGTGACTCTTAATTAATTAAGAAAAAGCTAGGACATTCTGAAAATGCAAAAGAAGGGATTAATTTGCAAACACGTAACTTTTCAATACAAAGGGCGAGATCGTTATGCTCTACGAGTTGTTATGTCGAAGAAGGTTCCTTTAAATAAGATATTAGAGATACTTGAAAGAAAAAAATATTGCATAAACTTCTTGTCGTGGTAATGTGTACTATTTTGTATATTATATTATATATTATATATGGTATTCACAAAAACAATAAATGTTTATGTATTGTATCAGTGATCTGATTCCTATAGTACAAGAATAGCTTAGTTTGGGGCTAGATAGCGAAATGTCTAATAATATTTAATTTTTATTATTAAACTGATACTAAATAACAAAATAACCAACCTGTCAGTAATTTTTTTAAATATTGTTGTCCTCACAATGTGCAAAAGTTTTCCCTGTAATATATCGAACGCATCATATCTCGTTGCACCAATAAAATTATAAATAACTAGCTTTTGCCCGCGACTTCGTTCGCGTGGACTGCAGGTTCGTCCCGTCTAGTCTAAAAATGTGTTTTTTTACGACCTCACATTAGAAACCTCAAAAATTGTAGCCTATATGTTATTCTGATGTATAAGCTATATTGTGGTAAAGTTTCATTCAAATCCATTCAGTAGTTTTTACGTGAAAGAGTAACAAACATCCATACATCCATACATCCATACTTACAAACTTTCGCCTTTATAATATAATAGTAGTAGGAAGAATTATTATGTAATCTAAGACATTAATTTGTCCGTCGAAAAAGGATCACGAGAACGGGAAAACATTGTGGGGTTAAAATAGAAAAAATGGTGTGATATTATAATAAAATGCACAGCGAAATTAAAGTGTTTTTTTTCTTATTGTATGTGATATTGGCTATTGGTGGTCGTATTAAACATACAAGCAATTTTGTACTGAGAATTTCCGCACAGGGCTCAGAAGAAAAAACTTCTTACAGAAAATATGTTGCCAATATTTTAAATGTGATAGTTTGTCGGTATGTATGGTTGTTCCTCCTTCACGCCTCAACGGCTGAACGGATTTGGATGAAATTTGTAATGAAGGCTAGTTTTATCCTGAAAAAGTGAATTCCGGCTATAGGCAGCTAATAATTAATTAGTTCACATGATTTTACCACGAAAGTTTTGGAATTTTGTTACGTTTTAATTATGTTATTTATAGAAAACAAAACCCTTTGAGTCTAAAAAAAACTCATGTAACAGGAAAATTAATTAAATCGCGGTTGTCCGAAAATAACTGAAGATTTTGCATAAATTTGACGTTGGTTAGGTCTGGGCACTTTAAGATTCACACTTAATTCCTTGACCTATGAGAGAGGCAGCTAGAATAACGCATTTATGACAAATGTATTCTGTCTCCTGTATTTATTTGATTTAGGGTTTGCGGCACGATGCCTTTGTCAGAGGAACTACATGAAACTAGAATCGCTTTCGACAACAACACTACAGTAAACATTATGCTCGCAATGATCAAGAACTACACACTCAGCGTACACATGGTAATATAGTGGCGTCCTCCCACCCTAATTCCACAGTTCTATACTTTCCTTTAGTTTGGTCCGATACCCGTCGTTATCTAGTTAGCCGGGTCGACGAGGGTCCGAAGGGTACTAGGACCGCATAGGTAGGCAGGAGGCTCGCGTGATACTCCCACTATTTATAAACGATACGCAGCCCGCTGAGGGATTGTGTTCGCAGATACCAATTACCTATGAGATTCTGGTACATTTACAACGATTGTTATTTCGCTCGAGGCTTTTCACGTTCTGTATGAAAATTCAGAAAACATGACGCGACAAAAGACGTTAAAACGAAAAATATAATCCGTATACCGCCACAATTCATACGTAAAGGGGCCCTAAAGGACGCCTCCCTGCCCCCATATAAATTTTACCTTAAAAATCCGCAAATTCGGGACTCGGGCACGGTCGCTAGACCTTTCCAAAAAGGGACCGAAAGGGATTTGCCTTGGGATCGGGCTAGGGGTCTGCACTTATACAAAATGTCCAAAGACCCGCCCGGCGCCCCGAGGGTCCAAATGTACCTAGACCGGCGTAAATATACAAGTTTGTTGTCTAGTATGGTGATTATGTGAGTGCCCGTCAGGAGATATGAAGCGGGTTGCTGGTTACTTTTGCGCACATTTTGGGAGGTTGCATACTATTTTTGAAAGTTCAAAGCTAAAGCAGAGGTTATATAATAATAATAATCTATACATACAATATAATAAAATCGTAGACTTGCCGTGTCTGTATATTAAAGATTTTTGCAAAATAATAACTTTGAGACGTTACGAATAAGTAATAGAACGTAAAAAATCAGTTTTTGTAATTATAAATTCAGCACAGCGCGAAATTAAGCGTAGCTTAGGTATGGACACCAGATTACTGAGAAGTATACTTATAAAAGTACTTTACTTTGAAAATAGATATATATCTTTTAACACTCAGACAGAAATATTACAGAACATTACGAGTGACTGATTCAAAAAGACCTTTTGAGAGATAGATTACAAAATTTTCAATAACTTCAAAACACTTTTTAATGGAGTGAAAAATTTTGTAATAATTTTGTCGATAAATTGTTAAATCGCTGATGGAACAAAGACTCCTTTATACTCATAGTTATGCGTAGTACCATTTTAATGGACCATGATGTATTTTTTTGCCATGGTTTGATGTTTGGTCCTCTCATGGTTTTTCACTTAGATCGTCAGAAAATTTGGCCCTTCAAACGCCCATGCACAGCACATCCTTCTACTCTGAGTCCTTTACGGTTCGAGCTGTTCGCCTGTGGAACGCTTTACCTGTGGAAATCAGGCGGGCATCTTCTCAGTTCACCTTTAAAGAAAAATTGAAGCAACACTATTTGTCAGTTGGTCGAGTTTAGTTCTTTATAAAACATTTCCCTAATATCCATTAGTAGTATTTTTATTTATTTTTTATGTTTTCAGTTACTGTTATTATGTAGGCACATTATCTCTATTATCAATATCTATTTTTATTATGTATTAGTTTATTTTTTAGATATGTTATATTGTGTATTCGGATTTAATTAAGTATTAAGTGATTGAGTTATAATATATCATATTTTTCCTTTATTCTCCACTAGTATAGTCTGTGTATGTATACCGCCGTCCTATGAAGCAACACATGATAAAACTCCATCCTAAGGTTGTCTGGAAGAAATCGCTTTCAGCGATAAGACCGCCCATTGTACTAAATCTAAGTATATTTATATGAATATTATGTAAATTTTATGGTGTACAATAAAGTGTTCATTCATTCATTCATTCATTCATTCATTCATTCATTCATTCATTCATTCATTCATTCATTCATTTGGTGTTTTTTTAAATTATAATATATAATTGCTGTAATGTGTGTTCTTTACAGGGCTCGCAATATAACTCTTCTAAAACACAAGTCGCATAAAAATGTATTGATTGGTTTAATTTCATTGATTTCAGGTAAGAATCATTCGCTATCTTCATCACAGCCAGTAAGTAAAACACAAATTAAGCATCTTAAATATAATAGATACATTGACACAAATACTGAATTCTATGGTACATGTTTTATGTTACAATGAGCTTCGAAATTCAAAGCTCTCTGCGAACTTTTTTCTAAAAAGGTTTTTTGTAAAAAGTTTTAATATTGCTCACAAGTTGCGTGTGCACTATTTCATTAAACGCGCCGCGCATGTTCTTGTGAAAGGGTTGTTTATGAAATCATAAATGCCAAAACGTTACACGATTTTATTTTTAATATAAATTTGTATATATGTACATATCACCTAGCGTCATTTAGCACCAAACTAAACCTAGCTGTAATATGGGAAATATATTACTGAGAAAATTCTTAAAGGTTATTTTTGTACCTATATGTATACATGTAATACATATTACACAACAACACCCAGATACAGAACAAACATAAATGTAAGTCACACAAATTCAGGGGTAACCAAATTCCTGGGTGGGAATCGAACCCACAAAGCAAAACTAATACCTACTCAGCTGTGTGGTCAGTTAAGAAATACTACAGATAAATTAAATTATATTGCATACGACTGTTATTTTGTTAATTATGGATTACTGATTAAGAGTTGTTAAAATAATTACTGATTAAGAAGGAGAACAAAATTGATCCAGTTTATCTAAAATGTCATAAATTCATAATTTCTAGATTTCTTTATCTATATCATATTTAATTGAAAATTTTTGTTACGTTTTTTTTATGTTACCAGTCTGTGTTTACCGCCGTTCTTTGCTATTGGTGTGACGCCTTATGCGCCTATTAAAACAGTGACATCCACATCCTTCCACAAGAACACAGCTATGCGTATGCGCCGTTTGTTGGCGGCGTATTACCAGGTGGCTGGTGAAATCTCTTACTTTATAGTTGGCCACGAAAAGAAGCTACTGAAAAGTGGGTTGACTATAAAAAACATCATTTTCAAATAAAAAAATAATTAGAAACGGCATAAATTACTGTTAAAAATTGTGATCCTGCGATCTTAAACTAAGTGGAAGGGTGGACGCAGCAGAATGAATGCGACTCAGTAAAGATTTGGATCTCATACTGAGTCGCACGCATTACTGTTGTCATGGGCGAGGGTCACTTACCATCCGGCGGGCCTTCAGCTCGTACCATCACTAATTCGCATAAAAAAAAATTGCGCTTGTTCCTATCCGCCGGTCCGTGGGGATTCTCTTTTCTTTTCCAGTTCTCTTAGTTATTTACCAAATCCTAAGTGTTTGAAATAGAAAGTTATTATCGTAGGTATATTTTCGATAGCGTATTCCATCTCTAGTATATTCAGTCACGCTAAGGGTCGTGTGTGCCAGGGGTGTCGAGAAAAAGTTATAATAACATTAATGTTGGTTCTTTTGACAGCCCCGCTCGTCGTTAGCAGCCCTGCTCTCTGTATCTTGTCATAATCTTTAGTGTTGTGAATGCTGGATAAATTTTATCGATATCGATGTCGATAGAATTCGATGGTCTTAGAAGAATCTTTCTTATGATTTTAGTCACTGTACAGTGCAAATAGTCATGTTTTGTCTGAATATTTCCTTATATAGAAATTAGAATTATGTTTTCTTTAATAAATTTGTTTGTAATTAACTAATTATGTAATGAGATTCCGAAAAGAGAAGAAGGATGTCAGAAAATTATTTTATTAGTATCATAAAATGAATGTCTCAAAGTAATACGTCATCGTCAAATTTGGATAATTGAATTGAAAATAATTGGTTGAAGGTAAACTGGACTAAACTACAATTACAATTTTTATGTTTTTTTTAATGTTTTTGTGATTACAATACTGTTATAAAAGCTGTTATATTGTTACATTTCGATCAAGCCTTAATAAACATTTTGTATATATACATATGAACACCCAGATAGAATAAACATCTATGTTCATCACACAAAATGTTTTTCCTGGGTGGAATCCAAGGACCTACTGAGCAGAAGGCAGAGCGCTGATCTGTAAGGCCAGTCACAACGAGGTCAAAACATTTTATCGTCTATAAACATATTTTCAAAAAACTTATACACAAATGGCGAGATGAGCTAGACTCCTTTTCAAAAAAGAGGGAAGGAAGGCCTTGCAGTGGGAAATCTCAGGCTTATAATAAATAATAATAAAAAATATTCTATCGAGCATTATCATCGACTCATACCCACCACCACATCACTAATTACGGGCGCAGACGGTGTCGGGTCGAGCCAAGGGTACAGTCGTGAATTTTTTCCCCAACACCCCACACCCCACAGGAAGGGGGTTTCCTGTCCCCCGGACCCTTCTTAACATTTCCCTGGCTGCGAGGCACTGAAGAAGCTTATATGAACCGTCAGAGCCGTACCAAGGGTACATGAAAGGAAACAGTATTTATCGCTATATCCGCTCCTCTCTGGTTTGTGTTGGTCAAAATTATGTTGCGTTTCAGAGACACATTTTTTTTTTTCAATTTTCTTATGTTTCTTTATTGTATTGTATAATATCGCAGGGAGAGAGATTTTTATTTACAATTTATTTTAGCTATTATACTTTTTAAGCCTTCTTAGGCATACAAAGGAATCTATAGGGCCATCTAAAGATCTTTTCTAAGTGTTATGTAATTCACTGCTGGGTGGAATTGTATGTACAGGAGTACTGTACATAATTATATCTCAAGATGCATCCATAAGCACATTTATAAGCGAAGGTAAAGTAACTGGAACAAAATGGTAATTAGCGTTAAGTTCATTCATACACTTTTATTCATTGTTGTGCAGAAGTGAAATTTGCAATGGTTCCGTAGCTGCGTTGCTAGTAACTTTGCGAGGAGTCCCGGATTCGATTATTTATGACAGCACAAAGTTTCTTCTGGATTCCAAGACCCCAATGTAAGCTTTGCAACGAGCATTTCAATGAAGTGCTTCTGTTCTGTCGGCCCAAACCAATCCCTAGTTCCAACACTGACCGCTATATACTTTCCAGGGTTGGTAGACCCTTTGAGGGTTCGGTGCTAGGGACCTGCATTCCCTTTCAGACCCGACCTTTTGTGTGGGTTTACGTTTGTGTCTAAACTTGATATAGCTTCGCAACGATCATTTCTTATGTGTTCTTATATATAAAATCCACTCCATATCAGCCTCTAATGTTCCCACTGCAGGGAAACCGGCCTACTCTCGATATTTTTTGGAACTGAATGTCCACGGGAGCCCAATTCGTATTTGTCTTCGAATTTTTGGTTCTAAGACCAGTTTTTTTGGTTGTGCCAGTTTCCTCACGATGTTTTCCTTCACCCTTTCGAGAACGTGGTATTGCGCACATCAATTTTTCAAGTGAAAAACTCATTGGTGCATGTGTCATGTAAAATTACGCGGGCAAAAGCTAGTATTATTTGAAATTACAAGTCCATGATACGTTTTATCTTCATAGTATGACAGGCACGTCTACGTAGACGTGACAATTGCCACGTTCCCCGATAAAAGTGAAGTCGCCTAACTTTTCGGGGAATAGGTGTCAATCATAAGTACAAAACAAACGAGTGGACTGATTTAAAAATTAAAAAAAAACAACTTTAAGTCTTCTTTTATTTCTCGCCCTACCATTTTGAAAAAGGTTCATCCAAATTGGTATACAAAGGCGAAGAAAAAAGTCACAGGAAAACAAAACATGCATTTTTGACAACTTTGCTACCAACTAAGCTTTGTCGAGCCTTCAAGAGACCAGCCTATAATACAATTAATAAATGGTTAAATTATTATTTTCGAATTATTTCCTGACTAGCCACCCGCCCCGGCTTCGCACAGGTAGATTTAACATTAGTAGGTATTTAACAAAACTGGCCTAGTTTCTACCGGCGTTACTATTGCATATTTTATTGACAATAGTTTCACACCTTGGGTTATATTATCGAAGTTTTCATACGGATCCCTAACTTTTTTGAAAATATTCTATAACTTATGTTCATTAAAAATAATGTAGAATTCTAATGGTGAAAGAATTTTTCAAATCTGTCCAGTAGTTTCGGAGCCTTCCATTCAAACGGAGAAACAAATCCCTTTCTCTTTATAATATTATTGTAGATGTGTTTCCATGACTCACATTATAATCTCATGAGCGATTAAAGTTGCCCTCAATTTTTACACAATACACGCTGACATTGACCGCTATTTTAATGATTGCAGGATCGATAACATGACACCCCACGAAGGGATATTTATTTACCCTCGAGCGAGATGTCGCCAAGATTTATAAATTACTCTGAATCCCTAATGGCCAGTTAAATTCTACTAATATACTGCAGATTACCATAACAACAACCATACCATAGAAAGATTACGTTTTTCAAAAGATTTCTTCAAAATATCAGATTACTAGATGATAAAAAAGCTTGGGAATGAATTTACTTCACTCTAGACCGTATTCGCGAATACGTAATACTGTCTCCGAGGGGTTTCTTGTCTGTTTCTTACCCTCGGGTTTGCTGGTGAGGGTTAAAACAGACGTAAAATAATAAATAAGACTAGCTAAAATATGAAAACTCACTGTAATTTGGCATATCTGTGCGCATGTAGGTAACGTGCTTGGAGCTTCTGTGATACGTTTGTTTGTGTAAAATTTGACGTGTCAAAATGATACTTGAGATCTAAAGGAATAAATGATTTTGAGTTTGAATATCAACATTGCGGATTGCTCTAAATGTATGGAACTATCGTTGCTAGGGCACACGACTCCGTAGTTATTAGCAGCCCTGCAAAGCAAGATATCATGGGTTCGTTTCCTGACCGGGGACAAGAAGTTGTGCTCGGGTATTGGGTGTTTGTGTTGTTGTATGAGTGTATCTTCGGCCAAAATGTAAAATAGTTAATTAAGGTTGATTCTATTATTATTATTTCCATTTTTTTATTGTAGATACCATTTTGTCTTTGTAACCAGACTTGTAGATTCCCGATTTCTAGATTTACAGTTTCTTTTTTGATGATGTAATTGAATTCTTATTTGAATCCTTTTAGCTCATTAATAATCGTTGAGGCTCGTGAAAAAATATGTTTCTATAGTCATTTCTTCGTTTTGTCCAAGCTTGCCTTGTTACCGTTATTCACAGAGCAGCGGATTATGCGGGTTTAATACAGCACGGGTGTGCGCGCCCCTTAAGTGCCTGTGTCACGAACCAAAAGGCGAACAAAGTAAGGCTCCTGCAGTCTTCCCTAGAATGGCGTCCGCTACGCCACGGGGGTAAACTTTACCCCAAAACACCCCCGGGTGGGGTGTGCCACCCTCGGGGCTCTGAGGACGTCTTTGAGCCCAACTTTAGCCGGGAGAACCCCGAAATTCGGAACGCCCGATTACGAGTTGACGATATCTTTGGAATTCTGGTCTCCTGGTGGCGCGTGGTTTTTGTAAATGAGAATTAGCTGTGAATGATTGCTCGTATTTGTTACAGAGAACAATTTTAACAGACATGCCAATTTTAACTATTAATTAATTAGCTTATAGCGGATATTAGTCGGAGCGGTTCATTATTCATTAGAAATCCTAAGTAAGCAATTCAAACTTATTTATTCCTTTAGATCTCAAGTTGACACTTCAAAATTGACACTTACAAATCAATATATCTCTAAAATTAAACTAAAAGAAGTGTCTGTTTTAATAACAGAAACCGACTTTAATAAAAAAAATAAAAGTGGTCCGGAAGCAAGTAGTAAATCAATAAATTTATGAAAACATTATGATTTTTTAAATTAAGAATAACATTTATATTTCTTTTTATTTCTTCTCACTGGATTCATCTACGATCTTTTTATTCTACGTAATCCTAATAGACTAGCAAAAACATGAAGACTGTACTTTGACACATCTATGTGCATGTAATGTGCCTATGGAGCTCCTGTATCACTTTATATGCGTACAAATATGTTTACTTGTTGTTAATTGCGACGTGTCCAAACGATACTTGAGATCTTAAGAAATAGAGCGAGTATTGACTCAAAAATCAAGTTTATAAAAAAGAAAAAAATCTTCAATTTTAGCTACTGGCCTGAGCAGCGTAATGGAAACCATAAAATAAAAATATCGAAGTAAAACTCCTAAAAAGTTCTAAAACAGATCCGAATGAAGCACCTATTACAGGAAGCTAGTACAACCGGAAATGTCGGTTTTAAGGCACCAAGGCGTTTTATCACCACAGACGGGCCTAGAGAACTAGGGTTGTCATGCAAAGTTACACAAATAGCCGGAGTTTTTTTTTTATGTGAATGGGTGACGGAACGCGCTGAGGGCCCACCTGATGGTAAGTGGTGACCCTCGCCCATGGCAACAGTAATGCGTGCGACTCAGTATGAGATCCAAATCTTTACTGAGTCGCATTCATCCTGTTGCGTCCATCACCCGAGACGGAGTTACATTATTTGTGTTGTTTCAGTCAACTGATGCTTTTAAACTGTAAGTTTAAACAGCCTTAGAGTTGATGACTGGCCTCATAGCTTAGTTGGTAGTAACTGCCTTCTGCGCGGTCGTGGGTTTGATTTCCACCCAGGACAAGAATTTGTGTGCGAACATAAACATTTATGTAATTATGTTATGTAAGTATGTTTTATAAGTATGTATGTATTACCAAAAAAGGTACTATATGTATTATCAGTTATCTAGTTCCCATATTACAAGCTATGTTTAGTTTGGGTCCAGATGGCGCTGTGTGAAATATGTTCAAGAATATTAAGAATATATATTAAAGCAGCAAGTAAATGGTGCAGAACTTGTGTCGGGTTTGTCTGGCACAGTACTGCCTCCACAGTTATCTGCCGCCAACTGTGGTGCACTAGTATTGCTGTGTTTCGGTGGAAGGGTGTGGGTGCCGGTGAAATCAGGCACATCACACATCTCGGGCACAGAGGGATGCGACTTGGGTCGGAGGGTCTAGGTCGTACTGCTGTTTTTATGAGCGAAGGTAACCACTTACCATCAGGTGGGCCTTCAGCTTGTCCCGTTACTTCAGTATCATAACAAAAAAAGCCGGATTCATCGTGAATTGTCCGTCTATCTCCACTTCGCATGCAGCACTAATAGCCTAGAGGCGAGGACGCGCCTTACGACCCATAGAGTTAAGATAACAAAAGGTTTATGCCCATTTTGTATTTTTTAAATGATATGATAATATTGGATTAGCTTCTTGTTACGAGAAAATACCTTGACATTATTAACCGACTTAGAAAAGGAGGTTCTGATTTCAGCTGTATTTTGGACGAGCTAATTGTGGACTGATTTGGATGGTTCTTTTTCAAGTGAATTCCAAATGAGTTGATAAATCAATTGAGTAGTAGGTTCCGATCCGTGGCATGAGCTATCTATTATACATAACGAGTTTCATTCAAATCCGTTGAGGCGTGAATGACTAACAAACACACATACCGACAAACTTTCGCATTAGTATGATCATTATATTTGGGCAAATTAAAAAAAATCATGGAAATTTTTACCCAGAGCCATCTAGCCCCAAACTAAGCATAGGCTATATGAAGACATTAATGGAATAATTATTAACAGCTATTATTTTTAAAATATGTACGTATGATCCTAATTATAAAAAAAGCTTCATGCCCGTTATAGACTTTGAAATCATCCAACCGATGTGCCCCAAACCGGTTTTATTAGAAAAGCAATAATGCAAAGATGGTTTTAAACCACTAAAACAGTACATTAGGCACAAAATGTATTTCATTTTTTAGCGTAGTAACAGACGCCGGGTATCCGCCATTACATAATAACGCCAAGACACATAACGAAATATATGTGTTAGTCACACAAATGCCTCCTCCTCCTCGGTGGAAATCGAACCCGCGACCCACAGCGCAGAAGGCATAGCTACTACCAACTGTTGATATTTATTTTGTTTGATATTTGTTTAGTTTTTAAAACCCTTTTTTATTTTCAGTTCATATTTTTTGTACTTTATTCTCTCCGCTTTAAACACCACCGGATCTATGCGCCTTAATCTGTGCCATCCGGTCCGTTAAAAAGACACCGGGGCCGATGACACTTGATTTGTGCCATCGAGCCCGTTAAACGTCGGGGTCGGCACTACCGGGCTCGTTGGAACAATTTTTCCCAACAGGCCCGTTACCGGGGCGGGACCACCGGGCTCGTTGAGATATACCCGCTACTACCAACTGTGCTGTGACGCCAGTAAGCTATTGGCAAGTATAAAAATATCGAGAATAGTTTTAGCTCACAAATTTTAACGCTAAGCTAAGCTTGCTGTCACGAAGTGTCGGGGAAAAGTCAACTAACGTTATTTGGAATGTACATAAAACTGTTTTTATAGATTATGGGTTATGGAAAGGTGTGGGTGCTGGTAAAATCACCGGTCCGTGAGACATAACATCTCCCTGGTGATGGGCGCGATGCGATGCTTTCATACTTGGGTATGATCTAAGCTGTAATTGTTATTGGCGGAGGTAGCCACTTAACATCAATCGGGGCTGAGAGCCTGCCTGATAATTGCTTGAAAAAAATTTAATCAAATCAATATGAACATAACATATAAGCATAAACAAAACCTGTCTGCCTGACTGAATATCAATGGTACATCTTACTTAATTACTGTTTATTTTGAGCATGTACGTACTCATTATCATTATTCAAACAATGAACCTTTGATATAACTGTTTCCTCACCCACCAGGGGTCCAGAAGACCGCAGGAGGTTGCGATTAATTACGAAAAATCAGCGAAGCTATACAAGTACTCTGCCGGCGCCGCTGGCCGACCGGATATTTCTTTAGCTGTCCAAAGACCCCCCCCCTACATTATGGGAGGGAGATATAAAGATACAGACCCCCACTTATCCCGTACCCGGTCCTTTTGCTTTTATAGGGGGTGTGTATAAAACCGAATCGCCCGGTTTTAGCGTGCTGTTACGACCGGGGCCGGCGCGGTCGCATTATACGATACTCTGATACTACACCGTGAATATGGCGCCCTGGTACTTATATACAATGTTTAGACGAAAGTCCAGTATGGTCAATAAAACGCGAATGGGAGCATAAAGAGAATTAGCCTAAAATGTGGAAGAAAATCTGGGTGCTATTTTGTGAGTAAAATGTTGATTTATCTCATAAATTTTGTTACGATGGGCGATTTTATTTCATTGACCGATACATTTCGTTTAATGCTCGAAACGTGCCAGTCTCTTTCATAACACTGTCAAAGTAATAAGATAAGGCTTCATATATACCTACAATCATAAGTATTATTGAGTACCGGCGTAAAGGAGTCTAAACATTGGTTTTAGCTGTATGGTAGCAATTGAATAACTTTCTGCAGTGTTTTAGTTCGCTCTATAGCACAGAATACCTAACAAATGCTATACTTATACCTAATGCTGAGATCTCAGAACGCAAATATCTCAGAAAGGTGCAATCTCAGAGTGACGCTATCATGAAACCCATATCTTAGAATGGAAGAAATCTCTGAATAACACAACGTGCTATTCTTGTACATCGGAAGCTTCAGGCTTCTTTTAAACTCCGACTCTGGACTTGTCATAAAGTTAAATACTGACATACTGACAACAGACGTAAACTTGACAAATAAGACTAGCTAAAACATGAAAACTGACTGTAATTTGACATATATTCTCAAGTGTAAAATTACTTACTACAGTAAACTTGAGCGAAACTTATTTAGTTTAAACTTGCGTGTAAAATTTAACGTGTCCAAACGATACTTGACATCGAAAGGAATAAGGTTTCAGTTGGAGAGGTTTGAGTTTACTATCGGATCGCAGTCACGGTGAAAACTGGAGCTTTTCATAAGCCATCGGATAAAAAAAGGTGAGATAAAGCGACAAAGTAATGCCCAGTTTCACCGAAAACCTTTATCTGTTAGTGGGCTTTAGAAATGAATCAGTTATAGTGCAGATTCCAATTATTCGTTTAATGGAAAATGCGGACCGCAAATTGTTTAGCGATGGCGTTGGGAGCGTTGGCTACAATATATACAAATATAAATATATATTGTAGCCGATAAAACTCTCTTTATTATTTTCATCCCTTATTTCCAAGCCATGTCGGAGGCCTCCAGGCTTGGAAACGATACGTAGAATAAACAAATAGTTTAATAAATCCATTTATATTTGTTAATATTCTCTTATTAATTGTCAAATTATGAAAACGCTTGCTTCTCTTGAGTCTTGGCACGCGTGGTATCGGGATAATATATATGTAGTGTATGAGTTATGCGAGCTCAAAATTAACATCTATATTAGTGATATTTATAAGTATATGTTATTTGCAATGTCCAATTATATAAATTACACGACTAAAAATCGTGTTCTTGTCAACATCACACGGTTTTTCACGTAAATAATGACGGATTAGTAAATGTTTTCAAGCGCGACTTGAGAGGCAAAAAAGATATTGATTAAAAAAAGCAAATAGCGCGCTAGTCTACTCTGACAAGCATTAATGACGTTAATTACTTAATAAATTGTAAATTAGCAATCTAATATTTGAACATTTTTGTTATTTCACCTGCTTTATGTCTTGATACTAATAAGAGCAGCGCCTGTCATTTTGATCTCCGTTTCGATTATAAATATATTTCATTGACTATTTTTGAGTCTTGTGTCAAAGGACTTTATGTCTGTCACTTTCATTTTGGCATTAAATATTGGGAATGAAATGGTCGTTGTGTTAATCATAAATTATAAACATAAATTAATATTTTTTAATTAAAATCCGTAACTGAACCAGCTATATTAAACATAGCTCCTTTTCGAAATGCAAGCAATACTGACCAAGTCGAAGCAGTCAACCACAACTGAAGTTCACTTTGGAAAATGGCGAATGCACAAGAAGTGCGAAGCCAACACAAGAGGGAAAAAAAAAAAAAACATAAATTAATGTAAAATTAAAATTTAATTTCATATTTTTAAATGTAATATTTAAGGGGCTTTATTCCTTATTAAAAATCAGGTATTAAATTGTTTCATTGGTGTTTATTTTTTCTGCAGCATTTTCTGGACTCTGCCATTGCTTCTAATAAGGACTTTTAATGTTTTTTAAATGACTTTCCTAATTGAAAACACGATTCTCAAACTTAATATTTGTAAGTACAATATTTTATGAACTAATAAAAAATATTTTTGACAATTTGTACACTGATTTACTTATTTTCCATCAAATTTCGTCCATAATAAAATAAATGTACTTCATAATTTCCACATGATGAACGTCTACGTAAAAGAATTATAAAAGAAAATTTATTTTCGATAACAATAAAATGGGGGCCCTAGACATAGATTGGTCAACCAAGCTATGTCTAGGGCCCCCCATTTTATTATCTCGTGGGGAGCCAATACTAACCTAAAGATATTAATTTCTCTTTATTACCAGGGCGACATGTGCTTATAAGATGAAGGTAACTATGTTGTTACATTATTCGGGTGGAGGGGGCGGCGAAGCCGTATAAAAACGACAATTTCACCCGCCTCGCCCTTGCCGCTCCTTTAGTAATTAACTGCCTAGCGGTTATGTCATCCTGGTAACGTTTTGTGGGGATGGTTTTTTTATGTCAGTTTGACAGTTGACCTTTTGAAAAAATTATGGCAAGTGCATGGTAATTAGCTTTTTTGCGAGCCATTGGACGACACCTTGTGTGGAACGGAATTTATAATATTGATGGGGTACATCATTAATTTGACGGGTCTCTGTAGCTTAAATGGCCTTTCGGAGCACGGTTCACGGTTCGATTCCCAGCCGGGGGAAACATTTTAGCGCCGAGCATGAAGTTTGTTTTCTGGGTGTTCGATAGCTTTGTCTTCCGTCACAAAGAAAATACAGTAAACAAAATTGTAAATATTGGGTGTTTTTACAGTGCGATATCGTATGATATTCATTTTGTTTCTTAGATAGTATTCTTACTGTGAACATGGTGGACTTGCACAAAATATCTTGTGTTAATAATAAGTGTTTTCTTCAGATAATGAATTATAAAAGCGTCTGATTGAGACCTACAAAGATCTAAGTATAATTTATTTTACATATTTTTTTTACAGATTATATTGTATTTTACAGATGTTTATAGTATAAAAACTATCGTTATGGAATATCTGTGAAGCTGAGCAAGAATAAAAAATATTATTTATCATTCTACATTAAAAATATTCTAAATTCTTATTTTTTTTTAATTAAATGTTAAAAGGAATTCTTTTACTGAGCCCACAACGGTATGGTCGATTATTTGTCCAAATAATCATAATATATAAAACAAACATTGTTTCTACCTATGTCCGTTACTGACTTTGAAACCATTCAACCGATGTGCCTCAAACCGGTTTCATTAGAAAGGCAATAATACGAAGATGGTTGTAGACCACTAAAACAATGAATTAGGTAAAAAATGTATTTACTTTTTAGCACAGTACCACAAGCCGGGTATCTGCTAGTATACGTTTAAATAAATAAAAATAAATTGCCCGATGATTGAAAGATAATTACTTGAGAACGGCTCGACCAATTTGCCAGGTTTATTTTTATTGCTAATTGTTATGCATGGTTTGTATGAAAGAAAAAAACATATTTATTGAATGTTTAAATTTAACTAATATGTATAAATTTAAGAGTGGGAAGAGGTTTTTAGCTGATAGGCACCGCGATAACACCTCAAAAGTTGCAAGCGTCTATAGGCGACGGTAGCCTCTTACCATCAGGTGGGCCGTTAGCTTCTGTGCCTCATCATTCTAATAAAAAAAAAAAAAGTTAAGGGCAATTCTCATTTTCTCATTAGTAGTTGTAGTTGGGCGGTATTGTGTTAATATTTGGCATTTTTTAAATAAAAATTAAACCTGGGCATATTTCACCTAGCTTCTGTTCTAAGATACGTATCTTGTTTTATAGAAGTTCCTATCTTTAAGAAGTTTATTTTTTTATACAATACTTTTATAAAGTACAATACTTACTATAAAGTATACTTTTTATAAGTATACTTTTTTGCTTTTTTTCTTTCTTTAAAAAAATATACTTTTTGCTTCTAAAACACTACCAGTTGGTACCTTACAGTGCGCCATACCACCGCTTCAAGACAGATTTCGTACTTCCCACGGAGTCGTTGACAGGTAGTACCTAATGGAAGCCGAGGGCGCGTGAGCGGGACAACAGTTAAGAAACGGGACAAAGCATTAGACAGCGTCGGAAACACAAATAATTTTGTTATTTTCAATACAATGACATAAAAAAATAGATTATGTAAACATACTAGTTATTAACTACTTAACAAACCAAAAATTATCATGAAATTCCGCAGGACCCGAGAGGACCATATTTTTTTTCAAAACTGCTATTTTTCATTACTTTTTCTCTTATCATCGTGACTTTTTTCACTAATTTCGTTTTTACAATCACAGATTCATGGCAAAGATTTATTTATAAACATTAGATTTCAACCGCAAGTGCAATGTGTACATTTTAGTTCTATTTAGTTCTTTATACCCAAGTTCAGCCTACTATGGACTTTTAATTTAATTAAAATTATACGTAACATTGCGTAATGTCAAATCAACACTCTCCATTGGGAAAGCAATTACTATAATCAATAATATCTACTAATACAAGATACCTACCATCAATACAAGTAATTAGAATTATTATAAGCCGTGCAAAATTAAACCTAAACGCATAGTGGTAAAGTCCAGGAGTCTCCTTGGATGCACAACCTTTTAAGCATCTTTACATTCGCCGGCCAAATAATTCTGTCACGCCTATTACAAGAGAGATCGGTGACCCAGTGAGTCGGTGATAATTTTTTTTATTTTTATTATAAGCAATGAAATTACAACTTATTTCCAAAGTGTTTTGCAGTCTCAATGAACCTTATTTAATTATGGGTTGCCATATCGTGGACGTAACAATTGGAAGCTCATTGCCGCTACAGCTATTCCACGAATAACCCAGTTAATTATTTTCACCATCAGAAATATCCTAAATAAAACTAAAAGTGCATTATTCTATGGATTATGTTCTACTAAGCAGTTTGACAGTTGATTTTCAAATTGTGAATCAAGACAGGAAAACGTATGTTGCGCCAGCTAGTCCTTATTAACTTCCAAGTAGAACGGATAATAAGCCTTAGCAATATAAATAGTTTGATACATTACTTTTCATTAAACTCCAGAGTTTCACGTTCTTGTTTGTTTCGTAAGCGGGCAGGTGGTTTGAAAACTGATAATACACGAAACATCAGACTTAATAATACACGACAGAAGACGACTGAAAGCGGTCGCAAAATAATAAAAAAAAAATATTGGTCAATTATAAACGATTACGTGTTTCCGTGCTTCGGGTGGCTTGGAAACTCGCTTACTCACACGAAAGAAAGCGATTCCAAAATTATTTTTTTATTAGTCGTTTATATACTGAATGCTTCCGTGCAACAGAGTTGTCGACATGAAACGAAGATACGAATATATCTATCTATTTATATAAAAAATATCGTTGTCGTGTCTGGTGATGAAAAAACGCCCACGCATGCCTCTTTGTGCCTGTTTAGCAGTTAATTACTTGTATGTATGTGTGTCGCAGATAGTCCATGTAATTGGACACTTGCCGTATTGACCGACCAACATTACGTCTTGATATACGATATTGCATCTTTATTATGATGGTTCAGTTCTGATCTTGATGCATGTTAGATAGTTAAAGTATAAGTAGGTATAAATACAGAGTATGGTGGCCCAGGGGCATAAACGCCGACTTTCAATCTGAAGGTTGCTGGTTCAAACCCACACGTGCACCAATGAGATTTTTCACTTGAAAAGAATTATGTGCGCAATACCATGTCACGTTCACAAAACGGTGACGGAAAACATCGTGAGGAAACCGGCATGTCTTAGAACCAAAAATTCAACGATATGTGACATCTACTAATCCGGATTGGGCTCCCGTAGTAGATCAGAGCCCATCCACTCTCAATTATCGGGAGTAGGCCGGTGTCCCTGCAGTGGGAACATTAGAGGCTGGTACGGAAGGTATAAATACATATTTTCGAGGACTGGTGTAGGTATAAATATAACAAATATATTCATGTATGCCTTCACAAAATGCCATAACGCCACAAAAAATTACATGAAATCACATGCGCATGAGATGTATCATCGCCGTCTCGAGTGACGGACGCAACGGGGTGCGACTTAGGTCTTATACTTTGGTTGGTAGGACCTAAGTCGTGCTGCTGTTGATATAGGCGGAGGTAACCACTTAAGATCAGCTGGGCTTTCAGCTCGTCCAGTCACCTTGTTAAATGATTGGGTCGACCGATACAGCTGAGTTTGTGTTGTATTCGTAATTGACAGTACAAGGTTTTGTATGAAAGGATATTTTTAGAAAAGTCGTAAATTTGGATGGAAATTTTGTATGAATCCTGGCGGCTTGTATATATCGATAGATATCAATTGCCAAATGTATGAATGAGTATAACGTGAGATCGGCTCGATATGGCTGATTTTTTTATTGCGTCACCTTTTTCAAGGATTTTCAAAACAGTTTTAACATACAATCTTTTTCTAACAATTAATTGTTAGAAATAGATTGTATGTTTTAACATTTAACTTTTTTGAAAATCCTTGGTAAATTTCGTAAAGTTTTGGAATGTATTATTATAATTATAACAAAAACAAATTGTGTATTTATGTCTGGCAGAGTTGCTTGGTAATGCATGACATCTCATGTTAAGCATATCACTGACCAGAAGACTTTAAGTGCTCTGCGGCAGAGTTCTATATTCATGGCAGTTCGCCAGGTGACCATTAAATAAAACAAATAGATCCATTCAAGAAACGAGAAACTGAAAATAAACTCGATAGAAAATTTCAGTTTAACTAATATTATAAGCAGGGCTCTGTGGTTGGTAGTAGCCCTGTCTTCGAAGCGAGCATTAAGTTATTGGGTGTGTGTGAATATGACTCCGCCCCTTTTTGTCAAAATAAAACACATTTGTTCGCTTACAAAATTAAAAAAAAAATTATTGAAAGTATGCTCCATCTGCAGCTACAACCTTCGCCCATCGTTCAGGTAGTTTTCGTATTCCTTGCTGGAAGAAGTCCTGGTCTTTTGAGCTTATCCAGTTGTCAATCCAAATTTTGATACTTTCACATGAAGTAAACTTTTCTCCAGTAAGGTCTGTCTGCATCGTCCGGAATAGGTGGTAATCCGAAGGAGCTATGTCTGGTGAATATGGCGGGTGGGGTAACACTTCCCAGTCCTGTCCCTCTAAATATCTTTTTACGACTTCTGCGGTATGCGGTTTGGCATTGTCATGCTGAAGAACTAATTTGTTATGTCTATTCACCCATTCTGGTCGTTTTTCTTCTATGGCTCGCTTCAAACGCATTAGTTGTCGTCGGTAAACTTCTCCATTAATAGTTTCAGAGGGTTTGAGCAACTCATAATATACAATACCTTTCTGATCCCACCAAATACAGAGCATGACCTTGGCACAGTGAATATTTATTTTTGGCTGTGATGGGCCTGGTTCGCCTGGTTTCACCCAAGCTTTTTTGCGTTTAGGATTTTCGTAGTGTATCCATTTTTCGTCTCCTGTGACTATCCGATGCAAAAATCCTTTTCTTTGCTGTCTTTGAAGCAGCATTTCACAAATGGTTTTCCGACGTTCCATGTCTCTTTCTTTTAAATCATGTGGAACCCAGTCACCGGCTTTTTGAATCATTCCCATCATTTGTAAACGCTTTGCAACAGTTGAACGATCAACATTTAATGCTGCAGCTAATTCTGATTGAGTTTGGCAAGAATCTTCCGCCAATAATGCTTCCAATTCAGCATCTTCAAATTTTTTTGGTGGTTTTCCATGTTCTTTATCCTCAGTACTAAAATCGTTATTTTGAAATCGTCGAAACCATTCCTTGCAAGTTGTATTAGACGGAGCATGCTCACCATAAATCTCCACAAGCAAACGATAAGTTTCCGCTGCAGTTTTCTTCGCAATAAAATAATGTAATAACACTTCCCGCAAATGACGTTTATTTGGAATAAAAACCGACATTTTCGAAAAGGTGAAAACAATTGTTGCTTACACTTCAACCAAATATCATAAAATGCGTTAGATAGCTGACATTCAGTACTATCGAATACAAGTATGGTCATTTATTAGTACACGTAAACAATACTAAAAACGACATCTGTTGAGAAAGGGCGGAGTCATATTCACACACCCAATAGTTCTCGGTTCTTGGGTGTTTGTCTTATGTTTCTGTGTTTGTTCATGCCATCTGTGATACAAGGAATCCTAGAGCAGACGTATGAGTGAAAAGAATAGAGTGATTTTTTTAGAAATAACAGTACACGAAAATTTTATATAAAAGTATGTATGGCACTATCGAATCGCTTTAAAATAAATAAATAATTCATGGACATATTTGACACAGCGCAAGAATGAATGTGACTCAGTGTAAGATCCAAATCTTATAGAGTCGCATTACTGTTGTCATGGGCGGGGGTCGCCACTTACCACCAGGTGTGCCCTCAACTCGTTCCGTCACTTAATCAAATTAAAAAAAAACCTTCGCGCTCAAACGGCTTAACGGATTTGGATGAAAATTGGTACCAGGATAGATCTATCCAGGATTAACACATAGGCATAAACTGCGGGTAACACCGCGTGGCGCAGCTAGTCTATCATAAAAATGAAAACCCTCGGTATCTTTACGCATTTGTCTTAGTTGGATTTGTTGTAAAATATTTGTCAAAACAAATTGTTGGTTAATTTCAATTAATTTATTGTTATTTAGTCAAACGCGAAAATAACCTGAAACACAGATAATTAAACAATTCAATCCACTGCATGTAGCCACAAAAAAATGCTAAAGAATAAGAAAATGTATATCGTCGAAGCCAAGGTTGCCCATTTCTGTATTTTTTACGTATCTACGGGTACTCTGTGTCTTCCTATGTCGGAAGCGATCCACCTCCTTCTGATTTATGCGCTCCTAGTCAGCCTCTATTTTTCTTTACCGTAGATCTACCAAGATATCCACAAACAGAAAACGTTTTTCTATTATACTATCACCAGACATCATCTTATTTAGGTCTTCTTCTTATGGTGTCAATGTTTCTTACTAGTTAAATGATGTCGCGATAGCATTTTGCCACCTCAACAGCTCTATTGGTGGTGTGCAGATCATCCAATGCAGGTCGCAGGGCACAGGGGACATGCAAGTACATGAGACATGGACTGGGACTCCACAATCTCACCCAGTTCAGGTGGAGTCTCGAATGCCCCATTTACACAGGTTCTGTCTGCAGCGACCAACCTGAGTCCGGAGTCTGTGAATGGACTTCCGAGTGGGCCATGGTAGGTTGTGCCCTGGAGGTAGGACTTCTTGCGGTTGAGTGTGTAGTGGTGGTGATTACTTCTCGTATTTAGGTTATAATTGATATATTCAGGCTTTACTAAAATATAACTTGTTCACAAAAAAAATATCTTTCAATCATACGACAGTTGATACATACTCTTTCTTTCGTGTGAGTAAGTGGCGAACGCTGTTGTTGTTGTATTCAAGACGCCCGACGACATGGCTTATGGACTAGTATACCCGAGACCGACAATTGCATACCCTCCAAAGCACGAAAGCGCTCAAATACCACTAAGCGGTCACCCATCCAAAGACTGAAGAGTTAAATTGCATGGTAAAGGTAATAAAATAAAAGCTTCCTTAAGATTATTTTTATGTAATTAAGTGACGGAACGAGCTGTGGGCCCACCTGGTGGTAAGTGGCGACACGCGCCCATGACAACAGTAATGCGACTCAGTATAAGATGTTGATCTTAAACTGAGCCGCATGCATCCTGCGTCCATCCCCCGAGACGGGGATGATACGTCTCATGCGAAAATTATCATTTACATAGATTTAAATCCTTGGATCGAAAGCTTGATACCAATCATGGGGTATTGCTGTTGTACGGGACAAGTGAGACAGCATTTTCCGTCTCTTTCATTGTATAAAAATTTAAATCCTTCGTGGATTTTAGAAGCGGTCAAACTTACCTCCCAACCAGCCTGTAATGTTCCCACTGCAGGGACACCGGCCTACTCTCGATAATTGAGAGTGAATGGGCTCTGATCTACCACGGGAGCCCAATCCGGATTGGTAGATGTCACATGTCGTCGAATTTTTGGTTCTAACACATGCCGGTTTCCTCACGATGTTTTCCGTCACCGTTTCGAGAACGTGGTATTGCTCACATTAATTTTTTGAAGTGAAAAATCTCATTGGTGCACGTGTGGGTTTGAACCAGCAACCTTCAGATTGAAAGTCGGCGTCTGTGCCCCTGGGTCACCACGCTCTCAAACTTACCTATAGCCTGTATATATTACTTGATCCAGATTAGTGAAATCAATTTGCGACTCTATAAGCAGATAATGATGCTGTAATTACACACACATACTTAACTACCACCACAGCTATAGTCTACATGTACAGTATCATTCTCATTGTCCTGTACAGGGTGTCCTGATCTACACTAATATTATAAAGAGGAAAGTATTGTACCTATTTTTGTATGTTTGTAATGAATAGGCTCAAAAAGTACTGGGCCGATTTAAAAAATTCTTTCACCAATAGAATGCTACATTCTTCCAATTTGACATAGGCTAAATTTCATTTTTAAAAAAATTAGGGATCCTTGGTAAAATTTGAGCAATGTAACCGAAGGTGTAGAAAAATGAGTCTTAAAATGTCTTTCGTCGAATGCGCTGCCGAAACATCATAATGTCTACAAAAAACTCCGCGGTAGCATATGTCCAACTATTGTAGTTATGTCACTACCCCGTGCGAAACCGGGACGGGCTGCTAGTAATTAATATTTTGATGATACGAATACGTCAGGATCATAATGTTGTTTTACTCAATTTTCTATCAGATTGTGGTGGTCTTGGGTGGTGTTAAAGGAGCAACCAAAAGTAGCAGTAGAACTTGTGACAAGTTTGTTAGTAGAGGTGCTGCCACCTCACCTGGAATCTGCCGCCAAGTAGTAGTACTCGCATTACTGTTGTCATGGGCGGGGGTCGGCACTTGCCACCAGGTGGGCCCACAGCTCGTTCCGTCATTTATACACATTTTACTTTAAAAAAAACTTTTACAATTTACTCTTTGCTGGCCTTGAGTAGGTATTTAGGTATTAATAAAATAACATTAGGTATTTTAGGTACTTTGTGCATATGTTTATCTTCTTTTTATATATTATGTGTATATTATATATACCTATAATATCTAGTTATGCACTTATTGACAAGCTTTATCAAGCTCTGTTGTAATCTTTACACATGAAAGTAATCGCTTTCGGTACACCCCAACCACATTACATTCAACTAAAACTATTTCCACCCGAAGATTGTCTGGAAGAGATCGCTTCATAGCGATAAAATCGCCCATTGTACTGGGTCTTATGGCCTTATCTATACATTTTTCATTTTAATTGTACTTTTATGGTATAGAGTAATTTTCATCTCATTGATTCATTCATTTAATAGCTATAGGCAAGCGATAGGCAGAAACGAACACCCGCTATAGGAACACCCTGTATACATAAGCAGCATATCATTACGCCATTGTACCGTGAGTACATAACAGACATGCACAGGTACATAGGAGCGGGCGATCGATGTATCCCACTGTTTAATTCGGGGGTAGAGGGCACTATCGGTTTTTATATTTTCGTTTGATTGAAATGTACCGGGAAACAGTTTGTTTGCTTTTTACTGGTCAAGCTAAGAGCTAGCGCAGACTACCGATTTTACATACCCCCTCAGAGGCGTGGACAAGATGGCTGTGGCACCTTGGCACAGAGTATGCCCACTTGACACTAATAACTTTTTTTTTAATCTATCCAACTTCAATATTTCTTGTCCAATTTTTTATTATGGAACCTTCTTAGATGCACGCTCAATCAAATAAATAATTACCATTCTAATCAAGCCACAATTGGGCAATTTGTCGCGTAACAAACATACAAAACAGCTCTGCCATGTATATTTCTTTTAAAATTCACGGTCTAAGAACTCATCTCCATTCCACCACCGGACATCAAGACGTACGTCACCGTTTCGTGGTTGAAATACCTCATATCCGTATGAAGCGCTTTGCTTCCATTTTCATCATGGACAACCACAGATTGGAAATCCTGCACGCGTCTGTTTCCTGTGAATTACTATGTTTCTAGTCACAAAAGGAGAATGAAAGGGTTAACATGTTAAATCTTAGTCTGTAGAATCTTTTATTGAGTATGGTTTATTGTCAAATTGTTAATCAAGATAGGAGAGCGACAAAATAAGGTAATTGGAAAATAATAAATAATTAATGTCTTTATTTATTATTTTTCAATATTATTCAGCTATTATTTAGAATAGTTTAGCGTTTGAATCCGACAATCTACGTTTCAAATGATAACCGATTTGTTTAATAAGTTGGTTGTCTGTATTTCATACAAATAAAACCAGATAAAATTGTGTATTAGGACTCGATGATACCGCCATATAAAGCTTTGTATGCAACTCACGTCCGTCCAAACCTTTGTTCTAGATACAGTATTTTAAAAATATTTTCCTATCCACCCCGTATTGAGCGTTCGGAATGTGCGTGTATGTCATTGATGCATTCGGTGTGAGTCAAGGGGGCCATAGGGGGGCTAAAAGGGGCCAAAGGGGGCCATGGGACCGCGTGGGGAGGCTTGCCCGGCCGGACCGGACGGACCGGGACTGCTCAGTCAGTCAGTGTGCGTCGAACCTTCTATCCGACCGAACGCTTGCTCAATTTCGCGGCAACTTCACGCGAATCGGGTTTCCCTTCGAAATTTAAACTGAAAACTTAGAATTTTAAATTAAAAAAAAGGTTGGTTTTTCCTTACGCCTTGATTTTTTATCTGTGTGTGTATCTTTTAAATAGCCGTTTTCGCATTTGCATAGACAAGAATGGACATAGGAACTTGAGCAGTAAGTACTAAGTAGGGCCTTGGTATTGGCGGCAAAAAATGCAATTATCAAGATGGTTGGTCTTTGTCACGGCAGGCATTGTTTTAGTAAATTTATTAGAGTAAGTAGACACCTTAGACAGGTTTTAGATTATAGTTTCCTGTTAAATGTGCGTCAATAGAGGTCGGCAATATTTTTATAACATGAAAAACATAATATGAAGTGATAATTATTGTTGATTTTTTAAATATTACATTCCACTATCTATCAATTTTTATTTCATATATAAGTAAACTTATTAATTAATCTAATACAATTTACAATCAATGTGTTTACAATAAAAAATTGTCATAATATTGTTTCAAAATATGTCTCATTTCTTGTCAATTATATCAGCTTAGTTACTTAAAGAGCGGCACTTATTATAGCTTAATGCAGCTCTTAAAAACTTAAAGAGTCTATTATAGGTAAAATCATGACTGTTAATGATGATATCTATCAACCATTAAATGTAAATGTGAAACCTACTAGTACTAGTACTAGTATAATACGAATCCTTATCCAATTTAGCAAGTTAGCTAGCTCCTTTTTCACCTACACGTTTTAATTAAGAACAAACCTATCAAATTGTACTCCGGTTATTTGATCGCGCATAATACCAGGCGAGTAGACTTTACTAGGAGTTAGAAGTTACAAAGTAATTTCGGAGTGCAAGCCCGCGTCGAGCTAATCAAATTGTTCGCAGCCCTCGTTGATAACAGACCGCCTATTGTGGTATGTTGTTCTGGTAACTGAACGTGGTTTTATTGCTCTTGGTGGCTATTGGATAACTATGCCAGTTCTGAAGGCTTTACTTGTATATATAGACTTTTATACCATAGACAACCAGTTTAGAACAAACTCTTTGGTAGATATTGTACGTTAAGATGGAAGGGCACTGGTAGCCGAGTTCTTTATATTAAAAGTTAAAATTCGCGATCCGTGATCTTAAAAAGATCAAATCTTCACTTCACTCTATGGTTCACGCAACACGCAATTCAGTACTGAGAGTTTTCAGAGCTCTCATTACTGAATTGCGCATCTAGTACTTAAGCGCATAGTTAGTCTTTATGTACATGCAATAAAACATAATCTACGATGAATATTTTAACTTATTTTTTATCTCTATAAACGGGTTTATACCATAACAAATATTTCATACCAAACGCCATATATTAACCAGTTTAATTTGGAAATTAGTTTTCATTCATTAACCTATATAAGTATATATTACCTGGGGTTTTTAATGCGAAACGTTTTTTTTTATTATTAGATATATATAAACAGCAAAACCCTATCTAAACTCAAAATTTCATCCAAAACGCCAGAGCCTTTTCCGAGATACGCGAAATAAATAAAAACATAAATATACAATATATACAAGAATTGCTCGTAGAAGAAGAATACACAATATATGAAATAAGTTATAAAATAAATACATTTGAATTATAAAGCAAAATAAAAATGTGCTGATTGCAGTCTATCAACTTTTGTATTCGTAATTAAAAAAAAATAAACGTTTACACACTCATACCACTGCACTAGGATTCCCTGTGTCGCAGATGGCATGGACAAACACAGAAACACAAGACAAACACCCAAGATCCGAGAACAAACTTCATGCTCACCACACAAAGTATGCCCCGGCCGGGAATCGAACCCGGGACCCCTCGCTTCGAAGGCAGGGCTACTACCAACTAAGCCACGGAGCCGTCTAACCAATTAACAGAAGCTGATCTTACTAACAGAAAAATTACAATCACAGTAAATGTATTATATAATCTTTATAAGTGCGTAAGAGTGCTTAGCTATATGGTGAATAATTAAAATACTGGATGGCAATGGTTTCATCAGAATCAGCGGATGTGTTTAGAAAAGGAAAACAAGTGACAAGGGATGCCTCTATTATACTCAGGATAGCTCTAAATAGAATACCTAGAAAGGGAAAATCTTTATCCTTAACTATTAACAAAACGACTCCGTGGCTTAGTTGGCAGCCCTGCCTTCGGAGCGACGAAGCCCGGGTTCGATCCCCGGCCGGGGCACACTTTTTGTGGCATGAAGTTTGTTCTCGGGTCTTGGTCGTTTGTCTTGTGTTTCTGTGTTTGTCCATGCCAACTGCGACACAGGGAATCCTAGTGCAGAGGTATGCGTGTCTAAAATGCTTATTTACGTTTAAACGCATACGTATACGTATCCGTACGTATACGTAGCTTAGGTGGTTCGATTCCCGGCCGGGGCACACTGTGAGATTATCATGAGGCTTGTTCTCGGGTCTTTGTCTTGTGTTTCTGTTTACCGGGTGTGGGTGCCGTTGAAATCACATACGCATGAGACGTAACATCCTCGTCTCGGATGACGGGCGCAACGCGGTGCGGTTCTTCGGTCGGGGAGCCATGTCGTATTGATGTTGTTATGGGCGGAGGCAACCACTTAACATCACGTGGGCTTTTAGCTCGACCCGCCACTTTTGTTGTATAATAAAAAGAAAAAGAAATATCGTTGGCCAAAAACAGTAATGGAACATTTAAATATAAGATGCTTTGAGTAATTAACATTTCAGATTTATAGATATCAAATGATTCATTAAACTGTTATAAAATTAATGACTCGTTAATAATTAATAATATGTTATTATGTCACTTTTATTGTGGGTACTAAGAATTAATACTTATTTGTGTTTGTGTAGCAATAATTACCGTATAATACCAATAATTAAAAGACGGCGCCGTGGCTTAGTTGGTAGTAGCCCTGCCTTCGAAGCGAGGGGCCCGGGTTCGATTCCCGGCCGGGGCACACTTTGTGTGGTGAGCATGAAGTTTGTTCTCGGGTCTTGGGTGTTTGTCTTGTGTTTCTGTGTTTGTCCATGCCATCTGCGACACAGGGAATCCTAGTGCAGAGGTATGAGTTGCCGCAATTTGTTTCTTGTCAATTGAAACTAAAATTAGTGTGCCGTTAGTGAGTTATGTTTTAAGATTCCCTTCCATTCTACTTAATTCAATTCACCTGATGACGATTTAGAAAAAAACCACCTGGGTTTGCAGAATTTTTTATAAATTATTATAAAGACTAACTGTGTCGTTTGCGATTGCCATGCCTGCAGACTATCTATTCGCATTTAGCATAAATAAAACAATGGTGTTAACTGGCGTGTTTATGTGTTTTTTTAATGGTAAATTAATAATTAATCAACCGCAGCTTATAGAAATAAATACTCCTAACAAATAAAGCTTATTTTTGCAACAAAAGTAGAACTAACGAACTTGATAGGGCAATGGTAACTACTGCTTATTAAGAAAATTGATCACTACTTAAATAAGACTAATTAATTACAATGAAAAAACCCTGCTTATATATGCTATAACGTAACAAAATCATAAAAAAAATACAGAAAAATCTAAATAATATCTGTAGAAGGCAGTTTACCTGTTATTTGCTTAAAAAAATCTGCTTATAACTATGCTTTAGCCTAACAAAATCTTTAAAAATACAGAAAAGCCAAGTAATTTTTATAGAAGAACAATAATTAATTAAAATTTATAAAAATAACTTTTATCCGAATTTACACTTAAGAAATCATTCAGATTTGGCAATATCTGACTCTTTTTGAGTTGTCTGACAATAGACAATAGATATTGACAATATACTATATGCTGAAGTTCATACCAGCGTAAGCCGTACATATATTGTATAAGTTACAGACAGACAGACAAAAATGAAAAAAACATACAGATTTGGCTTCAGTAACGATAATACTTTTAGTGCAGATCAAAATATTTTCAATTGGACCTGTTGCAGTTTTATTATAACTATATAAAAAAGTCAAATTAGAAAAATAGTCAAATAAGAAACATCCCAAATAACATTGACATAAAACATCTCAAGCTATACATAAAGTATGATAACTTTAACAATAGTTTGATGACGTAAGTTATCTAACAGTGTATTACATCAAATATAAAGTCAAAGTATGCTTTATTGATTGAAATACATGTAGGTACAAAAGATGTCAATAATATTAAAAGCATCAATTTGAATTGTGCTTATGATAATACAATCCTTTATAATAAACGTTTCATCATTCACAAAGCCATCGCCCTCCCTCTTCCGAATCAATTAGCGAAATAAAAAGTGCATGCACCGTGCCCAAAGCCATTTATGTGGCCTTGTTGTTATCGCAAGGAAAATAGCTACCGGTGCACTGACCGTGCGGCTTTCCACCTGTCGTCACCGTGTGCACGCGAATGAGGTTTGAATAATCCAACCTCTTTTTAGAATTTGGCGCCTTCACCTGAGTTGTCAGTAATGAGGTTTTATATAATCGCACAAATAAGGTCGCGTTATCTTGGCTGCCAGGGATTATTACAGTGCCAATTGTTATACGAATGTTACGATTAGTAATTTTTTTTTTTTTTTTTTTTTGTGACTAAGTGACGGAACGAGCTGAGGGCCCACCTGATGGTAAGTGGTGACCCTCGCCCATGACAACAGTAATGCGCGCGACTCAGTATGAGATCCAAATCTTTACTGAGTCGCATTCATCCTACTGCGTCCATCACCCGAGACGGGGATGATATGTCTCATGTTGCATGTGATTTCACCGGCAGCCACACCCTTCTGCCGGAACACAGTAATGCAAACACTACTGCTTGGCGGCAGATTCCAGATGTGGTGGCAGTACCTCTCCGGACGAACTGGGCATAAGTTCTACTGCTACTTTTGGTTGCTCCTTTAGCACCACCCAGGGGGTACGTGTAGGGAATCAAAGGGTACACACCTACGGACGCGAGCAACTGGACCCCCCAAATATTTTGATTATTTATATTAAGGTTTCGACTTTATTAATTACAACTTTATTAATACAATTAGGTCTATACCTGAGTTGTCAGTGAATGAGGTTTCATATATAATATATAATCCTATAAAATTGAACGTGGTCGCGTTATCTTGGCTGCCAGTGATAATTACTGTGCCAATACTTATAGGATTGATGTTAAGTAATATTTTGAACAATTAAGTATGTGTCGCGTTTAGGCTTGTTGTTATGAGTCTAAAGGTTCGATGCCAGTTTTACTTGGATTGATTCTTTAGACGATAGCGATATAAGAATCGATTTGAATAATCTAGTCAAGAATCTGCCGCCTTCGATTAGGTGCCGTATACCATCATTTTCTTCATCTGCATCTTAAATTTATATACTACAAGCTCGCACGCAGCTTAAAATCAGGTATCTGCTACTGCATGACTGCGTTACGTTGAAAACACTGGTTAACGAGTTCTAATAATAAAATTAAATATAAATTTTATCTGTGGCAATATCAAATTCGAGTCGGATTTGCGTTCGGTATTTAAAATCAAATTATCAACTCATTCGACGTTGGCTCACCGCTGCGCTGCAACTCCGTGCGGATATTATCAGTACTGAATGGCGCATTTAGTACTCTAGTAAATCGTACCTAAATGGTCGTAAAAAATCGTCTATATAAATTATTCCAAAGACATCTAGTTTGTCGGTAATCTTAATCCATTAAAACTGTAATTACACATGAATTATCAACTTTTCTAGCTTGGCATAAATACGACATAGATCTTGACAACGTGAGATCCCTGTCACATGTAAAAACTCAAATTAAATATCTCTGAAGCGATAAAGCCCTTAATAACTACTGATATTAATTATAATAAATACTAATATTGTAAAAAATAATTAACTACAAGTACATTTAGAGATTGTACATTATGCAAAGTGTACAAACAAAACTGACACAATGTTTTGACAGTAGTAAGGGCTATACAAAAAAGCGAAGGCAGCGAAACTAATACTTTTGTTGCATTATTTTCTAGCTCAGTCTGATTTATAATCTGAAAGCTGATTCTACACATTACCAAGTATTACAAAATCATCACAAATGTTAACAAACAACTGTAAAAGCCAACTTATGATGCCATATCTAAAAAACTAATTGTTTATTTGCAAATTTAAACTTCAATGCTAAAAATAGGTATCTGTTATCGCTAAAAGCATGATAATAAGAGCCTCTGCGATTTAATCTGCTCAAAGCTCCACTGTAGTTCTGGTCTCCTGGTACTTTTTTCTCGGATTTTTTTTTTTGTCCCAAGGTAGATTCACCCACTTCAAAAGCATTAGAGGTTTTTCTAGCATTCTATTTTTAATGATCTAGTTGATAAAGTTTGTTGATTCTAAGTTGATACTTAGAAAATACCCGAGGAAAGTACTTTGCAACTATATTCCCTCGAATAAACGTAAAATATCAGTATTTATTCGAGAGAGCTACTTATAAAACTAGCATAGTTCGAAACGCACGGAAGCTCGCAAACAATGAGCCGTTGAAAGTATTGTGCAAATAAGGAAGTACTGCACCCTCGACAAAAAGTAGCCTTTTTCGAAAATGAAATGCTCTCATCAAATGCGGACGGCACTGACCTTACGCAAATCAACCTGCGTAGTGTGCTCACCCCTTTTATTCCCGAAACTGTTTATCATTCGCGCGCATTGTTTAAAATAATCAAGCGAAATCAAGCGCTTTAGGCTTTTTATTCTATTTATCGATCATGGTTTTTGTATCAACGTTTACAAACTCAACGCGTAACGAAACCAACCTTTGTACTTAGCTCCACCAAAGCAAAATGGCGACTAATTAAAAACATAACCAAAGACAGTGCTGTGAGTGAACCAAATATTTCAAGATGGCCGCGAAGAGAAAAGCCGGTGCTCTCCTTCAGCATGTCCTGCCAAAGGTAACTTTTATTTTACAGTTTTTCTAGATTCTAGATAGCGCAAACTTCATATCCTGCATGGTGCGAGCCAATCTGCCTTGAATTCTGCGCGCGTTTAGCAAGCAACAGGAAGGGGGTCTAGTTGGAGTGGTCACGATAAACATGCCAAGGCTGAGAACGCCGCGATGGCACTTATAAAATAATATGGCCAGTTCCCGCCATGGCTTCGCAGGCTACTATAAAACGCAGTAAAAATGGTATAATTAAAGGAATTTATAATGACACCCGCTGCGAAGTTGTCCGACCGATTTGCGACGGCCGATTGTCTCGTAAGCCGGATAATGGGGACGAGTGGTTTCTTGTGTTAGCCGTGTTCGAAGTTGCATCGAAATTGGCGCCAAAGTCAGTTTTCCGCGGCCGCTGGTTCGCCTTGCAAATGGCGGAGTCTCGAATGACACGCGGCTGACGTTGCGGATAACATTAGAATGGATGTACTTTTAACGCACATTAGATTAAAACTCAATTTAGCAGCTGATACTAAAATCAGTTCCATTTATATCTATTTTTTTTGCTTACTTCACGTACAATGGTGATTGTTCAAGGGGTAATCCTATAACCTTTTAAACCTTAAATTTTATTTACCTTTCTGTAGCTTCAAAGAGAACTCTTACTTGACGTTAAGATTACCGTTTTCCACCATAATTTTTTTACTTGACGTGAATTTTTTGTGCCTGGATGCAAATTTAAAATGAAAAATATTTGTATTGACAAAAGCAATGTGCCAATATAAACAGTTTACCAGTAACTTAATTTGATTTTTTTTAAATATATGACGCAATCTAATCAATGTTACATGAAAATGACTTTACATAAGAGGTGGTCTAATGCTCTATGACAAAACTGATCTTAACTGTGAAAATAAACATTTTTACGTTCTAAACCGTCTGGGGGCTCTTCTAACTTACTCTAAGGTACCAAAGTACAAAACGCAAAAGTTTTGTCGTCTCTTTGTGTCTGCCTACGAAGTTCTAAACTAACCAAAACGGCGTATCCACACGTTTATAACCGCCTGGTGACCAATGAGGCGCCTTACGACCTTGCTGTAACTACTATATCTAAACATAGGCCAAGCCTATACCTAGTCTAGACCTCATTGGAGCCCGTTTTACAAGTCACTGACAGTGACGTTGCCTCTAAAAGGATTTGTTCTATGTTAGGGTTCCGTACCCAAAGGGTAAAACGGGACCCTATTACTAAGACTCCGCTGTCCGTCTGTCACCAGGCTGTATCTCATGAACCGTGATAGTTAGAGAGTTGAAATTTTCGCAGATGATGTATCTCTGTTGCCGCTGACAAATGTGCATAGAGGTTAAGAGTGTATTAAGTATTTATTACTTGAAAATGTTATGCGCGCAATACCAATTTCTCAAACAGTTTTTTTAATATGTGTTGTTATAGCGGCAACAGAAATATATCTGTGAAAAGATCAACTCTAACTATCACGGTTCATGAGATACAGCCTGGTGACAGACGGACAGACAGACAGGCAGCGGAGTCTTAGTAATAGGGTCCCTTTACCCTTTGGGTATGGAACCCTAAAAAACATGATCCCGTGTCCGTCCCTGATTCACGCAAAACTCTTTAACCAACTAGGGTCTTGTCTAGTTGTCTACCTGAGTGGGTCACGTTTGAAGTTAGGATGCATAATTAAACTGGTAATGCCTGAACGGCACAGAGCTGGGGTCCCAATTGGACTATGCTTTTTGCTCGTGGTATAAAGCCAGCTGCGTCTGTGAATACCCTCGGAATCCCTATACCTTCCCTGGGTGGTGCTAAAGGAGCAACAAAAAGTAGCAGTAGAACTTGTGCTAGATCCGTCTGAATAAGTACTGCCTCAACATCTGGTAATCTGCCAAGCGGCAGTGCACTCGCATTGTTGTATTCCGGCGGAAGGGTATGGGTGTGGGGTGAAATCACAGGCATGTGAGACGTAACGGGGTGCGACTTGTGCCTTCTCATACGGGGAGGACCTTAGTATTTCTGTTGTTATGGGTGGAGATAACCACTTAACATTAAGTGTCCGTGTTTTTATGGTTGAATAAAAAACAAGATCTCACGGCACTGATATGGTCGTACTTGTCTTAAAGAGTACGGACCTTCGTTGGAGAATTGGAAATATTAAATTTGTAAAATTTTCTACTTGATCATATACTTTACATTTTTGAGTCGCCAAATGTTACAGAAGCTTTACATGTCAAGTGTTGTAGACCAATTGGAAGTACCCTAGAAAGTTTTCAATTTCCACCTAACATACCTAAGAACTTTGTTCCATACATACCAACTTTAATACCTTTAAAACCCGCTTTGAAATCGGACCATCCCTTTGGAGCTGTCGTCACAAAGCAATATGACCACCCAACGAAAACCATACGTTTCCTACAACGGAATTAAATCATTCACCCAGTTTTTAAACTAGGCAAGAAGGTTTTAATAAAGCTATTATCATTATGAACATAATTTTAAATAACTAGAAGTAAAGTATAAATTATGAACGAGACGGCAATAGGTTTGTCACTTATCATTATAATCTAGTCTCAGCTAAGAATTGGCTGTCACTCGTCAACTGTCACCCTAATAGGACATTTAAATCGATAGCTAGTTGCTGATTGTAAGGGGTAGGTTGAATGTCGATTAAATGTCAAACGTCATTGGGTGGTGTACACTCATTTGCGATACTGTTATCTTCGAAATAAACTGGCTATATTCTGTTTTAAAATCCAAGGTATAAAAGCTTGCGACAGTACTAACTCGGACATTGGCAGAATTTGTGTCACAAAGCCATAAAAGAAGACGAAGATTCTATTATATATTCAAAGGTAATTAAATTATCTGAAATATTGCATATTATTTTATGTATATTGTATGTATATATATTATTTAATAAGCCTCTATAAATATAATTTCATTGTTTTGATGCAGGTTTTGATCATGGCGGCCCAAAATGGACGATTACGCAGACAGAACATGTGTTATGTATCAATGTTATGTGACAATAAATAACACGATGTTCTGGGAAATCGTTCATCCGGTGGATATTTAAAAAATACCTTCGGGGGTACGGAACTCTCGGTAGACACTCCAACTAGCCGGCTAGATTTTTTTTTACCAGTTTGCACTTTTAAACTGTATATTTTGCAATGAAATCCTAAAATGTGGGCGTTGAGTACCAGGAATGCATAATAGATGTGGAGTCAGGGTGACTGCCTATCCTCGTCGATTAGCGATTCACAGTTCGTTTCGATCGCCTTGGCAGTACATTTTTTTAAACATTAAATTTAAAAATTTAAAACCTAAAAGGATACCTGATTTTGCGCAACTATTGGAAAACAATTGTATAAAATACGTTCAAGTACATTCTAATACAGACACAAACGCAAGTATTCCAATAAGTCAGAACTGTAAACGCAGCAAAACGAATTATAATTTTGATTATAACGTTAAACTGGGTCACAGTAATGCGAGCGTTTGCAGCTTATCGGCGCCCACGTATTTACTGGTCGATGCTAGAAAAAACCCTCTGTTTAGGTGTGAACTAGATTGTAGAGAAAAATTCAACTAAAAGAAGCATTTCAAATATATTTTTTTAGTATAATAATATATCTCTCTCGAACGTCACTATAGGCTAACATTAAGATTTAATTTCGATTCTTCTGTTTGCTCGCTAAGATATCAATTGCGGTTAAACCAGCCGATTTTTTTGTAATAAAAAAAATACATTTATGCCTGCAAACTCCGACACAAGATTTGGCCAAGCAACCACTTTGGTATGCATACCTACCCCTGCACTACAATTACCTGCATTGCAGGTTACATGGACATCAACAACCAAGAACCGACAACAAATTTTATGCACATCACAAATATGTATGCCAAGGCCTAGGCTTCTCAAAGGCAGTATAACTACAATTTTACCTGCAAAGCAATAATCTTTGGATTTATTGTTTGGTAATCTTATTCGCAATTCGATTGGGATGTAATTCAATGACGTGCAATAAATAGGTGTCATTTTTAATTTCATTTATTCACAAACAATTTCACAATTGTGTCGGAAATACTCACGAAAAAATGAAACAAACAAGAAACATACACAGACATAACATGTCAACATCGAATCAAATACATCAGCCAAATTATAAGTCATAAAGATTAATAATAATAATTAACAAACATTGAAGTCACACTAATGTATTTTTAAGAGAAGTGTAAAAAAAACTTTCGATCTGGGATCATCAAAATATCTCCAATTCATATCAATCGGCAATAAGTGGTCGGGCTACCTCTCAAAGATAGTTTCACGCCTATATCCGTGAAGGGGAAGGCAGAGCCTTAAAACTATCGTCACACACAGATGTCAGATACCCATTCGTATAACTTGAACACCCCCTCTTTTAAAGCCAAACGGCATTTTTTATTTTTAGCTATTTATCATTTATTACCTAATATATAGCCTCATGAATGTTGCTAACATATGCAAAATTAATCTGTCAAATCCGACTGGTAGTACCAGAGATTAGCGCGTTCATACAAACATACTTTTAAACTTTATTATATTAGCAAAGATAGTATAGATTTGTTTAGATTGTAATTTTAAATTTATGATTTTAAGATAAAGTGGGGAGCAACAAACAATTTAATTTAAAAAAAATACCACTTTATTAAGATGCCAATACAAGAAGGATGGCTCGTTCCTCGCTCAAAGATTATATGTGGCTGTCCACGGAATGCAGCCATAGTTCTTAGCATCCTACTCCATGATTAATTTTGTTGTTATTTTTTTGTGTGAATTGTGTAGTTCCTAAGATTAGGTATAGAAATTTGTAAATAATAAATTATATATCAATTGATTAATCCATTTACCGAAAAAGTCAGTTTACGTGATTTTCCTGCGCGAATGGTTGTAGATATGTATGATGAAACTAGACTGTCCGAAACACATCATAACGGGAAATTAATAATTAAATTATTAATTTCCCGTTATGTAATAATTATTATTACACTAATTAAATAATTACTTTTAATTAGAATAAAAAAAAAACAAAAAAAAAAATGACAACAATGTAACTTGAAAAAAGAAAAATGCAAAAATACATACATAAACTATAAGATATTTCTTCACCCACACCAATGCCGGTATCCGGAGCCCACGCAACCGCATCGCACCGACGGTACCAGGGCATCATAACCTCAAGGCGGTGTCCGCTACATTATTCAACGCGCGCTGCCTGCATTCCGTGTACTCACATTGTTTGCATGGCCACCTGATATCCATGCGAGACCGCAGTGCCTAAACTTTAGACACAATGAATTTTTAGACAAAGAAATTGCAGTTTTTATCTTACTGGCCGTTCTGTAGATACGATAAACAATCCGAAGGATTATTCCTAACGGTCACCATTTAAACATTAAAACTGCTACTAACTAGTGGTTAGGATATTATAGTCATATTTTGTCACAACCGCTCTCAGTGGTGGTTATTGAGAGCCTAACAGAATTATTCCAAATGACTACCATCAATTTCTAACCACTACACGTATCTTCTTTCCAACTATGAAGCCCTGGTGTTAGACAGAAGAAAATCTGTTTTTTGTGTTATGTAATTATGTGTTGCCCCCCATCAAGGAATTCGTGACAACGACTTATCTGCGATTTCAAGATTAAACCATAGTTTAACGAGTTAAAAAGCAAGTTTCTACAAATATCAAATGTCTTTGTAAGAAGTTATAGAAATGCAACCGAACCGAACTCCAAGTAATATAAGTAATAGGTATTATTCATTGTGAGGGTTGCTATCCACCATAGCTGTGCCGAACCTGCGTAGCGAGGGGATATGTGATATCAATCAATAGCATCATCATACCATAATATGAATAGAATTAATTTAGTGAAGGTGTACTAAATATTACACACAGATCATCTTAAAATGGACCTCCGAAAAGTGCCTGTATCCATCAACTAATTCTAAATTGACTAACAAAATCAAAAGAAGCTGCAGGTAGTTAGTAGGTGGTAAATAGTTAGTAAACCTAGTAGGGACAATAGTTGTTATCTCTTTCGCGCTCCAGTATGCTTATACATTTGCGTAACCTTTTGTCTTAGTCTTTAGGTTCGGTATATACACAGCTATTATAATATAATATAATAGCTATTATATTATATTATAATAGCTGTGTGGGAATGTGTTTATCTGTGGTGGTATGTTAATTAAATACCCATCTACCTAGTCCCAAACAAAGCATAGCTTGTATGGAATAGATATTACTGATAAAATACATAAATAGTACTTCTATTGTACATAAATATTTTTACAAATAAGACGCATCGTTCTGCATTTGACCTCGTCCGACACTCGTACCGCTCTAGTGGAAAGATCCCCTTACTCGTTTGTATAAGTGCTAGCACACTACAAAATGAATTCTGGTACCTACAAGTACGAGTCAGCTTAAATGTGAAACCTATTTTGCAAGAAAAGTGCTTGGTTTATTTCCATGTTATGTTTGTTTGAGTCAGATTATGATGACCGTTGCGTGTGGTAGAACGAAAATTATGTTTCCATTTTATACTTTTTTTTAATAGCGCACGTAACCGGACGAGTTGATGGTACATCTGATATTAAGTGGTTACCTCCGGCCATAACGATAATACGACTTAGGGCCTCCCCGACGCAACTTCCACCGGAATACAGCAGCAGTGCACTGGTTGGCGGTAATTTACCAGGTCCGGAGTAGTAGGTAAATGGAAATTTTTACAAACAAAAACAACATCGTTTTTTATTTGTAAAAATGACATTTGGAAATTTATTCAAGCATGTCCTCTTTAGAAACCAATAAAAACATTGATTTAAAAATTTAATAAACCAACTTCAATTCCTAGAATTGATTTTGATCATGAAACATACCCTGAAATAATCGTCATTAAAATGGGCCCATAATTAGCGCAGAAATCGCGTAAAACAGTTTTATTTAGAACCTTCTATTTAGGAGACAGGTAAAATGATTTCTCAAGGTGTAATTAACACTTTAATATAAAAATCTTTAATGTTAACGAACGTCATTAAATTACGTTAATTATTGCGATGATAATCATAATACATTATACCTAATCCTAGTTCGTGTGGAACATGAAAACTAATCTCGTTAATTACTAATTCGGTTCTTTTTGAGTAATATAATTTTTCTTACATAAACTGGTAATAAAGTTAGTTTATTGTAATTCATAGTTCGGTATAAGAAATATGTTTGGAAAATGTCTGAAAACTGTTTTACTCTAAACATTATTCCAAACTTAGTTTTCGAAAATACTTCATACCTAATCACAATAATGGCTCAACATTATAGAGTTTGATCAAAAACATAGTAAAAATACAATTTTTGTGAGTGTTACCCCCAATTTGTAGTTCTCAAAACTGTACAAATGAACGTAATGGTACCATTATAAAGTAATAAGTGAAAAGTCGCGGCAGACACGCACTAATTCCATTGCCACCCTCAATTTATATCTGTCACTTCTGGTGCCCTGGTCGGCGCGTAAAAATATTGTTTTTACTTATCCTCGGAGGGGGCACAGGGGGACAAATAGGGGGGCTAGGGGCGTAATTACTTGAGCAGCCAGACGCTCCGAGACGGCCCATGGGGGTAGAAATTACCGCAGACCCGCTTTTTGTGACGTTAGATTTTTTTTCTTAATCTGAGAAGCACGTCAGTAGTGAGTAGGGGCTAGCCGATAAGGATCCGAACTAGCAAGTATTTTTTGCTGACAAAATAGGAGGTTTTCGTGCGAAATTGGGAGATTTCGTTCTATTGTTGGGTGTTTGCTGATAGCTACGATTTTTTCCTTCCGTTCGGCGGATTATTTACAAGTTAACTGAGGTTACTTCTTAGTTCTGGTCAAAATAGCAATAGTTAAAATTTAGCCATTTCAGACTCTAATGTTCCCACTGCAGGGATACCGGCCTACTCTCGTTAATTGAGAGTGAATGGGCTTTGATCTACCACGGGAGCCCAATTCCGAAAAATGTTATTATACATGTTTTCGAATTTTTGGTTCTAAGACTAGCCAGTTTCCTCGCTCGGTGGTATTGCGCACATAAATTTTTCAAGTGAAAAACATATTGGTGCACGGTGTGGGTTTAAACCAGCGACCACCACGCTCTCTGTCAAAATGTAGCATCTGTAGCAATTCAAATTGAATCTCGTATCAAAAAAATATATAATATTAATTACAAAATATGACGTCATAGCAATATACAACATTCGCTCTCGCTACTAAGAAGTACCAATAAGTTGCTAAAAGGTACATTTTGTAAATTTGCCGCATTATAAATTTACATATAACTGAAACAAAAAAAATCATCACCTAATTAAAATCATGTTTCAAACATTTCTTTTGACCTTTGTACTTGTACGGCAAAATGGTTTGACAAAAACATTTGAACTCAGCTTTATGAGCCAACTCCGAGCGTTTGATCGTCTCGAGGGCCCTTTATAGAATCTCCAAAATGAAATGTGGGTTTACTTACATTAAGCCAAAATTTTCACATGAGCCGACAACAGAAGATAGACACTCGAAACTCCCATTATTAATTTACACAATTCAGCTTACATGACACACGGCGTTCTACCAATAAATTCGAGCTTATATTATAAATCTCAGCTACTAGGGGAACAGATCCTCAGGCGGTGCGCACCCACATACATCCATATTTAGTACGCGAGTTTATCACACTTCAAAGAGTACGTAGACGCCGACTTGTAACCGCGTCTCCCTATACCCCTGGCGCCCTGGTAACTAGGAAGCTTTGTGAAATTCGCGATGCTTTTCGAGGCCCCCATTCGGTTTTTCGAGGTCGCACAAGCGCCCCCCTCATAATGCGAGTATCTCTACCGCCTCCACAACGCTTATGCTACCCGGGTACTTACACTCGGTAACGACGCGGTTTCTGCACCTAGTTTCCTCTAAACTAGCAAATGTGGGTGTTTAATTATTTATTCAGTGTACGGAGAATTTTTACCCTCCTCCCGTTTTGTGTAATCTTATTAGAGTGTATGCAAAATTTATAATGATATTGCATGTGATTGTGCTTCTGAATGATTGTGATTCTTTTGTAGAAAATGTTATGTTTTGCTTTCGAATTCTGTTAAATGAGATAAATTAAAATAGGAATAAAAAAAATTCAAATCCAGTTTTTTTTTTAATTTTCTTACCCCATTACTAATTTTGCCAGATATAAATAAGTGTATATCTCCAAAGCATAGCATTTAAAATATAATGCAGATGCGTGCTAGGATTTTAAAATCTACAAGGTTCAAACCTTCCGTAATCTGGGTCGCCATAGCAACGTCTACACGCCAAAATTTACTATTCAAGTCAAGAGTCTCTTAGTTCTTTGTGCTCCATCCACCTCATCACTCAACATCAGGAGACATTGAGGTCAAGGAAAGGTCACACAATGTAAAAAAAGTATTTTTGCAATAGTTACCTGGGATTAGATAAATAGATATACTCTTTATTGCACACCAGAAAGAAAAAAAACAATAACATAAACATACAAGAATTTGGTAGATGCACAATGGGCGGCATTATCACTAAGTGATCTCCTCCATGCAACCTTTGGATGGATAGGAAAGAGAGTCACTTTAGACGGCGGTGTAAACAAGAATATAAAATAATACATAATAAAGGTTAAAAATACTATGAAATATAAATTTATTATACTATTATACATAATATTATTAAAGATACTTATACATACAAATACCTACTATATATATAGATTAGATTAGACTTATTAACAAGTTCGAAAATGTAAAAATCCCGGCCTAAGGTATGAGGTAATGTACAGATAAACATCAAACGCCTAAACAGATCTTCATTAATTATAGCTAAGAACCATCTCGACCACATCAACTTACAAACAGACAAAAGTCGCATCAAAATCGCTCCATACTTTTAGGAGCTACGATGCCATAGAGAGACACACAGTTACTTTGAGAAACGTTAAAAGCTTCTTGCATTGCTCTTTTTCGGCGTTTAAAATAGTTTTTAAAATAGTTTTTGTTCACCTCGCCCCAAAATTACTTTATATTAGTGATTTTGTATCACAAGAGATTATAAACTCAAACTCATTTATTCCTTTAGATCTCATGTATCGTTTGGACACGTCAAATTTTACACAAGCAGGTAAACATATTCGTGAGCATATAACGTGTCACAGCAGCTCCTTAGGCACGTTACATGCCCACAGATATGTCAAATTACAGTCAGTTTTGTTTAAGCTAATTCTTATTTTATTAAGTTTGTCTGTTCCAACCCTAACTAACCAACCGAGGGGAAGAAAATAATAGAAAATATAGAAAATAAATTTATGTTTTCTTCAATAATTCATTTAAATATCTTTATTTAATTCTAAACATTTTGTCATTTTATTTAATGTTTTCTTGGTTTTATTTGATAGCGTATACCACCAGATGGTCCCATAGAAATTTATCTCCAAGGGTGAAAGGAAGGGATGAAAGTATTTAAAGCGTCATTAACTATAAGCTAATTAAAAAACAGTCAAACAGATGTCACGGACAAACTCAAAAACACAAGACCAACCCACCCTGAGACAGACAAACTTCATGCTCACCATACAAATTGTGTCTGGGGAATCGAACCCGAGATCCCTCGCCTCGAAGGGGTTACTATCAACTAAGCTACGGAGCCGTCTAATGAAAATAATACAATTTTTTATGTGAATTAAATGATGGGAAGACCTGATGATATTCGATGTTTAGTGGTTACTGGCGCCTAAAAAAATAGCAAAACGACGCCAGTAGCAGTAGAACTTAAGCAAAGTTCGTCCGGAGTATTAACACCTGGTAATCTGTCGCTAAGCAGTGAAGCACTCGCATTGCTGTATTCCGGTGGAAGGGTGCGGGTGCCGGTGAAAATACAAGAGCATGAGACGTTTACATCCTAGGGTCCTATCATACTTAAGTTGGGGAGGACAGTTCGTGCCAAGTCACATTAAAAAATAGTCATATGTACATGTTATTTGGCCGTCCAAACTAAACGTTTATGAATAAAATATAATAGATTTTTTTAAACGTGACACTGATTCTATTTGATAAAAGACATGAAAATCGTGACAGGACGTTTGTAATTTTACCGGCACCCACACTGCTAAATTGGAGCACTGCAGTATGTGTGAACTTGTTTCGTGAGAAATGTTTGGTTCACCCGTTGCGACTGCATCACCATTGGTCTAAAATCTTAGCTGTTGCCAGCGCTGCGTCCATCTTCTTAAGCTTATGAGTGCCTGGTACGCTGCATTGCGGTTTCAAGTATTATTCGAATGAGCTGATTCAATATTTTCATCCCCTATTTTTTATTCATCAGGGTGATCTTTAACCACCTTATCATACAAAAATAATTGTCCACAATTGACGAAAATACTGTATACCAAATATACAAAAAAATACAGCCATTTTCAGAATTTCCATTGAATTGTCAAAAAAATTAGGGTCCCCCGCAATACAAATTGTTAAATTCCATGCGTACGGAGTCGCAGGGAACACCTAGTTCATAAATACAACAGAGTTTACAACTGAAACTGAAATTATCACTCTCCGTATTGCATTAATATCTTCATACTCCAGGAATACGGTACCCTCAACTACTCTCAACAAGTGAGAGTAAGCCGATAACTCAGCATTAATCTCTTACACTCATTAGCTAAAGGTAATTCGACTTTGAGAAATTATTTCGAAATACTTCCATTCTCTGGCCGGAACTTAAGAAGCTAATTGCGTAAGCTGCGACCCTATTCCTTGCGCAATAAGGTAGCGATTCACGTAACATACTCAGATACCATTTTCTTTGTTGTACAATTTTCACCTTCAACTTACTTAACTTCAAGGAAACAGATCTACTGTCGACATACGAGAGTAGGCCGGTGTCTCCGCGAGCCATTTCAAATTTCAGACACTCATTCAAACACAGTTAATTTGCCTCAAAGTAGATAAGTGAATTGTGTGAGCATAGAACCTTATTCTTTGTATGTGAAGGCTCACATAGCATTACAAGTCTAGTCGCATTCGATAAAATCATTCGACGCGAGCTACGTTCGTTCCTCAATTTTTGTCAAAGCCTGCGTCATTGTGCCATGACAGGTAGCTCGGGCCGGTAAATCAATGCCTTATATACAAGTCATCGCTATGTGCCACATAGCCGTATGTACTGTAGTGGATACGCGTGTACGTAGATAATCTCGTCATAGCTCGCACCCGTTATGGTATTACTGTGGGGGCACCCCCGGTAGGGGGAACCCCGCGAATGCCGCAGGGAGGCGTCCGTTTTAAAAATACTGGGGCACAGCGCAAAACTACCGCCCGGGCAAAGGAAGCAGTTTATTTTGAAAGACCGAAGACTGGTGGAGACGGGTAAAAAGTTGTAAAAATGGTGGATAAAAAAGTGGTCGCTATTAGAGGGGAAATGTTTTGGCTTGGAATTGCGAGTTTAAAAGCTTAGTACTGCTGGAACGCTGGGTAGCTCCTAAATTGTTAAGTTTTTAATGGCAGAAGCCCAGTTACTAAAAGATTTGGCAGTTCTTTCGTGTAAACCGTACCGAACCAGCCTCTAATTCTCACTGCAGGGACACCGGCCTACTCTTGATAACTCAGAGTGAATGGGCTCTGATCTACTACGGGAGCCCAATCCGGATTGGTAAATGTCACATGTCTTCGAATTTATGGTTCTAAGACATGTCGGTTTCCTCACAATGTCTTTCGTGTGAGCGTGGCCAACTATAGTATCGGAGTTTTAAGCCATCGACATCTTAACATGCCCTCCGAAACTTGGCAGTATTAAACAAAAGTGAATTTAACTTATCAAAACGCTTACAAACTTTTACGCCTTTACTAAAATGGCCCCTGAGACACGTTATATGATCACGAATACGTTTACCTGTGTGTGTGTGAAATGTGACATGTCCAAATGATACTTGAGATCAAAAGGAATAAATGAGTTTGAGTTATTTTAATGTGGTAAAGGTGACGGAACGAGCATACGGCCTGATGTTAAGCGTTTACCGCCGTCCATAAATACAAAAATATGACACATGTCTTCGCATCCTAAAGTATGATAATGCAAGTCGCATCGCATCGCGTCCGTCACTCTGAGACGGTGATGATACACTTCAAGTATGTGCATTTTCACCGGCACCCACACCCTTCCACGGGAACACAGCCACGCGAGTGCACCCCGGCTTGGCGGCGGATTACCAGGTGTGGAGGCAGTACTTCTCAGTTACTGGCACCAGTTCTACTGCTGCTTTTGTATCAACATGGTCCACCGTTTCGCAGGTGACATGTACGGATACACAACTCAAATATCCAAGATACGAGAGCAAACGTAATTACACAAACGCTTTGGGGGATGCGGGGTGGTAGCTAAATCCGGGTTTGAACTGAAGTCTTCATCACGAAGAGAGTAAACATACTAGCACTTTAGTGTGTATGCTCGTGATACTTTACTAGCTTCGTGGTTGCAGCTCTAGCTTCTGCTCTGTAGGTCGAGGGTTCGATTTCTACCCAAGACTAGCATTTGTGTGACGAATATTCGTTTATTCTATCTGGGTGTACATGTATTCAGTATGGATCCCATAGTACAAGCTATGCTTAGGCTTGATGGCGCCGTGTGAAATGAATATATTTTTAAATCATCGTTTATTTTAATTATCTTTAATAAATTATCTTTTAATATTCACTGCAACCCTATTTAAACAAAAAATTCAACGAAACCGTTTCCAAGATACGCGAAATAAATAATACCAGAATTGCTCGTGTAAAGTAAAAAGATCCGTCAGACCCGTTTCCGAGATATTTATTGTTTTATTTTTTTTTTACACTTATGTACTTGTTGAATTTTAACTTATTTTTGTTTTTGTTTTATATAATTGTTATTAAATTTTTTTAAACCTAGTAATAGTTTATTTCGAAAAATTATGTAAAGTGACATGTGTTATATAACATCCACTGTTATTTATGATACGCGAAATAAATAAATATAATACACAGGAATTGCTCGTTTAAAGTAATAAGATAAAAGATCTAAGCTTGAAGATCTCCCAGGATATAGTGGTTGGGGAGTACAGACGTAAAGCATGGTACTCCATAGTACATCATAAAAGTCTAATATCGAATGAAAAAAAATGTCATCCAAGTAAACGAAATTCCGTATTTTGCTACTTTGAAAGTATTGAAGTCGTTTTTTTTTTTCTATTTTTTACGTGTTAGTATAACATTATTGACAATGTAGAATTAATTGACAATGTACTTAGCAGTTGTAACCAAATGAAAATTGTGTGTGTGACCACAGATATTTTCCACTTCATTAAAGTCCACTTAATTAGATTTGTCTCTGTGCGTACAAATTATTATAATTCGTCATGAAAATTCTCAAATGTTGTGTACTACTGGTTGAATCTTTGAATTTATATTTATAGACGGGTTTGTGGCTTAGTTGGTAGCTACCCTGCATTCGAAGCGGATCCTGGGTACGATTCCCGGCGCGGGCACACTTTGTGTATAACGTTTATTCATTAAAGAGCATGAAGTTTGTTTTCGGGTCTTAAGTGTGTTTTGTGTGTGAGATTGTGTTTGTGCGACCAGCGACATAGGGAATCCTAATGTAGGGTAGTGAGTGTGTAAGCACACAACATAAATACAATTATATATTATATTATGATGTGAGTATCAAAATCGAATCCTGTAGGTATAAATTTAGAATTCACTATATTTAGAACGAAGAGTCTAGCTGCCCACACCCCTCGTGTGGGGGCTGATAATCGTTTTAGAAATATTAAATTACGTTATACCCTACTAATTTTCAATATCACTTTGATAAAATTTCTATAGGACCATCTAAAAGCATATCCTTTCAAAGTAAAAAATATTTTTTCAAAACGATTCATAAATGGCGGAACCGAATTGATTTATTATTTTAAATTACGAAATTACCGGGTCTCGCCCACATAGGTTCCTTAGGATAGGATTATTCTCAGAGTCCCTATACCTACCCCCTGGGTGGTGCTAAAGGAGCAACCAAAAGTAGCAGTAGAACTGGTGCAAAATTCGCCCGGAGAAGTACTGCCTCCACACCTGGTAATCTGTCGCCAAGCAGTGCACACGCATTACTGTGTTCCGGTGGTAGGGTGTGGGTGCCGGTGAAATCACAAGCGCATGAGACGTAACATCACCGTCTCGGGTGACAGTCGTAACGGGATGTAACTTGGGTCTCAGAATTCGGTTCGGGAGGACCTAAGTCGTATTGCAGTTGTTATGGGTGGAGGTGACCACTTGACATCAGGTGGACCTTCAAATCGTACCATCACTTTAACTACATTGAAAAAAAAAACCATGTAATTGTATGCGGCAATCAATTAACATTAAAAATTACCAAAGTATTATAATATCTTTTTCGACATTCTGACTGTTTTTAGAATCTTCTTAATATTATGTTGTCCTAGATGAAAGCATTGAAGTCAGTTAAGTTTTTCTGCCCGTGACCAGATTAGGGCAGAGTTACGGTGGTAGATTTGTGTCTCCCATCTCATCACATGTTTATTCCCAACGCTGGGGATACCCCATTAATTAACTCTCTTAAATCAAGGTCAAAATAAGGGTGGCTCTCATCGCTATGCTTTTCCTAAGGGTCTGTATAAAGAAAAGCAAAATAAACGGGTTTAGAGTTTGGATGGCTCCGTGGTTTAGTTGGGTCCTTCGAACCCGGGACGTTCGATTCCCGGCCGAAGCACACTTTGTGTGGTGAGCGTGAAGTTTGGTCGAGTCTTGGGTGTTTGTCTTGTGTTTCTGTGTTTGTTGAATCCAAGTGCAGAGGTATGAGTGTGTGAACTTTAATATAGATAGATATACTCTTTATTGCACACCAGAACGAAAAAAAACAATAACAAACAAATTACATAAACATACAACAATTTGGTAGATGCACAATGGCCGGCATTATCACTAAAAGTGATCTCTTCCATGCAACCTTTGGATGGATAGGATAGAGAGTGTATATATATATACACACACTAGGCTACTATTACAGATTAGGCTATTGAACCACCTACTCATTATAGAGTATTACGTTACTCATATAAACCTACGAAATAATTGAAGAAATGTTTGTTTCCACACAACTGAAACCTACCACCTAAACTGGATCATATTGCTCGCATCCGTAGGTAAATACCCTCGGAGTCCCTCCACGTATCCCCCTGGGATAGGACCATCGAAATAGCAGTAGAAGTTGTGTCAAAATGGCCCCGAGATCTAGGGCCCGTCTAAAGGGAGTTACTTCAGACTTAGCTGAGTCACTTGCTATAGAAATAGTATGATATACCATCTCGTATTACGAAAATAATTCTCATCTCTGAATCTGACGTTTTTGTTAATAACAAAACATTAAGGATGTCAATTTTAAAACTATCATGGTTATGGACATTATTATCGGGAGTCAACAAAACTCACAAATCATGGTAAATATCTCGGTAACACGAATAATAATAAGTTATTTCAGTCTCTCAACCCAAAAACACTTACAAAAAACACACACTTCTACAAAAAGCTGTCATCCTTAGCTTAGGCCCGTGCACTTCAGATATTACCGACTCCAAGTAGCCGAGCTGAACAAATTCAGAAATAACAATAATTATAATAATAACAAGATCAGTTACATCCTCACGCGTCATCCCGTTTTACCACAAGCCCGCGGAATAGCGCAAACCCCTAGTTACACGAGAGATTAAAAATAAAATACTTAAAAGGAATAATAGTAAATCTTTATTTCAGGCTTCTTACATTTTTTGTAAAAATAATAAAAATAGGGCCATAGAATACATACCTTACAGACTAACATACATATAAAATAATTAAGGATGTCGTTTCATACAATACATGTATCGATATCGACGTATGTAGTACGTACCAGCCTATAATGTTCCTACTGCAGGGACACCGGCCTACTCTCGATGATTGAGAGTGAATGGGCTTTTGATCTACCACGACAGCCCAATCCGGATTGGTAGATGTCACATGTCTTCGAATTTTTGGTTCTAAGTCATGCCGGTTTCCTCACGATGTTTTCCGTCACCGTTCCGAGAACGCGGTATTGCACAGATATTTTTTTCAAGTGAAAATCTCTGTTACGCGCGTAGGTTTGAACCAGCGTCCAGTCATCCAATTGATTTTCTATGTTCCTTCCATAAAGTTATCATAGGATTTATTTCTTGGGTTTGCCTTTCTCATTGGGTTAAAAAGTTAACAGGGTAATAGTGTATTCTAGTTACCCGCTAGTCAGTCATTTTATGGTTCTTTGTCGCTTTTAACACGCATTTAGCAAATTAATACTCAAGCGCCTCTCCTCATACCGATATTCAACTTTAAGCATTAATACATAGAATTGGCTTCCGTATTTTGGGTTTATTTTTGCTATGCAGTTTTAGTTACTCTATAAAATCAGTGCTGTTATGGTCCTTTGACGCTGCGAATTCGTATTTTGTATTTTCATAATTGGGCGGGGGTGGGTGGTGGTGCCGGGAGCGTCACCCCCTCGTGTGGGTATTTAATGATTATACGCTGACTGCCACCTGATGGCTGGCAATGCCCCAGTGTCGATGATCCCTTATCGAGATGAAATACATACCAGAAACAAAATTGGTGATTGATTGGATCCTTTTCAAAAGCACTAGCAATTATCCACCAAACTATAGAAATAAAATAAATTATTATTCACATAGAAGTTAAATATAAGAAGGCTAGTACTTGCAAGCAAAGTCATGTAGCCCTGTTATAAGTCTATGTCGCAGACGTTATATGTAAATGTATGTTTACTAGTGTGTGTAAATTTTGACGTGTCAAAACGATACTTCAGATATTAAGGAATTAAAAGTTTCAATTTGTGACAAGTTGAACGGAAGACTCTGCTGTGTTTGAGTTTAAAGCTGAGTTATTTCGTTTCGGCCATTTTGACTGGAATGTTTTGGACTGGCAAAATAAATGACAAATGACTCTTGTAATTGGATGTTGAAAAAATGTTAAGGCAAATAGGTTTAAATATAAAAAGGTTGCATGCAATTCTCAAAAGTAGAGATGAACAGTGTCGCAAAATTTTCATTTTCAATCTGTTTATGCCTACTACTGACGTAAACTTAACAAATAAGATTAGCTTAAACATGAAAGCTGACTGTAATTTGACATATCTGTGTGCATGTAATGTGCCTGGGGAGTTCCTGCGACACGTTTTATGCTCACGAATATGTGTACATGCATGTGTAAAATTTGACGTGTCCAAATGATACTTGAGATCTAAAGGAATAAATGAGTTTGACTTTGACTTTTTAAAGATTTAGTTCTGTCTTAAATTGTTCTCTTAGGTTGCTAGTTTTATGGCAGTAGAATACAAATACAACACTTTTTGTTGTATTCAGAATGTGAGGTACATTCTGTGTTAATAATAAAGAGTCCAGTTCAAAGAGATTTGCATTGCGATTGCGACTCGATCATTCGAATGAAACATAAACGTCATCTATCGATATCGATAAAATCAGATATCGTCGCAGCTCGATGACTCGCGGGGTGGTGGCACTACACGGGTACCGCGAGGGGGTAAGGGGTAAGGGGGGAGTACATAACCTATGTATCAGCACATACCAGCCCTCAGTACATAAGCGTTGGATTCCCGAAATTTTGCAGTTATTTTGTATGGAAAACTAGGTTATTCACCGATTTATTCGTCTATCGATGACCACTGCCGCCATAGCCGATAAATGAAATCCGCATCAAACTCAATTCATGCTGTTTAATCAGTAACTGATATAATTCAATTCGATCAGGTAGAAATTATATTGGACAAAATTAAAAATGCTTCAATAAGTACCTCACTAACTTTCAGTGAATCCACTTTTGATTTGGATGGTGTATAATTCGACGACATAATATATGCATATCACGCTTTTTCAAAAGTGGCATTAACGTAATCGTGTTGGTATCATATCATTTACACACTGGCCCATGATTCTTGCTGATGATAAAAAAGTTGCCCGTCACGGGACCCCCAGTAGATGTGAATTATGACGGCATAAGATTTGCCGACACAGCATACGAGTCGGCCAACTCACGTTTACTGACAAGGAGTGCCAAAAGACGTTTCACGTCAATAACCGGTTTTAAAATTTTCGTGTGTCCCAGCCGGGAATTGAAACCGGGACCCCTCGCTTCGCAAACAGGGCCACGGAGCCGTCATTGGCGAAGATATCTCGTAACAAACATTGAAAAGAATAAAAGAATTTAAGATGTCAACCTCTTTTTTGAAGTTTGTTTTAAAAATGCAGTTAACATTGCGCTGTATTTGACTTTAACTTGCTAACTGCAATGAAAACGCGGGATTAATGCAAAAGGTTGAATGAAATCTAAATTGAACCCGACAAGGCTCATTTCGCGTCGTCGGTACTATAAATCCAGGTGTGTTCAACTGAGATAGATCCGAATGGAATCCTACTAGGCTTTCATGACATATCAGGAGGTCTCAAACGTGTTCGGATTACATGACCTTACGATGCTTCTAAACTCATTGATACACTTGCAAGACAAAAAATATGCAAGTAACTAAAGGTTATTGACACTGCAAGATGACATAAATATAATATTGCCTTGCTGCACATTTCTTTACAATACAATACATACATTCCGAAAATTTGTGTTGGCTGAATTGTTTTAAGAAATGTCGTTTTGCAAATAAATATCAGAACGTACGTTATTTATTGCAGGTAAATATAATAATTGGCTGATTTTACTAGGTGTTACTTGGGTATAATACTTTAACTGTACTAGATAATAATTATTATTAAATTAAAATTATTATTATATTAAACCAGAAATTATTTTTTTATCGTCTTGAGTAAATTTTATGTCTCTACTAACTAACTACACAGAATAATCACCTAGTTGGCAAGTTAGCTCCAAGTTCTTGACCACTGAGTACCAGGTGTACATAACCAGTTAGGAGTTGGTGGGGTGACAGTATCGACCGTCTTGAGCTTGGCCAAGGCCTGTATAGCTATACAAACTTATAGTAAGTACGCACTATGCGTGTACTGTCGCGGCAAACATGACAAGCTAAATAGTCAGTGATGGTCAAACCTACACAGGAAGGTGGTAAGAAATTAGACGACTTTGTCAAAATGTTTTTGATTAAAAAAAGATATCAAAATTTTAAACTACTTCGTAATTTTCTAATTAGTCTAATTAAAAACCATTTATCAAAGGTATTAAAAGTAGCTCCCTAGCTAAGTTAGTAAGAAATTGGTTCTCGGCTCATGAGTATTTGTGTTGTGTCCATGTCTCTTAGATGCAGGGAAACATAGTACAGAGGCTTTAGTGTCAAAGCTTCTTATCATTCTTAATCTTATGGGACAAATAGAGTGAAACAAAGACATTAAATTTCCAAAACACAAAAAAAAAACAAATAATTATCAGAAAACGCGCGATATAAAATTCACGCGATCTCTAGGTTAGATTTCTAAACATTTCAAAAGATTTTTTTACAAATTTACTAATTTAAAGATAAAGTATGTTGGAAAAATATATTTAATTCCCATTCTAAAATTTTTATATCATGTGAAAAAAGTGCGCTTCTTTCATGTGGAAATAGATATTTTGATCTTACGGAATGTTATTAACCTACTCAATCAATATCTTTCATCTGCCGAGTAGGTTTAAAGTTAACACTTTTTTCCACGACTGTACATTAATCCCCATACATAGAGCTACATACGTTTAGATAGGCACAGATAATATAATACTATGCATAGGTATAGAGTTGCAATTTAGCCAAGTAATTAATTATGCCCAAATGACAGATAAGATGCAGTCGTGCGTACGTAATGTATGCTTATATGTAATTATATGACCTATGAATGTTAGTATAACACATATAGGTCACCCCTACTAATTACTAGGTCTTCAGGGAATGAAGAGCTTGAAATAATCCTGTCCGATCCGAAATTGTTACCATATACTTCCGAGGTATCCGTATTTCTTCGCCAAATAATATAGAAAGTAAACACAATAATGAAATATTAAATGCACGATTTTGTGCCAAAATTATTGCAACTTCCCCATAATCCAGCAATTTTTTGATATGGCAACACCATCATTGGGCTTTTTATGTTGCTATTTTGAAGTTAGTGTCAAAAGTAGGGATGCACTGCAGAGCGATGAAAATTTTCCTAATTTTATTAAATAACATTCGGGTGTCTTTGATATGAAATGTCGACTGGCGAGCCTTTGCAGTCAAACCACCTCGTATGCCGTGACGGCGACTGGCATGACGCTTTCTTTATGCCGTCATGTGTCACATCTGCTGGGTCTCCCGTGACGGAGAACTATTTAACCGACTTAAAAATTTATCAATTCGCCTATATATTTTTTTTTTTGTTTTACCCCTACCCTCCTCCCACCCCCTATAAGTTTTTAGCGAGAAAAAGTAACATATAACCGTCTCCAGGGTCCCATCTCTATATCAAAATTCATCATAATTGATTCAGTGGTTTAGGTGAGAAAGCGTAACAAACAAACAAACTCACTTTTGCATTTATAATATTATTATTATTAAACTTAGGATGGGATGAGGATGAAATATTTGACAAAGATATTTATATATCAAGTTTTCAAAATTGCAACCTACTATCTCAAGGGTAAAGTTCAATATACTTTGACAGTGAGATTGAACGAAAGATTATTTGCATGAACCGGCCACTTGTTGAATATAAATCTTCGTATGTTTTCGTAAAGATAGACAGCTGGTGGGGGAACCTAAAATGGCGCTCGGTGATAGAATCTAACATTCTTTTTTTTTATTATTAGTGTATGTTATACTCGTAGGTATGCATTTATATTCCAGTGTTTATTGAAAGTTGTTGTTTGCTTGTCAATATATACATTAAAGAATACCATTTTAATTTCAAACTTTTGAATTCATGAATTTTCCGACGTAATGAACCAGTCATTCTTTCATAAATTTAATAATTAAACATAAGTTCAGACTGAACCTACAATTCTCACTTTACATTGTGTATGTGAAGTTGTATTCATAGTTTGAAAACGCACGCCGAATTCACGCCTCCAAATTCAAAAGACTCATAAACGTATTGCAGCATTTTATCTCCCATTAACTCGATTGCAGTGTGCATCGCCCGATCTGCAGGGATTTGTCTATGAAAGGCGCGTCATTCAGTCATTCTATCCGCATTCTATATTTGAAATTTGAATGAATTTGAAATTCGATCATTGTCGCCATGTTCCATGCGAAGAAAACGTTTTGCTTTTGTTATTCTAATGTTTGTTTTAGTTATTGTACGGGTGAGTTTACTTTTACGAATTGATTTTAGACAGATTAAAACATCATAGCTCATAGAAATAAATTATAATTGAAGATTTCTGTCAATGATGACTGAAACCATTTCATTAAAGTCTTATCTAGCAGGATACCAGTTCATTACTTAGGCATACAATAATTTCAATATACATAGTGTTATGCGTTGATTAGACAAGCATCAATAGTCGACCCTTGTCCTATTACACAAGAGGGGGGTTCCTACCCATTCGTCTTGCAGGGGGTTAGTGCAGTATCTACTCGTAGCCTTTGTATAGATAGATACAGGGTTTATGGTTATAGGTAGGAATGTATAGTGCTTGTCCATTTCAAGCACTATCGATTGGCGTTCGCGGGAGCGTTGACCCGCCGGGCGCGACCATTTCGCTAATTTGTTAATTATTTACTCCTGATCGGTTATGATGTCCTGGTAGCGGCTGAAGCAGAATAATCCTGTATTGGTTCGTTTAATAATTAAGTTGTGGGTAACTCATTATTAAAACAAGCCTTACTTAACCCTCCTAATAACAATAGGAATATAATTAATGTAATGTAGGTTCGAGGAGTATTTCTTTCTAAAGAAAACTGGATTGTAAGTAACATTATTTATAATTGGCAGGGCTATTAGAAAAACTCTCGTTCAAATTTTATGAAAAGGTACCGCGTGTTTCCTTCTGGTACCAAAAATCGTTATTGTTTATTTTTTCAAGTAACATTCAACATCATATTTACAATTATTATAAATGTGAAAGTTTGTCTAGTATGTCTTTTTGTTAAATATGGTTAAACTGCCTTCTATGAAATTATGTGGAGGTAGCTCATAGCCTGGATGGACACATAAAAAATAAAGTATTTTTTAGTGATTTGCTAATTAACACAACTTCTGTTTTTCCCCATTGTCTCATTGACTATTTAACGCAGCTAGTTTAAGAATAATAATATAATGTATTTAACAAACCAAGCTGCGAAAAGGTTGCAGTCAACTACGCAAAAGCCGATATTTTTCAAGTTCTTTGCACTTTGCTGTGTATTAGTTTATAATTTACTTGAAAAACAAGTGTTTTTCGGAATAATCACCTAATATATTATAATTTTATTAAAAAATACTAGCGCCAACTTTTTGATAGGCATCTCGGCAAAAATATGTTCCACATTATATATGAAAAATAGATTTCGATTAAAAATTGAAATAGTAAAAAATGAACATAGTAATCTTGGAGCTGGATCTTAGGGTATAAATGGGTAAGGTGGGTTAAAAACTAATATATTTTCCTTGTTTCAGGACAACTTGACTCCCGAACCATCAGACATGACAGACGATGATAATTACAGCAGTAAGTATAGATATAATAACCGAACCAACTTGCATCAAATCAATTATACGGCGTTTTGTGCGAAACACGAAACGCCCATACGATTGGCTGTTCGAATTCTTAATTTAAATTTTTCTAAATTCTTGATTGTGATTGGCTATGTGATCTGGTGCAGGCAATGGCTACAAAGACGCGGAGAGATTGAAAATGATGTTGCTAGCATGGAATTACCACAATCAGCAAGGTAAACATTTTGCTTATATAATTATTCTGTGTGTTTTTTAATTAAAAAAAGAATACGCTATTTTATTTGCTGGCTTGAATGTTGATGTTACCTAGGATTGTTTGCCTCGTGATGAGATACAATAAATATGCCATAGATAACAAAATTCAGTTTAGCTTTTGCTCGGTTGAGAGGTTTCTGCGCACTCTATGATTTGACACTACAAGAAAGCTCACGTACAACTTTCAAAAAGATATTTTGCTGAAGACATTACAAGTGACTTAGAATTGAAATAAATCAACTTCAATGCTTTTTACGGGTAATATGTGGTTGCCCTTGCCTTCGAAGCGAGGGGTCCCGGGTTCGATTCCCAGCCGGGGCACACTTTGTGTGGTGAGCATGAAGTTTGTTTTCGGGTCTTGTGGTTCTGTTTGTCCATGCCATCTGCGACACAGGGAATTCTAGTGCAGAGGTATGAGTGTGTTAACGTTTTTATGAGGACACAAATAAAAAAAAAACTGTAATAGTTTAATGCAGTTGCAAATTGTTCTCGATACAATTAATCCTCCCATTACAAATCAACGATAGGTAACTAAGTACCAACGTCCTACCTACTCTGTATTAGTACATATGTATCTCTACATAGTATAAAACAAGTCGCTTTCCGTGTCTGTCTGTTCATCTATCAATCACGCAACGGATTTTGATGCGCTTTTCACCATCATTTAGATAAATTTTCAAAGATAGTTTAAATGATTATTACATGGGTATTATAATAGAAACAAAGCCAATAATTTTAATTTCGTAAAAAACATAACTTTGGGCGCTTACGTTGCTAATACTGGCATAACCTTATGAGATCAAACTCAAACTCATTTATTCCGTTAGATCTCAAGTATCGTTTGGACAACGTTTTTTCACTTGAAAAATTTATGTGCGCAATACCACGTTCTCGAAACGGTGACGGAAAACATCGTGAGGAAACCGGCATGTCTTAGAACCAAAAATTCGAAGACATGCGACATCTACCAATCCGGATTGGGCTCCCTTCGTAGATCAGAGCCAATTCACTCTCAATTATCGAGAGTAGGCCGAGTCCCTGTAGTGGGAACATTAGAGGCTGGTACGGGGGTTTGGACACACAAAAGTAACCATACTAGTTAGCATATAACGTGTCACAGGAGCTCCTTAGGCACATTACATGCATACACATATGTCAAATTACAGTCAGTTTTTGTTTTAGCGAATTATTTGTTAAATTTACGCCTGTTCCAACCCTCCCCAGATCAAAATGGTGTACTAATGGTGTACGACCTACGCGTCACACACACTGTACTATACAACCGTGCGAATCCGGGTCGGGTCGTTAGTTCGCTAATACAGAGTAGATAGTACGTAGGTACTTCTGTAGGTAAGTACGTCATGAGTCGATACACGTGCATTCTCGAATTACATAGAACGAGCTTGTGAATTGAATATTGTACAAGTTTACGATTATATTGTACCGCCGAAAACTTTAGTGTAAACAGAAAACCTTTTATTTGACTGACAGCTCTGGCGGTCGATCTAGGTCGTTGGTCAGAAGTTGGATGGGTGATCAGTTAGTGGCATTTGAACTGAGCGCTTCCACCTCCGTGCTTCGGAGGGCACGTTAAGCCATGTCGGAGGCCTTAGGGCGGCTTGAAAACTCCGACACCACAGTTCGCCACACACAAAAGAAGATAATCACATGCGCATGAGACGTATCATCCCCGTCTCGGGTGATGGACGCAGCAGGATGAATGCGACTCAGTAAAGATTTGGATCTCATACTGAGTCGCGCGCATTACTGTTGTCATGGGCGGGGGTCACCACTTACCATCAGGTGGGCCCTCAGCTCGTTCCGTCACGCATTCAAATAAATAAATTAAAAAAAATCTACCTCGAAACGCTTCCTAACCTCAAATAACGGAATCCTAAAGCCGGTATCTTCAAGAATGTACTTTCGTATGCACGGTTAGTTAGAGGAGGTAAAAATTAATGAGGGTATGCAAGGTGCGTCTGAATGTCACCAGTACTGGCCCTTCGGTACAGGTACCCGCCTATAAATAATTTGAGATGCCTTGCACGCAGTCGAAGGGTGGACTAAGGATGAGGGCGACTTGTAGGGATTCGCTTGAAAACGTAGTCAATCCTTACCTCTCTGGCACTAGATTTTTTAACGTAGATAAGTATAAATTTTAAAACTATCATGGTTATGAACATTATTATTCGTGTTTGCCCGGGGCCATGACGCATGTAACTGCGTCGAAATATCGGGAGTCAACAAAACTCACAAATCATGGTAAATATCTCTGTAATAATTTTTATTGTAGATGTCATAGTCAAAGTCAAAAATCTTTATGTCCGTAGAATTCTTAAAAAATACTTGGAAACGTCAATTTCTTTTTTTTTTTTTATTAAATGGTATTTTAGTATGCTACTACCCTAAAACAAAATTCATGCTTACTCTGCTCAGGCTGGCAATCAAACCCGAGATACTTCTCGGAAGTATTTCTATACAGACTGAGCCACGGAGTAGACTTTCGATAAAAACCTTTTATGACGTCATGGTCTTTTTCTCAATTTGGCAATATGTTTTTTTTTAATTAATACAATCTGTTCTTGTCTAAGAGTACGCTAAGCTTTTCGTTTCAAAACTTTTTGATACATTGTATTAATGTAACGACAGAATATCAAACAGTTGTAATGTTTTTTTGTTTGCCGCTCTTACAAAGAACGCACAATAATATATCTTAAGCGGAGGGACAAACAGAGGTTGTTCTGGACCAATTATTATTAAATATTCTAAGCCCTATTGATATTTGCCCCAATTGCTCCCACCCTGAGTAGTCCCTCGCCCCTACAAGGCTCTCTCGATATAGCTTCGCATAAAAATACCCGGTGCCAACGTGCAATTAAGTAAGTTAGTGGCCATTCAAGATGAATAATTAATTATTTGTGTCCTAATAAAATAAATTAACTAATTGTCATGGACATGTCACACAGCCCCAAACTAAGCATACTTGCACGGTGGGACTAGATAACTGAAGGAATACTTATAATATATTTTTTTTATAAATGTAAACATAAAATATTGTCACCCACACACCACAGACCCAACATCTAGATTCGTCACACAAATGCTTGTCCTGAATGGGAATCGAACTCACGACCTACAGCGCACAAGGCACAGCTACAACCAACTGAGCTGTCGGCCAACCAGTCGGCTATTTCCACTAATGCCCCAACTGCCCCCGCCTTGAGTAGGGCCTCGTCCTTACGAGGGCACTCTCAATATGGCTTCACATAAAAATAGCCGTATTTATGCAAAATTTCGCAATAAAATATTCGGATGACTCTAATATTGGTTACTTGACCATTGGCTGGTCTATTTTGTTAGTTTACAATATCCTTTCTTCACTTGAGAAGTGTGTGGGCTTGCACTGATGTCCGGAAGGGTTTTTTTCATTATCCCCTTGTTGAACTGAATCCTACTTAAGCTAACTCAACTCCTTGATGCATCGGAGACGGATTCTGGGTTGTCAGCCTAGCATTTGCACTGGGATGTCAAAGCCTATTAAATTCTATTCCTTTTGAAACAAAACACGTCTCATCTGTGTGATGTTGCCCCAATTGCCCCCACCCTAAGTAGGCTCCCTCGTCCCTACGAGGGCTCTCTTATTATGGCTTCGCGTAAAAATAGCCAGTGCCAGCGCGAAATTATGCAAGTTGCCGTAATAAACTATTCGGATGGCTTGAGGTACTTGACTGGGGTAGGCGGTTCAATTGTTGCAGTCGGAACCTTTTTCGTTTAATATTTTAGAATGACAGATGAGACAGTAAGAAATATAATAAAAAAATGGACAGTAAATCGTTGAGTTTTTCATATAATATTTTTTTGGATCTAATAGTGGTCGGTTTTTTAACTATTTTGTTTTAACGTTGAATTTTTTTTTTTTTTTCGATTTGATCCCTTTGGATCGCATAATTCTTCTAATATATATAGTTTTAATATCAGAGCAGAAAGTAAAAATGTTATTATAATATTAGGTAGGTGCGATAACAGACAATAAATTCAATTTTATTTTTTATTTGACAATTTGGTAAGAAATTTAGGAAAATAAAGTATTTTAGAGTTTTCTTTTTTTTATGTGAATGAATGACGGAACGAGCTGAGGGCCCACCTAATGTTACTAGTTATTGCATTAGATAAAAATGCCACTATTTTCAATTCCTCAATAACATCTAATTGCTATAAGAAAATTTAATGTCTATTATTGATTCTGTTGGCAAACTAAAATGACTCCGAAAATGATTGCTGCTGGCTATATATTTTTTTAAACTTGATCTAAACTACTATCAACACCATTACTCGCCCAGTTATTTTTACCGCGGGCCATGAAAACCCGAGGGGTGCTTTGTGAGAACTAATAAAAATATTGATTTAGTGCTCCTTGCCATAAAGCACCCGGTAAAGTTATAAAAGCTTTTTGAATTGTTTAGTAAGACCACGCGAAAGATGGACGAAGTATGTGTCGGTACACATAACTTATCAAAATATGTGGACTTAGAAATGTGTGGAAATGGTGCACTTAGATTTCATTTAGTAACATTAGTAGCTTAAGGGCTAAGATATTTTTTCTTTTCACTGATCAAACATAGGCTTTATTAGGGTTCTGTGCCTAAGGGGTAACGAAGCCAATTACTGAGCTAACAACGCTGCCCTTCATTATTAGAATTAAGGGAACCCTGTCATGTCTTCTATAAATTAATTAGACTGTTGCTAGTTTGAATAAAAATACGTGAGCTTTCTATAATTTCTCAAACTACTTCTAAATAGACATACACAACAATCACAAAACACTTAATGCTATTGACATTCTAATAAATACGAATAAATGTGTTTTCATCGAAATGTCTCTTAGTGTAGAATTTTTTAATGTAATTGCGTGCTAACGTCCCTACCACGCTATCCACAGGCCGCAACGGTGACTTAGCCGAGACGGGCGGGGACAGCATGGCAGATCTGTGGGCCTCCTACCACAGCGCCCTCGGGCTCGGCAGCAAGCCGCCGAAAGCTCCCACCCCCATGGCCACTGGCCACTCGGTGAGTTTTAAGGTTGCGCAGCGTTTCACATTATTTCTTAGTTTTAGACTTCTGAAATGGTTCTAAGCTGGTAGTAATCCTGCTTGCAAAGCGAGGGTTTCTGGTCATACATTAAAGAGAAATTTATAAGCCGGGGAGAGATTCGAAACTCCTCGTTTTCCAAGTCTTATAAATACAGAGCCGACATATTAAAAATTGGCGAGGATAAATTCCTTGAATGAGAAGCATGAAACCCCTTACTTTCTGACATTGTGTTGCATTATCTTAAACATGTGTTTATGATAAAGATATAGATTTTTTTTTATTGTATTGTAACATAATAAATATAATCAACATATCCTCTTTCCCGGCGTACAATATTATGAAAGTAAACATGTACGTTGAAATATTTGATATAAAAATGTGATGAATGTCTTTGAGATGATACTCAGAATGGCGCATAACATAAACCAAAAGGCTTTCGCTGAAATTCTTATGCTCTTACGCATATGAGGCGTAAACTTTTTACTCATAATCTAGTTTAAAAATGGTTTAAAGACTGCATAAAGAAAATATTTTATTTTCTCTCTGAGTTGTGTGCTATTAAAATCAATTACTAACAAACCCTTTCAGTTTTCTTCCAAGTGGCTTGGACAAATACAATCACACAACACAAATACCCATGCCCCAAAGGATCTAGAGTGTATTTATATATTTTTCAAAAACTAATCTTGTGGATCTTCTTCCACAGAGTCCAATTCACGTGGGCTCGGCCACGCCAGGCGCCGAACCCACTCATGATGAAACTTCGTCTTCAGACCGAACCAAGGACGACGATGATGGCGGCGCCTCCGACGATGATAGTGACGATCGCGTTGATCCTCAGCATCACGATCCAGAGAGGCTTAAAGCCTTTAATGTGAGTATTCTTAAAAGCCCTGTGTATGAATCCATACAGAGAATCATATAAAGAAATCCACATGGATCCGTCCACTCATGGGATCGTGACGCGGCATGAAGAATGACAATGACAGTGGTGCCTCTGATGAGCATATTGAAGTTCGTGTGGACCATCAGTACTTAAAAAAAAGTTTATTAAAGCTTTATCTTGAGTATGCTTAGAAAATTTGTCTTCAACTGTATGAATTGTCAAGAAAATGCTTTAATACAGATTCTAGGGAATACGGTAGACTTATACTTACTGCCTTTTCATTATCAGCCTATACTTGTCCTCTGCTAAACAGGAGAGAGTCTGAGACGTAGCTTAACTAAGACCAATATACTGTCTTTTAAAAAAAATTATATCGTATGAATGTCATCCAACTTAGTTCTGATTGTTGTAGTCCAAAGAATAAACCACCTTTTTCTAATCCATTTCAGATGTTCGTCCGTCTCTTTGTAGACGAAAACTTGGACCGGATAGTGCCGATCTCCAAACAGCCCAAGGAGAAGATCCAAGCTATAATCGATAGCTGCACCCGACAGTTTCCGGAGTTCGCCGAGCGCGCCAGGAAGCGCATCAGGACGTACTTGAAGAGTTGCCGGCGGAACAAGAAGGTCCGGGGGGAGCCTACTAGCGGGAGTGGAGCATCAAGCAGCGCGTGGGACAGTGCGGTGAGGGTCTGATCTAAATGATTATTTTCTTCTTTTTGATGAAGTTTTAGATCTGCAGCAATTGAATGTTACATACCTACTGTAAAATAAATTAAGGAATACAGCAGAACTCATCAGTTCAAAGGAACAGGGTACATAGATATTATGCTATACCAGAGCCTGCCTGATACTGAAACTGACGCAGCTGCCTGGATGCTTTCCGGTGGAAAACTAATGTCACGACGTTTCCATGTCAATTCACTTGGACGCTTGAATATCTATTTTCAGCATGGCATGATTGGACAAAATATTTCATACCAAGAACATATTTTCTGTGAATTCAAAAATAAATATGGATTAGCAAAGGCTAGCAGTGACTAGCGAACCACTATCAACAAGCTATATTATTTCTCTCGCTATGGATACACCAATAAAAAAATGTATTAACAGGGTTCTATACCTCATAACACTGGAATCCATCAGTCATGTAAAAAATTTTCGTTTCATGCATTGTCTGTCATAAGTCACCATTAATGGTATGGAATATTTTGTCCAAGTCTCTAGGGATTATCTCGGACGAAAAGCAGTTTCCCGGCAAATTCCGTTCTATTCCAGGTAAGACCGACTCCCGCGCATCTGACTTCAGTGCAGGCGGAGCACATCCTCGCGCAGGCGTGCGAGAACGAGAGCCTCAATGCTAAGCGCATGCGCCTCGGACTTGATCCGGTAAGCCAGCCGATGCCCACCGTGCCCACTCCTATGGTAAGTCAAACTCACATACAAGAAACATTATTTCTTTTTAAAACCGCTAATTTCTAAGTTACGTACTACGATCACGCAGTTATTGTTAAGTTTGGTGCCTGTCAAGACTATCCGACTTCAGGGGAAGAAATGTCAAGCAACCCCAGGGGGTTTTGGAACCAAGGTGGATTTTGCCAACTCTATAGCATTCGCGTCAAATACCAGATGTAAATAGAAGGATAATTCACTCAGTTTTTTCAATAGTCTCGTAAATGCCTTCATACTCACCATTTAACAATTTTTCAAGTGTTTTCATTCATCTCATCGTTTAATAGTCTCATTTGCTCGCCACTGTAATCGACTCAATTACATTAGAGCGTTATTTCTAAATAGCCTCGACTAAGACCTCACCCCCCAACATATCGCTCACCACTGACCGTTCCCTTCTCTTTGCTCCAGGCGATCGACACAACATCGACGTCTGCGGTCGCGTCATCATTCTTGAGCATGTACAGTGGAGCGATCAGCAGCCCGCCTACTCCAGCGACCACGACCACCACTCTGTCGTCAGTGGGGCACAGCAAGGACACGCGACCGTCGCCCAGCCCGACTATTGAGAACTCTCTCAATAATAACACACTGAAGCTGGATAATGCCAATGGCAGCGCTGGGAGCAAGACGGCCAGGTAATGTCTTACCAACGTAGCTCTTAAGATTCTAGCTTATAAAGCAAAGGTATGAGTTTCCCTTGGCCATGGAAAACTTAAAATAATATGTATATACAAAAAAAAATATAGAACTGTATGAAAACGTACATCTTAAATTTTCTTGTATCAATTTTAAACTAATATTTTATACAGGTGAAACTTGTCGTGCTGATGTTATTTATGCGATACCAGCAATTATTTCACTAATAGGAAGCTATTAATAGAAACTAATAGGAAGCTATCCCTGAGTCAAATCTTTAGGTATTCCTTTTTCCAAAGAGGAATGCAGTTTATCACTTTATGGGTTCCATTATTGGAAATGTTGGGAATATAAGCGCTAACAAATTGTACACTATTCTCTTCTTGAGCGGTAAGAATGCTTTTGTTTTTCAGCCCGGCATCATCGCCAGCGCCTCTGTTCCGGCCCTCGTTCCCGAACACATTTGGAACTCCGCAGACTTTCGGCAGGCAAAAGTAAGTTTTATTTGGTAAACGTACTACCTGTATGACTTATGTTCAATTTGTGTCCCCAATGTTCCTATTCTTCTATAATGACAGAGAGAGACAGGCGACCAAGATTCGCTCGACGATATTTTTTAACGCGTTAATACGTCAGAGCTGTCACCTATATTGTTCTACTTAAAAAATCTAAAACTTTATATTAATACAGTATTTCTTTGAAATAGAGCCGTTTTCGAGATACGCGAAATAAATAAAGAAAAATTAAGATACTTAAAGTAAGGATATATTCATTGCAGAACAGACCTGTAAGACAGACAGAAAGACAGACGTTGTAAACTTGCAGCCAGACCCCATATAGGGTATAGGATGCATAGATTTATTGATGATATGGTAATCTGGTCGAAAGGTTTGGCTGTTAGTAATAGGGTTTCCATCACCTTATCGCTTAGACAGAGGCTATGTGGCGAGAAAAAAATCTAACTGATGCGGGCTGTCAATCGCAGACGGGTTAATGTATTCCGTCTACATCATTTCAGTTCGAACACTAATCAAGCTTCTGCTCTCTCCAGCAGTGCTCTGCTTTCGACTCTGACTTCGCTGCCACCAACAGGTAACTAATTAATTTAATTTTTAATTACACATTTTTTTTTCATTCAAGTTACGGGATTTTGCCGACTCCCATATAACAACGAATCCTCTCCTACTAAATATAATCCTCTAAGTTTGAGAAGCCCCAAGATTTATCGCGTTGTGCCTGTCGCTCTGAGATGGAGACATAACGTCGCGTGCGCCTGTAATTTCACTGGCCTACACCCTCCCACTGGAACACAGCAGCGCGACTGCATTACTGCTTGACGGTGGATTACCAGGAGTGGTGCTAGTACTTCTCCAGACGAACTTCGCACAGGTTCTACAACTTTCGCGCCACTCAGGAAACACGTGGTGGGATTAGGGGGTATTTACTGGTGGACGCGAGGAACTGGACCCAATGGTTGAACTTGAACACTTGATCAACTAGATGATAAGGGCAAATATCTTCTAACTCAGCATAATTTATGCATAACATGGGGTCACACGATACATGTGACCCCATGTTATGTATATCTTTGAAATGGATAAAAGATCTTTGAAATGGATGTTTGTTACAATTTCTAGGAGTAGGAGTTAATGCAGCAATGGCCGCTTATCAAAGCGCGCTTCTGTCGGCTATGGCAGCCCATACGCACACCTTCCCAACTTCCCTGTCTGGTGAGTCATACATGATCGATTCCTTAACTAAGTTGGTAAGCTACCTTACATTCGAAGCTATAGGTCCGGTCTTCGGCCGGGGAAAACTTTCTTCCACCATTATGCTGTTTAAACTTCATTACCATCATTGTGGCCCAGGGATACAGAATTCAGCTTTCTGGCCCGAGGTTCAAAACTGCACTGTATCATAAAGTTTTTCGAAAAGTTGAATTGTGCAATCCCTCTTTCGCGATAAAACGGTGAAGGAAAACATTGTGAGGAACCAACATGTCCTGAAACCCAAAATTGTTGAATGAAACATAATTTTGAAGACATACCAATCTGTATTGGGTTCCCGTGGTACAGAGCCCATTAATTCGGCGTTGTCGAAAGTAAGGAGACGTGGGAAAATTAGAGACTGATATGGAATGAAGTTAGTTTTTGGAGGTTTGTGTTGTGTAAGCATAAGCATAAGGAATTCTTAGGCGTATATTTATATAAAAAACATCCTTAAATTGCCTAAGAATTCCTTATGCTTAATATAAAAAACATCCTTAAATTGCCTATGTTTCCATGGATCTGCTTCCACTTTTCAATCCTGATCTTCAATCTTTAATTCAGACGCAATCCTGTCCAGATTAAAGTATAATATATTTGTATGATATTGCATTTGTACAACAAAATGCATACACAAGTTTCAGTTTATTTCCATCGTGATTTATGTAAATTTCATCATTATTTATTTAATTAATTTCAGCGCCAACAGATTTATCTCTCAAGAGCACAACAACGCCTAATCCACTTCACTCGACGTCTACCGCCACATCGATGACCGGAGTCACTTCGTCCACTCAACCAAAGTCCCAACTTCTCTCCCACAAGTTGTCTGGAGCAGAAGTTGGAGCTGTAAGGCAGCTAATCACTGGCTATCGTGAGTCAGCTGCCTTCTTGCTACGCTCGGCAGATGAATTAGAAGCGCTGCTCATAAACCAGCCGTAAGCTCTCAATCAATACTGGTTGGAACCGTTTGGAAAAGATTGGCAAAATTTTGAAGTGCAGTCTTTATTTCTAATATAGGCCATCCATCCAAACGGTTTGAAGAATGCTTCAATTGATGTTGAACGAAGTCGGACGGTCGTTTTATGATTCTAGGCAGTATATAATTTTCGTGTTTTGATGATATGATCATTGTTAGATGAGGTTTTGGTGAACTGGAATTAGAGTATATTATGGTGTCAATTCATTGAGTTGGTATTGAAAATTAACGGCAAATACAAAAATTAAACACTTTTAGTTAAATTAAAGAGCGAAAATTCAAAATCATGACTGATTCGTCAAATGCCAAGTAAGCGACATCGATTTGATAATTGTTTTTATGATAATGTTTATGTCTTTGATCTAGTAGTTAAATATTCACACAATAGTCACATTTAGTGTTATAGAAGTTTTTGAATCATTACAATATACAATAGTTAATACAATAGAATACACTTTGCTTGTCTACTTCATAGCTACAATACAGAATTCTCATTATTGTCACACAACGCAAGATTTCATTTTTATTATCAGTATTTTTCAATTTTTAATCATGTTGAATTTTTCAATCTTTATGCGTGGTTTTATCACTGAGAAACTTTATAATGTCCAGCCTATAAAAATAAGATTTAGGTAACAATCATTTGGAAAACGAATTAGGTAATTTTGACAAAGAGAGCTTTTGCTGTTGTTGAAACTAGAAGTTAATAAAAAGATCTCTTTGTAAAAATCAAACCATCAAATATCTCAAAAATATAATCTGTGCCTAATATGGCAATCGTACAAAGCTGCCATAAGTTAATATTATAAAAATTACGTGTTGCCATTTGAAACTCGTTGGAAGAGTACAAAATTATTTTTGTGTATAATTAGGTGTAAGAGAAAAAAATCAGGGAGTTTCTAGTGTTAGGTTTAAAATTCTTGCCTGGTGCGACAATTTATAGATTAGTTTAATTTTAAATTTTCATCGAAAAGCTTAAAACGAAGGCAGCATTACTTAATTTTATTTCACTTACACGTTTTTGTCTAAGAGTATATTTAGGTTTAAAAGTGGCATTTTAGAAGTAAGAAGCACGAATTTATTTTGTTGTTTTTTTGTTTGATAGTGCTGTAGGGTTTTGCGTAATATATTTATATTTATCAGTTTCTTAGCATTTATATGATCGGCTCCATCCAAACTAACCTCTTCGGTAAGTTTAATTTTTAAGTTAACTATTAATTTGATAATACTTATCGCTTTGCTCATTACGATTTCGACTGTATATCTATTTGTTACCATAGATTTACGGCCACGTACTGTAGGTAGATTTAATCTAAGAATTTGCTTACTATGTACAAAAAAAGAACCCGCTTTCAAAATGTTATTGTATATTTGGGCCTACAATTTCGTTATTAAGTGATTTTGGGCATCAATTCATATAACATAAATTTATTTTTCCTTTTGGCCAGTGTTAGTCGATTCAGTTTTAAGATAAGATCATTGTTAGTAAGGTTTACACATACAATAGGATAACTACAACAAACTAAAGCTTATTTTGTTGCCACTCGAATGCTACAAGATTTCATCACTATGGTTAAAGGCTTTGAAAGAAAGATCATGAAGAACCTGCAATCAAATAGTGAAGCAAAATGTTCATCATTTATGCCATAGTGGTAAAATATTGAAGTCCGCAAACAATATAAAATAGCCAAGTTTTGCCAGATTTTCTCAATAGGATTAAAGCTTTCACGCCAGTTCAACTATAAAATTGTAAATTCACTTTTGAATTTAATTCATAACTAAAATTGCCAAAGAATCGAATTGATTTACTCAATTGAATTGTGTAAGCGTAAGTGGAATTGCTGCTTTATTTTAATTAGTTTATTATACAATAATATTATCTGTGGGTTGTTTTAAGTTAGTTATTTGTTTTAATTTGTCATTCCAATATGTTTCTAAATTTAAAATTATTCGGTGCGTTTAAGAAAGAACAGCGTAGTCATTGTATATGGATATGTAAAAAGTATGTTTAGAATAAAACCGTTGATTAGGAATGAAAGTTAATGTTGGGATAGCGATAAAACGAAATGGTGGTAAAAACGTTGAGAAAATGAATTTGTTAGAAATTAAAATATATTATTATTAGAGATGTATAAATGGTTTACAATTATTATTATTAGTTCAAGAGGATTACAAAAATACAAAATGGCGATTGTTACTATTAACGATATGAGAATTTAGTTATAATTTTTGCAATTTCAAAATGTGAGTTTTACAATTTTGAAAAGAAAATATTAAATATGCTCATATACTATTACTGGTTTTATTTCCAGAAATTTTAAGAAAAAGAAAATCTTATGTTATTACGATATTAATTGTATATACCTATTAACTATAAAAAATCATTTATCCCTTCGGCAGAATTTATTTTTTGTATGTTTGTTACGCGACTTCTTCGCCAATTGTAGACCGATTTGTCTGATTCTCTTTGGATTAGATAGGATTACCTCCAGTTAATTTAATGTAGATCCAAAGAAATTTCTTATACAACAAGACAAGTGATAAGAGTATTGAAGTTGTATTTAATAATTTTTAAATCGGTCATTCATTTGTTCAAAAGCTTTTGAATGTGTCATTATCTGTAGAAAATTATTCTGTTTGTATTAACTAAATAGCCTTTGTAATTACAGAATATTATATTAATCAATTAGTCTGTGCTAACAGTAAAGCTTTAGACGTATTAATTCTTTGGAGAAAAAAAAGCAATAATGCTTTAGGGTTACCTCAAGGAACAGTACTCAGACCAATTTTGTTAATGTTATATCGAAATATATTTTAATTGTCGATTTAGAATAGTTGATTATTAATATGTTTTAACATTGGGCAAGACAGTGCCGGCGCGCATTACACGTGGCCTGTCAGGGAATGGGTAGTATCTCTCGTCTGCCATCAGGTAGTGGGTTGCGTTTATGATGAAGTCCATATTTGTTTGAGAGGCCAAGTAGGAGAACATCGCTGGGTATCGTTCAGTACCACATCTGTAATGCAATAAATATGAAATTCGTGTATTGTTAAAACATTATTCGCATTCCACGCTATTTATTATAAAAACATACTGCGTCAACAAAGAAAGAGAGAATGATTAAAAGAAAGTAAAGCAATTGTACTCTTGATATAATAGAATAGAATAGAAAAACTTTATTTTGTGTTACATAATTATGATAGAGACTAATCTTAACAAGTTAAGACATATGAAAACCGACATTACTTATGAGGCACTAATATAAATAAGTATAGACATCTGAGTTTATACTGCTGAGGCATAGAATTACTAGACATAGAGTTGAAATAAGTGTAGTCTTACTAAGACTTTTCACAAAAAAAAATAATAATAAGGGACTTTTGCTAAAAATAATAATAATAAACTTTTGCCACACAAAGTGTGCCCTGGCCAGGAATCGAACCCCTTGCTTTGAAGGCAGGGCTACTACCAACTAAGCAACGGAGCCGTCTCACATGGCCGATGCATGGCACATTACTTCATCATTCGGCCCCTCAAATATATTGATTTTCTACAATGCTTTCCTATCCCGTTTCGAAAACATAAGCTAATCAACATAATATAAGTATACACTTACCTTTTCCGTATGCCCCAAGACGCTAATCCCCAAAGCACACCATCACTCACTGCTGGTGCCCCGGTATCTCTCTGTAACATAGTTCATTTAAAGACTTAAATCCTTATCGCATTCCTGTGATCCGGTGGAACGCTGAGGGTGCTGGTGAAATTATAAGCGTATTAGACTACATCCCCGTCTCAATGTGATGGGTTGAACATGATTCAGTACGAGATTTCAGTACCTGCCAGTTACTGCCGCCCATAAGGGCTATCAATGGGCTAGAACGCACTCAACATCAAGTGGGATATCAGCTCGCCCCGTCACTGTATTTACTGCCGAACTCTTAGATAAGACAGACTCTCAATAAGATGATCCACTGACCGTACAAGGACCTCGCTTTCCCGTTTGCGCGATGCAGATGAAGTTGTCCGAGACTGCGACTCCAAAGCGCAGGGTCACGTTGTTACACTTGGCGCGATCCAAGATCCGGCCGTGGTAAACTTGAAGAGTACTGCCTTTGGTCTCGTAGATACCATCTCTCTAAAATTTTTAATGTCTTAAATTTGGAAAGAGCAGAAGCAAGAAAAATTATGAATGCGAAAACTGTGATACACGTTTGCAGTGTATTAAGTTTTTAGTATATTTCAGTATTTGTAATTATTTTATTATTAAGCTTATCTTCTAGTATACTTTAAGCGTTTCTCCTCTTCATCTTCATGTACCCTTACCTACCTTTTCTATCGCATATGTCTAGCACCCCAGGTTTACTGGAAGAAAACTCTTTTCAGGGTTAAGTTCGCCTGTGTTACCTATCTATTTTATAGTTGTGACAAAGCACCTGTTCTTGTAGTCTTGCATATAATGCACCACTGCTTGGCGTTGGATTACCAGGTGTGGAGGCAGTACTTCTCCAGACGAACCTTCTATTGCTAGTTTCTGTTTCTGCATTTCACGGACGTGAGCAACTGGACCCCCCAAGAGATTGCGCCCAACCTCCACAAAAGGGGGAGTAACCCTACCCGTTCGGTTCCCCAGCTGGTGATCCAGGCATCCTCGAAAGGAGGCATCATCGCACGGTTGGGTAAGTCCACGCCGTGAACTCCATGAGAGAATCTGATGGATAAAGAAATGGAAATGGTTAAGTGTATAATTCTTCTTCTTTAGAAATATGTTGCCAAATCTGTAGTTTGAAGCTTGACTTAATGTGCCTTTCGAAGCACAGAAGCGCTCAGTTCAAATTCCACTAAACAGTAGTAAGTGTTGCCACTTATTATACTATAATACAGCGTATACTGTGGATGTGGTTAAGCGTATACTTCTTCATAATAAGTGAGTTACCCGTGTCATAGTTTTCCAGCCGCTTGAAAGCCTCCGACAAGGCTTATCGACTAGAATAACAGAAGTGCTCAGTTGAGATGCTACTAAACGGTCACCCATCTAACTAATCTAACTCAAGTAATGTGTAAATATCGTCTGGGCAAGCTTCACCACGTAAATTATAGTACAGGGTATATAGTATATAATCACATGCGCATGAGACGTAGCATCCCTGTCTCGGGTGACGGACGCAGCAGGATGAATGCGACTCAGTATGATTTCCAAATCTCATACTGAGTCGCTTTACTGTTGTCATGGGCGCTGGTCATCTCTTACCAATCTGGCCTCAATCGTGTTGCTGCATGGCTTGACAGAAACTTGCTTACCCTTAATGCAGATAAGACCAAATTTATATGCTTTCATAAAACCAAGACCTCTAGCCCACCGAGTTCGATTTCAATCCAAATTCACAAATGCAAAGTATTTAATCACTCTTTAGTCAACCCTAACTGTTCATGTTCTTATATTGAACGAGCAACTTGTATCAAGTACTTGGGAGTGTTTTTGGATCAAAAACTTTCCTTTAAGCCACATATCGGTGCTCTTTCTGGTCGAGTCAGGAAACTCATTCATATATTTAAGCTTCTAAGGCAGGGTGCTGATAAAGATACGCTAATGATGGTCTATACAACCTTATGTAAGTCCATTCTGTGTTACTGCATTACAGCTTGGGGCGGTGCCGCCAAGTCGCATCTTATCTCATTGGAACGTGCCCATAGATCGGTCTTGAAAGTTATGTTCCGTAAGCCCTTTAGGTTTCCCACGGTTACCCTTCATTATGAAACTGAAACTCTATCGGTTCGGCAGCTATACCTTCAGCAGGCAATTTGTTCGTATCATCGAACTCTCAATTCAGCTGCTGAACCTTTTCAGGTAAAAAGGCGTATTAAAATAAATGTACCCGCCGTAAAAACTAAATTTGCAAGGCGATTCAAAAATTTTAGTTTTCCCTTCATTTACCGGCGGGCATATAAGGAATGTGACCTATCTTGTAAATTATATGGTGTTAAAGAAAAAATCAGGAAGTGGCTCTTAACTTTGGATTACGACGAGACTGAAAAGCTTCTAGTAATTCAAGTATAACTAAAAAGCTTCCCCCCCCCCTCCCTCCTTTAAACCACACACACGCATACATATATACTCACAAAGACACACATACATACACACTCACAAACACAACTTGCCTTGGAACAATAATTATTATCGGTACAATGCCAAAATGCTCGGTCTTACCGCTACAGATATTTTCCCATTTCTTATTCTTTTTTTTTGTTATTTTTGTTATTATTGCTATCAATAGCTTGTTAAGTTGGAAAACAGTTATTTCAATGTTTGTCTTGCCCTGTTATAGTTTATCTCTTTTAGTAATCCTAATAGGTATTCGGCCTCCCGCGACACAGACTTCGCGTCTAGTGCGGGGACCACTAGTAATCATATGTCTTATTGTGTAAGCTATGTTTTTGGTAAATAAACAATTTTGTATTTGTATTTGTATATTGTACCATTTTGTTGTTATATGTACTATTTTACTTTTTCAAATGAGTTCAGTAAAAAGCTGTTATTCTGACATTACAAACAGACACTTCAATTATATTTATTTGCATTTATCTTCTACGATCTTTGGGGTATATTTCTTCATTCTTCTATAGGAGTACTAGAAAGGTATCCCTACAAAAAAAAAAAAAACACCCAAATCATAACAAAAAAAATCTTACAGCCGAATTGATAACCTTTTCCTTTAAAGTCGGTTAAAAAGCCTGAAAACGAGTCACACCTACTTGATATTTCTGTCGAGGAGCACCAGCGCGATGTCGTGGTCCGGGCCCGTCCTGAGCTTCCATCCAGGGTGTTTCATCACCTCCTGTATATTGGCGACCTCACCGCCGCGGTCAGTGTACCTGGAGCCAGCGCGGACCCGCATATGGCTCATACGATTTGACCTAATACCAACGAGGGAAAACGAAGAGTTTTAGCAGCAGTAGAACTTGCCAAGTACTGCCACCGCGTGTGGTAATCTGTGCCAAGCAGCAGTGCACTCGCCTTGCTGAGTTCCGCCGGAAGGGTGTGGGTGCCGGTGAAATCACAGGCGCGTGAGACATTATATCCCCGTTTCGGGTGACGGGCGCAACGCGATGCGACTTTCGTCTTCCCATTCTTGGATTCAGTGGAAGGAGGATTTTTTTTATTATTGTTGCTTATGGGCGGTACCCATAAGCAACAATATAAACTTTCGCGTTTATAATATTAGTAGGATTTATATTAGAAAGATCACAACTATTAATGATACACCTAATACCCCTAATGTAATTTTCATGTTGTGCTGTCCATTTCGCTATTGGGAAGAAATCGCTTGCTAGCGATAAGGTCGCCCATTTGTCAATTTTGTATAACAATGCATTATAATGTCTGTAATTTGGTGTACAATCAACTATGATCAATCAATTAACAATAATATTCTGCGAAAATTTATATGACTTATGAGTTTAATATTTCTTTTAAAAGATACTTATTTTTAAAGACAGTACAGATAGACAGGCATTTACACGATGTCTGATTTAACGGGTTCCCTTTACCCATTAGATATTAAACCTTAAACATAGTCCCAAAATAGACCATTAAAATTTTATTGTCATTTAACTTCGTACATTCTTTGAATGACTTACTTCCAAAGACAATTCGCTGTAGTGATCACGAGCTTCGGATTGAGCAGTGCGCCTGCGCACCAGTGCTGCTTGTCCTTTTGTATTGATACCACATATGGATAATCTTCTATCAAAGCATCTCTGGCCGCTATCAATCTCCGACCACCTACCAAATGAATAACGTTAAAGTTACCATTTTCTTCATAATTCGGAATTACACCAAAATTTAGATCGTTATAACGAATGTTATCAATTTTTGAATGGAATTAAATCGCCTAACCTTGAGACAACCCGAAATGTTGCAGTAAAACTTTCACCCACATCTAAAATAGATGTACAAATTTTGATTGTTGCAAATACAAGGGTAAATAAAAGCAAATTAGGTTTGTATTATTTATTGTATCTTCAAAACGTACATTAATTACCTTTTTTAGACTGCAAAAAGTGTCTGCGCCCTTTTATTACCTTCGTTGCTTGTTCCTTGCCCAGTTTGGATATTAGGCCTGCGGGATTGCGGCGATGTGCAGCATTTTTAGGTCTCTTGTTATTACGACGCTTCCCGTTTCTCGTACGCTTAGCACCTTTTCTAAGTTTTTTAGATCCGGTTCGTTTCATACGTTTGTTTTTCCTGATCTTTTTGCCTTTTTTGGATGACTTTTTTGAAAGTTTGTGATGTCCGTCCCGTCTCCTAAGTGCAGGTGATTTAACATGAACCGTTTTCTCTTCTCCTTTCCTTCTAGTATCAATATCCTGATCATCGACAGACCTTTTTCGTCTCAACGATATCCAGTCGTTTTCAGACAATACTTTCTTGACCCTTGACTTTTGCTCTGGTAGCTTCTCCAATGGGAAATATGGGCTATCTGGTATCCCTCTTTTTCCATCAAATACATTTGGGAATACAGTTAAAGCAGTTTTTTTATACATTCCCTTCTTGGTGAATGAAGGTTTAGTTTTAGGTTTGACATATTTACCAGCATTGTGTATTTGTATCAGTCCTGCCTTGACCTTCTTCGGATACTGTTTGACTGCAACTTTCTTGTCGTCTCCATCATCTAAATTGCAATATATATTGGAAGTACAGTAGTGTAGTGAAATTATAAGCACGTAAACCAGTAGTTTCATGTCGGGTCTGCGTTGTGTTATCAATATTTATAACTCATTTTATGGCCTTTTCATAGCTTTGGTAACGATTACTTTCGTGAATCGCATTAAAATTGTGATTGATAGAGAAACGATCAATTGGATTTATGGAAATGTATATATTACATTACATTTCCATAAACTCAGTTTGAGAATATATATTTAGTGTTCTAAGAACAGATTTATGAATGCTACGATTTAAATTGTGGAATAAATCTTATTTTTTTATATTCACGGATATTGCACGCTGAGTCATCTAGCCCGAAATAAGCATAGCTTGTTCTATAGTAACTAGATAACTGATAGATTTCTAATAATGCTTTTAAATTGTAAATACTTACAAATAATACATATTAACATCCAGACTCAGAACAAACATCTATATTCATCAAAGAAATAAACAACAAAAAACGAAGCGTTCGTGGCGTAGCTTGCTGAGCTTAAATATCAACTAAAATAAGAAACTATCGGCCCAGTCGGAATTTGGATGGGTGACCATTTAGTGGTATTTAAACTGAGCACTTCCATGCTTCGGAGGGCATGTTACGATGTCGGTCCTGGGCTATACTAGATATTAAGCCACGTCAGAGGCCTTTGGGCGGCTTGGAAACTCCGACACCAGAGTTGGTCACTTACTCACAGGAAAGAAGAATCAAATGCTTGTTTTGTGTGAGAATCGAACTCACGACCTACAGCGTCTTATAAAATTTCTATGGGACAAATCTGAAATCACATCCTTTCAAATAAGAAAAAGGATTTTTCAAATTGGAACCACAACTACAATGACGAAACACCGAAACCAAAAAAAATACAACCAAAAAAAACCCTCGCTGGAAAAACGAAAATTATTCAACAAACTTTATTCAATTCTCTTACATGCTAAAATAATAATATTTACAAATCTTCAAAAACCTTCACTTCTATATTTCGACGCTACCAGGAGTACCTATATAACTTTTAAAGAGTCTTAATCCCGTGGTGCGATCTTCTTAAACGTAGCCAACTGCAGAGCCAGCTGATGCAAGATTATCTTGCCTGACGTTCCCTCTTCGGGTGGCAAAGCTTTGGACAGACGGACGATGCGGCCGCATTCTCGAATATAGTATTCCAGCTCCGTTTCTAGCTGACGATTGTCACCTGGAGATCATAAACAGAAGGGTATTGGAGCAAAAATATTACTAATCCAAACAGACAGAGAAAACAGATGGACGATAGAGGCAATCCAGTCTTGTTAGGCTATCCTAGTAGGACCGGGGCTTGACGACTCCGTGGCTTAGTCGGTAGTAGCCCTGCCTTCGAAGCGAGGGATCCTGGGTTCGATTCCCGGCCGGGAACACACTTTGAGTTTGTTACGCTTCCACGCTTTAATTTAATCGATCATCATACAATTGGCGCTGCATGTGTCGAAAAATCTTTTTTGAGTACCTTGGCCTAATCTGGAGTGAGCTGGCTGCAGACATTTGTTGGTGAGCCTAGCCAGCTGCGATCGTTCTGAGCTGAACGCCTCGTCCAGATCAAAGAGCTCCAAAGGTGGCGGCGGTGGCTCTCTGAACGTTGGCGGGAATACCTACAAATTATCTCTCTATTTATACCTAGCAATGCCGCCAAGCAGCGAAGCAATACTGGTCCACAGTAGAAATTAATACTTAACATATTTTTTTACCAAATGCTGCACGTTTCTGGACAAGATACTTTCAATAATAAAGTATAGTAGTAGATAGTCAATTACTATTGTGGCGCTTTACGTGAGCCTCAATAGAATTCTCAGGGATCCTTACTAGGTCTTTTATTGTTCCTCATATTTGGAACGGGTAGGTAATGTATCTTTTGGGTAATTAAAACCAAAAGCATATTGATTTCCAAAAGCAGATAAAATTTTATTATGGTAGGTAATTGAAGTACTTACAGCCAGTTGTAAAGGGGGAAAAGGGGTCTCGAACTGCGGCGCTATGAGACGTAGAGGTTCGTGTTTCACTCCTAGCGCACTATACAGTCCTAGTACTTCAGGCACTGTGAAATAGAATAATGCTGATTACATACGCAGACATAAATTCCCAACCACCACTGGGGGTGTTGCTTGACGGAAAGGAGGGCTGAGATCCTGGTAGCTAAATGGTATTGAACGTTGACGTTAATCCGAAATTACTTTCTAGTGAGTAAGTTAACACCAGTGAGCTTTCCGCTTGAAAAATGTATAAAGGAAATCAAATGTTTTCTAAACGGTGATGAAAATTGACATAAGGACTTTAATTTTCAAAAAATAAATGAATAAAATTCAATTACACTCACAAAATTCGGTGTGCATTCACCGATATAGCGCCATTTTTTTTAGGGGTGGTAAGAAGTACATCCTAAGAACGATACGTACAGTTTGCCAGGTTCAATGAGAACAGGCGCCAGGTGAAGAGAGCGTGTGGATGCAGTGGGGCCAGACGAGGCGGGGGGGCAGTCGCCGGGCGGGGTAGCGGGAGGGTGCTCAGCCAGACGGTGTCTCCAAGGGTTCTATATTCATTTACCTGTAAAGCCATACTTAAATAAATTTAAATCAGATGGCAGTAGATTAGAGAGCGTGGTGGCCCAGGGGCATAGACGCCGACTTTCAATCTGAAGGTCTCTGGTTCAAACCCACACGTGCACCTATGAGATTTTCACTTGAAAATATTTATGTGCGCAATACCACGTTCTCGAAACGGTGACGAAAAACATCGAGAGGAAACCGGCATGTCTTAGAAACAAAAATTCAAAGACATGTGACATCAACCAATCCGGATTGGGCTCTCGTGGTAGATTAAAGCCCATTCACTCTCAATTATCGAGAGTAGGCTGGTGTCCCTGCAGTGGGAACATTAGAGGCTGGTACGGAGACATACTCATATACGTATTAACGGCTAAATGGAGTACTTACATCAGGATCCTCCACATCCACAGGGTTCAAGTGAAGGTCGACGACCCCTCCCAGATAGTTGAAAACCACCTCTCGTATAAGGTCATTGCACTCGCTCTCTAGGAACTGGTCAGCAAACACGTGACCAGATCCAATGACGAATAGTTTCCCTGGAACGATCATAACTCGCAATAGAACAAAGCTATTGAGTTATATCTATTAGTTATTGAGTTGCATTACTGTTGTCATGGGCGGGGGTCGCCATTTGGGCCCTCAGCTCGTTCCGTCACATTTTCAGATTAAAAAAAAATAAATAATGTAATATACGTTTATATATTTGTAACCTTATTCGCTTCCGTACTATTTATCTTAATATATATAAATTACGTGTCACGATGTTAGTCCGCGATGGACTCCTAAACTACTTAACCGATTTTAATCAAATTTGTACACCGTGTGCAGTTTGATCCAACTTGAAAAATAGGACAGCTCACATCTCAATTTATGATCGCAATATTATTTTATTGCAAATTATTTGTCTATTATTTGACATTCACAATTACAAAAACGTTAGCCACAGCAACGCGTGGCCGGGTCAGCTAGTTTATTATAAAAAACGCACTGACACCCCTATACTATGTGATGCAATAAAATACTGAATTGTTATGTCTTACCCCCAGTCTTGTCCGAAGTGTACAAGGCGGCGACGGGTCTCTTGACCGGGTAGCAGACGTCACTGCTGGACAGAATTGCTGCGGCTGGCTTCTTCACTGTGAGGGTTGCTCCGTAAGGGTACACGAAGTTGGGGGTTGCCGGGTCTTCTCTATAATGTTTACAGGAATTTCGCGCTGAGGGCCCAACAGGTGGTAAATGGCGACCCCCGCCCATGACGACAGTAATGCGACTCAGTATAAGATTTGGATCTAACACTGAGTCGCATTCATCCTGCTGCGTCCTACACCCGAGACGAGGATGCGTCTCATGCGCATGTGATTTCACCGGCACCCACATCCATCCACCGGAACACAGTAACGCGAGCCCTCCTACTTGGCGTCAAATTCCAAGTGTGGTGGCAGTACCTCTCCGGAAGAACTTGGCATAAGTTCTACTGCTAATTTTAGTTGCTCCTTCAGCACTACCCAAGGGTTACGTGTAGGGCATCAAAGAGTACACACCTACGGACGCGAAGTACCTATACCTATCTGGAAACACCTATGAATATAACACCTGGATATTTCACGCAGCTTCTTCTAATCCCAAACTAAGCATAGCTTGTACTAGTGAAACTAGATATGGCGCTGAAATGCTTATGAATACTTACAAGAAATCATCAGACTCGCTGATATAGTTTGGCATCTTCATCAGGTGCTTGGTTAGCGCTCGGTTCAGGATGCCGTTAGAGATGTGGCACTCCTTGGGATGGTAGAACCTGTGGTACTTCGCTCGGACCACGCAATCTGAAATTATTAATTAAGGCTTTTTTGTTATCCTACTGACGTGACCCCACTTAATAGTAAGTGGTTACCTTCGCCCATAGCAACAGCAATATGTGAACAAGTCGCATCCCGTTGGCAATACGATTTTGTCACTGCTTGGCGGCAGATTACCAGGTGTTCTGGTACCAAGTTCTACGTCTACTTTTAGTTGCTCCTTTGGCACCACACAGGTCATAGGTCTTTACACGTACCTATGATCTGTGTGGTCATAGGTAAGTGTAAAGACACGAACCATACCATAAGTTTCTTACATACGGGCGCAAGCAACTAGACCCGCAAGATGCGACTTGGGTCTTCTAAAGACCTTGGGGAGGATCTGAGTAATTACAGAATTACATAGTGGCTGAAATTGGCTCTCAAGAACTTTAAAACTAAAGTATCGACTTGCGTTAAAAATCTTGTTTAAATAAATATTAAACTAACTTGTTTGCTATGCCAGAAAGAGCTCGATTCGATTCCAAATCCCACAGAAATAGATTCAGTTTGCAGTTGGTTCCTACAAGTTAATACTTTTGATAGTTCTCACCATTATTCACGACGATACCATACTCTTCCAGAAAGAAGTTGATATTGGTGTTCATCCGTTCCTCCCCTCCATCAGTCATCATCACCATCACCGAATCCCCTCTCTCCACCATACTCTTCAGGGCGGCGAGCTCGTCATCCGTGAACACGTTCTGAGGCCCTGGTACCACCAAGATCTTCACATCTTGTAGTATGTTTGGTGATAACTCCTCGCGGTTTCTAAAAGCTTGGTACTTTTAGAAATTTGTTAATGTATCTACCATCACTAAATTATCTTATTATACACACTGCGCACACTGCAACGCGTTCGTCACTTAACACTCTCGCTTATTTAGAGTGTTTATTGAAATTGGAGTATCTTGTATAGGGTAGTACTCACATCATAACTTTCCACGTAGACTTCAACTTTCTGTGAAGCATTTTGTAGTTTTCGTTGATTTTGAACAATTCATTCTTGGAAATGTCGAATAATATAGAATCAACGGCCTTCATTTTTTTATTTCTCGTATTTTCACAATCACTTGCAGTTTAAGATGTTTTTATGTCGATTTGATAATGACACAATGTTTTGATTGCGTTGCTAAGCAACCATGCTTTTTTTTTTTTTTTTTTTTGTTGACGAAGGGGAATCTGCAACAGATACACCGGTTGCCCTGGGGGGGACAACCGAGTTATGTGGGACTTTTACCCTAACTAAACCCCTCCGGTGGCCGACCTCTGCGCATTCGAGGGTCTCTGGGCTCTCCAAAGGAACTTCACCAGTGACCCTCTCGCACTTTGCCATGAGGCCCGCTCCCGGGGAAGGGTGTAAAGATCCCCTCCCCGACTCCGCGTACCCTGCACGCCACAGTGCAGGGCAGCCTTCCCTGGGCCCGATAAGCACAGCAGCCGGAGCCCCCACTCAGGCTGCTTTCGGGCCCAGAAGTTCTTCCCTCTATGGGCAGGAGAGACACCGCAACCCCTATGGGGGTTGCGGTCCGGGCTGAACTCGGTGAGCAACCCGGCCCTGCCGTCTCCGAGCGGGATCGGACCTTTCGCGATCCCGCTCTGCGGTCTCTTTCTGGACCATAACGGTCTCACAGAAAGAGACCACCGCCCTCCACGCCGCCTCATCTTCCAGCATAGCCGCAACTACGCTTGGAAGAGAGAGATCTTGCCCGATCCGGTTTACCAGTATTCGTCGCTCAGCTTCCCATGAAGGGCACTCCTCGAGTGTGTGCTGAGCGGAATCCTGGTCCCCCCCGCAGTGGTGGCAAACCGGTGTCGGTTCGCGACCAATCCGAGTCAGGTACTCACCGAAGCATCCATGCCCGGTAAGTACCTGAGTCAGCCTGTAGGTGACGTTCCACCTCCTTCTCAGCCAGGCTTCGAAGACTGGCAGGACAGCTCCTACGCTGCGCTGGCGCAGAGATCTCGGCTCGTGGAGCCTGTCACGCCAGCGATCGAGCGCGCGTCGATGCTCCTGCCATCGCACTTCAGCAGGTGCAGTTCCTACATCTTGGCGGAGACGATCGTACACACGTGCGTCCATCTCCGCCAAGATGTCCAGGGGTGGAAACCGCCCCAGGACAGTCGCCGCCTCAAAGGATATCGTACGATATCCCCGTACGATTCTGATGGCCGCTATACGCTGCAGGCAAGCAACCATGCTATGCTAACACTAACCATGGAGGTTCTTTGTTGATAGACCTTCGCTTGATCTCAATTTCGCCTGAAATTATTTTGTAGGTGTTTATGAACGAAAAATTGGAAAAGATGGTTTGTATATTGAAAACACTTGTAAAACTGAAAGTGATTTGTATAAATGAGACTTGTTACCGCGTGCATTAAAAACAAACTTAAAAATAGTTTCTATTATATTTTTTCACACTAACATGTAACCGCGTGAACAGCGTGAAATGAATTCAATTTTTTATGTTGTGCTTTACAACTTTTTTTTAAATGATTTCAGAAATTACTGCTTTCTAAAATCATTTTTTGAAACATGAAAATAACATTTTTGTTTTGTTTGTCTGTTTATTCCAGCTAATCTCCGAAACAGCTGAACCGACTTGACCACCTTCACTAGTAGATAGCAGATATTATACGGAATTGAATACATTTCACGCGATCGAAAACTCGGGGAACATTTTTTTTTAATGACAGTCTGCTACCGTCATCTCATTTTAAAAGTAGGGGCGAGGAACCATAATACTTTACCTGTATCACAGATAATATAACACCTAATCCGGATCATGCCCCAAGGATAACAATCCTTCAATCATATCTTTCGGGTGTGGAATTATTTTAGGAACAGAATCTCAATGAAATAACGAAATAAGTCTTCAAATAATGTTTTATTTACAACTCGAATAAATCATCTAACTACAGTTAGTGCTGTATCAATCTATCATAGATTTTATTTACAACAATTTTGTCTATAATTAATTTATAATATTGCTAAAATCCGTAAATAAAGTTTTCATACAAAAAAACGTTGGATTATAAGCTTGGTGCATTCTGTAGATGACACATTGACACAGGGCAATGCAAAATATTATAATATCTAAACTTTATGATTAGTGAAACAATCTGTGTTCTATTGGAGATTTATTTGCAAATGCAGTTTATATTAGTAACTTTATGAAAAACCATAAGTTGATATCACAAAACTGCATACATACAGGATATAGATAATAAAAAAAAATTGTGCTTGTATAACAGGAACAGTTTCAAAAAGTTCTATTAGAAAATAACTGCGGATAACAAGGCAACAACACTCGATGCATTGGAAATTAATTTTAGGAAATTAATCTGATGCAGAGGAAATTATTTTTAGGAAATTAATCTGATGCAGAGGAAATTATTTTTAGGAAATTAATCTGATGCAGAGGAAATTATTTTTAGGAAAATTATAGATTTCGATAATCATGTCTGACAGCAGCAAAAAGTATGGTTAAATATTCATTTTTCCGTAATGATTTTACATACAAGTATTTTATAAAATATCTTTACTTTTTTATGTTTAAGTATCATTTCCAACGCAACCAGTGTGCACACAGCTTACAATAATAAACATACATTTTCCTAATATAAGTCTGTACAATGTATAGATATATAAAAAGTATATAATAGGAATGGACTTAAATTATTTACTATAAATATTTACAAAAGTTTTCGTTCGTTTTTGAGCTAACTTTGAGCTTTACAAACTAAATAATATTTAAATATAATGCTCCTTTAAATTAAAATGTACTTTGTGGAGCTCATTTACGATAAATTGGACATTGATAACAGTATGGCATCGTACAATATACTAACTAATAACTTCAGTACAAGAAATGACTTAATATGTTTTTACGGTTTTAACAAACAATATTTGAAGATGTGTTTATATTTTTAGTTATAAATAATAGTAATTAATAAAATTACATGAAACAGGATGGCAAATTAGCTCGTTTCCCAAAAGAGGGGGATCTAATCCCAAACAAAAGTACCAGGGATATAGAAGTTACAGGAGCTCGAAAGAAGCCTTAGGGTACTATTTTAGTATTATTATATCAGTGCTTAGGCGTAGAACATTATAGTATATAGTGCAGCGGATATTCATGATGATTGAATCAATAGGAGTACTTTTTTAAATAATACGAAATCATTTTGTGTCCAACCAAATACAATTTTTTTGACAGATATTATTGAAAAAATACGTGTGAATAAAAAAGTAGTACCAGGATAACAGAAGTTACAGCAGGAAATAAGCCCATGTGTATGTTGAGTAGTGCAATTGTGATTAAATAAATATCAGCGAAATGAAGAAGCAATTTTTTTTAAAACACTGCCATTTTCGACATACCATTATTGTCAGTGGCAACATTGTATTCATGTCAAATATACTGATGTTTTAGGTTAAAAACAGTACCAGGATAACAGAACTCACAGCAAATAATATGACGCCCATTTCCCCCATTCCCGGCGTATTTTTCACAACAATTCCTAGTAATTTTATATCGGAAATGTATATTAATTATAATAAATATATATATTAATCTGATATAAAATTGTCAGCGGCAACATTGCATTCGTGTCAAATTTACTGATATTTCGGGGGGAAAAATACACCTGAAGTTGAAACAACAGTACCAGGATAACAGAAGTCACAGCAGATCATAAGAAGCCCATGTCCAGAGCGTTGTACAGCGCCGCGATATCAGAATGGCTGGATATACGCCAAAAGGGGTAGTTTTTCGCCTTAGCGGCCGCCTCTTCGTCCTGTCCATCCCCAATCACAACGTAGGTGCATCGTTCGCCGAAACGCTGCTTTATCTTTTCGAAGCACGTTTCTTTACCTAAAACAAAAAAAATATTTTAAAATAAAAATAAAAAATCATCAAGATTGACTGATAACTGATAACCTATTGTTCCAAAGTGTACCTATGGTAAAAAAAACAGGCCAAGTGCGAGTCGGACTCGCGCACAAAGGGTTCCGTACCATTCAGTATCTATAAAACAAAAAAATATCACGTTTTCGTATGCGAGCCCCCTTAAATATTTATTTTATTCTGTTTCTTAGTATTTTTTGTTATAGCGGAAACAGAAATACATCATCTGTGAAAATTTCAACTCTCACTATCACGTTTCATGAGATACAGTGACAGACGGACAGCGGAGTCTTAGTAATAGGGTCCCGTTTTATCCTTTGGGAACGGAACCCTAAAAATAAATAATAATATTGACATCTTCTATACCTACATGTATTTCAAGCAATAAAGTTGACTTTGACTTTGACATAAGTATGAGTATTCACCTATGGAAGCGACCACTTATATCATTAAATAATAACAAATATTGAATGTATACCTGTTTTGGTGGCCGAATATATGTTTTCTATAGGAAACACTCCGCCGAGACCAAAGAGTAGTACTTTAGCGAGCGCTGGCACCAGCTGAGTCGTCGTCACCAAAACGTTCACGCAGTTTTCTCTGAAAATTACAGAGCAAATATTATATACTAGCTGCGCCCCGCGGTTTCACCCGCATAGTTCCCGTTCCCGTGGAGAATACGGGGATAAATTGATTTTATTTTTTTCGTTAATTTTCCAATGTTTTAATAGTTATTCTGCTATTCGGGACGGAAACAAATCCAACAAATCAAAAACCATGGCAATCGGTCCAACCGTTCTCGAGTTATAAGTGTTGTAACAAACACGACTTTCTTTTATATATATAGATTTTATAGAAACCTCAAAAATTGTAGCCTATATGTTATTCTGATGTATAAGCTATATTGTGGTAAAGTTTCATTCAAATCCATTCAGTAGTTTTTACGTGAAAGAGTAACAAACATCCATACATCCATACTTACAAACTTTCGCCTTTATAATAGTAGTAGGATAAAACACGAAAATTCTTTCTTCCTTTTTATTATGCGAATAAATAACGGAACGAGCTGAGGGCACACCTGATGGTAAGTGACCCTCGCCCATGACAACAGTAACGCGTGCGACTCAGTTTGAGATCTAAATCTTTACTGAGTCGCATTCATCCTGCTGCGTCCATCACCCGAGACGGGAATGATACGTCTCATGCGCATGTGATTTCACCGGCAGCCACACCCTTCCACCGGAACACAGTAATGCAATCACTACTGATGGCGACAGATTCCAGATGTGGTGGCAGTACCACTTTTGGTTGCTCCTTTAACACCACCCAGGGGGTACGTGTAGGGAATCAAAGGATACACACGTACGGACGCGAGCAACTGGATCCCCCGAATAGATGTCCGTTATAGACTTTGAAACCATCCAACCAACGTGCCCCAAACCAGTTTCATTAGAAAGACAAGACCACTGAAACAATGCATTAGGCACTAAATGTGTCTTTTAAGCGTAGTAGCAAATTTTTACCTGGAATTGATCATGTTGAGACACTTGCACGCCAGCGTCAGCCAGTTGTCAGTCGCTTGTTCCAACTCGGCTCGCAGCTGCAACCACTGCTCCCTCTTGGTGGGACCCAGGAGTCCCCCCACACTGTAACACAAAGATTCAATATTGATTTATTCCCACACAGCGCTATCTAGCCCAATAGCTTAGCTATCGGAACTAGATTACTGGTACAATACTTATATTTGTTCCTTTATTGTAAATCAAAACGAATGTTTATTAATAATTGGAAATATTGAAAAACTCAGTTTATTATTACAAAAAAAATAATGAACTGAGTTCAGTACCAATATTCCTTATTTATGGCCCACAAGGGGGGTACTACCTTTTAAAAAAAGATATGTACCTCAAAATCAAAAAATCATTATACCTGTACGCAATCATAATTGAAATTACCCTGTGAGATTTTCTATTTTTGAAGGCTGATCCCAAAAATGTATGCCATATGTAAATATAAACTGGCAAAGTGACTTACCTATTTCTATAATTATTGTATGTGTCCTTGATCTTCCTATATCTGAAGGCCAGTTTCCTCATCCAATCGACACCGCCCCTGACCCCGGGGGCGCACAGCCCCGTGTTGGGGGCGGCACCGGCGTGGAAACCGTCCGCTGCGAAGTTATATGCTGATAGATCTTGACCGTTGTCATCTGCTGCTACAGCATCTATGTGTTCCTGGTCACAATCCTGTAAGAGAGTACTTTATATGACGGAGTTTGCTACGGCCAGCCTGATGTTAAATGGTTAACCACCCTTAACAACAGCAATACTACTCAGATCTTTAACCACCAAAATCTGAGATGTGTTGCTGGGTGGTTTAAATTTTTTATGGTAGATGCAGAGATTTTTGAAGCTGACAAAGGCACCGAAATACCTATTTCCAAGCAAACTGTCTTATAACTTATAACTGTCGGAGTAGGTATTTTGTGTGTGTTTTTTTATTTAAATAATTTGATTACTCTGACATATTTTAAATTAATCACTATCATAATTTGACATTGTTTGATATTTAATATTTAATTTATTGAAATTGCATTATTTATAATAATTTATTTGATTCATTTAATCCTTTATTAATTATATTGTATTTTGAAATTATTTTTTTTTACCCAAGCTTTTGAATGTTTGTATGCTCAAATGGCAGAGCCTAGTGTCCTAATTATATTAAGTTTTCCATCTCAATTATGTACCTAGGTTCACAAACGACAATAAATGAAATGAAATGAAATGAAACTGTAGATGTGTAGATAGATTTAATTCACACTAAAACTCTAATGACAAATTGTTAAAATTTAATCAGATTGACTATAATGATAATCATTTATAGATAAAATATTCTTTAATTTATCTAAATAGGTAAAGAGTCATTCTCTTTACCTATTTAAATAAATTAAAGAATATTTTATCTATAATATATCTTCGCACATTAATTTCCTTTATATTATTGTTGTGCCCAAAAGGGACCATAATGATCCATACCCATTTCTACAACACCGGTTTTGTAAATTGTGAATTACAATAAACTATTAAGCATATTTATATTTTAACACAAAGGTGATGCAATGAGCTGTAGCTAACTTTGCGTGATGATCTTGAGTGTTTTTGTGTGTCCAAGCCTCCTGTGACTCAGGGAATTCCAGTCCAGTGTAAGCATAAAATATGTTGAATACTAACCTCAACGTCATTGAAGAAGAAATGTGTATCTGCCAGACTGAATATCATCTCCTCCATCCTAAATCCCAATTGCACTATTTGTTGTGTATCCTGAAAACCAACAAATAAGTGAACAACAATATATAAATAGATAAATATTCATGGACATTTCACACAGCGCCATCTAGTACCAAACTAAGCATAGCTTGTAATATGAGAACTAGATAACTGATAGAATACTTATACAGAACTTTTTTGTAAATACATTCTTATAATACATATTAACACCCAGACACAAACAAATGTTTATTTTGGTCACACAAATGCTTGTCCTGGGTGGATCGAACCCACAACCAGTGCAGAAGGCAGAGTTACTACAAAATGGGCTTTGGGGCCAGCTTGGAGAATCGAAATTTCCTATAGTTAAATAATTATAGGTAATGAATTTACCTATGCCACCTAAGCCTAGATACTATAAAATTGTATCAAATGGTTTGGCTACAGTACTGGTTATCACAATGGTTTCCCCACTGGGAACCCCACTGGGAACCTCACTAGGTATAGTTGTTATTTACACTCCTACGTACCTTGCTATACTTAGTAGCGTAGGTTCCTGTCAGCAATGAGTGAAATATGATTATCGTCTCGTCCAGGTCCCAAATGAACACTCGATCAGTAGCAGGTTCTGGCACATGCTGTGCTGGTGATGAAGAGGTGTTTCGTCTTCCTCGCCCCCTCGTTCTACTTGTTGTGCTTTCACTGGAATATATAAATGAAATATTGAAATTTTTACTTAAAAGAGGACATGTTTTTAGTTTGAGAGTCGTTGAGTGATTACGGCCCATGCTTTGATTCTGTATGTTGTTTACACACTCATACACCTACCCGTGTCGCGCAAACACCCAAGAACTGGGAGCAAACTTTAAGCTAAATCACAAAAAGTCATAATTTAACATCTGTGACAAAATGTATGACATGTCTAGGAAATACTTGAACATTATAAACTCCTTGTAGCAAGGTCAGTCTTAAATTGACAGCTCCATGGCATAGTTGGTAGTAGCTCTGCCTTCAAAGCAAAAGGGTTTGGTCCTGGTTGGTAAGCATGAAATTTGTTATCATATAAACACCCAAAATCTTTGGTGTTTGTCCATGTCATCTGCATCATAGTGCAGGGGTATGAGGGTGTTAATATTATAAAAAAATATAAATTAAAGGGAATTTGGGTTGGAGGTACTTGTAGAGCAGACTGTTTTCCACAACTAGGCCGCCAGTGGGCCCTTTTTGCGTGATAGTGAGTCTGGAGGTTCAAACAAAAAAATCTTACCCAGAATTTTCTCTACATCTCCGGCTAGCAGGATGTATTTCAGCTTTGATAGGGGATAGGGGACTTGTGTCATTTAATGACGGGAGCATTGATGAGGGTGAATCTGAAACAACATGGCAGACATAAATGAATTAATTAAATAGCCAGGGGCACAGACATTGACTTCAAATCTGAAGGTTGCTGGTTCAAACCTACACATGCACCAAAATTTTATGTGCGAAATGGTGAAGAAATACAATGTGAGGAAACCAGGATGTCTTAAAACCAAAAATTCAAAGATATGAGACATCTACCAATCAGGATTAGGCTTCCATGGTAGATCAAAGCCCATTCACTCTCAATTAACGAGAGTAAGCCAGCCAGTGTCCCTGCAGTGGGAACATTAGAAAATGATACAGTATTTGCTGGTTCAAATTCAAATCAGGCATGCACCATTCTTAAATTGGTGAAGGAATCCATTGAATATTATCAAGTTATGTTGGAACACATTAAAAATTTACAGATAAGTAAACATATTACTGGGCATATTTTGTGCAAACGGTTTGCACACAGAGCATGAGACATAACAACCTGTATTGACAGACAGGTGCCAACATGATGTGATTAATTCTTCTGATACCTCGGTCGGGGAGACCAGTCGTATTGCTGTTATGGGCGAAAGATACCACTTAATATCTTGTGGAATTTCAGCTCGTCCCGTCACTTTAAAGGCATAAAAAAGTATATAAGTTACAGGTTTTGAAGGTTCAGCTGGTCTTATTTTTTATCTAATTGGGCTCCTGCGGTAGGCATATTATATTTTCATTCTCTATCGCTTCTCGAGACTAGGCGTGTATCGCTACAGATGCCTAGGAACATTAGAGGATAGGGTACGGCCGTGACGATTGTTATACGTGTACCTATAAAAATATTTAAATAGGTTGAGTATTTTTGGCAGTAATTCGAATCCTATGATTGAATAACGCACCATTATCATTATCTGAGTCCGGCCAGTAATCGGAATCATCGTTTCGGTTCGTAATTTGAGAATCAGAATCAGTGTTGTCGACCCTTCGTCGCTTATTTGGAATGTCAGTCTCGTTTTCTTTCTTCATTTTAAGTGTCAACTTGCATGGAATGTGGGGCTATCACTAACACATGAGCTTATTATAATAAGAATATTGTTGGCTAAAAAATATTAACAAAATTAATAGGTAATCATTGAAAATGTTTTTGTGAATTCTATCATTCCACTTTACGCCATTATTGTTTTCTAAAAAGTGTTCCATTACTACAAAGTAAATATACGCATGAGGGAGAGAAAGATGACACTTTTATTTGCACAAAAAAAGAGTTACGCTTATTTATGCTGCATTCATTACTTATCTTTGTAACATTCTGCAGTCATATCAATTAGAAAAGTCATTGTCATTTGTCATAACACTCACACGTGATATATACCGTTTTTTTAAATTTCGGCAACAAAAAATAATTGGCCAAGTCTAAGAAGCCAAAAACTAAAAGGAAGATGAAGAACCAAAAATATCAAGTTATTCTATTTTTTGCTATAAAAAATATTAACCAAGGAACATTTACCTGATAATCCTCCGCCTAAGTGGTAGGAAGTGTGGCCTGCACTTCCACTGCTGCTGGGAGAGCTGACGTAGGGAGAATAACTAGGGGTAGCGTAGTAGCCGCTGTATTGTGCGACGTTGTGGTCGTAACTTGCAGCATAGCTACTGTAATCCTGGGATAGATAAAAACAAAACTCTCAACGTAACTCATAATCGTATGCATAAATTTGTATGTATTTTTAAAACCAAAATCTAAACAAACAGCCGGTTAATAAAAAAAATCCTTAATTTTCTAATATTTGTCATCAGTGCCATCTATGGGTAGGTAGTTAACACACTACTTTGAAATGGTAGCTCACTTTGTAGTTGATATTCAGTACAGCCACTTGCCACTAGATGGCGATACAAGACATAAAATTTAATGTAAGCTTTTCAAGTAATATTGAAATATCACCTAACATGTTTTTTACCTGTTGTGCTGTAGGAAAAGACTGCGCTAGCCCGCCGTTATAGGATGAATATGCGTACGGTGACGGCTGGGTACCGAACCCGGGACTGGGAACGCTGCCTACGCCGCTCACCCCATACGCACTCAGGTAGGTAGGCGTCGCTTTACACGATGACCTACAGAAAATATATGAAAATATGAACTTAGATTATTACTTTTAGCATTACTTTTATAGCACCAGACATTGCGCAGGGAGATTAGAAGGTAGGTATAGAACTTAGCAAAAATTGACATATTGATGAAAACAATAATGATAATGTTCTTCTTTTAATATGTGATGTTTTTCTTTCATCATTTTATTGTGTTCTATAATTTTATTAATATCTCGTGCACACACAATTTTTGTTGATTATTAATTATATAAATTAGTACAAGTCGTTAAAATATAAAATTGTGTGAACAGAGCGAATAATCTAACCTTAAAATAAAATTGTTTGAATGGAAACCTGGGTGAAGCTTATTGAACGGTTTATTAAAAAAAAAAAAAACAAGTGTATGGCAAGTTTTTCATTTTTACCTGTTATTTGTGTTGTGCGCTGGGGGGTAGGCAGCGTACGGCTGGTTGTACAGCGTGGAGCCAACGTACGACGAGGCCGCACTCCCGCCGCCATATTGTTGCATACTGTAAAAAAAAAAGTGAATGAATGATAATACATTATTCTTAACTTCTTTTTTACTCGGCTGCCTTCATGGCTCAGTTGGTAGTAGCTCTGCCTTTTCCGCTGCAGGTTGTGGTTCGATTCCCATTCAGGACAAGCATTTGTGTGACGAAAATAGATGTTTGTGCAATGTGTAAAATATATTTTACAAAAAAGGTGCTTTCATATCTAGTACCTACCCATGGTACAAGCCATGTTAGTTTTGGGGCTAGATGGTGCCGAGTGTAAATACAAAATTGTACAGAGTAATACAAAAAAGAAACATTCGAATTTTGAAAGACATCGATAATCTGTGGAACATCGTTGTAAAATACGTCATAATGACCAAAAATCGTTATGACTTGGCTCCAACAAAGGCACGTAGGCAGCTAATTATAGGTCGACGACCCCCGGATGTGGTGGAAGCCGTAGGATTTAAAAATCCTTATTTACGTTGTATAAGCTAACGGCCGAATTATTGGTCCGAAATAATTTATTTATTTATTTATTTATAATATTAATTAGAACGGCAAAACCACTTACTCTAATTAACAAAAAGAAAACTTAAATCAAATTACATGTAACAATAATAATAATAATAATATTAAAATGACAAGTAAATAAACAATCAAGAAATAAAAACAGGTTAATTCATTCATTCTTCACTTTCACAAAACTTCAGGCACAACGACATTAATTCCTTCCATTCATCAGCAAACAAATCACAATGCGGGTTCGCAACCATAATTTTGTTGAGAGCGGTGAGGGTACGGGGCATTGGAGAGTTAGCTCTCGCCACGGTTCGACTTGTAGAGACAGCAAACAGCTTATGTCGTCTACCACGAAGAAAATGATTTGGTACATAAAGACGAAGTAGCTCGTTATGCAGATCAGGGGCATTAATCATGTTGCGAAAAATCTTACAGACATTTGCTAACTGGTCAAATGCTCTCCTAGTTTCAAGTGAATTGTAACTTAGGTATCCTAAAAGAAACTTCGTTGGATACATATAAGGATAATATCCTGCTACTCGCTTGTATAGGTATCTCAAAAAAGCTTTTTGAACCTTTTCAAGAAGTAGAGTGTAGGTAACCTCATACGGATTCCAGACACAAGAGCTGGTTTCTAGCTTACTTCGGACAAGGGCATTAAAAAGCAGTCGTATAACTTGCTCAGACTGAAAATCTCGTGCATTTCTTAGCACAAATCCCAGCCTCATAAAAGATTCCTTTGCAGTGGCAATGATGTGTTCATGGAATGTAAGCTTTCGGTCAAATACGACTCCTAGATCTTTTATAACAACTGATTTGCTCAGCATAATTCCGTTAATATTGTAATCATGGGATATTGGGTGCCGCATTCGACCGAAAGTCATCATCGAACACTTAGAAAAATTGAAATCCATTTTATTTACAATGCTCCACCGGTAAACTGCATTAATGTCCTGCTGTAATGCAAGACAGTCCTTCTGGGATGTAATTGAGGTATAAAGTTTTAAGTCGTCTGCGTATAAAAGACATTTTACTTCTTGGAGGACAACTGGTAGATCGTTAACCATTATCAGAAATAACAGTGGTCCCAGGACTGAGCCTTGGCTGACTCCGGAGCGCGTGTGATAGGACGAAGATTCGTAGATTCCATGTTTGACATATTGCTGACGATCCTTTAGATAGTCAGCAAGGAGCGACAGAAGTTTAGGACTAAAGCCTATGGCACACAATTTTGCCAGCAATATATCGTTATTCACCCTATCAAACGCTTTCCGGAAATCAAAATAAATCACGTCAACTTGCCGGCCATGGTCAAGGTGTGTGGATATGTCATTTACAAGAGTCAACAAGTTAGTATTTACCGATCTCTTTCCTCGGAATCCATGTTGGGCGTTACATAAAAATTTCTCCACCTGCGAATATATGAGTTTGTGGAGTATGTTCTCAAATATCTTAGCAGGTGAAGACAATATGGCAATAGGTCGATACTCTTCGACTACTAGCTTGTTAGATGTCTTTGGTATTGGGGTCACTCTCGAAATTTTCCACTGATATGGATAAACACCGGTTTTCAATGCCAAATTGCAAATATAACAAAGAGGGCTAGCAAAATGCTTCTTCATCTGTTTAAGAACAGCGGGCGGGATTCCGTCGGGGCCAATGGAACTGTGAGGCTTTAATTTATTAATACCACTTATGACCTCATTACATGTAAATTCGCAGATATCAATAAAATTGCTGTTGCAACTAGTGTCTAAACTACAAGTATCTTTTACGCTAAGGTTCGGAACTTCTGGGAGAAAAACAGATCCAAAAAAGTCAGCAAAAGCTTCAGCAGCTGCGACTCCTGAACAATCTTTACCCTTATATATCACATTAGGTTCGAATCCACCCTTTGATCTTAGGCTGGACACATGGCGCCAAAATGCACGTGGGTTTAAGGCAATGTTGTGCTCAAGTTGTCTCATGTGTGATTCGTAAGCAAGCATTGCTCGAGACTTTAAAGAAGCCCGTAGATCCGAGAATGATTTATAGGCATCCTTAGATTGTGTGCGTTTCCAAACAGAATGCAGTTTGATCTTCTCCTTGATATCATGTATTAGGTCTGGAGTGAACCAAACTGGGTATCTAATAGCTGTAGTTTTTTTACGGGTTTTATGAGGCATACATGTATCAAAAATTTTATAAATTTTACTATAAAAGGCATTTGTAGCAGAAACAACATCATTTTGCAGAAAAACGTCATTCCAGGAAACACCAATCAGTAAGCTATATAACTGTTCATAATCGCATTTTTTTAAATTCCAGTCCTTTGACGGACTTATATTACTGGACTCCATTTGATCTAAGGAACGAGCTAAATCGACTATTACCTCAATCTCAAGAGCAGGATGCGGCGCGTCCATGGGAACTATACAATCAGTGCTGGTGACTAAAGTTTTCTGCATCTCACCGCTCTCTCGAACTAGCACTACATCCAACTTTCGCCCATAGAGATTAATAACAACGTTTTGGTCAGTCAAATCACAGAATGACAAAAAATAACAATAATAATTTATAATATGTGTGGAAGCACTGTTTAGATTTAGGTCACCCACTATCAAAACATTGCCTTTTAGACAATTTACAAAGCTTTCAATTTTACAAAATAATTGCATATATTCCTGGTCAGAGGCACTCGGCTTAATATAAAAAACACAAACGTAGTAAGAACGACCACACCAGGTAAAACTCGCCCATAGATCCTCCCCGCAATCTGTCTCAAGGTCATGTCGGCGACATAGTGTTATAGGTGGTCGCGCAGCTAATAAGACGCCACCACACGGCGTGCCTCTGTCCCGACGCATGATAGTCCAATCTGCAGTTTCTAGTTCTGAGCTCGCCACAGAGCCGTCAAGAAACGTCTCTGTTATAGCAATCAAATCGTGCTCCTGAAGGGCTAGGTTATTACGAAACGTTCGAAGCTTACTTTTAAGTCCTCGAACATTCTGATAAAAAACTTTGAGAGATGTGGCTCTAGCGCGAACTTTTTGCACCAAGAAAGGGCTGCAGGTTTCCAGAAGACGATGTTTCAGTGATTCTAGCTGGATCTACTAATCTTCTGTAGTTTACCCATGCTTTTATTCTAGCGTTAACAGGCCAAACTTCTGTTGAATAGCAGATGTCATAATAGGCCTCTGGAATACCAAGTTTATAGGATTTGTAGTTGCCCTTTGGTGTAAGTGACTCCACAGTACAGGAACCCGCAGGGCAGAGTTGCTTCAGATATTCAAGAATTTCATCGGCGGTGGATGCCATATTCCAGAGGTGTAAGTACTTCATCGGCTCGACCGCTCTTAATGATGTGATGGTAGGGCCTGCCGCACCGAACAGTGAAGTTGGTCCGCGGCTTCTTCGCTTCCTTACTTCGGTCCACTGCTGATCATCTGGAGTATTCGTTATCTCATTTGTCTGTGATTCACGCGTTTTGCAAGCATTATTTTGATTACCAAGATCAACGAATACGGCCTTGGGGATATCAGGCAGACCAGAGCCTGATGCCAAGGGCTTGGTTCGCTGGTGTTGTTTGCTTTTATTTTTAAATCTGGTTACTTGCACTTCTGTATTGGACGAAGCTGTACCTGGATCAGATAATTGATTCAATAGCACTTGAGTCTTGGGAATATGCTTAGTTGATTGATCCATCTGTAGGGTTAGCAATGCTTTATTTCCGTTACTTTCGAGCTTGGTAGTAAGTGAAGCTATTTGTTGAGCGTAGTTGTCAAGTTTACTTTCATAGCTAGTTATAAGTGATACGGCGTGGCTCAGCTGCAGTCTTAGGGCAGCCATCTCTAATTTTAAGCTTCTTATCTCAATAGTAAGTACTTCGGGCTCATTACACGGCCGTACTTCCGATGTTAATGGCGGTATCTTTTTACGGAAAGTGATATTCGGATCCCGACACTTTTTAGTGATTCCCACAGGAGTAAGGCTATTATCCCCTCCCCTTTTCGCAGTGCAGCTACACTCAGGGCAAATCCAAGTTTTCCTCTCTTCATTATCTGGGTTTTTACCCGTACATTGCAAATGATAGGTTTTGTTACAGTCTTCCACCATACAGCAAAGATAATCCTCATTGGCGTCTATGATACCACAGCAGGCAGAGCAATTCATTGCTAGTAGTTCAACTTAAATCGCACGACGCTGTTACTTGAGCTTCGGGTCGAGTGACAGTGGTCCGACTAGCGTGGCACGGTAGGCAGTGTTGACTCACCACACACGAACAATGCAGCGGGCGATGCGCGAGTTGACGTAGGTCAGTTCCAGACGGTTGGCTAAATTATTTTAAAATGATTTTTTTAATTATTCCGCAACCACTGGGCCAATTTTAACCATTGAACCGTCAAAAGAAGGAGTATCTCACTGGTCACAATATTTCACAATTCACAGTTGAGTCAAATCAAATAAAGTAACTTTTAGAGTAAAAAAATCACGGAGCAACAATCATAGATGCTGCATGAACGGATGTCGATGTCGGATGACCGCGTGAGCCTTAATCGCGTTTTAACGAATTCGGTCAATGTCCAATAATGAGATGTTCTTTTTTTAATCGACTATGCGTTATTGGTCGCAGATGGTCTTGATATTTTCGCGGCTTTTGGTGAGAGTTAGTGGCTCTCGACCGACTAAAAACTAAATTCTAATATAGCATAAGGGCACCACTGTATTTTTACGGTATAAAAGTGCCGGGACGAGCTAATAGCCTCTTAATATTAAGTGGTTACCGCCGCTATAACAAAATTACTATTCGAGTGTTGCATTGCTAAAGTATGCGAAGACTTAAGTGAAAACCAGTGCTACAGCAGTAGCAAATGCTGAGTGGCGGCCGATTTGTATAAATGTTTACGATACGTACGTGGTAGACGAGTGGTATTGTAATTTTAGGGGGATGCTGATTTATTTATTTATTTATTGTATCACCAACGGAAGATACACAGTCTTACAAAATATATTTACAAATTTTTTGGTCAATGTGCTCCCTCAATTACATGTGACCACAGCATGTACTAATTAAGATAACTAGGCACATTTTGTGTGATAATAATTTGACATGAATTAGAACAAAATATAGAAAAGTATCTTAAAATAAGGTTTTATAATAGAATATGTAAAAAAGATGGGGTAAACAGAAAATTAATTCTAAAAAAATTCTAAATTTATGGATAGGTCTGTACCTATATAGTCTGTACCGACTCACTAAACTAGCAGATTTCATTGAGATGTCTTGAACATGTGTAATGTACGTTACCTGTTGTAATACTGGTAGGGGATCGCGGACTGGTCGTACGGGAGCGCCTCCCCGTACAGCGCCACGTCTGCGTCGCACAGCCCCGGGCTGCGCACCTCGCTCTTAACGCCACCACCTGATAGAGAATGAGTTCATGAGAGGCCGGTCACACTGCAAACATTGCCAGGTATGGAGACGAAAGCAAACCATAGTTGATGGATTCAGTCGATAAAGTTCTTTCGTGTGGGTCCACAGTGTCGGAGTATTTTGGGGCGAAGGCCTCAGAGCTGGTTTATCGATTAGAATCGGGACCGATATCTTAATGGTCACCTATCCAGCTATTGACCGCTCCTGACGCCACCACCTGATGACAGTTCTACGAGGTTACTGATCACATTGCATTTGCCAACCAAATATAGAGCCAACACCTTTTTTTTTGTTTCCGTGGAGAAATGTCTTTGCATACCGCCCTGCCACGGGGAAACAGAGCGGTTATGTGGGACTACCCACGAAAACTCCACGGTGTCCTCCTCTGCCGCTTAGTGGCGGGAACACGGGAACGTTGTAACACACATCCGCGAACCCGCCGCAGCTGTCCGTTTCCGGACCTTCCTTGGGATGGCAATGCCACCATCCTCCCTCGCCACGACACGCCAGGACACGAGGCGCGTCGCAACCACCTCGGGGACCATGCCAGCGATAAACGTCAGACTACAGGAACAACACCTGATGATCTTTGATAGATTCAGTATTTAAAAACTTAAAAGCTTTGATAGTACTTTTAACTTACTAACAAAGTTGATACACTAAGGCAATTGTCATTGAATTAGTAATATAAACTCAGGTTAATTTGTTCAACATTACATTACATCAGATGAGTAAACCTGCCTTTATCATGTACAGTCATGTTGCCTCCGCCCATAAGAACTGCAATATGACTTAGGCCCTCCCCGACCGAAGTATGAGAAGTCGCACCCTGTTGAGCCCGTCACCCGAGACGGGGATTATACGTTTCATGCGCCTGTGATTTCACGACCACACCCTTCCACCGGAACACAGCAATGCCAGTGCACCATTGCTTGGCGGATTACCAGGTGCGGTGGCAGTACTTCTCCGGATGAACTTGACAAGTTCTACTGTTGCTTTGTGTTGTTCCTTTCGCGCCACCCGGGGGTCATGAGGGTCCACCTACGGACGCGAGCAACATGGGCACCCGAAGCGTTATTGGAGACGGTACGTACCCGTGCTATCCTCATTCATCAACCAGGCACCGGACGTCGCGCACAGCCCCGAAGACAGCGGCAGCGGTAGATTCTGACATCCGCTGGCCAGCGCGCAGCTCTCCTCTAAGCTGTCAGTCAACCGGCTGTCAGCTGTCAAACGGCTGTCAGAGATACAGTTGGTCGACGTGGTTTGGAAGATGGTGGACGCGCCGGACACTAGGAGGGCGGGGAGAGTTGCATCCTGGAGAAGGGAGGGGGGCGAGTTTGATGTGGATTCAGACTCGCACGGGCTTGGGTTGACTTCGCCTGATAGTCTGCAACAAAGAAAGTAGGATGAGAATCAAATCGAAAAATCAAAATAGTGAATATAAATATATGAATTATAAAACGATATGGCCTGCTGTCACTCTGCTCCAAGTCACGCAAAATTACTTAATATCTAACATTTAAATATCGACAAAGAATAAAACAAATGAATCGAAATAAAACAAAATTTATTTAGTTAGAATGACAACTGGCTGCAAATGAAATCAGTTGACATAATTTTATCACACAAACATCCAGATTGCGCCAATTAAAAGCATGTTGTTCCAATATAAAACCTCAATGTTTATTCTAAATTAGCGCGATTAAAACTAATCACCCGAACCAGACGCCCCTCGTATCTGGTAGAATGGGTGACACGTGTTTCGTCGTTATGAACGTTTGCCGCCATTTCATTGATTTCCCGCGCTGTCATCTGTCATCGGGCACAGATATACAGACGACAAATTATACAATAGAACAGTAGATTAGAATTCAAAGGTACGTGACAAAAATTAATAAAAAAAAAATTAAAATCTTTGGCACTTGGCACTAAAAATGTTTTCCTGACTCAGTGCAGTCCCGTAAACGAGTATATTAGGAATAATCTCGTAAAAGCAGAGTTATTCGTCGGAAATCTGGCAGTGATGTCATTTGTCACGTCTTCGTTTTGGGGCTATGCTTGACCATTTGGGGAATAACGTGGATCAATGTATACATTAATTATTATATTTTATCCGACTACAGCGACGGGATGAGCTGAGCTGATGTTAAGTGGGTACCACCGCCCATAAACAACAAGAATGTGACTCAGGTCTACCCGTTAAGTATGAGATAAGATGAGGATGTGCCTCAAGTGCCTGTAATTTCACCGGCACCCACACCTTTCTACCAAAACAGCAATACGAGTACACCACTGCATACTGCAATATTTCTCCGGACAAAGCACTTTCCATTTCAATATACTAATGAGGTTAAAAACGAACGCATTGAATGTGTAAAGTAGGAGCCATATTCTAGCATATTATTAGAATTAAACTCGATAAAGAAAAATATTTATCGAAACTTCCAAGAACTGTCATAACCTGCCACAAAATGAATTAATAATCGTCTATTAGTAAACTCATCAAATAAATTACAAAAACGATAAAACAAAGCGTTGGATACATGCACACCTTGATATTAGCATTTCGCGTATTCATTAATATTTGATTAATTTGATTAACATAAATATTATTAGAGTCAAATTTATGCAAATAGTAGATATGACGTTTCGAGATGACACCTGTTTTATTTAACTTGTTAATTCACTTTAGAATAAACATGAACGCTAAACCATGAAAACTGTCTGTAATTTATTTTTATAACATCTCTCTAAGTTTAATTGCTATATATAAAACACTTCAATATTATTATACTTATTTTGCACGGTATCTTTTTATATTGAGGACATAGTCCGCGCGTTCCACTACAACTCGTTTTTACGCGCTTATAAACACGCATCTTGGGTATCTTTTACGAGGTGCGCATATAAGCTCGTTTATTATGTAAAGAATTAGTATTCAATACTCGCTGTAAATGTTGAACAATAGAGGAGATAGGGTGCACCCCTGTGTGACACCAACATGGCTTTAAATGATATCGCAATCAATTGAATCTCTAGAATGTATCTACCAGCTGCAGTATCATCATTGTTTAATCTTCTAATAAGGTCTTTAAAAGTGTCTTGGGTTGAAACAACAATTTTTTCAAGAAAATTCATCTAATTCTACAAGGCAAAGGCAAAAGCTTCGCAAAAACTCTACAACATTTTGTAGATTTTCGAGGTTTTATAACGGTTGCACAAATATCAAACATCAAAACTTTCCAGCAATTTGGTGAAACTTAAAACTTTGATAAAACCTTACGAGACAATACAATAAGTGAGATTAGTCGGTGTTTGTTGCACTTATATGTGAAATCCTACTTGTGCAGTGACATAACAAGAGATACCAATCCTTTGGCCAATCTGCATTCTTCCATGATTATCAAGACGCGATATGCAGAATATCTAATACAACTCCTAAAATTTCCTTTATTATTACTATAGAATAAAGGCTTTCTGAATTTAAAATGTTTCTTCGGTCTTCAGTATGTTCTTTTTCGTGAAGGTATCTAAAAAGCTAATCATTTTAAACCTTACAGAACCCTTAAGTCTTATGAGCGTTTTCTCCACGTGAAAGGCTTTGGTGATTATGAACCAGATCGGTATAATGTACTATATTTATTGGTTTGTAAAATTCATTTGACAACACCTCGATGATGTGATGTCATGTTTAGCAACCAACAAATTATGTAAAAACTCTTTTAATCGTCGGAAAAACAGCGGGGGTCGCTTTTAACGAATTTCAATTGGAATATTATTCGTGTAAAGATTTTTCGTTTGATAGCAAAATGCGAGTTGTCGAGATTAGAATCGAGATTTATAACTGTGTTACTGTTTTAATGCGCGATTTTTCGTTTAAAGTATTTTGCAATCACGGAACTGTGTAGCGCGCGGTAAAGCTTTCGTGTTTAATAACTAGTAGATGACCTAACTAATCTTACACTTTCAACTTTGAAGTAATATGAAATCAGGCATGTTTATAGCGGTATATTTAAGTGGACGTCAGAATGGACATGGGCAATCACAAAATCCCAAGAACTTTATGTTCTTCCCACAACCCCTCACTTGGACGGTAGAGATGTTACCCTAAGGAGCGTTAAGGAGCTGTCAGTTAAAAGATAATCATACCAATTGTTTGTGACGAAGTCTTCTTCAGCAAAAAGCTACTTATATCTAAACAATCAAAACTAAAAAAAATGGGTCACGCTTTAAATAAATATCAATCAAGCTCTATGTAACACGATTAACAGGAAGTAAAGGCTCCCTTTGTCTCCCTAAAGAGTGTTTATATTAGTTCGCGCCTTTTCAAGTGTCACTTTGCTTTTTGCCGCCACTTTCGTTCAACGTTATCGGATATCAAACGAGCTCCTTTTAAACTTTTAATGTTGGCAGCATTGTCACTATTTAATTGAAAGCTATTTTTTAATGTTTCGGCGCCTTTTTTAAGTCGGTAGTCGTAATAAAATGAACAAAGACTTCACGTTAATAGTTTTCGATATGTGACATTCCATATGGTTGGCGCTGTCACATTTTTAGTTTTATGGTTTTGTGTTCGTGGCGAATTGTTTTTGTAAGAACATTACTGTAGTAATGTTTCTTTGAACAGCTGTTCGCTGGATTGTAGTGAGATATTCGATAAATCTATCATTTTATTAGGAAAGTACGATAAGAATAAAAATGAGAGTTAAACTTTTGTTCGTTTGTAAATATGGTCTGTGTTTGATTTTTGAAATTTTGAGGTTATGGAAAGGGAAATCTATTTTTAATCTTATGTCATCTACATCTGTCGTAAATCCAAAGGACTCTTGAACCATCAATTGTAGCGGGCAGAAATTTTCACAGAGCATTGTGTCGTTGTGGCTAATATCCTACTTGTACGGAACTCTCGTTCTCGATAATAAAAAAATAATAAAAAAAGTTTAATAAGTAATTAAATAGTTATGGTAGCTCTGCTTTCTGTGCGGTAGGTCAGTTCAATTCTCACCCAAGAAACACTTCTGTGTCTGGTTGTTAATATATGTATATCACTACATAGTATAAAACAAAGTCGCTTTCTCTGTCCCTATATCCCTATGTATGCTTAAATATTTAAAACTACGCAACGGATTTTGATGCGGTTTTTTTTAAAAGATAGAGTGATTCAAGAGGTAGGTGTATAATACACTATCAAGTCACCCCGGCTTCGCACGGTTAGTTTCTGATACGACACTGATGCTTTACTAACCGTGCGAAGCCGGGGCGGGTCGCTAGTGTATTTATAAAAAGGATTATACCAATAATCTGGTTCGCTTAGACAAGCTTTGTTTAGTTTGGAGCTAGATGTAATTAGATAGATGTAGATAGATGTATTTTTTTTTTGACTCATTTACCTGTTTATATTTTGACTTAAGATTTATTATTTTTATTTTTGTGTAATTTTTTTTATTATTATTGTTCTTAGCCTAATAATAATTTTATTCTTATAATAACGTAACATAACTTGCCTTATCCACTGTTTTTTGGCTAAACAAATGTAATATGATGATTGCATGAAATGGTCATAAATATTTAGATATACTTCAGTTCAATCAGCACATACAGCATTGAAATTTATTTATTTATTTATTGCATCATTTACATTAGACTTATATACTAGACACTTCTTGTAAACTAATGAAATGCACCCTGCAAGGGCGTTGCAATATTGTAATGCACTTACAATTTATTGTACACTTTTGTGTGGTTATCATCTAATAGGTTAGATCCTAACCACATGTTAATGCTTTCGTGAGATTGAAACAAAATTATCCTGCAAATATTCGTTTATAGTGTAATAGCATTTACCTATTAAAAAAGCTTTGAGGTTATTTTGAAATTTTTCATCTTTCATTTCATTTTTCATCTTTCATTTTTATCTCCTCGCAATCAACACAAATGGTGAACCGTAAATAAATTATCATTCACAACGGTTTCAGTCATGCTCAATGCAAGGGCTGTGCACGCGTCGCTCAAACACACAAATAATAAAATTAATAAGAACAAGCGAATTGAAAACAATAAGTTCTTATGCCCTCTGACAAGGGCACAATGGAGGAGTGTTTAGGTCTTTAAGAAAAGCTGACTGTTTTATAATTTGAAGGTTCCGTATGTTTTATAAAGAGCGTGGTGGCCTAGGGGCATAGACGCCGACTTTCAATCTGAAGGTTGCTGGTTCAAACCCACACGTGCACCAATGAGTTTTTTCACTTGAAAAATTTATGTGCGCTATACCACGCTCTCAAAGCGGTGACGGAAAACATCGTGAGGAAACCGGCATGTGTTAGAACCGAAAATTCGACGACATGTGACATCTACCAATCCGGATGCTCCTGTGGTAGATCAGAGCCCATTCACTCTCAATTATCGAGAGTAGTCCGGTGTCCCTGCAGTGGGAACATTAGAGGCTGGTACGGTATGTTTTATTATTGTTATTATATTTTATTATCTGAACAGACGCCAAACCTAGCAATGTGTCTATGCAGTCCTTATTAGTTGTAAATGTAATGTTACCACGATAAATGAGGGCGAATGGGCTTTGATCTCAATTGTGGTAGATGTTAAATTTTTTTTTTCAATTTTTTTGATTCTATGTGCGGCACGCCTTTTTCCATTCGATGTTTTCCTTCACCGTTTTAAGAGCATGGTATTGCGCGCATATTTTTAAGCTGGTAACTGTGTGGGTTTGAATCAGCGACCTTTTGATTGTAAGTAGTCTTCTGTGCCTCTGAGCCACAACGTATGTTATATTTATGTCCTAAACTTTTGGTTTCATATATTCACAACGTACAACGTTATTCACGAACTTGACAAAAAAACTGTTTTTTGTATCTACTGGTATATAGGCAAGTAAAGTAAGGGTAAAAAAGGAGTAGGTAAGTACTAATTTGAATTTTATTTTGATCATCATTTAGGCCTAGACCGATAAGTACCTATTTAAATGACATGTAATTTTGTTACCAATAAAGACTATTGTGACTAAAATGACGGCTGGTAGAAGAGAATGGAAGAACAAAATGATTACACACTTAAACCCCTGCACTAAGATTCCCTGTGTCGCTGATGGCATGGACCAAGACAATAAAATAAAACAAACACCCAACACCCGAGAACAAACCGTCAAAGGTAGTGCTACTACCAAATAAGCCGAGGCCATTCACAAATAATAGTTTATTTGTAAAATCACTAGGGTTTTCTCATTATTATTGTGTGCGGAACCCAAAACCCTCCCATTCGTCGTCATTTGGCCTACACGTGTCAAATGGGTGCTTTAGTCCATTAATAATGTTTTTTTTGTTTAGCCCTGCCAAAATGTATGTTTAGCGGCATTTGGATGATGGAAGGGTTAAGGATTGCTTAATTTAATTCCTTCCTTTTAAAACACTAGCCTTTTGATAAGCGATAGTGTGACAAATAAAAGGATTGGTAGCTTTTTCGTAATTTGTTCTTTATTAATTTTAATTAAGATTATGATATTAATTAACGGACTAAAATTGGGTGCCCGTGATCTTGTCTCTTCAAAAAAATATCACATCTAGAAATCTTATAATACCTTTTGTCACTGTCACAAATAATATTCTTCTAATAAGTTTAAAACATATTTTTAAACGCAAGCTTCTACAAAACGCTCTGTATATTTACTCCACTTCCATCATTTTATTAACAGGATATATGAAAAAACAGCACAGCACTGGCAACCACGCAATTCGAAACCCGAAATCCGGCTGTCAAATCATAAAAAAACCGTACCGTGTAACGGAACGGTATCGCGTCAAAAAATTGATTTATACCAGTCAAAACATTCGAAATAGAAAACGATTAAAAAAAGAATGTCGTTTAAAAAATAAAACGATAACTGCTCATTAACCCTGCTTAGGACGTGACGAGCACATCATTAATTTTCGTTTTTGGATGCTCGCTTTTGGGAGAAGATTAATATTTCTATGAATTCTAGAAAAATGTAACAGCTACTCTAATTAAATCTAAGCACAGTAGAACAGTATAGATTTAGACACCAACATTTGGAATCTAAACAAAATTACCTAGAAGGTAAACAATATGATTATTACCGATGCCTAATAACAGTTTCAGTTATTTAAAAACCTTAAACTTCCTTGTATTTACAAAAAAACATTAAGTAAAACTTTGACAACATTATTTAATACAAATGTAACTAAAATTGTATAAAGCTGAGCCCAGACCTCATTGCCACGCCCAACAATAGGAAAAAATGTTATTCAAAAAGATTCAAACACAGACAAAGAGCGATGCCAAAAATGTTACGTTTTTTGTCACAAAAGCTGGAAACATTGAAAGAATGTCGCGCCAATCACTAGTTGCCGAAATAGAGTGGATTGGAACGTGTTAGAGATATTAGGGCGCCATTAATTTTTGGTTCGTTCGATATTTGAATGGAATGTCAGTTATTTTGTAGTAAAAATGAGTATATTCCGATAAATCAAAATGGTTCATAACGGGAAAATCTTGATTATAATCATGTACTTGTTTACCTGAATATTTAGATTATGCTATCCAACTTATAAATTTGGGAAGGATAAACAATTAATCACAAGTTTTTGTTGACTTACTGCAGAATAAATATTTGTATATATATCTTTCCATACATCAATTTTGCAGATCTTGGTTACTTTTTGACCTGTTTGTCATCGGTTACTTCTTTAAACCGTAAGTTAAAAAAAGCGTGATATTTTTTCATGGACATTTCACACAGAGCAATTTAGCCCTAAACTAAGTTCGTACCAGGGAACCAGATTACGAGTAGAATACTTAGATTTTATAAGTACTTACATAAACACATCATTAAAAGACAAATGTTTGTCCTATTTGGGTATAGAACCCGCGACCTCCAGCGTATTTACTGCTATTTATTAAAAGTATTACTATATTACTTTTGTTGTTAATTATGTTTGTTGTTTTTTGATTGGGACAAATTATTGTATCTTTCTTTCTTTCTTACATTAGTTTATTGTATATCATACGCTGTTTAGCACATCGCAAGTCAAGAGCACGCTACAAATGAAAACACAAGGGCCCCACTCAATACATGCAGGACAAAGGGCCCCCAAGGGCTGTCTCAAGGGCCTAATCCGTAATCCTCGCTTTGTTGGCGCACAATTGCCGTGAAAAACGCTACTTATGAAGACCCTGTTTTGACACGAGGTGCAGCGAATTGGGGAATTTCAATAAACACGCTTACACACATCCCTGTCGATAAGGCATAGACACAATAACATAAAAACACCCAAGACCCGAGAACTTTCATGGCTGGGATCGAACCGAGCAAGTGGTCCCGGGCTGATTCCCGGACAATCTTTGTGTGGTGAGCATAAATTTGTTGTGGGGTTTTTTGTGTTTGTCTTTTATTTCCGTCTTTGTCTATGCCACAGGACACAGGGAATCCTAGTGCAGAGATTGTGTGTGTAAAGGTAAATAAGGGTTCATTTGATTCGTATCGATACGAATTGTATATTTCTTTCTCTGATCTCTATATATGATATGCATAAGGTGTATAATTGATTCTATTACATTGAACTCGTTTTGGAAAATATTTTTTTCACCTCGGAAAGTTTTTGTCGTATTCCTTTTGCTAACGCACTGCAAAAACCCAAATCCTTACTCAAAATCTGGCCTCCGAAATGGTCGCGTAACATAAAACCCATTGTCTGCCTAGCTCCTTTGATCGTGGCGTGATAATACGATTCTCGGGATGGGTGGAATTACGACTTAATCCGTATTTAGGGCAAAATTTTAATGATCGAAAGTTGTCAAAAGGGACTGGTCAATAATACTTCTGAAACGTTGCAGCTAGCAACTCCTCTGCACACCACTCCGTTTCGTGCAGATTCCTTTGAGGTACCTAGTAGCTGTTCGGCTCTGGAATTCAAATGAAATTCAAAAAGCACCTAGCAAGCTTTCTTTTAAAAAACAACATTTTTTGTTCATCAACATTTCTTGACGAAGCTAGTAGCTCCAAAGTGATTCATCATCATCAGCCTCATCATTATTATCATGTGTTTGTTATTGTTACACCTTTTCTTTGTATTTTATTTATTATTCTCTATTTTGTGTTTTTTTTATGTATTAAGTAAGCAGGTTAGATATATATAATTATATTTATTTTTATCTTATTTATTTCTTTTCCAAACTTTGTCTGTCTCTTTATAAATATACATATTTAAATTGTTAGCACGCCAACGTCTATCTCGACCGGTGAGGTTGGCTGGTAGAAAATGCTTTTAGCGTTAAGCCCACCTTTTGTAATATATTTTGAATATGTGCAATAAATTGTCAAATAAATAAATAAATAAGAAAAATACGAATTTACAGCTGTACCTACAAACTAATTGTACATTAGAATGATACGCTTATACCGCTGCACTTTCTGTGTCTAGACTCACACACACACAAACAAACCACACAAATTTCTGGTTCAAACCCGGCCAGGAATCAAACCCGGGACGAGTTATTATGGAATTCCAGCGTAATATCCTTTTTTTAGTGCCTTGCAGATTAATTAATCTGTCTTTGAAACGAGAGTTCTCGATTAACAAAAAACAAAAAAATATTTACTCGGGCAAACATTTGCCAACAATCTTTGGTATTTGTGCTGTGATTTGTGTTCATGTCACCTGTGACTCAGGAAAATCTATGAGTGTGAAATTGTTTGTTTGTTTTAGTTACTTACCGGTCCGAAACATCCGTGCCTGTGTCCGTCCTAGGCTTTTTAGCCTGCAACAATGAAAGCAAATGATTTAAATATGATGTATGTATGTTTATACAAATATATTTATTTAATAAGGACTCTCAACACAGGATACACTGAACATACAACTTAAAATAGGCAAAGGTCTTAGATAATAGTGGTCCCGCAATTATAGGGCGTGACAGCATGTTAATAGTATTATAAATAAATAGGTATGAATGAACATTTTACACAGCGCCAAGCCCCAAATTAAGCATAGCTTGTACAATATTTATCACTTGAAAAAGTTATGTGCGCAATACCACGTTCTCGAAACGGTGACGGAAAACATCGTGAAGAAACCGGCATGTCTCAGAACCAAAAACATGTGACATCTACCAATCCGGATTGGGCTCCCGTGGTAGATCATTCACCCTTAATTATCGAGAGTAGGCCGGTGTCCCTGCAATGGGAACATTAGAGGCTGGTACGGAACTGTACAATGGCATTTAGATTAATGATAAATAATTATATAAGTTATTATTATTTATTAATTTAACAAAACAGTAATTATTTTCCGTCTTGTTGAATAAAAATATTTTCTTTCTTTCTTCTTTCTTTAATACTGTTTTGTAAGCCATACATAGAATAATATTAACACCCAGATGCAGAATAAATATCTGTTTGTCACACAAATGCTTGTTCTAGGAATCGAACCTACAGCGCAGAAGGCAGAGCTACTACTAGCTGTAAGGCTAGAAATTATGAAGACATCATACATACAACATTTTACAAATACAATACATAAACATTTATAGCGTTAAGTTTATTGTAATTTTATAAAAGCTTGTTTGTTAGTTTTTAACCGACTTCCAAAGGAGGGTATGAATTCAGTATATGTTTGTTGCCCTAGAACTCTATCATTTATAAACCAGTTGGAACATTCTGGATGAGGAGAGCCGAAGATCGGGCTCAGTGGCGCTTACTTGGAGAGGCCTATGTCCAGCAGTGGACGAGTAAAGGCTGATGATGATGATGATGATAATGAAACATTCTCTTTTTATTTCAAAAGATATGCTTTCAGACTGGTCCCATAGAAATCTCATGAAAATCGGTTCAATAGTTTGGTTTTTAAATCGAATAATAAGTCCAATAATATTAATTTTAACGTTTATTCAGTTATCAGTTTACCGGGGACCATGACGCATGAAACTGCGTTGAAATATCAGGAGTCGACAAAACTCACAAATTTCGTTAACTCGAAAAATAAACCTCAGTTTTTTATAGTTTAGTCTAAGTAAGTTACTTAGACTAAACTATAAAAATATGAACGTAGATATTAAAACATGAACGCAAACGTTACAACACGTCATTTTCTCAGAAACATATTGAGTGAATGAATGAATGGGCGTATGCATACAATGTTGTCAATAGTTGAACTTGAATGGGGGTCTGCCATAGTTGGATATAGACAGACATACATAATGGTTGTCTATACAGGACATGTGCATTTAGACTGCAGGCTGACTGCGAAAACGGAATCACGATAGTTCAAACCAACTGCGCTAATATTCTTACAGAGTTCATATAGAGTTGTATGGGGTTTGAAAGAAGCGCCAACTCAGTAATAATGACCGTGATCAAATCATGTATTATACCTACATTTAATAAAATAAAAAAATGTTTCCTACATTTTTGGGGGTCATGAAATCACAGTGAAAATAAAACTCGTAGTATCTAGTATTAAGTACTGCCACCATATCCACCAAGCAGTGGTGCACTCGCGTTGCTGTGAAAGGTTGTGAGTGCGCGTGAAATTACAGGATTTGAGGCGTTACATCCTATTCTATAAGTGACGTGGAATACGGCGAGGATCTTTTCATACTTTGATCGGGGAAGACCTAAATGATGTTGTCTATGGCCACCCGTAATCACTTAATATAAATTGAGCCATCAGTTGTTCCCGTCTCATTAGTGACAAACAAATACGGTTTAATATTTTTTTAGCAATATCGAGGGCGTTCCGCTCTCACCAAAAGCCATCCGTTGCGATAAGTTGTAAAGGCCATCCGTGGCCAAAAAGGTAAAAGCCAGACAAAAAAAAGTTGAAACGATACGTCACACCACTGCACAGCTAAGCGATCGTTTATACTCTGTAGTATCCCGATAATGTCTTCTGATAAATGTATTTATTTTATTTCTCCGGAAAATCTCCACATATTCAATTAATTAACCAAACGAGCATCCAAACTTACACCAAATTACAACAGAATTACATTCCTGTGCGTATAACTGTAAAGCGAAGATTTTAGATATAAACTAAGGGCTTGGATACCCTCCCGTTCTCTCATTTCACAATACGCCGTGAGGGAGCAAGATGCAATACTGTCTACATGTTATAAATAATAAGCTATCGAGATAAGAGTGACAACATTAATAAAGTCCGGATTTATTTAACAGGGGGCGCCAGAGTGTCTCAATGATTTAGGAGGAGATGGGATCTTGGGTGCTGTGATTTTATAACTTGTGTCGTTGCGATAAGGGCCGTTTTGATGGTCTCAGTAAAGTACCACTACATTTTGGAGTCTAAAAAATCTTTAGAATTGGTTTCCGCTTTATCTGATGAAGAAGATTTCCCTTTAACGCTTTCTCACTCTTACGGAATACTTGTTTCCAGACATAGAGACAGGCAATTTCACAATACATAGTACAAAACACAGTGCTGTCTACTTATTGGGACGAAAAGCAGAACACCAAACCTCAGAAATTTGCGAGGCCATCGAAATGGTCTTTAGTTGTACTCATTGGGGTCTTAAATACACAGCTTTGTTGTCTATACTCACTATGAAAAGATCGAGATGTATGCAGTCTCGCTCACTTTCAGTTCGGTCTTACACTAAATTAGCACCAATATCTACCATCATTACGTAACAAGATTGATTTAAATATAAACCTATAAAACCGACTTTTAAACTTTCATCCCTTAGTAAATAAAAATCTATGGGACTAACGCCAATGTACATCTTTATGAGACAAAAAATAAACATCCAAATCAATTTGCAGCCAGTTACTGATCTATTTCTTATATTTATAAGATTATTTGTGGCGAATAAATAATATTTTCTTAAATAACTTTCTTTTCAATTGGCGAAGATATCCCCACCTATAGCTAGCTCGTATCAGCCAGGCCGTGTCTAGAAGATGTACCTTATAAAAAAAATCGGTAAAATTTTTTGAGTAACTTAAACTAAACGTAAGCATAAAAAATGAATGGTCAGAATCCGATTCACAGTTTTAGAGAAATGCGTCGCCAAAAATACAGACATACAAACGTACATACACCTATAAAATTTTGTATAATTGTTTGGATGTAGGTAGACATGTGTAAGACTTAGCAATGAGGATAGTTTTTGGATGGAACTCGAAAACGTGACTACGTGTAAAAGAAAATGTATTTTTTCGCCGCAACATTTTCTGAAACTGTTTTATTCCATAATAATTTTGCCAATATACATTCAACCGCGCGAAACAATATTTTTATAATATCTGTAGGATAGGGACTTTGCCTCTGAAAAATACAGATGAAAAATTATCCTCCATGGGAAAAACAAGCAAGAAATCCACAACGGAAGGATTACTTTCGCCAGTCATCAATGTCTTCTGCTTTCGAATCAATAGATCAAACAGAAATCTGTGTGTGTGTGTCTAAAAATATTATTTGAGACTTTTTTGACCAAAAATTTTATTCGTCGGAATTGACAGGAACTCGCAGCAAATAATATTATATAACTACACTGTATCAGAATTTGATGTTTCGTGGAGTGGAAAATGTACTATAATTACAGTATGATCAACCCACGGGTACCAGGAAAGCAGACGAGGCGAGGTATGTACGTCTCGCATTCCAGTCGAGGTGTGAGGCCGATCTCCAGATAGCGTCGTCTAATTTATACGTTTTACCGGCGACAACTCGCCCGTACTCTTTAGTTATACGGCGTGTTTCATTAAACAAATTGTTGGTGATGTATAATATAATATTTTTTTTTATTAGATTTGTTTTCTATAATCATTTATTAGACTTGTCAATGGGTATTTAAGATTTTTGATTAACATGGTTTTAGTTTTTTATTAACGGTTTCTTTTCCATTATTTTGCGAGAAAGAAATCTATTTTCCACTTTAGAATTTAAAATTATAATAATTATTAATTAGTTCGCGAAACATATATTACGACTCTAATTTACACAGACGACATGTAAAAAGCAGGTAGCTGTTCACCAATAATTAGTAGCATATTAGCTAATTACCATACCCCCATTTGCATAATTATATTCATAACTCTAGTTACAAATTTCGTCCGATAAACATCATCCAAAGTAGCACGATAGAACGATAAAAAAAACAAGGAAAGTGAACGATAATCGATTAATTGACAAACACCCTGTAATCTAAACAAGCATCGGACAAAACGCTTCTTTATTTAAACGTAATTCGTTTATTGTTTTATCTCACATTTTATTTATGGCCAGTACCCATCTCACCAATGTCGTGATAGGGAAGTGACAGCCGGCTTTTTCATGGATTATCCGGCTTTTTCAGGTTTTAAATTAAAATTTGCATTGCACTTTACCGCTCACTCACTTGGTGGTGACGATGCGGTTGAAAATATACGAATATTATATGCTTGTTTGATTTTGGCATTATTAATACGTGTCAGTCGATTTTTTTTTTAAATATGGACTTAGACATACATTAGGGTATGAGAACTTGAACGTGAACTTGGGAATGTCAATTTTTTTTTAATACCACTTTGGCCATGTGTTCGAACAATAATTAAATACCACAATTGATTGATTGATTTGAAACTCTTGATTATTGTCATTTTTATCTTTAAAATTAAATTATTGATTCCATATTACCATTAGCTAAATAATTACAACAGTTAACATGAAACACATTTTTTACCAATATTCAGTAAGACAGTAAGACCTCAGTAATCACTATCTGTTACTGTGTATTTCTAAGTTTAGAGGAGGTGGCAGAGATTGCATATAATTTCATTTAAAATAATTGCATAACTTAATCAGTTTTTAAAAAAAATATCACTATTTAGTTTAATAGGTCGATTCGACGTTTAGTTGATCTTATTTCGTGTAAAAAGAGCTAGTTGTGCATATGACATGCAAAAGTCGGACGTTTGTTTTATATTCCCGTCTTTTGCCAGCATTATGAAAACCCTATTCAGGGACAAAAAACCACAGATTATAAAAGTGAATTCGTAAATAAACCCTTGAATTTATCACGGTTCATGTTGATCACGAGATATCGGCGCGATATTAATTTTAACGTTTTTGAATCATCGCGTGAAGTGTCAATTTTAATAGTGATTTATGCCAATGTCCCAATAACTTTTTATTGTTTGAATTTGGAACTGTTTATTTGTTCGGGGTTTCATTCAAACGTAATTTCTCACAAAGCCAAATTCATTCAATCTCGTCAAAGCTAGCACATGGTTTTGACATTAGTAACTATTTTTTTTTTTTATGATTAATATTTTGTCCTGGACCTGTTTTTAATTATGATTGGTATGAGCTTTGTCCTGTCTGTCAGCATATTAAGGAATGTTCGATTTACTGTAGGAAAATGATAGCCGAGTTATTAGTTATATAAAACAATGGCGGTCATAAGCTCACCTCACGCTACGTCTACGTTCTAACAATGTAACCCACAAGTGGTCCATTGAGAATCTGCCTAACCCTTCGGGAAAAAAGCCCTTGAGTTTATGTATATACTCATATGTTTATTCTAGTATTTGGTTGGAATGGTTTTTGCCCATCTCAAAAAATGCTCAAAAAGTTTTCACTTCAAAAAAATCGTATACGCTGGTCCAATGGTTTTTTTCCAAGAAGTTTTATTCAAGAAGTTTTCACTTCAAAAAAAATCGTATACTCTGTCACGTAGTTTCTAACGCTGGTTGGTTGGTTCTGGTTCACGACTAGAAAAGATTAGTGGTTTGGTAAGTGGTGTGACCGAACAACACAAATGTTCTTGCTAAGACGTAAATACTCACGATTGTCATGCATAAATACCGGTGGAATGTAAAACGACGAAAAACATTGAAAACATAAAACCACCCAGAGATAACACCAATAAAAGTGAGCGTAAAAAAGGAAAAAAAAGTGGTCCGGCTGATAGGTCGACACGATTTATCGGGCGGATCTCCTGATACAAGATTGTACGGAATCGGTGACCATTGTTGTTTTATAGCCGCTGACAAATTGGATACAATGTTTGCTTTACGAAATGTGCCTGAATCCGTATTTACTTTGTAAGCAAACTTTCTTATTTTCGCGAGGCTAACTCTACTGTCAGAATCCGTATTTTTTTACTTGTTAGGAAATTTAAGTGCCCAATACCACGTTCTCGAAACGGTGGCGAAAAACATTGTGAAACCGGCATGTCTTAAAACCAAAAATTCGACGACATGTGACATTTAACAATCCGGATTGGGCTCCCGTGGTATCAGAGCCCATCCACTCTTAATTATCGAGAGTAGGCCGGTGTCCCTGCAGTGAGAACATTAGAGGCTGGTACGGACGCTTTCTTATTCTTTTGATGAGTGGCTAACCCTGTTGTCGGAGTTTTGAAGCTGCCTGAAAGCCAACAAAACTTCGAATCCGTATTTTCTTTGTCAGCAAACTTTGTTATTTTCGTGGCCGACTCTAGTGTCGGAGTTGCCTGAAGGCCAACATGGCTTAAGTGAAAAAGCTTTACAACCGTCGAATTCTTAAAAAAATACTTAAAAATACTTGAACATGTCAATTTTTATAACATATATGTTACATACGAGATCACGCGATCGTAAAACTAAGTTTAGCCCTTGTTGAAACAATATCCGACCCTCCATGGGGATGATAAGGCAAGAAACCCCAAACGGAAGGATTTTTTTTCGCAAGCGTGATCTCTGACAAATTATATAATATTAATCTAAATAATATATTTCTTACTAATAGTGTATTTTACTTGTACTATGTAAACCAGATTACTATATAATACGTAGATATCACAAAATTTTCTTTTTGCGATTATGTGTACTTAATCGAAAAGATGAAAAAGACAATGCGTAAAAATACAATACTCTTTTTGTAAAGATATAGAACAAATATCTGTTTGTCACATAAATGTTTGTCCGAAATAGGAATCGAACACACTACCACAGAAGGCAAAGCCACAACAAGCATTCGTGTGACATAGATGTTTGTTATTTGGGTGAAATATGTACTTTATAAGGTACGTGTCAGTAATCTAGTTCCCATAGTACAAGCTATGATAGATGGTGCTGTGTGAAAAGTCCATGAATGTAACTTCAGAGAATATCGCATCTTCCATACTGTAAGTAGTAATGTCTATATATAAGACATCAACGCGCTGTTTACCGTACAAAGTAGATGCTTGGCGGCAGATTTCCAGGTGTGGTGGCAGTACTTTTTCATGTAATAAAAGTGACGGAACGAGCTGAAGGTCAACCTGATGTTAAGTGGTTACCTCCGCCCATAACAACTCCTCGGTCCTCGGAAGACCCAAATTGAATTACAGCTAGTTTTCATGTTTTAGTATTTTTTGTTAAGTTTACGTCTGTTCCAACTTTCTTGCTATTTTCTTGGTTCTTTCATACCACCCGGAGGGGAGGGACCCAGAGGTCGGAAACGACCAACAGGACCCTCCCAAAACATTAGAAAATAAATGTTTGTTTTATAATGTTTATAACCAAGGTACTTATGACCATCAAGGAAGAAACTCGTCCATTAATAAGGCATTGTTCTGCGCATTCTGTCCGAACTTAAATTATAAACGTAAACCTACACCTTGGCTATGATAGCCTGGTATCAAGTGGCTAAAGACGCACTGTCTTTAATGTTATAAGGGTAGGTAGAGGTTTTTTTTTATGTCCTTTTAGGGGTCAGATGGCCCCTAGGGGTACATGTCAAATGGCATTAACAAAACCCTTAAAATTTCTTCCTATATATCTATTTTCTTGTTGTATGGTTTCAATGTCACAAAAGGGTGGTAGCCCAGGGATAACACATACTTTCCATCTTGAAGGTCGTTGGTTCAAAACCCTATTTTACTTTATGTGCGTACGAAATCGAAATGGTGACGGAAAATCGAGAAACTGGCACGTCCTTAGAACCAAAAGTTTGAATACATCTACATCAAAGCGCAATACTCTCACGTACCGAGAGTATGCCGGTGTCCCTGAGAACATTAAAGGCTGATACGAATGTTGCATCCATTTTACTTGGATCCTTTGTCACGGTATTTACATGAAAATTTTGATGTGGTGAACCTGTTTTTTATGTACCGCTGTGTAGTAAAGTAAGAAAAAATAATAGAATGATATAAAATGTTGAATAAAAAACAGAATCCAATACTTTCATCCCTTGTTGATATACCCCCTAAGGGTTCGAACCCTTAGGGGGTATAACCCACTATTTTAAAAATGAATTAGCCTATGGATGTCATATTTTTTCCAGTTATTTCGATTTAAAACCAAACTATTGAACTAGTTATAATGAAATTGCTATGGGATCAATTTGAAAGCATATCCTTTCATTAATCAACAGATTAAAAAGACGGAGAAGGATTAAAGAAAAGATAAGAGATAACCTCCTCCTTTGGAAGTCGGTTGGAAACACACTCAACTAGTAATATTATGTAACAGAAAGATGAATAAAAAAATTACGCTTATAAGTATAATTTGATAGATCTTAAAATTATTTTTTAATGCTTCTCAGCATGTGTCTTATTTCGACACTTGATAAGATATGCGCTTTTAAGTCATTAAAAATTTCCCTCTCTAGCTTTTAAAATACTAAAGTTAGACAAAAGATTTGGCAGGTGAAATGTGAAATCACATGCGCATGAAAACGTCTCGGGTGACGGGCGCAACGAGATGCTACTGGTTCTCATGCTTCGGTCGAGGACCCGAGTCGTATTAGTGTTGTTATGGGCGGAGGTAACCACTTAACATTAACTGGACCTTGAGAGTTTGATAAATTGATCAATTTATAACTCGAATAAACCGATTTCAATGCATTAATCGCTTGTTTTATGTCCATACCAGCGTTTTAGAGGTTTTTCGTGAAATTCCTATAGGACCACCTCTAAAGTATTGTCGGCGAAGAAATCAAGAATCAAATATAAAAAAAACATACAGCTAAATTAAAAATGTCCTTTATGAAATCGATTAAAAATTAGTGCGAATCTTGTACAGTTTTTAGATAGGGGCATATTAAAAAAGTATACAATTGATATACGGAGCTTTCAGAATACACTTAACAGTGAAAAAAAACTAAGTGCGACAGAATCGCATTTTTTTTTTGTTTTTTTCTCTATACCAGGGATTCCTTTCCGTACCGCAAATTGTACAATATAGTATGAGCCAGCTAGTTAGATAGAGCTAGCTGCTTTTACCCGCGGTTGGCCATACTTCGGGAACAGTACAATTGTCCTGAATAAGTCTATGTACTATTCCAGACTATAATCTATCTCTGTGCCAAATTTTATCCAGATCCTTTCAGCCGTTCTGGCGTGATTGAGTAACAAACATCCATCCATACTTTCGGATTTCAATTGTAAGAAAGATTTTTCTGGCTAAGGTCCAAATGGTACATCTTATTGAATAGAGTGCAGACAGATAGACAAACATACGCAAGGCACTAAAAGGTTTATTTACCCTTTAGTTCGAAATCCTAAAGAAAAGTAACTTTTCTTTCGTGTGAGGAAATAGGCAACTTTAGCATCGGAGTTTTCGAACCAAAGGCCGCCGACATGGCATACATAAGGACAAGTACCCGAGCGCGGCCACCCATCCAACTACCCAGCAAGAGCTGCTTAACTCCTTCTTAACATCCTTTCCGAACAACCAGGCAAGCATAAACACGCCGTAGTTATTCATATAATAGGTGCTTCCCAGCCGTAATTGTTCACACTTCACATTCCAAAATAATTTTATCAACGTAAACCAACACCCAGGTTATGAGATCCTGGTATCATGTAGCCTGGTGGCTAACGACTCACTGTCCCGTAGGTACGACACAACAGAGCTATACGACTTTTTAATGGGCTCTCAAAGATACGTATGAATGGCGTAACTTGAGATGGCCACCGTCAGACATAAACAAACTTCATGCCTCAATAACCGTAATTTTAACCGATAATTTGGCGGTCAATTAACAGTCAGGTTCTATAATCAACTAACAGGTGACTGGAGATAATTGCCATAACAGCATTATTACTGTTAGTAGATTAAAGAGATTGGCTGAGTTTACATTGAAAGTTGTTAATTAATAGTTTCATAGAAATCGCGAAATTACTTTTTAAGATTATCCGACTACTAATCACAAATTAGTATGACCATAGAGTTACAAGGAATTCTCTACGACTGCCAATAGATCGCATTCATACAAATCTCTCACATTGAATAGGCAATAATAACAAAAGTAGGCATTAATATATACAAAGACCCAATATTAGTAATTCTATTGGGTGTGTGAATATGACTCCGCCCTTTCTCAACAGATGTCGTTTTTAGTATTGTTTACGTGTACTAATAAATGACCATACTTGTATTCGATAGTACTGAATGTCAGCTATCTAACGCATTTTATGATATTTGGTTGAAGTGTAAGCAACAATTGTTTTCACCTTTTCGAAAATGTCGGTTTTTATTCCAAATAAACGTCATTTGCGGGAAGTGTTATTACATTATTTTATTGCGAAGAAAACTGCAGCGGAAACTTATCGTTTGCTTGTGGAGATTTATGGTGAGCATGCTCCGTCTAATACAACTTGCAAGGAATGGTTTCGACGATTTCAAAATAACGATTTTAGTACTGAGGATAAAGAACATGGAAAACCACCAAAAAAATTTGAAGATGCTGAATTGGAAGCATTATTGGCGGAAGATTCTTGCCAAACTCAATCAGAATTAGCTGCAGCATTAAATGTTGATCGTTCAACTGTTGCAAAGCGTTTACAAATGATGGGAATGATTCAAAAAGCCAGTGACTGGGTTCCACATGATTTAAAAGAAAGAGACATGGAACGTCGGAAAACCATTTGTGAAATGCTGCTTCAAAGACAGCAAAGAAAAGGATTTTTGCATCGGATAGTCACAGGAGACGAAAAATGGATACACTACGAAAATCCTAAACGCAAAAAAGCTTGGGTGAAACCAGGCGAACCAGGCCCACCACAGCCAAAAATAAATATTCACTGTGCCAAGGTCATGCTCTGTATTTGGTGGGATCAGAAAGGTATTGTATATTATGAGTTGCTCAAACCCTCTGAAACTATTAATGGAGAAGTTTACCGACGACAACTAATGCGTTTGAAGCGAGCCATAGAAGAAAAACGACCAGAATGGGTGAATAGACATAACAAATTAGTTCTTCAGCATGACAATGCCAAACCGCATACCGCAGAAGTCGTAAAAAGATATTTAGAGGGACAGGACTGGGAAGTGTTACCCCACCCGCCATATTCACCAGACATAGCTCCTTCGGATTACCACCTATTCCGGACGATGCAGACAGACCTTACTGGAGAAAAGTTTACTTCATGTGAAAGTATCAAAATTTGGATTGACAACTGGATAAGCTCAAAAGACCAGGACTTCTTCCAGCAAGGAATACGAAAACTACCTGAACGATGGGCGAAGGTTGTAGCTGCAGATGGAGCATACTTTCAATAATTTTTTTTTTTAATTTTGTAAGCGAACAAATGTGTTTTATTTTGACAAAAGGGGCGGAGTCATATTCACACACCCATTACATGCTCCCTGCGAAACAATTAATTTTGTAAATGTACGTGCAACTTAGCTCTAGGTACGTCATGCAATTAAATCAGGTAATAAAACTATATCGTGGTCTAAGTTAGACAAAACATACAAATAAAATATAATCATTACGTACGTAGGAACAAAACTATATCTACAGTGCGGTGTCCTGATAGAATTGAGTGCCTTTCTATAATTTATCAAAATCTGACCCCAATCAAACGTCAAGATTCGAGTTTAGAATCCTCGAATATTTTAATGTGCATAAAGGTTTTATAGAGAATCCAAATATTTGAATTAAATCGACATTTGAATTTGGAACTGTTATCTATTTAGCCAGTTCTGATTTGAATAACCTAGTGTTCTTGGCCGTATGATTGAGGTTTTATTACATTACAGGATAGTTGCAACTACAGGGAATCTAAATAGAATATTCAGGTATTCTGACCTTTGGTTCATGATCCAGACTGCACCGCGGGGAGGCGCCTCCACCGAGGTAGCTACACGGCATCAGAGTCACCATCCTATTTCCATACAAAACCGCACACACAACACGTCAATGTCACTTTGACAGTTTTTTGAGCGGCAAACAGTTTTTCTGTCATTTTGAGTTTATCGTTTTGTTTTTGAACACACTGACCCGGAATTGTAAGACAAAAGTCTTTTGTTGGTGGAGTTTTCACAATCCATATTTTTCATAGAAAACCTACGATAGAAAAGTATAAATTAAAGTAGATAAACAAGTACCTACTCAAAATATTTATTTAAATGAAAAATATCCAAGAATAGTTTCGTGTGAATGGAATACTCGTTTTCTTTTTTGTCAATTAAAGATGTGTATCAAAAACATGCAAATTGGTACAGGTTGAGATTTTTCTTTATGATTAAGTCATGAAACGCAGTTACATTACATTTGTGATTATTTGTCCTAGACAGATTTCTTTATGCTAAAACTCGTCAAACCCAATTATAACGCATCGTCGGTGGCTAGTTATTGAAAGCTTGTTAGTCATCGCTACAGCGGCCGAAAAATAAAAACAAAACAAAGAAAAAAATCATCCCAGACCACCCACAACGGTCCGTCAAATTCAAATGTCGAACCGAAAACGTGTTCATCAAGTTGTCAAATTGAGTTTGACATAATTGTGAACGAACCTTTTTTGTAAGTACCCGCTTATTAACGAGCTGTGGCTTCTGGCTATGTGTGGCATCGGGATCTTAAAGATTGATTGGTTCGGATTATTATTTGGGTCGCTTTGTGACCTTGTGACTTGGTACTGGAAGTAGGTTCTGAGAATAACTGTCTCATTAATTGCGAGTTGATAATTCTAAAACATTCGTTTTGTCAATTTCTCTTACACATGTACTGATTTATTTATTCTAGAAGTAAGAATTTCAAAACTATTTTACTTCGAAAAGACCGTGTATTTTTTTGTTACCAAGGAGCCCGAATGTCCGCTTCAATTACCCGTCTGATTTGAATTTCGAATGTCCGATAACGTTCCGTAAAAAAGGTCCACATTAAAAAGGCCGTAAGTGGTATAAAGTAAAATTAAAATACGGTTTGTTTCGAACTGGCAGGGGGTGAACAGTAGCGTTGATAACACAGCATGGTATCCGCCACGGTGGCCGCAGTTATACAATTAAAAATAATGGTTTATAGTGATTTTAGAGGCTTCCCATGAATACGAAAATAATAATTTGTGGCTGATGAATGTAAACACTGACGTGTTGCCATAAAAAGGCAAATAAAATAAAATAATTTTAATATCGAAACAATTTTTAAGCTTTTAAAGTAAGCATTAGTTTTACCATAAAATGAAAGCCGAAATCTATGCGCTAAATATAACGAAATAGATATGAATTTTTTTTTAATGTAATTTTAAGCTTTAGCTTCAAGTAATTGAGTTAGAAGAACTTCGAAAGCAATTGATATTTTTACGAGTTATAGAACAACTACGTTTGTAGTTAACAGTTATCATAAACAAACAAAATCTAATCCTTTATCCAAACAGGAGTTGTAACAGGGGTTATTTCATTTAATCTCTGACGGGATCTAATAAAATATAAGACGTTTCGTGTTTGTTTTAACAGTTTATTACCTAGATATTGAATAAAATATGGTCCTATGCCCTTTGTGCCCTCGCCACGGGGGGCAGTGCTACCTATAACTGAGCAACCTACCTCAAAGTTAAAATAAATCCTCTAACTGACAGATCAAGGGTTATATTTGAATGGGTGGCTGAGAGTCATCGAAATTAATTCTTATGAATACTTTTAAAATACTTGGGACTTTATTGTCTAAGTGTGAAGGACCATAATTGGGGATTTATTGCGCTTAAAAACACTTAAATTTTACCGTTAAAATAATGGATAATGGAATATTAATAAAAATATATCTTTAATATGGATTGTGTACTTGCTAAGATTTTATATAGTTCTCCCGTCCCCGTTCCTGTGATACGTTATATACTCACGAATATGTGTACATGTATGTGTAAAATTTGACGTGTCCAAATGATACTTGAGATCTTTTCTTCTTCTTTTTAAATACTTGAGATCTAAAGGAATAAATGAGTTTGACTTTGACAGTTGGTTGGTAGAATGGAAGTTGCAGCTTTGGACGGTTTTTGAGTTTTAAATTAAAATTTCTGATGAGCTTGTAATATCATTCAATTCCCATACATTTATATATATACAATAGATTAAAGATCTTATATTCAAGTTCAACTAATTCTGTTACTATCATATCATATTACTTTTTTAATAGTATATTTTTTGAATTCAAAACTTCTTTATGCGTGTTGGTCATTTTTTGAGATGGGCAGAAACCTTTGAACTCGCGGCTGTTACCGTTACCGTTACCGACACCTCTGTATATTTGTATCCGTAGTGTAGTCTGCTTTTGTTTTCACTTCTGTCGGCACTCCCGGAGTGACACTGTTTTTTTTAATTACCTTATTTTTTTATAAATTTAATTAGTAGCAGTAGATAGAAGTATGAGTTTCACAAGCATTATTGAAGGTACATCTTAAAACCCGAGTGTATAACCCTTTCCGCAGAATATAACAAATTCACATTGCAAAATTTAAAAACATTACCGTGGCTTGTGCATCGTAGTAATCGATTAATTTATGGCTAATATCGAGATGTCATCGGACCGGTTTCAATCGCCGAGTCGATCGGGTTATGCAATGATTCCGGTAGTTTACTGTTACTCTGAGAAACTTATCTTTAGCGTACCAGCCTCTAATGTTCCCACTGGGACACCGGCCTACTCTCGATAATTGAGAGTGAATGGGGTCTGATACCACGGGAGCCCAATCCGGATTGGTAGATGTCACATGTCGTTGAATTTGGTTCTAAGACATGCCGGTTTCCTCACGATGTTTTCCGTCACCGTTTCGAGAACGTGCACATAAATTTTTCAAGAGAAAAAACTCATTGGTGCAATAGGGATACATTTATATAGATAGATTTGCATTCAATCTTATCACACTTAGAGAGCGTGGTGACCCAGGGGCACAGGCGCTGACTTTGAATCCGAAGGTCGCTGGTTCAAACCACCACCAATGACTCTGATTTACCACGGGAGCCCATTCACTCTCAATTATCGAGAGTAGGCCGGTGTCCCTGCAGTGGGAACATTAGAGGCTGATACGGAAATGAGTTTGACTTTACATTTATGAGTGTTCGATTTGATTATTCCTTTGAAATAGATTGATGAAACGTTATTAGAAATTATAACATTAACACACTCATACCTCTGCACTAGGATTCCCTGTGTCACAGATGGCACGGACAACCACAGAAACACAAGACAAACACCCAAGATCCGGGAACAAACTTCATGCCACCACACAAATGCTCCGGCCGGGAATCGAACCCGGGACCCATCGCTTCGAAGGCAGAGCTACTACCAACTAAACCACGGAGCCGTCAAAACTTTACTTAAAATACAGTAGCAGTTCCTTTAATTATTTTGTTTCAAGAAATTCTTATGAATTATCATGGAATTAATGAGTTATATATTAAACAATCGCTATAATGTTTCCACGCAACTTTGACACTAATTTAAACCATTTACATTCAATCAATTTCTCATATATCTGTATGTTCATTCATAATCATTTTATATTTATATACAGCAATCACATTATGGAACGTGGTGGGCTGCTAAAGTTGTATATTTTTATTAGCCAATACTGAATTGAAACAATAGTAATATTCTAGCATTTTTAGAGTAATTTTCAAAACATTATTTAAAAACTTGATAGAATAAAGATTTAACTTTACGGTGGCTTTAAGACGGCTCCGTGGCTTAGTTGGTAGTAGCCCTGCCTTCGAAGCGAGGAGTCCCGGGTTCGATTCCCGGCCGGGGCACACTTTGTGTGGTGAGCATGACGTTTGTTCTCGGGTCTTGGGTGTTTGTCTTGTGTTTCCGTGTTTGTCCATGCCATCTGCGACACAGGGAATCCTAGTGCAGAGGTATGAGTGTGTTAACGTTGTTTGTTGTTGTTTGTTTGTTACGGTACCTAAATAAAATAACATTTATATAGGAACTAACATTATAAAAAAAAAAAAACTCAAATTGGTTCCACAAATTGTCGGCTAAAAATACATGCTAATCAACTTATAGAAATATATATTAACATACGTAGAACTCCAGAGGAACATCACATTTAAACTATCGTCCGTTTGCATATAAAAAATGCAACTTTCAAAACCAACAAAATATATAAAACCAGCCGATAACCAAAACACCGCAACTGCATTTTCGCGAATTTAACCGATAAAGTAAAACGGAATTACGCCTAACGCGCATAACGCAGTAACAAGCAAACAGGCGATGTCGTTGCGTCCAAGTAAATCGATTATTTCAAAAGTTTACGATCGAATTAAAATCAATTGGTTGTACTCCGACCGCATCGGAATGAACGCTCGTTTCGTGCGATTTAGTGAGATTAGTATCGATCTGTAATCGCTTGTTTGGTTATATTAAACTTAACAAATAAGACTGTCTAAAACATGAAAACTGACTGTAATTTGACATATCTGTGTGCATGTATACCTGGGGAGTTCCTGTGACACGTTATATACTCACGAATATGTTTACATGTACCTGTATGTAAAATTTTACTTGTCAAAATGATACTTGAGACCTGAAGGTCGCTGGTTCAAACCCAAACATGCACCAAAGAGTTTTTTCACTACAAAAATGTATGCGCGCAATACCATGTTCTTGACACGGTGACGGAAAACATCGTGAGGAAACCGGCATGTCTTAGAACCAAAAATTCGACGCTGTTCCTCGCGACTTCGACCACGTGGAATTTTAAATTTTGTTGGCGGATCTCTAATTTAATTTATATTATCTGCCAGTTAGTCCCGTCAATATCGGCCCAGCAGTTTTGGATCGTAGCCGGAACAAACAAACAAACAAAAATATAAAAAAATAATATTTTTTCTGCTTTCATTACCGTAATATACTTTCAAATGCATTGAGTAGACTATTTTGACATTACAAACAGACACATCAATTTTATTTATTTGTTTAAATAGATAAAGTGTATACATAAAAACTGTAGTATAAAAAAAAGTGACTTTTCCCCCTAATTGCGAATGGTCTATGAAAGAATTGAAGTCGTTTTATTTGTCATTTAAATCTGTCATTTGTTAAATAGATTAAATATAAGGATACTTTGAGTGGTTAAAATATGAGTATTGTAACGTCCCACATATAAAAGTTAAACTTAAGTTATGTTGGTGGGCACAACCGGCGAAGATAATTAATTAAAAAAAACATATTGCAAACAGTCACATAGACAACATAATACAATTCTAGACAACCATAAAATTTAAATATATTGATATTTCAACGTCAAAAAGTAGCGTTGATGTAAAAACCACTTAATTTGGATCGAAATAAAATACTTTAAACTGATAACCGGATTTCGTTCAATTTGCGGTCGATTCCGTTCAAATGACCGAACACATTGAATGAACTGCCGATTGAATGACGATAATCTATTATTTAACCTGTGCAGTGTCAAATTACAAAGGTCAAGATCGGAGAAAAATTGGTGAGTTATTATTTTAAAACAAGAAGAAGAATAAGAATTATTATTAATTCTGAGATAAATCACAGAATTAATCATTAACATCAGTTATATTAATCATTAACGGTCATAAATCACATAATAAGATTTTATATTACTGTAGTAGGTACTAGCTGTTTCCAGCTATTTTGTCCGCGTGGAATTTTATTGTCTACCAGTGGTCCTGTCAAATCGGTCCAGCCGTATCGGAGATTACCGGAACAAACAGACAGACGGAGAGACAGACTGACTGAAAAAAATCTTAAAAAAATATTTTCTGTTATAAGTGTTCTGTTCTATTAAAATGAAGTAAAATTTGCACGTATCTATATGGAAACATTCTAGGCCAATTGAAATGAAAATTTAATAGTTTGTCGAATTCGCACTTATTATTCGAAAAGGCCTACGACGACTCAATTTTCATCATTTAGTTTACACTATGTTTCATTTGCATCTTTTTAGTAGATTTATACAAAATCTACGGTTTTGCTGTAGTCTGACTAGAAAAGTTGGTTTTTTATTTGTAATAGCTTAATAGATAATTCTTTTGATATATTTTTTTAAGATTAGGCCTTGATATTTTGAGTTCAAATATATAAATATTTTTTGTTTTGAAGGTCATGATTTCGCATTTATGTTTTTTTTGTCGCCCATTGTGGACCTATTTGTATCATTATTTTTTAATAAGATAGGCAGGTTTTAAAGAACTTATATTTTCAGCACATTTTAGGCACAATGTTCAAAAAACATTAAGCTCTTTTAGTGCCTCTTAATTTAACTTCCTGGATGAATGTATAATTAAAAAAATGTCTAGTTATAAACTGAGTGTCATGATTTTAATAAAAAACATATATACAAATTTCTTTTCATTAATATTTTACAACGTTATAATAAATAATACCAGGCTATAATAAGCACGCGGATACCCGAAAATCGAACGCCGTTGAAGCGTGACAGCGCATCCTATCTCTCTCTCGCCACGCCTTCCCTTCAACACGCCCCCTTCCGTCCAAATTAAAACATTGTTTTGCCAAAAGCATCGATTTTCGCCTCTATTTTAATGATATACGATCCAAATTGCAGCTTTATCTAACTATCTATCCGGGAAACCGAGGGTTGGTCTTTTTTCAGTGCATTGTACTTACTTGCAATACAATAGGCTTATTTCATTCAATTGAAGTGAGATAACAATCTGGAATAATAATTATAGAGCTATTATTTAGAGGGGCATTTAGAGTAAAACCATATTTGATTTTATATGAGCAATGCGGAGACAGATGTAAGAGTTAACAAAGAGAACCTTTATAAAAATGATTATTTTTAATTTATTTTGAAAAAGGAACGCGCATAAACAGCACTTAAGTTGACCTAGCCTTCGAAGCCTCGCTTTCAGGTTCGATTGAATACCAAGGCAAAATTTTTGTGATAAGTAATAAAGTTTATCTTCTGTTCTTATGTTATTTTATTAATGGGACAGGGCTAACCTGTAAGTCCTGAATATCCTTTCAAATAATTATTTTTTTAAATTTAAATATCTTGCAATCAATTTTCCAAATTTGAGTTTAATTGAGTTCTCAGGAAACAAACACAAAAAAATACAGCGGAATTATAACCTTCTCTTTTGGAAGTCGGTTCTAAAAAGGCAAACTTTGTAAGTTGAGATGTAGAAGGTAATCCCCAAAAAGCTGATACGATTCCAAAATTTATTTTAGCAATAGCAATCCACATTACCCTTGAGTGACAAGGCTATATTTTATTTTGATAAAACCATGTATAAGTTAATACTCTACCATAAAATTCACTTTTCTTTACTCAGGTAGAATAACCTGATTTTTGTTGCATAGGTAAATAATATTAAATTATTATTTAAAATTATTGGAACTGTAAGTTCGTTAAAATCCATTTTTAAAATTATATTCTGAGCGGACTTTGAAAACGCATCTACCGATTTCTTTTAAACTCGGCTATGAACCATTTTCCATTCTACCAGCTTTAGCATGAAAACCGCTATGCTTTATACTCTGATTTCAACTGCCATAGCCAGCCGTAAAATTTATAACAATATAAGAGGAGGGACAAAATGTGAATGTTTACACTGGCCTAGCAGTTTAATCGGTAGATTTGTCTTTAATACTGTAAGTCGTAAGCTCGATTCCCACCTAGGACAAGCATTTGTTTTACGAAAATATAAATGATTGTTCTGTGTTTGGGTGATAATACGTATTTCAGAAAATAAGTATACTTTGGGGTTGCATGGCGCTGTGTGAAACATCCATGATTTTTTTTTATTATGTATTTACTTCATTAAATTAGATTCGATTTGTGCCGAAATACTGACACACTACGTGATAATTCTCGTATTATAATAATGAATTCAAACACTGATTTGATTTAGTGCAAAGTATTGGGTTTCGACTCGGGTGGCACTAAACAATGCGAGTTGGCGCCATCGGCCGGCGCCGCAACCTTTGACAAATATTGTGGACGTTGCAAAATTATTGTTTATGGTTTGGTCTTTGAGATATGGACTACGACTTCGTCCTATATCGCTTTACGCTTATGGAAGCCTAGTCAGTACTTTTGGATGAATGCCGCTTATTATACACAATACCCCGGCTAGGTTCCCTATATTGCAGGCGGCACAAACAAACATAATCCACACAGAAAAATCACTCGAAAAAAACTTCAGATTTCATCATATGGTTGCCCCCGGGAATCGAACCTGAAACCACAAGATTCCCAACTTTCAGAGAATAGTTTTAACAATTGAGCTCACAAAAAAAAGCATAGTTCTTGTACAAATTTTCTTTTACAACTGGAGTGGATAAAGGAATTCGTCCCTTTCTGTTTCGTTCAAACTGAAAGAGAGAGCTATAATTTGAAAGCAATCAAAGTAGATTTTAATTGATATTATGTTAAACGTTATCAAAATAGAATTGATTAAAAAGTTTAATTGTTTTAAATGTTGTAGAAGTCAATTAATATATTCATAGATTCTAAACTGGTCTGTCTCTACTACACTTTCAACGAATGTTACGGAAATAGGTAAGTTATAAAAATTTGCAATTAAATCAACGTACCCACACTCCACTCTAGAATGCTGGTGTCCTATTTTAGATTGCTAGCACAAACCGTGTCAAAACTCTATAAAATTCTGAAACTGCCTTCGTAAAACTTGTATTTATGTTATTAACTATGGGTAGGCAGAACAGGTACTCTACATTCTGCATACTTGCTCTACCTGAGCCTGGTTGAAGTACCAGGCGATCATGTCTTGTTTACACAACCATATCGGACTAACGCCTTTGCTTCATGCTACCCCGGTGGTCGTGATACGGTGATGTCATCATTTTGCAACGTAAACATAGAGAGTATCAACGTAGAGGCAGAATTAGTTTGTTGCCATGCAAATAAAGGCCAAGCACGAGTCGGACATAATAATAAAAATATATGATAAAAAAATATGATATAAATATTGTGCCATCATCTTGTTTATTAAACTTTCCTTTGTACATTGTTGCTATGCAAGTAAATTTGGCCAAGCACCCACTCGTGCTTGATTTATAAAAAAAAATTGAGTTTTTGTAAACATCTTATTTTTAAATCTTTCTTCGTTCGTATTCTTCTGATGCTGCCCGTAATTTTGACACTAAAGATTGTTTTTGGACATCCAAGGCGCATTTCTTTTTATTTTATAGCAGGTCTTTTACTTAACTTTGACACTTCTTACTTAATTTTTAAACTAATCTCATTTTTTATGTTTTCAAGCATGATTGTATAAAAAACAAAATTGTGATAAATTTACAGATCATGTGAGTGAAATAAGTAAGTAAATATAAAAAAAAACAATCATCAATGCAAACCCTAGATATACTAAATATTGCTTTATTAAGAAGGCTTTGAAATAAAAAAAAAAACGGTCGAGAAAAGTGTACCTAGTAATTTCACTGATGCCAAACCAAAAAGTAGGACAGGGGAAATGTATTCAATTTGAGCTGTAGTTTGCTTATAAATATACCTTCCAGCTCGTTTCCAAAAAGTAGTTGGTAGGTAATGGCGTCAAAAATCCTTACACCGATTTCACATCATAAATTATTGCCATGCGGTTTTAGTTTGCGTTCATAAAACACATATGCAAATTAGCTTCATTGTCACACAAATAAATTACATTCGTACCAAAAATTATGTAAAAGTTATCCTTGGTTTTATTTGAACGACAAACCGTGTTCTATATTCAAATTGAGACTAACTTTGTATTCAAATGCGCGTTTCAATGACACAGAAAGTTGTAAACATAAAAATACTCAACAATGTTGTACACAAATCCGAAATTGTATGGATGAGGGTAATCCAAATCAAACTAGCTACATAAATAATCTGATAATCTGTAGGCTCATACAAACCCATACAAAAAGCTATGAATACAGATGTGGCGATAACTGGCCACGTTGAAGGGCCCAGATCTTTATCTGACGAGACATCTCGCGTACGTTTATGGGCGCCTAGTACTTTGTATGAATATATAATTTGTATAAAATATTTGAATCGTTTTGTTTGAGAAGTATAAAATATTGTTTGGTATCCTACACTGTAGCGAAATTATGATAAAAATATTTCATACCGACACAGGAATATGCGCAATTTTATGAAAATAATAGTAGTGAATATACATTTTTTATGATAATAGAACTTGCTGTGAGTAGAAATTACACTTTTGCGTTACGTTCATGGAAGTCCATTTTTATTTTGTCACCAAGCCGTGGCGTACTCGGGACTATCAGCCCACCTTAAACGGTTACTGCCGCCCATAAACAACAGCAAAACGGCGAAGTATGAGAAGATCTATGTCGCATCGCGATGCACCCGTCGCTCTGTGTAGATATCTCTGTATTTACCAATACTGTAATACGAGTTCACCACTGCTTAGGTAATTAGCTGTGGTAGCAGTAATTCTCCGCACAAGTTTGCTGCGCTTTGTGTTTTCAACTGGAAGTTTCATGCCGGTGGAATTACAGGCGCGTCCGACGTTACGACTCGTCTCAAAGTGGTAAGGATGCATGCTGTTATTTTGGTTGTATCATACTTTAGTGTGGAAAATCTAATTCTCTATTCTAAGTCTGATAAAGTATTGTAGATTTATTGGAAATGAAAGTAATTATATTTCGTCCTTGACATTTTTAATTACATAACTAAACAGATTTAAAAAATTGACGTAAATATTTCAATCATGTTATTATATAATAATTATTAGTATAGAAGACGACACACGTAGCTAGAATCTAAATCCACTTTATTTAAAATTGATATGATTTTAGATAAAAAGGGTTCTGTGACAGTAGATATTACTATAGTTTTATCAATTAAATAACCATGTGAAATACAATAAATGAATAAGAATTAAGTAATTCCTTTTCTATTGTTATGGGCGGTACTAAGCTCATTAGATCTTTACATAAATAACTTGACTTGAATAGTTTTATCACTTATTTGACAGGCTTAGGGGTAGAATTTCTTACCCTTTGGCTTACACCCTGCCATTTTAAGAAAGAAATATCCAAATCGGTATACAGCAGCTGAAGAAAAAAGTCACAGAAATGCAAAACATGTAATTTCGTTTACTTGGATGTCATATTCATCTTTTGAAATAAAAAAAAGATTTTTTCAAATCGATTGATAAATTGACGGAGATATAATATATTTATTCCTTTGGAAGTCAATTGAAAATAGACGTAAACGTTTTTAAAACCAATGTATAATTACAGCAAAGTCAGCAATACCATGCTTTATCATTAAACAAAACCAATATCTTTAGAAACCGAATGTAGTAAGCGCACCGTTCAAATATTTTTTTTAAACGTACAACACTCTCTTTGTGCCTCGTGCGTCGGCTCATTCTTCCAGGAATTATTTCGAGGAGAGAACAGGATGCGTGATGCCAAGTCACACCGGTTGGAGAGGGAGAGCAGATGGATATTCATTTTGTTTTTTCTTTTGGTAATCTCTGGCCACATATGGTGATTGTTCTTGGACCTTGGTCATTCGGGTTGTGTTGGTGTGGATTTAATTAATATGTTGCTGCCTTGTTTGTTTGTAAGATTAAATGGTAGAATGGGGGACATTATGATGAACTGGAAATCATTTTAGCGTAAAAAACGATGAAGGTATCGCATCATTTCTTTTTAGGGACTAATTAAAAATGTCTCAAAATGAGTTGTAAGAAAGAAACGACAATTATATAATATGACTACTTGTTGGTAATTATCATAATATAAGATTTTTCCTGTCTGTCGTATTATTAAAGATTGTCAATTGTACTGAAGGCAAGTATTAGCAGTTATTCTTAGGAAAACAATTGCTGCTATATAAATAGCTAACCATTTGTATTGTCTACGTTCTGACAATAGTGAGAACGTAGTGAAAGCGTTAAGCAGAGCCCAATTGGCCACAATGCCCATTGGGCTCTGCCTAACTCTTTGGGGGAAAAGCGTGAAATAATTGATCTATGACATCTGCTTAAAAGGTTAGCTTTTAAAAGGACGGGCCCTAAATAATCCTGAAAAGGGGAATTCAGAAGAATTGATAACCAATATTGCTGCGTCTTATACTATTGATTCTATGTTCGTTGTCCAACTGATCGTGAGGAAACCGGCACGTCACATAATTAAAAATTCGAAGAAATGTGACATCTACGAATTAAATCCAGACTGGGCCTTTTTAAGTGGCTAAAGTCACAGGACGAGCTGAAGGCCCACTTTATATTAAGTGGTTATCTCACCTCATAACAACAGCAATGCGTCTTAGGCCCCCCCAAACCGAAGTATAAAAGATCCACCCCGTCACCCGAGACGGGGATCTGTCACATGCGCCTGTAATTTCACCGGCTACCACATCCACAGTAACACAGTAATGCGTCACTGCTTGGCGGCAGAACCTCTCCGGACGAACTTGGCACAAGTTCTACTGCTACTTTGGGTTGCTCTTTTCGCACCACCCGAGAGACACGTGTAGGGATTCTAAGAGTACTCTCCTACGGACATACCGTACCAGCCTCTAATGTTCCCACTGCAGGGACACCGGCCTACTCTCGATGATTGAGAGTGAATGGGCTCTGATCTACCACGGGAGCCCAATCCGGATTGGTAGATGTCGCATGTCGTCGAATTTTAGGTTCTAAGACATGCCGGTTTCCTCACGATGTTTTCCGTCACCGTTTCGAGAACGTGGTATTGCGCACATAAATTTTTCAAGTGAAAAAACTAAGTACATGGTTTGTGGTAAATCGATGCCCATTGCCACCTATCGAGAGTATTAATCCGTGTCATTTCTTTTTGGGAGGGTATCCAGTCTCACCGCACATGATGGCACATACCTGGATACACTTGGTAAGAGTTTAATTAAATTATTGTCACTCCCCACTCTTCACATTGACTACCTCGAACTGGTAACCCTACACCGACTGATGCAAAAATCCCCAACATTATTTAACCATTTATTAATGAAGTGTGCTGTGTCTTCTTTTTACGGGCACGAGCTCTTTGGGGATGGGAACAGGAAGACTATCGATATCGATCGATATTAATAGTAACGACTTATCGATAATGTGTTTTTTTTATTGTTTGCGCAAGAGCTATGACATTGGCAACACCCATTGTGCGACTAGTAATATGTAGGGTATTTCAGAATAAAAACATGTGGTATTTTAGTCATTGTACATAGTATTTATATATTAGTAGAAAATACTAGAAATCACAATTATGTCGTATGATTTTTTTTATAAGTTTTATACGATATCTTCGTCAACTCCGGACCGTTTTAAAGGATTTAATTTATAGGCAGTAGGTACTTCCAAGTTATAATTGTCTCTTAATAAATTGTATAGAATCCCCTAAGGGCGAAAGTTGTTTTAATATAATTTACTGAGATAAAGTAGTGTAGTTACTTTTAATATTAATGAAAAACAGCCCGTAATAAATGGGAACTGTTTTGAAACTATAAACCTAATTTGAGTTTAAAATAACTAATCACATCGTAAAAAGCTTTCCGGAAAATAATTTTGTAGTTTGAATATCAAAATCATTAAAATATGTTTTAATGACTTTGTCTAATGTCATTTACAAATGACTTTTAATATAAAACGATGCTGAAAATGAAATTTAAAAGGATACTAACACGGTTTTACGTTTGTAAAACTGTCACGATTTTAAATTTTGATGTGTTGTGAAACATTCACCGTGAAAAGAACCATTAACCTGAGTACTAAACTAAATGATTTTTGTGTTTAAAATATGTTGCTTGACGCAGCTATAAACAAAATTATCTCCTACTCTATATTGTCTATTACGAATTTCGAGCATAAAAATAATTTTATGGGTACCTGCTTTTGAAATTTTTATCATTTGTAGGTACCCAAAAATAATTATAATCCTTGAAAAAACTTTATAAAAATTCTTAATTATAAAAAAATGTGTATTTGTAATACATAATTCAACTTTAAAACTTATTCAAGATGGTACAACTGATAAATCACGTAGCAAAATTAATTAACACATAAATTGTTATGTTATTTATGTCTGATACTATCGCTTACCATTCGAAGCAAATTGTTAAATTTGATTTAAATACTTCTACCTCACTTTTTAAGAAAACTTCTTCTGGGATATTTGAGAGTAATTCTATGTATTATGACTAAAATTTAAACGTAATTTTAAATCATATTTTTCGCCTTCTTTTCATTGTGTTTGTGGAAAGAGTTTGTATGGACAACTGCGATGACAAGGCACTTTTATAAATTACATTAACTACACAGCAGTATGGATTCTAGAAGTAATAAATATGACTAGCCTCACAGTTCAATTGCTAGTAGCTGTTTCTTCGGCTCTGGAGGTGATGGGTTCGATACCCACCCAGCATTTATGTGATTAACACAGATGTTTGTTCTAAGTTTGGATGTCAATAAAGTACTTCATAAGAATTTATTAGTAATTTCGTTCCCATACAAGTTATGCGTTTGGGGCTAGATGGCGCTGCGTAATATTTCTATGAGTGTTTATTTATTATGCTACACATGAGAATCGACTATTCAGATCTGAGCTGCACCCAACCGATAAATATCGATATTTATCGATATTTTTCTATCGATATCAATACTTTCTCATCTCTAACCTCCCCTTACGGCTCACTGCGCTAAGTGATCCAGACGCAGCTTCGCTAAACTGTGCTGATATAGTCTGTGCAGTATTTCTGCGATATACAGAGTGTCTGTACCATACCATCATTTAAATATATTCTAAAAAGGTTATTTTTAGTATCATCAGCATTTCCAGCCTAAATTTGTCCACTGTTGGGTTTAGGTCTGCCTTTTGTTGTGCCAATGTTCTCTGCTCAATGGTACCGTCATCCACGTGTATTCGCCTTGTAGTAGGCGAGAATACAAAGCGTAATAAAGGCTCTTCTATACAGCCACCCTGTCTTCTTTCGTGTAAGCCATGCCACCCTGTATAGAATGGCAGTCTGTGGTCCATTTCGCGGAACCCAAAGAACCCTGCACGCATCGCTTGACAATAACTAAAGCCTTTGTTTTATTTTCGAACTTGCGCGAGGGCAACTGGTTTCGAGCCTAGCGGAATTGGAACGTGCTGTGGCTGAATTTGTCGGAAGCAGTCTAGTAAAATTGTTTCAAATTCCATCTATCTGTAAGGCTACGTCTTGCTATTATTCGTGTTACCGAGATATTTACCATCATGGTCCCTGGCAGTTTGACCGAGACCATGACGCTTGTAACTGCGTCGAAATATCGGGAGTCAACCAAACTCACAAATCATGGTACATATCTCGGTAACACGAATAATAATGTACATAACCATGATAGTTTTAAAATTTTCGTCTTGCTCCCCAATAATAGAGAAAAATATCCAAGTCTTTCCTGTATGAGACTTTTACACTGAGTTCAAATTTGGATAATGAATTTCCTAATGAGTCGAGTCACCCGGGTCTTGTGTTCCAGTGGAAGGGTGTGGGTTCCGGTGAAAAATCAGGCACATCCCCAGAGTGACGAACGCAACGCGACGCGACTGCGGGGGAAGTCAGAGTCGGTTTGTTATTTACAGGGGTAGTACCTACTTAACATAACAAAACAAAATGTTTTAAAACGTCGGCTAAATAATATGGAATGCGAATCAGGCGTGTTGATAACATGGAATAGCATTAGTTTTTAATTCTTACGACAAACGGTTTCCAAAATACGGCAATATTTGTTAAACATTCGCGTAACTACATTATTTTATAAAACATCTACCATTTATCATTTTATCGGAGAGGTGCTTTTCGGTAGGACTGTTATGAATTGATTCATAGGTATACTTTCTGGAAGAAGTGTGGGCTGAGTTATTCGTTCGTACAACATCTGTAGGCTAATAGGTGAAAAGTGGCCCCATAAATATTACCTTACTACGATTTATTTAATTATACAATTTAATATGAAACAATTTAATTAAACAATATGAAACAATACACGTTTACACACTCATACCTCTGCACTAGGATTCCCTGTGTCGCAGATGGCATGGACAAACACAGAAACACAAGACAAACACCCAAGACCCGAGAACAAACTTCATGCTCACCACACAAAGTGTGCCCCGCCGGGAATCGAACCCGGGACCCCTCACTTCGAAGGCAGGGCTACTACCAACTAAGCCACGGAGCCGTCATGATTTATTATTTATTATTATTTAGTCAAAATTGATTTATTACTAGCTGCTATTTAGTTTCCTCAAACATTGGTTCTTTCAGTTTCTTCCCATCATCTCAAGTTGAATTTTAAACCACTGGTAAAATCATCTAGAAGTTCATAAACAAACACACTTTTTTTTGTTTTTATATAATGTGTACGACAATAATGGCCTACACACTAAACAATATAAATTGTACATTATATCATACTCATTTTGTTAATGTGAATAAGTGACGGAACGAGCTGAGGGCCCACCTGGTGGTAAGTGGCGACCCCCGCCCATGACAACAGTAATGCGACTCAGTATAAGATTTGGATCTTACACTGAGTTGCACTCATCTGTTTTCATCACCCGAAACGGGGATGATGCGTCTCATGCGCATGAGATTTCACCTGCAGCCACACCCTTCCACCGGAACACAGTAATGCGAACACTACTGCTTGGCGGCAGATTCCAGGTTTGGTGGCAGTACCTCTCCGGACGAACTTGCCACAAGTTCTACTGCTATTGTACTTTTGGTTGCTCCTTTAGCACCACTCAGGGGGCACGTGTAGGGAATTAAAGGGTAAATACGAGCCCCCATACCCATTATGCGAATCGAATGATTTGATTTTTGTTTCTCCTAACCCGTTGTTAGGAGACTTTTTTACAAATAATTACTTTTAATACCAATCATTATTAAACATACTAAAATTATTTTGTCGTTAAAATAATATATTAGCAGATTTATCACCAAAAACGCGTTTAGCCGAGCCATCTGGCGTAGCAACAACTGATAATAGTACTAATCGCTTTGTCTGTCTGTATGTAATTAATCACTGGCTCACAGCTCTGTTGGTACAAGCTCTGCTCTCTGCGCAGGTCTTGGACATTTCGACCCAGGACAAACATTTGTGTGAGAACATAGGTGAGTGTTTTATGTATGTGTTAATATTTTTTTCTACGAGCGTATATGAAAAAAGTACTACCAAGTAATGAAAGTAATTGTATCAGTAGGTAATGTGATTCCCATAGTACAAGACATGTTTGGTTTGGGTTAGATAACGCGGTGTGAAATGACCACGAATATTATTTTTAATATTATAGTAATAGTAATGTATTTATTATATTACTAACTGCGCCCCGCGGTGTTACGTTTTTCCGGGATCAAACGTAGCTTATGAGTTAATCCAGGATATAAGCTATTTTTATACCAAATTTCATCCAAATCCGTTGAGCCGTTTGAGCCGTCTCACATACATACAAACTCTTGCCTTCAAATATAACCCAATCGAAGACATACAACAAGGCAAGACTTTTTAATGTGTAAACCAACAAACTGGAAAAGATGGAATATTTACCTTAAATATCAAAAATCTCTTCATACGTAATTTTTTAAAGGACATATTTCATTTTTTTTTTAAATCAAGAAAATAAAAGTCAAAAAAGTCAAAAAGTCAAACTCATTTATTCCTTTAGATCTCAAGTATCATTTGGACACGTCAAATTTTACACATGCATGTACACATATTCGTGAGCATATAACGTGTCACAGGAACTCCCCAGGCACATTACATGCGCACAGATATGTCAAATTACAGTCAGTTTAAGTTCAGTTTAAGTTTAAGTTAGTCAGTCAAAAAAGAGGAATTATCATATTTCAATATTATTTTAAGGGGTTCCTAGACTTATTTTTAGCATTAAATTTAAAAGACTTCAGCTTCTTAGATATGTATTGTTGTTGTTAGATATGTATTCTTTTTTCGCTCATTAATCAATTTTATTAAATGAACCTAAAAAAAACCTTAAAAAATATAATATAAGAACTAAAATATATTATTAAAAGAAGTCCCTTTTAGGCAACGTATTATATTTTTATAAATTTTAATCATTTCAAACACGTTAACAAATTCTTTTTAGCTGGTTATTTAAATAAAGTTGCCAGTAAATCACTAACACAGCCATCTGTTAACAAAAACAAATGATAAAACTAATTATTACGTCTGTCTGTAATTAATCAAAATATACGTAAATCAACCGTCGGACGTCAGGAAATGAGTAATAACGCGCTGACAACGTTTGATTGTTCTATTATTTTGAATTGGCGTTTATTGGGTAAAGACGGGTTGCGTCATTAGCGGTCAACGATTGCTGGTAGAAAAGCTTGCAAGAATTAGTTATATTCATGTCTTCATCGACGATATTAACAATTAGTTTTTTTTATTTTTTTATTTTAGAGGGTAGTACTGATTACTGATTAAGTACTGATTTATATTTTATCACCTATTTTTCGCCCAAAAGGGAAATTTTCCATGAATTTTCATAATTGGTTTACTTAACGAACTCAAAAAATATATGCAGTAGATTCGAGTCTTTCGAAAAATATATACAGTAGTTTCGAGTCGACTTATTTCAGTTGATTTACAATAATAAAATGTGCTATTTCGTTCATTACAATATATGATGTAATCGTTAGGTACTAAAAATTTTAATACGGTAAAAAGAACAGTAGGGATGGCAAATAAGAAACAATTGAATCCTCTTGAAACCTGCTGTCTAGGGTACAGTTTAAAAAAGAAAGTCTTACCTTTGTAGGCTACGTCTAGGGCGAATGATATTTTTTTTATTTTTCAGCGTACTGTCTTAATTTAATCTGAGTTTTAGTTAAATTAGTTTAAACTGGTTAGTTAAACTAACCAGTTTAACTGAGATTAAACTAATTTTATAGTGCTCTCGACGGCATCTGAAACCGTTCAACTAGCTGATTCTTTTATAGTTTAACATAACATTTTCTTATTTAATATCCACCAAATTAAGTATTGAAATTTTAATTTCATTTTTATTTGTTTGTATCTTACAGATAAAAGATACGTACAAGTACTCTACAAGTTAGAATTTCGAGCCTAGCTATTGTCTAGTAGGTATTACAATTGATTTGTCATCAATTTATCACCTAAAAATTTAATGTATAATAGTATGCGTCAAAAACGTTTTCATATGATTGGTAAAACTAAAAATTCAAGAATTTTTTGTGGTATGTATAATTTTTTTTATATTTACGAAATAACCTTTGAATAAACGCTTGCTGAAAAAAAATATTTCCCTTTGAACATTGCGTCAGATTTTGTGCGGGGTACCTATGTCAAATTAATGAATTGAATTCATGTTTAGCTAGTCTTATTTGTTAAGTTACGTCTGTTCCCACCCTAAACGAAATATGTTTAAGGCAGTTATGTAACTACATAGATGCAATTTTTTTCTTTGCTTGCCGTAGTACAATCGTAATACAAGCAGTGTCTACTATCGTATTAAAAACATTTAATAAAAAAAAGCTTTTTGAGACACTTGTATATTTCTCCTCTACAAGTTGTGCATGATATAAAATACATGTTTTTATGTTTTCATGATTTTTCGTTTTCACATTTGGTCTATATTTATCGGTTAAAGAAAGAACAAAACAAAAACACAATAAGAGCAGAACAATTGTTCTAACTGTCTCAAACTTTATGGTATACTAGCTATACTACCCGCGATTTAAAAGTCAACATAAGACGGGAAAAAAAACACGCAGTTTTATTTTTTATTTTTTTCAAAAATTTTGTATTCACGTTTTCGTCAGCCATTGAGTCGTGAAAGAGTAACAAACATACATACAACAAACTTTGGATATTATAATACATATTATATGTATGATATATCATTAATTAGGAGAAAATATTTACCACCTAAAATTCCTATGCAAAATTACTGTAGCAATTGCTATACAAAATTACTAATTTACATGTTCTTCCATTTTTTGTAATTTTTTCATTCGAGATGAAAAAAAATATCGTTCTTTTAATTGCGAGATTAACGCAAGGCAATCAATTGTTTTATATGTATAGATATAACTAAATATTTTGTTATGGTTTTAGGTAATTTTTGGTAACGGAAAGTCCTAAAACATACCAATAATTTAAATAAACGCAAATAATTCCTGTTTTCTAATTGAAACTGTCATGTTGTTTGTAAAATATCTAATATGACAACACCTGCCTATTTAATAACTAGCCACCTGTAATACTTATCTCATGATTACTTTTAAATCTATCATTTTACCATTTAAACTCAAAATAGACAGTGTCCATTCCCTATATCTAGAAAAATCACAATATTTCAATCGTCTGACACTTTATTCACATATCCTGGCAACATAATTTAAAAATAAATAAAAGATGTTTACCTTTTCTATCCGCATGTTCAATTTGTGTACAAAAATACTAACATTTTGTTCAAATTAAAGTTCATGCGATAAGTCATGCCAATTTTGCCACACCCCGGTTAATCCAATCCACACTTACCTATTAAAATTAAAATCTTCTAAAATTACACTCGAAATTTAAAATTTGCAACACTCACTTTAAACACAAAACTACTTTTTGAAAGTCCACAAATACACTTGTAATGTTGTAATATGATAACCGCTACTCCTAAACTGCGAGTCAAGTTACTGAAATCCGGTTGAAATTTTCGTATGTCGTTTTATTAGGCGCGGAGGAAATTAAAAAAAAATCGAATCGGTAAACAATTAGAGAACTAACAAAGCGCCTCGCAGCTATCCGAAGCTGTACTGAAATTCTAAACCCTGACTTCGGTATCCATGTCGTGCACCCCCCATTACTGTATTTCGTCCCGGCAGTAAAAAGACACAAGTCACAGAAACGTCAAAGTATTTCGCTTCGAGCACAGATAAAATAGGGGCGCATATGCGACAGCGCGTAAGGAACGTTCGGACGTTTCTGAAAACGCCCAACCGTCCGCAAGGCTATGAGAACGTATAATTTAAAGACGGAGTCGTCGAACCGATCAGACCGGTCTGGTCGTCTCGCTCGCACTTGTGTGTAAGGCTCTGTAGCTTTTCGCATTGCGATGTCAGATTGCTCTTTTTTGCGCTATTCGGTGTTATATTACGTATTATTTTGTGAATTAGATTGTGTCGTGGTGTCATATTTTTGCTCTGTACCCAGGTACTGCTCTTTTATCAGGACGGATTAGAGGCAGGTTGGATGTTTGGAATTAAAATGAACAAATACAGAGATATTTTGTTAGAAAAAATTGTAATGTACAAAAATATAGAAAAATAAAATTATAACAATAAATGTTTACACACTCATAGTCCCGCACCCGGATTCCCTGTGTCGCAGGTGGCATGGACAAACACAGAAACATAAATAACACCCAATAACAAACTTCCTGCTCACCACACAAAGCGATTCCCGGCCTGGAATCGAACCCGGGACCCCTCGCTTCAAAGGGCTACTTATATAATTAAATTACTTGTCTTAATGCACTAAAAAACCTATTTTAATTTCTCTTTTGGCACCGTGAAGCAATCAATTTTCAGATGGTTGCAGATTTGACGTACCTGAAAACAAATTTCGAAACATGTTTCGTTATCGAACACACAAAATGTTAGTTTAAGTAATCATACAACATTTTATATTTTTTATGCCTTGTAGAGTAGCCACCAAAGTTATATCAGAAGATCACGTATCTCCTAAAATTATAGAGTCATTAAATATTTTCTTCACGCTCGTTCGCTGCTCAAATTTCATTTTTGGTGTACCATAAAATGTTCACTTTATTAATATTTTAGACATCATCTACGGTTATTTGACTTTACAATTTATCATCTTGTATATCATGAATTATTTAATTATAAATGAACAACTGAAAATGACTCTGCAAGTACTTTGTAATACGGAACTTATTTGGGTTACCAAAGACAAAAACGATATTCTTTGTTTCGTCTTGTCTGTCAAAATTAGTTTGATTCTAATATTATATTATAACTTGTATAGATTTTCAGATAGGTATATCAATTAACAATTTATGTAATAAATCAAGCGACGAAAATATGAAATACTTTCAGGTGATTACATATTTACGCCGCTTGGTTTTTAGATTATGGGACCATGGGGATCGACTACAAAATCATTTATTAAAAAAAAACAACTCTTTTATGTGATGCCACTGGGGACAAGAAGGCTGGCTCGTTCCTCGCCCAAAGATTATCTTCGGCCGTCCAACGCGGGTATGCAGCCAGTGTTCTTGGCACCCTACCCCACGATCAAAATTTTCTGTTTTAATTTTTACATTTTTGTTCTTTATATGTTAGCCTCTAAGATTATGATGTATTTATGTAATTGTACTTGTCCATTTTTTTTTTACACGGCACTAATAGCTAAACATAGTTCTCTATACATTAATAGATAGATAGATATACTCTTTATTACACACCAGAAAAAAAAAATCAATTACAAGCAAGGTACATAAACAGACAAATTGATAGATATACATTGGGTGGCATTATCACTAAAAGTGATCTCTTCCATGCAACCTTTGAATAGGATAGAGAGTAGACACATTAGACGGTACACAAGAATATAAAATAATATAGGTTAAATATGAATCTTGTATTATTATATGCTATTTTTTCTGTTTCTATATTACCTATTTACACGGCTTTTTGTGTATTCGTGTTAAAAAAGATTTGAGCATTTATCTTATAAGAAATCTTATCTCTAAAAAAGTTATGTTGGAATTATTAGCATAATTGTTAAACGTAACCTATAGTAACAAGTGTCTCAACTTAAATATAACAATAACAAATGCATACATACTCATACATCCTAGGATTCCCTGTGTCAAAGGTATAGACACAAACAATCACACATAACAAACATCCAAAACCCGGGAGCAAACATCATACTCAACCTACAAAGTATGCCCCGGCTGGGAATCGAATCCTGGACTCTACGTTTCGAAGGCAAGGCTACTGGGGTACCACCAACTAACTCCGAAGACGTCAAAAACACATGATCTTACCACACAGACTCCATAGTGTACGTGAGCCAACAATGCTGCCAGCATCAAAGAGTACATGACGGGTACTTCCAACTGGGGGAAGCTGAGAGAGGTGACGACTCCTGCCAAGAGAGGCCAGAACAGCCAGCTCACCAGCTCACACCGCTGATGTGTCATCTCGGCTATGATAAGACGGCTCTGAAAAAAATAGAGGACATTTACCCACTGCCTATTCTCGATAATTGAAAGTGGATGGGCTTTGGTCTACCACGGGAGCCCAATCCGGATTGGTAGATGTCACATGTCTTAGAATTTTTGGTTCTAAAACAAGCCGGTTTCCTCACGATGTTTTACGTCAGTGTTTCGGGAACGTGGTTTTGCGCAAATACATTTTTCAAGTGTAAAGCTCATTGATGCACCTGTGTATTTGAACTAGGGACCTTCGGATTGAAAGTCAGCAGTCACCTGCTCACCTGCGACATATTACAGTACAATTTAATGTAATGGCAAAGTACTCACAGCTATATTACTAAACATGGTTCCGTACAAGAAGATGAAAGACCTCGGGTCGTATTCGATTATATCGTTGGGTGAATGCAGAGCCCAGTAGATGACAGTAGCCGTTGTAGCTCCGATCGAGGAGATCGGACGAATGGCTTCCAAGAATGACAGCATCCTGCCAGTGCGATTTTTGTATGACCTAAAATGGAAATAATAACCCAAACTGCTTATAATGATCATTATAGGTTGTCTGGAGGAGATCGCTTTTAGCGATAAGGCCGCCCATTGTTTTATTTATTTTTGTATGATTACTTTGATGTTATGCTGTATAATAAAGTAATATTCTATTCTATCATTTAATTCATCACAACATGTGACTTTTTTATCGCATTTATATGTTCTACTGCCATTCAATTATATTTTATTTTAAATGAGTGTTATTTTCATCATTGAACTTACAAATACATGTTGTAGAAGACGAGGGGGGCGGTTGTGACCATCCCCACAGAGTGTGCTATTATCTCGAACATTTGCGTAAACGTCAGACCAGGGAACATGTAGGTCTTGTATATTGAAGGTCCGAAGACGCCTGCTACGATAAACAGTAAGGTTGATACCTGAAATAAAATCAACAAGTTAATTATACACAAAAATTTACGAAAATTTAAAAAGCGATGTAATCGTGATGATCTGATGAAAAATGTCGAAGAACCACCGCTGGAAGACATGCTTTTAACTAAAAACATTGCAATCAAATCGGTTCACCCGTTTAAGAGCTACGGTGCCACAGACAGACAGACAAACATATAGAGGTCAAACTTATAATACTCATTTTGTGATGAGGGTTACAAACCACGTATCATCGCCGTCTCGGGTGATGGACGCAGCAGGATGAATGCGACTCAGTAAAGATTTGGATCTCATACTGAGTCGCACGCATTGCTGTTGTCATGGGCGAGGGTCACCACTTACCATCAGGTGGGCCCTCAGCTCGTTCCATCACGCATTAACATAAAAAAGCACGTCGTGGGAGTGGTGGCTTAGGAGTACAAACGAATTTAATTCCATAGGTCGCTGGTTCAAATTGAAACGTACACCATTGAGCTGTAATTTTAAAGTTGTTTGCTCAATTCACGAAACCTGGCATGTGCAGAAACCAAATCTAAAAACGTCAGGCTGTCAGGGTCATATCAAGGCCCATACACTCTCGCTTGTTGAGAATAGCAGGAGTCCCTGCTGTGGTAATATTAGAGGCTGCTACGTTATAATTTTTTTTAAACACTGAAATACCTTTTACGCATTCATTCCCTTGCACTAGGATTCCCTGTGTCACTGGGGAACACCACCACAAACACTCAAGACCCGATAACCTCATCACACAGTGTGCCCCGGCCGGGAATCGAACCCAGAAAGACTACGGAGCCGTTGGAATCGAATTATATATCAGAAACTTAACAGATAATGCTGAAATAGGCTTCGTATAAATAAAACCTTACCCACATGCTGACGTCATATCCCCACGGCAGATACAAAGTTCCTGTATTGTACTTTTCAAAATGGCTGATGTAGAAGTTTAATACAACGCTTACAACTATTAAAAAACCCCTGAAAATGTTACAATTTAGAAATAAACTTGTAAAAACACAAATCAGATTTGATATTAAAAACTAGTTTGTTTTGTTATATTATTATCAAATGAAATATCAATAACATTTCACATAGTACGATTTAGCCACAAACTAAGCATAGCTTGTAATATGGAAACCATATCACTGATAGCATCACTACATAGTATAAAACAAAGTCGCTTTTTCTGTCCCTATATCCCTATGTATGTTTAAATCTTTAAAACTACGCAACGGATTTTGATGCGGTTTTTTTTAATAGATCGAGTGATTCAAGAGGAAGGTTTATATGCATAATACACTAGCAAGTCACCCCGGCTTCGCACGGGTAGTTTATGATTCGACACTGATGCTTTACTTACCGTGCGAAGCCGGGGCAGGTCGCTAGTACTTGTATATTAGGTACTTTTTTTTAAAAGATACCTACATAATACATAGTATCACCCTGACACTGAAAAAATATCTATGATCGTTATACAAAGGCTTGTCCTCGGCGGGAATCGAACCCGGGGGCACGTGTAGGAATTCTATGGGTACCTCCGTAGAACATAGAACGGGCAGTATGAGAAGACCCCGCTGCGCCCGTCACCCGAGACGGGGATATTACGTCTCATGTGCCTGTAATTTCACCGGTACCCACACCATTCCTCCGGAACACAGCAATGCTAGCATTACTGTTTGGCGGCAGATTACCAGGTGTGGAGACAGTAATTCTCCGGGTGAACTTAGCACAAGTTCTACTGCTACTTTTTGTTGCTCCTTTTGCACCACAGGGGGTACGTTTAGGGAATCAAAGGGTACACACCTACGGACGCGAGCAACTGAAGTTCTACTAGCCGTACTTCGGCGTAGAATGGGTATTGCCAGACATCAAAATTAAAACATAATACCTGAAGCAAGATACTGAGTATTCCGCATCCCTCCCAAACACAGATATGATGGAGAAGGGTATTAGGAACACAATGTACGAGTCTAGACCGTGGTCGAACAGTTCCCCTAGGGGGCCTGAGACGCCCAGGCGGCGAGCCTGCTTCCCATCTATACCATCTTAAAGTAAAAAAAAGTGATGTATAAATTTTGTGAGATGTATAAGTTTTTTTTTTTTAATATTTTGTTTTTACACTTATACCCCTGCACTAAGATTTTCTTTGTCACAGGTGGCATGGACCAACACAGAAATTCCAGACCAATAATTTTCATTGAACAGGACTTCACGCTTTCGCAATGTGTATGAAATATTTTATAATCATCTATTGAGTAGATAAATATATACAAGGATTATATGTATTAATCTTTGAACATTACTTTAAATTAATTAAATAAAATTATTAACTAGACTAATTTTAGTTATTAAAAATAATGGATATGCACAATGAGTGTGCGGGAAAGCAAACTCACATTCGCTTTTATAATATTAAGTTAGGAATATTAATTCATTAAGCCGTTTAGGTTACAGAGCGTGCCAAACAAACATACATACAAACATATATGAATACATACACTCGAATAACATAACTCTCCTTTTGGCGCAGATGGGTAAAAATTGATTTGATAAGTTTTCAATTAGGTTTTATCCGATCTAACATTCCAGTCTCTAATGTTCCCACTGCAGGAACGCCGGCCCACTCTCGATAATTGAGAGTGAATGGGCTTGATTTATCACGGGAGCCCAATCAGGATTGGTAGATGTCTCATGTCATTGAACTTTTGGTTCTAGGACATGCCGGTTTCATCGCGATGTTTTCCTCACTGTGTATTGAGCACATAGGTACATTTTTCAAGTAAAAATTCATTGGTACATGTATGGGTTTGAACCAGCGACCTTCAGATGAAAAGTCTACGTCTGAAAGACTTTGCCACCACGCTTCAACATTACCCAGATTATAAGCTAGGAAAACCAGTACTCCACACAATATGAAACACCAGTGAGGTATGCCATATCCCTGGCGTGAGGGCTTGGTGTCCACAGCATGGAAGTCGTAGTCGAACCAATACATCATGAGAACCACCGCCACCATGCAGAGGAAGCCAGCAAATGTGATCAGGTTCGGCGCTACCCATCGTGGAATTATCTGAAAGAGAGGAAATAGCAAGTGATTTCTAAAAAAGGAGCATTAAAGAGTAGCAGTAGAACTTGTGCAACGTTCGGCCGGAAGTACAGCCTCCACACCTGGTAATCTGCCGCCAATAGTGCACTTGGATTGCTGTGTTCCGGTGGAAGGGTGTGGGTGCCGGTGAAATTTGCATGCGCTTGAGACGTATGACATAGACGAATGCCGGCCAATGCCAAAATAAAAATAAAATAGAAAGAAAATTTATTTTTTCCAGTTATTTATACTTTGGAAAAAAATGTGTAGAAAAATTGAAATTGGAGAATTTCGTGGGAAAATTTCACCCTAAGGCGATATATCACGAGTAATCGAAATTTGTCCACGAAATTTCTATGGGATACCTTGAAAGTAAAAAAAAATATATAAAAGAACCATCCCATCTAAAATTGGCGACAATATCGTATAACAAAGATAAAAAATATAAAACATAGAACAACAACTTTGTTACAAATTCTATTATGCTATGTGGAAGGTCTTGGGCAGCTTAAATATCTTCGTCAATTTAGTTGGCCACTTACAAGATATTAAGACTACGTCACAGTAATACTTAAGGGCAAATTTTGTCCTGTTCCTGAAGAGACTTCCTGAAGGACCTGATGTTAAGTGATTGCCAACGTCCACAACAACAATTCCCACAAATGAGATGAGACAAGAAACGCATGAAAAAATAAATTTGTTCCCACTTACTTTTACTAGGGTATTCCAAGTCGGGTGCATCACATAATTACTAAGTGGACTCGTGTCTATGGCGCTGTACTGAAAATAGATAATATTAGGTATATTATACATAGCTACCAGCATTAAAAGCCCCCAACTTTCAATCAAAATACCACTGGGTAGAATCAATTTTCAACAATTAATTTTCCAGAAAACATAGAATGAAAAAAACATCGTGAGGAAACCGGCATGTGCTCATACCGTAATACGAGTGCTCCACTGCTTGGCGGCAGATTTCCAGGTGTGGAGGCAGTACTTCAGGAACTTAGCACAAGTTCTACTGCTACTCCGATTTAATAATTTCTTCAGAAACATTCAAATATGTAATTTTATCGACACTTTATATAATTGGGCTTATTAACGTAAATTCTTGATTGTTACTTGTATTTTTATGCGACTAAAGTCACAGAACGAGCTGCCCACGAATTACTGTGTTCCGGTGGAAGGGTGTGGTAGCTGGTGAAATCACATGCGCATGAGATGTATCATCCCCGTATCGGGTGATGGACGCAGCAGGATGAATGCGACTCAGTTTATGATCGAAATCTTATATTGAGTCGCATTACTGTTGTCATGGGCGGGGGTCGCCACTTACCACCTGGTGGGCCCTCAGCTCGTTCCGTAACTTAATTAGATTTTAAAAAAAATCGTACTTACTTTATATTTGCTTAGACCTTTGAGATGTCTCTGAGATAAATATTTGTAGGTGAACATTTTTGCTATTCTGCAAAGGAAAAATATGGCGAAGAATTGTTAAGGTTGGGGACAAATTGCAGAGAATATTCCGTTTATGGTCAAACGGCATCTGTCAATGTTTGCAATTGTTATTAGTATACGTAATTTCGTTTACTTGGATGATATTATATATTTTCCAGTTATTTTGATTTAACAACCAAACTATTGAACCGATTTTGATAAAATCCTATGAGACCAATCTCAAAGCATATCCTTTCAAATCCTCCGTGGCTCCGTGGCTTAGTTGGTAGTAGCCTTGCCTTCGAAGCGAGGGGTCCCGGGTTCGATTCCCGGCTGGGGCACACTTTGTGCGGTAAGCATGAAGTTTGTTCTCGGGTCTTGGGTGTTTGTCCTATGTTTCTGTGTTTGTCCATGCCATCTGCGACACAGGGAATCCTAGTGCAGAGGTGTGAGTGTGTTAAAGTAGTTTTTTTTTTAATAAAAAAAGAATATTCCAAATAACAAAATTCATTAAAATAAAATGCAAATAAATGGCGGAGAGATCGATGGACATACATAAAAGTCCGAATTGTTAACCTCCTTCTTTTTGAAGTCGGTGTAAAAGCTGTTATTTTGATATAACAAACAGGCATTTTATTTCTTTGTATAAATTACAATTTGTTTCATTACGAAGCTAGTCTTATTATTAAGACATTCCTTCTTTTTCTTACTTTTCTGCCATTCCTAGATCCATACTAGATTATAGTAGCAGAACTTCGTCCGGAGAACTACTGCCTCCACAGCTGGGGATCTGCTGCCAAGCAGCGATGCAGTTCTATCTCTGTGTTCCGGTGGAAGGGTGTGGGTGCCAGTGACATCACAGGTGCACGTAACATCCCTCGGGTGATGGTCATAACGGGATGAGACTTAGGTCGGAAGACCTAGGTCGTATTGCTGTTATGGGCGGAGGTAACCACTTACCATTATGTGGGCCGGCAGACCCATAACTCCAGTATTAAAAACACAGTAAAGTTTAATAAATCGGAGATAATATCAAAAGCGAATTTCACTTACCTTATTAAGGAGTATTTTTTGAATTCCCTCACAAATTCCAATAAAATGCCACCATTCACACAAAAATTCAATTTAATCCACGTATGTTTAGTTCAGTCTGTGGAACGGCACTGATAGGTTATCTACAAGTATTTTGACGCAAGATGACAGATAAAAGTACTTGTGTATTATAAAAATATAGTTAAAACAGGTTAGGCTTATAAAAACACTGGTGGAATGTGAAGACATTCATGGCCACGCAAGAAAAAAAATACTTGATTATATTTACAAAACAATTGACTGATTTAAAATTCTACAAAACAGTTTTCAAATACTTTTATCTCTTATTTCTTAAATATAAGAGTTATATTTCTTAATTATTTTATGGGGAGGGTTCTCGGAAGTAAAATTAATTAAGAAAAATTAATCTTTTTAAAATGAACAGTAATTAACAGTAATTTTAAAAAGATTAATTCTTCTCTTTCGTGTGATCGAGTGACCTTCGACATGGCTGAATGACTGGTACCGACATCTTAACGAGCCCTCCGAAGCACGGAAGCGCTCAGTTGAAATATATGGTCACCCATCCAACTTCTGACCGGACCGAAAGTTGCTTAACTTAGATGATCTGTTAAAACACTTGGACGAGCATTTGTGTATATTGCAATATACAAATTTGTTTTGTGTCTCCGTGTCAGCCTCTATGGTCAAACTGCAGGGACTCTATAGATAATTGAGAGGGAATGAGCTTTGATCTACCACGGGAGTATAATTTTTAGGTCTAAGACATGCCGGTCTCCTCACGATGTTTTCCTTCACCATTTCGAAAACCTTGTATAGCGCACATAGTTTTTCAAGTGAAAAACTCATTGGTGCACGTGGTTTGAATAAACGACCTTCAGATTGAAACTCATTGCCACCACGCTCTTTACATTCTGTGTATGGGAGTCAATATTTTTTTATGTATTTACAAAAAAGTATTCTAACAGTATTTTTTTATGTGAATAAGTGATGGAACGAGCTGAGGGCCCACCTGATGGTGACCCTCGCCCATGACAACAGTAATGCGCGCGACTTAATATGAGATCCAAATCTTTACTGAGTCGCATACATCCTGCTGCGTCCATCACCCGAGACGCAGTTATTTAGTTCCCATAGTACAAGCTATAGTTAGTTTGGGGCTAGATTTTGGTCCAGTGCCCTTGAATTCACTTGAATATATTTATAGCATTTTCGAATATTGAGATAATATTAATAATCTGATACGATTTTTTCGTAGTAATTTAACATAGCCTTACGATAGCAGTTATTATCTGTATTATCTACTACACACAGCATTGAATAACCCTACATACGTAAACCTAACTAGGCGTATGCGTTATCAGTACTATCTCCTACATATGTTGTCGGTTCGACTCCCATCCAGAACTGGCTTTTGTATTATGAACGAAACATATTCGATCTGTGTTGCACAGGTAACTGATTTAAAAAAAAAACTACTTCAATATTTTCATGTCTTATTTCTTGCCCTTAGGAGGTACATAATACCATTTTTAAAAGATACATCCCAATCAGTAAACAACGGGCGAAGAAAATAGTCACAGGATAGTAAAACGCACATGTTGTTTACTTGGTTGATATGTTTTTTCCAGTGATTTTTTTCTATAAATTTATCAAGAACAGTTAAATAGTTTTAATTGATTGTGATATACATCTATTAGACCAATGCGAAAGCATCACCATTTACTTAAAAAAGTTATCCAAATCGGTTTATAAATGACTTACTGAGGTGTCAAACCTTAAACATTTTTTGGTCTAATTTGTCGGACTAAGATGATTCTATGTAAAATATCCATGAATATTTATTTACTCAGTAGAAAGTTTTATATGTGAATGAGCGACGGAACGAGCTTAGGTCCCACCTGATGGTAAGTGGTGACCCTCGCCCAAGACAACAATAATGCGTACGACTGAGCATGAGATCCAAATCTTTACTGAGTCGCATTCATCCCGCTGCGTCCATCACCCGAGACGGGGATGATTTGTCTCATGCGCAAGTGATTTCACCGGCACCCACACCCTTCCACCGGAACACAGTAATGCAACCACTACTGCTTGGCGGCAGATTCCAGATGTGGTGGCAGTACCTCTCCGGACGAACTTAGTAAAAGTTCATTCAAGTTTGTTCATACGCTGTTTCTACGTTTGTACGCAGCAGGCCCTCTGTCCAATTTACTTTGTGCCACCACAATTAATACTTGGGATATTTCACACCGAGCAATTAGCAATAACCGAGTAGTTTATAGCACGATAACATGTCCACAGGATTAGATTAATCTAGCAAATTGCCACTGAGTATTTAGCTGGTATATTTAACACGGGAATGTTTAGCACATTGACGAAGTAACCACTTAACTTTATGCACGCACTTACCGTACCAGCCTCTAATGTTCCCACTACAGGGACACCGTCCTACTCTCGATAATTGAGAGTGAATGGACTCTGATCTACCGCGGGAGCCCAATCCGGATTGGTAGATGTCACATGTCGTCGAATTTATGGTTCTAAGACATGCTGGTTCTCTCGATGTTTTCCGTCACCGTTTTGAGAACGTGGTATTGCGCACATTAATTTTTCAAGTGAAAAAACTCATTGGTGCACGTATGGGTTTGAACCAGTGACCTTCTGATTGATAGTTGGCGTCTGTGCCCCTTGGCCACCACGCTCTCATGCACGCACTTAATCACGTCTATTACTATTACAATACCGATGCAACCCGTACGAATAATTAGTTTAAACAAACGGACTGACCGAGATTCGAACTCGCACACCGCGGATTCCGTACCGCCCGATTCATAATCGATTATAATATAAAAAATAAGCATTCTGATGTTAAAAAAACAGCACATTCAAAGTCAAAGTCAAAGTCAAACTCATTTATTCTATTAGATCTCAAGTATCATTTGGACACGTCCAATTTTACACATGCATATACACATATTCGTGAGCATATAACATTAAATGTACATTAAATGTAGGAAAAAAGACAGGCTGTTTGTACGCTTATTCTGTACTCTTTAGGTATGAAAACCTACAATAAACGCTTTCGTAATGATATGACTAATATGACCCACCTAATCAGACAAAGACCCGAGAGCAACATTTATACTCATCACACGCTATTGCCGTTTACCCAGACCCCGTGGTAAGACCTAAGACTTTATTAATTCTGAATTGCATCGGTAACTCTGGAAATAAACTTAACTACATTTCACATTGTACAGCCCTATAGATCTAGAATAACAGACAACCAGAACAGTGGCGGCCCTAAGTGGTGGCAAGCAGGCCAACCGCCCGGGGTCTCACTTTTGTAGGGCCTCGCACCGTCGCAGAACAAACCGTTTTTTGTCTTGATGTACTGCAGCTGTCTTTAAGAGGATGTTGACTGATTACCAGTAGCCCTGTACACTTCCAACTCACCTAAATTCCTCATACGCCAAGTGCCTCATAAAGATCTATCGCCCGGAGACTCGCAATATCTAAGGCCGCCCTTGCGTAATAGTCATACCCATTTTTATCAATTATAGGGATAATTATGAACTGTTGGTTATATCAGATTTACATTAATTAAAAATAGACAAGAATAGATAAAACGGCCCTTTAATTAAGTTTAAAGGTCCGTTTTTTCTATAGTAACAATGAAATTGAATTGAATCCTCTAAAATAATCCAGTGAGACCTATTAAAAATTTAACAACATAATTAATTAATACAGCATTTAAATTGGTAATAAAAGGAAGGGGGGTATTGAAAGGAAATATTTTTAATTCCAAAGTAGTGTAGGCTAGGCAGGCGTAAACTAGGTAAAATACCTAAATATACATAAATAAAAATACCTCCTAAAATACCTAGTTTACGCCTCAGGTGACATTTGAGGAAAAAAACCTCATCAATCCTAATTGGCAAACATTTAGCGAATTGAACTAAAACGCGCGCGAAGAAAGTGAAAATGAAAGTCTTGTTAAGAAAATCAAACATTTTCTTTTTCTCAACGTTTTCTAATTACCTCCAATTAGTATTTAACCAACCAATAAACAATACAAACGTCAAAAACAACTGTTAATTAAACCAAAAATACCGTGGCCAAATTACCGGTAATTCCAGGGCGCCATTATCGGAGCGGTTCGAATTTCAAATTACGCGCGTGTCGGGTGGCGCCCTCGCGTTGCCTAGCAACCGCAGGTGGATCGATCTCGACTGTTGCTTTTAGAGGATATAGAATTGGAGATTTGGATTAATAAGATTATGCAGATAGCATTATTCAGTCAGTATCAAACTGTTGACAGCTCAAAACTTAGTTGGTGTTCTCTAAATAGAATAAAGGAAATTCGCTGTTTCCGTCTGTCTGTTTGTCTGCAAACTTCTTCTAAACCTTGCAACGGTTTTCAATATCATTTAGACATTTTTCTTCAGCAGGTTGATGTATAATACTTGCATTATATGATAAACTCCGAGAAATTCATTCTGTAATGATGTCGAAATACTCTGAAAACTTACGAGATAGATCAAAATGATGTACCTACGTCACACTGTAAAAACATGCGAAGCAGGGGCGGATCGCTTATTGACGTGTAGGTAGTTCTACCTGTACGCTATCTAGAAAACCTTTGTTGCCTCCCCCAAGAGGTAATATTGCAATGCAAGAGTCGTTATTGTGAAACCCAGAATGTAAACCAACAATATTATCTTGTAAGTAACAGTTTTTTTTTTAAGAGAAGCAACAAATTGTAGTAATGAGTATAAAGCCTGCCTTTGTATTATAGCTAGGTTCAAACCACGGTTGGGGCAAGATTTTGGACGTCAAAGTTGATCGCGTCCGAAGTTAAATACCCGTAAAGTCTACACGTGTCCCCTAGGTGATGAAAAGAAGCCACCTAAAGTGGCAGTAGAACTTCTGCCAGGTTCGTCCTAAATTGCATTACGTTTTCACAAACTGCAGTCTCTAGAATGATCTGATTCAGTAAAATGGAAACAGATTTGATTAAGAACATAAAGAAGATTGCTATTATCAACGTTGCTTTGAAGTTCCTAAATGATTTACGTTTTTGCCCACTCGGCATCGCTTCTCAAACTGCAGTCTCTAAAATGATATAATTCAGTAAACTGGTAAGATTATAGCTAGCATCGATGATACTGTGAGCGTTGTAACACTTTACACTTTTGCTCACTCTGCATCGCTTCGCAAACTGCAGTCTCTAAAATGATCTATAATAATTCAGTAACCTGGCAAGATTATCGCTAGCATCGATGATGCTATGAGGGTCCTAATGCTTTACATTTTGGCTCACTCTGCATCGCTTCGCAAAATGCAGTCTCTAGAACGATCTAATTCAGTAAACTGGCAAGATTTGTGATTTAGAACATATAGAGGATCGCTAGCATCGATGATGCTGTGAGAGTCTTAATGCTTTACATTTTTGCCCACTCTGCATCGCTTCACAAACTGCAGTCTCTAGAATGATCTAATTCAGTAAACTGGCAACATTAGTGAATTACATAAAGGCCGTTTCCATTTGCATGGCGCGTGACCGTCTGTGCGCCGTCTAGTCGACTCATCAAGGACTTAATTTGGCGCAATGGTTTGGGTCCAATTTATAGGCGGAAACGGGAGTATACATAGGGAGAAGTACTAGTAGTAAGTTTGGTTGTCTGGAAAAAATCACTAACTAGCGATAAGACCGCCCATTTTACTTCTTTTTGTATAAATGTTCTGTATATTTTGTAATTTGATTTGGTATGCAATAAAGTAATATCTATCTACCACACCTGTTAATCCACCGTCAAGTAGTAGTTCACTTGCGATGCTGTATTCCGGTGGAAGATTGTGGGTGCCGGTGAAATTACAGGCACTTGAGGCACAGGCGTAACATCCCCGTCTCAGTGACGGGCGCAACGCGATGCGATTTGAGTCTTCCCATACTAAAGTAACAACAAGTAACGCCGCCCATCTACAACAAAAGTACGACTTTGGTCATTTAAACTAGTATTTTATTTGTGCATGGGCGGTGGTAACTAATTAACAACACACAACTGGTGGTAACTAGTTAGATCAGGTGGCCGACCTCCCCGTCTCGTCACTTTAGTCGCATCAAAAAAGTGAAACTGCGTCTGTCGCAACACACTCATGCATCTGCATTAGGATTCCTGTGTCGCAGATGGCACGGAAACACATGACAAATACCCAAGACGTCAGAATAAACCACACATATTATGGCCGGGTATCGAACCCGGTACCTCTCCCTTCGCATGCAGGCCTACCAAATAAGGAACGGAACCGTCAAAATGAGGAGAAAGTGATACCAAATAGTCTTCCAAGTCCGCAGGTGGAATTTGATGTCTTCCTCGACCTGGTGTCTCCTGCCTCCCGCCCGTGGCTTGCGCCTGGTAGCTACCATTAGCGCGTCGGGCCGGATGGTCTCACACTTATTTACGCTTCCTCTTGCAAACGTCTGCTGCCCTGGTAGAAGTTAGATAACATAATTATTGTTTATTTTAATGTCAAAGGCCTTCGGAAATCTCCTGAACCAGAGTTAGCAGCTCACACGAAAGATAAGTATTAAGAATATTATTCTATTCTAGCTGCGTCCCGCGGTGTTACCCGCGGTTGGACTTCCTATGGGAATCGTATATTTTTCCGGTATAAAAAGTAGCCTATGTGCTATTCCAGACTATAATCTATATCTGTGCCAAATTTCATCCAGGTCCGTTCAGCCGTTCTAGCGTGATTGAGTAACAAACATCCATCCATACATCCAAACATTCGCGTTTATAATATTAATTAATGGGATTCAATATGATTAACTAGTGGATAGCGGAAGACTGTTAAATTCCACGCGGCTGAAATCGCGTAAGACAGCTGTTAATTAATAACTTTATCTAAATAAAAACCATAAATAAATAATAAAATAAATAAATAAAATAATAAATATTCATGGACATATTTCACACAGCGCCATCTGGCCCCAAACTAATGAGACAACTGATAGAATAAATAAAGTACTTTTTATTGTAAATATATACATAATTACATATTAACATCCAGACACAGAACAAACACTTATGTTCACACACTAATGCTTGTCCTGGGTGAGAATCGAACCGACGACCTACACCGCAGAAGCACAACTATTACTAAAAGGACCAACTATTACTAAGACTCCACTGCCCGTCTGTCTGTCTGTCCCTCTGTCACCAGGCTGTATCATGAACCGTGATACATCATCTGTGAAAATTTCCTCTCTCTAACTAGAGAGAGGAAATTTTCACAGATGATGTATTTCTGTTGCCGCTATAACAACAAATATTAAAACTGAATAAAAAAAATATTTAAGGGGGCTCGCATACAAAAAGGTGTTTTTTTTTTGTTTATAAAAAAATGGTACGGAATCCTTCGCGAGTCGAACTCGCAGTTGGCCGGTTTTTTATTTTATAAAGTCTAAAACTAGCCTACTCACGCACTATACTAAATAATTGTCATTGTATACCATGGAAATGATAGTCCCACTCTCGTAGTGCAATAAATTAATTTTAAGCGCAATTAGCTGCACGCTGCAATGCTGATTAATTGCAATTTACAATGATGTCATGCAATTGCGCGATAACATGTACCTATTCCAATAAGTAGGTGCCTGGTTCAGATACGGGAATACTAAAATTACTGTATGATAATTGACTCGCAGTTCAGTTGGTAGTAGCCTGCCTTCTGCCTGTCGCGGGTTCGATTCCCAGAACAAGTTAATATGTCAGTATAACCAAACATGGTGTATCATTGGTTGCGTGTTTTTTGTTCACGTGTGTACGTATATTTCAAATAATACAATTCAATGTATCTTTTTTTTAAAGTGGGATCAGTTGACAAATCAAAAATAATAAAATTAATTATTTAGTCGACTCATCCCGCGGGATGAGTTTAGAGCGGGATGAGCTGACTAAAGAGCCAAGCATTTGCGTTACGGATATATATATTTGTTCTGTGTTTCGGCCTTAAAATCAAATTAATATTAGGAAGGAGAACGTTTGTGTTTATGTGTATGTTTGTTAATCCTTCACGCTCAAACGGCTAAACGGATTTGGATGAAATTTGGTACCAGGATAGCTTATATCCATAACACATAGGCTACTTTTGATCCCCAAAAACCGCAAGTAACCGCGGGGCGTAGCTAGTGTGTGTGTTTTAAGTGTGACAAAAATCACTTAGGGGATATTTTTTTGAAATGTCACTTTTATTAACTCCTAATTACTACACATCCGCAAAATTTCTAATAATTGAGCTTCCTAAAACCACACATTATTCCAGCTTTTTATAAGAATAGCGAATACAACTTTTCAGGAGAGACACATAACTGATTTATTTGACTGTTTAAAATGCAAGAAAAAAATCGTTTATAACAATTAGTGGCAAAGAAAAGAAACATTTATTTATAATAGCACACGAAACCATATTACAACAAGATGAATACAGCGCTTAAAAGACTCAATAGAAGATAGGTAAGAAATTAGGTTACTTAATTACGTGGCTAAAAAGTTAGGATGGTTAGGTGAGTAAGTGGAAATATCACCCGATGATTTTTTTTTTTATGTGAATGAATGACGGAACGAGCTGAGGGCCCACCTGATGATGAATATGATTCCACAACATAAAAAATAAAGGTTAGTAGTTATTGTCTTAAATTTGCGATTAAAAATGTTACCACTGAGCCAAAATACTCTCTGAAACATTTTGTAAACTTAAAAAAAACGCGTTGTTTGTAAACATACTCGTTGAGGGGCCACTAATAACCGGTACCTAGAAGAACAAAAGGACAAAAGCAATTACTCAACATAAGATTTGTTGATTTGTTTGATTGATCAACAATGTTAATTAGGGCTGTCACTTGTAGTGGTCGTGCGGTAAAACAATTATTAACAATAACAATACGGGGTCCAGTTGCTCGCGTCCGTAGGTGTGTACCCTTTGATTCTACACGTACCCCCTGGATGGTGCTAAAGGAGCAACCAAAAGTAGCAGTAGAACTTGTGCCAAGTTCGCCCGGAGGGGTACTGCCACCACATCTGGAATCTGCCGCCAAGCAGTTCCGGTAATGCAACCACTACTTTTGATTTTGATTTGGGTGGTTTTTTTTTTAAATCAAGGTCATCAGTTGTTTTATCTGTTTGAAAACTGACGTGATCCAGATGGTTTTGATGTTTATCAGTACATTCTGATATAAAAGTCGAGGGATTTTACGTTTTTTGTAAAATGAACTTGTTTTTTATTTACAGAACAAGGTTTAAACGAAAGAAAAATCTTATTAAATATTGTTTGCCAAACGCCCTTCTTAACTTCTTCTATAACAAACTCATACCTCTGCACTAGGATTCCCTGTGTCGCACATGGCATGGACAAACAGAAACACAAGACAAACACCCAAGACCCGAGACCAAACTTCATGCTCACCACACAAAGTGTGCCCCAGCCGAGAATCGAACCCGGGACCGCTCGCTTCGAAGGCAGAGCTACCAACTAAGCCACGGAGCCGTCAAAACGGGGCGTACTTAATAAAAAAATAATGATAGTTTAGTACATCGAAGAATAAAATACCAGGATATCATAACCCTGAACAAGCGGGAATGTTATGAGTCGAAAACGTATTTAGTCTCGACATAATTAGACACAATATACCAAGATTGCTTTGTTAATGTTTGAAATGTGTTAATTATGCGCTCAAACAAAGCCAAGTAAGTGCGTAAGGCGTAGTTTTTTATTAATTATATTGGTTACGGTTATTTATAATCTGCGTGGTGGTTTAGCCGTAAGTAATTGTAAAATATTAGCTTTATAGCCAAGAGTTAGAATTTGGGCATACCTATATTGCTTGGGCTGTATGCCCTAATTCTAACGGTATCAGCCTCTAATGTTCCCACTGCAGGGACACCGGCCTACTCTCGATAACTGAGAGTGAATTCAAATTCTAACGCTAAACTATAATAGTGGTATTTTGCTGAACTGGTAAACGTTTAAATATTGGGGGCTCGCGTCCGTATGTGTGTACCCTTTGATTCCCTACACGTACCACCTGAAATCTGCCGCCAAGCAGTAGTGCTCTATTGCTGTGTTCCGGTGAAAGGGTGTGGATGCCGGTGAAATCGCATGTGCGTGTGCATCCCCGTCTCGGGTGACGGACGCAGCAGGATAACTGCAACTGTTTATTACTGCATTACTGTTGTAATAGGCGGGAGTCGCCTCCTACCACCAGGTGGGCACTCAGCTCGTTCAGTCAATTATTCAAATTAAAAAAAAAAACATTTTACAAACGATATTTGAGAGTTTCGAGATTGAGTTTGACCACCAATGGACCAATTGTTTGTCTCGGATTCTTAATTACCTAAAAGTCAATCCATTGCCAAAATAATTTATTAAACTGTTTAAAAAAATTAAGCAATTCGTTAAAGAGGTATATTTGCTTGCTAAAATTGTTTGAATGAGACACCCTATCCGCTATTTCGGTGATCGGAAATCATAATTTAATATTCATTTTGCGTTCACGGTCCTGCGTCTGAGACCGACGGTAACTGGACGCCATCTTGCGGAGCCATGACACCGCTTTGACAGCTGTCATTTCTAACATTCGAATTTAGATTTTGAATCACTATTCGTAGAAGTAGTGAAACATTGATAAAATAAAACTATAAATTTGATAATACACTGAATACGTTAATAAAATTAAACCACTGACTCCATAAAATGTACAGGAAGAAATAATAACTTTGTTAAGATTTATAAAGACTCTCTCTCTATACTGGCCATTTTTTTTAATGTAATTCCATTGGTTTTTTATGCGAAATCTTGCCGCTAAACGTTAGTGGCTAAATTGCGGGCAGCCAAGCCTCAGAAGCCAAAAATTAAAAAGAAAAAGAAGATAAAAGACCGTCGGATTTTTATATGATCTGATGACGATCTTGGTCTTCGTATACTCTTAGTCTACTTCCAACTGAGCCGTGAGACTGTGTGACTAACATAGATGTTTGTTCTGTGTCTATGTGTGGGTGTATGCTTTGTATGTTATCTAGTTTCTATGGTAAAAGATATGCTTAGTTTGAAGGCGCTATTAAAAAATGATCATGAATATATTTATTAATTTTTATGAATATATTTATTAATTTTTATTATCTACATCAGGCGTAGAATTGCCCTGGAATAACACAAGATGCTTTTTCAGAAACAACAGGATAACAACAGCATCAAACGAACAATACACAGACTATAATGACGGAATTAAAAATAATTGTAGATTATAATGAATCACCAAGGGGAACTCCCCAAGAGACGGGCCTTTGGGGGTGTGAGTGAGGGGTGTTCAATTATAGCGACGCGATCGGTTTCGAGGGAATTCAATTTGGCCGAGGTGTTTATTGTGGAAGATTTGAAGATTGTTTTTTGTGATCAACAAGCCTTAGGTATATAGTTGGATAACGTTCCCGTGTTTCTGCCACCAAGCGGCAGAGGACACCGTGGGGTTTTAGTGGGTCTAGTCCCACATAACCGCTCTGTCTCCCCGTGGCAGGGCGGTATGCGAGTGCATTTCCCCACGAAAAAAAAAAAGGTATGCAGTTGGATATTTATAGTCTGTTCCCGTAATTTGTCCCAGGAAGAGATCGCTTTTAGCGATAAGGACGCCCATTGCGCTATCTGTTTTATTTATTTTTGTATGTTATGCCGTAAAAGCATGGTATTCTGCGTGGACATGTCACTAGTCATTATATTATACATATGAAACCCGCGGTGTTTTCTAGCCGCGGTTGACGGGAATATACATTTTCGGGATAAAAATTATACTTTGGTACTTATTGGAGAAATGTCTAGGTATGTTTTGTTCCCCTGTAGAGTATGCAGGAACTACAACACAAGTTATTAAGTTATATCATGTTATAACATTTTTCTGTAAACAAGCAAATTAATGTGTAGTTACTCTAGTTCTAAATTGTAATTTTCTTACATTCTATTTACTTGAATTGAAATAAAAATATTATTATAATTTCACATTATTTATTGCATATCTCATTATATACATTTTTACAACAAAATAATATTATATATTACTTATTTATAAAATAATAAGCATAAAACATTGTAAAAAAATATATAAAAACGGAGGACCACCGCCTGCGGAGTAAGACCCAAGCATTCGGTCTAGGGCTGCAGAGAGTGGAACCTCCTGACGACATCTTAACGTGCGCTCCGAAGCACGGAACTGGTCAATTCAAATGCCACTAAATGGTCACCCATCCAACTTCTGACCGGGCCGAACGTTGCTTGACTTAGATGTAACCAGTATTTTGTAAAACTGTCATCCTTATAAAAGCATTGCTTCTAGTTGGTGGTGCAAAAAAGTTCCCCTCCATAACCCTTTGGACAAATAATAAGTACCTACTTTATGAACAGATGATTTGATTCATCTCTTGAGGCTTGGTGGTGTTGGAATCATTGGTTTTAATGAACTCAGCGAGTGGGGGTTCGACCCTCGACGGGGGACGCTTATTGGATTGCTATGATCTTATCACGGTTGCTGCGAGAGTACAAGTAGGCGGTTGAAAACCAACGGGTCGCGGGTTCGAATCAGGATCAGCATAATTACGTTTCAATCCCATTATTTGTAAATTTTTATGGCTTTTTGTGTCTTGAAGGTTTACGTTAGTCGTTACGTCAGATTCCAAATGTGGTGGCAGTATCTCACCGGACGAACTTGGCACAAGTTCTACTGCTACTTTTGGTTGCTCTTACACCCGTAGTACGTGTAGGGAATCAAAGTGTACACACCTACGGACGCGAGCAACTGAACCTTTTTGAAATAACGTTTGAAATAAAAAAGCATTCCACAACGAAACATTCCTAAATATTCGTCGAATTCCCGACGCACTAAGGCGCCACCTACATCGCCGATCGTGTCACGATAGCTCGTATATAATTTATACCATCAATTCTCGGTGTGGGGTTACACGGTTGAAATTGAAATTACCGGCGACAAATCGCTCGGTGTCATGGGATTTGTAAGGGTGTAAGTGTGTTTTTATTTTATGGTTAATTAGACGCAACTTGTGTGATTATACGAGTAGATAGGGATAAAGTTTTGTATTTGAGAAACAGATAACTGTCGTTGTCGCTACATGTTCGTTTTATTCTCTTCTTTGACAGATGTCTTTTACTTTCTTGTCTTCTTCTAGTTGTGGCTTCGAATGCCAATTCATTCGCTAATGTCACGTTGATAGACATACGATGGGCAACGGTGATCGGTGATTTGAAATTCTAGTAAACTAAGCATTTATTTAGTGATTAATAATTTATGTAGATGAACAGAATATATCTATATTCAGAATATATCTATCAAAGATGTCAAATTAAGCTTTCCGTTGTGATTAATAATTAATATAGATTTTTTAATCTTTATAGCGAAAAGCTTAATTTTACAACTTTCAATACATTCTTTAGAAAGTATTGAAAGTTGTAAAATTAAGCTTTCCGCTCTTTAGCTGATGATCGTGCTACAAAAATTTCAAAGCTGCCTATTTGTTTTATGTCACCGAGAATCACACAGAACTATCTAAGTCAAAATCACATAGATGCTTCTACGTGCTACGCCGATGTGTTTAGTGACGTCACATTCTGATGACAGATCAAAGTGTTCAATTACACAGATAATATATCAAGTGAATGTTTTTAAAATCGAATTAACAGAGTTAAATACTTTCATCCGTATTACCTTATCTTATTATTGTACTTTGAACCAGCAATTCTAGTAGCCATATCTATATCATGTACCTATATCGGAAACGTTTCTAACGATTTGGATTAAATTTTGTGATTAGATAGGGTTTTACTGTAGAAGTTTACCTGTATAATTTTATTTCTTGTGAAAACGCATATTTTTACAAATAAAAATGTTTTTTTCATATAAACTATGCTGAAAATGTAATACAGCGCTATCTCATCACTTTTGTGGTACTTGATTGGTCTTCTTGTAAAAACAAATTTTGTGGCTTGTAAAAACATATTTTGTGGCCCTTACATTTCTAATGCTGGCTACACCTTACGAGAGAGACCTTTCAACATAGATTAAATGATGTACCTACTACGGAATTTTATTATGACTTACGTCACGCTGTACTTACAACCGTGCAAAGCCGGGGCGGGTCGCTAGTACTATAAAACATTGAATGCACACCATTAGCTAATTATATTATGGAACCTCCACTTTTCTTATCTCAATACATTATCGTGATAGCTATAAAGGCTGATAACATCTGACACGGTTATACAGTACTAGCGATTATTAGTAGAACATTAGTGTCGTATCACTGCCCGTGCGAAGCCGGGGTGAGTTGCTAGTACATATAAACCTGCCTCTTGAATCACTCTATCTATTGCTGAAAACTACATTTAAATATGTTGCGTAGTTTAAAAGATCTAAGCGTACAAACAGCATGACCGACTCTGTTACTATGTAAGGATACAGTATGAATAAAGTTTGTAGAAATGCTCAAAATTTAATGTTTAAACGTTTTAACTGGTGTCCTGTGTCGCAGATGGCATGGAAAAACACAGAAACAAAACCTAAGACTCGAGGACGAACTTCATGCGAACCACACAAAGTCCAGCCAGCACCCGAGACGGGGATGGCACGTCTCATGCGCCTGTTATTTAACCGATACCCACTCTCGTGCACCGGAACAGCTATTATATCTGCCGCCGAGCAGTAATGCAAGCACTACTGCTTGGCGCCAGATTCTGGGCGGTCCAGCTTGTAACACCCCTCTTTTTGCGTCGGGGGTTATAAAAGTATTGAAGTTGGTGTATTATATTTTTAGCCGACTTCATAAAAGAGGTTATCAATTCGGAGGTATGTTTTCACGTATGTTCGCTGATTTCTCCGCCATTTATCAACCGATTTTGAAAATTCTTTTTTTTTTTAAGAATATGATTTCAGGTTGCGTCCATAGAATTTTTATTCGGATAATATAAATATAAATCCGAACAATAAAAGGCCGGCAGCGCATCAGCATTACCTCTGGTGTTGCAGATGTCCATGGGCGACGGTGACCGCTTTCCATCAGGAGGCCCGTCTGCTCGTCTGCCCACCTATTCCATAAAAAAAAAGAATTCGGTTCAACAGTTTGGTTGTTAAATCCATAACTGGTAAAAATATGTCATCAAAATAAACGAAATTTATTTTATAGTATAGAAGTTGCTTTTTCTTTCGACTTATAAATCAGTCACTTGCTAAATTATTTTTACAATACTACGTGCAAGTTTCTAGAGAATTCGTTTGTTATGATGTCACAGAACATGTTATAAACTTTATGCTTTCTCACGGTACCGCTGACTCTGCTTAGCCGTGCCGACTCAACGCCAACACGATTGCGGATTTATACAAAGAATAACAGACAGATCGACCTTACACTACCAGACAAACCCTCTAGCCAACTTGTAGATGCACATCCAAATTACAACCAAACCCTATAAACCTACTAGCTGATCCGGCCACGCGTTGCTGTGGCTAACGTTTTTGTAATTGTGACTGTCAAATAATAGACAAAAAATTTGCAATAAAATAATATTGCGATCATAAATTGAGATGTGAGCTATCCTATCTTTCAAGTTGTATCAAACTGCACACGGTGTACAAATTTGATTGAAATCGGTTTAGTAGTTTAGGAGTCCATTGCGGCCAAACATCGAGACAAATAATTTATATATATTAAGATAACCAGCTCTAATAGATTTCGTTGCAGAATTGTTATCTTTCAAAACATATAGAGAACGTATATCTACGGCTCCGTAGTTGATAGCAGCCCAGATTTCGAAGCGAGGGGTCCCGGGTTCGATTCCCGGCCGGGGCATAGCTTTGTGTGGTGAGCATGAAGTTTGTTCTCGGGTTTTGGGTGTTTATCTTGTGTTTTTGTTTTTCCATGCCATCTGCGACACAGGGAATGCTGGTGCAGAGGTATGAGTGTGTAAACGTTTATTGTTTTTATTATAATCACATTGCTTAGACAAGACAACAGTCCATTTTATTGCCATTTTTTTATAATACCACAGCTAATATACTCGTTTTAGCCGTTTTGTGTAATGCACGGAATGAGCTGAAGGCTCACTTGATAAGTTGCTACCTCCGTCCATAACAATAATACAACTGAGATCCTCCCCAACTTAAGTCGCATCACACACACAATAATACCAGTAGGTAAATATTAAGATCGAGTGCAAAGTGTCTCTTCTGTACCGTAAAAGCCTTCTGCATCATCAGCTCATTGCCAAGGTTACGTTTCTACAAATATCAATATGTTTAAAATGTAAATATTACGAAAGTGGACGGCTTCTTTAAAGATTTATTATAAATACTTCTAGGAAACTACTACAGGTGTAATGTTACATGAATTCTTTGTAAAATATGTAGGTAAATAGAACATACGTTAATATTAACAAATATTGTAGTAGGCATTTATCTTTTTTTATGCTTTTTTTTTATTTTTATTTGAGTATGTGACGGAACGAGCATGCTTACGTGGTGGTAGATTGTTAACCCGCGTATGATAACAGAAATTCAACTCAGGAATAAGACTTGGATCTAAGACTGACCTGACGAGATATTTCGTCTCATGAGCCTGTGATTTCACCGGTTTTTCAGCCTCCCACCGGAACTGCTAGACGGCAAATTGCAGGTGTGGTGGCAGTACCTCTCCGGACGAACTTGGCACAAGTTCTACTGCTACTTTTGGTTGCTCCTTTAGCATCACATAGGCACTAACAGCAAGAAATAATTACTTGACTTGAATTGGTAACATTTAAAAGGTAAACATGTTTTATACACTCATACCCCTGCACTAGGATTCGCTGTGTTGCTGATAGCATGGACAAAAACAAACAAACTTCATGCTCACGACACAGTGTGTCCGGACCGGGAATCGGACCCGGGACCCGGGACCCTCGCTTCGAAGGCAGCGCTACTAACTAAGCCACAGAGACTTAATTAAGACACCACAAAGAAACGAGTAGGTACAAACTTTAACTGAATCACCATTACAATAGGTAGATGCTCTTTAACCTCGGGGGATATGGGGGGTCTCTTAGGGTACTCACCAACGGATCCGAGAAATAAGGTCCACATATTTTTAACTATTTATTATATTTAACATCCGCAAATATGTGTAACTTCTACTAATAAATCTATCAAAAAAACATTCACAAACCTACCCATTTACAATGTAGTGAAAATCCATGATATTCTACCAATAAACAATTTATTTTTTCCAACCTACCCGAACGGTAACCCAATACGGAAACCGGATAGCAGACAGTATAGCGGCGCGCTTTTCTTTTTATTTTTCCTTTTTTTTTCCAATGTAGAAACGTCAAAGGAACTTTTTTATTTTTAAAACTTTTTTGTGGCGTGTGTGATCTTTCGATTGTTTTGAACTGAAGGAGCGATGAAGCGTTTTTTGTTTGTTATCTATGGATTATAGACAATGCGATGAAATTATAAAAAAGGTCCATGCCGTTTATTAAAAGTTAATGTAACGACCACATGTTTATAAACCCGAAAGTTTGTATGTATGTATGTCTCTGTGTGTTTGTTACTCATGCGCGCTCAAACGGCTCAAAGGATTTGCATGAAATTTGGTACTAGAATAGCTTATATCTTAGATTAACACCTAGGCTACCTAACATCTTAATGTACCCTGCGAAGCAACAAAGCACTCTGTTCAAATGCCCTTACCGGCATAAATTGTTAAAGAAAAAAAAATCGACGTATGCTAAAATGGCGATCGATTTTGAAAATACACCTTGCTTTAGTACTAGGGCTGAAGAATTTGTAGGCAGTAAAGAGTTTCTACTTCACGTCAATAACCTTAAAATACTCTCTTGATATCACATTTAGGAATGTTTGTTTAAAGTCAGCTGAAGTAACCCGGACAAACCGACGAACCCTTTGACACGATAAATATTTTGCCATTCGACACCGCTGTCGTTACGTTGAAATTGCCAGAGCGAACGATACTTTTTTCCAAAACCCTAATGAGATTTTAAATTTAGAACGTCTTTTTAAATTGACGTATATGAATGCTGTTTCTTTAGCTGGCCAGTTTAAAAATAGAATTAGATGTATTATACGCATCGCTATATTTTAATTTATTTTAATACAGAGATGGATGTTGCTATTAAAAAATACTTTCTGCTAAATGAGTTTTATTATTGTAAATTAGAGAATGTTGTGAATTACTAGAAAAGCAGTCACAGTTATTCTGTGAATAACACAGTATTGGGTTATTCACAGAAGATTCCTACTCTTGACGAATTATGATACAAAGATTACTACGGAACTTTAATTAAATAATTACTGATGCATAACAATATACCTAACTACTAGATTTATTAATATAAGTAAGTACTTAGTTTTGGGTACAATAAGGCTGTTACTTTTAATTACTTAACGTAAAAAAAAAACATCTTTCTAAAACATCAAGACTTCTGAAAACTAACAATGATTGACATTTCCCTTTATTATTTCAAAAAACAGTAAACCCTTATCAGGAACACATGTACAAAATCGAGCACCGACCGAAAACTCTACAACTTTGGAAACTCGATATTTTTGCACGAAATTAGGGAATTCATAAAAAAAGTTTTATTTTCCTTACAAATCGTTCCGTTGCGGTTTTGAGTTACGAGAACAAAAACTCTTTTGTCAAAAACTTTTTTTTTTTTTTTTCATTTTATTTTTTATTACCCGTCACCTTGAAATATGGACACATTCGTAGAAAGGGTCAGCTTTTGTTACTTTTTAGTGAAATTTTCGATTAGCCGTTTGTTAACCCTTCCGATGACCCCTTGGGAATTTCGTAATTGGCATTATTTTTTTACGATTGTTGAACTCAACCTTTGACATATCCTAAAAGATTTGGGTTACAAGTACAATAATTGTCAATATACAATTGATATAAAATATTTTGTTCATTTTTTATGGTTCGTGGAAAGTAAGTAAAAAAAAAACATTTCAATAAGATTTTTTGATACAGTATTTCTAAAAAGTGCGCGTTGAATATAAGTATATTCTCAGTATTTCTTTTTCGAAATACCACAGGATGCTACAAGTTTAATATAAAACGACATCTTCACGCCCGTGGACAGTTTTCAATTAGTACCCATTTAGAATTAAAACTAAAGCAATCAGTCACCGGACACAGCTGGGCCGTTTCTAGCCACTATTTAGTTTAGTTCTGTCTTGTTAGTCATTCATTACATTAGTAAACGAAAACAAACTTTGCTTTTCATTTTATGGGTCAACATTGCATTCGAATTTCGAACGTATTTCAAACGTAATATAATTTTCTAAACATTTGAAAAGAGAAAGTAGAGTTTGGTTGTCAGCAATGAGATAAACATGGCGGCCACGAAGCGAGTAAGACGTCAATCAAACGTCAACAAGACATCCCGCCTTTTTATGCACTCCTGGTACAGCCAAACGTAATGTACCGGGATTTTGTAGAGATTTTTCTAATTGTAAGCCGTCCTCCCACTGTCAGTATGATTGTAAGACTTGAGGTGTGATGAAATTTTGTTGTAACGGTCGTAAGTTGGAATGTTATGTGACATTCCATTGAATAGTTTTGGTCATTTCAAATATGCTGATGTTTTTTATCGAACAAAAAAACCATTAGCTGTAGTTATGTAATTTTGGCCTAGGTTGCATTTTTATTTACTCTTATGCTATTTTTATTTCACTTTTACGAGATCATTCATCAACAACATAAAAAAGAAATGACATTTCTGACAGCTATCGGACGTTCCGTTTCGCCCATCAATTGTCACGCTCTATTTTATGTTTTCTAATAAAAATAACAACTCAAGGATTGTCTACCGCAAGAGAGCAGCCAACCGCCAACTACTAATATAAAATATATAATTTCTATACGTCGGTTCGTTGCGGTACACCGCGCTTCTTAGCTCTCACGAATATCAAAATTTTACTCTATAATCTATAAAATGCTCTTTTATTGACAGACTTAATCATCAGTTAAGAAATTTAATAAGATTGCTTGTATTAAAATAATTGTAGAATGTATTGTACAAAATTGTAGCCCAATGTCATGATAAAAAAAAACTCAAGCCTCAGGCCAAAGGTCACCCCATTTGTAGCTATAAAATAAAGTTGAAAAGTTACCCGCTTTTGCCAAAAAGGGTAAAGAAAGTGAGAGCAACAATTTCAAACAATGAACCAATTTATGTGTTTTTTTCACAATTTTTATTGAAACGGCAACAATTGGCTTTAAGTACTTATTTATTGACCTTTCCTTGCTCTTTTGGTTCCTTACATTTTAGGGTTAAACGCCCTTTCGTTTTAAACTGTTCTAATTTGATTTATTACTATCAAAAATCCATTTTTTCCGAGAGAAATACGAGTGTTATAACGTGGCCGCTACCTAGATTAGATTCTACTTACAGTTTTATTACAAAACGTGGAATAACTTTAAACTAGGTTTAAAACACCAATATTAGATTGATATTGGTGGTTTAAACCTAGTACTTTATTTAGTCCACGTTTTATAATAAGACCGTTAAGGACTTTTATGAGCCTATAAAATAAGAAACAAAGTGAATAAAATAAAACTTTGTACGTTATTTTTAGAGGGTAGAATAAAATAACACTTTTAATAATCTGTGGAGGCTATCGTTCTCACCAACAGCCTGCCAAAACGTCAAGCCCATCTGCGACCAAAAACATATTAACCAGACCAATAAAAACTATGGATACAGCATAATGAATACCTTGTTTTAGCTTACGTAGCGTAATATTATTCATTAAGAAAAAGTTAGCATAAGACATATATTTAAATATTAAATCAAAGAACAAATAATTGAAAAAAATAGCCAGCCTCTACATAATGGATTTACGCAATAAAAATTATTTTGTTAATGGAATGAATGAATGAAATGAAATAAAAATAATTTGAAAATCGAACAATTTTTAAAATTCGAAGGTGAGGATACTGATACAGCATAATTTGACTAATAATCTTAACCTATTCCCTCGCAGCTGCTGCAGAAGCAGAATATTTAAGTCCGAAGTCATTTCCTGCAGAAGCGATGGGTCCTAAGTATATCCGTGGTTGTAAGGTGACACGAGGACACGTGACAGCAGAGCCAAACGGTATACAGGATGTCCTAGCATTAACAAAATCTCGAGCGAAATTCAATTACTGCCAATAAATAAATTTAAAACTGTCATACGTAAACTTGTCGCAAAAGCTTACTATAAAATATCAGATTACTTAGATGACAAAAAGGCTTGGGAATGAATTTACTCCACTCTAGACGCAGGACCATATTCGCGAATATGTAATACTGTCTCCGAGGGGTTTCTTGTCTGCTTCTTCCCCTCGGGTTGGTCGGTTAGGGTTGGAACAGACGTAAACTTAACAAATAAGATAAGCTTAAACATGAAAACTGACTGTAATTTGACATATCTGTGTGCATGTAATGTGCCTGGGGAGTTCCTGTGACACGTTATATGCTCACGAATATGTGTATGTGTAAAATTTGACGTGTCCAAATGATACTTGAGATCTAAAGGAATAAATGAGTTTGAGTTTGAGTTTGAGTTTAACACATTTTAATGTAAGGTAAGACCCGGTCTATAGCCAGTTTGTTTTAAAACCTGGCTATAGACCGGCTATAGACGCATAAAACAATACATGCTGTACCTCCATGGAGGTGTTTTTGTGTCGAATTGTTGATGTGGTTTCGTAATTTTAGTTATTATAAGGTTTTGATGTAAATATCCGCAATTGCTGATCGACTAGATTAATCAATGTTGTAAATTGCTCATATTTATATTTGTAATTAATTTATTATTTGTTTTTGTGTGTTATTTTATACATATATTTTAATTTAATTGATATTTCACATAGCGCCATCTAGCTTATAAATACTTATTTTATTCTATGGGTTGAATTCTTACAAAGTATTTTTTGTAGATATAATATGTTATGTCCGTCACACAAATGTTTGCCCTGGATGGGAATCGAACGTCCTACATGGCAGAAGACAAAACCAACAGCTGAGAAGCCAATCAAGATATTTCTCAAGGTTTTTGGATCCCACTGTATGATGAACACAGCTTATGGCATAGTCGTTATGGGTTGTATGAGTTGTATGCACAGTCGAGTGTCTGTCCCTGTGTACAAACACAGGGGCTAGCTTTAGGAAAGTGCACAGCTGTCATGATCCTGGACGCGAATGACCCATTGAAGTGTGCACAACGTTAACACACTTATACCTCTGCACTAGGATTCCCTGTGTCGCAGATGGCATGGACAAACAGAAACATAAGACAAACACCCAAGACCCGAGAACAAACTTCATGCTCAGCACACAAAGTGTGCCCCGGCCGGGAATTGAACCCGGGACCCCTCGCTTCGAAGGCAGGGCTACTACAAACTAAGCCACGGAGTTAGTTAATTAAGTTCCGAGCGGACGAAGTCGCCACGAAGTGTACAATAAACTTAAATAATATTTTTAAATTTATTTGAACCAGCTATCTTTGGATTGAAACTCGGCGTCTGTACTATAGGCCACGGTATTTTTACTTAACTCATAAATAAATTTAATGATCCATTCTCCGGTTTCGAAATCCTAAAAACGTCAAAAAATGGCAATGAAACTAATCATTAATTTTTAAGAAATCATGTTAACCCCTTAGCGCTTCGACAATAGATTTGACCTTTTGTGGTACAAATGTATTTTTGTGGGAAAAGTCAAAGGTTACGGTACCCTTTCGTTTTTTATAAATAAGTAGCAACGGCACAAAAAATACGTCTTGAATATTATTTATTACATTAAATATAAGAAAAAAGCGTTTTTAATCAAACCTGGCAATCTGCTCTTGGAAGAATTTTGATCATACAATTAATTTTTTTTATCAAAAATTTTCAAATCTTACCTTACCAGCCTCTAATGTTCCCACTGCAGGGACACCGGCCTACTCTCGATAATTGAGAGTGAATGGGCTTTGATCTAGCACGGGAGCCCAATTGGTAGATGTCACATGTCTTCGAATTTATGGTTCTAAGACATACCGGTTTCCTCACGATGTTTTCCGTCAAATATTGTACGTACCATTACAATACTACTGATCAATCAATCTCTGAGAAGTTTTAATAATATTAGGTAGGCTTGAGCAATCCTATTATAGGATTGAATAATTTATGCCATGCGGATTATGAATAACTAGGTACCCGCCCCGGCTTCGCACGGTTAGTAAAGCATCAGTGTCGTATCAGAAACTACCTGTGCGAAGCCGGGGTGACTTGCTAGTGTATTATACATATAAACCTTCCTCTTGAATCACTCTATCTATTAAAAAAAACCGCATCAAAATCCGTTGCGTAGTTTTAAAGATTTAAGCATACATAGGGATATAGGGACAGAGAAAGCGACTTTGTTTTATACTATGTAGTGATGGTAAGCTTGAGCAATCCTATAGGATTTAATAATTTATAATATGTCATGCGGATTATGAATAATAAATTATTATGATAATTTGACATTCTCATATAATGTGATTTAATTTATTACAATATTTTTGCGTTTTATTGCTTATTTCACTTGAAAAATGATGTGCGCAATACCACGTTCTCGAAACGGTGAAGTAAAACATCGTGAGGAAACCGGCACGTCTTAGAACCAAAAATTCGAAGACATGTGACATCTACCAATCTGGATTAAGCTCCCGTGGTGGATTAAAGCCCATTCACTCTCAATTAACGAGGGTAGACCGGTGTCCCTGCAGTGGGAACATTAGAGGCTAGGTAAATTACAATTTAATTTATACATGTGAAATAATACTAAACCCCAAACGCTAAGGCACCCCAAGGGCGAGGTTTTTTCCTCCCCATTACTACCGGCCCAATATTTGCCATCCCCACAGGAGTGGTGGGCACACAAACGGCGCCGGCGAGGCGGCACCTGCCCAAACCGCTCGGTGGGAGCTTTGGATTGGAGTAGGTACTCCAACCAGCCAATCTGAGGGTTCACTGGCCTCGCAGCTCAGTTACTAGTAGCACTGCCTTCTGTAGCCCGTGGGTACAATTCCGACAAGCATTTGTTTGAATATGACTGTGAATAAATATATATTATATATTATATCTAAAATATTTATTATTTATGTAGAATATTTTTTTAATTTAAATATTGTTTTTAAGCCCTACATCTTCATGTTACCTAAAGGTTAACTGGAAGAAAATGCTAATTAGCATTAAGTTCGCCAATGTACTATTTTAAGTGCAATAAAGAATTTTTAATCAATCAATTGTTCTGTGTCTGGCTGTTGATGTGATAAGCAATTCATTGATGAAATGATTTCGATGAAATTTTGTGTTTAGATAAAAAGTAAAACATTTGACATTTTAGCAATAGGGAGTAGACGATATCGTGCCTCGTCTGTGTGCAGATTATTTGTAACAGATTATGTCTACGCATGATCGTACCGATTTCTGTAATTTATTGATCTATTCGGTTCAGATAGGAAGTAAGTTAATAAATACTTTTTGTTTTAAAGTAGGGAGAACCTTCTCCGTCTTCTGAATAAATGGAATACAGACAAGAAAATTATTGTTTATTCTCACAAACTGTATCCGCCATAACATAGCAGCGCTAATCATATCATTATAGCGCTAAAGTTAATAATAAGAACGCATTTTGTAGGCCAAGCAAATTTTAAAAATGGAACGGATATAATGTATTTTGACTTTTTTTTTTATGTGAATGAGTGACGAAACGAGCTGAGGGCCCACCTGATGGTAAGTGGTGACCCTCGCCCATAACAACAGTAATGCCTGCGACTCAGTATGAGATCCAAATCTTTACTGAGTCGCATCCATCCTGCTGCGTCCATCACCCGAGACGGGGATGATACGTCTCATGCGCATGTGATTTCACCGCTAGCCACACCCTTCCACCGGAACACAGTAATGCAACAACTACTGCTTGGCGACAGATTCCAGATGTGGTGGCAGTACCTCTCCGGACGAACTTGGCACAAGTTCTACTGCTACTTTTGGTTGCTCCTTTAGCACCACCCAGGGGGTACGTGTAGGGAATCAAAGGGTACACACCTACGGACGCGAGCAACTGGACCCCCCAAACTGGACTTTGACATAAAGAACATTTAAGAAAGAAAATATTATAATATTAGATACCTCCTAAGGAAATAGACGGCAGATCGCGAATGCAACTCAATGTAACCGTTAGAGTTAATATTCTCTCAATTTTTTTTTTCAATTATTAAAATCGTTTTTCCTCGCTTGCCCACAGACTATGCAAACATCCCGCCCTGGGCCCTTTTAGTGGAGCAAACATTTTAATGGACTGCCATCGATTGGATTTCGGCGCGCAATACAATTGTCAAATTCTTTTGCATAAAATCGGGTTGTTTACCCTACTGAAGGAAGTTCTAGTGTTGGAGTTTTGAAGTCTGCATTGCTGTCCAACTCAGGTTTGATATAAAACTCCGTAGCTTAGTTGAAACCATACCGCTACGCTTATAACGCTCATCTTAATACTTAAAACGAGCAATTCTTTTATATTTATTTTTTTCGTGTATTATCGCAGTTGAATCTACTGGTTCATTTTAATTTTTATTCTAATTAGATAAACTTTAATTTGTACTTGATTCCATGTAATGGTTTATCATTATATCAGTGGACATTGTTTTATATCTCAATTCTATGTGTGAAAGTTGTTAATTTTCCGATATTGTAAAATAAATAAATCTCGGAAACGGCCCTAAGAATTTGGATGAAATTTTGGCTTTTACTGTTTCAGTTATTTTTTGCAAAAAAAAAAATAACGACCCATTTAACTATGATAATATTTAACTGTCCGAGTAACTGAAATTTAATCTATAAAATGTTCGAACAACAGCTTTTTTATATGGTTGTTCCAGATTGTGAGAGTAGAATCTGAGATGTTTATCAAAACAAACACCATTACCTCCCATCAAATACCATAATTGCACCGGGAATATAAGGGGATGCCAAATTAAGATTCTCCCGACGCGCGGCGCGTGCCGCGAGATGCGTGGGTCGCAAATTACACGCACGCGCCGCGCATTACTGGGGAAAGAGGTTTTATGTTATTTTGACATTTCTGGTGACATGAGACGTTGCAACACCGGAGAAATAACGATGATATTACGGGTAGATTTGAAATTCTTAATGTTTCAATACGACAATACAATGTTGACAACTCCGTGGCTTAGTCGGTAGTAGCCCTGCCTTCGAAGCGAGGGGTACCGGGTTCGATTCCCGAACGGCGCACTTTGTGTGGTTAGCATGAAGTTAGCTCTCAGGTCTTGGGTGGTTGTTTTGAGTTTCTGTGTTAATCCGGGTGTGTGCTTTTAGGCTAAAAAAACTTGTGCCTAATGCTTTGTTTCAGTGGTCTACACCCAGATGGATGGTTTCAAAGTTTATAACGGACATAGGTAGAAACATAGGTTTTATATATTAGGACAAATAATAAATATCCTTTGTACTACAATAGATGAAAACAATGCTACTAAGCGTATTAGTTACATTATATGGGAGCGGGGCAACCACAAGTAGCCGCTCCGTGAAACCACAAGCGGACGAGACGCGAGCACGCATAACCCTTTGTTGGTTTAAATAATCGTCGGGCATAAATCATTATTGATTTATTCATCATTGTAATATGGGAATTTAAACGTATATAAGCCTTCATCAGCTTGAATGCTGTCGTCGGCCGTGCGTGGCATTCTCCTGAAGGCTCCGATAGAACCGAAGCATTGTAGGTGATCCAATGTCCAGGTGATCGCAACAAGTGGCCACGATACAGATTTTAGTGCGTATCACAGGAATGCGAATTGTTATAAATTCTAACCCCATCTCGGGTGATAATAATATCTAAATCTTATACTGAGTCGCATTGTTGTCATGGGCAAGGGTCACTTACCACCAAGTGGCATGTCTACCTATGGACGTAAAAACATTAGACTGATAGGGACCCAGACATGCGCAGTAGTTTCGACGAGCTCTAAGACTTGCTGTATGATCAGACTGCGGAACCACTGGGTGTGTGACGTTCCGTAGCGGTCGCTACGCAACCCGACACCGGTTCACGAGACCGCATCTACCATTGTCAACGTATATAACGAACATACTGGGAGAGGTATAAAAACTATTTATACTTGCTCTTTATGTGCAGCCTTCGTAAAATATTGAAACCTGCTCGTGCCTTCGAAAGGCCACATTTCAATTCAAAATCTATACAAATAAATAAAATTTAAATGTCCGTTTGTAATATCAAAGGGATACTTCAATTATTGAAAAACAAAAAACAGCTTTTAATTTGACGTATTCTTAAAGTACATACGATACTTATAAGAAAGACACATTTATTTTTATTTTTTTATGTATTTCTGTTTGTTCGCTATAGCTATGTTCGGTCTGTATATATGATTTAACCTAAAGCCCGAGTAAAGTCAGGCCATCTTCAGTTTACAACATATAGTCCAAATAAAAAGGATTTAAAATATTGAATGAGGGCAAACAGTAAAATGATTTTAAATTCTAATCAGTTTAAAACGTGTGAAGATTGTTTTTTTCTTTAATTGTAACAACAAATCCCATTAAAACCACCTCCGTTTTCTCCGATCAGCCCCTCAGTTGGTAGTTAGATAGATAGATAGATAAACTCTTTATTGTTTACACCAGAAATTGTACAGAGAAACAAATAAAGAAAAAAAGAACATAAAATTGGTGGCACAATGGGCGACCTTATCGCTAAGAGCGATCTCTTCCAGCGATCTCTTAGTTATGCTTTCTATACTGTAGATAGTCTCATAATTCACGTAACACTTTAATTTTTGTTGTCAAGTTGTCAATATTGCGCAAGCTGTGATACCCTATTATTACGGGTACACTAAGTCTGTAAACAATTTAAACTAATATTTGTATTATATGTTCAAAGTAATCCTGTGTTGGGTGTCCTATTAATAAAAATAAAAAAATAAAGCTCAATTGGGAGTAGCTTTGCCATCTGCGCTGTAGTTAGTAGGTTAAATTCCTACTCAGGACAATCGTTAATAACAGTTGATAATTCTTATCGTATTGTTTTATACGACGAGTCAAGAACATACTTCTTACTTATTACTAGACTAGACGGGACGAACCTGAAGTCCACGCGAACGAAGTCGCGGGCAAAAGCTAGTAGGTAATATTTATCGAACCATACCAGGCTTCGTCTTTTCTCGGCGACAATGGGGTAGCTGGTTGAACTTGTGAAATATGGAGAATAGAAAGCTAGCGAAACGAAGTGTCAAGTAACGTCATTAAAACTTTGACAGGTATTTTGGCGCGTGTTTCGGAAAGTGCGCTGTCAATGTCATACTTTAAATTTCCGCCACGTATATAGGTTTTATCGGATTTAAACCTTATTTAGCAGCAAGAAGGTTGAAGGTATGTAGGTTTTTGGATATCCCAGTAAGTAAAGAGCTATTGTTTATCAACAAAGAAAATGGCGAGAGGCACGTGACTGCGCCAATTATGGGGGAAATAACCATTAATGTCAGAGCAGTAACCATATCCTGTATAAAGTTATTATGTAGATATGTATTTACGGTAAACAATTAAAGTGAATAATCCTTAGTTCCGTTCCGCACCAGCCTCTAATGTTCCCACTGCAGGGACACCGGCCTACTCTCGATAATTGAGACTGAATGGGCTCTGATCTACCACAGGAGCCCAATCCGGATTGGTAGATGTCACATGTTGATTTTTGGTTCTAAGACATGCCGGTTCCCTCACGATGTTTTCCATCACCATTTCGAGAACGTGGTATAGCGCACATAAATTTTTTCAAGTAAAAAATCTCATTGGTGCTCATGTGGGTTTGAACAAGCGACCTTCAGATTGAAAGTCTGCGTCTGTGCCCCTGGGCTATCACGCTATAATTTTCAGTAATTATAACGATCTACGAAACATTACTTTACAAGCGTACAATTTTCACACTTCAAGGATTCAGGCTTACTCTTGAAAAGTGACAGTGATTGGGGATTGATGATATATCATTTTATATGGAAGTCAAATACGGAAAAAATGTGTAGTCGATGGTGGCGTAATACAACGCCTTAATTGGGAACTGGCACTCAATTGAGTCTGTCGGGACACACAGATATAGTATCATCTAATATATTATGTAAATAGCAACCCGCGCCGTAGGGTAGAGGAGCATATATGCCTACTTTTTTTTCTGGCGTAGTTTTCTATCAGTCTATTGGATTAGATTAAAATGTAACTGATATTCATTCTATTATGTAAATGTATTTAATCCACGACCGGGCGGCGCGCCGGTCGCGTCGGGCGACCGTTTGCTCATTGAATTTTACTTGCGCAAAACTGCATACAAGAAACGCACTTGAATAATTTTAATACTGATTCAAATTGTTTGGTACAACGAGAGTTTTAATCCCGATATAACGCTGAAAACGATAGAATTATGTTTTACATTATTTTACTCCTGCATACGTACCCAGCTTATGCTTTGTATCAGACCGTCTCTTAAAGCACTATGGCCCTGAGCGATCTGAAGTGCCATTTCATAAGTAGTTGCGTTTAAAAATAAAATAAATCGATTTTCGCTCCCTTAATGAGTTTGCCGACTCCCGAACAAATACCACAGTTCTTGGTAAGTATTTTTTTATGTGTAAACACTGCCAATTACCCGGCGCATTGCTAAATATTTGAGATTAAATTCACTGCCACAGAGAAGTTAACTTTTTTTTAATTTCTTTTTGAACGTGCGCTGTATGTTCTCTGAATTGTACTTGAACGAATTGAAATGGTTGGTGAGTATGTATTTAATTTGTATAATATTAAATACACACAGTACCCATTTAATTTTGTCCGATCAGAACTTCCACGCCGTTTCACTACATATTATAAAACAAAGTCGCTCTCTTTGTCCCTATATCCCTATGTATGCTTAAATCTTTAAAACTACGCAACGGATTTTGATGCGTTTTTTTTTTAATAGATAGAGTGATTCAAGAGGAAGGTTTATATATATAATACACTAGCAAGTCACCCGGGCTTCGCACGGGTAGCTTCTGATACGACACTGATGCTTTACTAACCGTGCGAAGCCGGGGCGGGTCGCTAGTATCGAATAAATCTAAAATGTTTAATATAAAATCAATAATGGTGGCAAAATTTGGATGGTAGTTTTTGAAATTATTACGAAATTATTATTAGACATACCCCGAGATGGATGAATAGATTTTCGTTTAGCATATATCAAAACATATTTTATGATACAATAAATTCAATTAAATTTACCAAAATGAAATACATCTATGATATTATCAATAAGCTTAAAATTCCCCTAAGCTAGGGATTTTAAGTTGTAAAAATATCAATAATTGTTTTTTATTTATTTCATTACTTTTGTGTGAAATGTACTCATTAGTTCTCATTAGGGACAAATAAGAGTGTATTAAAAGTAAATTAGAACACGCACCAAAACCCAACTAACTTTGGCTCCGCCGTAATCGGGTAATTAAACCTCGAGTAACTATCGTGGCTTTCTTAATAAGTCTCAACCATGATCTAAAATTTCACTCTTAGATAGTAAATAAATAAAATACATTTGGACTGCAGTTTTAGTAAAAAGATCGCGGACAAATCCAAATATATACGTATGGTTTGTCCTAGTTGTTTATATAAACAATGATCCTGATCTATCGGAAATATATTTTTTACTGTGACTTTGACACAACGAATGCAATTAAGTCATGTCAAAGTAAAATTAAATATTGGTCAATTATTAAAAAAAATGCATGAAATAGCATTTTAAAATTCATTATTCACCTATCTATGAGATCACGCGTTCTTATTACAAAGTTTAGGGCTTGTTCAAATCCTAAACCTATCTTGCGGAATCATCGGCAAGAAACCCCTAATGGAAGGATGGTACATCATGCTCGAGAAAATAAATTAATTTTCTCGGGCATGATGTATAATACCATCCTGAGTACTTAATTCTAAATTATGTTTTCTTTAATACTATGATTTCTAATGTCAAAAATAACTTTTTTTTTATTCTCTTTAATCATAGATAACAAACATTAACAAATTCATAACAGTGAACGGTCCACTACCAGCGAATGAAGATGTCTTCCGCAAACAATTCGGTGCTCAAACAAACAGACAAACAGACATGCACTTCACTGTTATATTGGTTGTATAGCTGCGTAAAATGCCGCTATTCCCCAAACCCAATCGCTCGTCGTATCTGTACCATCAGAGTCCCTACACGTGCCCCCTGGGGATGCTAGAAGAGCAACAAAAAGTAGCTATAGAAGTTATTGTATATATACAATACTTTAATTTAAATGTAATAAATCTAAAACTAAAATCTTAAAAATATACTATAAGAACTAAAATATATTATTAAAAGGAGTCCCTTTAGGCAAAGCGAAGATACTGGCAGCATCTTCGGAACCATGCCTCTAGAAGTTGTGCAATGTTCACGTGGAGAAGTACTGCCTCCATGCCTAGTCTGCCACCAAGCATTGTTCCACTCGCATGGCCCATAGTTAGTTTTCTATCAGTTATCTAGTTCACACAGCAGGTTCATATTTCGCCTTTGTGCGGGCATTCGATCCCTAAGGGCGCAAGATAACTTACTAAAATACTACTAAATACTATTAATAATTACTAATCGTTGATTGATAATCGTGGTTTCTTCTTTTTCGGAATAGAATTGGTATTAGAAAGAAATATATCATTTTTTTTATAATTTTGACTTTGATTTCATCATTTATTGTTACATAAATATAAAAACAAACGTATTTATCTTTCAAGTAAGTACCTATTATATTATATGCACCTTGTATCTTTTTTATTTATTTATAAGTAGATATATAATAATTACGTATTCTATAATTACTTTATAAATATTTAATATGTACACTAAATGCCCACCAATCAAATACACTTTTCTCAAGCCTAAAAGGTTTATTGGCATAAATTTTTTTTTGGGTTAACCTCGCTTTTTTACATGGCATATTTTTATATTACTTTGTAATTTTTCTTTGTAATCAATAAAGATCCTCCACAAATGGAGATGCGCCATTTTACAGCCACCGTAGCGGTAAAAGCGTCACTCAGAATCAAAGACAGGGCTTAGTCAATCGTCATAATATTGACAAAACCGGGACTCGAAGCCGCGACCGCAAACACGCAAACAGATTAACGCATAGAACAATGGGAGGCGGCACACAAAAACTTAATGTAGGTAAGTTATTGGTTTTAGACGGCTCCGTGGCTTAGTTGGTCTGCCCTGCCTTCGAAAGGTCCCGGGTTCGATTCCCGAACGGCGCACTTTGTGTGGTGAGCATGAAGTTTGTTTTCGGGTCTTAGGTGTTTGTGTTTTGTTTCTGTGTTTTTCCATGCCATCTGCGACACAGGAAATCCTAGTGCAGAAGTATGAGTGTGTTAACGTCGTTTTCTTTTATATTATTTTGATAGAATAGCTGGGGAGTTTGGTGTGTGCCAAGCCTTATTAGGACTAGACCACATAAATATTATAAATGGCTCCGTAGCTAAGTTGGTAGTACTGCCTTTAAAACGAGGTGTCCCAGGTTCGATTTCCGGTCGGGCAAACTTTGTATTCGGTGTTTGACTTGTTTCTGTGTTTCTTCATGCCATCTGCACAGGGAATCCAGGAACAATTTTACAGTTTTGTCTGATAATATGCGTAAAAAAAAACTTTGAACCAACAATAGGGGAACTTTTAAGCTTTTTATTTCCTGGGGGAGGTGCTTCTTAAAAGGTTTCTGTGTCGGTACAAATTATCCTCTGTTTTTGTTTTTTATTCATAGGTAGTTCCTAAGTTCCCCCTCTGAAGGGTTGGGAAGCCGCAAAAGTGAAGATCAAGTTTGTAAACTGCTGGTTGGGGCGAATGAAGCAATAATTAAATGTACCTAGGTACCTACTTATAATAATAATAATAATCATACCAATTCTACTTAAATGTAGTGTTTAGACGGCTCCGTGGCTTAGTTGGTAGTAGCCCTGCCTTCGAAGCGAGGGGTCCCGGGTTCGATTCCCGGCCGGGGCATACTTTGTGTGGTGAGCATGAAGTTTGTTCTCGGGTCTTGGGTGTTTGTCTTGTGTTTCCGTGTTTGTCCATGCCATCTGCGACACAGGGAATCCTAGTGCAGAGGTATGAGTGTGTAAACGTTTATTTATTTATTTAACGTTTATTATTTGTTTATTTACTAGCTCTACCTTCTGTGCTGTAGGTCAAAGTCAAAGTCAAAGTCAAACTCATTTATTCCTTTAGATCTCAAGTATCATGTTGTTTTTACAATGGGTCAGTTAGAAAGTAAACAAATATAACATAACATCTGGCGTCTGGTCTAATTTCTAATTATATTATTCCTAGATCACATTTCCTTTTTACAAACACGCAGCAAAGAGAATGTACCTACTCTGCATAAAAACTATAATATCAAAAAAAGTTAAAAGCATTTCGGACTTTCAAAAATCGAATGTACAAAAAAAGTAATTGTCCGACATGCGCAAACGTGTGACGCAAGTTTTGGCGCCATCGACAATACCCATCGGCCATTTTGTGCGGTCGTCCGTTCACAGAATGGCGGACACAATGCAAATGCAGGAATGCATAAAATCGGCAGCAATTTTTGTATTTTTGCGGCTCAGTAGACATTTCCTGAGTCGAGTGTTGTATTGTAGAATTACACTTTCACAAACTTGGCTTAGATATGCACCATTTGGTTTTAATTTTACTCTGTGCTATCGGGTGTCTTTTAATAGCTATTGAATTGAAGGGACATTTTTTTGGCGTACTTAGAATAGAATGAAAGATTTTTATCACTTGACATCTTAAAATTCGCACGGGTGCCCATATACATCTTATTATCAACATACAGATACTTTTCATCTATGCCGAATCTAATTTTTTTTATAGTATGGTTCCGTCCTTTTAGGGTACTTTATACTTAGGGAGACACTACGACACAAATTTAAAATATTATTATTACAAGTATGGTAGGTATGTTGGTGATTGCGTAAGTGAACGTACAAGCGTACGAAACACCCACAACTAATAGGATGCGCGTACGCATCTACGGCGGGAACAATTAATCGGTCAGGGCGAATAATTTTCTGATGAGCGTGACTGTCGTGACAAAAGTGACGGAACCATCTTATTTTTTTATCGCAACGACGCTTGACGAATAATATACTTTTGTAACTAATTCCATATCATATATTAACCTATTATTAACAACAAAAACATGTTTTTTAACTTTTGTATTGTATCTCTGTTTGTTCCTGCTAATTTCCGAAACGGCTCAACCGATTTTGACGGCACTTTCAGTGACAGATAACTGATGGTTTAAGGAGTAACTTAGGCTACTTTCAATGTAGAAAATAAAAAAATTATTAGGGTACCGCGTAAACAAAAAATGTTAAAGTCCGCGCAGACGAAACCTTAGCTAATTAATTTTAGAAGTGAATAAGTGTTCCTTGCAATGTCGCTAGAATGGAATATACCCAAATGTGACGTCTTTGTAATAATAATTAATAAATGGGATGCAACCTGTTCAGACACGCTGGCCCCTTCCCATCTACATGGAACCAACAATAGAGCTGGTGCGGCTTGTGAAGCAGCTGAAAAAGCTAAAGCATGCAAATACAGGGGTCTAGGAGCCGAATATGATTTTGTCCCATTCGGTGTCACCCTTGGTCCGTGGGGTCCTAGCGCTATAAGACTTTTTAAAGAAATAGCAAATAGGTTAGTCGACATCACAGGAGACCGAAGAGCTGGCAGCTACCTCGGACAAAGAATAAGTTTAGCTATTCAAAGGGGGAACGCTGCCAGTATCTTCGGAACCTTGCCTAAAGGGACTCCATTTAATAATATATGTTAGTTCTCATAGTATATTTTTAAGATTTTAGTTTTAGATTTGTTACATTTAATAAATTTTAAAATTAATAAATTAATTCATCATTACCCACTCAAGCGTCCGGCCCGCGCAGCGACTATGTCTGCAACGTCCCGCTCCGCCGGCATCGTTTTTTTAATAACCGCGCGCGACCTTTTTTCACATAAACATTTACTACTGGACAACTACTGTACCTTCATTAGAATAAAAAATACCTACGGCAAGCTAAAAGAATCGAGAATTAGTTTAGTTCAAAGTAAATTACTCATATCAATCTGAAAGTATAAAAATAAAGCTTAAAAGTTGGTGATGTGAATAAAAATTTAAAATTTTTACTTTTACGTGTGGTTTACGTGAAAATTATAATAGTTTTATTAACTATTAAATTATTTTGTAATAGTTTAGTATTTTCTCTTTAAAACGATACCAATATTTCAATATTGAATACGACGCTTTCTATCAAAATAAAAATTTGTAATCCAGGTCCTCCTCAAAAAAATATGAGCGGAAAAAATCAAAAAAATATTACAAAATGGCCGCCCATAATGCGCATTTACACGTTCTTTTTTTTTTCAGTGAAACACAAATGAATGTATTCTGCTTTATATAATAATTTAATACTAAATAATAATAAAAAACGAACTAAAATATACAAAAAAATATATATTTATTGTACAAATTTAAATTTTACACTCCTGTACTAGGATTCCCTGTGTCCTGTGTTACAGGTGGCATGGACAAACAGAAACACAAGACAAACACACTAGACCTAAGAGAAAATTTCATGTTCACCACACAAACAGTGCCATGATTCTATTATATTAAAGTCAAAGATATTCTCATTGAATTCTTAAATTAATTACACTATTGTTATCAACTCTCAGCAGTTGCAGTCTTCCCTGTAGAACTCATTGGCCCCATCAGTTACTTTCAAATTGGTTCCTCCACCACCACATAGCCAGTCAAGATCTCCGCAGTGAAGGTCAAAATACTTTATTTCCATTGAATTCATAGTCAGTCGCATCTGAAACAAATAATAAGGCATAAGTTGTCAATCTTATTTTCTTAGTTTCTAGGGACTAATAGATTGTTCTATTAACTACTTACTATAATAATAGAAGAGATCATGTAGGGCTTGGACTGGCTAGTGCTGGGCTGGTGAGGGGCTGGGTCTAAGGCAGTTGCTGGCTCCACCTCCACGAAGATCTGATGAATCCTCCTCCATGATATCTGTAAAAAATAGAGAACTTGTGTATTAAAATACATCATACTTATGAACACTTAGTCATATCTAATGCCACCACACAAAGTATGCCCGGGCTGGGAATCGAACCCGGGACCCCTCACTTCGAAGGCAGGGCTACTACCAACTAAGCCAGAGAGCCTATAAAATGTTATATGTTATTATAATTGTTTTTTCTTTCTGGTGTGCAATAAAGTGTCTATCTATCTATCTCAAAACAATATTTTGAATGTATATTGTTGCAATACATATTTAATGTAGATGAAGCTGGCAAGCAGTAGTGCTTGCATTACTGTGTCCCAGTGAAGTCACATGCACATGAGATGTATCGCCCCTGTCTCGGGTGATGGACACAGCAGGATGAATGTGACTCAGTGTATGATCCAAATCTTATACCGAGTCGCAGCCAGTTAATACAATATACAAAATTAGTCTAAAAATTAGCCAGTTAGTAGAAAAATATAATACAAAGTGTACTTACGGTTGTGTATTCATTATTTCCATTTGGTCACTGCAATATTAATGATGATGTTAGTACACATATTATATTAACCATAGATATAGTAAAAATAGCACAAAGTATTGCCTAAATCAATTTGTTTCAAACATAATCCAATTTTGATTGTTGATTTATTATAATTTATATTGAAAAACAAAACATATTCAATACATACCAATAGGTATATATACCAATAACTTCATATTGTCAAGTTTACATGCCACTAAGTTATTTATTGTAAAATGATACCCAGGTCCGTAATCCACCAATACATCACCACGAAACATGAACTGATCGCAAAACACAAAACGTGTAAATGTAGCATTAGACGTTTTCGATGGTATCTTGATCAAAAACCTGACTGCTAGTTGCAAGTTCAAGTTGCATATTACGATTTCCAGACACATCTCAACATATTTATTATTAAAATGTATATTAACGTGATACCAGTGAAGCATTATCTTATATTATGCCTTTGTTTTACATTATCAAGACCTTTTATATTATATATAACAACTCAAAGTCATCAAACGATGTTGGCGTCATGACACCATATCTTCTCAACTAGATTTAACATCATAAACGTTTTGGAATAGTCGTAATTTTACATATTTCGTAAAGAGATAATCCCCACAATCAATTTGATATATAATACTATTAGAAATAACTAGTAAAAACAGAAAACTTACCTCATGTTCGCAAGAGCTCCGTCCACAAAATTTATGGAATTCGAAATGGCCATTTAGAAATTTGATTATTTTTTTCTGAGTTTATTCTCGTTCTTTCCACAGATATAGGAATTGTAACAGATAACACATTTCATTGACTACCATCTAGTATCAAATAGCAGTATTAATAACAGCTGAATTTGCGTCTGTTGAAGCGTGAATAGGTCGATGACCGCGCGCGTTTTTCGGCCTCGATCGATACGTGGACTCCACAGCCATACCAAGTTTTTGTCAAATCGACACTTGGACGCCCAAGTGGCAATGCACATCCCCAATACAACACGCGCAAAATGCACAATATGTCTACAAAAACTTACACTATTAAACCCATTATGCAGTCAGGGCGAACCCCTATGCAACGAGGATGCTCATTTCGTGTGTAATAAGATATTTTATTGTGCCTTGTTTAAACAATTGTGTAAGTGATTGTATGGGCCCTATGCACCTTAGGGATAGAGTCATACAGGAAGGAGATATCTCTGAACTTATTAATTCGAAAGTTTGTATGAGACACCTGGAAATGCAAATCACTACATAGTATAAAACAAAGTCGCTTTTCCTGTCCCTATATCCCTATGTATGCTTAAATCTTTAAAACTACGCAACGGATTTTGATGCGGTTTTTTTAATAGATAGAGTGATTCAAGAGGAAGGTTTATATGTATAATACACTAGCAAGTCACCCTACTGATGCTTTGCTAACCGTGCGAAGCCGGGGCGGGTCGCTAGTTTAAAATAAAAATGCATGCATAGTCAAATTTACTTATATTTATTTAACCTATAAAGCAGGATCATTTGCGGCTGTTTGCCCTACACACTACATATTATATATCTAATGTTTCATGTAGGTGTGTTTGTGTAGTGTGTATGACAAAAAAGCCGCGAACGATTCGACCTAAAAAATCTGACTTGCCCCCCCCCCACCCTAGGCCAGAAGCTGGGTACACCCATGTGTACGAGTATATTTGTTCCTCCTTCACGCTCAAACGGCTCAGCAGATTTGGATGAAATTTGGTACCAGGATAGCTTACATCCTACTTTTGATCCTGGAAAAGTGTGAAATGGCTAGCAGCGGGTAACAACGCGGGGCGCAGCTAGTTATATATAAGATTAGATAATTTATTAATAATATAGCACAATTCACGTAGTTACAGTTCACTTCTAATAATATGGATACATTCAAGTATGCAGTCATGTTTATAAATTACTAATAAAATATTATAATTACAGAAATTACCTTCTTTTTTATGTGAATAAGTGACGGAACGAGCTGAGGGCCCACCTGATGATTAATGGTGACCCTCGACCCTGACAACAATAATGCGTGCAACTCAGTATGAGATCCAAATCTTTACTGAGTCGCATTCATCCTGCTGCGTCCATCACCCGAGACGGGAATGATATGTCTCATGCGCATGTGATTTCACCGGCACCCACACCCTTCCACCGGAACACAGTAATGCAACCACTACTGCTTGGCGGCAGATTCCAGATGTGGTGGTGACACATACTTCGGACTAAATTCCTCGCTTCGAAGGCAGGGCTACTACCAACTAAGCCACGGAGTCGTCGTCGTCCAATTCTTGGGACAGTGAGATTTACTTGTCACATCTCGCATACCAACCATCCGACTTGCGAGCGAGGAGGGAGTAGGTAAGCATACGTTCAGCGTCCCCCGCCACAGATAACATAACAGCCAGTATGAACGCGCCACAGATTATTAAACAGTTATATAACATAGAATAACACATAGTCTGTACTTGTCGCACTTACAGTCGCTTGGGGCGGGTGGTGAGTATCCAATTTCAGCCCCTGGGAGCCCTTATTCTGAGATAATATGTCGTTTACGAGATAAATAAAAAAATCTAACGAGTCCAGCTCTGGTGTCGGAGTTTTTCTAGGTGCCTAAAGGCCTCCGACGTAGCTTGTCGACTTAAAAAGCCGGAACCGATATAAAGTATAATAGCTTTCCGAAACATGGAAGCGCTGGAATACAAGTAAACTGTCATTGCTTCTTCTTCCCCATGGCGGGTCAGATAAGGTTTGAACGATCGGTGAACTTAGTAATAAGAACGCGTTATCTCATAGGTACCTACTACATAGATAATAGCAAGATAAAGTTTCCAAGTATTTTTAGCTGTTTGGTAAAAATACTTATTAAAGAATACAATCGAATTAAAGACTATTCTTCTGATTTTGATGAACAAAACACAATATTTTCAGCCAAAATATACATGGATATACATAAACTTTATTCGATTTAGGTACCACTTACATTAACCATTCGGATTTCTAGGATTTTCGATTAATTCCGAAAGGCACTTAATGAATTATCAACAAAACTCTCAGCCTATGAAAAGTAAACTATCATTTCTAGATTTGACTTCGAGATTATTCCGAGAATCGCCCCCTACCACTGTCTGTTCCAGTTTGAATAATTTTCGCTGCAGTGAGACAGGATTTCGCTTGTTAAAAGTTATTTTGGAAAACGGAAATAGTTGCGTGGATGACTTTATAAATAATAATATAGAGTCTAAATAGAGAGCATGGTACAAGAATATTGCATATCGTTCATACTCATACTAGAATTTCTGTGTCACTGCATATTTACACTCATACCCCTGCACTAGAATTCCTGTGTCACAGGTGGCCTGTACAAACACAGAAACACAAGACAAACACCCAAGACCCGAGAAAATGTGTCCCGGCCGGGAATCGAATCCTCGCTTGCAAGTTACTAAGCTACGAAGCCGTCTGCAAGTAAATAAGAACATTAAATATGATCAAAGATTTTATGTTTCTATACTGCTTTGATTTTTTCTAGATGTCTAATATATAATAATAGGAGAGCAGTATTGCATTATTATATTTTATTATCATGTACTTCTGACAACGTGTAGGTACCTACACTTCCTACACTTAGGTACTTATACTCGTGGGTAAAGGTGTATTTCGATCTAGGATTGTAACTCAACTAACGCAACAAATACAATGGAAATACTTAAGTCAGTACACATTTCTTTTATGTTAAAAAAATTACCCTAAATTTTTCAAAGTTATTATTAGTTCAAAATGGCGCCACGGCTTAAAATTATCAATATTTATCTTGGACCTGTCGTAGCGAATTAACTGTTCATGCAAGCGCAAAAGTAAAAGTATTTACAAAGAAAACGGCAGATACTTGAACAATAAATCCTTTAACTATTTGCAACCACTTTTTTTTATGTGAGTGAGTGACGGAACGAGCTGATAAGTGGTGACCCTCGCCCATGACAACAGTAATGCGTGCGACTCAGTATGAGATCCAAATCTCTACTGAGTCGCATTCATCATGCTGCGTCCATCACCCGAGACGGGGATGATACGTCTCATGCGCATGAGATTTCACCGGCTGCCACACCCTTCCACCGGAACACAGTAATGCAACCACTACTGCTCGGCGGCAGATTCCAGATGTGGTGGCAGTACCTCTCCGGACGAACTTGGCACAAGTTCTACTGCTACTTTTGGTTGCTCCTTTAGAACCACCCAGGGGGTACGTGTAGGGAATCAAAGTATGAACACCTACCTACCTGTTGTCATTGGCGAGAGTCACCACTTACCACCAGGTGGGCCCTCAGCTCGTTCCGTTACTGATTCACATTAAAAAAAAATTAAAAATCTAAGCGTTGAAAATAATTTATGAGTGAACAAATCCGGTATCGATGATTTCAAACCACCCGAAAAATTATCTATCTCTGGTCTGGTCTTCTAAATTCTATAAAAAACTCATTTGAAAAGGCAATATAGGTATCAATATAGATATCTAGAAACAACGTAAAATTAAGTAGCTATAAAAAGCGCCAACGTAAAATCGCGCCGTGCCATCCAACTTTTTAATTTTAATTTTTAATTCTTCGCGCATTCCACCTCATCGGGTTCGTGACGAGTTTGACGTAATGCAAGGAGCTGGCAACACCAGCGACCACACATAAGGCCGGATTTATTAACCAAAATCCAATTTTATGGGGATTGTGGTCCACTGACGTGTGAAATATTGTGTGGGCTTGGAAATATGATGGACAGAGATAAAAATTGCAGCTGCCAGTATCTGATTTTGCAATTTTTTAACCACCACCATAAGAGTGGTTTGCCGACCATTTTTTTTATCAACGGACTTCCGGAGAATTGCTTATATGCTTTCAGATATGCTTTCAGGTTGGTCCTGTTGAAATTTTATCAAAATCGGTTGTAAAGTTTGGTTGTTACCTAAATCAGAATGACTGGAAAAAATTTGACATCCAAATACCTAAACAAAATTACATATTTTGCTTTCCTGTTTCTTCTTCGCCCGTTGTATACCAACTTGGATGTTTTTTCAAATAGTAGTATAAATATCGTTTCCTATGAAACAAAACAACAGTTCGTCAAACTGTAAGACAGAATTTTCTTCTCGTACTTAACTTTCATTGATGTTGCTCCAAAAACAATTGATAATTACTACGTTCATTACACAAATGTACTTGGGTGAGAATCAAACCCACGACCCATGCAGAGAGAAGACATTGTTTTTGCCACAAAGTTATCTAAGTAAGCTTCGACGGCGCAATCGTTTGCAAAAAAAAAATTTCTACCGGTCCTAAGATAACATGTAGAGCAAGCTCCTTTGTCTAACCATTTGCAAACCACAGATAATTTTAAAAGCTTACTAAAAAATGACAGATTTTCTACATAAAAAAACAAACAGACACTCTTGACGTAGAACAATATGCGCGAATATGTAATACTGTCTCCGAATGGTTTCTTGTCGGTTTCTTCCCCTCTGGAAAGACGTAAACGTCTTGGAACAGACGTAAACCTAACAAATAAGACTAGCCAAAACATGAAAGCGTAGAGCGTGGTCGCCCAGGGGCATAGACGCCGACTTTCAATCTGAAGGTTGCTGGTTCAAACCCTTACGTGCACCAATGAGTTTTTTCAATTGAAAAATTTATGTGCGCAATACCACGTTCTCGAAACGGTGACGGAAAACATCGTGAGGAAACTGGCATGTCTTATAACCAAAAATTCGACGACATGTGACATCTACCAATGCGGATTGGGCTCCCGTGGTAGATCAGAGCCCATTCACTCTCAATTATCGAGAGTAGGCCGGTGTACCTGCAGTGGGAACATTAGAGGCTGGTACGGCCGCTAAAATTTAATATTTGTTAGTATCTACTTATAGTAATATGAATTCAATTATATAACCATTGTATTAAAAATCTATTTTAATCAACCTTATTTTACTGAAAACCTTTGTGGTATGTTTTAGAGTTACCATTACATACACTTGTTGAAACTTCCGCGAATTCTGCCTAGCAAAGAGGCCGCATACAAACTTGAATAGATAGATAGATATATTCAAACCCACTCGAAATTTCCCAATATTTCCCTACAATAGAACCATCTCCTTGCGATATCAAATTCAAATGAATTCTATTCGGGGCGTATAGGCGTTATCTCATCTGACCAATCACGACTCAAGGATCACCCTCCAAGGATAACAGGTTGTTCTGATTGGTGGAAACTGACGATGTCCTGAACATCCTTTCATCCCTTTCTAATGATTGTTTGCGTTGTCTCTTTAACGAAGAGAGATGGGACTCAGTGAACATTTATTGTTTCGAGAATTTAATGGTCGTCCTAAATTATGAATAATATATTTTTATGAGTTACAAAACAAGTAGGTATGTATTGGTATTACTTTCGAGTTTCTTTGGCGAATAACTTAAAACAAAAGAATGATTGTAATTATGTTAATACAGTATTAGATACTTGTTTAAATTTAAATCGACTAAGCAAGTAAAGCATAATCATTTTTATACCAGTTACATTAAAATGCAAATAAAAAAAAAAAAACAGTATAAAAACTACGAACCTACATAGTAAAAATACTTCGGTACCTAAGTATAATAAGTATTATAGGTAATGAATCATTCCTAAGTTTAAATACCCACTAAAACAACATTCTGTATTTGGAATTTATGCAATTATTCGTTAAGGTTCGTTAAATCAAATAATAGCCCTAAGTCTGAAATCAAATCTAACTAGCGCTCCCTACCCAAATTTTATGGAACTAACTTGTTTGGTAGTGTGGAGCAACCGTGGATATCCGAAAATCTGCTCTACAAAAACAGTATTCCATATAGCGCCATCTGTTAATAATTTTATTATGTTTATCCACTCAAGCGTCCGGCCCGCGCAGCGACTATGTCTGCAACGTCCCGCTCCGCCGGCATCGTTTTTTTAATAACCGCGCGCGACCTTTTTTCACATAAACATTTACTACTGGACAACTACTGTACCTTCATTAGAATAAAAAATACCTACGGCAAGCTAAAAGAATCGAGAATTAGTTTAGTTCAAAGTAAATTACTCATATCAATCTGAAAGTATAAAAATAAAGCTTAAAAGTTGGTGATGTGAATAAAACTTTAAAATTTTTACTTTTACGTGTGGTTTACGTGAAAATTATAATAGTTTTATTAACTATTATATTATTTTGTAATAGTTTAGTATTTTCTCTTTAAAACGATACCAATATTTCAATATTGAATACGACGCTTTCTATCAAAATAAAAATTTGTAATCCAGGTCCTCCTCAAAAAAATATGAGCGGAAAAAATCAAAAAAATATTACAAAATGGCCGCCCATAATGCGCATTTACACGTTCTTTTTTTTTTCAGTGAAACACAAATGAATGTATTCTGCTTTAATACTATTATTATAGATACTAAATAATATATTGTACTTTATAATTTAATACTAAATAATAATAAAAAACGAACTAAAATATACAAAAAAATATATATTTACAAATTTAAATTTTACACTCCTGTACTAGGATTCCCTGTGTCCTGTGTTACAGGTGGCATGAACAAACAGAAACACAAGACAAACACACTAGACCTAAGAGAAAATTTCATGTTCACCACACAAACAGTGCCATGATTCTATTAAAGTCAAAGATATTCTCATTGAATTCTTAAATTAATTACACTATTGTTATCAACTCTCAGCAGTTGCAGTCTTCCCTGTAGAACTCATTGGCCCCATCAGTTACTTTCAAATTGGTTCCTCCACCACCACATAGCCAGTCAAGATCTCCGCAGTGAAGGTCAAAATACTTTATTTCCATTGAATTCATAGTCAGTCGCATCTGAAACAAATAATAAGGCATAAGTTGTCAATCTTATTTTCTTAGTTTCTAGGGACTAATAGATTGTTCTATTAACTACTTACTAATAGAAGAGATCATGTAGGGCTTGGACTGGCTAGTGCTGGGCTGGTGAGGGGCTGGGTCTAAGGCAGTTGCTGGCTCCACCTCCACGAAGATCTGATGAATCCTCCTCCATGAAATCTGTAAAAAATAGAGAACTTGTGTATTAAAATACATCATACTTATTAACACTTAGTCATATCTAATGCCACCACACAAAGTATGCCCGGGCTGGGAATCGAACCCGGGACCCCTCACTTCGAAGGCAGGGCTACTACCAACTAAGCCAGAGAGCCTATAAAATGTTATATGTTATTATAATTGTTTTTTCTTTCTGGTGTGCAATAAAGTGTCTATCTATCTATCTCAAAACAATATTTTGAATGTATAATATTATATATTGTTGCAATACATATTTAATGTAGATGAAGCTGGCAAGCAGTAGTGCTTGCATTACTGTGTCCCAGTGAAGTCACATGCACATGAGATGTATCGCCCCTGTCTCGGGTGATGGACACAGCAGGATGAATGTGACTCAGTGTATGATCCAAATCTTATACCGAGTCGCAGCCAGTTAATACAATATACAAAATTAGTCTAAAAATTAGCCAGTTAGTAGAAAAATACAAAGTGTACTTACGGTTGTGTATTCATTATTTCCATTTGGTCACTGCAATATTAATGATGATGTTAGTACACATATTATATTAACCATAGATATAGTAAAAATAGCACAAAGTATTGCCAAAATCAATTTGTTTCAAACATAATCCAATTTTGATTGTTGATTTATTATAATTTATATTGAAAAACAAAACATATTCAATACATACCAATAGGTATATATACCAATAACTTCATATTGTCAAGTTTACATGCCACTAAGTTATTTATTGTAAAATGATACCCAGGTCCGTAATCCACCAATACATCACCACAAAACATGAACTGATCGCAAAACACAAAACGTGTAAATGTAGCATTAGACGTTTTCGATGGTATCTTGATCAAAAACCTGACTGCTAGTTGCAAGTTCAAGTTGCATATTACGATTTCCAGACACATCTCAACATATTTATTATTAAAATGTATATTAACGTGATACCAGTGAAGCATTATCTTATATTATGCCTTTGTTTTACATTATCAAGACCTTTTATATTATATATAACAACTCAAAGTCATCAAACGATGTTGGCGTCATGACACCATATCTTCTCAACTAGATTTAACATCATAAACGTTTTGGAATAGTCGTAATTTTACATATTTCGTAAAGAGATAATCCCCACAATCAATTTGATATATAATACTATTAGAAATAACTAGTAAAAACAGAAAACTTACCTCATGTTCGCAAGAGCTCCGTCCACAAAATTTATGGAATTCGAAATGGCCATTTAGAAATTTGATTATTTTTTTCTGAGTTTATTCTCGTTCTTTCCACAGATATAGGAATTGTAACAGATAACACATTTCATTGACTACCATCTAGTATCGAATAGCAGTATTAATAACAGCTGAATTTGCGTCTGTTGAAGCGTGAATAGGTCGATGACCGCGCGCGTTTTTCGGCCTCGATCGATACGTGGACTCCACAGCCATACCAAGTTTTTGTCAAATCGACACTTGGACGCCCAAGTGGTTATACGGTTCTTCTAAAAGGTATTTTTTTCATGAGTTTGCACCGTGCGAGTGATGCCTCTGGTATTGCAAACATCCATTGGCTACGATAACAGCTTGCCATGGTGGACAACTGCCCACTATACGGTACACTATACGATTCTATTGATTGTTCATCCATTCGACGCTAGATGGCAGTAAAGAAGTCACGGAGAAAACATATTTTTTAGTTCTGGCAATATTTAGTGACGCGTGTCCTCGCATGCGCAGTGCAGCGATTTTCTAAAGTGACGCGTTTGACATTTCTGTCATTTTCATTTCACAAATACGTGTCAAGCAAACTTGTGCGTTCGGCTTTGCCAGCCTTTAATTTTAGAATTTAACAGTGAGTACAAGCTTTTTTCTACTATTTATCCTTTATAATGGTGCAAAAGTATTTCAACTGCATTTTTCCTGTAAGAAATCAACTAAAAATGAAAGTGCGGAGATACTTGTTGAAGGCGTATAGAAGTTCTTAACACTTTCTAAAATAATCATTTTATATGTGTTATCGCTCGATTTACCGTGAAACTTCGATGAAATCGGGGAATTAATTGATTTCATAATATTTTTCCAATGAATTAATGATGTTGTAGACTTGTTAATAACATTAAATTACGTACAAAGTTTGTGGAACATTCTACCAGCTGTGTCAACGAAGTCGCGATAGCACCCGTATGGTGATATTACCGTTTCTTTCCTTCTTCTGAACTTATAGCGCAGGAAATTTATTGAGTAATTAGAAGAAACATCTGACCTTCAATTTGTATGTAAGTTGGTTAGGAAAATCTCTGCTTATCAAGGTACCTATTATCGTACTGATTTACTGGCACTCAGACACGTAATCAAAGTAGTGTGCTAGATATGAATTTATACTACAGATATTGGCTACTGGACCTTTTAAAACATATACTTCACAAGAAAAATATTGACTTTAAGTTTTGTTTATAGTTTTAGTTGATATCAGTGAAAGTAAAATAAAGTCTAGGTTTGTGATAATATGCTTGTTTAATTAATGTCATTAGCATAGCTCCAGTTTTTTATTGTTTTAGTTCCATACTGGCTTTCGCTTTTTTTTGTAATTTTTCCCTGCTAGAAAAGGCCTACTTTACAAGTGTTTAAAATAACTTGGTTCTGAGACATGCAAGTCATTTTCATATTTATGTTATGTTGCCATTTAAAGTATTTAAGCATAAAAACCTATTGGTGCCCTTCTAAATTTGTGAGCATTTACATTTAAATAAGGCATTGTACATGTCAGTTCTTCAGTCAGGCTTTTGTGTCTTATACTTATACAGCAAACTGTTTTTAGCAACTAGGGGCTTAGCTTACTGTTGGGCCCTTTTTGTGTGAACGGTAGAGGATGTGCATCTACCCTATGTCTTTTAGGAAATCAGCTTGCTAATGCCGGTGCAGGTTTTGCCTGGTCAACCTTGGTGTTCCAAGTTGCTCTTTGGGAAGCCATGTTACCACACTCCAAGAGCACATGTGCAGGTGTTTCTTCTGCTTTCAGACATCCTCAGCATAGGGGGCTGCCTGTAATGCCCAAAGTGTTTTAGTAAGCAGTGTCTTATGACGATTCGGACTATGTATTGTATAGTGTCACATTTCAGCCTTCAATTTTGGGAGTATTTCGGATTGAATCCCTGGTTTTATGGTTTTTCCTCTTAGCGGGCGTTTTATATTTTTATTTTGATTATGATTTATTTTTATAAATCCTGATTTGTATGTTTGCCTTCTATTGTTGAATTCATTTCACAAAAAAAAAATTTCTTTTGCTTTTAAGGTTCTTCAAATTATTATAATATTTTATTACTAAGTCTAGGCTATGTTTGTTGGGTCTTGTATGATGGTAACAGAAAAATTGTTTAAACTTGTAAATGTTATTAAGATTGTGCCATACTATAGTCTATATTAATATAAATCAATTGCCACATGTATGGAGTATCACTTGAGGACTGCTTGAATATTTGAAAGATTTTTTGTTTGTTGTGTTGTGTCAGAATGCAGATTTCAGGCATTATTTTTTTTATAGCCATTCTTCTTCTTGCGAGTCAATGGTTCATCATTAATATTTCAAACAAAGTTAAGATAAAAGTGAGCCATGTCTATGGCGTTGGCCGAAGCCGTGGTCAGGTCAGGTTTAGTAGATAGATTGGATGCTATTTATATGTGGGACCCGCATGAAGGTCCAGGTTGTTGGTTTTACTAAAATTATAGCCGATTCTGGTTCCAAAGCATGAAAAATATTTTAAGGGTGATTGAAGTAAAAGAGTTCTATTAGGATTGAAGCAAGAGGAAAGCTTAGCTCTTCTAGCCTTCATAGGGGTAGGCAGATATCATTATCTGTCTAACCTCTGGGAAACGGGCGTGATATTATGTATCTATGAATTACAAAGCCTTAGTGTAATATTAATTGAAACCACTTTTTATAAAATAAAGTTAATATACTTATTAATGAATAAATATATCTTAACATTCTTTTTCTTTTTTTCAAATTACTTTACTGTATTCTGATAATAATACGATCTAGTCATATAATATTATAGTTAATGATTAATTTTAATCTAACTTAATTTGCTATCTAGAATATTTCCAAGAATATTGCCAATGGACACACCATTGGCACTTTTCTCATGGTATCTAGTTAAGGGGAAGACACTATGTTCATGTGTTCTTTTTGAGTCTTCTTTTTAATATATTTTTTTAATATCTTAATATGAACCTAGATGTATTAAGTGTGAGTTTCGTAATTGTTTGTTTGCAACTAGTGTTTTAGTAGTTGATGGCGCTACTATTTGACAAAGCCCCTTTACAGCTGCAAAAATATTATTTATGAACCTAGAAGTTTTATGTGTGAGTTTTGTAATTGCTTGCAGCTACATCCTTCATAGTCAATGGCGCTACGATTTGACTAAGCCCCTATACAGCTGTGACATCTATTGATTAATACAATATTAAACTTTTAATTAGGTCGTAACTAAGTGTTCCTGTTACTTACGTATAGTTTTGGATTATTTATACATAAGATTTCTATAACCATGCATTCATGTGATGTTTAATAGATTTTTCATTAATTTTCAGGACAAATATACTTGAAAATTAACAAAATGGCGCCAAAGCAGAGGATGCGTATTGCCAACGAGATTGCAAGCAAAAACATCACCCAGAGAGGAAACGTGCCAAAAACAACCAAGGTAATCTATTACTGATCATCACCACCAATTATTATTATCATCATCACCGATTATCATCTTACTAGATACGCCCTAACGTGTTACTAGCGGTTGACCATCCCATGGGAATACTTTTTCGGGATAAAAATAAATCTACGTGTTAATTTCATCCTGATATAACACATATATATATATATATATATATATATATATATATATATATATATATGTATATATTACTTTTCATTCTACCTTCATAACAAATTTCATCTAAATCCGTTTAGGCGTGAAGGAATAACAAACTACACAGTCATAAACTCAGATTTAACAGTAATGCGAGTACTACTCCTTGGCGGCAGATTCCAGATGTACAGTACCTCTCTGGACGAACTTGGCACAAGTTCTACTGCTTGAAATGTTCATGATCAAGGTTTCATGATGTTTTTAGGTGTAGGTACCAGTATTTCCGTATTAATAATATTAAATACCTACTTGTAAGTAGGTATATGAAATCTCTTTCAAAACATTGTTTACAAGAATATGACGTATTTAAACCTGTTTACTTACGCCTTATCAGTGTGTGAAATTGTGATTTTTTGCTTAAAAGGTTGCAGCAATTCAAATATTTAAACAATGATTAAATTATTGGTGGTTTGAGAAAGGGGTGATATATAGTGCCTACACCTCCGTTGGGTCTTTGTTGTTTTTGTATTTTGATACAAAACAATATGGCGCTAAAAACCGGCCATTTTGAAAAAAAAACTTAATATTTATTTCATAAGAACATTCTCCTGACGATAAGAAAAACAACAAAAATTTTTTTTACAAAATTGGCCCAGCCGTTCACGCGTGACCCCTTGACCAATGGAAATAGGGATTAATTTTATATATATTATATAGATATAACCAGTCTCACTCTCACAATTAAGATGGATCTAACTGAGGTTTCGTTAAAAAAATGCAAGTCATTTAGGCTACAGACCCTGCCAGATAACATACATAAATACACATACACTTGAAAAACATAAACATCCTTCTGGCGCATTCGGCTTAAAAATTACGTTTATACCTAGTAATTTTCAAGAATTCAATGGAAACATAGCTTTTGGAGCGTTGACTCAAGTGTTGCAGCGTCGAAGGTTATATAAGCAGCTGTGTCATTAGAAAACTCATTAGTATTTGAATTCTAGCGGAGGTGTACTAAATATTACAATTTTCAGATCATTTTTAAGCAGTCTGCTGTGTAACGCCCGAATATTACTGTTATCCATCTATTAATTAACAAGCAATTATTGTATAAGATTCCTTTATTTTATAGTGCTGGTCTTCTACCGGAATTTTTATTTAGTAAATTTCGGTGTGGGTGCCGGTGAAATTACAGGCACTTGACGCGTAACATCCTCGTATGTGAGAATGTGCCTGGGGCCTTCTCACTCTTTAATAGGCGAAGACCTAAGAGTTATTTTTTGTTATTTATGGCGTTACAACCACTTAACATCAGGTGTTCCGCCCGTAGCTTTAAACGCATTATGTAGCCCTCTTCCCTCCCTTTCACTCATGCAAACCCACCTCTTTTATAAGCAATTAATTTCCTTTTTCATGAAATACCTTGCATCTCTATTCTTTCAATTTCCCCTTTTGTCACTACTTTATATTTGTGTCACCATCGACAGACCACAGAAAAGAGGGCGCTCTTCTAAAACAGGTCTATATTAACAGACCAGAAGAGATCCCACACTCACAATACCGAATCTACCCCCAAATTAAATGTAGCTTCCTTCCTCATATATTGTGTTCTCTTTCCCTCACATACAATTTCTCTGTTACAGGAAAAGGAAGACCAATACCCAGTAGCGCCCTGGCTTCTAGCACTTTTCATATTCGTCGTCTGTGGCTCAGCAATTTTCCAAATCATACAATCAATCCGGCTTGCTTAGCTGACTGACAATGTGTTTCTACCGTTCAATCGACTTGTGGTTAGTGTCTGCCTAAAAAACCTCATAAACTTATTATATACTAATGTATATTGGTTACATTAATACATAACTAGTCTATTTACTTCTAAAATTTATCCAGACACATTCCTCTCTGTTAGCATATCAGAAAAGGTATTTCGAGATTTAAATATGGCATCTAATTTACGAAGAAAATGTGTCTGATCCATACATTTTTTACCATGACATTTTTAGCAAGAAATAAAAGCCTTTTTAATAATGGATCAATCATAAATTACCACCACAAGCCTATAAAATGTCCACCATTGATCATCAAGAGTGTCTTGCTATTGTATTTTAAACTATCTGTCAAAGATGATCAGTACGAAATTGTGAGACATTCCTGTCATGATAGTGTTTTCACTATTTTACCTTAGAAACTGCGTTGTGTAGCTTTTGTATGGTTACATAACATTTAGTAATTTTAAGCGCAGTTTTTATAATCTCATAGAAAACTTATTCTTGTATAATAAAGTATATTTAAGGTGAACAGCGTTATGAATCAATGTTGTTTTCGAAAATTCCATTCCTTAGACCATGAATTCGCTGGCGCACAACTTCAATGGTTTGTTTTGTTTTAAACAATTGTATAAGCGTCACTAATTTGAAATTATTTGTCCGTGCTATTTTTAATTTTTAATATAATTTATTTGATTAATAAATACAGTATATTTGTCAATTTATCTGTGATTTTCTTAATGACAATGAGACGCCACTTCACCTTCTGGGGGAATGTGGACTCCTAATGCACAGTTTGCATTTTGAAATATGCTATTAGATCATAGTTTGCATCTTGAAACATGCTATTAGATCATAGTTTGCATCTTGAAACATGCTATGAGATCATAGTTTGCATCTTGAAACATGCTATTAGATCATAGTTTGCATCTTGAAACATGCTATGAGATCATAGTTTGCATCTTGAAACATGCTATAAGATCATAGTTTGCATCTTGATACATTCTATTAGATCATAGTTTGCATCTTGAAACATGCTATAAGATCATAGCATCTTGAAACGTGCTATTAGCCCGTGGCTTATGAGAGCTTATATCAAAACAAATCCTGCAGTTTATAGCAGCTGCGGTGGTGAGGTGACCTCTAGCTTAAGCGATAAGAAAAAAATAATTTTATCGAATTTATAGTAAATGTAAGGACGAATGTTCACTCCCAATTATCGTAAGAGAGATAGAGTGGGCTATCAGATTGTCCCGATGTTTCAGTTAGATAAACTATTTTTATCAACAGTGGCCTCATTTGGTAGTAGGTCTGCCTTCTGCACTGTAGGTCGTGAGTTCAATTCCCACCTGGGATAAACATGTTTGTTCTGTACCTTGTGGTTACATGTTAAATGTATGTATTTACAAAAAGTGGTAGGAATATAAGTATTTTACCGGCATATCTTCTTTTGGGTTCTAGATGCCTCTAAATAAAATAACCATTAATATTTATTTATTTATTCAAATTAATTTTACATTTTCGAGAGCATCAGACTTAAATTCGAAATTTTCGTTATATTCACAAATTAATAAGTATACTATATGGTACAATCATTTACAATAGTGTCATGTGATATGTGTTTCTTAAAAATAAAGGCTTTTGCGTTACAGTCGGGTGCAAAATTACACAAAACATGGCTCCAGTTTTTTTGCATTTTACCTTTGCAAATGATAACGTTATATAAAACTAATATGAGCACCTAACTATAGCACCAATTCTTTATAAATTAATTGTGATGATGCAGCAAAATACTTCGGTGGCGATGTTGCGTATTCCGAATTCAACACCAGCAGTCACCGATAGTGTCACAGGTTCACCATCAGTGTCAGAAGTTCCCCAACAATGTCAGAAGTTCACCAACAATGTCAAAAGTTCCCCAAAAGTGTCAAAAATCTAGCACATAATAATTGAATAACTGAAATAGTATTTTTATTATGGTTATGAGCCAATATTTATTAGAATTGTAATTCATCTACATAATAATCTTGTTTAGGTGCCAAACAGACCTACATCTATATGTAAGTACCTAAATTGTGCGTTTTACAATACAAATGATACACTTCGTGTCAAAATTAAGTATACACTAAAATATACACTATCACCTTTTTTGTTAAAACTTTGCATATTAATAATTTCTAGTGACTTATTTGATCAGAATGCTTATTAATAATAACAATTTATATTTTAGTATGTGTCCAGTCTACGCTTAGGACCGGCGAAGATTGGTTCAACATAAGAAGTCCCCCGGCGAAGATAAGAACTAATGTAAATTACAAAGGGAAATCTGGACACTCCACAACTTTGCATAGAAACTAGCGCCCCAGCCAAAGGACTTTATAGCTGAATGATATTTTCTAGTAAAAGTAAAATATGTAACGGACACCTATCACGTCGAACATTATAAACTAATTAATTGTAATGTAGTGTGGAAGCTAATTAAGAAGTCCAGCTTCTAAATTTATTCTAAAACCAAGCAGAATCTGTAGGCTATATTTTTATTGGTATTTCAAAAATATGACTACAAATACTATTTGTGGCAAATTATAGCAAAATTATTATACCTTATCTTTGCGTTAAAATATAGATAGAGTAGCCTTAAAAGTACAAATATGTTTAAAACTACAAGGAGTGCATTGCTGTACATTCCTAGCTTTAGAGGGAAACTACGGTATTGTGTCAGTACATATTTACAAGACCTGTAAATATGTAAATGGTCTATTCTAAGCCCAATGAGATAGCTTACATTAAATTATTTTTTACTCAGTCAGAACGATATCGTATAATTGACTGATTTAAAAGAAAAGACGATCCTACCATTTAAAAAAATAATCATTCAAATCTGTCTACAACGGGCGAAGAATAAAGTCACAGGTAAGCAAAATACGCTATTTCGTTTACTTGAATGTAATAATTTTTCCAGTTATTTTGATTTAAAAACTGAACTATTGATACTATTATATTTTGACGTAATTTCTATTGGATCAATCTGAAAGCATATACAATATATAATTTCAAATTTAAAAAAAAAAAGTTTTTCTTCCAGTCGGTTCATGAATGATGTATTTTTTTCAACAAACATTTCGTGGTGTCGTTACTTTTCGTGAAACATGTTCAGTTGATATCAATTTATGTTCACCAAAACTGAATTTAATGTACATTACATTTAGAAAAGGGCCTTTGAGAGTGTGATGAAAAATTTATAGTAACTAATCAACGCAAAGATAATTTTGCCTTTAATCTACTTCAAAGTGTCATAAATGGCTTCGTTGGGGTATGTACCATTCAAATGGATGCTATTGCTAAAACTTAAACTATCTTTACTGAGACTAACTTCCGATTTCTCTTGACTCTCTGTTTCAATCGGATAGTCGTCCATGTTACTTGTAATTTCTAATCGTATTGCGTGAATCTTCTGATCTGTGTCCCAAGAGTCTACAGATACTGTGACATCGTTCTTACACTCTATCTCTACTTCATCTTCACTGGATGTGACACTGGAATTATCTAAATCGAAGTCTGTTGTCTTCTCTATGACCACAACTTCAATGTGTCTGAATGGATTCTCTTGGTTCTCAATCATCTGCCTTGCTCTTTCATCGTTCCTTGTTATGACTTCTTTTTTAACGTTACAAATCACAGGGTCATTGGCTAAAACATCTATATTATTGTCGTATTCTTCGTCGGTTTTGTTACCGTTTGGTGGGCAGATCTCAGCGTAAATATTGTCGGAATGGTTGTCTGATTCTATTTTCTCTTCTTCTAAACGAACAGCATCTGCGACTTGTCCGTAAGGTAAATCTTCGATTACAGGCAGCTTTCTCTTTTGTATAGAGGATATTGATCTCCGGACTTTCAATTGTGGCGGTTCTTCCTCGGAAATATCTATTGATGTGAGTTCATCTTCCGCTTCAGATTTTGGAGTAGGAGCTCTCGGTTTGTCAATTTTCTTTCTAAAATTAACAAGTTTATCTGTTTCATTGGATCTCTCAGTCTTTGTCGGCATGCTGTTGCTATTGCTTCCTTCTTTTTTATCAGTTGGCTTTTTGGGATGGAGAAGATTCGAGGTGGATTTGCTTAGAACTCGTTTGGTTTTGACATGGAATTCGGAGCATAGCTTTTCAGTAATAAATGAATGTTGCTTGTAGTTAATTTCAAAGTCACTGTCATTGTATAGAGATCCCACTCCAAACATATTGATTTCCTCACAGCTTTGAATTTGGTTGTATGATTCAGATTTTACCATTGCTTTTTCCGGTATGAGATCAGGTTGTATCCTCTGCCGTCTTTCGAGGTTAGAAGATGACTTTGTAGCCGATGATTTCTTTAGCATATTTTCGTCAAAAGACTTCAGTTTTCTACCAGAGCTAGTGTCACTCTCCATGGACCCACAGTAATTGATCTGATCTACACTAAGGTTTTTCCTACCATGTTTCATGTTTATTCCACTATCATCTTCAGAGTTATCAGGGATTCCTGTTTGCACTGATACTGATTTGGTCAACACTGGTTTTTTATGACTGGAACTACACTGGCTGGTGCCCATTTCGGACGAAGACGTTGTGAGGCTCTTGTAAGAATGACTTTTCTCCGCTGTACCATCGCTTTTCCTAGTTGCCCCGAATCTATCTTCAATAAGTTTAGCCATATCTTGGTACCGCTCAATAGAACTATGTTTTTCACCTGAAGGATCGAAAGGGTCTTTGACGTCTCTGCTTCCATCACTATTTTCAATAGACGTTATTTTTTCGTCAAGCTTTTCGGTACTTTTTAGAAGCTTGAAATTCTTGAACCATTTAAGTTTCTTTTGACTCGAATCTTCGCGGAAAACCTGCATTTTATCGCTCGTGAACTGCTCTTGGTCAGTTTTGTCATCGCTTTTCTCATCTTTGCCCTCGTCGTCACTATAAACGTCATAATTCATGTGTTCGAGTTCGTTTTTGCTTAAAAATATAATAGATCCTTCAGTTTCATCTGGTATATCTTTCAAAACCTTCTCACTTTTCCCGAAAAGTCTGGACGTATCGATCTTTAAGCCTTGGAGTGTAAATTTTCTTTCTTTTTCAAACTTAATGGGTTCGTGGTCATCCTTGTCATCAACTTTGGCCTTGAGGACGGTGGGGTTTGCGTAGGAGATCTGCCTTATCCAGTTGTCAACGTTAAGTTGACAGAAAGTTAGAGCTTTTTGGAGGCGCGCAGAGAGGAACATTCGCTTCTCGTTCTCGAAGCCAAGTTGTGTGCGGCGAACTCTGATACTGCCGTTCAAGGGGAGGAGTTGAAGGGCCTCCTTTGCGTGGTACCGAGGGTCAACCTGCTTGCTGGGACTGGATGGCATAGAGCCGTATTCCGGGAGCGAACACATCACGAGAACTGGTTCTGTGACAGCCGCTCGGAGCAGAAGATCATCTGGAAATATTATTTAATTATCAGTATTTCGATTCAAGGAGTATTTTTCATTCATCTCTAAAACAAAGTCACTCCCGCTGTTTGTACGCTTAGATCTTTCAAACTACGCAAGGTATTTTAATGCAGTTTTCAGCAATAGATAGAGTGATTCTAGAGAAAGGTTTATATGTAGTATACATGTATATCATAGTAGAGAAACTGCCCCACATTAGTACTGCTCGACTGCTCTGTTCGTCGTATGGGCGGGCCGCCCCTGTATGAAGACTGACCCTCACCTCCAACGTCATGTGCCATCTCAATGGGCACTGTCCCGGCCAGCAGCCTGACCTTCGTGGGGAGTCGCCACAAGCTAAGCAGGTGGGGCAAGCGGTGCGCACGGGACGCTGCTTCTGGTGGGGGTGGGGACGTGGGCTCGCTGATATCCCACTCCGCTGGGGACAGCTCCTCGGGGCACACCTCATAATGCTCGCCTTTTGTGTTGATGGGGACGAAAAGCTCCTGAAATATAAATGGTTAAAATGAGTTTTTATTCAGAAAGAAATATCTAGTACCTTCGACTGCCTTCCTAGCTCAGTTGGTAGATATTTTTTGTTGTTTTTTATAAGGGGGTATATTTTTTCGTGTCCGCAACACTTCTTATAAATAGCAGTATTATATTTTTATGTTATTTAAATAATATTTAAAATTTTGTATGATTTTACATAGATGCACCAATGCCCCTTCTCATTTCTAATACTTCTTGTCCATCCAACTGTTGTCTGTAAGAGATCGCTTTTTAGCAATAAGACCGCCCATTGTTTCACCTTTTTATTAGTTAAGATTTCTATTGTTATCTTTATTTGGTGTGCAGTAAAATGTCATCTATCTAAAATCCCCTTGGTGTTCCTACTGCGCCTTAGTGCTGAGGCTACGTGTACGGTGTCACTATTCCGCGGCCCCAGCGACAGGAGGTAGTAGTGTCGTCTCCGCTGTAGGTCATAAGTTCGATTTCCGCCCGGGATATAATTCTTTGTTCTGTGTCTGGGTGTTAACATAAATTAGAAGCATGAATTAAATAAAAGTACTGCAGTATGAATTAAAAGTAAAATCTTAGGTCAGTGGAGTGCGGGTGAAACTACAGACGTATAATATTGTACATTCCATCCCCACCTAAGTCACGGGCAGTTTCCGACAAAACGATATTTTACTACTTTTGTCGCTAGTCGTAATATTTGTAAGTCCTTGTGACCGACACCACAAAGACAAAATAATAAATTCACCAGCACGCTGGCTAAACATTCCAACAGCTAGTTTTATGAGCAGGCACGTTTTAGTGATTGTATTTAATCTGCTAGAATTGCATTACATTATTGCAAATCGCATTGAATCTACACAATTAAAAATATTTTTCTTCGCAACTGTGAGTTTATTCCTACTCGACAACAGATGGCGCTACTGTCTTGACCGTTCATGTTCTGCAACAAGTTTACCAAAATTTTGATACTTTTTTAATAAATTTTGATAAACTTTGATAGAATCAAAATTAATTAAGGCCGCTTAAACAATGATCAATCGAATTATTCTGACAATATCGTTATGTAAATTCTAGAATGATGGTTTGATTCTAACGCTTGCAAGGGCAAACGCATTAAATTGGGCCTGCATTACATAACTTTACTTAATTTAATTTATTAATAAAATAGAATGAGCAAGACAATGTGGAAGAGCAAAGATCACATTAAAAAGGTATTAAAAGAAAAAGAAAATTAAATCAACGGTGGAATGCGCCGGCATGTCATTGAATTCATAAATTATTAATTAAACGTAAAACACCGCCTAGCTTGGTAAGCTTTCAATTCAGCCTGCCAACTGCAAATCCATCTGAGAACCACCTGCAGATGTAATAACAGGTTTAAAATAAAAACTAGGCTTCCAAGCTCAACAATGGTGCAATTTTTTACTTATCTAGATTTAAATACATGTTTGTTACCTCATCAAGCCCGCACGAGGGCGTTGCCTCGTGCGATGCAGCAAAAAAAAAAGTGATTATGCAAAATAGCTATTGGCGCGCTTTTTGCTCTCACGCTAATCTTTTGTTTTGTCATAAAGTTTTGACACAGTACTTTGAATCTGTCAATTTGTAGTATTAATTTGTGTTGATTATTAATCAACTTGAACTCAGCTTTTAAATTAATTCGGTCTGGACAAGACGACGGAAAAAGCTTGGGCAAATTGATATTTATAGAACTATTTTTATAATTTAAAGCAGGAGTGAGGATTACTGATCATTTTTCCACTGTGGGATATATGATAGTGAATTCAACGTATTTATCTGCTTTCTAATGTCAGCTCCAATTTTATTATAGATCAATAAATTTATAATAAAAATATACAATAATGTGGTTATATATGATACACTTAGCTGATAGCGTTATTAAGTTCAATAGTACCAACGTTACGCATTGAAAACAAAATATCACTTGTGAATTCATCCTTCGCCAATAGATGGCGTTAGCGTACGATTATAGCTCATAAACAAAAATATTAACTTTAAAATACGTATTTCTCTTATTTGAGAAAGAGTTTATAAACATATTTGGTTGTGATCAGTTTTCTTGAGCATATAAAATAATTTACGGGGTAAGAAAAGTAAATAGCTATGCTAGAAAGATTATTATTTTGCATAAATCGTAGATCGCGCAAGTGAAGTTTTTGTTGTATGTGGTATATGTACAAAGACTACCTGTGAGAAACTTGTGTCTATTGAAAGGAGAGACGGTTAGCACTCCCCTTGACAAGGATGGAACACATAACTGGTAATGGCACTTTAATTACCAGACATTTTTTTTAATAGAAAAAGAAAATTAAATAAATAAAGAAAACGACGTTTCGTGCTTGAAACGTGTAACGCGAAATTATTTCATTGATATAATGACAAGGGGATGGAAAATGTAATTTGTGAGTGTATGAGACAAGTTGACAACTGCCGACATGCTGGCTCAGGGTTGTTGTACTCCACACAGGGAGTCATTGAGTCGTGGCTTAGTTGGTAGTAGCCCTGCCTTCGAAGCGAGCGGTCCCGGGTTCGATTCCCGGCCGGGGCATACTGTGTGTGGTGAGTATGTATTTATATAACTGAGAGCTTAGTCAATTTGTATATCAACATGACCACGAATAAAGATTTCAGTTAGATAATTTTTTTCTTTAATGTGATTTAAGTGAGGCAAAAGGGTACTGCCGCCCATAAACAACAGCAAAACCTGCACCTGTCATTCTGGGACCGGAATGTAACGGAACACAGAAGCGTGAGTGTACTGCCTGGCGGCAGATTACCAGATATGTTGGCAGTACTTCTCAGGACGAACTTCGCAGAAATTCTATTTCTCTTACAATAAGTTAACGTTGATGTTTACACACGCATACTCCTGCACTAGGATTCCCTGTGTTGCAGGTGACATGGACATACAAACACCCAAGACCTGAGAGTAAACGTTACCCTCATCACGCAAGTCTGCCCCGGCCGGGAACAGAACCCGGGACCTTTCACTTCGAAGGCAACTAACTCAGGCCTACAAAGCGTATTTTGCTTTCCTGTGACTTTTTTCTTCTCCCATTGTGTACCGATTTGGATGTTTATTTATTAAATGGTACGGTATACCCCCAAGGACTCCGATTGACACCGGTCATTACCTGTTATTTTGCAATTGTTTATGTGATTTTTTGTTGTTTCAACCTGCACGGTAACAAGGCTAATGCTGGATTAATTTTCATCATGGCCTAGACTTAGGCCCCGCTTATTTAATATTAAATAAAACACCGACTGCTAATATTGGTTCCTTAATGTATTTATGTGAAATTGTCATTAACCTTCGCCATATGGAACAAAAGGCGTTCGTTTAATAGCTAATTTATATTCAAATTATTCTAAAAAACGCATAAGTTTAAACAACGTTTTTCTTCCAATTAACAGGCTGACAGAACTACTGAGTGTTTTCAACTTCATCGCCAAACTTTCTATGAAATACGGGCTTCATCTTATTCACATTGAGGAAATTCCAATCATCACCGTACATATCCAACTCCTGGTTTATTTTCCTATGGGTTTTCGTAGAAGACGATGTCGATAGCCAAGTTATGATAGCATTTTTGCCATACTGTTGCAGATCTATTATGCCGTGACTAGATATTACTGAGCAGTCCGTTTTCAGGATATACATGTGCGGGATACAGGAGATTTCGTACATGAATTTCAGCGTGGGTACCAGGAGATCATGGAATTGAAGGGTAAACCAATTTGCTTGTTCCTCGTAACACAATTTTGCTTCCTCTTCATTCTCAGCTACCGGTACGTTTATCACTTCTATAGGCAAATTGAGGAATTTAAAACTTTCGTATGTCTCATAGAACTTTTCTATAATGCCGTCTTTGTCTATTCCTTTGCTAGTGAAAAGGAGAACGATAACGTCTGCGTTTTGAAGCAGCCAACTGTATGGAATTCTTAGTTCCTTTTTGTTGAATATGACAGCGTCTTTTAGCCAATTGTAAGGCGGGATATTTTTTTCTAGCGTATTCATAATTATTGTATTTCTTTGTAAGACTACAAATATTCGGCGCTTAATATAAAGATAACGTAATTGTCGTAGGTAACGTAAAAATATTATGCAGGTAAACAAAAATGACAGTGTCAATTGATATTGACAGTTCTATTGATATAATAACTTTTTTCTGCCTACCTTTTAATAAGTTTAGACTTGGTTTAGACCATTTAGCTTCCCTATTCTTTCATGACACTGATCGTGATGACACCTCGTCAGTGTTCTTTCATGTGACTAAGTAATTAATGTAAGAGATGATAATTGTAATTTTTATTTACTCTCGACCCTCCAATTTACGAAGCCATCAGCCAAACACTAGACACTGGCAGAATTTGTGTGGCTAAAGACAATAAGAAGAAGTAAGAGATGACAATGGCTTTTCATGACATCTGACTGTTTATCAGTTGTTGACAGTTAGTCTCAATATTTCTATATGTATCAATTTAGACTAAGTATTATCACGCAAAGGGCCAAAAATAAGAAGAAGAAGAAGAAGAAGAAGACTAAGTATTCGGTCGATCCGCGCTCAAGTGATGCGCTTACCAATAAACAAATTTTAATTTTTACATAAACGTTAAAGTTCATGTCACCGTTATAACTGAATTTAAATAAATAGCACAAAAACTGTTTGCTGTTAATATCCAAGGATATCTAAAAAAGTTTAAGGCTACTGCAAACCTTATACATTTATGTTAAAGTCCAAAATCAAAACATCTACATAAAACAACGGGTGTACTGTCAGCGTGTCATACCATAAACAGGTTCAAAGAGGACAAAAACCACAGAATAATTATAACCGAAACTAAGGCATCTAACCAATAACCTTTCAAAACACAATAGAGAAATCTATTCCCCATAAAATTGAGTGCAAAATCCTATGGGACGTGTTTTAAAACTGCAGGTGTCACTCGGTCAAGACGGCGCGGCCATCTTTGTTTTCGAAAACCAAACTATGCTATTGCCGTATTCTTATAGCAATACAGTTCTAAATGAATTGATTAAATATAATGGGTGAACGATAGACTGTAAGGTCAAGTCTGTACATGGAATATGAATGACCGAGTGAAACAGACAATGGTAATCAAATCGTGACCATATAGGAACCGATGGAATCGTTTTGGAATAATAACGAGCGTACCGAGAATTTATTGAATATTTAATTTAATTGCTAAGAAATAGAGTTTAAGTTTAAATGTGGCGCGCACACGGTTTTTGTGACATTTCGATAACATGTAAGTGGATAATTAAGATTTATCTACCTCTCAGGGTTCCGTGCTTCAAATTGAAAAGTATAACCATGATAACTAATTTGATTCTAGTTAACAGACAGGCGGAGAGATTTCCCACAGGCGGGTAGTGCAGACTCAATACTTAGGTTAAAAAAGTTATGTCTAAGGTAGATGCAACTTTTTTTAGATACATCCATTTTTGAAAATTGAACGTGAATCACAACCTCTTTTTAAATTGTTTTCGATCTCGTTCTTTTTTTAATTTAGGCTGATGATAAACTTTTTGGCCACCAATGCGACCATGGAGGCAATGGCAATGAAGTGGTGTCAGATAAGGTTAGAACATGAGTCTAAAATATAGTATAGTATTAAGTTCGCGTGAATATAGTACAGTATTAAGTTATCCCCAATATAGTTAAGTTCCAGAAGTATAGTATAAAGTTAGCTACAAAAAAGTGTTATTGCAAAAATGTGACGTAAGTTCTTAGCTAAAAAGTATGTAATCTGTTTCTAAACAAAGGCATGTGAATTTAAATACCTGTGTATGGCGTGTATTATTAAATAACAGTCGTTTTTCAAAAATAATTCATTTACAAGCTGGTTTTCAAAATTACATTGCCGTTTCTTCGTCCTCTTATTATATTTTTTTATACTTATGATTAAAATATCAGGTTGGTTACTGCCGCTTATAAACAATAACAATACGGCTCAGGTCTGTTGTCCAAGACCTAAGTCGCATCGCGTTGCGCCCGTCACTCCGAGACGGGATGTGACTTGTGACGTCTCATGTACCTGTAATTTCACCGACACCCACACCGTAACCGTACAGCAGCTATAGTTGTCATTTTCAATTTAATTATTATGACATTTAAAGTTATATTATTGAAAACTTATTGTTACAGCATATAATTTCTTCTAATTTCTTATTTCTTGTTATTTTTTAGGCAATGTAAGCCATCATTTTTGACAAAACCAAGTGTTCCGTAGTGTTCCTAAGGCTGTATAAATGAGTATTGGGTAAATATTAATATCCCTGATTCTAGCGGGGACGGTACGGAACCATAGAGCTACGATACTTTCACACTTGTCTGTATTTCTTTCTTAACGAAGACCTTGCCACTACGGCGGAATGATTTTTTAATGGGTAACATTTATTTTGAGGAAGTCGATAGTGAAAAATGTTGTTAATATATTTCAACTTTCCATACTACTTACGCTGATGTGATTTTATCACTTAGCTGACAAATTCCGTAGTAGCCATAAAAACAGCTATACGACTTAAGTTCTCTGCTATGTCGTATGTCCTGTCATATCCAAAGGTTGCCTGGAAGAGATCGCTTTAAGCTATAAGGCCGCCCATTGTATTTAACATATCTTGGTAAATTACTCCTAGTATGTTTTTATGTCATTGTGGTACAATAAAGAGTTTTCTATCTATCTATGTATGAGAAGACTCAGTCACTCCGTTGCGCCCATTACCCGAGACGGAGACATGCGCTTTTGACCGACACCCCCACATGTCCACTGGTTTAATTAACGAGTAAACCAAATCAAAATTGGTATCATAAAATGAAGTACATACTATAGTAGATATAATGCTGTTTTCGTCTGTCTGTTTCTTGAATAACTTCTAAACCACGCAACGGATTTCGATACGATTTTATTTTGACTATCATTTAGAGCTTTTTATTTCAAAAGGTTTATATACAATATGTTTATATATTCAAATGGCCAATTCCTTTTCGGCCAGTCGGGATACACTTTGTGTAGTAAGCATGAAGTTTTTTCTAGGGTCTTGGGTGTTTATCTTGGGTTTCTGTTTGACCATGCCAGATTCGACATAGGAAATCCTAGGTATGAGTGTGCTGACAACGCGTAGGTTGCTTATAGATGCTAAAAGCTAAAAGCTGTAATATGTAAGTTGTAACTGTATTCTCGCAAATCTCGAACCTAAGTAGGCTTCAAAATTAGTATTCAACCAAGCGTGAGAAACTACCAATCATAACTCAAGCACTGGATACCTAAATTACTAACATTATGTCGCCCACGAACTATTAGCATGGCTGCATGCGAAATGTATGAAAGGTGCCCTTGGGTACCTGGTTTGATGAATAAGCAAGCGGCATTACTTTCTAGTTCTGTTGAGGACATTCCTTCTTGGAATCCCTGTAAGTCCGAATTCTTTTCAGCTGTCTACAACTCACTGCAAGGCCTTCGAAAGGGAGGGTCAGCAGGTTCAAACAAAGCAGTGATAAGTTTTTATTAAAAAAAAAATTGTTTATTTATTTGTAATGCTTTTAAGCCTAAACTACTAAATCGATTTTTTTAATTCTTTCACCAATGGAAAGCATCATTATCAGCGAGTAACATAGACTATATTTTATCCCCGTATTCCCACGGGAACGGCAACTACGCGGGTGAAATCGCGGGTTGCAGCTAGTATGGTAAAGATCGAACTCCCGTAGTGTGTTGACCCTAACGAATACAGTGTAGACTTCTAAGTAATAAGGAAATAGAGCAAGATATTATCAATTATAAGTTCTGACTATATTTAAATCACAGTAAAAATAATTTCTCTACTTTCTTCGTATCAACTTGATAAAACTATTACCGCTAATCGAGCTGTCATTGTCAAAATGACAGTGACATTTTCCCACACTCCACCGGAAGTAGCTTTCATCGCTGTATGAAGTGAGAATACTAAAAGTAAGGATCATAAAATCGGTGACTGACTTGCCATGAAAATCACGTAGGTACAAATGAATGGGTTTGGTTTAAAATATTCAAAAGCTAAAACGTAAACTTAACAAATTAGACTATAACATGGAAACTGGCTGTAATTTGACTGTATGCATGTAATGTGCCTAAGGAGTCCCTGTGACACGTTATATACTCACGAATATGTTTACTTGTGTGTGTTAAATTTGACGTGTCCAAACGATACTTGAGATTTAAAGGAATAAATGAGTTTGAGTTTGAGTCAACTGAGTATGTGAACTTGTGATTGAACGAGCTGATGGTAAGTGGCAACCCGCGTCCATGACAACAGTAATGCGACTCAGAATAAAATTTGGATCTTACACTGAGTATCCATAGTATTCATCCTGCTCATGCTCATGATGATACGTCTCATGCGCATGTGATTTCACCGGCACCCACACCCTTCCACCGGAACACAGTAATGCGAGTACTGCTTGACGACAGATTCCAGGAGATATGACACTTTTGGCAAACATTAAATATGTACCACTTGAACTTAAGCGGTTTATTCTGGTAGCAGGCGTGCAAAACCCCACATAGAAGCTATACGTCTAATTAATGGTTTTCAAAGTTATCGGTTATTAAACACAAGTAGCAAATACTCCTTCGTAATTAACTCGCTTTGCTCTGGGATTTCCTCCAGAACCAATTATAACAAGATTTTTAATCTATGGAACGTGTACGCCGTATTTACTGGGAGTAATGAAGATGAGGGGCAAAAATGTATTACAGTATTTATATTTTTGGCAAGAATAGGTTTGACAGCATCACTACCCCCTGCTGAAAAGTGGACAAAGACCTATCTATCTCTATGGTATCTTCTAAAATATATATTTATTTATTTTTACAAGGGGAATGCCCACGCATGCCCCTTCCACACTCGGTATTGCGGAAGGGTTATGTCGGATTCGAACCGACTAAAACCCTTGGTGTTCCTTCTCACATCGAAGTGCTAGAGGCTGCAGGTACGAACATTCTTCCGTGGCATCTTCTAAAATACCTACCACAACTCAACATGGGCCTAATTCAAAAGACAAGGCGACAGATGGAAGGAATAAATTTGACATTTGTAATTGGATTATTGACTGACAGTTAGTTTCACAAAAGTGACCACTCTCTAAAAAGAGACAACGAGACTGTGCGGCCAATACCCCTCTCTTTTCTGCAAGCCTTTATCTATTGTCTATAGTCTACCTATATTATAAAGGAAAAAGTTTGTATTTTTTTTTTCTGTGAGTATGTGACGGAACGAGCCTGGTGGTAAATGGCACCCCCGCCCATACGACTCAGTATATTGTGATTGTATATATTTGTTCCTCCTTCACGCTCAAACGGCTCAACGGATTTGGGTGAAATTTGGTACCAGGATAGCTTATATCCTGGATTAACACATAGAAAACTGCGACTAACACCGCGGGCGCAGCTAGTAGACATACATAGAGAGAACTACTGGCCGCACAATCGCGTTGTCTCTCTCGTATTCGGTCTGTATTGACTTCAAAAATGAATAGGGAACGCTCAGTCCATTTTCTATGTCTATGGGTTCAACAGCATTATTTGCTCATACGAAGAATACGAGAATCAGACATTTTTCTTAAAAATATCTACCACATAACCACATTCGCTAGTTTCAAAAGCCACGCAAATGCCAACGCCCATTTTACGCGTATCCTTAAGACGTTCCTTCATGCGTATTAGTTTTCCTTTATTTTTAGTGCAGATTCTCATTATAACTGACTATAGGCCATTTTTCATGGTGTCCAGACGAATATGGTCCTAATCCAGGTCTTTTATGGTCCTGTCAAAAGGGTGTGGCGCGCTTGAAAGAGATTTACGATTGGTGTTTTTTTATGGACATAGTATTTTGTAAATCATGTGAGTATGGAAAATAAAAGAGGACTTTAAAATGTTTTTATTTATTTTTTGTTGGTTGGTCAATGTGAAGGAATTATGATGCGACCACGTCGCCGAAATGGTAATTAACGGTAGCCGAAGTAATGTAACAGAACATTTTTATTGTTAGACCAGCTGATGCCCACGACTTCGTCCGCGTAGTATTTAACAATTTTTACGCAGTTCCCTAAATCTTTTTTTATAAAAGTAGCCTAAGTTACTCCATATTACATCAGCTATCTGCCAATAAAAGTCCCATCAAAATCGGTCCAGCCGTTTCGGAGATTAGTCGCAATAATATCAACGTCAAAATACTTTTTTTCCATTGAATTCTTCAAAAAATACATTTAAGTCGTTTTTAAAATAAATAAACAAGATTAACCGTTCTTATTACTAAGTTTAGCACTTTTCAGACCCTTTCCGACCCTCCATGGGGAAGCAAGCAAGAAACCCCGAATGGAAGGATCACTATCTTTTTGCGACCTGTTTAGAAACAATGATCAAACCGACACACCGGTTTGTTTTTGTTATAAGTATAAGTGCATTTATTATTTTGACATTACTAACAAACACTTCAATTTTGTTTTGTATAGATGACCTTTTATTAAAGTCTATATTATATTTCCCTTTAAACCTTATTATTTAAGAAGATTGGCTATATGGGTCCAACCATTGCATGATAATGCGTTAAAGCGAATTTTATTTTTATTTATAAGCACGAGATACTCAAGAACTAGCTCAATATACCTCGAATTGAAAATTATATTTTGCTAAACTAAATTTAATGTTGCACTAAATTTTGAATATTGAGTGCCTATAAAATTAATATTCGAAGCGCTTCAGTGTTCGTAAAGTTATTATTACGTCTGACCTTCCAGACATACCTATATAATGATTAGGGTCCACAACTCGAAACAAAAGGCTACAAGTAATTTTTCGCGCAATTAGGGATGGCGCATTTGATAAAGATAGTTTTGGTGGTGACCCTATTATAACCAACTAGCGACCCGCCCCGGCTTCGCACGGTTAGTAAAGCATCGGTGTCGTATCAGAACTACCCGTGCGAAGCCGGGGTGACTTGCTAGTGTATTATACATATAAACCTTCCTCTTGAATCACACTATCTATTAAAAAAACCGCATCAAAATCCGTTGCGTAGTTTTAAAGATTTAAGCATACATAGGGACAGAGAAAGCGACTTTGTTTTATACTATGTAGTGTAATAGCACATAAAATTTAAAATTCTAATCTATTTATACTTATAATAAAACTCTAACAGGTCCGATTCTGTACATTGAATATATTGAAAGTATTTGTTTTTCCTTTTTTGTCTGCCTGGCCGCGCATCACGCCGAAACTACTGAATCATTTCAAATGATACTTGGCGTGAATTGAGATCATACTACGGGGTGGTAAACTGGATACGTTTTATCCCGAAATTCAGCATTGTTCTATTTCATTCATTCTTTTTTTGTTAGATAGGAGGTACTTTAAATATTTTCCCGTTAATATTTCATTTCATTTGGCATTTAATGGCCAATAATGTTTAAAATAAATTCAGTACGGTAACACGGTACGAAACCTTCTAGTCGGAATCGCACTTAGATGGTTATGTTTTGGGAATAATTAATTAAGAATTAAGAATTCATTCATTAAGAATCATTTGTCATATTCGTTCTTATTACGAATTAAAATTTACAATTAGGCCTGTATGCCATGTTCACGAACGTTTGATCTAATCAAATTATTTGCTAATTAACTATCATTTACGCTGATAAGTAGACCTTAAAATTTACCTGAACATCGAAATCAGGTATCATGGAAAACTGACGGGTGCACTATCCAAATAAATATTTTTCAACAATAGATTAAGCTGGACATTTTAAATAAGCTACGTGCAATATTTCAACGTTATAATCTAACAAATACAATGGATCCTATGCTGGCTTTTATCTGCTATAACCAAACGCATAAACTACGAGTCCTATTCAAACATGATCGAACAAAAACTCCAAACAATATAATTTATCCAGTGAAATAGTAATAAAACGCGGAATATTTCGAATCGTGACATCCCTGTTTCGATCCTAGCGAGTCAGTTCATAGAGGACACTGCCCCGACTGCAAAAGTATACAGCAATTCAACTTCAACACTACCCCCTTGCATTATAGTTCATTTCGGAGCGAAAAACACGTACAGTCAATCTGAAATGTTCAGTGCAAAATTTATGTTAGCATTTACGAATGATTTTATCCCAAACATTCAGGGTATATTTTAGCTTGGTTAGTTATGGTAGAAGTTTGTCATTACTGTTGGGTACTTGTTACTATGGGTTGTCGAACAAAAATGAACAAAGAATGTAATGTTCTTTCGACTATAAAGGACTGGGCATAGTAAAAATCGTGCTATGAAACATCGGCTGAGATACAGACGTAACTTAATACGTCTTTTAAATTTATTGCTATTAGACCTATAAAGTCTTAGTTATTTGTTTGATAATAATAGTTTTTTAAACCAGTGCAACGTTCAGACCAGTTAGGAATTAGCGATTGCGCAATGCATTAAGATTTTATTGGCCCATACACGAGGAAAAACTAGGTAATCTTATTTTTCATTTTTTTTTCATTTATTTATTTGACCCTTATAACATTTTACGTTACACAAGGCAAGTCATATAATAATAACAAAATCACATAAAAAAACAATAAATTCACAAATTAAATCTTAAAAAACATAAATTCAAAAATTAAAATTGATATGATTGATTATAAAATATTATCTTGATACAATTATTTTTGCCTAGGCCAGGCATCGAACTCAAGACCTTCACAAAGCTTACCTATCAACTTCCGCGATGAAGCTTTAAAATTAATCGGTTCTTGAAGTAAAAACTTTTTTAGGCGCGTTAGGCATTCTATGAATTGGGAAAAAAACTTGAACTCGCGAAATTGTTACCGTTACCGTTACCAACACCTCTGTATATTTGTATCTGTGGTGTAGTCTGCTTTTGTTTTCACTTCTGTCGGCACTCCCGGAGTGACACTGTTTTTTTTTTAATATGTCCTTGAATAGCCAGGTTTTTCGTTCTTTGCCCTGGGTCTCCTAGTAACAGGTATACCCTGGGTATCTGGTGCCTGGTACCAAGTATACCCTATTTCCAAGTCTGGTGCGAAAGGAAGAAAGGAACAGTAGCAGTAGAACTTGTGAAATAACAGACGCATGAAACATTGCATACTCATCTCAGACGGGCACAACCCGATGTGACTTGGGTCTTCTCATTATTAGAGTGACCCGCGTCATTAAATCCTTATATCCTTCGTATAATCCTTGGGCCTGTGGTAAATTTTTCTTTTTTTTTATTATTAGCAATAAAATAAAAATACAGCTTCTTTTACGAGGGGAGGTCAAAAAGTCCGCGGAATGGAAGTGTTGGGGATAATTTGATTTACCTGGTTCTCTCCAGGTACTCAATACAGGTATAAATACAAATTTTTAGACAAACCATTAACATTTTAGTTATCACTACTACACTACACTCGTACCTAAGTTACTCTGCGGTTGGCTACAAAATCATTAGCCTTACTCCTTAACAATATCATAGCTTTATTTAAACTCATAAAATTAAGACGTAATCACCTACCACGTTTGTAAAACAATAAAAACACGCGGCCTTTATTACCTTTTACTACCCTCATGAAAGGCTTGATTAATCGATACTAGACAGGTAATAAAGTACCTTTTTAGTGCCTAGGTACTTTTTAGACAGATAGGGTGTGGTACAAAATACACGTACAAAGACAGTTTATTAAAAAATATTCATAATAAACGCGTTAAAATGGATAAAAAAAAAGGATTGGGCAGTGGTAAATTAAAGCCCATCCACTCTCAATTATCGAGAGTAGGCCGGTGTCCCTACAGTGGGAACAATAGAGGTGTGGTACTCACGTTTCCCTGAGGATCGACGAGTTGAGCGTATTTCGGCGCCTTCGCTTTGCTCCCGTCCGCGAACACTCCGGCCAGTCGCAGCGGAGTACCGGGCCTCGCCGCTGCCCGCTCATACTGCGCCCCCACCCGACCGCTCTCTGTACAAAATCATTTTTTTTAATTTTTAAAACATCTATGTTGTGCAGTTTGTTTACAATGTGCATGAATCCATTGTTACTTCGAAATAAAAGTAAAATATATTCTTATTAACCGCGTCTCTCGTAGTACCCGCGGTTTTCCGGGATCAAAGTACCCAGCATTGAGTAACAAACATACACACACATACATACAAACTTTCATAACAGAAAATCCTCATAGATCCTCCCATTACGGGACCAACGAAAGACAACATGCTGAATCAGTCTAAAAACGACATAGCATCGAAATAGAAATATAATTTAATGCCAACTGTGGTTTAACAGAATAGTAAAAAATATTAGATAGTACGTATAGTAAACAAAAAAGTAACATAAAATACTCTGAAACAAAAATAATCTTACATAGTATCTTATTATGACATAGAAATAAAATAAAACAACAATGTAGTAACAACCTATTTGATAATATACTTGTAAAAATATCAATCATTAAAAAATTCTTGCAAGTTGTAAAAAACTTTAGATATTAACAGTTTCTTTTATTTATTTTCATACATAGCGCCAAAGATTTTCAATGACGTAACAACGAGCATTGTCCATCCACGCCTTAGTCCTGGCAACACCGGTACGATTATTACTGGTGATCCTTTCGACTCACACATACTCATTCACCGTGGTATTCAAGAACACTTGGTTATGTCAATTTTACATTTTCAATTTATTACCATTACTATATATTGTAGGTAGTTCTTGTAATATTATTTTGGAATAATTCATTTGACACAAATTACAAAAAGCATGTATAGTGTCAAAGAAATACTTAAAATTAATTGAATTCAAATATAATTAAAGAAAAGCTGATGTAAAGAGGCGTTGTTTAAGAAATATAGATTAAGATTACATAATTAATACATAATTAATAGATTAAGATTACATTAACATTTCAACCATACAATGTATAATTGAAATTTCAATTTATTTGCCTTTGCCACTATACTTTTATTACTACACTACACAATACACTACACTATACTTTTTAAGTAAAGCTAACTTGAATCGCTTACACTAGGACCCCGCCTCAAGGGTTGGGATGAGTTTATCCATAAACGAGAGAGACGCCACAGATTGCAAAGTGGGCTCACGATAAGACCGCCCGTTAGTCGCAGTTAATGTTTTATTTTACGGCTTTTCTACACTATCTAGCGATGGCTTGAGACGAGTTGGCCAGACACGCAGATATTTAGTTTTTTTATGAGGCAGGTGACAGGAATGTTCGCAAGATACGCGGAAATCAGAGACATACTTGCAACATGTACCGAAACATGTATCGGAACATGTTTCGCAACATGTCTCGCAACATGTCTCGCAACATGTATCGCAATATGTATCGCAACATGTCTCGCAACATGTATCAAAACAGGTCGCCTCCTCCCCCCCAGGACTCGGATTAGCCTTACAGTACAGAACTAGTATGCCCATGCCCCCTAGATTTAGATGCACCGTATGTTAAGTACCAGGAGACTAGTGCCAATTGGTGATATGCTTACCTGAAGTAGGTCTCGCCCTATATGCGGAGATGGCCCGCGGCGACACGAGGGCGAAGGCCCGCGCCCTCAGCAGCGCCGCGATAGAGCCCCGGGGTGACGCCAGCGCCCCCCCACGACATCCACACGCAGAAAACCAACCTGCAAAAATGGAAATGTTGTTAACAAAGTTGATTGGTTTGGTGGTTGAAAAATGCAAAAATTCTTCATGGTCTCTTCCCAAATAATAAATTAATGGGTTAACTCTTTAAAATATAAGTTTAAAGTTATTTTTAAGAGTTAACTCCAGTTTAAGAGTTATCCATTAATGTCAAACTTTTTACCCAAGATTTATTCTTGGGTTTCCGTACCTAAAAGCAATGGGTAACCGGTTATCTGTCGTATTTTTTAAGTTTAATTCCATCCAAATGTTTACTGGAAGAAATCCACCCGTTTTAGCATAGTATTTTATTAATCTACCGTCTAAGAATATTATTCTAATATACAATAAAAAATATTTTGTTCATTCAAGGAGCTCCTGTGATACGATATGCTCACTCATGTAAAATTTGATCTGTCCAAACGATACTTAAGATATAAAGAAATTAAGTTTGTGTTCACTTTACTGGTACGCGTATCTGCCATTTTATTATTATCAAGACAAAAACTTGCCTCGTATAATCAAACTAACGTTTCATATCCAAAAATGGAGTCATAAAAACTAAGACAAACCGTAATTTATTAATTATGCCCCGTACAACAGTTTATTTCCAGCGAGAAACGTTTTTTCTTGACATTTGATATTGTCCTTCAAAGGGTGTAATTACTTAAAGGTCGTTAGGAGTTACTTTCTTTTTATTCATTCAGTAAAAATAAGAATAATAAATAAGAAATTTATTTACCATACAAAAACATGTTTATAGTTCTACAATCAATGGCCTAAAAATATTAAGAAACATTTGCTAACATTTTTAGGTTTCCGTACCGAAAAAAAAACCGACTTTATTCTTTATTCCCTTAATAAGTGATGGAACGAGCCCACCTGGTGGTAAGTGGCGACCCCCGCCCATGACAACAGTAATGCGACTCAGTATAACATTTGGATCTCACACTGAGTTGCACTAATTCTGCTGCGTCCATCACCCGAGACGGGGCTGATATGTCTCATAGGCATGTGATTTCACCGGCACCCACACCCTTCCACCGGAACACAGTAATGCGAGCACTACTGCTTGGCGGTAGATTCAAGGTATAGTGGAGGGGTCTTAGGGGTACTAACCCCGAAGAGCGTAAAATAAGTAAATGAAAATATTTAAGTGTGTTTCGACATCAGTTGAATGTGAAGTTTATTCAATCAATTTATTGAATCATGAAGTTGGGTGGCAGTGCTTTCAAAGTGAGGTATAGAGATTGAAATTAGTTAGTAAATATCTGTACACACCTCCCCCCCACCCTCTTGGATATATGTAAGTAAGTATGTGTATTATCGATATAACTCAGAACGTTTAAGCATGATAATAACTTGCATATATAACTTGGAATGCATTATAATCATAAAGTAGGCTTTGTATTAAATGATGTTGTTCATTAGTAATTAATTAACTATTTGACACACAGGTGTTAAATTATTACGAAACAAGGGATGAGTTCCAAGTGAACATTCTTGTCTAGCGAGAGTGTATACGTCAAAAAAAGCAATTAAGCAAAATCAATTAAAATAATATTTAGTGATTCATGAAATGGGAGTGATGATTAGTGATTCATGAAATGGGAGTGGTTTTATTCATTGAGAAGTCAAAGTCAAAGTCAAAGTCAAATTCATTTATTCCTTTAGATCTCAAGTATCATTTGGACACGTCAAATTTTACACATGCATGTACACATATTCGTGAGCATATAACGTGTCATAGGAACTCCCAGGCACATTACATGCACACAGATATGTCAAATTACAGTCAGTTTTCATGTTTAAGCTTATCTTATTTGTTAAGTTTACGTCTGTTCCAACCCTAACCGACCAACCCGAGGGGAAGAAACAGACAAGAAACCCCTCGGAGACAGTACTACATATTCGCGAATATGGTCCTGCGTCTAGAGTGGAGCAAATTCATTCCCAAGCCTTTTTGTCATCTAGGTAATCTGATATTTTATAGTAAGCTTTTGCGACATAACATAATTATTTCATGACTGACCACCCACTCAGTTGATAGTAGCTCTGCCTTCTGAGCTGTTGGTCGCGGGATCAATTCTCACCCAGGACAAAAACAATTGTGACGTACGTTGATGTGTGTACAGAACAAACTGGGTGTTTATGTATTATGCCTACCACCCTCTATTGTTCGCACTGCAGGGACACCGATAATTGAGAGTGAATGGGCTTTGATCTACCTCGGGAGCCCAATCCGGATTGGTAGATGTCACATGTCTTCGAATTTCTGGTTCTAAGACATGCCGGTTTCCTCACGATGTTTCCCTTCACCGTTTCGAGAACGTGGTATTGCGCACATAAATTTTCAAGTGAAAACAACTCATTGGTGCACGTGTGGTTTTGAACCAGCAATCTTCAGATTGAAAGTCGACGTCTGTGCCCCTGGGCCATCACGCTCTCTATGTATTATACTATGTTAAAAAAACTATTATAGTATTATTATTCCTTGAGTTATCTTGTTAACATAGTGCTTAGTTTGGGGCTAAATGCGTTGTAAAATATTAATGTATTTTTTTTATACAATGATAAGTACAATAATTCAAATAGGTTTGCTTAAAACTGTTCTGTCGGGGATAATTTTATGTCTAACACGATTTATCATTTTGCAGTAACACGCATTTATGTCCCGTAGTTTATGAGAGCGTGGTGGACTAGGGAGAGCGTGGTGGACTAGGGGCATAGACGCCGACTTTCAATCTGAAGGTTGGTGGTTCAAACCCACACGTGCACCCATGAGTTTTTTCACTTCAAAAAAATTATGTGCGCAATACCACGTTCTCAAAACGGTGACGGAAAACATCGTGAGGAAACCGGCATGTCTTAGAACCAAAAATTCGACGACATGTGACATTACCAATCCGGATTGGGCTCCCGTGGTAGATCAGAGCCCATTCACTCTCAATTATCGAGAGTAGGCCGGTGTCCCTGCAATGGGAACATTAGAGGCTGGTACGGAGTTTATGACACCATACTCAAAAGGTATTCTCGGTAATTTTCATTTTTGAAAATTAGTTGTAACTGCAATTTTCTTTATACTAGCCAGTTCCTGCAACTCGTGAATGGGTTGTAATTAAATGTCTTTTTATTTAAAGGCTATCATCGACCAAAGCAGAGCTTTTGATGTTCTATATTGTCTAGAAAGAGCTTTTTACGGTTCTCATTGTGTTCTTATAGCTTCCCGTTCATCTGTATTTTAGATATGACTGGACTCATAGCTTAGTTGGTAGTCTTGGGTTCGTTCCCACCCAGGTTAATTTGTGTCAACACTTTTCTCTATCACTATTACTATCTACTCGCACTGCCGGGCGTTCCATGGGTCAACTTTTTTTTGTATTCCTTAAAAAAAAGTTTCAGCATCTTTTTACCTGATATGAGCACTTTTTCTATATTATATTTATTTATTTATTTCGCGTATCTGAGAAACCGCTTCGCTTCGGATGACATTTTGTGTTTAGATATGGTTTTGCTGTTACATGAAAAATAACTGTTATTGTACAGAAAACAGGAAAACCCTCCGTCGTTCCGTCACTAATTCACATTAAAAAAAAAAAAAAAAAATTGTACTTCTAGTAAAAACTATTTTTTTTACAAAAAAAAAATCCTTTTTCACAATAAAAACCTAGAGAAGCACGACCACCCAGGTACTTGTCATTAAAACACTATCTACTCGTATGGGAGAGATATGTTACCTTAAAACACTTTGTTGGTTAATGGCCTTAAGCAATGGGAGCTTCCCAAGCTGATGCAACAAGTATTTCTTAATTCAATTAAAAACTTGTTGCAAAATTGTATAATAGTAAAACACTTGTTTTTCTAAGAAAATCCGCATTGCAGACGCTACTTAAATAATAAGGATTTTACTCTCAGCAATTTGCTAAGTTAATTTATCCATGTCATTATTTCATTCTTGAGGCGTATTTGAATCCTCTGTCACACACAAACATTTTTTATGGGACTTAAGAGACGGGATGGGGTGCCGGCTCACCTTATGTTATGTGATTACCGCCGCCCATAAACAACAGCAAATGTTGTGTGCGTAGTATAAAATCCTATAGACATATTTTAATACAAATAATAAAATAAATACAGGAATGGCATTCTGGTATTCTTGTATTTTTGTACAATAATAAGTGAGTTATTCAAAAATCGAAAAATTTAAATTTTCCCTCTTATTCCTTTATTTTCCACCCTTAGAAGCGATATTATGTAAATAAATTTCTATGGAACCTCAAGGAAGGACCACTGATAAAAAAAAAACAGTGAGGTCCTTTTTTGAAGTCGGTTAAATGGCAAGAAATTTCAACACCTCTGCAATGGCTAGACAATACTACTGTTCTACTTGAAAATTGCATCATATCATAAACGTATAATACATATAAATACCTGTCAACGTGAAATCAGATAGTACCGTTTTAATAACAGGTTTATCTTTGTTATTTCGTAACGATAAACTGTTATTAACGATAACAGTTATTCTTCATGTAACGCAATTTTGTTGTGCGATCTCAATTACATTTTATTAGGCAATGTTCACGGCGGTCAATGTTTGGATGGGTGTGTGACATTGAATGCCAATTTTATTCCCGAAACCTTCAACTTTTGGGATATAACCACAGCACGAGATACACCCTAATATACGTATGGGGAGACTATCACGTCACCCGAGACGGGGGTGTGACGTTTCATGCGCCTGTGTAATTTCTCCGTCACCCCACACCCTTACACCGGAACACACGCCCTACGGTCAACGTGACATCGCGAAATCGAGAACACTCGAAGACCTCAACTCAAGCTAAACTCTACAAGCTGCAACCAAGCTCCATCTTCATTCCAAGCGCACATATCTGAAATTCATTTAGTAGTACAACTTACCTTGCGGATATTTTGATTAGCTTTTCGACACCCTTTTCTGAAAGTATACAGCTGAATTTCACTGGACGCTTTTTGCTTAACCTGCTGACTGTACTCTAGAGATTTAGAATGAATTACAGCCTTATATAACTCAAGTTAACATATGCTCTGCAAGCTGCAACCAAGATCCATCTTTCATCATCAGATGCAAGCGCACATAATATCTGAAATGCATTTAATAGAACAACTTACCTTGCGGTATTTTAAGTAGTTTTCCAACGCCCTTATTCTAAAGGTATACAGCTGAATTGCACTGGAAAATGCGACACAGTTTTTACTTATGCATTATCCAGTCTCATTTAATTTGTAAACACATTTACATGCGGTCAATAAATAAACAATTAAAAAAAACTTTTTGCTTAACCTGCTAACTGTACTCTAGAGATTTGGAATGAATTGCAACCTTATAATGAACATTATAAAGTTCAGTATTATATGGGAATGACAAGCAGTCGTCCTTGGATAGGTCGCAATATGCCATCCACTTTTTTGATCAGTAAATGGTTCAACGTATACCCGGTTTCTGAACTGAAATACTCTATACTTAATGTAAGTATAGAGTAATTTGGTTCAGAGACTCGTTTTATGATCGCTTGAGTGAGGTCTCTAATATCAATCTATACTTCATGATGAGCTTTAATTCCTAGGTTCAAAAAAGGCACTCATTAACCACTTAATTAAAACACCACCACCAAAACTACAACCACAACCACTACAAAACAGACACAAAAAACGCCATTAAAAATTATTTGGTATTCTCAAATCATCAAAACCCTTTTTTATACAACGAAAGTGACGGGTCAAGCTGGAGGTCCACCTGATGTTAAGTGGTTACTGTCATCCATAAATATATAGAAGTCGAATAAAGTAATCTGCGTTCGATACTATACTCAATACTCATTCGGCCTTAGGAACACTACGGAACACTTCGTTTTGTCAAAAATGATGGCTTACATAGCATAAAAAATAACAAGAAATAAGAAACTAGAAACAGACATGACAAATAACATGGTTTAACATTAAACTTACAATAATATAATTTTAAATGTCATAATAATTAAATTGAATAGGTAAAATGTTAACTATAGTTGCTGTATAGGGGCATTGTCAAATAATAATAATTAAATACATATACATATCTATATCTATTAAATACATATCTATATATATATATATATATATATATTATTGTAATTATAAAATAATGATGTCATGTCATAGACGCCGCCCCAGGGGCATAGACGCCGACTTTCAATCTGAAGGTCGCTGGTTCAAACCCACACGTCCACCAATGAGTTTTTCACTTGAAAAATTTATGTGCGCAATACCACGTTCTCGAAACGGTGAAGGAAAACATCGTGAGGAAACCGGCATGTCTTAGAACCATAAATTCGAAGACATGTGACATCTACCAATCTGGATTGGGGTCCCGTGGTAGATCAAAGCCCATTCACTCTCAATTATCGAGAGTAGGCCGGTGTCCCTGCAGTGGGAACATTACAGGCTGGTGCGAATGTCATGTCATACAATGTCATTGTGGCTCATCCGTTAAGATCTCTGACCCTCTGTGGTAAAAGCATTCTAAAGCTAAACAAAGCTGCATTGAGAAATATCTTTTATTGACACAAATTCTCACTGTGTACTCATTGTGCTGCATTCGGTTAGCACTCGAGAATTCGTTGCTATTGACATATCTACAGTGAGATGAGTTGAGTAGTGAATTATCTAAGTAAAAAGAACGTGATCTTGTAGAATACACGCAAAGTATTATATATGCGTGTATTCATCACCTAATAGTCATAATAGTATTTTATTGGTAAATTAAATATTACAGGTCAACATTTTATCGTATTAAATTACTTTATAATTAATGAAATTTAAATAAAAATTAATAACAATAATTACATTACATTTCTTTGCGCGGAACATTAATTTTCTTTTCTTTTTCTGCAATGAATGTAGCCTAAGTTACTCCTATAACAACAGATATCTACCAGTGAACGACCCGCCAAACTCAGTCCAGCTGTTTCGGAGAGTAGCCATAACAAACAGACAGGCAGAATGACAAAAATAAAAAATAAATGATTCTTTGTTATATTATTATATAATTACCCTATTTAATACTTACAAAATTATTTAGCAAAAAGATGACATTTTGACATTACAAACAGACACTTTTATTTCATTTATGTGTATTAATTATTATTTGGATATAGATTAAAGTGACGTTTCCAAGTGTTTTTTTTTTAATTTGAGGGGTATAAAAAATGACTGACACTGTGGACCTGGTCACAAAATTATTCAACCATATTTGTTACGCAGCGGCCTACTTAGGCTTTGACGATTCGAATCTAAAATTTCCAAATAAACAAGTTGTTTAAACAACATAATATTTCTTGTTATTAACAATCCATTTCGACTGTCAAACAAAAAGATTACTATTAAGTTGTATAATCAAAGTGAGGTCATTGCCATCACAAAAACCTGCTAGTCAAAATCCAAGCGAAAACATTCTTATAAATATTCAAATCCAATACTTACATCAGAAAGCATAGATTAACATAATTTCATTCACATCAGAACAAATATGTTACGTCACCGTATTATAAATATCGTTGAAAACATAATGTCACTTCCTAAACTTTGACACCGTTTCATAATCTACTAGCGACCCGCCCCGGCTTCGCACGGTTAGTAAAGCATCAGTGTCGTATCAGAAACTACCCGTGCGAAGCCGGGGTGAATTGCTAGTGTATTATATAATACATATAAACATTCCTCTTGAATCACTCTATCTATTAAAAAAAACCGCATCAAAATCCGTTGCGTAGTTTTAAAGATTTAAGCATACATAGGGATATAGGGACAGAGAAAGCGACTTTGTTTTGTATAATACTATGTAGTGATAATGTGGTGAAACTGGATTATCATAATAAAACACACATTGTTTCTACCTATGTCCGTTATAGACTTTGAAACTTTTTTTATATAAGTATATATTTTGAAACGTTATAGATTTTGAAACTTTTATCTTGTGTTTCTGTGTTTGTCCATGCCATCTGCGACACAGGGAATCCTAGTGCAGAGGTATGAGTGTGTACACGTTTAAAAAAAAGGTTTTTAAAAATAACTATCCAATTGATGTGCCCCAATTCGGTCTCATTAGAAGGCAATAATGCGAAGATGGTTTTGGACCACTATAACAATGCATTAAGCACAAAATGTATTTCTTTTTTTAGCGAAGTAGCACACGCCGGGCTAGGTTCACCCATCGCTTCGAAGGCAGGTTTATAACCTACTAAGCTGCGGAGCCGTCTGCCTGTTGTCACACTAATAACAGTAGATTAACAATCAAGTTCCACAAAAATTTACGAGATGGCGCTGTATTCAATTTTCAACATAGTTAACTATATATATATATATATATATATATATATATATATATATATATATATTGTTTTTTGTACAATATATTATGCGTTTTTACTAGAAATACAATACAACAGGTAAATTAATATAGCAAAAACCTATCTAAACACAAAATTTCATCCAAATCGTTGGAGATCTGAGATACCGTTTCGGAGATAATGAAATACATATACAGGAATTGCTCGTTTAAAGGTACTAAACAGATATAGGGGAAAGTTTGTATGGATATGTTTTTATGTTTTTTACTCCGTCACGCTCAAACGGCTCAACGGATTTGGATGAAATTTGGTACCAGGATCTTGGATTAACACAGGCTACAGATCTCGTAAAACCACGGGTAACACCGCGGGGAGCAGCTAGTATATTACAATACGAGTATGTTACACAACCTTTTATGGATCGTTAATCAATAACTATTGAACTGGGAACTCCTTGATTAATCTCAGATAGTCACATGGTTTCGTAACTCGCTGAAATTGCCTACAAAGCTACAATATGATCACACCAAAATGCGTGTTGGGTTGAAAAAGGCATAATCCTAACATTTAAGACTAGCTAAACTCTTTTTGGGGGGGATCCAGTTGCTTGCGTCTGTCTGGAGGTAGGTACCCTTTGAATCCCTACATATACCCCCTGGGTGGTGACAAAGCAGCAGCAAAACGTAGCTGTAGAACTTGTGCAAAGTTCGCCCGGAGAAACCTTCACTCCTGGTAACCTGCCGCCAAGCAATGGTGCACTCGCGTTGCTGTGTTCTAGCGGAAGGGTATGGGAGCCGGTGAAATCACTTGCGAATGAAACGTACTCTCCGTCTCGGGTGACGGGCGCAACGAGGTGTGACCTGAGTCATTTATTCTTTTTTTTAGTATTTTTTGTTATAGCAGCAATAGAAATACATCATCTGTGAAAATTTCAACACTATCACGGATCATGAGATGCAGACTGGTGACAGACGGACAGCGGAGTCTTAATAATAGGGTCCGTTTTACCCTTTGGCTACGGAACCTTAAAAATGCAACCGAGTTATAACTTCCTTTGGAAGTCCTTTGAAAAAGATTTTAGATAATTAAAACTTGAGTTCTTTTTCTATGGGCACAGTTTAGGGACCGTGTGTTCTATATACCATGCCTCATCTATGACGGGCACAAAATGCATTCGTGCGTAAATAAGTTCCAGATAATATCCATATTACATAGTCTGTGGGTACAAACAATGATTGAACACAATAGGACCATCTGTAATCATTACTCGCACCAACCTATGATGATGATAAGCTTGTTTGACTGGCAGATGGTTTGTACTCGATGGCGTAGTGTACCGACTCCAGGATCGCGGGTTTGTGTACATCTATATAAATAAAAGTAAAATGACGTTCCCACTTTAATAAACGGATCGACATATAAATTAAACACACTTAGTCCAATTCCTGCACTAGGATTCTTTGTCGCCGGTGGCATGGACAAACACAAAGTCTGGCCCAACAAAAATTTCATACTTTCAAGCCACCTAAGGCTTTTTTGATAAGAGCTAAACTCAAAAACATTTTTTTACTCTCTAGCGTGTGATATGAATACTAACTACGTAATCTGTGGAAAGTAGAACTCGTAGATAAACGTTTAACGTTTTATAAACTTTTACTCACTCATACCTTCATACGGATTGATAAACTCCCCCGGAAGTCGCTTGGAAATTGTCAATTACGTACTGCTAACTGTGTTAATGACGAAACCCAGACTTCTTGTGTTCCCAAGATAAATAAATGATATGCATATGAATGAATATCTCATAGAAATGAGAAACGAGTAAATATTTATCCATGGAATCTCAGAATGGCCATCCCGTTCTCTAGTTTAACCACAGGTTAAATAATGGTTTGGCCTTTAAATATGCACACATTTCGAAAAAGGCTCGCTGGCACGCCGCTATCTCAGAAGCCTAGATATTAAGCGGCCACTCGCTTAGCCAACATCTTTGGCCAGCCAGAATACAGATACTCAAAGTTTTAATCATAATTAAATATAAACCAGTGGCGTAGTTTGCCCTAGACGGGCCCTCTATCAAAATTGGTCAAGGGCGGCCCTTTTACCGGACTGCGCTGAAGATTAAATTGAGGATAAATATTTTTAACATAAGAAACAATAATAATTCCCAATAATCTCACATAAATTACCATTAATTTTATATGAAAAGGCAAATAAATTATTATTTATTATAAAACAGTGGCGAAGCTTTTTATGTGAATACGGGCCCACCTGATGGTAAGTGGTGACCCTCGCCCATGACAACAATAATACGTGTGACTCAGTATGAGATCCAAATCTTTACTGAGTCACATTCATCCTGCTGCGTCCATCACCCGAGACAGGGATGATATGTCTCATGCGCATGTGATTTCACCGGCACACCCTTCCACCGGAGTACAGTAATGCTTGAACAAACTACTGCTTGGCGGCAGATTGCAGATGTGATGGCAGTACCTCACCGGAGGAACTTGGCACAAGTTCTACTGCTGCATTTTGTTGCTCCTTTAATACCACCCACGTGGATTTTCATTACCTACCTATTTGGTCGAAAAAGACAGTATCTTTTAAAATGCTGTGTCATGTATTTCTCTCTCTCTTCCGTAAATAAGCCAGTTTACATGTTGTCTTCTAATTGCTATGTCCCGGTGAATGCAATGCTAGTGTCATACCCGTCGTACATACCCGTCTCGTTCACTCTCAATTATCGAGAGTAGGCCGGTGTCCCTGCAGTGGGAACATCAGAGGCTGGTACGGATACCCGTCTCGGGTGACAGGCGCAGCGGGGTGCGAGCCTTCCACTCGTCCCGTGAATAAAAATAATTTAAAAAAAAAATTAAGTTGCAAAAGCAAAACCCGAACTTGTAAACATTTTTTTTATTGCAGTTCTTATAGTTATCTGGTATTTTTCAATACAACGTGCAATTAACGAACAAAAAGGAGTGGTTTTTAATTAGTCTAAGTAGATAAAGTCCTAGGAATCAAAATTAAAATAATCCTTTGTAAAAGTATCTATATAACTTGCTACTGTATACAGAAGTAATAAAATCCGACCCCAATAAAGTGAGCTATTTATATATAATACTGAGCTATTTGAAGAAAGCACAAATAATTGCGATGACGGAAATCGAAACCTGGACAAATCCGAACAACGATTGTAATACCATAAACATATCAACGTTGAAAGTTTGAGTACCACTGTTATTTAACAAATAAAGCACGAATAAAGTGTCCCACTATTGTGAGCTCTACACGGTAGATTATAGGGTTCCAATTGGGGTATGCTAGATCTAGTTTTAGAGAAAGCCTGATGTACTGTTCCGAAGCATTGATAAGTGAGGTTCCTGGATGCAAATTATTATCAACATTTTGACCTGGCGAAGTGGGCGTGGGTCGTAGGGTTGTCGACTAACGCACGCGATGGTTTTTGGCGTATCTTACAAGTGTAATTATTTAGTCTACTGACTTCAATTCTCAATTCAGCTGTTTCGTTTTCTTTTGTTTTTTTGTTACGTGGTGTATTCGTTAATTGTGGACAGATATGATTTTTTTTTGTTTGATAACGCCTCCGAGTTAATCGCATTGAATCACCCCTAGACGTAAAATAGAAAATGAAAGTATCGCAAGTTATATTATTCAATTTTTAAATCTATCACGTGTGTTAACTCTATAATTTTACTTGTTCTCCTTTGTAGCCAACTCTATTGTCAGAGTTTTCAAGCCACCTGGAGGCTCCCAATATGTCTGAGGGCACGTTAACATATCGTTCCCGGTTATTCTAGTCGATAAGCATCTTAATGTAAGCCTTAGATTTGAAAGCTATTTGACACTAGAGTTGGGTACAAAGGAGGATAAGAAATATGAGTATACATAGTGAGTATACAGTTCATTCCCTCGAAAAGAACGCACTAGCATTACAGTGGCAACCCTATCCCATTGTATAATCCTTATTTATAGTGCCATATTCGTGGTTTTGTGCCGCAATTTTGTATTGTTATGAGGAAAGCTTATCGGGAATGCCGTTATCATGAGATGTAGCTCTGTCTCTTGCATAATGTCGCAAGCCGGTGTCAGGTTCGTAACCCGTAGGAGTGGGTTCACACGATTCCTCGTCCGATTGTCGTCTGGCTAATCGTTTTATCTTGATACTCTACGATTTGCGTCTCTTCAACTCCAAAAAATCAAATCAATAAAATCGTTTATTTCCAAAAACATATTAATACATTATGGTTGTAACAACTTTATCTTCCCGATACGACATGGGTAGGTTAAAGCAAAATGTAAAAAAATATCTGCAGGGTAGGCAACGCACCGGCAACGACTGATGTTCCAGTTGTCAATAGGCGATGGTGACCACTTACCATCAGGAGGACCATAAGCCTGTTTGCCTATTAATAACATAAAAAAAGTATACAAAAAAATGCATATTTTGAACTACATATCTTAAAATATAAAAATGTAATCATTCCTCTTTATAATACTTTTAGTTTAGATTTAGATAAATTCAATTAAATTTTATGCAAGCAGAGTTCTTCATGGAGAAATAATTCGGATCAGGTTCAGAGCACCTACGAGTATCAACCGAGGCATCGCATCAAACTACCCATCATTGTGTTACGCAAGTTGCGCGTGCGCATTTGATTGAGCGATTGGACACGCAGCAGTGGGTCATACCCGAGGGCACACAAGGCTATTGATTGAAGTGCTATCGTTCTCAAAAATAATCTATAAATACCTACATATAATAAAATGGTAACAAAAACTATAAATATGATGTTTTTGCAAAAACTTCTGGACAGAAGATAACGATGGTTTTCTAGAAAAAAAATTGTCGATGGTTTTGTTTTTTTGTCGTTCTGTTTGTTTGATTGGGTTCCACGTAAAAACTACTCAACGGATATTGACAAAAATGAAATCAGATAGCTTATCAGATGGCTAGAAGGTCCAACTAAGGATGTTGGATACATTAATATCTAGATTTATTTCGAAATATGCAACCTTCATGTTGTGCAAATAAAGTGATTAATTTTATTTCACCGTAGAAACTTAAACTTACTCTTGGTTTCGTTGAATTTACATATAAATACAAATAAACAATATATATTTACACCCCCATACCCCTGCACTAAGATTCCCTGTGTCGCCGATGGCATGGCCTTGTGTCCATTTCTTGTGTTTATGAACACAAACACTAGACAAACCCGAGAACAAACTTTATGCCCACCACCCAAAGTGTGCCACGGTCGAGAATCGAACCCGGGACCCCTCGCTTCGAAGGGAGGGCTACTACCAACTAAGCCACGGAGCCGTCAATGATTGTTTTTTTAGGTTTCAGAATGGGGGGGCATTCTGAAACCTGGTCCGCCCCTGGTATCACAGATTTACTCATCCGTGTATCACCTAGATATAGTTACTTGAAGCTTATACCACAGATTAAGTAAATTGTCACATAAACAAGTTTAATGCATAAGTGCTGCCGTCAATCGAGCGTAGCGCTCGCGTGTCGAATCGCGGTGATCGGGTCGTGCGCTTGCGCAACGTATTGTGTGCGCAACAGTTATGTTATTGTTGTTTACATATATGTACTTGAAAACAGAAGCTAATACTGTTGGTGTTTTCGATCGACGTGATGATCTTCGCATTAGCTTGGGTGAAATACTGCAGTAGGTTATGAGGTGTAGTGTTATCGGGTTCTGTATTCAGTACTTATAGGACTCCAAAGACTTGGAAGTCCTACTGACATACGGAATATATGGAGTTCGCTGCTTGGACGGAACCGGACATGATACTGTGAACGAAATGTCAGTTGCTTAGAGGTGACTGGACGTAGGTATCACACAGCACCATCTAACCCCAAAGAAAGCATAACTTTTACTATAGGAACCAGATTACTGATAGAATTCAATATGTAGTACATTATATGTAAATACATACATATAATACGAGTACATACCCCCTGGGTGGTGCTAAAGGAGCAACAAAAAGTAGCAGTAGAACTTGTGCCAAGTTCGTCCGGAGAGGTACTGCCACCACATCTGGAATCTGCCGCCAAGCAGTAGTGGTTGCATTACTGTGTTCCGGTGGAAGGGTGTGGCTGCCGGTGAAATCACATGCGCATGAGACGTATCATCCCCGTCTCGGGTGATGGACGCAGCAGGATGAATGCGACTCAGTAAAGATTTGGATCTCATACTGAGTCGCACGCATTACTGTTGTCATGGGCGAGGATCACCACTTACCATCAGGTGGACCCTCAGCTCGTTCCGTCAAACATTCACAAAAAAAAAAACATATTGTCACCTAGACATATACCAAACATTTATTTTTATTTCTACAAGGTTTTATAGAAAATTAATAAATTTTTGATAAAACCTTGTGTAAAATAATAAGGGATTCACGCGATAAAACCTTCAGATGCAAAAATAAACAAGTGTTTGATTTACCCCACACCATATTAAGTCCTTCAAGTATTTATAAAAAGCTACCCGACGTGCAATTTACTAATGAAGAAAAAAAGTAGCTTAGCAAAAATTCAGGTACGTTTCTGCTTTCATACAAACCTGTACAATGAAAATTACGAATGTAACAAAAAAACACCCAAATCGAAGTGCTCAATTGATTATTATTTATAAAGATTACAATGAATTCCACATTGGTACTGAACAACAAATAAATTTACCCAAATATAGGACTCGCCCACAGCATGTTCAGATTGGTTGTACAATCCATAGCAATACAATAAAGAATGTTAAGAGAAATATGTTTTTAGAACAAAAACATTTCGCGACGCACTCGATTTTACGATTGTGTTCGATACCAATTCGATAGCATTTATTACTTTTTTAGCATATTTTTTTTTCCATGTTGGATGCCTTCGGGCGCTTTAAAAACTCTGACATTTGATGAGATAGATACTTAAACGTTTACACACTCATACCTCTGCACTAGGATTCCCTGTGTCGCAGATGGCAAGGACAAACACAAAAACACAAGACAAACGCCCAAGACCCGAGAACAAACTTCATGCTCACCGCACAAAGTGTGCCCCGGCCGGGAATCGAACCCGGGACCCCTCGCTTCGAAGGCAGGGCTACTACCACTAAACCAAGGAGCCGTATACTAACTCACACGAAAGACGAAAAAGTTTCCAAAACATCTATACAAATAAATAAAATTGAAGCATCTGTTTGTAATGTCAAAATAACAGCTTTTAACTAAATGCAAAATTTTTGTCTGTATTTTTTTCCGGCTAATCTCCGAAACGGCTCAGTAGGCCGCGGGTTCGATTCCCACCCAGGACAAGCATTTATGTACGAACATAAATGTTTGTTCTGTGTTTGGGTGTTAATATGTATTATAACTAAGTATTAAAAAAAAGCTATACTTATGTATTCTATCAGTTATCTAGTTCCCATATAAGCTATATTTAGTTTGGGGCCAGATGGCGCTGTGTGAAATATGTCCAAGAATATCTATTAATTTATTATTATTATTTATTAATATTTTACCAAACAAACGACTATTCCAAAATCACTCCAGTTATTTGGAAATTCTGACCCCTCTGACATCAGCTCGCGCCATATTGCATAAGAGTTCGACATATTTTCACCCACGCGTAAATATTATCGCTATTGTCTCGGCCGATGAATATTAACAAAACAGCTATTTGTAATATCTATAAGACTTTTTTATTGTTTGTAAAAGGCAGATGGTGCACCTGATATCGATCAACAGTTACCACAGAGTAAATATGTACTACAAGATGATCTAATGATATATCTGATGTAATAATTGAGCTTCACAAATACACAGCTACGAGTATGTACACCGTCTTTCTTACTAAAGAACTTCTTCTTATTAAAGACTTCTTACTTCTTATTAAAGAAAAATAACCAGATATTACGGCTCCGTGGCTTAGTTGGTGGTAGCCCTGCCTTCGAAGCGAGGGGTCCCGGGTTCGATTCCCGGCCGGGGCATACTTTGTGTGGTGAGCATGAAGTTTGTTCTCGGGTCTTGGGTGTTTGTCTTGTGTTTCTGTGTTTGTCCATGCCATCTGCGACACAGGGAATCCTAGTGCAGAGGTATGAGTGTGTAAACGTTTAAACGTTTTTTTAAGAGGTAGAATATGAAACACAGTATAACTCATTTGGGATCCTATAGGTTCATAATCAAAATGCTGTATCAATTCAATTCTTGTGTGCAAAATATCGTCGGTTCATTGCCATTTTGAGTGGTGGAGCAAAAGTTACCAAATCAAAGCCAAATATGGGAAATTATTCTGTTTGGGAAACTTCTTACAATCATGTATTCCCTTTACCAGATTCAAGATTACACTATATAATACTCCAATTTTCATCTGACTTTGGAGGATGTTTGTTACCTCACATCTTCGTAAGTTATGAACCGATTTCGAAAATTCTTTTTTTATTTGAAAGACTGTGATTTCAGATTGGTCCCATAAAAAAATTATTAAAATCAATTTAATAGTTTAGTTGTAAAATCAAAATACCTGGAAAAATATGTAATCCAAGTAAACGAAATTGCGTATTTTGCTTTTCTGTGACTTTTTTCAGGACTTAAATGTTACTTTTGTAAAATGGTAGGGTGGAACCCTAAGGGTGAGATATAAGGGATGAAAGTATTGTTGTAGTTAACCTAATATACTCAAACTTTTGTAAAAACTTAAACAAGGTACTTTCTCCGTAGAATGTTTGCACTGTAAAATGACCAAGCAAAAACACTTTCATCCTATATCGCCCTGGTAGCCAAGGTTAGTGTTTTAGACAAAGTGTGTCATCCGATACACTTGGACTAATGGCTAAACCATGTTCATTATATGTATGCCTGGTAGTCCTAATGTTTGTTCTCCTTTCAAAACCCAGATTTCTTAGTTTCAAATGACCTTCTGTGAATTGGCATATACTACTGAGAACTGTTTATTTTAACTACAACAAACAAACAAACACTTGTACTAAGGTATCTTATGTGTCGTAGGCACACCAAATAATTGACTGACACAAAAATATCGAAAAAACAGGCTTTTATTCTAGACTATATATTCATTCCATATATCTTACCCTTGTAAAGGAAATACCCAAATCGGGCGAACAAAACACAGGACAGCAAATTACGCAATTTCGTTTACATGGATGTCATTCTTTTTCCAATAAATTTGATTTATAAACCAAACTATTGAACCGATTTTAATGATATTTCCATAAACACAAACTGAACACATCTCGAAAAGAACTTTTCAAATCGTTGATTAATGACGGAGCTCTAAGATAACAACTTAAAAAACCCTTATCAATAGGATTTTTAACTTCAAAAACCCTATTGATAACCTTTGGAAATCAGTTGAAAACTGATCTTCATAATTGACCAGGGTCCGAAATAGTTTTGCCAACAACTGCGATATCACTCGGCGACTACCTTCAATAACAAATTGCCTTTGAATACCTAACGAGATTGTAAGTCTAAATATGTCTAGTAAAGAAGCAGAGGGAATTCCTCGTCGTAAGTATTGGTACTAAACAGGTTGGTATTCAAATTAGCTTATTTGTGCGCCAACTGTGATATTTCTAGATCGATTTAGCTACCGTTCGACTACACTGTAGTGGCACATTGGTGCTGATACTGTTAGTGTCTGGCCATACTAAAACTATACTTTATGACATCCCTCTCATATTTCATATAGAGTAAAAGGGACGGCAATAATTTAAGTCGGTGCCAACATACTAGATACCATTGTATCTGTGGATTATGTGTGCAAATTTCGTCGGGGAATATATTCCCAATTCTTTGAGCAGTGGAACACTCACATTGCAATGTTGTGCTTTAATGTGGCAGCTGGTGATATTACAGGCACATGATATAATTCTAGATTTGGCAAAGAAAATTGTATTGGATAAATTGCGTATATTTTCAATAAATAACGAGTTAGGAACTGGTAGTACGACTTATGCTTAATGTACGTTCAGTATATATTGATTATTTAAATTGCAAGAATAGCCGCTATTAATTGGGCACTATTTAGTCGTACATATTAAACTGTCAAGGTATTAATCTTTAATTGAGTAATAAATTAATCAATATTTTGCATAGAGTTTAATACTTATCATAAGGTTATCATCATGAGTTAACACAAACTTAATTATAATTAGAGTCCATAATGACAGAAGATACGTTTCTAAGTTGAAAATAATTATAAATTGAACGATATAGGGGTGAAATTGCTTCATTAAATATATACGGGAGCACCTTATATTATTAATTTTAAGGCAACATCCACCGGGTACAAATTGGCGAAGTAAACGCGTAGCAAACATAAAAACAACAAGAGCCTGATTAAAAAAAACGCTTTCAAAGTAGCAAAATACGATTATGTTTACTTAAAAGACATTTTTTTTCAAGACAAAAGATATTTTTTCAAGTTATTTAGATTTAACAAGTATACTATTGAACTGATTTAGATAAAAAATATATGGGACCGATATGAAGCCATATAAAAAAATAATTTTCCTAATCATTTGATACATGGCGGAGAAAGCGGTAAACATACGAATATTGTACATAAAAGTATGAACATCCGAAAATAAATCATAAAGCCAAATTGATGACCTACTATTTTTGAATTTGGTTAAATACGGGCAACTCAGGGAAAACTGGATAGATCTAACCAAAACTGGCTAAGTGCATACAAAGTGAGTAACCTGGCAATAAGCACGAAGCTTTGAGCACAAATTCCGTTACTCCACTTATCTTTAAGATAGCGCAAACTTGACTTATCTGCCTTGAACTGTTCTGTCGCCTTTCACTGTTAGAATATTTGTTTGTGGCGCACAATTTAGAGCAATTTATTATTACGTGGCATGGCTGGCTTTATTCAAGAGGTTTTCGTTGAATAACAATTTTCTTTAGAAGGTTTCTTTCATAGGTCAACAAACAATATTGGTATGTTTGTCGTATAATATTTTCATCTATGACAAAAGTTTTGCATCAATTTTTATCAGACTTCATATTAATACTATTTACTGGTTTACTATATACTGGTTGGTACTCTTGGTCTGTAACGTGGAAGATTATATTGAAGGACATTAAAATAATACAAAATCTCATCTATATTTGGGAAATGTCTGATGTTATCGATGAGTTCTCTTATTATGAGATATTAATTCCTTTCAAGTGGTTATAAGTGTTTACTTAAAAATATATTTTGCAACAAAAACTTATTATTAAGCCCTGAGTAATAAATGCTATAAGTTTGAAGGCTGTTTGTCTATCTATCGTGGTGTTATAGTTGCATTAGATCCAAAACGGCAGGATATCAAAGCGTTTTTATAGCGTATATATTTGTAAAATTACTTTTAAATACTTTTATTCCGGCCCCATATTATGATGTAAACATAGGACAGTCAATTTTCTGATAACATTAATAATCAGTTAGAGAATTATCACTCTCGCTACTCGAGAACGATGCGCATCCATGCGATAAGGAAATTATACCAGTACCAGTCCGTACTAGCCACTACGGACTGTACTGGGTATTTTTTCGCGGAAAGAGTTGACCCGACGAGCAAGTTCAAAGGTAAAACAAGCATGACCTAACCAATAAATTCGAACGCAGCGTCATCGGGGATATAGCTCAGCGGTAGAGCAATCGACTGCAGATCGATAGGTCCCCGGTTCAAGTCCGGGTGTCCCCTAATTTTTGTGATCTTTTATTTTTTTATATTATTTCGCTCGTAGCTGTTTTGATGTTTAAAAAAATATTCGGAGACAATTTAATGATTTTTAACAAACTATTTACAATACTAGATGAAGGACACAGTAAAAATAAATAATTCGGTATGAAATTACTAAACATTTATTTTTATTTGATGATAAATTTATTGATATTGTATTGTATTTTTATTTATTTATTTAAAAAAAAATTGCCCTAGACTTTTCTAGAATAGGAAGGACACATCGAAAGAGAATAATTTTAACCAATCCGTTATAGGTAGATTTTAACTACCGTTTGTCGGGATTTCATATCTATGCATCAAAAAATCAATTTAAAACAATGGGGTCCAAACCCGTCACCCTCATTTGCGCATACCAATTATTTTCTGTGATCCTACCACAGACTCCGAACATTAGTACGTACACTATCGATCTATTTGTAATCGAAACAATAATGATTGAACGATGTTTCATCACTATAATAGTTATTTAATTAGTAAGTGAACAATTATGCTTTTGATTGGGATTACGAAATTGATTACTCGATTTCAATGCGCATTGAATTTTATTCTTAAAATATACAGCTATCGAAAAGTAATGCTGTTACGACCATTTTGCTCGCGTCCGTAGGTAAGTACCTTCTTAATCCATACACGTACCCCCTGGGTGGTGCTAAAGGAGCAACCAAAAGTAGCAGTAGAACTTGTGCCAAGTTCGTCCGGAGTACTGCCTTCACACCTAGTAATCCGCCGCCAAACAGTGGTGCACTCGCGTTCCGGTAGAAGGGTGTGGGTGCCGGTGAAATTACAGGTACTTGTGGCGTATCATCCCCGTCTCAGGACGGGCGCAATGCAATGTGATTTGGTTATCTCATACTTTAGTAGTTTTATGAAATTCGACTTTGATAATAGTAGAAAAGCTTATGTAGAGTTGTGAAAAGCGTTGCCAGATACAATTTAACATTATTTGAGAAAAAAAATGTATTTACATATGTAGTAATAGCAATAAGTAATACAGGAACGAGTAAAAAACCTTTTAAAAACTACAATACGCACATTACGAAAGTGGTGCGCAAAGTGAAAACAAGATAAGTGAGATATCCGGGTGTTTTGCGCAGGGAACGGCAGATAGCACAATTACTAATCAACGTGGGACCCTATTATGTTATGCTTTCCTGGTCGCGAACACTTTCTATGGTGACGCAGACGCACTTAACTAGGGTGCTTCACTTTCCACAGATTAAAAATCATATACGTTTAGCGTTGGTGTACTAAATATTACTTCGTTTACAGATCATGTTAGCAGGACTTTTGCAAAGTACCGAATCCAACAAAGAGATATATATATATTATGTATATTCAAAATTAGCAAGACAAAAATTTAAAAAAATGTGGAGATGCGTAACACATCGATTCTCATGTCTAGTTGTTCGCGTCCGTAGGTGTGTACCCCTTGATTCCCTACACGTACCCCCTGGGTGGTGCTAAAGGCACAAGTTCTACTGCTACTTTTGTTTGCTACAAAAGTAGCAGTAGAACTTGTGCCAAATTCTTCCGGAGAGGTACTACACCTAGAATCTGCCGTCAAGCAGTAGTGCTCGCGTAACTGTAACTGTGTTCCAGTGGAAGGGTGGGTGACGGTAAAATCACATTCGCATGAGACGTATCATCCCGTCTAGGGTGATGGACGCAGCATGATGAATGCGACAGTGTAAGATCCAAATCTTATACTGAGTCGCATTACTGTTGTCATGGACGGGGGTCGCCACTTACCACCAGGTGGGCCCTCAGCTCGATCCGTCTCTTACTTAAATAAAGAATTATAATGTCTCGATTTTCATATTACGCCCTTTCAGATTATTTTAGCTCCTAATAGTTACAATCATTAAAAGAGAAAGTTTTGCAAACCTACTGAGCAACTCTGAAAATATTGATGTTTCGAGCATGTTGCGTTTGCCCGTAATTGGTTGTACAACCGATGTACTTGCAATAAGATCCTTAATTAAGACCACTATAAATTTTCATGTAGCAAACTGTTATATAAATATACATTCAGCTATTTCCTGAATTGATACCCAATTACTGATGTGTAACCATCGATTGGCCTTACAGGTCAGTTGGTAATAGCTCTGGCTTAGATTGCAGGTTCGATTCCCACCCATAATAAACATTTTTGTAACGACCATAGATGTTTTTTCTGTGTCTGTATGGCTATGACTATTTATGTGTTTTATACAAGAAATTGAATAAACTAGAAACAAGACTGCAAGAAAAATTCGAAGTTACGTTCAAACATATAGGTTGTATATATTTTGATACCCACCTTGATAGGTTTTAAAGAAAAACATTTTTTAAAGACAAAATTAGCCTAATTTTAATTTTTAAAATTTTGATATAGCCATACTCACAATTAAGACAAATCTATAATATATATAAACGAACTATTAAAAAAATCGTAAAATTCTTTAATTAAGCCAGTTGCTCGCGTATGTAGGTGTGTACTCTTTGATTCCCTACACGTACCCCCTGGGTGGTGCTGAAGGAGCAACCAAAAGTAGCAGTAGAACTTTACGCACGCATTTATTGTTGCCATAGGCGAGGGTCACCACTTACCATCACGTGGGCCCTCAGCTCGTTCCGTCACTTATTCATATAAAAAAGTACGTAATACTTGGCCACCACACTCTCTAGTATATTCGTATCTAGTAACCCTAATGATCAAGTAATCCCCGTTTCCTGGCTTCCCCATTCCCAGCAAATTTCATATCGTTATCGTCAATTGACCACATTTCGTCGCGACGCGGCGACGCCATTTTAGAAGCACCACGAACTAAACCTTCCTTTTAAGGTATTAAAAACTTTCGTAACCAACTTAAAGAGTTTCTGTGATGCATGTTTGGGATATTTGAAAAAACGTAGGCGGTAAGATGAAGAGGATCATTATTTTGTGTTTGTAGTAACTCTCCTACTAACAAAATATAGGATATCATCACAATGATCTCGAAAGATTAGCATGTTTAAAAAAAAGTTTAAACTCTCTAATAAATTTTACCCTTAAATAAATCCTGCTTAATACTTATTTAATTAATTAATACTTAATACTACTTAATTACTTAATTAATACTGTAAGAAACTGTTAGCTGATACGTTTATGAAAAAACAATGGCGCTGAAAAGTTCACCAGGTTAGTTCAAGTTTTCATGACATTGTAACCCAAAAAGTAGAAATCCCATTGCGTATTTTCCCTCTAAGGGGTAAAGGCGGGAATTTGTGTGCAAAATGTTGGAAATCTTGGTTGAACGGTACCCAAATTAATTAAGAGGAGGGGATGACCAATGAAATTCATAGCAATTGTCATTGTGCAAATACGTGCGCATTATTCTTGTCATCTCGTACGTGGCAGCAAGTCATGTGACTGCAATTTTGCACGCACTGTAAAGAAGTGTTTATATTGAACGGGAAAATCGATGATTTAGAAGAGGTCCCCAGACATTTTTCTCATAGACCACTTTCAAAATTTAGCTGGTTCTGTGGACCCTCTGCTTAACACAAATTCGCATTATGGCTTTCGTTTCTTGACTAAGATTTGTCAATAACATTTGGCCAAGCTTACCACGAGCGGTTGGCCAAATGTGCGCATTTGAGTGTAAATTCGGCTTAACGAAAAGTGGATGTTTGCGACATACTGACACATTGCGCTACAAAAAAACTGGCGAGTCAGATATCTTACTTTCATTAGACGCATCATTTTTCCCGTTTTAAAATATTGTTGAATCAGGATTTATAAATCACTAGCTACGCCCCGAGGATAACAACCCGCGGTTACATTTTCGGGATAAAAAGTAGCCTATCTGTTAATCCAGGGTATGCTACCTTCATAATAAATTCTACCCATATCCTTTCAGCCGTTGTGGCGTGAAGGAGTAACATACATAACGATAAATTTTTACATATATAATACTAGGAGCGCCGTGGTTGGCCACTCAAAGGGAACAATGCACTTTTTCGGGATCAAAAGAAGCTTTTGTGTTTTTTGCATAAATAAGAAACATACATACAAACCTTGCATATATAATACTAGGAGCCCCGCGGTTGGCCACCCTAAGGGAAAAATGAAAATTTTTGGGATCAAAAGTAGCCTATGTGTAAATCCAGGATAAAAACTATCCTGGTACCAAATTTCATCCAAATCCGTTTAGCCGTTTGAGCGTGAACGAGTCACAAACACACAAACTTTCGACTTTATAATATACTAGCGACCCGCCCCGGCTTCGCACGGTTAGTAAAGCATCTGTGTCGTATCAGAAACTACACGTGCGAAGCCGGGGTGACTTGCTAGTGTATTATACATATAAACCTTCCTCTTGAATCACTCTATCTATTAAAAAAAGCCGCATCAAAATCCGTTGCGTAGTTTTAAAGATTTAAGCATACATAGGGATATAGGGACAGAGAAAGCTACTTTGTTTTATACTATGTAGTGAAGTGATTTACACATCTATTAGTACCTTTTGACCCCGGAGATTCGCGGGTACACAACAGGGCGCAGCTAGTAATATAATTTATAGATCTATATATATGCTGACGTAACAGATGGCGCAACGGTCGCGCTTTGTTTCCGTTGACTTTGCAGGGTCAAGCAAGGACGGTCAGTTTCAAGGAGCCACTGGGACCAGCGACTCGTGCAGATCTTTAGCATAATGCTCATCAAGTACGAGTATAGTATTTCTTATGAACAGTAAAAAATGGAGGGAATTCTCATTCGCTTGTTATTTTGTCGCGTGTCGCGATATGTTTTCAACAGACTACAAAAAGGAAGGCTGTATGCTTTTTTAATAAGGCTGTATGTTTTTTGTTTATTTATTTGTTACGTGATGCCTAGACTTGTGGACTGATTGAACGATTTCATGAATGAATGAGATGAAGAACAAATCCCAATTCCAATTCCAAAATAGGATCGCAAATATATTTTTTTTTCATTTCATTTATTTTCAGCAATTTGCTACACATAGGCTACATTTTATACAAAAAAGTGAAGTCAGTTTTTCCCATCGTCTCATTGCGCACCCATCACCCGAGGCAGGGATGTTACGTCTCATGCGCATGTGATTTCACCGGCACCCATACACTTCCACCGGAACACAGCAATGAGAGTACACTATGGCAGTACTTCTCCGAGCAAACTTTGAACAATTTCTACTGTTACTATTTGCTCCTTTAGCCACCAGTTGCCAGTAGGAGAGTACCCTCTCAATCCCCACACGTCCACCCAAGATTCAAAGGGTAGTCACCTACGAACGGGAGGAACTGGATCTATAAACGCCTATATAACTGACTAAATAACTTTATATACGTATTTTAAGCCCTTAAAAGTGAAATGTCTTCATTTCTATGGAACCTCAAAAGGTATCAAATAAAAATAGAATCATACAAATCGGTGCACAATAGGCGAAGAAAACGCCTGACTAACAAACTGACAATCTTAAAAAAACATATATTTCATTAAGTACCTCCTCCTTATTTAAAATGAGTTAAAAACTTACTTAATATCCCATCATCATCATCATATCAGCCGACAGACGACCACTGTCCACACCTCCATAGATTTCCAAATCAAGCCGGTACCCGAAAATTGAATCCCATCAAATGCGGTAATAGATAAATTATACGGAACCATAACTAACAATACATCTCACGCTTCACCCATGGAACCACGCATAGATGCAAAGGAGATTTGGTTGTTGAATATTGAGGTTAAAATATACATTTATATTAATGGGAGGATTGAAACCTGACTGCTCGCGTCTTAAGAAACAGCTGCTCACCTGGAACAAACAGAATTAACTTCATTAGCACAAGCTACTATTACCTCATGAAACTTCTATGGAACCAACTTGGAAATAAACACTATCTAATCTCCTTGGGCAGTTATAAAAAAAAATTATTTAGTATGTAACTTATAATTCTGTTATAATTCTGTTTTTTTTATTGTATCTTAGTTTTAATTTTCGTACATTTTTTTTCTATTTTTATTTTCATATTTTTAGCTTGATGTCGTCTGACGTGCGGAGAATGTTGTGCAAGCCTTTAATTGGCACACATTCTATACAATGTTATTCTATTTTTTTGTTAATCCGATATCTATTGAGTGTGCTGTTGGCGTTGCCTTAATAAATAAATAATTTAAAAAAATATCGTCTAAATCGATCCACAATTCACCAATTGATATATCCTACGTATATTATAAACGCGAAAGTTGGAATTGTTTTTTTCTTCTGTATATTTGTTTCTTAGTACTCTCAGTTTCACAACTGATTCGATAATTTTTTTTTTTATAGGTAGCTCTCTATATACCTATCCTACCTATCTAGGTAATATGTCATTCAAGTATACAAAATAGCATATTTTGCTTCCCTGTGGAATTTTGTTCGGCCGTTGTATACCGATTTTAGTCATTTTCAAAGTGGCAGACTGTATGTATGTAAGAGTTTTTTTATACAGTCACTTGTTAGAAATATTACCTACCTAATTGCAGTACGTTTTCCTGTTCTAAATTATCTACAAGCCTAATTGAACGAATCCAAACATTTCATCACGCGCGCGCGTAGAAAGTCACTATTCTATGCTAATTACTAATTGTCTGACAATCCTATTGCTTATTAGTTGAATTAGTCTGTAAGTCACCTTGTGTAAGACAAATCTAATGGCAATCAGGTAGTTCAGTGCTTCTAAAACAATAAAGTTATTTATTGCCTTTTTTTTTGCGTGGGGAAATGCACTCGCATACCGTCCTGCCACGGGGAGACAGAGCGGTTATGTGGGACAAGACCCACTAAAACCCCACGGTGTCCTCCTCTGCCGCTCAGTGGCGGGAACACGAGAACGTTACACACACATCCGCGAACCCGCCGCGGCTGTCCGTTTCCGGACCCCTCTTGGTTTGGCATCAAGTGCCACGCCTTGATTAGCGACACGCCAGAACACATAGCGTGTCGCAACCACCTCGGGAACCTGGCTAGCGAAAGGGCGTTAGATGACCCCGTATCTTAACGCCCTAGATCCCCATGTGACGGGTCAGTTCTGTGGCCCCGTCACCTGCCACTACGGCTGCAGAGGATAGGGAGAGTGGCGCCTCTCAATAGTTAGTTGAATTAGTCTGTAAGTCACCTTGTGTAAGACAAATCTAATGGCAATCAGGTAGTTCAGTGCTTCTAAAACAATGAAGTCATTTATTGCCTGGCCTCAGCACAGTTGGTGGTAGCTCTGCCTTCTACGCTGCAGGTCGTAGGTTCTCTCAAACTAAGCATTGCATGTAATATGGGAACTAGACTAACTCAGAAAACTTATAAAGTACTTTTTTTATAAATACATATTTATAATACATATTAACACCCGGACACAGAACAAACATTTATGTTCGTCATACAAATGTTTGTCCTTGGTGGGAACCAAGGACATACGTATGCATTTATAAAAATAGTACTTTATAAGTATTCTAAGTTAGTCTAGTTCACATATTACAAGCAATGCTTAGTTTGAGTCATTATTGAGTTACCTGTAAACATAAATTTCTACGATCTAAGATTCCCTGTGTCACAGGTCTCATGAACACAATCACATTAACACCTGCGAAACTTCAAGCTCAATATAAGTTTGTCTCGGCTAGCGGTCGAACCCATGTCCCTTGCGAAGGGAGGGTCAACCAAGCTACAGTCTCGTTATTTCATGTAGGGCAGTAGCAGCGAGTTACCGTTAGTAGGTTCACAAACCCACAAGTGGTACGGAAGTTTGGATGTGGTATTAATGGGGGGATTTATTTACGATGGAATAATTAGTATTGGATGTGAAACGAGATTACGGGATTTCAATGTTTCGTAACATGAATCTATAATTTTTCCCATGGTGCAGGTGTAAAATGAGCCACGCTCGGTTTGTGTATAACGCGTTCTTGTAAAAAATTGGTTTTTACTAGATTTTTTTACATGTAAACTTAAACAGCAAAGCCCTATTTAAACACAGAAGTTGATACAAACCGTTAGAGTAGTTTCGGATACGCGAAATAAAAATATATACAAGAATGGCTCGTATAAGTAATAAGATACGATTAAATTTAAACTAGTGACTGATAAAAAAATCGAATAAAACGACTTCAATATTTAAAATCGTGTGTGCTCACAGTTATAAAAAAAGTCACGCTTCCAAGAAATTTTTTAAGAATTCATCGCAAAGAAATTATATATTTGTTTACTTTTTTTTTACACCTCTGCACTAGGATTTCCTGTGTCGCAGTTGGCATGGACAAACACAGAAACACAATTGAAACGCCAAAGACCCGAGATCAAACTGCATGCTTACCACACAGAGTGTGCCCCGGCCAGGAATCGAATCGGGCTACTACAACTAAGCCACGGAGCCGGACTTTGGAATATGTTCTGTCCCTATTTTTCGAATATAACTTATAACCCGCCAGAGAGAGATAGTGCCCATCTGGGGATCTACTTCCTAGGAGACATCCTAGGGTATCAGAATACTCCTGACAATCTTGGCCCAAGTTCTACTGCTACTTTGGATGTTAAAACGTAGCGTTATGCGACTTGGGTCTTCACACTTTGGTCGGTGTCGAGTCTCCCGCACTTGCTGTTTATGGGTGGCAGTAACCACTTTTTTAACTACAAGTGGTCTGTCAGATTAACATATTTTTTTAGTATTTGTTCAGAACTTCCATCTTTTATCAAGAAGAAAGGTTTTACTTTTAGATCGGTGCCATAGAAATATCATCAAAATCTGTTTAATAGATAGATTTTTAAATCAAAATTACTGAAAAAATTTCATCTAAGTAAACGAAATTGTTTATTTTCAAGTAGGTTGATAAACAAAATTCGCCTTTATAATATACTAGCGACCCGCCCCGGCTTCGCACGGGTGTAATGTAAGGCAGTTACTCTACTGTAATAAGCATGTATGCTACACATAAACCTTCCTCTTGAATCACTCTGTCTATTGCTAAATATATTGCGTAGTTTATAAGAGCTAAGCGTAAAAACAGCGGGAGCGACTTTGTTTTATACTACAATATATAAGGAAATGCAATAATGATAAAAGTTTAAACTAGGTAAACACTGAAAATTTACTGTAGTTTGCCTGTAATGGAGCCTTTTATAGCCTAAGAAGCTCCTGTGACACGTTATATGCGCATAAATATGTTAACTTGCATGTAAAATAAACGTGCGCAAACGATACTTGAGATCTAAAGGAATAAATTAGTTTGAGTTTGACAGTAAATGCACAAAGACTTCAGCAATAGCTTTTGTATAGAAGAATGTCTTATTAGAAATTATCTTTTATACAACCATACTGAATTTAATATGTTTGTGATTTATGTGCACTTTTTCTCCAAGACTTAAGGAAATAAAGCGTCAATGAAATTATTTTTTATACATTCATGCCGCTGTTCTAGGATACCCTGTGTCACAGGTGTCATAAAGAAACACAGAAAACTAAATCCGGTGCAGAAGGTAGAGCTAACCAATTGAGATGTCCCCGTACTAGCATCTAATGTTCCCACTGCAGGAACACCGGCCTACTCTCGATAATTGAGAGTGAATGGGCTCTGATCTACCACGGGAGCCCAATCCGGATTGGTAGATGTCACATGTCGTCGAATTTTAGGTTCTAGGACATGCCTCGTCACGATTTCCTCACGATGTTTGCCGCCATCGATTCGAGAACGTGGTACATCAATTTTTCAAGTGAAAGATCTCATTGGTTCACGTGTGGGTTTGAACCAGCGACGTACCTAGCACAAGTTCTACTCCTACTTTTGGTTGCTCCTTTAGCACCACCCAGGGGGTACGTGAAGGGAATCAAAGGGCCTTTAGGCTTAGGCACCTTTAGGCACCTTAAAAATAATTATTAAGTTTAAGCTTGAGATAACGGCGCATATACATACCTAAGATCGTTCAATTTTAAGTTTAGTTTATTACTACTCTTGCTAGGTGGTTAAGTTTAGTACTGTGTTTAAGTTTAGTTAATTTCCTGCGAATATCTAGCGGCTGATCTCGCGGCAGTTCCAAGGTAATACTTTAATTTAATGAAACATTCACGAGGAAGGCACATATTATGCACAGCGAAATGCGTTTGTTCTGGTTGGATGCGTGCGGTGGAAAGTGCCTATTCTACCTACATAGATAAGCGTACGAGGTAAATGATAATTCTTTTCAACTACCAAAGGAGGTTATCGATACCGTTGTATTTTTTGTTAGTTATAATACTTTCAGTACTTTATATTTATCATTATTTGAAAGGATATATATATACCACTTCACGGAAGGTAACGCTTTGTCTGCAACACAAGTCTAGAACTTAGTGCAAGCCCTGCGCATCATCACATTGTAACACGGGCCATCCTTATGTAAAAGTTATCTATTGTAAATGTGTTTATAATGTACGTATTGGTTTCAAAATAAATTATTATTATTAATATATACTTTGAGGTTAGTATATAGGAGTTACATCAAAATCGGTTCTATAGTTTAGTTTTTAAATCAAGATATTTTTTTAATTTTTTTTATGTGATTAAGTGACGGAACGAGCTGAGGGCCCACCTGGTGGAAAGTGGCAACCCCAGCCCATGACAACACTAATGCGACTCAGTATAAGGTTTGGATCTTACACTAAGTCGCATTAATCCTGCTGCGTCCATCACCCGAGACGGGATGATGCGTCTCATGCACATAAGATTTCACCGGCATTATGTGCCGGGTCGGGACACAGCAATGCGAACTGCTTGGCGGCAAATTGCAGGTGTGGTGGCAGTACCTCTCCGGACGAACTTGGCACAAGTTTTACTGCTACTAGAACTGGAAAATATATGTCATCTATTATTATGTCATAAATATATTCTTTCCTATGACCCTTTTCGCACTGTAAACTGATTTGGATGTTCGCCCTTATGGTGTACCCCCTAAAGACGAGATATAAGGGATGAAAATATCGAAATCGATTTTATCTAATTAGTCAATTAAAGGAAACAGTTTTCAACAGATGACGTAATGTTGAAATGACTTGTTGTTTTGTCCTGAGTAGAAATCAAACCTACGAGCAGAAGGTGAGTGTATTTTAGTAAAAATGTTGCCATGGTATACTATCTTTACTCACTTGTAAGTTGAATATAGGTTGGCTGTTAGTGGCTATGGAAGGAGGGAGAAGTGCGTTGTATACAAGCCAACGGTCCATGAAGTATGACCTCAGTAAAATCATACAATAACGATTACAGTACGGTTTCACTAGCCTTACGATTGTTATCTAATCAATTATACTGGCCTCTATCATTACTGTTTCCGAGGCAGATTGAACCGATTTCAAAAAAGGTCCCAATTTGAATGTATGTTTTTTGTGTTTTCCACGCGATATCGCCGTCTTCTACGACGCAATTTTGATAAGCCTTCTTGATTGATAGAATAAACCTCCAAGAGGCAAATAAAAGTATAAAAACATATGATATGTGCTAAAACTATAGTGAAAGAAAGTGAAGCCTATTTAAGTCTGTGTTAACGATGTTTTTGTTATAAATAAACGTAAACAAAACCTATAAAACAAACTGAGGTCATTTCTCTGTTGTAGGAATTTTCACATATGAAAACTCTATATTACTATATATTACTTATATTACTTATGAGACACCGCCTATATTTGGAATAAATTTAAATATATTTGGAAAAAGTTATCCAAATTTATGATTTATCATAGAAACAAGGAAACTCACCCAAGTGCAATTAAGTGAACACTAAATTAAGTGAATTAAAAATTGCACTTTTTTTAATTCACTTAATTATACTCGTAATAATCTCAGGTTCGATACCTAGCTAGCATGCATTTGTTCGATGAGCGTGAAGTTTGACCTCAAGTCTTGGATCTTGATTTTGTGATTGTATGTTTCCATGACACACAGCACAGGGAATCCTAAGCGTTTTGTGGAATTTTTCGTGAAAGTCCATTCACTCTTGGACTATATGACTTGCGGAAGGTGGCTGGCAGAAACTGGATGCAAAGAATCGAAGACCGGGCTAAATGGCGCTTACTCGGAGAGGCCTATGTCCAGCAGTGGACTGAAATAGGCTGATGATGATGATGATATGACTATATGCCCAACGAGAAATACAATGTCTGTCTATTCCCTCCTGTCATCATTTCCATCATCTTAAATGAGACATTGGTCACATTACGTAATACCACAACATTATTTTTAGGACCGGTGAAGAACGAGTCGTTCCACTCAAGAAGGGTTCCGAACAAAACATAGCAGCGACAAAATAAATACCGTCGAGAGAATGTGTCTAGTCTTTTTTATGTTTCACTCATGGTAAGAGACTTTACTTTTTTTTATCTGGTTTTCAAATTACAATAATAAGTATTGCCTAACACAATTTAAAAATTTTAATTATTTCTTAAACGCATGTCGACTAGTTAAAAAAATAAATGAGACTGTGTGTAATTTTGCCTATCTTTATAAACTAAGACCAAAACCAACATAAAGGCATGTAGAGATTTTTGTAACCAGGGGGGGCTACAAGGGGACCCCCTCGGCACTCTTACGTAATTAATGAATGGCCCCTTACCTACGAGATCGTGCGTTCTTAAAACTAAGTTTACGGCTTGTTCAAACCCTATCCGACCCTACATGGGGAAGAATAAGCGAATACATGGTACGCAACCCTAAAAACCATAGACAAAACTTAATTATGCGGTCTTACGCCACCGCACGGCGACTGCAAACAATGCTATACTCTGTGGCTATGGGACACAACTATTATGCCATGCGAACAATAGCTATGGCGACCATTTGTGAAGGTACCACAGGTTTTCGTGTCCTTGCTTAAGAATTGAAATGTTTGCAAGCGAGCAATAATCATCTTTTGGTTATATTTTACCTAATTCAATAAATCTATAGAGTTACGTTTCTATACCAGATTTCATCAGAAGATTTTCTCCATCCAAAGTTTGTCTGGAAGAGATCGATATGAGTGATAAGTTTGTCCATTGTAACCTCTATTTTGTCCAAATAAGCTACTAAGTCATGTATACTTAAAAATCTAAAAAAAAAAAGAAACAAATAAAATAAATTTAAGTGTCTGTTTGTAATGTCAAAATAACAGACTAACTAAATGAATATACGGCAATTATAACAATAAAACAATTTTTTTTTCTCTCTGTATTCAAGCTTTGGATCTGTCCAGCCGTTTTGGAGATCCAAAACGGCTGGACAGATTTTGACGGAAAAATTGCTGATGTTATAAAGAGTACCATAAACTACTTTTATTTTATAAGTAGAAGAAAAACGAAGAAAGAAAAATAGTAGAAACGCAAAGAGAAGAAGTATTTTCTCTCAAGAATAAATTCAATCAATCCAGATATGTGCTATCGGCTGCAAAGAACGCAATATCGACAACAGCGCTAATTTGCAGCTTTAAACGCTAAACTCCAACTTCCTAGAAATGGCGTGTTATTTCAATATTCCCGTTTCCACTTTGAATATGTTCATAATGATCATGTATCCAGTACCCAGTTTAGGTGTCGGTAATTCCCATAAACTCTCTCCCCGGGCAGAAGGTTTCTGGAAGAGCAAACAGCCATATTATTGGATGCGCGTGACGTATTATATTTATTACACGGCACTTAAGTCACCATTAGGGTAACTGTAGCCTGGTCCCTGTACCTACAGTCAGGTACAGGTAAACACGCTGAGTTAGGATCACTTCTCAAAAGTTTTACGGACAATCGGATATATCTAATATATGTTTTGGAGGCGGGCGCTGACTTTGTTGCGCAGTTTTTATAACTTGCAGTTTTTATAGCAATGTCATCGTTTTAAGTTGTACCATATTAACCTGTTTTTGTTCCAATAAATATATTATTATTATTATTATTGTATTGAACGTCTATCACGTATCTGCATATAAAAAATGCTGATATTACAGGCGCATGAAATGTAACAGAACGTGGTGGCCCAGGGGCACAAACGACGACTTTCAATCTGAAGGTCGCTGATTCAAACCCACACGAGCACCAATGAGTTTTTTTACTTGAAAAATTTATCTGCGGAATACCACGTTCTCGAAACAGTGACGGAAAACATCGTGAGGAAACCGGCATGTCTTAGAACCAAAAATTCGACGACATGTGACATCTACCAATCCGGATTGGGCTCCCGTAGATCAGAGCCCATTCACTCTCAATTATCGAGAGTAGGCAGGCCGGTGTCCCTGCAGTGGGAACATTAGAGGCTGGTACGTTTTGTCCTATTACTATGAAACTTGGTCAACTTATTTCTTGCACTTGCGCGAAGGTTATAGGCATAGTACAATAGTTTTTTTGCGGCAGTTACAAGCTCGTGATATATATTAATTGAAAAAATTGCAAGTCGTATTTTAATTTTAATTGACTAGCAACTAAATACATTATTCCAATGCCGAAGGATTCGTTTCACACCGTTAAATATATATCGCAGAATAACTAATAGAATACCCTATGAGAACCTTTTTAGAATGCACCCTCTGCAAGAAACAATTTAATAACTAACTAAAGAAAGCAATGAAAATGCATCTTATGAATTTCAAAATGTATTCCACTTCGGTCATTACACCACTCAGATCACTCAGTCTGTTCTCAAACCTTCTAAACCCAGCTTCTACTACCATCGGCATACGACTCAAAATTGATTAATGTTTACATAAAACAACCAGTCAACTTTTAGCGCAGTTTGAGCCTCTGTGTCTATTGGGGTAAGATTTAAAGTTGCGTGTAGTCGTAGAGGCGGTAAAGGCGTCGACACACGTGCCCGAGATCGCCCTAAGATTGTCTGAGAATGCCATTGTTCAGACGAAAGGGAATGGTGATATGTGCTTAACACATTTCTCACGTACATTGACAGAAGGACTTCTTCTAATGAGAACCGATCAGGGGGTTCCGATTAGGAGCTTTATTGTTGACCGCTATTTGGGGCATATTGTCACGTTTGGACAATCGGAAAATAAGTGAGTAATCATAGAAGTTATAAAGGAACAGAGTTTCCCGCGGTTAAAAATATGAATTATATTTTACTCTATATTTAAACTCTATATTTTTAATTCAATTGTTTCTTTTATAAATAATAGTATTTAGTTTCTTAACCAATTCATTAATTTTATGTTTAATTTCATAGTAACCTATGATTGTGTGCTGATGATGTAACGTATTATATTATGTGATCCAAAGTTGATTGAATAAATAATTGTTTTTTTTTTTTTATAAAAATTCCGATTTCCGGCTGGGCACTTTGTGTGGTGAGTATGAAGTTTTTTCTCGGGTCTTGGGTATTTGTCATGTGTTTATGTATTTGTGCATGCCATCTGCGACACGGAATCCTAGTGTAGCGGTATGAGTGTGTAAACGTATATAACTCTTGTAAAACTATTCTATTATATACAACTATTCTATTGTAAAACTATCATTCTCTCTTTAAAATGTATATGCCTTTACATTTGCAAGCAAGTCTCGTTTGACAAACAATTGATACCAAACATTGACGCCTGCGCATGCTTAGCATTCCACATCGCTGTTTTGATGATTCATTTAGCTGCAATGAGGTACAATTTGCGAATAAAATTTCCTAGACTTTATAACAGTATTTGAAGGGAAATTATAAAACGTTATTGCGTTGTAAACTATAGTATTCATCATATTTTAAATTACAGATTATAATGACATGAGACCGTTACCACAGATTAAATAAATATGTATTTATACAGATCTTGATAGTATAAAGCAAAGCCGCTGTTTTCGTCTGTTTGTTTCGCCGCTAACTTCTAAGCCACGCAACGTATGATACGGTTCACTAACGATTTTTTACCGAAAGATTTATATGTCTAATACATGCATATTAAAGTAAAGAAAAGCAAAGAATTTCAATGATTTGTAAAACTGCGCTAAAAGACATATACATTACAAATGCTGGCTAAACGCTCGAAGTAGGTAAATAAAAATAATTTACCACGAATTACCTTTAAATTATTAAATGTCGCTAGTATAATAAACTAAAAAGCGCAGGAGGGCAGGAGGTGAATAAATGTAAACTAAAATGGCTTATGTTTTCAAAAATTGAAACCATCCATCGAATTGGGCTTCTAATAGGCATCAACTAGATGACTCAGAACTACCAGCAATTACAATTGGAGATGTCAAATGGCGATCCGTCATTACATTCCTTCAAAAGTCCCCTTTTTCAAGATGGCGGCCCCGCTACCAAACGCGTATTCTTTCACTTGGCTTTTATGTCGTTAGCCACACAAATTCTGCCAATGTCCGAGTTAATGTACTTTCACAAGTTTTCCTGCATTTGGGTTAATTAAAACAAAATATGACCAGTTTATTTCGCAGAAGTTACAAGAGTATTCGCAACCATAATGAACTACCAAACGCACACGCTCTACCAGAGTGACTTGACAGATTGTCAGTAACTCTTGACATTACTTAGCTTTCAAATTTAAAAAAGCTTAGTAGCAGTTTGAGGGTCTGAACAAGCCTCATATCTTTATATATATAAATTACGTGTCACGATGTTTGTCCGCGATGGACTCCTAAACTACTTAACCGATTTTAATCAAAGTTGTACACCGTGTGCAGTTTGTTCCAACTTGAAAGATAGGATAGCTCACATCTCAATTCATGATCGCAATATTATTTTATTGCAAATTATTTGTCTATTATTTGACAGTCAAAATTACAAAAACGTTAGCCACAGCAACGCGTGGCCGGGTCAGCTAGTTTAATTATAAATGTGACGCCTCTAAGTATTTTTTTAAGATTTCTAATAATACATAATATAACATAGTTGCCGTTGACTTGACTTGATTTTGACACTCATTCCTGCGGATTTCCTGTGTTGCAATTGGCATGGGCACAAACACATTGGAAAAGATATTATACCAATTTCTTAAAAAAAAAAAAAACATTTAGCGACGCCATAAAAAGATTTTCTTTGGATTTAACCAAAGTATTTGAACAGTCGTGTATGGGGTTGAGATCGTGGTATTGCGCCCATCAAATCATTGTTACATATACTGAGATCAATCTACCAGAACAATAGAATAACAAGCCTTATTTTACCTGTCCACAGCACAAAATAATATTCTATTATTACCAGCAGGTAAATATTAAGCCCAGTACACAGTACAATGTACCTAACGGTCAAAATGCGATGAGCCGGGGATTGTTGAGGAGGTCGCGGGTTCAATTCCCAGGAAATCTTCTTGATTTATGCTTTTAGCGTAATTTAGATTTTTATCGCCAGCGCTGCTTTGTATCGGTTGTGATCGGTCGGCCATTTTGTGGATTTTGTTGCGAGATTAGAATCAACTCAATCTAGCTTTCTCCAGATAGGTAACTGAATATATTCGTATGCATAGTCTTTCACATCAGCGTTGAGGGTAAAACTAGGTCTTGACAGATCCTCTACGTCAAGCAACTTTCCGCCCGGATCGGTTACCGTTTAGTGGCATTCGAACCGAAAACTTACGTGCTTCTGAAGGCACGTTAAAATGCCAACATGGACCAACAGCTAACTAGTCGAAAATCCATGTCCTCTTTGAAACTGCGCCACCAGATTTGGCCACTGACACGACAAAAGAATTCCTTGTCTATGATTGTGTAAGTCTTTTAAACAAGAGGTACACCTCTTGCAAGCCGCAGTAACTGTCAAGTTAACTACAAGAATAGCCTTGTAGAGAACATTCTCGATGGTTAAGGCCGTCTCAGACCACATGGGATGCTCGTAGGGCCAAAGCTAGTGGAGCCTTGATGCGTGGGAGACCTGGCCCATTAGGCCGTATAAGGCTGCCTGATGCAAGGTTACGGCCTCTTGATGTGAAGTGGGCTTAACAAATGCGCCTCATTAATAAAGTAATTAGATAATTGAGTACTTCCACTGAAGAAGGTTACTTAATTATTAAACTGTTTTATTGTTTATAACGCATTCGCTGTATCGTATTCAATAAAGTTGTGCGCTGTATTTAATTATCTGTAAACATAACGTGTATGCAATATTTTTTTTATTGCATATCGTGTATGCAATATTTCTTTATTGCATACACGATATGTTCTTGGGATATGTTTATACAGATCAGTGTTTTTTGTCTACGAGATGGTACTATAAATTTATACCCTGATACGGTGGTAGCAATGTCTAATACAGTTTTGGCTTCATAAATAAAAGAGCGCGCACCAAAAAAGTTTTCAAATTTACTGCAATGTACAAAATTGGACCTGCTACAGTTTTATTAAAAGTATTGATAGATAGATATTATTATTACTATAAATATCTACTGGTCTCCCATTTTATAAAATAAATATTGTAGTTAATATATTAAAAAGTAAAGTCGTATTCACAATTTATCCTTCAAGCTCAGATGCCCTTCAGAACAAAGCACTTACCCGCCGATTCATAGATTTAATAGCATTACTTATTCTAGACTTAGGTAATTCATGTCTCCCGTCTTGGGCATAAGGTCGGGCCCCCTATACGGAACCAGCTAATGGGACAACGCACCCGCTCACTTTACATACAGAATCCTAATATAGGGTTTAGCATCGCTATCAATGGGGAACGGAAAATACCATGAGTTAAATAAAGATTCCGTTGTTTGAAGACTTCAATCATGCATCGTTTGAAACCATCTTATTTTTCAAAAGGGACCCAGATCTCTGACGCACTATGAAGGAGAGCGTGGTGGTCCAGAGGCATAGCCGCCGATTTTCAATATGAAGATTACTGGTTCAAACCCACACGTGCACCAATGAGATTTTCACTTGAAAAATGTATGTGCGCAATACCACGTTCTCGAAACGGTGAAGGAAAACATCGTGAGGAAACCAGCATGTCTTAGAACCATAAATTCGAAGACATGCGACATCTACCAATCCGGATTGGGCTCCCGTGGTAGATCAAAGCCCATTCACTCTCAATTATCGAGAGTAGGCCGGTGTCCCTGCAGTGGGAACATTAGATGCTGGTTCGGATACTATGAATCCACCATACTATATCTAAGTTTCAGGCCCTGGTAATGACACAAATATGGACGACCACTTACTTCGTATGCAGAACTATTAGCGTGATTAAGATTATGGAGTATTTCCTTTTGATCTGTCATGTTGTCATAGCTGTCAACCTTGAGCTGAATGTCAGAATCATAGGAAGTTGAGTACTACTTAGTAGAACAATGGTATATCGACAATGACCCACCCAAGTGTCGAACTAAATTGGTGGTGCTATCGATGGTAATGTCCACCAAAATCAGGCTTAGACATCAGATTAGGTCGAGTAAACTGATTCATGCTTATATTTAGCCTTTTGTTCTATTGTCAGTCCTATGCGAGGATAAATTATAGTTTTAGTAGGTACTTCTTTTCTGTCATATGCAGACCCAATAAACTATTCCATCTTACCCAAAAGCAGTAATCTATTGCTGAGCATACGCGTCCGTCATAGGTTTCCATAATGATCCATTCCATAAAGGTTTTAAACCCCTTCTATCAGCCCGAGACCTGAATCCATCATAGTTCATCATTACGTCTGCATAAAGCTGGTTTTTCTCCACTACAATTTATATAAGTGAAAAAGTACACATTAAGTGACAAATCTTAATGATATTGAAACCAATACAATAAGTGTACAGAGATTCAGGAGTGCCGAAAGTACAAGTCAGATATGTATCTTACCATCATAAGAGTCCGGAATGTACAGCGGTTTGCCGGCCATCTTTCCTTTCTTCGACAGCGGCACTGCTTCTACCCGCCTATGCGCCTCCAAAACTCTATACAACAACACAGGTCTCTCCCCTCCCTCTAACTGCACCACACGAGGGAGTGAGAACTTGTCCACAAACTCTTTCAACGTCATCACTTCACTGTCATCCTCTGGCTCCGCAGATCCATTTCGTCTGCCGAGCAGAAAGTTCTCTGACCACTCTTGCCTTCCGAAATCTGATCTGCGTTCGGAACTCCTCGGCTTGTACCTTGGAGGTCGATCTCGTCTGACCAGCGCTTCGTTGGCTTCTGCCAGCCATCGTGTGACGAGCCTCTCTCGTTCTACGTCTAGATATCTGGGCTTTGAAGCGTCACAGGCGAAGCGGGCGGCGTCGAAGCAGTATTGAGGGGGTGGGGGTCGTATCCGCGGGGGGAAGAAGCGGGGAGGGACGTAGGGGGGGTGTGGCGCGTAGGCGGGTGGCGTCCTCGGCCCGGAGCCTTCGACTGACGCCGTGCGGAACATCCTGTCAGGTCATTGATGATGATTCGTCCACCTGGAACAAATGAGGTGTGTTTGAGAAATCTATATTCCGGGATTAGCATTTTTGTATTGTTAAAGATTGAAGGCCGTCAAACTATAATATATATATTTTTTTATAAAAAAAAACGTTAACACACTCATACCTCTGCACTAGGATTCCCTGTGTCGCAGATGGCATAGACAAACAGAGAAACACAAGACAAACACCCAAGACCCGAGAACAAACTTCACGCTCACCACACAAAGTATGCCCCGGCCGGGAATTGAACCCGGGACCCCTCGCTTCGAAGGCAGGGCTACTACCAACTAAGCCACGGAGCCGTCAATATATATACTTACTATACTCAAATATATTAATTGACATATTTCATACAGCGCCATCTGGCCCCAAACTAAGCATAGCTTTTAATATGGGAACTAGATAACTGATAGAATACTCAAATTACTTTTTTTTGTAAATACATACATACATATTAACACCCAGACACAGAACAAACAAACAAACAAACAAAACAAACAAACAACGTTAACACACTCATACCTCTGCACTAGGATTCCCTGTGTCGCAGATGGCATAGACAAACAGAGAAACACAAGACAAACACCCAAGACCCGAGAACAAACTTCACGCTCACCACACAAAGTATGCCCCGGCCGGGAATTGAACCCGGGACCCCTCGCTTCGAAGGCAGGGCTACTACCAACTAAGCCACGGAGCCGTCAATATATATACTTACTATACTCAAATATATTAATTGACATATTTCATACAGCGCCATCTGGCCCCAAACTAAGCATAGCTTTTAATATGGGAACTAGATAACTGATAGAATACTCAAATTACTTTTTTTTGTAAATACATACATACATATTAACACCCAGACACAGAACAAACATTTCTGTTTGCACAAAAATGATTGTGCTAGGTGGGAATCGAACCCACAACTACAGCGCAGAAGGCAGAGCTACTACCAACTTCATAGCTTAGTTGGTAGTTGGTCAACTTTCCAGTCAACTTTTTACCAAATGCATTTACAAAAAGTTATTATTTTGACATTACAAACAGACACTTCTATTTTATTAACGGAAAATACGCAGATATATATTACACAGTAAAACGAATATAGAAGAAATTCCGAAAATTTTATCGCCCCATAAAAACCATCAAGAGTATTAAAACTACAAACCCCGTAAAACCTTAGAACAATTAATTTCACAATCTATTCGTTAGCACTAAACCCTGATTGAATGGACCCTGATGATTGAACCTAACCTTGAGTGTTGACTCTTTGACCCTTAATCTGCAGTTAACGATGCTGGGAGATAAATGGAATTCTACGGGGAACTGAGCCTTTTCATTGGAGGGGAAAGGAGGGATTTTAATCACGGCTACCGGTGTCTTATTCCCTGTTATTGATTGCTTTAGCTGTGCGTACGCAACTAATTTGGTTAGCAAATGACCTTACGACCGGTCCTGGATTCAATCCCCGGTTGGGGCATTTTTACAGTATTACGTCCATAAACAAGAAATTATTGAAAAAAACAAATAAATTATTGAAAATATTTTTAGTCATTTATAAAACCCCGAAAAACATTCATTATTTCGCACCCTTAGGGTATCCTTAGGGTCTTTTTTCTGGTTCAATTCGGATTTCTTTTTCAAAATGATAGGCTGTACTCCCCAAGGGCCGAGAAATTAAAGTATGCAAGTGTTTCGATCACTTATAAATTTTACTATTTAAAGATCATCTTAACAAGGACCTCCACAAAACAACGCCCCAATCCACAATTATTATTAAACCAACAATTAACTAAAAGTAAGTTAATTGTTGGATTCAGGGGTTACTTTCAATTGATGAGCGTGTACAAATCGAACTTAATTATGCCTTAATTATAACTTGTCCGGTAATTCTTAACCGGACAAGTTAACCAAAGAGCTTTTCATTCATAATCATTACGTAACAATGATGTATCGGAACGCAATAAAAGCATTTTTTTGTGCTATTGTGAATTATTCTTCCAAGTCACGGATGTAATTAATATTACATTTGTAGATTTATTACGCACTAGTTGCGCCCCGCGGTGTTACCCGCGGTTTGCTATCCTACGGGTACATTTTACCGGGATAAAGAGTAGCCTATTGCTTTCCAGACTATAATCTATCTCTGTGCCAAATTTCATCCAGTTCTGGCGTGATTGAGTAATAAACTTTTACATTTATAGTAGACTAGCGACCGCCCTGGCTGACGGTTAGTAAAGCATCAGTGTCGTATCAGAAACTACAATACCCGTGCGAAGCCGGGGTGACTTGCTAGTGTATTATACATATAAACCATCCTTTTGAATCACTCTATTTGTTAAAAAAACCGCATCAAAATCCGTTGCGTAGTTTTAAAGATTTAAGCATACATAGGGATATAGGGACAGAGAAAGCGACTTTGTTTTATACTATGTAGTGATAGTGAGGTAAGACATGCATTTGTGTAACGAACATAGATGATTGTTTGTGTCTGGTATGCCCTCCAATGCACACAGAACCGAAGACAACATCACAATCAGGACATTTTCAATTCAGCTATATATGTTAGCTATATGTCATTATTTTTTGTATGTTTATAACGCGATATTTTCGCCAATTTTTGACCTTGAATTATTTTTCTTTATGTTACTATGCACATAGATCATAGAAATTACATGATAAAATTCCACGCGCAACGGTAAAACATAGAGTTAGAAAGAAGAGCACATATCGTTTTCGTCACCTAACGTTACAACGTACACAACAAAAATAAAACTCAGGTTTTAAGTATGAGAATACCCGTCGCATCGCGTTGCGCCCGTCACTCTGATAAGGGGATGATACGCCTCAAGCTTTTTAAATATGCCACGGTCATTTGGAATCTAAAGTACAATCACAAATTGGTATCTTACGGCTACGTAACATAGAGTTACTAAACTCTACACAAAAAACTGATTATATTTTACGATAGCACTAACAAAATGATTGGCAGTTTTATTGAAGCTGACAAAAAGCGATCAACCTTTACAGGTTATAAACCCCTATCATTCATTATTTCAATGAAAATCTATTTCTATTCATCCTCAGTCTCATACATAATTCAATTTATCTGTTGATATGAATAAAAGGAGGATGAATGGGTAATCTAATATATGGCTATAGAGTTTTAAAATTTGTCTATGCCTCTGTAATTTTATCCACGTCATAGGAATGACTTTTTGTTGACTATTCCCATGGTTTAAACCAATTAGGCATGTAGGTAGGTGCTTGTTAAATAATCGTTTTTAGAGACTTCAAATACATATTTATTAAGTGTATTAACATACAAGCGTTAATAATACTAGTTTAAATTTATCTCTTTAACTCGTAACACCCACTCAATAAAATACTATCATTTCTATATTGTCAGCCTAACCTCTTCTATATACAAATACAAATATATTTATTAATACAGAACATTATTTTTACAACACACTTGTAACATTGGATGTAACATTACGTCTGGATTTGAACCAGTACCACCGATTTCAGCCGAATTTCAGTTCCAATTTTGAATTAAAATTCCGCTTCCGTCCCCCAAGGCTCTCATGAGTAACATATTCAAATATTAAACTATGCCATAGACAATTAAACTTATTCCAAAATCAATCAGCCTTCATCCATTTCCAAGAACGAAATTAATGATGATAATTCAATCTAATACTATAAGGTGTACAAAAACAAGCCTTACATAAGATAAGTAGCGAACAAAAAATGGACGCGAGAACAAAAACACCCCAGGCTCTTAAATCTCAATGTCACCCGCAAATAAAAACGGTGTATGACTTTTATGAAACAACTTCACAAAACGATATTCTTAATTCGGTAGTATGTTTTAGGATTCCGTAGCCAGATGCCACAAACAGGATCTGTATAGTTTCGTTCTATTCTAAAGTTGTCTTTTTTTTATTAGTATTTTCGTTTGAATTACTAGTTTTTCACACCCAAAGGTAAGAAAGACCCTTATTTAAGTCTTTCCTTAGCTGCCTCGAACTCGTTGGTCGAGTTGCTATTGCACCTAACATCAGCATTGTCAGAAAGAGTTTAGACTCCGTGATGCAGTAAGCAGTAAGCCTGCAACGTCTTTGTTCTAATGAACAGAAACCAGTCAAGAAAAACTTTTAATTTGCTAAATAATTACAATTGGCTCTCCGGGACGGGGTCCTGGGGAACCGGGGCCCTCAGGAAATAACCCGTAATTTCTACATCCTAACTTTATAATAATAATATAAAATTATAAATACGAAAGTAAGTTTATTTTTTTGTTACGCTTTCACGCCTAAACTACTGAACCGAATTTAATAATTCTTTCACCAATAGAAAGCTACATTATCAGGCTCTATTTTATCCCCGTATTCCGTAACTACGGGGATGAAACCGCGGGGCGCAGCTAGTAGTTCTATCATGACAGAAATATTTAAAAATATCTTACAGTAAGGACCTTTGGTTTGCGGGTCACACTCTCACTTAACCGGTATATTTTCATTTATGTATTTCAATAGGTACCTTATTTAGGGTGAGTCATACATGTTTTGTGATCAGTTCTTATAGAGCAAGGAGGTTATTGAACACGTGTCTAGTTCCTTTTGTCGAAATCAATTAGATATTCGTTCTGTAAATAAAAAAGTACGCTTGCTCACTTATTCTTTTGAACTAGGATTCACTGTATTGCAGGTGGCATGGATATTTATTTATTCGTATAATGACCGAATGCTTATACACCATGCTTTATACAAAAATTACCCCAAGAAGATTTTAAAATACCCTAATTGGATTTCAAAAGTTCTTGTTCTGTCACAAAAAGCTGAGGGTCAAAGAAATTTTTTCATCAGTAGCCTAGTTTTACGTCAATAATGCGCTTAATCAGAAATAATTTGGAAACCTGTTTTGTAAATAGATACAAATTCGAGGAATTATTCGAGGAAGGAATTCGAGAAATCTCAGTATTCATTTATATTGGAATCTGGTGGGTCGGATGCATTTTAAAAAGGCCAAAAATATTTGTATTCTGCAATGTTGCAGATGTAGCGATAGCCAAAGCAAATGGAATATTATCGAAAATAATCGCATATGAAATATCAAGCTGAATGCCGGTGAAATTACAGGCACTTGAGGCTTAACATGCCCGCGTCAGAATGACAGGCGCAGCAACCTTGGGTATTCTCATAATTCAGTAGAAGAAGCGCTGAGTCGTTTTTTTTTGTTCATGGGCGGCGGTAACCACTTAGTACCAAGTGGGTCCTCAGCTTGTCGCTACATTTCAGTTAGAAAAATAAAAAAAATTCTGTCGAGTAAAAATATAAAAATCGCTCAAATGTTGTAGCATCATATTCAGTGAAATTTTTTAACTTTCTATCCACTCGTATTAAAGCCAAAAGCAAAAACAAACAGACAAGCTTTGTAGGCTACATACAAAACGATAACTGGAGATATATTACCATTGTAACATTACTCTTATATAAAAAATGGTTATACATTTTTGTTAGATTACAATGTAATGTCCAATTACAATGTCAGTTGGTTACAGGGCTTGGCTGCTAGTTTCGCTTACCTTTTGTGCACGGAACTCTAAAAATGATATATAGGTAGTTCAAAGTATCGGTTCAAAACGATTTGTCTGCAATCGGTATTAGGTGGCAAAAACCTCACTATACTGACCTTGAATGTGGTCAAAAACTCAATGGGCTACGTGGGAGATCGAGAATTTGAACAGGAAAAAGAATAAATGCAGTTTGTTTGAATTTGTGAAAAGTTTTTAAACCAGTCAATAATTTGGTCCTTTTTTTATTTGTCACTGTGCTGAATGTCTTTCCTATTTATTGTCCTACTAGACGCGGCCCGCGGGCGCAAATAACCGACAGAAATATCGAAATCGATTTATACGATTTTCAAATCAGCCAGTTTTTTTTTTAAGAGAACGTGGTGGCCCAGTGGCATAGACGCCGACTTTCAATCTGAAGGTTGCTGGTTCAAACCCACCCGTGCACCAATGTATGATGTGCACATGTGGGTTTGCGTTTATTCTCAAAACGGTGACGGAAAACATCGTGAGGAAACTGACATGTCTTAGAACCAAGACATGTGGCATCTACCAATCCGGATTGGGCTCCCGTAGATAGCCCATTCACTCTCAATTATCGAGAGTAGGCCGGTGTTGCAGTGGGAACATTAGAGGCTGGTACAGTTATTGTCCTCGTCAACGATTATTTGCATCCGCACCGTATATCAACCTCTTTAGACGATGCCGGAAGTAACTATTAAAATGTAAAATAGACAAATAAATCTAATGTCACGATTAAACACAGCGAGTACGGAGGAGTTTATAATGGATTGACAATGTCGTCCTAAGGTGCTACTTATATTGCTACCTACTTATGAGTATGTCGTATTGGTCTTATGTTATTAGAATCCGTATACTAGTGAGTTTATTATTAACTGCCAGCTCATATTTTAAGCGGTTACCACTGCACATAACATAAAGACTCAGGTCTGCAAACTATGAGAAGATACACCCCTGTTAATCTGCCGCCAAGCAGTAATGCTCGCATTGCTGTGTTCCGGTGGAAGGGTGTGGGTGCCGGTGAAATTATACGCACATGAAACGTAAAATCCCCGTCTCAGGTGACGGGCGCAGCGGGGTGCGACTTGCATCTTCTCATTAAGTATGAGGCTTAGGGAGGACCTAAGTTGCATTGCTGTTGTTATGGGCGGAGGAAACTACTTAACATCCTGTCACCATAGTTATATTAAAAAAAAACCAAGATGCATCGCGTTGTGTTTGAGTTGCGCCGAGACGGGGATCTTACGTCTCATACGCATAAGATTTCACCGGCATCCACACTCTTCCACAGCAATGCAAATGCACCGCTGATTGAACACTAGGTGTGGAGACAGTACTTCTCCAGACGAACTCTGGCACAAGTTCTACTGCTACTTTTTGTTGCTCCTTTAGCACCACCCCAGGGGGTACGTATATGTATTCATAGGGTACTTTGCCATGGTTATATATCTCAGTAATCAGGTGATTATAGAGTCTGCCTATAAGTGCCATACTATTGATTATGCTATGATTATCGCGTTTTTTCTAAGAAGCTTAGGTATTTCTGTTCGTTGGGCCGTGGAGTTTGATAAATCAAAAACAAACTACAACCAAGTTTCCTACTTCACAACGCGAACAATTGTTGGAACAATAAACAATTACCAACCTGTTCCCACACGTAACACACGAATAATTGTACAAAAATCCTTGGTTTTTGCTTATACTTAACTATTGATACGGATCTAAAGGTTGCGTAGGTTCTGAAATAGGTTTGACTATTGTTTGTCAACGGTAGTACTATGCAGTGATGTGGCAATTATTATAATAGAAAAACCGAATAATTCAATATCGAATTGAATACATTTTTATTTCTAGTTTAGATCTTCTATCGAGTCGATGTTTCATGTACTATTGTTCATTATATTGTTTTAGATAGCAACTTCTATGGCGTCCTGTGTGCAAACCATAAGGTCGTCCATCGTGCAGGGTGATGGGCATTCAAGCAAGTATGGCATCTAGTTTAGATGATGAGAATAACTAAAATAAACTAACTTGGCAGTAGATCTGCTAGCTTATTTGACTAGCTTCTATTTGTTTCCGTTACTGCAGCTTTGAATCTATTTTCAAACTCAGTAAGTCAAGATTAAATAACATTGCACTGTTCCTAGCTGTCAAACACAATATCCCTCATTAGCCCGGTTAGGAATTTCACTATCTGTATTGTGCTCTTAATTAAACTGAATAAAATGAAAAAAAAAAAACGCTAGGTTAGTAAAAAATATGAGAGTGGAGTTCACGCTCTCCCGAAAAAGAAGCCAGCATTGTTTTATGTCGATTAGATTTTACATGTTTGAGTTCTTGAGATAACCTAAACTTTATTAAGCCAGTGTTGCAAGTAAAAAATATTTGGGTAAGCATATTATACAACAGTTTTTTGATAAGTGTATAATATTGTAATTAAACAGTGGAATTGATCCTGTTCATCAAATAATCACCATTAAATCTTTGATTGATTAGTGTGAAAATTACCTACGCACTTTCAACAGATTTATTGGATTTTTATTAGATCCATAATCCTTTTTGTGAGTAATAATGAGCTTATTACGATTTCAAACTAGAATTACAACCTACAAGTTGTTTTATTGCCAAAAAGAACTATATATAGACAAGATTTATTAGCTTCTGTTCTTGACAATCCTTTTATGATCTTGAATAACTACCTAGCAGCTTAGCGTAGAGCAACATTCAAGATTTTGATATCAAAAGATTTTTAGTTCAAAAGATCTAGATAGTTTGCTATTAAAAAGTTAAAAAACATACACAACAGAAATATCCTAGACTATAACAAACAATAAACTTGCTCCGGGAGAATCAAACCCGGGATCTCTCGATTTGCAAGTTTTATTAAACGTACGAAACCTTCAAGCGCCAACTTAATCAAACACACAGATTAAAAATAGTTATAACATAAGTATTCTATTTTACACATAATTAGTTAATTATGTCCCAATTAAGTGTTTCATTGTCAAAGCAAAGCCTTTTCTCTAAAATAACAAGCAAAAAAAAACCAACAATTACAAAAAAATACCTGCAAAACACCTGAAAAGAAAAACTACAAATTAATTCGATTATTGTCGAAAAAGTTTTATATCGATATTCAATTATGAAAGATTTCACAAAGCTACAAGAGCTATCGAATGATTTATTGAAATATGTCTTTCAAACTTTATTGAATCAGACTTCCTTATCGTCTCCGAATCAACCTCCATCAATCTTGAGGAAAATAATTTATAACTTAACCGTAAAGCAGAAAGCAAGACAAACCTAACTAAGGGCATGGAGTTATATTGTGCTATTTTATTCAACCAATTTCCGGGGGAGGTTAGGCCACGTAACTCCTATCAGGCAATATTTTTTTTTTTCGAAAATATCTACAAATAAACACACTAAAAGAAGAGATGAAAGCGTAGAAGTCAACTCCTTCGATTTTCAAATCTGTAACTGTTTATAAAATAATATTGTTATACCAAAATCAGCGTGACTATTTGTCATGTTCTGTTCGATTTATGTATTCAACAGATTGCATAAATTAATAGATTTTTGAATATCCAATGCAATACGGAAACAAACTAAGATCAAACCTGCTTAGTACTTCACGGCACGCGTCTTGCCCACGATCCGACCTCGCCTTAGACGTGTAGTATTTATAGATATGGCAACACTTGGAATGATCGCCGCGAGATTTGTACTATCTTGATTACTTGTGCTACATCAGCTGGAGGATAGCTAAATAACGGAGAAATTATTCTGAATGTATACTGGAAACATGAAGCGCCAGTATTGTTCGATTTCTGTCATAAGAACACCTTGTTGAAAACCTTATACAATATATTTTTCATAATATTATAAACTTGCCACTCTGACTAATATATAAATAATGGCAATACTAAGATATCTTTATATTCAAGTCAAAGTCAAAATACTTTATTTCCGTTGTATTCTTTAAAAATAATTAGAAACGTCACCTTTTTAAAAATTAATATGTTCCTACAAAATAATCCTTTATTTTAAGTAAATTTAGCACTCCATTTGATAAGTGGCGCTAGTTCCAGTTTTTCTCTTTTTGTAACCTGTAATAGGTTATAATAATAACAGAAACAAATATTTGGTGACTCAATATCTATGGCGTTGTATATCTATGGCGAAAAAGCGCTTTCCAATTTGTCTAAATATATTATATTTATATACATTTTTTTCCTGTACGATTATTTAGCAAGTCAATCAGTTTCAACTATTGAATTAATAGATGCCTGGGGATGAGTATAATTTCAGTGAATCGTTTAAATGGTGTGTTAACCTTTTGGTATGTGAACGGTGGTAAAATAATATACTTTTCTAGCTATAAATAGTTTATTATAATTATTATCGAATAGTTCCTATAATAAATAATCACTTGCGTCATAGTATTTCGTATAGGTAGGTGCTTTCTTTTGTGATACCTACACTTCATTGCTGCAATGCTAGACAAGTTCAGAGGTGAAACAATCATTTTATTTCAACCTAGTTCTTTGACATAGTTTATGGAATTTACGTTTCATAAGCTTCTAATGAGCGGCGTTGAAATAATAAATAAAAATCTTTTTTACAATAACCTCTTTCCACAATGGATTACGCTATCGTGGGAACATAGTATTTTCATGCACTTGACCAGAAGTAAACACAATTATTATGAACATCACTATTGTAAATCAGCCATATTTTAAGTGCATACAAATACAAAAATACAAAATTGTTTATTTTACGAAAAACATGGTACACATAAGGCATATTTTGGTAAATAATGAAAAACTAATGAATTTGTGCTGTCACAATTGCATAACCGCAAGACTTATAAAAACTTGGAAGTGTCAGCTATTATTTATTATGGCAACCCTAAAAGCCAACGTAACTTCACTCGGACTGTGCAGCAATAAATTTAAAATCTGAATTTAATTTTGGAACTGTGGACATCGGCCTGGCTGGATGTAGTACAGATTAAAAACTTAATTCAAATATGGAACACTTACGTCAGTGTTACGCGACGACTCCATAGATGGCGTTTATCTACAATATTCCGCATACTGGATCCCACGTTTCGAAGCGAGCATTGTTCGTACCTCAGAACTAGGGGTGCAACGCGAGTGTTGATAATTCGTAATCCGAAACATAGAACTAAGCCAAAACCAATAGCTCTAGTATTATTTTATAGGATTCCTTGAGTAGTAAGTGAAATTGGCTGCAAAACCTTTGTTTCTTACCGTAATGGATACATAGAATAAGACAACAATATATTTTGACCCTTGACAGGTAACTTCAAAGTAGCCGGGATGTATCTACTATACAACATATTTTTTCTAACAATTCTCTTTTGTTAGAAAAAATATGTTGTTCGTCTTAAAGTGCCTGTATGATTTAAAAACATTACAACAAACATTATTCACAACTTTACAACAAAATGTAGTATAGTAAAGACTTGCATAATAAAAAAAAAGATTAAATTCTTTCACACGTATGTGCATTTTTTTAAATAGTCCTTATTCGACCAAATTATATTATACCTATACATAACAAGGGACTGTCTGACGCGGCTCTTACTCTTAGTTGCTTGAACATTTAACAAAAAACTATAACCGACCAAAAACTCCGAAACATCCTTTTGCCTTTTATCGGAGTAGACTGCTCTGACTCTGAACTCAGACACCTGCAAATACAACCTTCGAACTCCGAAGCAGTTTTATCTACATCTCTAATGTCGTAACCTAATTTTAGGGTTTTTCTATCCGTATTGAGATCTAATGAAATTTGATTAGGTGCATCGTGCATGCTCGCTGGAAATCACTGATTATTTGTATTGCGACTATATTGTGGCATAATCTGTGATGAAACTTTGGATCTGAGTGAATGATAGACGTACAAAGCAATGGGAAAACGCATGTTATTGATATTGTGACGGCTCCGTGGCTTAGTTGGTAGTAGCCCTGCCTTCGAAGCGAGGGGTCCCGGGTTCGATTCACACTTTGTGTGGTGAGCATAAAGTTTGTTCTCGGGTCTTGGGCGTTTGTCTTGTTTTTCTGTGTATGTCCATGCCATCTGCGACACAGGGAATCCTAGTGCAGAGGTATGAGTGTGTTGACGTTGTTTTTTTTTTTTTTATATCGCTTTTATCAACTCAACCTCCGTACTGAGTAGTTGGTAGAGGAACTTCTATAGCTTACAAGGTCTGTCCACCTTTAAAGGCTGTATCTTTTGAACTGTAAACCATAGTGGGATCAAAAGTATGTGTTTTTTAATTAATACTTTTTACGCACAGGATATAAGCTATCCTGGTACCAAATTTCATTCAAATCCGTTGAGCCGTTTGAGCGTGAAGGAGTAACAAATATACACAAACACACATACATACAAAATTTCTTGTGTATCTTGATTAAACGAACCCACTTACTCAAAAATATAATATTATATTTAATATTGAATATTATATTTTTGAGTAAGTGGGTTCGCTTAATCAAGACACAAGAAATTTTGTATGTATGTGTATGTATTTGGTACCACTTACTCAAAAATATAATATTTTGGAGTAAGTGGGTTCGTGTACTTATATTTTATTAAATTTTAATTATTTTATTGCAATGATGACTAGTTCTCGAAGAATCAGTCAGGCTTAAAAATTGCGTAATAAATATAATGCATATTTCAAAAATGATGCAAACTGTCTGACGAAAGATTATAGACTCATTTGGTCTCATTAGCAGTTTTTAAGCAACTTCATTTCACAAAATGTAAACAATGAGTTCTCAAAAAGTTAGTTTGTGTCCATTAAAGTATATTTGTCAATTATCATGCGATTATCATGTAGGCAATGTTTTGCAAGAAAGTCTTGTCATAGATTTAAATTTCGATAGCATTTGTTTTTTTTTAATATGTAGTCATAGATAAATATAATATAATTAAATTGTTTGTAAACATAATCATGCTCGCAAGAGATTGTTAAAAAAAGTGACTCAGGTAAATGTTTAATATAAAAAAGTGTTGTTATTTTTTTTTTAAATTCAACGGAATAGAATTTTTAACTTAAAACTATGCACCTTTATTGTTGAAACAGATAATCAACTTCACGGTTTTTTTTTGTCCGTTATAAATAACGAAACTTCTATATTGATAACTTGCTGCGATCCCGTTAAAAGTCAACATGAGATGTCAACGAAAAAACTGTCAGAAGTCAGTCCGTTCAGTCGTGAAGGACTAACAAACATACATACAAACAAACTTTCGGATTCATAATTTAGTATGATGATTGTTGAATTTACCAGTTAGTGAATTATGAGGATGCCCTACTTGGCTTAATAAAATAATGTATAGATTAGTTAAAGCATTTTCAAATGTTCTAATTACTGTAGATATTTTTGCAATAGCGTAATTCAGTAGAAATTATCTTGCGAAAAATTTAAATTTTTAAACTAACATTAAAAAATGGAGATTCTAAATTGTTTTTCTGTTTATATACGCAGATTGTGGATCGCATAGGATAGATAATTATTTCTTAATTAATACCATAGTTTCTTCATACAATAGAAAAAATAATGGAAATATTTCACTCATAAGAAGCAAAAATAGGAGTAAAAATTATTATTACTCACTAAGTAATAATGGAATAAAACTTTAATAATTTTGTAATAAAAACAGTATCATTGAAAAAAAATAATGAATGTTTTTAATAATAATTGAAATATGCTACCCGCTACCCATTACCGAAATGGCACTCATTATAACATTAGTCAGCTGTCCTACATAAACAATCATTGTTAGAGTGGGACAGAATACTTTTCGCAGAAATTCCCATTGTTGTGAGAGAGATGGAACGTGTCACAGTTACCACGGCATTGCGTAATATCAGTAAGACACAGCCACAGTATAATAACAGTAGGCGAACTATTGTCAGCGGTTCTGAACACAATAGGATATGGACTACTTATGAAGAAAGTTATGTGGAAAACGATTATTTCTTTTTATCTTTAAAATTTTTGGTGAGTTACGTATGTATTCAAAACTTTTGGCATTAGTTTGGTAAGGTGTTGCGTTGGGCGAACCGAACGCGCCGTCGTATATACTCTTTCGACGTGCTTCCGACGTTTTGGCGCGTTCGGTTCAAAGAACGCGAGGTTTTTTTTGGATTTTTGCTTAAAAAATCCTATTATTTTATTAGAAGAATTCTAAAAAAGTGTTTTCTGTGTTTTGTTGTAAAAAATACAAGCGCTTGTCACGATTCATTTAATTGCCTCTACAATAAACGAACAACTCAATAAAAAAAACACCTTAATCACACAACAATCTCCATATTTATTATGCTTAATTTTGATACTGCAAAACGTTATTCGATAATTTATTTGGAAATTATATGCAATTTCCACAATGAAGTCTTAATTTATTGACTATGGAGTCAAGACTTGTCAATTTCACCTAACAGCTATTCCTCGAATATCGGCAGAGATTGCATACTTCCGCCGTCATGAAAAACCTAACACCTCTCAAATTTATGTCACGTGAGTATTAAAATACTATAGCATTTTAATACTCACGTGAAATCGACTCTCTAAATAATCCGTACAGTTAAATCCACATTCGGTTTGGACATTGCACGACCAAATAAAGATATACCCATCGGTAACAGTAACCATGGGATTCCAATTCTCAACTTAGGGCTCAAATCTCGTACGATGACAGGTTGGCGACATAACCACGAGCTAGATTTAACTTTTTGGTGATAAATTATTTAACTGTCATAAAGAAAGAGCTGTCAGTGTGCTTCATAAATGATTGTGAAAAAAACCGAAAATATTCTCTGTGTTCTACCCTCCGCACTAGGTCCCCTTGTCACACGTGGCATGCACAACCACTCAAGACAAATAAATGAGAATAAAATTCATGTCCATAACATAAATTTTTCCTCGGTTGGGGATCAAATCTCTTTGAAGGCAGGCACCGACTTAGCCATGCACTTAGCTTTCTAGTAGCAAAAAGCGTCGGAGGGCAAAACGACCCCCCTCCCTCCGCCAATTCTATTCTTCTATTCTGTTATTTACTTAAATTACTTATTTCTATTACTTGATATTTAAATTGGCGTAGATTTAAGAAAGGATAAAATCACTGCATGAAATTTTTTCGATGAGATATAATACAATATAATGTCTATCGTATTCGTATCGTATTCATGGTGTTGAGAATATACCACTATTAACAGCTGGAGTGATTCTAAAACTTATGTACCGCAATTTGACATAATGGTGATAGAAATTGAGTTGTCTTTTACAGTGCGACCGCAATAGGAGGAAAATAATTGACATGTCTCAATAACTCAAAATTAAATGACTATATTTCTTCTACACTAGGTTGAACGTGTCTTCGTGTATTCTTTAAAAACGAGTGAATTATTGAAGGATTATTGTTCCTACTGGAAGGAAACCGACCATGGGCGTACCCAGAGGGGGCAGGAGGAGGCAGCAGCCCCCTCTGGCAATGGCAATTAAAAATAAAAATGCATGCATAGTGAAATTTATTTATATTTATTTAACTATCTATAAAGCAGGATCATTTGTTTCATGTAGGTGTGTTTGTGTAGTGTGTATGAAAAAAAGCCGCGAACGATTTGACCTAAAAAATCTGACTTGCCCCCCCCTAGGCCAGAAGCTGGGTACGCGCATGAAACCGACTCTCGATTAGTAAGAGTGAATGTCTTAATCTACTTTTTAGTCTTGTAGCCCAATTCAGATTGGTAGATGTCACATGTCTTTGATTTTTTGGTTGTAGGACATGACGTTCCCTTCACGATATTTTCCTTCACCGTTTTGAGAAATAGGTGTTGCGGACATATATTTTTAAGTAAAAACTTTTTGGTGCTCTTGCGAATTTGAATCAGCGACCTTTAGATCAAAAGTCAACGTTTGGACAGGGGTTTTTTCGACATCGAATCTAGCTTCATGCATATAATTTAGACTATAGTACCGCAATAAAAAGGTGCTTTTTTCACACTAGCAACACCTATTTATTTACACGTTAGTTCAATGAACTTCTTAAAACACAACTCACCTCCAATATCGAACTTTGTAACAACAATAATAGGATTCAAATTAGTTAAGAAAGGTAACATTGCAGCAACGTTTGGTAACAACTGCCTACCGTGTCCACATTAAATATGAACCCTAGAGTTTTGTTTACAAAGGTTCTTTTTATATGCAACTCTATGTTGAAGCTTCAAAAATAATGATGTTTTCAACAGCATTGAACAAATTTACGTACGTGACTACACGACTCTGCTTCTTGCCTTGATTATACTCTTTACACGTCATCTTTCCCAGGAGCAGTTCGACATTGTCCAGGTGTAATAATATATATCTGTCTATAAAAAAAATCTGGGTAAGTCAAGTCGAAAATCTTAATTTCCATTGAATTCTTAATAAAATTAATTTGAAAAGTTACATTAATAAAAGAAAGAATTTTGCTCATGGGTCTTGTGTATTTTCTATTTCTTTGGATTATTATTTGACGGCTCCGTGGCTTAGTTGGTAGTAGCCCTGCCTTCGAGGGGTCCCGGGTTCAATTCCCGGCCATTTGCGACACAGGGAATGCTTGTGCAGAGGTATGAGTGTGTAAACGTTTTTTTTTTATTTATTTTTATTATATTATGTAACGAGTAATAATAATAGTACTTATAACCTATTTAATGATAATGAGTATTCTTACCCCCATAGAAACACATTTCTCTTTCTACTCTATTAAGTTTACTATGGAAAATTCAATCCTAACACATAAAAGCATTCAAAGTTTAGTGGTAGTAAAATGTATATGACTAATAATCTTAAAGGGTTCAAAAATAGATAGGCCGTAAAGATTATTCTTAGATGACGCAAGTACTTCCCTACCAGCCTCTAATGTTCCCACTGCAGGAACACCGGCCTACTCTCGATAATTGAGAGTGAGTGGGCTCTGATCTACCACGGGAGCCCAATCCGGATTGTTAGATGTCACATGTCTTCGAACTTTTGGTTGTATGACATGCCGGTATCCTCACGATGTTTTCCGTCACTGTTTCGAGAACGCACATACATTTTGTACATGGGTGGTGAACATTAGAGGCTGGTACGTACTAATAGCTATAAGATTTAATCAAATAAAAAAATTTAATAGGTTTAGAAATCGTGATTACCGTTAAAACAACATAACGTGGTTAGACTGTATCAATCAAAAAAACGAGATCGATTTGACACTTGACCACTGCAGTAACCCGCAATCTGAATACCGTTTTTGTGACTTTGACACAGTTGGGTAAGGGGTTCCGGTCTGCTAGATTAGGTTTATATATAATAGGTTTGGATTGTATTGTGTATGGGAATTGTGTTGTCCTTAATTACAGGCTCTAAATCAACTTGCGTTTCTCCCTATTTTCACGAGGTATTTTTTTTTTCGTACTAGTTTCTCCATCTGATATCGGCTCGGATAATTCTTGCGACTCGACACTGGCAAATCGTGGATAGCCTCACCACGGAGGCCATAAATAAAAGAAGAAGATTATAATAGGTTTTGGTTGTCATATAGCGTGCGCCTAAGTGGTGGCCCAGAGGTACAGGACCTTTCGAGCTGAAAACGAACGAGGTCAAACGAACACCAATCAGTCTTTCGGTAGACAAATGTATGTGCGCAATGACAAACTCTCAAGGAGATCATGGCATGTGACTTCTATCAGAAGACCAGAGAAAAAATCGCGGCCTTAAAATACAAAAAAAAATACAGTCCGATTGAGAATCTTTTCCGTTTTTTCCCGACTGAGCCCGAAAGGGTTATTATATATTTCTAGTGTATGTAATGTATGTATGTATATTTCTTTGGTATGTATATTTCACGCTCTATAGCCTAAATGACTTGATGGATTTCATCTTGACAGGTGTCATTAGATTCTTAATTGCGAGAGTGACACTGGCTATATCAAAATCAAAATGGCTAATTTTTGGCGCCATGATCTTCATACAATTTTTTTAGTCAAAACCTATCAAGTTTGGGATCAGAAAACAGAGTTTTATTAATGGCATACAAAGATATATATTTAACTTACAAAAATATGTTTATCTTACAACTTATATGTTTAGATGTAATTTAGAAATTTTCACGCAGTAGGTTTTTTATTTTTCTCAATAATTTCTTGTTTGACGTACGTTTAAAGGCCACGCTCTCCCCTTAACAACTCATACCCGGCCGTAAAACATATTTAAGTCGGTATTTTTTTAGAACTCAAGTTATTTTGCATGAGTATTTGAACCCATACAAAAGACTTCAACGCGCTACAACAATAACCTCGAGTCTCTATTATGTTTTTATTATTACACTAGCTGCGCCCCGCGGTGACACCCGCGGTTTTCCAGGATCAAAAGTAGCCTATGTAATAATCCAAGATATACGCTATCCTGGTACCAAATTTCATACAAATATATTTGAGCGTGAAGGAATAACAAACATACTCACATAGACATATACATACACAATTTCGCCTTTATAATATTAAGTGTTTTATCATACTATTATACAATAATATTATAAAAGTGAATGTGTCTGTATGTATTTTTGTTACTCCCTCACGCCTGAATGGATTTGGATATGCAAATTTTTGTCCCAAAAAAGTGAAGTATTTTTTTGCCCATCGTCTCATTTTGACTCAACCGCGGGTAAACCCGCGGAGCGCAGCTAGTAAACTATATAACATATAATGAATATTAAAAACTTTTCTAAAAATATTTGAATTCACTTTGTTTAAACTTATGAACAAATGGCTATGGACTTTATAAAACAAATAAAATAAAATAATCTATTTAAACAGCTTAAGGTTATAGGAGAGCAAATAAGGTAGCCATGTGCCACAAAACACGAACGAATCGTGCGGACGCAGCGGCTATTTAAATCTTAACTTGGGTTCCCTTGAAAAACTATAAAACCTTTTCATTAAAATACCGACTTACCCATCTTGACGACATCAAAATGGCCGTGGTAATAAAAGGTAATTACTGTGATATGTTTTCATCCTTTTCTTGTTGTATATCTTTTATGTTACACAAGAACACATCAAAGTAAAAAAAAAATATTATAATCTATTTATAATTTTGAACCATTTTTATTTTTAATAAGTCTCTATTAATTAGTAATAAATTTTGTTTGTTTCTAATCACAATAATTTTTTTATTCGTTTAACTTACTAATATATTAATTTATAGCTTTGTTACTGTATTTATGACAAAGTTTAATTGCATTTTATTCAACAATAACACGCAATATTACGTCATAACGTAAATCTTTAAAATATTGTTAAATTTTGTTAAATTGATGTAGAGAAAAATAAACAGCTATCAATTTGTAAGATTAACATAATATTAAATTATTATTACAGCTGTGAAATTTCAAATGTTAAATCTGTTATTAAAATATTTACTTACATAACAACGCATATATTATCTATTCTATTATATTCTATATCTATACATATCATTGCATATACCTTACCTGCATACCCAGTTACCAAACGAGAAATCAGTTTAATTCAATATTATTAATAGATATGGAACCAACACTCAAAAATAACACTCAATCTTGGGTCACGCTCTATTAATCAAAATCAAAACGCCTCAGACGCAAGATATTTGGCCTTGGAGCAAATATTTACGACAATATTTGCAAACAGAAATTGATCTATATTTCGCCATTGTTTGGGAAGCATACGAGTATGTGTTGTGCTTTTATTAAGCTTTTACTAGTAGCGTTCAGTGTTTTAAATTGATGTGCCGCTGTATAGCTTCAGAACTTAACAAAAAAAACCTATTTATACCTAAATGTTCCTACCACGTGATATCAATTATGTTGAGTATCTATTTTAGGTGAAACGAAATGTCTGGTGCGAATGATAGCTAAGCTGAAGGCCTCGGTTTGATTCCTACACGACACTTAATATGGTAAGCTATCGTGATATAATGTGCAATACAAAGTAAACCAATTGAATGACTGCTATTTCCACGTACACAAAAACTTTGACATCTCACGCGAATCGCTGTCGATCAGTCTCAACATATCCTACCTATTACACTTTAATGAATTGTTACTAACGACTTGACATAACTGCCAAATTCTGGATTGTAAACAATATTAAATAGAGTTCTCTGTAATAGTTACAAATTTATCACTAAGATACAATATCAACAATATCTGTTGGATATATTATCTTTGTGATAATAATGGGAACGATTACTGAATGAAAGTAAACATTCGTCTGTCACACCTGGCAGAATACGCCACGTGCGCAAGCTTTTATAAAAAATAACATCTGTACACACATGAAAAGGGTCAGCAGATGTCAAAGTCACCCTATGATCACGCTTGAGTACGCTTTAAACGTCATCTATTCATCAGTCAACACAACTGCAACAATAGACCGTTGAGAATAAATAGATATTGAAACATAATCCGAGGAATTAGAGTTCAATCTTGATCACAATTTCGACGGTTGCAACATCATTCAGATGTTTCATTTTTGATACGGTGTTACGGTAATTTTTGACTGCCATTACGGAAACAGCTGCTAGGTATCTGTTTCTCAAAGGTTCATGTAGTAAAATTAATATCGGTAGTAAGTTGGGAGTTATTAGGAATCAGGCAATCTATCTTAAGGCGCAGGCGGCGCCAGTTTAATGTCGAAAATTAGACAACAACTTTAGTAAAATGAACGACATAAGGTCGTTTTACTATCGTTCTATTGTCCTAGCCGTCGTAAAATATTTTATCTGTTCAACATTTAATATTGTATTACCACACCGCACTTAATTATTTTCAATAGGAACTACAGAAACAAGTTAGAGAACTAGGATAAAGTCATAAACATGACAATTCACCGTAAATTATAGAGATTTGCAAATAAATCTTTGAATAATCTATACAATGCGATTGCAGTAACTCAAGTCCTAAATCAAGATATTACCTAAAGGAAATATCTGTCAATCATAAGAAGCACAGTCATTTCGTATTTTCTCACAATTAGCTAAGGCCGACCGGTGACCTCAGGAGAACCAGAAAACATATGCTTGAGGTATTTAATTTTAATAACTGTTACGCAAGGAATATTTCTAGTTTGATTTTATACCTTGTTATGAGAGCATAAAAGTTATGGGAACGTTGCTGGCAATACTGCTTCAGTTGCAGAAGATTTTTTAAATAAAATAAACAGATATATCACAAATCTCTCGTGCAACTCTAGTGTTTAAGAAGAATTTATGTTTCTATAACCGATTTTTAACCAACGGCTAATGCTTTTGACGCTAATGCCTCTGCATTAAGTGTCAAAATGTCCGTCCGTCGATTAATTAAATTAATTAAAAACCATTTTAGTGTGAATCGCACTCGCAAACCGCCGTTCCGTACCGCCGATTGTTAAACTTGCATTCTGTCAAACGAAGCTCGCTTTATGTAAGATTATTATGGATTACTCAATAAAATTATACAATAGAGTTATAGGCACTTTAGGTGTATCTTTATTAAGAGATTATTCCACGCTTTACTATACGCCGCTTGCTTCTTATATCCGAAAAGGACTAGACATACATTATTGATGCTTCTTGATGAGCCCTGTGACAGTGGCTGCAGAAAACAATGTAAAACATGACCTGTTTGTGTCTGCCTCACGTGCTTTAGCGACAAAATACACTACGAATAGATTTTACAAATAACCTAGTTAAAATATTATCGATAAACGTTCACATTACCTAAGTTATGAATTACTCTATCATTTTATCTCCACTGTAGGTAAATGTTGCAGGTATTAAACTTATTTTATCGTATAAAACTTCATCAGAAATAGATACAAAAGGTTAAAAATAAACCTTATTACGAGCACTGCGGAGGAACCGCCTAGTGGAATGAACCAGCCGTAGCCATTAACCGAAGGAAAAATAAAAACTTCATACGAGCGACAGACTTTTTGCCGCCATAGATAAATTACGTTGAATTATTTTATAGATGTTTTTTGGCGTAACATAAAAGTGCTTCGATACTTAAAAATGATTTCATTTCACCTGATATGTAAATAGATTGCCTTTTAAGGCCTTGTAAGAAACGACGACGAATGCGTGGAGAGGCGTTTGTTTCATATTCTACACGATGCTTCTGTGAAGAGATTCAAATAAGTAAACCTACTTTCATTTACGGAACTTTAACAAATTGGGTGCAACTTGAAGTGACTTCAAAAAAGCATATAAACATAAGCAGAATAGAAATTAAAAAAACATTAAAAAAAATAGGAAACATTAAAACCAAAGGATCAGCGGTGGACATTAAATTGCACTGCTATATGCCTAGCGCAATTAGTCCAATTAGCGACATAGCGCGATCATCAATGGATAAAAAAGAGCTGTTAAAAAAATTAGCAAGTAATTAGGTAGTGCGCCTTTGATGTAGAAGCGATCTCTTGAAATTATTGTAGTAGTTTTAAAAATCATATTTTATGTTTGTTTGCATTCCAAGTGCATTATTAAAGTTGGAACTTGTGATACTTAACTAGAATATTGTTTTTTACATGGTATTAAATTATAGTGACTTAAAATAGATGGCAATACTCTGATGCTAGCGACTAGGTTATTGCTTTAGGTTTTACAACGAAGAAGTAAAAGTTTTACCGGGCCCTAAAATCTTCCAGAAACGGTTAAACAATTTTGGACCACCTGGTGGTTCCAAAATGGGCGGGGGTCGCACTTACCACCAGGTGGGCCCTCAGCTCGTTCCTTCAATAATGCACATCAAAATAAAAGTGTAAAACATTGCCGTAGTCATAACAAGGAGCAGAGCCTCAATGGATTTTTCACCTTGTGACGCTATCATGGGACGTGACAAGTGGTAAGTTTGTCGCCGCTGTGTCATTTCAACTGAGTTGTCGTTAAATTGCACGACACTTACTGACTTAAGATTGTGGTACGCTAATCAACTTTAATTCATCAGCGACGCCGTAGATCTTGCCTTAGACCTTGCATCATTCATATTTTAGGACATGAAACTTATTTTTTTATATGAATGATTGACGGAACGAGCTGAGAGCTCGCCTGATGGTAAGCGGTGACCCTCGCCTATGGCAACAGTAATGCGTGCGACTCAGTATGAGATCCAAATCTTTACTGAGTCGCATTTATCCTGCTGTATCATCACCCGAGACGGGGATGATACGTCTGATGCGCATGTGATTTCACCGGCAGCCACACCCTTCTATCGGAACAGTAATGCAATCACTACTGCATGGCGACAGATTCCAGATGTGGTGGCAGTACCTCTCCGGACGAACTTGGCACAAATTCTACTGCTACTTTCGGTTGCTCCTTGCACCACATAAATGTTTAAGTAAATGATTAGTATAATTCTTTTGCGATTCTGCGTTCAACGATTCTGAGATGACATCAAATAAATTGCATTTTGAAGTGAAAACTTCTATAGGCACTTAGGCCATTTTTAGATGAGAAACAAACATTGAACTCGCGGCTGTGTTACCGTTACCGTTACCGACACCTCTGTATATATGTATTATATCTGTAGTGTAGTCTGCTTTTGTTTTCACTTCTGTCGGCACTCCCGGAGTGACACTGTTTTTGTTCATAATTCCCCAGAAATTCATTGCCCCCGTTACCGATGTTCAAATTATCAATTCAATCAACAAATCATCCATTGCATTAGTAAAATTAGGTCACTAAAATCACTTAGCCCAAATTTTCCCTAACCGTAACATACCTAATCCAAGAAAGTCATATGTAACGCGTAAAGCATTTAACCATTATGTCATGTAAGTACGGATAATGTGGTGTAGAGAAAGTGTTCGCTCACGATCTACCTTAATGAGCACATCTGCCTTTGTTTGTAACTAACACAGAGTTTTTGTAGTAATGATAATTAACTATTCAATTCCACTATCGGAAGGAAGCTATTCCATACACATTCTACCATGCTGTACGGATTAACAATAATTATTACTATCATAACCAATTAAAAAAAAAAACAACGTTAACACACTCATACCTCTGTACTAGGATTCCCTGTGTCGCAGATGTCATGAACAAACACAGAAACACAAGACAAACACCCAAGACCCGCGAACAACCTGTGCCCGGGACCCCTCGCTTCGAAGGCAGGGCTACTACCAACTAAGCCGCGGAGCCGTCAATTTGCGGTCGATTGAGGTAGCACATTATAGGGGGGAAGGGGGTTCACTTGCAATCGTTCGTAGAAGAGTACCCTTTGAATCCCCTACACGTAATTCTTGGGTATTGCTAAAAGAGCAACATAAAGAAGCAGTAGAACTTGTGCAAAGTTCGCCCGGAGAATTACTGCCTCCACACCTGGTAATCTGCCGCTAGGCAATGGTTATGAGTTATGAGAAGACCCAAGGGTTATGAGTTATGGAAGAGTATTAAGTAGACTTGCAGAAGGTAGCTGGCAGAAACTGGATGCAAAGAGCCGAAGACCGGGCTAAATGGCGCTTACTCGGAGAGGCCTATGTCCAGCAGTGGACTGAAATAGGTTGATGATGATGATTACGTCTCGAGAGACGAGCACAACGGGGTGCGACTTGAGTCTTCTTATACTTCGGTCAGGAAGGAACTAATTCATTTTGCAGTAGTCATCGAATGTAACTATTTTAAAAGACAAGATTCATATAAAATAATTATCTCAATTATGTACAACATGAGGGAATTTGATTGTCCTCACAGCTCAGTTGGTAGCTCTGCCTTCTGCGCTGTAGGTCGTGGGTTGGTTTCGATTCCCACCCAGGAGAACCTGTTGTATGATGAACATTTGTGTCTCGGTGTTAACATGAATTACAAATATGTATTTACAAAAAAGCGATCTATATAAGTATTCTTACAGTTATCTTGTTCTCATAGTACAAGCTATGCATAGTTTGGAGCTAGATAACGCTGTGTGAAATGTCCATGATTATTTATTTTATTCATTATTTGACGTATAAATGGCGGTTATCACACTTTTTTTCTTAACAGTTTAAAACGTGGTGTTGCGCTCAGTAACTTTTAAACATAAAACTTCTGGCTTGAATTTATTTTATTTGAACCAGTGACCTCTAGATATAAGTCGTAGTTTCACTACTAGGCCACCACAATATTACAAATTGCGTGTTATACAATAGTAAAAACGAAGCCGTGAGCTTTAAAACAAAGTCACATGTATCTTATTTCAATGCAATTCACAGTGAGCGCATTTGCTTTTTACTTTCTATTTCTATAGAATATATTTCAATCTTAAGCACTTTAATTAAGACGTCTGAACAAGTTCAGTCAGATATAATCTCACCATAGAATGCATAAAACTTAGTACTGCGAAGTCGTATTACCCTCGCGACAAAAGAGGTCTCATACCTGAGGCACCAGTTTTTTTTGTGACAAAAGCGACGCGACCTTTTAGAACGTCTATCGCCATCTGATATTAAGTGGTTACCTCTGTCCATAACAACAGCAATTAGATCTTCCGCGGCCGAGGTATGGGACGACCCGGGTCGCACCGTAGCGCCCGTCACCCGAGACGTGGATGTTACGTCTAATGCACCGTGGATGTTACATCTAATGCACATGTGATTTCCCCGGCACTCAATGTAAGTGCCCCACTGTTTAATTTTAATATAATATTTTTATAATATAATAATTTTAATATTATCAGACGCGTTAATATTTTACGATGCATACGAACGCGCTTTACGAAACGATTGTCCTGGCGCTAATTTCTAACCATTTACAATTTTTTATCTGTGGTTGTATCTCTTGCTGCCACAGAACTTCTGCGTTTTCAAAGTCAGTTCTATAAACTGTCAGTGCACAGTCGTATACTTTTATACGTGGATAATAACTTTACTGTGTTTAAGTCACGCTATGACTCTGTTTATAGACTAAAGACTGTATTCTATGCTCTGTTATTTTCTTTTATTATTCTGTCAACCACCATCGCCAGTTTCCCTTTTAAGTATAAAGAATTTCTTCATTAGATTCGCTTACATTTATGTCACATTTAAAAAAAAATCAAATATTGTTCATATGAGTTTTTTTTAGTATTGTAGTTTTATATTTCTCTTTAAAATGTTTCCCTTTACTGGTATCATTAAAGGAAGAAAATTTTTAGTGTAAGTAAGAGGTCAACTCTAGTGTCAAGATTTCAACCCTCCCGTATGCCTCCGACATTGCTAATGGAGTGGTTTTTATAGCTGGGAATATACGTTAACGTTCCCTCCGAAGCTCAATTTCAAACGCTCAGTTCGAATGTCTGACTGTACTAACAGTAAACAAAACTATAAAGAAAACATTTTTTTTAAACTTTCATCGCATTCTCATGCAGAACTCCGGCTTATGATCGTAAATAGCACAAAATCCATCTCAATTCTGATCAAAGATATTAAATGATACTGTGGATTATACCAATGGCCACAGATAAACCACTACTAGTACAATTCTACCACAGAATATTAATCATAATGTACTCTTTTACCATAGATTAAATAACATTTCGTACGGCTAAGGCCGGAGGGGACGTGCATAACAATGACTTATGTTAGCGTGAAACAAAAAGAGTTGAGACGACGTACTGAACTAGGGATGGGATATTACAAATAAGCATTTAGCAAATCAATAAAATATATCCGAATTTAAAAATCGCAAGAATATACAAATGATTCGACATCACGTAACGTGATAGCCTAGACATACGCCATTAATTTATTTGATTTTACTATACTGTATTTTGACGGCTTTTTTGGATATGGTAGTTGATTCTATTGAAATCAAACTGAACTAATATTGACAGATCTGAATATTGTTGTTACCTATCTTGAATAAAATATATTCTTTTGTAACTGAAAATATATTATATATTCATTATAAACTTTAACAATGCGTTTAAATAATTTTCTCACACTGTAATAAAATATTCTACTGTTAAAACTGTTACTGTTATTACAAATTTAAATTTATGTCTTTAAATTAATAATAAATTTAGTCTTAGAATTAAATCATGTTTAATATAAGACATTAATAATATGTGATACAAATTTTCAGTGTTACTGAATAAGTATTATGATGCATACCATTGGGAGAAGACGAAGGCTTCGGAAATACAGTTATTAACTAGTTCGGAAGTCAAAGGCTACAATATATTCTTTCTACCCTTATTATTCTATAACAATAAAATTATTATTATTATTATTAACGCACCTGTACGTATCAATGTACATGTACTGTAGTCTCAATAACATTATGCAAAGTTGGTGCACTCTATATTCCTATCATTCCATACTCAGAGATCATTACGATCAAGAGTTATTTCTCAACAAGTGAGATACTCGAACGTGATTTTTCCTATATTTTTTCCCACCCAGACACTCGAATTGTAATAAATTCAATATGACTCACGTATATTTCATAAAATTCGGCTAGTATTATTACTTATATAGTTTATTAATTAAATAGTTCATACACATCATCACCAAAATGTATTATATTTAACCTATAATATAATCAATTGATATACTAATATAACACAGCATTGAATTTAAATTTTATTTCAAAACATAAAATTTATAATAAATAAGCAATTTATAAGCAAAGATTCTATTACCCGGGATACGTCAGGGTAGTTTTTAGAAAGCATCTCCATGGGACTGGCTAGTCTCCTGTGCCATCTCTTGGTAGTCCATTACCAGGAACGCAGGAGGCTAGGTCCGAAATTAAATTTCATTCATTGAGAATAAGTTCCCAGGAAACATCAATACATACTTCATTGCCTCATTCAGGCAACCTAAGGGCTTTGCATAGTAGGTACAATGGCCGCTACTAAAGGCCACCATCTCATCTCAAAGCAGATAAAATCGGGATGAAGTAATTAAATAATTTCCAGCCACTCTAATCCACCAATAAAATGTCTAGAACCACCATTTTAACTATTAATTAACAAATTGCAGCCAATTAGTACTCAAATCTTAGCTGGTAATGTAATTAATTCAATCTGAACACATACTAACAATCGTAATTACTGCAGTCAATTGACATTTAAGATGCTTACTTATCTATTACTTAAACTAAGTATTTCTATTATTATTTTGTCTGACTGTACTTGAAATTAGTGACGCATGAGATGATACAAGTTACGACTTAAGTCTTCGGCAGGAGAGGACTTGAATTTAATATAGACATAAAAACCCGGTATTTTATCATTGTTAATGATACTACTTTTTATAACAAGTAATAGATTTAACTTCTCACGTCTGGCATAAAATACAGATTGTTATATTTTATCAAAGATGAATTATATATTTTAATAATTAACTGAAAATTGCGTGATTTTGGAACCTAGAGAAGTTAATTAGCCACCTTACAATGAAGTAATCGCGGTTAAATGCTTGATTATTTAAACAATGCTAATAATACAATAGTTACGCAACAAAAGACAAAAGGGACGATTTTTTTGTTATATTTTTGATAATCTGTGGAGTATTTGAAACTTGCGGTATGTACTTGAGTATCCCATCCCTAGGAATCGCATGCGCAAGTCAGCCTGCGCGGTGGAATGTCGCCCCGCCCTGGGGCACACTTACGGACTTTTGTTTTCTTCGTAATGCCTCAACAATCGGATGATTTTCCGTAAATACTTTATTGGATAAAGACCGTCTCTACGAATAGTTCTCATTTTAAATGTAGTATCAAATAATAAAGCTTTTTTTAAACGTTTTCTTTTAGGTCATGCCCTTTTTGTACTATGTTTTACTGTCGTCGTTCCGAGATCGTGGTTTTGCGCGGTTTTACACTCGTAGGTATTTGAATCAAAACAATTTCCATAAATTTCGTGTTCACTTAATCATAAAAGTACCTCGGTAGGTATTTATGTATAAAATCCGCATTCAAATCAGCCTTGAACTTCGCCAGTGGTCAAATTCCTAACATTGTCTGATCAGAGATTAAATATTGAACCAAACATGTCAAGGTATTAAGATGGAACTAATTTAATTAACACAAGAATAGTAATTACGATAACACATAGGAAGGAAGTGTAAATTTGAAGAATAATATTTCCGGATTATTAAAAAAAAAATATTCATGGACCTTTCACATAGCGCTATGTAGCCTCAAACTTAATATAGCTTGTACTATGGGAAGAAGATACTAATAGAACACTTATTCAATAAAGATATTAACATTTAGACATACAACAATCTATTTTCGTCACAAAAATTCTGAGTAGGATTCGAACCCTCGACCTATACCGTAGAACACAGCTACTACCAACTGAGCTGAGAGGGCAGTCATTAATGCAATGAGACTTAATTACTTAATACCTAATTCTAGTATGGGTGGGACCTTTGCCTAGCAGTGGGACATTAAAAGATTAAACAACTTAGTTAGAAATATTCCACACACTGTGAATAATTAATTATATAATAATATTATATTTCTGTTTACTATCCATAATTATTTTGATTATCATGTTTATACAATATAATATTATTTATATTTTACCTGCAGTACAAATATCCAGAATAATAATTATAATAAACATTTTTCCTCAATAAACTATTTAATTATCGTAGGATTTGCAGTGAAATTACACTAGAATCATATTTTCCTTTTCAATTTATAATAATAACATTGATTACAAAATATGACGAAGCATAACATTTACTTCGAGTTCTCGATCCAATAAAATATTGAACTACGAATATATTCGATCAATGATCACACATCGCAAAAACATATTGACATATTCATATTGACTACTACACAAATGCGCGTATTTTTGCGTAAAGGCGGATCAAGCTTATTTTATTGAAAGCTCGGAATCATCTAGAATAAGAAGAATAAGAATATATTTTATTAATAATAGTTTATGAGACAACAGTTTGTCCTCTCGGACGTACAATCGATTCCAAAATCGATTACCATCGATTGATATTTGAGGATCGATTATCGATACCCAAAATACTATCGACACTAGTTTTGGGTCGCAGTAAGGTGGTTATAAAACCCCCCCACCTGTAAAGTGGGTATCATCGTAATCTAATCAATAGTCCTTCACAAAATAATTCAAAGCGAGTTACTATCGAGAACAAAAAGTAGATTCGATCAGACAAGTTCCTCGCCGTCATGTAGCGAATAAAAAAAAAAGATTATATTTGCATTAACACTAAATGGTTCGCCTTTTTATAGATAATCTATTCCCGTGACTTCGGCCATGTTATGAATTAATTCCGAATGAGGATGGAGCCGATCGGAATACTGATGCGACAAGTTTAAAGCGCCCAAGGGCACATGTACCTTTTTTGTTGACGTAGGGGATTCTGCGACAGATTCCCTGGGGGGACAACCGAGTTATGTGGGACTTTTACCCAATTTAAAACCCTCCGGTGGCCGACCACTGCGCATTCGAGGGTCTCTTGTCTCTCCAAAAGGAACTTCACCAGAGATCCTCTGGCACGTTGCCTTGAGGCCTGTCCCGGGGAGGGAATAAAGAGCAAAAATGCTACTTATCTTAGAGTTGCCACATGAGTTCAATTAAACAGATTACAGAACAGTGTAATCTGATTGTGGGTCTAATATTAAATAAATAAAATATTTTGTTGTCCCCTTTTTTTAATGTAACTAGAGTTTTATGACAAATTGGTTATTAATTGATTAATTAGGCAGGCCTATCAAGATAGTTGATGAACAGATGATTATTTTCAACTTCATTTTGAGGTTGAAAATAATTATTTACGTTAGGGTTTTTATGTTTTTATGAACTGAATCAATAATAGAGACAAATGTTCTATTGTAGCAGAAACAAAACATTATATAATTAGGTTATATATCTTTTGTATCACTCTCGAACTCGCACGAAAGAAGTTATAAATATGGTACTAATACCGCGGAAGAACCCTTCACCTACGCAAGGAAGGCTATAAAAGGTTTTAAGAATCTGCATAAACATTGCAAGCGTGAATCCAAGCCAATACGAAGGTGAGGATATGAAACAGCATTTATTGCATGAACGCCGGATCATGCTTTCCCAACCGTGGTATCTTGATCTTATGAGATAATCCACCTAGATTTAGCGGTTCTTTGGTACTTAGGTGGCCAGTCTTGTTTCTTTTTTATTGCTGGCAACGTTACTTTTTTCGAACGTGTGATAGCCGGCCCGAAAAGAAAAATTACGCGACCATGTATGGAGTGTGAGCAAGCCGATGGTGTTGCCATGCCTGAATTTAGATTATACGTTTCGCCAATTTTAACCTATAATAACAAGGTCTGAGAAGTAGTTTTGTATGTTTACTACATAAAATTATTTGGCTATTCTACCTAGATTTGACTATATTTTCCGCGTGTGATTAATGCCATTAAAAGCTTGTTTTGGAAACTGGCTGGAACTGTTATTTTTTTTATAAATGGAATAGTACCTACGCCATTAGTGCTTTTAATCTTTAACTTGTGCTTAAAATAATTAAACGCAAAATCTAAAATGTTAAATACTTAGAAGTTTATATTTTTATGGGTACCATGAGACATTAATTTATTATATATATAAATATCGGCTAGACATAACTATCCGGTTGGGTCATCTAACCTCAATGACCAGAAATTAACAAATTTTTACTTTTAATGAACTGTTTACAACCCACTAATTAGTGTAAAAGTTAACATAACGTGATATAAGAATCTTCTGTCATCAAGTTGAATGAACTCAAAACCGGACATTTTATGATTTTTATCGTCACTAAAACGATACCAGACTGTGGATCGCTTCATTTACTTTTTAAATATAAAAATTGCTGTAGGAAAATGCATTTGCACCTGTCATGGAACCTTGAGAAATCGGCGTTATTGCTACATACGAGTTTTTAATATTCCGCTTACGAAATAACCCTTGCAACTATTGATATATACTAGCTGACTGGATAGATTTTTTTTTTTTTGTTTTGGCTTGACAATTCGTGTGCATTCGCCATTTTCTAAAGTGAAATTCGAACGCGTATAGTGATGTTTTCCTATCCTCACAATTTGACAATTGGCTGTTTTTTATAGCTGCAAAAATCCTTTACAAAAATACACTTTTGGGTATTCCCGAATATTTTATTTCAGGTTTGTCGTGACAATCACTATTTGTAAATGCAGTTTTAGTTTATACCGAATTGCCTACATTCCCCGTGGATTCCCAAATATTTTATTCATACAAATCTTGTACTAACAATTACAAACACAACAAAAAAAAATCCAAATAGAATAACCAGTTCTGAAGTGATGAGCTTACATACATTCGGCAATTGAATTTTATTAAATAAGAATAAATAATATGATAAATAAACGTTTACTTACTCATGCCCCTGCACTTTGATTCCCTGTGTCGCAGATGGCATGGACAAATACAAGAGAAGACCCGAAAACACTTCATGCTCACCACACAAAGTGTGTCCCGGCAGGCAGGGAGCGCCACAGGTAATCCTAGAGTAGTGTATAAGTGTGTAAGCGTCTATTATTATTATTTAAATAGGGCAGTAAAGGGTCCAAATGGCCTCTTAATTGGCATGAAGCAAAACAATTAACAAACAGATAATCTAGCGGAAGCTCATTGAATGATAAAAATTGTAAGCGTGGATAATTTCTAATTCCTCGGGCTGCAGAATAAGCAACAGTTACTACGATCTTACCACAGAATGTGTAGCAGTTAGTACGGTGGCCTAGTTCTTTCGGATGCTCGTAAGGTCGGCTCAAATTAACATATACCCAATTACCACTTACAGGAAGGTTGCAATTGCAAGCATCCGAAACGTAATCGTGACGTTATTTCATATATAGTTATGAGGTTTCAAATTTTTCGGATTAATTTTGTTGATTTATAACCTTGCCACTTATTCTGAAGACCTTTGGGTGAATTCACCTAGAATCAAATAAAAGATTTTTACTAAATGCATTTGTTGCAGTTTCGACAATTTAATTTTTTTACAATATTAATTAATTTTTCTGTTATCAATGTATTTTAGTATTTCTGTGTTTTCTAACTGTTTCTGGTCTCTTATGACAACTTATTTTACGGTTATTTTAAAACATTGTAATCTTGTCACCAATTGTCCCGTAAAGTTCCTATGGTAATAACGCATATGAGTATGACTTGACTAAGGATACTCTTACTCTAGAATATGAAAAAAAAATGTCTTCCGCGCAAAAAAAAAATATTCCACGTGGACGAAGTCACGGGGAACAGCTAGTAACAAATTGTTGGGTGATGCTAATACTAGTTTCAGTAATAGGACAACTTTCTTGAGTAGTATGTTATGTTATTTTAGTGACAGCCGCGGGGGTTGTGAGTTTGAAAGGTAAAGTGATAATTAAGCAGCCCATTATTTGGCATACCCTATGATAAAGAGCACTTAACCATCTATACATAGAAATAAATATGTTAACTTGAAGTGTCTGTTTGTAATGTCAAAATAACAGCTTCACACTAAATGGATTTGAAAGTATATTATCTACTAGCGACCCGCCCCGGCTTCGAACGGTTAGTAAAGCATCAGTATCGTATTAGAAACTACCCGTGCGAAGCCGAGGTGACTTGCTAGTGTATTATACATATAAACCTTCCTCTTGAATCACTCTATCTATTAAAAAAAACTGCATCAAAATCCGTTGCGTAGTTTTAAAGAATTAAGCATACATAGGGATATAGGGACACAGAAAGCGACTTTGTTTTATACTATGTAGTGATAAACGCCAAATTTTGTAAGTTTGGATGGATGTTTGTTACTCAATCACGCCAGAACGGCTGAACGGACCTGGATGAAATTTGGCACAGAGATAGATTATAGTCTAGAATAGCACATAGGCTACTTTTTATCCCGGAAAAATGTACGGTTCCCATAGGAAGTCCAACCGCGGGTAACACCGCGTTGCGCAGCTAGTTTGTATATACATATTTACTTGAGCGTGTAAATTTTGACGTGTCCAAACGATACTTGAGATCTAAAGGCCGTACGTTTGTCTGTTTCTAACCAAAACATAATTGAGAATTATGTACTATTTCTGCAAATATTGTGTACGTAATTACTTTGGTCGCAACTTAACGTGTCTCAAACATGATTTGCTTTTTCGTCCGCGTGCATGACAAGGCTCTTAAAACAAATTCATAGCACCACCATAAACCTCCTTTGCCGGCAGTCGGGCAAATTACATGAAAATTGGGTCAGATTAAACTCCATTTGTCCCTAACAACCGGTTTTGGGTTCTCAATTGTCCTTTTTCGGTTGTAGGTTGTATTTTGAAGGTTGTGCAGTAATTACTTTGTAATCTGTGGTGGTTGACGGATAAGATTTAATGCGTAAAACGTCCACGGATCATCTGCATTTTATAAAATTGAACAAGCTTGAACGCTTTCAGTAACACGAAGATTATTTTTACAAATCATTTTTAAATCTAATAAATTCTGGGTCTACGATTCAAAATAACGGCTCTGTAATTTGATAAGTATAAACCTGGTTTTAACGCGAGGGTTCAATTCCCGTTGGAAACGTTGTGCAATGGGCATAAAGCTTGTCCTCGGGTCTTGGTTGTCCATACCGAAAAATCCTAGTGGCATTAGTTTTATTTTTAAACGTGGTCGTCAGTATGCTTTTATAGAGGGGTAGAGTCTGCAGGGTAGAATCAGTATAGCGTGTGTTATGGGTAATTAACTTTTAGTTGGGTGTTTAGTTAAAACATTTCCGGAAAATCAGGGGTACTGTACTACTTATTATTGCAACGATAATCATTATGATTTAGTTTAAAAATAATTTACCGACTCCAACAATTTCGGTGTTTTAATGTTTGTTTCGCAGTTCCTTCGTTAATTGTAAAACAATTGCATTACTTTTTTAATTTAATGGGATGTATCTCCTACTAACATACAGCCAAACCCCCTTTTTTAGTCAGCATAGACTTACTATTGTATATAGCAGTTAGGTACTATATGGACACGCTCTTTAGAACAAAAACTCGGTCACTTCAAGGCTTAAACTTACAATACTTATAGTATTATTGTACAATACATAACTTTAGTACACACGCGTATCCGAAATCTTATAGTAAAGAATCAGTATCTGTGACAAAATCGTATTCAAGTCACATGAGTTATGAATTTGAAGGCAAAGCAAACTGTCATCTTATTCAACGATGGCTTACGGCTGAATTGATGAGCTGTACAGGCTACTATTCTAACAATAAATCCAATTTCACAAAAAAAAAGCATCACCGTGCCAGCTTCTAATATTCCCACAGCAGGGACACCGGCCTACTCTCGATAATTGAGAGTGAATGGGCTCTGATCTACCACGGGAGCCCAATCCGGATTGGTAGATGTCACATGTCATCGAATAATTGGTTCTAAGACATGCCGGTTTCCTCACGATGTTTTCCGTCAGTTTTGAGAACGTAGTAAAAAAAGCATATCGCAACAAAATAACATCACGTATCAAAAATTGTAAAGATTCCTCTATAATTACATTATTATCTTCATATAGCCCCCCGATCAAGAGTTGCAGCTCAACAGCAACAATTCCGCGCAGAAGTTCTCAGCACCAAGTCGCGCGTCCAGTACTGTTGTAAGTACTACTAGCAACCCGCCCCGGCTTCGCACGGTTAGTAAAGCATCAGTGTCGTATCACAAACTACCCGTGTGAAGCCGGGGTGACTTGCTACATATAAACCTTCCTCTTGAATCACTATCTATTAAAAAAACCCGCATCAAAATCCGTTGCGTAGTTTTAAAGATTTAAGCATACATAGGGATATAGGGACAGAGAAAGCGACTTTATTTTATACTATGTAGTGATATGATGTAACTATCACTCTTTGTAATATCTCATTTCAGACTCCAGCACTCCGTGTTCTGGCTCTAGGCAGCGATGATTGGGCATCATCAATCATCTACGGTTATTCCAGACCTCATTTCAATCTAGAATTCTTTTGAAATGTCTTTGTTTTTTTTAGGTCTATTAAGACCGCATGAATTAAAGATTGATTAGAAATTCCAACTCAGGTATGTGGTACGTATTAACTCATCTTCGCATGATTTCTATATATGTAGAACTTTGAGATAATATTTGGTTATGTAAGTGTCTATATTTGTTTAAGAATCAAAATTTCTAGTCTTGTATCTGGGTCATGTCGCATCCAATGAGTTTAGCTCCTATGAAATGCTACTGTCAGTAATGATTATTTTTATTTCTTTCTTTTTGTAATGTTTTATTTTATTTTATTAATATATATTTTTTTAACAAGAACGGATGAATTGATTTACAAATATTAGTAAGAAATGCAAATAATTAGACAAAGCAGCGTTTCAAAAAAATAGTCAATTTTTTTTTTTTATAGTTTTTTTCTAGGTTAATGTATTTGTAAATGAATAATAATATAATTTCAAAAATAAACCAAACTTGTGATCCCAAAGTTAAGTAAAGTAAGTTAGGAGGAATTCTAGTTTCGGATACCCGCGATGCAGGCTAGCCCTAGTGCGGGATCCAATGTTACAAGTGTGTTGTAAAAATAATTTTTTGTTTTTAATAAAGATAATAAAGAAATAATAATAACAAAAGGAGGCTCTATCTCGCCTGCTATGAAATATTATAAACAACTAAAAAATAAGTAGAATGGAATTGAAACTAATAAAATGCTACGTGCTCTACGTTTTTTCGTGTTCTCATTTTTACGTAAAATGATTGTAGTTGGCAAAAAAAGAATTTAATATAACGTAAATTTATAATATTATGGCGTAGAATGGGCAAAATACATTTGAATATCTAGGCACTATTCATCAGGTCACTAAACAAACGTAAGATACCTATAACTAGGTACGCACAGGTTCATGGTTCGTAAACTGGTGTAAAGAAAGACAAGTTTGCCTCAAGATGAGCTTCGAAGAAACCTCAAAGCTCGAATCTCGCATCTAAAATGCGCATAACGGGACATCTAATTTCAAAGGAAGCTATGACACAACTATTACATCAAGATTTGCCCATAAGTACGTACCTTTGAGCAAAAAAAACCCAACAGGCATTGTTACAAAACCTGATATCGTGAAGCTGTCTTGCAGTTTAAATAGACAAGCACCTACTCGTACAAGTACCTTAACAATTCGACATTCACATTTTCTCAAGTTAACTTTAACACCATAGTTCGCGAGCAACGCAAGGCCACCGAGATTGATTTACAAATTAATACCATTACAAAACAATTCAATAGGAAAATTTAAATTGAATTTCACAATAATAATTGTTGACAAATCGCTCGAGTGGTGCAGAATGCGATCCGCCTCGCAAAAGTTGTCCTAACCCCTTCGGAAAGAGCCCGTCGGGTTGAAACCGCGTAGAAATAGTATACTTCTCAACTTGGCCGCGAAGCATTACCTTACTGGGTCGTTTGCACCGCGCATTTATCCATAATTCCGGGCACTGATAAATCAAACTTGTATTGAAACACGCCAAAACTGTCAGGCACAATAATTACACTGTTTCCGGACGGCACGGCTGTTTGTTTGACACGCAGAGGAGGCAACAACCGTCAACACCCCACGGTTACTCACGCGTTACTGAGTAAGGCTAGCGCGCTGAGGCGTTTGGAACTCGCCAGGTCGGTCTGGCTGCGCCCGCGCACCCAACGGACGGTCCGGTTTGAAGCGTCCTACAGATTGGGACTTGGTCTGATAGATCTTAAAGAACCAAGATTCTAGGAAATGGATCGAAATTCTAATGTCTACTTCGTGCGCCAGTAAAAGGACGCAGATCGGAGGTCGTGAAACTTATTTAGGTCATTCACCATTATTCGCAGTATGTTCTGATGTCTGATGGACTGAAGTAAAGAATATTTAACGATACGTTACATCTATACAAATAAATAAAACTAAAGCTGTTATTTTGACAAGACAAACTCTTCAGTCAAAATAATAGCTTTTTACTAAATGCATTTGAAAATAAATGTATCCATAACAAAAAAAAACTTGTTTTCACAAAAATGTGATGATTCCAAGTAATTTTTAAAGAATTCAATGGTAATAAAGTATTAATTCAATGGTAATAACTTGGAATCATCACGATTCCAAGTAATTTTTAAATAATTCAGTGGTATAAAGTATTTTGACTTTGCCTGTCTCTCCGTCTGCATGTTCCGGCTAATCTCCGAAACGGCTGGACTGATTTTGACAGGACTTTCACTGGCAGATTATTTACGGTTCCGCGCTAAAAAAAAGTTAACTGCCACGCTTACAAAGTCGCGGGATACAGCTAGTACATCATAAAAATATAAGCAAAGCTCTACCTCACAAATCAGAAGGCAATTGCCGTGGCCGTGCCTGTAAAAGATCAATATTAGTTTGATAATAAAAATTAAAAGCCCCTCGCGTTATATGGTAAATTCTAGTAAAATATTATTTTAATTGTAAGTTAATAACTAAAATTTTAAGCGCTGGTTAAGAAAAATTGACAAGTAACAAAATGTTTTAAAAACATGAAAAAACAAAAGTAAAAATTTCGTAAAAAAATTCTGTCATCCTATCCATTCATAAAACAAAAACAAAAAACATTTTAAGAGCTATATACTGTCGCAACGTTCACTAACTATCTGACCTATGTAATGGGAATTTAAGGATATCTCAACATAACAATACTTCATTTATCCCCCTGGATAAAACATTTTTTTTTTCAGTACCAACTTACGTCTTCAGATTAGTAAATTGATATCCGCCACATAATCATGCGAAGAAACCGATACTTTCCATTCATAAACTCGGGAGTATCATAGCAAAAAGTCCACCTCGCGAACTTCCTGTCTGTCTGTCCGCCTGTCTGACTGCGAGCGGTGTCTAACCAGCCTGTCAAGATGAAATTGAATCTTGCATCCTTTGCAGACTGGCTGGGCAGTATGCGTTTTTATATGTCAAAAAGATTACAATGAAAGAGACGTGTAATTGTGATCAGACATGCTATGGAAACTATTTTAATAAACGTTAACACACTCATACCTCTGCACTGGGATTCCCTGTGTCGCAGATGGCATGGACAAACACAGAAACACAAGACAAACACCCAAGACCCGAGAACAAACTTCATGTTCACCACACAAAGTGTGCCCCGGCCGGAAATCGAACCCAGGACCCCTCGCTTCGAAGACAGGGCTACTACCAACTAAGCCACGGAGCCGTCAACCTTTTAAAATAGTTCCCATAGTACTTGGTTTGGGGCTAGTTGGTGTTGTGTAAAAAGTTCATGTATATTTATTTATTCATATTAAATTATTATTTGATAAAGGATTCGCTATTATAAACTAATATTCTGTGAAATTTCCACCCGTCTTCCTATTAAAGGTGGAAGGAAACATTTATTACAAAGTTACATTAGTTAGTACCACTAAAAGTAGGCTTAGACATTGTAGGCATAATAGATTCCCCTTACAAACACAAATTAAACAAGTACTAGATTTAAAAATCGAAAAAAGACTGACTTCTATACTGTCAAAGTAGCAAAATACGCAATTTCTTTTACTTGAATGACATTAATCTGATATTTTGATTTTACAACCAAACTATTGAACCGATTTTGATAAAAATTGTATGGGATCAATCTGAAAGCAGGTCCTTTCAAATAAAAAAAGAATTTTCCAAATCGGTTGATAAATGGCGGAGAAATTAAAGAAAAACTGAACCTGCACTTTTGAACGAGATTTTTGTTCTTTGTTATCTATTTGCATCATCATTTGAAAGCCGATTGTCAAATTGTGAATCATGATAGAAAGACATTGGGTCAAATACTATAATATAATTATAAAGACTCAGTATTAACATCTTTAGACTAAAGTCAATCAACTTAAATGCAACAACTGTTTTCGGTCGAATAAATGCACACTTCTCTTTAATTGAATGTTTTCCCTCCACGCTCAATTAACGCTTGATTATACTTTTCCGAGCAGAAATAGGTGCAATCTGAAGGCTCCAATCCTTATGTTCACTCTCGCTTATCGAGAATATGTAACACAGCATGAAACATATAATAATAACGTATATGCAAAATTTCATAATGATCGACAGTAGTTAAGGCGTAAATACGTAACAAATAAACAAGTTCACATTTGCAATAATATTATTATTAACGGATTTCCAACAGAATTAGAGGTTTTTAGTTCGGATTTTTTTTTAGTTACGTTTAGGTATGATATATCCTCACCGATATAGATAGTTTGGATTTTTATTTGATTGGATAAGTCCTTTCTAAATTTTACGGAAAAAATCAACCCCTCAATCTGAAAAATTGGGTATGGCAGTTGGTTTTTTCCATAATTAAATCAGCCATTGTTTTAAGTTTTTAACTTTAATTCATACAAAATTTATATGCTTAAATATTAATTAGACTTACTTAGTTTAATATAATCCAAAATGCGATCTTAGCAATTATGTAAATATTAGTTATAATATATTAAATAATAAGTTTAATTCCGTGTATATACCTATAGAACGAAATAAACTATTCGTGATTGAACCACCTTATTAACAACCGAACGATTTCCTCATTACTTTCCTTCACGGCAATGTAGATTTGCACATGTAACGCATCATAATAAAAACGACGTAGAAAAACTGGTTACGTCTACCTTTGTAACAGCAACGTAACAGGTTTGATAACGATAATCTAATAACGAGTAATTAGCTGTGTGATATATTGTCTTTGGTTTTATTTATTGTTTTATTACACCAAAGTTATTAACTAGTAATTTAATTTCAATAAACGCCTTTTCCCGAAAAGTTAGGCAAGGCCTCTGTGAACCAATTTTCACGTTTGTTTTGCCACGAATAACTGGGCTAAACTTTACTTCATTAAAATAAATAATTCTATTCGGAGGGCTGTTTACGCCCGATGTGACATGTTTTGTTATAAAAAATATTTATAGACATTTAGTACAAGCTATGCTTATGGGCCATCCAGCCCCATAAGCATAGCTTGTACTATGGGAAGACAGTCTTGTTGGTTACTGATGGTTACCACTATAAGATGGATGGGAAAGTTATTTATCACCGTGAAACGTCTTACTCAAAATACTAGGTTGGAGTTATTTTTGCGGCTTCCCTTAGGAACTTTCTTATTTTCTAACATAAATTTCTTGGTGAAGGAAATTACGGCTAATATAATAAGCATAAGAGCGTGGTAGTGCTGGTTCAAACCCACAAGTGCACCAATGAGTTTTTTCACTTGAAAAATTTATGTGCGCAATACCACGTTCTCGAAACGGTGAAGGAAAACATCGTGAGGAAACCGGCATGTTTTAGAACTAAAAATTCGAAGACATGTGACATCTGCCAATCCGGATTGGGCTCCCGTGGTAGATCAGAGCCCATTCACTCTCAATTATCGAGAGTAGGCCGGTTTCCCTGCAGTGGGAACATTAGAGGCTGGTACGGTACGGTATAATAAGCATTGCTGAAGCGACGTACCTACAACGAACGTGGGGTTTATAAGCATACAGCATACGAATCATCGACTGCCACCGACCAAAGAAACTTTTTGTGCGGATTAATCGTGTTGATCGGTGAGTACCCTCAGAGTCCCTACACGTCCCCCTGGTGGTGCGAAAGGAGCAACACAAAGTAGCAGTAAAAAATCATAAATCAAAACTACTTTATTCCCATTAAATTCTTTAAAAATTATTTCATAAACAAGATTTTCAGATCGATTTTACTGGCCCTATTTGTAGTTCATTTTAAATAATAGCTAAATAAGTTTCAACGATGTAATAAAGTTTGGTAATGGCATCGACCAATTAAAACTAATTATATTTCCTAGTTCATTTATTTTTATATATTATTGTTTCCGTCTGAACATTATAGATCAGTAGAAAAGAATCTTTACAGCAATCTGACACCGGACGGAAATATTCACAGATTTATGTTAAATTTCATTTTTTTTTATATAAGCATTTTTTTAACTGCATTTTTGATACTTCAGCGTTCAATTGGGGCTCAATTATTCATTTTTACATCTACTTCTACTTTAAAGAACATACAATTAAAAAAAATCAGATACGTTTCCCATTGTAGTTATTGTATTCCCACTGTTTTCCGATTGTAGTCCAATTAAAATATTTAGTTAACAATTTCTACAGACAACAATCTCTCCATATTACGAAATTACACTATAAAGAAAATACAATACGCAAGTTAAACTTAAATATGGATTTCTATAGAATATCTATTAATCGAAGTGCTCAGAATCTGCACTTCCGTTAAAAGATAATGACTGGCATGGTCAGATTATTCAGGTTGATACACGTGAAATACAATTTTACTTGTATTTAATTTTACTTCAAGAGCTCATTACTAGTGCGAAATTATATAATATATAAAAAATAATATATACATACAGATACAACCAGTTTCAACGCCTGAAAACCCACCCCATTCCAATCCGTATAGTTAGTTGTTGTTTCGATTTTTTTCCCTTTATTGCAATAGCTTGTTTAACAATATCCTGCTGTCAGAATGTCAGAATTTTTTTTTGTTACTTCCGACGCTTATTTCTACTTTTCTATTAAGTATGACTTCAGCGCGCTTTTTTATTTCTGAATCAAAATTATACTAAGCTTTGCCACAGACCATATAATATTAGCGCCATCTAGTGGTGAAAGTTACTTAAACTGCCATCTAGCGTTGAGTAGACAAATAAATTCAGCTTACGTTCGAATATACGCAGATAATGGACATGGGTGAGTACCGTAAAGTGAAAATGTACAACAACACAATACAAACACCGTAAATATTTTGAAATTGTTTGAAATTGTCGGAATTTGAAAAACATCAACTTTTACGTTTTTATTTTAAGATAATAAAAATGAGGTATGGTTGTGTCGTGGACGCGGCTGTATTTTTACGTGAACACCTGTTCATAACGGACATAATTTAATGCAGCTAAATGACGTCAAAATGCTTCCCCCTCAAGCAAGCGTCATAGTCCTCACTCAACGTCATGAATATACTGTATTTTAAAAAGCTATAAAATCAAATTCGTGCAATGGAACGGATTTATATTTAAGCATCACCATGGCAACCAAACAAACCACCTTCCCACATTTAACTGTCTGTTCAGTGCTGCCAAATAGGTATGAAAAGTATGAATTTTATACTTTTGAATCATGTTTGTAGCGTGGGTCTTCGTTATTGTTTCACAAGCTCAACATTTTTTTCGTAATTATTAAGCACCAAATAATAATCAATCAATCAAATCCAGTTTTTTATCTATAGGCCTTGAAACTAAATTTTACAATATAACCAGGGATTTTAACAGTAGACGCGAGGGAAATTTACTTGTAAAGTATTAAAATTAAAGTACCTGTCACACCACTGATTTGCTAAAATCACAACAACATTTAAAACACAAATAGTAAGCTCAGATGTTTCATGATCATCACCCAAAACTAGACGTAAGAAGTCAAGTGCATAACCAGGTGAAGTACCTTACTTCTTCAGCGTCTCGTTCGATCATAGAATTAACCACATATCATCTGGCAACACTAATGTGACAACAAAGATCTCAAAAAGCGAACGTAATAAAATTGAATTGTTTTGGTTACATATTTCTTAGCCATGTTTGGCGATCGTGAGCTTTAGCTTAATTGAGTTTCATAATAAAGCGATTATGTCTGAAAAAGCTGAGGAAAACAACGCTGACACTGTAAACAATAATACGTCGCCGACTGCGAAACCACTGGACAGCAAAACGATCAAACAAAACAATGACCTCAAAAATAGACTTCGCAAATATATCAAAAAGTTGGACGGTATGTACTAATTTGCTTTTAGGTTACGTCGTACTGCTTTTACTTTAGACTTCTAGACGAATGGCTTGGACTAGGAAAAGAAGAGCTTAGTAAATATGTTTTCGTAGTTACCGAGTGAAAACCCGAATTAGGATTCTAAACATGATAATTAAATTCAACAGAAACTGGAACATCAATAACAAAAGAAGAGAGCGACAAAATTGAAGCAGACACATTCAAACAGCTTTACAAACCGCGACAGGAGCAAAGCACGGAATCATACAGGAAAATACCTAAATTCTACTACAAACTACCGCGACCTGATGAAATCTTAGCTCAAAAGCTCAGAGAAGAAACCAGAGCGCAGTTTCTGCAGAAGAAGAGCAAGGAACTGCTTGATAATAGTGAGTTGAAGCATCTGTGGAGTCTTTTGCAAAAGTCCAATGGGAATTTTTCAACAGTGAATAACGAGGAGTTGACCATTGACTATTTTCAGTTTCGGAAGATAAGAGATGAAGCTGGACCTAAATATAGGTAAGTAATGTAAAGAGTACTAAAAGTTAAGTGATTTGGAGTGATTGCTTTTTTCCTAATCCACCCCAGCATCGAACAGATACATTTTAAAATTTAATTTATACAATCCACTTCTTAAATTTTTGCGATGACTTAAATACTACCTGGGCCATTCTGTGTAACCGGCATGTGGCCAACCACTTCCGATTGGCATTTGGGATATAAAGTAGCTTATGTGTAAGTCCAGAGTACGAGCTACCTTTGTAACAAATTTAATCTAGATCTATTCAGGAAGGACTAACAAACATACACACACACATCCAATTTCATGTTAATAATATTAGTGTAATATATGTCAATGGTGTGAACTAACAATGTTTTCATCAAACCCAACTCCAGCTTTTATTATACCCCTCTCTCTGTGGTTCCCCAGGCCATATTTCACGGCGGAAGTGTTTGGCCGCCTTCAAACAGCGGAAGGAGGCATAGGTCGCGTCCGGGCTGTCTCTCTGTTCAACTATGTGATGAGAAGAGTGTGGCTGCAGCAGACCAGGATAGGCCTCTCGTTGTATGATGTCACGGGACAGGGTTATCTTACTGAACATGTATGTACCTACTTTCTGTTAAATACCGAAGTACCTTTTTAAGTACCGCAGAAGTAATTTAAGTACAGCAGAGTTTCACTAATCTGGCACTAATCCAATACATCCAATAATCCGACACCCTACACTCTTCCATCACCCCTACTTTCGTAATATATTATAATTCTTTAAAACATGCGAGAAAGTTTTTTGTTTGATTCTCGATCTAAGAGTGCTCACCTCAATGACCACCAAAAACTAATAGATTCTTTTACCTTCAGGACCTCGAAAGCTACATAGCAGAGCTGGTACCTTCACTGGCTGCGTTGGACGGCCTCGATTCATCATTCAGCTCGTTCTATGTGTGCACAGCCGCTAGGAAGTTCCTGTTCTTCCTTGATCCACTGAGAGTGGGAAGGGTGCGGATAAGAGATGTACTGTCCTGCTCTTTCCTCGATGATTTGTTGGAGGTAAAAATGAGATAGCAATAAATAAACATACTTTACACATATACATACAAACTTTTGCCTTTATAATATAAGTGTGTTGAAGAAACTTTTCCCCCGTAATATGTATTTGAACTTTCAGTTGCGTGAAGAGGACCTTCCAATGGAACTTCAGGAACAGAACTGGTTCAGCGCGGCATCAGCTCTCAGGGTGTATGGACAGTACCTCAACCTCGACAGAGATCACAACGGCATGCTAAGCATCAATGAGTTGGCTGGGTAAGACTAAGATCCTACATTTTTATGTATATTTGAAGGCTCCGTGGCTTAGTTAGAAGTAGACCTAAATACGGCTGTTTATATATTTTAGAAATTTCGAATTTGGTCACTTTCATTGCGATATTATAAATGGTTTTCTGTTTTCAGATACGGTTCAGGAACGCTAACCAGGGCATTCCTCCAGCGTGTATTCCAACAGTGCCTTACCTACGACGGGGAGATGGACTACAAGACGTATCTAGACCTAGTGTTAGCACTGGAGAACCGCAAGCAGCCCGCGTCGTTGGCCTATCTCTTCAGAGTTCTAGATATCAACTCCACTGGGTATTTGGATGCGTTCACGCTTAATTACTTCTTCAAGGTGAGAATACTTTTGGAGGTATTTTTCGCGTTTGAAGAGATGGACTACAATATCTAGATCTAGTGCTAGAACATTGGACATTTCCGGGACCAAGATATCCTCAGGTACACCGGCCTACTCTCGATAATTGAGAGTGAATGTGCTTTAATCTACCACGGGAGCCCAATCCGGATTGGTAGATGTCACATGTCTTCGAATTCATGGTTCTAAGACATGTTTTCCTTCACCATTTCGAGAACGTCGTATTGCGCACATAAATTTTTCCAGTGAAAAAACTCATTGGTACACGTGTAGGTTTGAACCAGCAACCTTCAGATTGAAAGTCGGCGTCTGTGCCCCTGGGCCACCACGCTCTTTTAACTGTGATTATGTTTATAATAATAATAGTAATATATCTTTATTTCAGGCAATAAAAACTTAAAAATAAGTACATTGGCCTGTAGATAAATACCTTAATCTAACATACATATAAGAAATATATTTATAAACTCCACAGGCTATACAAGAGCAGATGGTCGCCCACGGCGCGGAGCCGGTGAACTTCGACGATGTGAAAGACGAGATATTCGACATGATCCGCCCCAAGGACCCCACGAGGATCACCCTGCAGGACCTCGTCCGGTCCGGGCACGGCCACACCGCCGTGTCTATTCTCCTCGAGCTGCACGGCTTCTGGGCGTACGAGAATAGAGAGGCGTTAGCTGCCGCCTGACACGATCTACCCTCGCCCTTTCAGCACGAGGACAAGTTTCCCGGTAAAATTCCCGGTCGATGAACTCGTTATGCCTCCAATGTTCCCACTGCAGGGACACCGGGCTACTCTCGATAATTGAGAGTGAATGGGCTCTAATCTACCACGGGAGCCCAATCCGGATTGGTAGATGTCACATGTCGAATTTAAGGTTCTAAGACATGCCGGTTTCCTCGGGATGTTTTCTGTCACCGTTTCGAGACCGTGGTATTGCGCACATAAATTTTTAGAGTGAATAACTCATTGCACGTGTGCGCGTGTGGGTTTGAACCAGCCACCTTCAGATTGAAAGTCGGCGTCTGTGCCCCTGGGCCACCACGCTACCGTTGACGAACTAATTGTTGCCAACTTCGTGGCTTAGTTTGTGGTAGACCTGCCTTTGAATCTGAAGGTCCCGGGTTTGATTGGCCGGTGGACACTGTGCTTAGCATGAAGTTTGTTGTCGGGTCTTGTAATATTGAAGTAAATCTTGAAAGTAATTCTTGCATTAAGGGTTTATTGCATGTTCTTCCCCATGGAAGGTCGAATAGGGTTTGAACAAGCGCTAAACTTAGTTTTAAGAATGTTGCATGCATGAATGTAATGAAATTAAATATTAAAAAAAGATTGACATATCTTAGAGAAATTGTAAGTGGAAATGCCATTTCAGATTTAAGTCTGTCTAGAGGAAAAGTTATATCTTTTATAAACTGCATTTTAATTGTTAGTCTGCTTTGGGTGTAGTAAAAAGTTAGATTAAAATAATAAACATTTAATCTGAACATTGTAAATAAACTTGGTAACAAAACATTATGCTTATATGTACTTGCCTATATGAGGTATAAAATATATTTATTACACAAAATTATTTTTTTTATTATATTCTACCATCAAACTGGTTTTACCAGGTATAAACAATAGTACCAGGTACTGTGAAAATATTAAAATGGAGTTTTGCAGCGAATTGCTTATAGCTACTATAGCTATTAAGACTATTGTTTGAAGCCTGTTACATGTACAGTTAAACTGATTCCTGTGCGCTCCTGTACTCATAAACGCTGCCTCTCTCCAAGAATTTGTGCTGGTCGTCTGTTTGTTTGTCTGTGCCTGCGGCGTCAGGAGAACCATACCCACCCCCGCTGGGTGAGTTCATGATATATTTGTCCTGGAAAATAAATTGAGACGTTTACTGTGGAATCTAAACTTCTGAGCGCTTCAAAGATTCTTTGTTCTCTATGAGACCGGTCTGATAGCTCAGTTGGTAGTAGATCTGCCTTCTGCAATGTAGGTCGCTGTAGGTTCGATTCCCACCCAGAACAAGTGTGTGCGAAAATAAGTGTTTGTTCTGTGTCTGGGTGTTAATATGTATTATAAGTAAGGATAAAAAGTACTAAATGTATTCTAGTTCCCATATTACAAGCTATGCTTAGTTTGGGGTAGATGGCGCTGTGTTAAATATGTTCATGAATATTATCCATATATGTAAGGCTCAATGCCATATACAAAACAATAGTACTTATGTATTCTGACAGTTATCTAGTTCCCATATTACAAGCTATGCTTAGTTTGGGGCGCTGTGTGTTATATGAATGAATATTATCTGTTAAATGTAAGGTTACTATTAAGGTACGGTAGGTCTGTACTAGTCCCGAGGCGGGTCCGTCCGACACGGACCGCGGCGCTGACGGGGCCGCGGATGTATGCACATCGCGATTCCCGTAGCCCCGTCGTAAGTCAAGAGAGAGCATCATGGGGTTTTAGTCGGTAGTGGCACTCAGCTTTACAAGCTGAGTCCGACATACCCCTCCCCGGGAGGGGTGATACGTAAACGTATTTCCCCATGTAAAAAAAAAAAAGTGACTGTACTATTAATACATGTGGGTAGACACAATAAAGTGAGTTGTTTCGTACGTGTTGAACATGGTTTTTCATTAAAGCGTTAAACTACAATACATCATTATCTAAAGGTATAAATGGGTGGTACCCCGGGGTGGGCTTCTATAGATGCCTTCCCCCCTAGATTGATCAGCCTCCCGTCAGTTCTCTGCAGCAAGTTCAGACCTCTCTCGCCTGGCGCGCCACCTGTCAACAACATTTTATTATATATCAATTAATTTATTTCATATATGGTTCGTCATATATGCCGAAGAACCGATAACCGTTGGGGTAGAGTTCTTGAGTGGAGACCGCGTGAAGGCAAACGTGGGGCGCCCCCCGGCCAGGTGGAGCGACGACTTGCGGAAGGTGGCTGGCAGAAGGATGCAAAGAGCCGAAGACCGGGCTCAATGGCGCTTACTCGGAGAGGCCTATGTCCAGCAGTGGACTGAAATAGGCTGATGATGATGAATTAATTAATTAATTTTTTATGTTAATAAGTGACGGAACGAGCTGAGGATCCACCTGGTGGTAAATCCCCCGCCCATGACAACAGTAATGCGACTCTATAAGATTTGGATCTTACTGAGTCGCATTCATCCTGCTGCGTCAAAAAAGCCGAACGCTTACGCCAATCCTGCCTCTCTATCGCTTGTTCCTCGCTCTCTTGCACGCTCGACTCAGGCGGAACGTGATAATGAGTCATGCGTGCAGCCGGCATTCATCTTTTTATAAGACGTTGTCACGTAAAAAACGCGTACCATTCATGCCGTAAGGTTGGAACGCCCTGCGTTCTGTCAGAACTGACAGCTGTACAGACCGACGGAAGACCAGTTCTCTGGTCACGCCGTCACCGCCCGCCCAGCGACCTGCCAAACAAATTGAATGATTTTAAACCGACTAAATCTTTTTTAAATTTCACGCTCTGAGGGTAAAATTTCTTTATGAAATTTTAAAGTGAAAGCGTAAGATACTCACGTACGCATCTATATGCAAATGTGAGTATATATTTATCTATGTACAAAAATAATGAAAAAAAAAAAAGAAATATTTTAATCTCGCAACAAATCACAATACATAAAAATTAAAATAAGACTTAAAAAAGAAAAAAGTCCTGCCTTTGCAGATCGCTGCCATGTGACAATATGTGACTTGATATGATATATATAATATTAAAAGGTGTACTTATAAATCAGAATTTGAATCATATGATTAAAAAAATATTATATTTTCTATAAATATTATATATTGATAAATCAACAAACCGCGGTTAAAAGCTAGTTTTATTATAATACGTAAGACGAGAGTAATATTATCAAAAACAAGTTTTAACTTATCTTTGATAAATTGGTAACTAATTAAAAAGTTCTTTTATCTAGCTGAAATTGGGCAAAACTAAATTTTCCCCAATTTTCAAAATTGGGCAAAACTGGAAGTGGTGCTTTTGCCACTACCATCCTTCGTTATCTTGCCTTAAAGCAATTGACCACGACACCACACATAGCCGTCAAAGTTATAACCTTTTTAGTTAAAGGTGACTCACCTTTCCCTCCAGACCCTGGTCGTAGTGAGAACTTGGAGACGAGCATGGGGTATCTGCGCTCGACGATTTCCACGTCTGTGATGCGAGTGTTGGTCATGTGAGTGTGGACCCCCCCTGACCCTGCCCAACCGGGACCCTGGCAGTATCACACTAATATTAAAGGCGAAAGTTTGTTTAAAATAGAATATATTTCATTTGACACCCACAAAAACTATATTATAACAAGAAACTATTGCTAGAAAACGTCTCCGTGGCTTAGTTGTTAGTAGCTCTGCCTTCGAATCGAGGGGTCCCGGGTTCGATTACCGGCCAGAGCACACGTTGTGTGGTGAGCATGAAGTTTGTTCTCGGGTCTTGGGTGTTTGTCTTGTGTTTCTGTGTTTGTCCATGCCATCTGCGACATACGGAATCCTTAATCATAAAGCTCAGTTTAAAGCTGTTCTGAAACGTTACAGTTTAAATGCAGCACTGGTTTTTAGTAGTACCATATTCTATAAAATAGAATACAACATATTTTATTTGATACACACAAAAAACCACCAGAGTAAAGACGTATAATATTAATAACATTTACACACTCACCCTGCACTAGGATTCTCTGCCGCAGGTAGCATGACAAAGACCCGAGAACAAACTACGCTCACTCAAAGTCCAGGCCAAGTATCAAACCCGGGACCTCGCTTCGAAGGCAGGGCTACTACCAACTAAGGTACGGAACCGTATAGCTAGGCTAGTTTACGTACCGCTCCACTGCCACCCGCTACGGTCTCGTAGTACCCCCAGTCTCGCTCCCCGAGAGTGAGATTGTTCATACAGCCTTGCGAGGCAGCGCACACCTTGAACAAAACAGTGACAGTTCGCTAAATTTCTAACAAGAGAATAAAATTAATTTATAAAAACTGAACGGGTAAACTGAAGTCATGATGGTAAATATCTCGGTAACTCCTAAACCACCCATCCAGTTGGTTAACTATCATCGAGGGCAGGAGATGAAAGTATTGTATTTCAAAATGCATCACTTACCTGGAACGCTTTCAGGACGACGTCGACGATGCGCTGCGACGTCAGAACGTTTCCCCCGACGACGGCCGCGTCGTCCGACGGGTCTAGGATCGACCCCTGTGGGATGGTCACAGTCACCGGCGCCAGACATCCCTGGCAAACATACATGGTGGTTGTTAAGATTACCCCACGGCTCAATTACTCCACGGCTCAATTACTCCACGGCTCAGATTATCCCACGGCTCAGATTACCTCGCAGCTCAGATTACCCTTACGTTTCAGATTACCCCATGTTTCAGATTACCCCATGTTTCAGATTACCCCACAGCTCTGACTACCCGACGGCTCAGATTACCCCATGTTTCAGATTACCCCACATTTCAGATTACCCCACAGCTCTGACTACCCGACGGCTCAAATTACCCCTCGGCTCAGATTACCCCACATTTCAGATTACCCCACCTTTCAGATTACCCCACCTTTCAGATTACCCCACATTTCAGATTACCCGACGTTTCAAGATTACCCCACGTTTCAGATTACCCCACCTTTCAGATTACCCTACGTTTCAGATTACCCCACGGCTCAGATTATCCCCCCCACATTTGTACCCGGTTCAATACTAACCTGGTTCAAAGGCACGTCGTGTCCCACCATGCACCGCAGACAGTATATGAGAGCTGATAGAGCGATCGCCCGGGGTGCGTTCAGATTACCCCACACTTCCACACCGGTTCCCCTGCAACATATAAATAGTGGTTCGCCCCAGATTCCAAGATTGGTACAACATTATACATACAACAACAACATTATGTCTATCCACGGCTCCGTGGCTTAGTTGGTAGCCATGCCTTCGAAAAGAATCCCGGGTTCGATTCCGCGCACACTGCGTGGTGAGCATGCAGTTTGTTCTCGGGTCTTGGGTGTTTTACATTCCATCTGACACGGAATCCTAGAGCAGAGGTGAGTATATAAACATTTATTTCTTTTTAACTTTATTCTTTAAATCTTACGAATATGAAAAAAACTGTAAAGCTGATGACTTTGAAACGGCCGAACCGATTTTAATAAAATATGTCAAAGAACCACCGCTAGAAAACCTGCTTTAAAATTAAAAAAAAAAACCGCAAAAATAGGTTCACCCGTTTAAAAGCCACGGTGCCACAGACAGACAAAGTATTTAAATATATACACCTCTCTTTTTGCATCGGGAATTAAAAAAACGAGATTACAACAAAATACTAATGTATAACAAATTGCCAACTATGATTACAAGTTTAGAAAAAAAAAGAAAAATAAAGAATTTAAACAAAACATTAAGAAAAAAAAAAATAATGAAAAAATTCATGGACATACCACACAGTGCCATTTCAAAAATGCTTACGTGAAATCGCAATGGGCCGCGCCTAAATCCTTATCCAATGTGACCGTCAATGCTATCGGAGTTCCATTGTCCATGTACTCCACAGCTCGGAGCACGGCCGACCCGGTGGCCGCTAAGGTTTTACGGGCTATTTCCTAAAATAGTTGATGTTCTTAGAATTATTAAGGCGTTTTCTACTACGCACTCATATAGAGCGTGGTGGCCCAGGGGCAAAGACGCCGACTTTCAATCTGAAGGTCGCTGGTTCAAACCCACACGAGCACCAATGAGTTTTTTGAAAATATTATTGTGCGCTATACCACGTTCTCGAAACGGTGACGGAAAACATCGTGAGGAAACCGGCATGTCTTAGAACCAAAAATTCGAAGGCATGTGACATCTACCAATCCGGATTGGGCTCCCGTGGTAGATCAGAGTCCATTCACTCTCAATTATTGAGAGTAGGACGGTGTCCCTGCAGTGGGAACATTAGAGGCTACTACGGAGTGCTACTACGCTAAAAAAAATACATTTTATGCTTAACGCATCGTTTTAGTGGTCTACCAATTTACAAAACATCCAAACCGGTATACAACGGGCGAAGAAAAAGTCACAGGAAAGCAAAATACGCAATTTCGTTTACTTGGAGGAGATATTTTTTCCAGTTATTTTGATTTAAAAACTAAACTATTTCACCGATTTTGATATTTTTTTTTATGGGACCAATCTGAATCAAGGGCGGCCTTAGATATTGCGAGGCTCCGGGCGATAGATCTTTGTGAGGCACTTGGCGTATGAGGAATTTAGGTGGATGTGTACAGGGCTGCTGGTAATCAGTCAGCATCAACAGCTGCAGTACATCAAAACAAAAAACGGGTTGTTCTGCGAGGGTGCAAGGCCCTACAAAAACAAGGCACCGGGCGGTTGCCGTGCTTGCCACCCGCTAAGACCGCCACTGATCTGAACCAAACCCATTCAAATAAAAAAAAAAATTAAAATCAGTTCATAAATGGCGGAGATCAGAGGTAACAAACAAAAAAAACAGTCAAATTGAGAACTTCTTCCTTTTTTGAAGTCGGTTAACAGCTTTCCACTCCCATGCTACTTTACCTTCAACATATCCCTAACGGCTAACTCTGCGTTCTTCTGTATATGCCCCATGTAAGCTTGCACCACTTCCAAACCGTACTGGTCTATCAGCTCCCCCACGAGCTGGATACCCTGGAATGACGAATGGGAAATATGACTGCTCTGCTCTGCGCTGTGAGTTCAATTCCCAACCAGACAAGCATTGTGGCAAACAAATCTTTTTACATTGTCTGTATTAATTTATTTACAAAAAAACACATAAAGGCTAACAGTGGGACCAAATCGCCTAAATGATAAAAATAACAAAAAAAAAATAATGAATACAAATAATGGATGACACTGTTATATGATATACTAGCTGCGCCCCGCGGTTTCACCCGCATAGTTCCTGTGGGAATACGGGAGTAAATTAATTATATTTTTCCAATATTTTTAATAATTATTCTGCTATTCTGGACGGAGACAAATACAACAAATCAAACCGAATCTCATGGAAGAGAGGGGGGTCTCGACAAATATCTCGTAATTATTTTTCCTCCAAGAAATAGTGTAAAATTGGGAGAAAATTGGGTTAAAATTAAACTTTTATTGTTACATTTTATCACTGTTATGTTCTCAGCAATCTTAAATGGTAGTCTTAACTAGCCTCAAATAAAATAACGACGCAAACTATATTTTTAAAAAATCCTACGCATTTACAATAAAATTAGAAATTTTGAAAAATCTCACGTGAGATTGGAAACGGGGGGAGGGGGTCGAGCCAAATCAGAACCCCTTTGAGAAGAGGGTGACCCCTCAGAGGGTGTCAGATAATCGTCAAAAAAGCCTCACGTAATTAATGGATGTTCGCTGTTCTGTCCATTATCTAGTTCCCATAGTTAGCTTACTCTTTGGTTGGCGGCGACCTGGGCCTTCAAGTCGGACAGGTTGTCCGCCAAGTTCCTGGTTCCGGAGCACCCTGGGACCTCGCCCGGCTTCATCAGCTCTGGAATGAAACAAATTGTTTTTATTTAACGTTTAACGTTTAAAGTTTACATACGTTAACGTTTAACGTTTACACACTTTAACGTTTAACGTTTACGCGCCCATGAGCAGGTAGCGAGATGATCTAGATGCATTCGAGCCTTAATGGTCAAAGCCAAAGTCAAAATACTATATTTTTTTCATTCATCATATGAGCGTTCCGCCATCCGTTTACTAATAAACGTCTACACACTCATACCTCTGTACAAGGATTCCCTGTGTCGTAGATGGCATGGACAAACAGAAACACAAGACAAACACCCAAGACCCGAAAAACAAACTTCATGCTCACAGTTGAACATACAGTGTGCCCCGGCCGGGAATCGAACCCGCGACCCCTCGAAGAACTACTACCAACATAGTCACGGAGCCAAATATACAGTAATATAAAGTACTTTACCCTCAGTAAGTTGCTTTTCATTAAAGGTTCCCCCATCGACCAGCAGCATGGATTTGAAGGCCGCCCCCTCTTGGGAGAGGGAGGTGGAGTGAGGGGGCATGGAGCCAGGAGTGAGGCCCCCGATGTCGGCGTGGTGGCCCCGGGACGCCACGAAGAATATTGGCTTTGGCTCCGATCTGGAACCATGGTTAAATAGAATATAGAAACTAACTGATATTGTAAATGCGAAAGTGGGTTTATTAGTTTGTTTGTTACGCTTTTGCGCCTCAACCACTGAACCGATTTTAAAAATTCTTTCACCAATGGAAAGCTACATTATTAGCGAGTAACATTATATTTTGTTCCCGTATTCCCATGGGAAAGGGAACTACGCGGGTGAAACCACGCCGCGGCAGTTAGTAATAAAAATACAACCGAATTTAAAAACTGAACTCGGCTCTTTGTTTTTTGTATGTTTGTTTGGCGATTTTTAATCAAACATCATAATAATAATATTAACCATGAATGTTATTGTATATTAACACGGCCATCTTGCAATTCTTCAGTTTTTTTGATGGGTGACCGTTTTGTGGCTTTTGAACTGGGCGCTTTCGTGTTTGCGAAAAAAACAAACGAACAAATATACTAACTTTCGCATTTGTAATATTAGTAAGGATGTATGTAGTTGCTTACTTGTGGAAGACAGGAGTGATGACAGTCAAGTCGGGAAGATGCGACCCGCCAGCTTTCGGATGATTGGCAAGCAGAACATCGCCGACCTTTATCGAATCACCGCGGACTTGCATCTAAAATAAAAGTATTTGAAGATTTTTCATAAGAGGAAACCGAAACCTATAATCAAGAATAAAATTGTTGTATATATGTTTCCAGATACGGCAAGTTTTTTAATTTTTTTTTTAATTGCATCAGTAACGGAACGGGCTGGACTGGACCCCCCCTCGAGCAACTGGACTGTGAGCGAGATGTGGGGATAAAGATTGGTCTTGGTTGTTTGTCTTGTGATTTTCTGTTTGTCCGTGCCATCTGCGATCTCCGTACCAGCCTCTAAGTTCCCACTGCAGGGACACCTACTCTCGATAATTGAGAGTGAACGGGCTCTGATCTACCACGGGAGCCCAATCCAACCAACCACGGAGCTTACCAACCTGGTACTGCACAGTCTCCTGCATGGCGCCCAAATGCACGGGGATGTGCGGCGCGTTGGAAACCAGGCCCCCGTCTGGGCCGAACAGGGCACACGAGAAGTCCAAACGTTCCTTTATATTCACCGATATTGATGTCCTCTGTAGCACCCTGGAAGATTATTTTATTCATTAGCCATATTCAATCTTAGAAGTAAGCTTTTGTGTATATTTTTTTTAGTTTTCATGTATATGGACTTTGTCTGAAATAAAGATTTTTATTATTATTATTTACTAGCTGTGTTCCGCGGTTTCACCCGCGTTTTTCAAGTTTTTTTTGTTGAGTTTTTTTTTGAAAAAAATAAACATAGCCTATAGCCTTCCTCGATAAATGGACTACCCAACACTGAATCATTCAAATCGGACCAGTAGTTCCAGAGATTAGCGCGTTCAAACAAACAAACACTGCAGCTTTATAATATTAGTATAGATTATTTGCAATAAAATATTATTGCGATCATAAATTGAGATGTGAGCTATCCTATCTTTCAAGTTGGATCAAACTGCACACGGTGTACAAATTTGATTAAAACCGGTTAAGTAGTTTAGGAGTCCATCGCGGACAAACATCGTGACACGTAATTTATATATATTAAGATAATGAAGCCATTTTTTTTTATTAATGTGTAGCCAAGCGTTTGGCCGTGATCTCATCTGATGGGTGAAACCGCGGGGCACAGCTAGTATTATCATATGACAAAAACGTTGATGAAAAATGAAAAAATTAATTATGAGTGTCACCTGCCCATCTGCTCTGCTATAGACATGAACCGGTGCCCGAAGATGCTCAGTTGGATGGAGTCCAGGTCGGCGGTCACCACCCTGGGGCGGCCGGAGCCGATCCTGACCCTGATGTCACCGTGCTTCGTGATTTCGGCGCGACAATCTACAAAATACCGAAGATTTCAAAGTGAACTTTCACTACAACAAACGCAGTGTGAAGACCCGAGAATAAACTTCATGTTTACCAAACAGTGTGCCCGGCCGGGAATCGAATCTCGAAGGCAGGACTACTGCATATCGTCGTTGCAAATATAAAAGTCAAAAGTCACACTGTGTAAGCATGAAGTTTATTCTCGGGTCTTGGGTGATAGAAACAGAGAAAATACATTTATGTTAATGTTTGGACGTTTAAATGTATATTATATTACAAACGAAAGGAAAAAAACAAAGGGGGAAAAATTTGTATTAAATAAACAAGTGGCTTATTAATAAAAATTAAAACCGACTTCAGTACTATCATCCCTTAGAGGGTACACCCTACCATTTTACAAAAGAAACATCCATATCGGTATACAATGGGCGAAGGAAATACTCGCAGAAAAGCAAAATGCGCAATTTCGTTTCCAGTTATTTTGATTTAACTAAACTATTTAACCGATATTAATATTTTTACGGGACCAATCAGAAATCATATACTTTCAAATAAAAAAAGGATTTTCAAAATCGGTAACGAACCCGGCTCAACCAGTATAGTGGATAGGTTGTCCATCACAATGGCAGGTCCCGGGATCAATTGTCCAGGGTGCAACTTCTCCAGCAAATATATTGCAGTGGCCTGGTAACCACCGTCGAAGTACACTTGAGTTGTCTGGAAGATAAAGCTGAAATTAAGCTCCGCGGAATGTTTTATGCTATTATGGCGACAGCCCAGGGGCACAGACGCCGACTTTCAATCTGAAGGTCGCTGATTCTAAGACATGCCGGTTTCCTCACGATGTTTTCCGCCACCGTTTCGAGAACGTGGATTTTAACCAAAATATTTATAATTAACTAGCTGCGCCCCGCGGTTTCACCCGCATAGTTCTCGTTCCCGTGGAGAATACGGGGATAAATTGATTTTATTTTTTCGTTAATTTTCCAATGTTTTTAATAGTTATTCTGCTATTCGGGACGGAAACAAATCCAACAAATCAAAAACCATGGCAATCGGTCCAGCCGTTTTCGAGTTATAAGTGTTGTAACAAACACGACTTTCTTTTATATACAATATATAGATTTTTAAGTTACGATAATAAATCACTTATATTGTAACATGGCATCTTATAATAGATAAATCTACTTGTTGAATTTTATTTAATCAAATTTTTTTTTAATGTAATTTCCAAACCCATTGTTTTGTTTTTGGAATACATAAAGAAATGTCTTACGTTACCTTTTCAGCGACGGGTTTGATCCCCTTGCCGCCAGGTGGCACCCCTTCCTCCGGTACATCGCTGAGACCCACTCCCCTCACGCGGATGTCGTCTACGATCACATCCCGCTTGGATAGTGTAAAGCCAAATTCACTTTTATATCTGTGAACAAGATTTTTAATCATAACATGTTAATTATAATTGAAAAAAAAAAGTTTATCCACTCATACCTATGCACTAGGATTGCCTGTGTCGCAGATGGCACGGACAAACACAGAAACAAGACAAACACCCAAGAAAGACAAAGACCCGAAAACAAACTTCAAGCTCACCACACAAAGTGTACCCGGACCGGGAATCGAACCCAACTAAGCCACGGAGCCGTGAATATAGGATTGTTATCCCCCCCCCCCTTCGTTACCCATCTGTCTGACTGTCCTCCTCCCTTCCACTTCTAGGGAATCTGGGATCCCTAAATAGGACCGCTGTTAGTATAATTCACCTATTAACGAACGCAGTGTAGAAATCTCCATGTCTGCAGGCTGTGGGGGTGTCTCCAGGAGTGGGGGGCACCATGAGGGCGCAGTCGGTGCCCGCGTACCTCAGGTGCAGGTACGGTTCTGTACGAATCTGGCCGTCTGGAATACCCTGGGGAACAAACGTGAAGTTTATATACTTGTTTTTAATATACTTGACAAGGCCCCTATACAGCTGCATATGTTATATAAAATTGTTTATTTTTACTTTACATTTTGACAGGGCCTATGTACAGCCGCTACCTGATATGTTTTATTGACTATACCAAGTGTTCCGACGAGTCCCTACGGTTAATAAAGAATATGAAAATATAAAACCATCATTAAGACCGTTTTAGGGCAACCCTAAGGACAAGGGCTTACCCATACAGGAATTTGGGCCCGCATTGGAGAAAAATTAGGTGAAATAAAAATATCAACCTTTTTGTTTATAATAAATAATAATTAAATAAATAATAATAATGAATCATCAGGAGGTTCCTCTCTCTGCAGCCCTAGCCACCGACTGCTTGGGTCTTACTCCGCGGTCGGTGGTCGTCCGTTTTTATATATTTTGTACTACAATGTTTTTATACTGTTTATTTTATAAATTATATATTTTATAGTGAAAAATGTATATAAAATGAGAATGAAAATAAATAATGTGAAATAAATAAATATTCATGGACATAATTCACACAGCGCCATCTGGCCCCAAACTAAGCATAGCTTGTGCTATGGGAACTAAATAACTGCGTCTCGGGTGATGGACGCAGCACGATGAATGCGACTCAGTAAAGATCTCATACTGAGTCGCACGCATTACTGTTGTCATGGGCGAGGGTCACCACTTACCATCAGGTGGGCCCTCAGCTCGTTCCCTCACTCATTAACATAAAAAAAAACCTTTCGGCGTCAAAAATTACCTGCGCCCGTAACTTGTCCCTGCACACAGCGGCCAACACGTCCAGTTGCTTGTCTATGCGGTCGTAATGATCGGGGTTGTAGACCCACGCGCACGCACACTGCGCTTCTTGAACTATGTTAGCCAGAGCCATGCCGTACGCCGATAGAATACCTATGATAACATGAAATTAATAAAAAAAAACTCGACTGAGTGAATTCCAAATTACATTTAAACATGCCATGGTGCACTCTCCGTGCTGTGTTCCGGTTGTTTATGGGCGTGGTGACCACTTTACTCCATTATTATTAGTATCGCCAAGAAAACCTACAATTTTTGATTTATTTCTATACAAAAAACAATCTGGGGAAATAACCAAATGGTGCTTTATATCAATAAAAGACAGCAGTCAGAACAAAGATAAAAAGCTGTTTTAAATACTGTATTTGCGAATAAAAATTGTGGATATTCCCAAAACCCTGTAAGCGTATTGGTTCGCGGTGGTTGTTCTTCGCTAATAATTACAGCGCCATCTATCGGTCTATGATGAAACAAAATGCCAATCATGCCTATCAGCGTTGAAGTACAACATCAATGCTCTTCAGTATTGTACTTATAACTTCTTATCATAGATGGCGCTATAATACTAAAAGTGGATAGAAACACTGTAACCGGTCATCTAGTATAGTGCCATAATATTTTTCGTAACTGCTTTTAAATATCAAAACATTAGATATTTCAAAAACACAACAAAAACAAACTAATTAGTCATGCGATATTTTGATGCTTCTAGCGGTGGTTTATTTTTACACTATTAATTACAGCGCCATCTATATTTTTACGGAAATACTAAGTCAACACCTTCTAAATCACGGGTCAAGCGTAGTTTCTGTATTGTAGTGACAGGTTCATAACATAGATGGCGCTTTTATAACAAAGTATTTATGAACCCTAAAAAGCCACAGGATTGCCTGTACCTGCGTATTTGTGTATTAAAACGGTGGATATCCCCAAGGCCCTGGCAACACTGCAAGCGTGTTGTCCTCCAGCACCCCCGAAGCACGCCAAAGCATGTTGAGATGCGTCGTGCCCCCTAGCGGTAGTCAATGCTCTGTAAAATTATTAAGTTATTTGCTTGTATTGTACCCATAAGTCCAGTCCATCCAAAGGTTGTCTGAAAAAGATTGCTCATTGGAATTAGACTAATCTTTCTACACAGTCAATCTACACGATGTTATGTTCTTTTTTAGTATTTATACTTTACATTAAAAAGTTTTTACAAATATTTAAAACCGCCCTATCCGTGATGTTTCTTGCTATCATTCAACTGTAGTTGAAAATTTAAACATACAAAATCACTAATATGGTTTTTTGTATGTTTTTTAATGTCTAAAATATAATGTAAAGATGGGATTGCTGATGTTATGGAGGCCTTCATAGGCCTTTACAACATCCCATTGCTTTCAAAGCATAAAAAAATTACAAGGGCAATAAGATTGATCACCGTGATTCAGACCTTAATCTCATTACACTTCTTTTTAGTCTGGGGTAAAAGAAAAGTAGGTAAAATGAATGAATTACCTTATTGGTCTGCACATAGACTCGTTGGCAACATTGATGAAACCCATGGCTACTTCTTCCATAGTCATCTGTAATCCAAAAAGAAATCCAAGTCCTTAAAGTAATATTTAAAAAAAAAACATTTGGCCAGCTCAGTTGACCTTCTGCGGTAGAGTGTAGATTCGATTCCAACTCAGGACTGGTAGTGGGACGAATGAGTTTTTTTCACTTGAAAAATTTATGTGCGCAACACCACGTTCTCTAAACGCTGACGGAAAACATCGTGAGGCAACCGGCATGTCTTAGAACCAAAAATTCGACGACATGTGACATCTACCAATCCGGATTGCGCTCCCGTGGTAGATCAGAGCCCATTCACTCTCAATCATCGGGAGTAGGCTGGTATCCCTGCAGTGGGAACATTAGAGGCTGGTACGGTAGTAGGACGAATGCCTATAAATGTGTGTATAAATGGTCGTACATTCTATACAGACCAAATATATTTACAAAAAATATTATGTAATATATTTGGTATTCTAATAATTATCTAGTTTCGTTTAGCTAATATTAAAGCGCTCAAAATGCTAATTAGAGCTCAAAAATGTTGTAGTACCTGTTTCCCGCCATCTTGTTTCAAAAAGCTATTAATTTCGTCGGTCATCTTTCTAAAACAAGTTGCCGTCGCTTCTTTGTCCAAAGGTTCATTTTCATTGGGACCAAAGATTTTTGGAAAATAGTCTGGTAAAAGGCGACCTGAAAATAAATAACACAAGTAAAAAATTGAGTACAAAAAATAATGCAAAAAGGGGATCTCTCCGGCCGGGAATCGAACCCGGGTCTCCCGCGTGACAGGCGGGGATACTTACCACTATACTACCGAAGACTTACTTAATAAGGTCGAAATTAGTGATAATATAAAACAACTTATACTAAGTATATCTAACGTTAGTTTGACGCACGCACACAAAGATTATAATAACTAATAAATAATTAAAATTATAACATCACATATATTGCTACAAGAATCACATTTATGACTATCAATAATACTTATAGACCTATAATAAACCATTACCACTAAGTAGAGCATGTTTTTACATATATAAGTGACAATAACATTTTAGTAGGTGTTTTATCTTGTAGAAATTTTATGTTCTTATATTCTTCTATTTCTAGGGTTTTTGTCTTTCTGAATTTTTTTGTCAGTGGGACAAACAGGAAATTGAGTTTTTTTTATTTCATAATACAATGTACATGGTTTCAATAAAAAATGGGGTTTGCTGTTTATGTTTACCTGTATAATAGTAATTTTTGAAAAAAAGCATTGTTGAACAAAATCAAAAATCCGAGCGAAGCTCGGTCGACAACGTACAATAACTTTGTTTTGTTTAGATTTTAAAAAACAGAGTTGTTGCAATAGAGCACTTAAAACGGAATAGAACTAGATCTAACTGCATTTGCCAAAACACTAAAATATAATAGAAGTTAATGAATTTATTATAGGTTGTAAAAAATATAACAAGAAAAAAAACAAAATGAAATTGTTAAAATATAATTATCACCGAAGTCTGCTAATCAATTAACTATAGATAAAATATCTCTTTTTGCATATGTAGTACACATAAGTATTTGTATGGCTAAATCGCACGGTTAGTAGAGCATCAGTGTCGTATCAGAAACTACCCGTGCGAAGCCGGGGTGAGTTGCTAGTTATTACTAATACGACAGTCTAGAGAGGGATCAATTAATTTCGTAGCAATGCATTTCTTGGCGAGTATATCCATCTTACACATAAGTTTTCCCGTATATCATATCAATTCAATTATTGACTGAATTTATCATTCAACAACATAATGTTCATTTTGACTTCATTAATTTCGTTTGATATGCTCAACGAAGTGTTTCTGATAGTTTCTGGTGGGCCGATCCCGGCGGCACTGCAATGCCGGGCCGACCCGTGACGGGAGTGGAGCGAGCCCCGAACATCCCGTCGCTTGACAAAAATCAGTTTAATATACTGGTCCCTCAGTGAGGGAACTTTCAGATATTAAGCTGAAAAGAACAGATACTACACTTTGATCTTAGCCAAAAGGCCGAGAAGCGATACCCGAAATAAATGTGTAGCGGAGTATAACTAGAGGGCGCGCGTTTTCGTCAGCGCGATGCAGGATTGCGAATATTCGACAGTGGCTCCATCTTAACATTTAATATCGCACTAATATTTCATTGACGTCACATGCGCACAATGAAAGTGGATTATCATGGTGTCTTATTATTACGCCCATTTTTTGTTTCCCTATACCAATAATAATAGAAATACATCGCAATAATTAACACGCACAAAACTGTTGAAAAAAAATTAGTTTTGATTAAGATCAAGGGAATATATAATATGTTCGGTGGGTCTATGAGGAAAGTTTTTTTTTTAACTTAATGTTGGTTAACGTGAATACAACGAAGCTTTTAATTACGGTACAAATAAAATATACTAATTTCAAGTATGTAGTATCAAAATGAACCGAATTGATACACACGTGAACCCTTTTCAAAAGTAGGTTTTTAAATAAATCATATTTATATTCGATGGTGGCCCACGGTTCATTCCACTAAAATTGTTGACCTATCCACTACCACATTTATTTTGTAGCAATTCATTACTTGGCGAGTATATCCATCTTACACATAAGTTTTCCCGTATATCATATCAATTCAATTATTGACTGAATTTATCATTCAACAACATAATGTTCATCTTGACTTCATTAATTTCGTTTGATATGCTCAACGAAGTGTTTCTGATAGTTTCTGGTGGGCCGATCCCGGCGGCACTGCAATGCCGGGCCGACCCGTGACGGGAGTGGAGCGAGCTCCGAACATCCCGTCGCTTGACAAAAATCAGTTTAATATACTGGTCCCTCAGTGAGGGAACTTTCAGATATTAAGCTGAAAAGAACAGATACTACACTTTGATCTTAGCCAAAAGGCCGAGAAGCGATACCCGAAACAAATGTGTAGCGGAGTAAGACTAGAAGGCGCGCGTTTTTGTCAGCGCGATGCAGGATTAGATTGAGCGGCGCAACGCCATCTAGTGTATGAAATGAGAAGTTCATTGCTATTCTCAAGCATCCTCAGACCATAATATCCAACGACGTCCTAGTTAGCGATGGGATTCGAGCGCCATCTAGTGATACATCGAGGAGTATCCTATCGTCTAAGTACTTCGCGATTTTCCTGAGTCCACTTAACGTTTAACAAATAGAAAATTTTTGATCAAACGTATGCCGGCATGCATTGCAATGCCACGTAATAAAAACATTTATATATAGATTTTTTGAAGCAGAAACCCTCTCGGACGCCCTCATAACAACCTACTAAAGTATCATCACAATCTGATCAATGGTTTCAATACGCATAAAGAACCAACATACAAACATTTATTGTTATTTATATAAAACTAGCTGACCGGGCCACGCGTTGCTGTGGCTAACGGTTTTGTCATATGATATTATAATTTGCAATAAAATAATATTGCGATCATAATTTGAGATTTAAACTATTCTATCTCTCAAGTTGGATCGAACTGCACATGGTGTGCGAATTTTATTATAATCGGTTTTAGATTTAACAAAACACAGTTGTTGCAATAGACAACTTAAAACAAAGTAGCACTAAATTTAAATGAATTTATTATACGTTATATAAAAATAAAACAAAATAATAATTTTATAAGTGATTCCCTAATTAAATAAAGACAAAAGACTTTTCAATTTATATTATGGGGGACAGCGCGTACGCAGTCCCCACTATCAAAAATAACGCACCCGAGTTATCCACATTAGGGATAATCGCAGAGGTCAACCCGTCCGCAGTGCAATGGACAGGCCTCGCTCTGGGGGAACCGCCTTGTTGATCACGGTGTCCCCTGTGCCAGGTAAGTATGACTCGAATGCGCTCCCCAGCGGACGACTTGAAACGCCGCGTGTTTTCGTCACCGCGATTCAGGATTGCGAACATTCGACAGTGGCTCCATCTTCATTTTTTAATCGCACTAATGTTTCATTTACGTCACAGGCACACAATGCAAGTGAAATATAATGGTGTCGGTTGAGAGCCATCTGCTCTCACCCAAAGCCCGTGTAAAATTGACAAGGCCATCTGTGGTCAACAACGTACAGTCCATTCACAAAACGAAAAAAAAAAAGATTATAATGGTGACTTATAACATTATTTTTTGTTTCTCTAAACCAATAAAAACAGAAATACATCGCACTAATAAACAAACAACACCTTTGGAAAAAAAAAATTTTGATCAAGATCAAGGGAATAATTTTCGGTGGGTCTAAAAGGAACGGTTCGAGCTGTTTTTTTTTTACTTTTGCTAACTTAATGTTAGTTAACGTGGACACAACGAAGCTTTTAATTACAGTACAAATAAATTAGTATTATGTATAAAATAGTATCAAAACGAACCGAATTGGTACACACGTGAGCCCTTTTCAAAAGTAGGTTTTTGAATAAATTATGTTTATCTTCGATTCACTCCACTAAAATAGTTTGCTTATGAATGTGGTAGTAGTACTACCACATTCATTTTATAACAATTAATTACTTGTCGGGTTTGTCTATGGTATAAATAAGTTTTCCCGTATATCATATAAATTCAAATCTTGATTGCATTTATCATTCAACAACATAATGTTCATTTTGATAACATTAATGTCGTTTAATATGCTCATCGAAGTGTTTCTAATAGTTTCTGGTGGGCCGATCCCGGCGGCACTGCAATGCCGGGCCGACCCGTGACGGGAGTGGAGCGAGCTCCGAACATCCCGTCGCTTGACAAAAATCAGTTTAATATACTGGTCCCTCAGTGAGGGAACTTTCAGATATTAAGCTGAAAAGAACAGATACTACACTTTGATCTTAGCCAAAAGGCCGAGAAGCGATACCCGAAATAAATGTGTAGCGGAGTATGACTAGAGGGCGCGCGTTTTCGTCAGCGCGATGCAGGATTGCAAATATTCGACAGTGGCTCCATCTTAACATTTAATATCGCACTAATATTTCATTGACGTCACATGCGCACAATGAAAGTGGATTATAATGGTTTCTTATTATTACGCCCATTTTTTGTTTGCCTATACCAATAAAAATAGAAATACATCGCAATAATTAACACACACAAAACTGTTGAAAAAAAAAATAGTTTTGACTAAGATCAAGGGAATATATGTTCGGTGGGTCTATGAGGAAAGGTTTTTTTTTTTAATTAATGTTGGTTAACGTGAATACAACGAAGCTTTTAATTACGGTACAAATAAAATATACTATAATATAATAATAATTTCAAGTATGTAGTATCAAAACCAACCGAATTGATACACACATGAGCCCTTTTCAAAAGTAGGTTTTTGAATAAATCATATTTATATTCGATGGTGGCCCACGGTTCATTCCACTAAAATTGTTGACCTAATCCACTACCACATTTATTTTATAGCAATTCATTTCTTGGCGAGTATATCCATCTTACACATAAGTTTTCCCGTATATCATATCAATTCAATTATTGACTGAATTTATCATTCAACAACATAATGTTCATTGACTTCATTAATTTCGTGTCTCAACGAAGTGTTTCTGATAGTTTCTGGTGGGCCGATCCCGGCGGCACTGCAATGCCGGGCCGACCCGTGACGGGAATGGAGCGAGCCCCGAACATCCCGTCGCTTGACAAAAATCAGTTTAATATACTGGTCCCTCAGTGAGGGAACTTTCAGATATTAAGCTGAAAAGAACAGATACTACACTTTGATCTTAGCCAAAAGGCCGAGAAGCGATACCCGAAACAAATGTATAGCGGAGTATGACTAGAGGGCGCGCGTTTTCGTCAGCGCGATGCAGGAATAGATAGAGCGGCGCAACGCCATCTAGTGTGTAAAATGAGAACTTCATTGCTATTCTCAAGCATCCTCAGACCATAATATCCAACGACGTCCTACTCATTGAATTTGAGTACATATTTAATGACAATACATTGAAGTGCAAGGATTAAAAGAAAAAGATAGTTGGACTCATTTTAATATCACTTAACTTTTTGCAGTGGGTTTCAAACTGCAAAACTTAAACCTAGTTAACTTACCACAAAGTTGGTGAAATTATCATTAAGATTCTAAAATAAACCTATAAGTATAAGTTATTTGTATCTATGCACTAGAAAATCAGAAAAACTAATAAGCTTATTATTATAGTTGTAAGGTACATTTAATTGACGATATTTTTATGATAGATCAGTAGGAGTCAATAACTATAATTATAATAAAATATTGTTTTACAGAATTGATTTAATATTGTGACATTTTTATAGTCAAATGATAATAATGACCATAATTACAATTATACTGTAAAATAAATATTCAACGAGTTTTAACCAGGTTTTTTTGTCAGTGGGACAAACAGGAAATTGAGTTTTTTATATCATTATACAGTGAAGCTCGGTCGCCCACGTAGAATAAAGTTGTTTTGTTTAGATTTAACAAAACAGAGGGCCTAGACAAAGTAACATTCTAATAGCGATAACGAAGATAGAAAAGTACAAAATGTATGGGATTGACATATACCGACGAAAAGTCACGTGGTCAATCGACTTCGATTACAAAGTTGGTATACAATGTGCTATTGTCGAACGAATCGCAAGATAAGCGAAGCGATCGAACGCTTACGTTCATACAAATGCGTAGACAAGTGACACTTTTGACAAGCGTCTTCGTTGAGTTAGCTATTCGTTCGAACGCAAATGAAGCGATCGGTTATACCTTGTAGAAAACGAAACAAGATGGCCGATTTTATAGTCAGCTGTTGTTTGTGTAGGTGACGGTGCTACTGTTTTTTAAGTTTTCTGCGAATTTTTGGTTTTTTATCAGCATTTAGCATTATTTGTTCAGCATTTTACAGAGTTGTTGCAATAGAGAACTTATAACAGAATAGCACTAGATCTAACTACATTAATCAAAACACTAAAATATAATAGTAGTTCACAAATTTAAGCTACAAGATATTCCATGGAATATTCCATGACAAAAAAACAAAATCCCGTCTATCAAATTGAATTTAGAATTCAACAACTTAATATTCATTTACACTACATCAATGTCATTTAATATACTCAGATAAGGGTTTCAGTTATTTCTGGTGGGCCGATCCCGGCGGCACTGCAATGCCGGGCCGACCCGTGACGGGAGTGGAGCGAGCCCCGAACATCCCGTCGCTTGACAAAAATCAGTTTAATATACTGGTCCCTCAGTGAGGGAACTTTCAGATATTAAGCTGAAAAGAACAGATACTACACTTTGATCTTAGCCAAAAGGCCGAGAAGCGATACCCGAAATAAACGTGTAGCGGAGTATGACTAGAAGGCGCGCGTTTTCGTCAGCGCGATGCAGGATTAGGTTGAGCGGCGCAACGCCATCTAGTGTATAAAATGAGAACTTCATTGCTATTCTCAAGCATCCTCAGACCTTGCCATTCTCAATAGGATTTTTCGCAATTAATAGTACCTTAAAAATAATGAGCTGATTCGGCGTTTTGATTTTCTAGTGCATAACTTATAGGTTTGTCTTTGAATCTTAATTATAATTCCACCAACTCTGTGTGTTAATTAACTAGGGTTATGTATTGGAGTTTGGAACCCACTGCAAAAAGGGTGTAGTGATATTTTAACGAGGCCAACAATCTTTTCTTTAAATCCTTGCACTTAAATTTTGTCATTATATAAATACTCCAATTAAATAGTAGGATATTATTGTAGTAATAATTGTTTTACAGAATTTATGTAATAGTGTGACATTTTCTTAGTATATGATCATAATTAAAATAATTATAATTATACTGTAAAATAAATATTCAAAGTGTTTTAATCCAGTTTTTTTGTCAGTGGGACAAACAGGAAATAAAGTTTTTTTTTTTTTCATTATACAAATGTACATTGTGTTCAATAAAAAAATTATGTAATTAAATTTTGTAATACTGATTTTATAAACAAAGATAATTAAATGAATATTAGATATATTCGTCTTTTTAAACAACACTTTGTTAAATTAATTTCAAAATATATGCACATAAACATAAATAAAATTGAAGTGTCTGTTTTTCTGCTTTTTATCTTAATTAAAAAACTATTTGTAAGAACTTTTCCAGCTTCCAGCTTATTTTTTATAGATTTTATATTGTATAGATAATAAATTAATGCATAAATTGTTCTAATAACTCAATATTTATTTGGTACAAAAAATAAAAGAGGCTGATTTAAAAATAATATAATAAAAAAAACCGTGTTGCATACTTTCATCCCTTATTTCTCACCCTTACCATTTTACAAAATTAAAACAGTATAATATAAAAATAGTGTTAAAAAAAAAATGCAAAAAGTGGTTTCTCTCCGGCCGGGAATCGAACCCGGGTCTCCCGCGTGACAGGCGGGGATACTTACCACTATACTACCGAAGACTTGACGGAGAGGTCGAAATGAATAACCAGATATCAAGACTGAATAAATAATGAGAATGACATCATAAACAATGTTTTTTCAATACAGACGTTAATTTTGGCTACAATATCGCTACGCATTCTGCCCGTGTAAAGTTGTCAAGGCAATTTGCGGTCAACAACGTATAGTCCATTCAAAAAAAAAAGCTACGCATTGTGAATGAGATGCGAAGGATGATTATAGCCAGTTTGACAATGAAAAGTGCAATTAACATTATGATCCTAATTAAAGTGTTTTAATTAATTTAGGAAGCAATATAATTTGTTTACAGCAATACAATTAAAATTTTAAATAGAACATAATATTCGTAATAATAATTATATCTTTTAAACTTCTAGATTTAAATTTTTGATATATTTTAGAGATATTAATACAATACGATAAGCATCAATTTGTATTTATTATCCCTAATATCTGTGGATTTTGTGATATAACAAAATAAAAAATAATATAATATATTTATGAGTGTGATGTCTTGGCACTAAAACGAGGGTCCAGAACTATCCTAACTAAAAAAACTTAAATTTTATCAACTCAAAAAAACGCTCACGCACTGATAACAAAACAAGTTTGGCCAGGTCGGGGATCGAACCAGGTACTCCACGCATCAGCAGTCTCTAAACTCAGCACCGAAACAGGCAGCGTGGACTAAAAATCAAAATTAGTAACAGCGCCATCTATTGTCGAGTTTCTTGCACTACCACCTTAGCTTACATTACAATTACTTACCCAACAGTAGGTTTGCATCGGTAACGGCTAGGGTTCCGCCCTTCCTGTAGCAAGCGGGGCCAGGGTGGGCGCCACAAGACTCGGGTCCTGCCGCGAACATGCCAGAACGGAATGTCAGGATCGACCCGCCGCCCGCCGCCACGGTGTTTATGTCTAAAAATATTGATACATCTAAATCTATTATATATTACATAAAAATGAATCTCCTTTGGCCCAGGCATCACGCGTGAATGGCTGGACCAATTTTGCTAATTCTTTTTTTGTTGTGTTTCTTATGGAAGTGAGAAGGTTCTTACAAAAGAAAAAAATAAGAAAGTTTCGGAACATTAAAATTACCTAACTGCGGCGCCTGTATGGTGACCCCGGCAGTGGTGGCTTCGTGGACATGTTCCAGTGAACCTGCGTACCTCGATACGTCAGTAGACGTACCGCCCATGTCGAATCCTGCAATATATTTACAATAGTATCTTTTAGGTAGCAAATGTAACGGGACGAGCTTAAGGCAGTAGCAGTAGCAGTAGAACTTGTGCCAAGTCGCAGTACTGTGTTCCGGTGGAAGGGTATGGGTGCCGGTGAAATCACATGCGCATCAGACGTATCATCCCCGTCACATATGAACCCTTACATAGGGTATAGCAATAGGTTTGTAGACCGATATTTTAAACGTTGGCATTGGCATATGTAAGTAAAGCAGTAATATATTTCACCGGCACCCACACCACATACTTCTACCTTCTTTCACGTGGCCAACTCTGATGTCGGAGTTTTCAAGCCTACCGAAGACCTCCGACATGGTTTAACGACCGACATCTTAACGTGTCCTCCGATGGAAATTTTCAGTTCAAGTTCAGCTTCACTACATTGTATAAAACAAAGTCGCTTTCTCTGTCCCTATATCCCTATGTATGCTTAAATCTTTAAAACTACGCAACGGATTTTGATGCGGTTTTTTTAATAGATAGAGTGATTCAAGAGGAAGGTTTATATGTATAATACACTAGCAAGTCACCCCGGCTTCGCACGGGTAGTTACTAATACGACACTGATGCTTTACTAACCGTGCGAAGCCGGGGCGGTTCGCTAGTTAACATATAACAGGTACAGGGAACAGAGGCTGATGAGGACATACCTATGACGGGTAAGCCAGTTTCCTTCTCGTACGAGGTCATAGCATACCCCACCACACCCCCCGCCGGGCCAGAAAGAATCGCCCGGGAACCATTAAACCTAAAATATAAATAATAATAAAGCCAATTTATTTCCTGCCTTTTTCTATCTACAAGACATTTTATATTATTCATGTTATAGTATTCTTAGTTTATTATTTGATTAAATTTTCATTTTCTAGGATAGGAAGGGTGGGTGTAAGACTCCCCAAGATTATTCCACCTGAAATATACGAAACAAATTATCATCACAATAACATTATTAATGAGACAGTTTGTATGTTTGTCCTGCCAAACGGATTATTTTTTTAATCAGCGCATGAGACGTAACATCCCCGTCTCGGGGAACAGGCGCGACGGGGTGCGACTTGGGTCATCTCATACTGGTAGGGAGGACCTTAGTCGTATTGCTGTTGTGATGGGCTGAGGTAACCACTTAACGTCAGGACCTTTAGGTCGCCCCGTCACCATAGTTATAGTAATTGGGTGACTGAGCGTAGCTCGACTTTTTTTGTGCAAATTGTATTTGTTTTTATAACAACACAATTATACAGATATATAATACTTAAAAAACCAAACCCTATATATACACAAAATTTCATCCAAACCGTTAGAGCCGTTTCAGAAATACGCGAAAAAAATAATATTTCTTATATATATACATGGCTATATATATATAACAATTGCTCGTTTAAATCAATAAGATAAAATAAAAAAGAAACTTACAAATTCATAGGAGTCAATCCACCATCAGACTGCATAAAAAGCACATTGGTTTTCTCCAGTCCGTCGGAGAAACCGGCAGAGAAACTCCTCACGTACTCCCTGATGTGGGGGGTAAGGTACGCGTCCGCGGCGGCCGTGAACCCGCGGCCCACCATGCGGACCATCGAGGTCACCGCGTGCGAAAGGGACACCTGATTGAAGCCTGGAATAAGTGGGAAAGAGCGCGGTTATTAACCTTTGTTATTGCTAGCGAAGTAAGTTTATATTGCTTTTGTTGATAATGGCGTTTGTTTTGCTATAGTATGTAATTGAAGAGAGGGACATCCGATTAAAGTTAAATAGGTGTGAGAGAGAGGGAAGACAAAATGCGAGCTATCATTGTTAAATCTGTAACAAAGCAGCTCAGAGAAGTACGCTTTTTACAACTCAATATAACGCTTATAGTATATCTGCATTTACTTTATCACATATATAATATATAGTGCACACTGTGTCGCAAGTATCACGGTATCACATATACAATAACTGATGAATTAAAAAAAACGACTTTTTTTGCTTTCATCTTTCTCACCCTAATTATAATAATAAAATCAACGCTCCATCAACTCAAAGCCAGTTATTTTGACTAGGTTCTTAAAACTACTGCTATTCGGCAAGAGATGGCGCTGCTTTCCAAATATCCTTTTAACCCAAGGCTTAACACAATCTTTCCACTTTTAAGCTCAAGAGGTTTTATGCTCATAATATAATTAGCCAGAAGCCAACCCGACCGCCACAATATATCTCTTTCATCTATGCAATTAATTTACAAACTTTCCGCTACTCACCAACAGATGGCAGTACATTCAATACAAAATGTTTTTAAACTTACCAAGGCTTTCCGCGATCTTCCCAATCTGTACCTCATGCTCATGATACGTATAGCTATGAGCCAGCACCACCGCAATGCTATCTATCCCTTTCTCCCTCAAGGCCTGCAGGTCTCTCCGCACCGCTCCCTCATCGAAGTCCTTCATGATGAGCATTTCTTCACCAGTGGAGCCGGTGACCTGTTTCCACTGTTTAGTGATGTCTGACATTTGGCAACGGTCCAGCAGCGCCGGGATCACACGACAGTCCACTTCCACCACTTCAGTATAAAGTACTCCGGGGCGTTTTATATCCTGGAAAACGTTTTAAGCTTCTATACAGCCAACTAAGACAACTTTGTCTTGGTCTTACACCAAATTTTGTTGTACAAAAGTTGTAAATAACAATGATGGTTTTACATTAATCGTAATTTAGAACACTTTTTTTCATGGTCATTTCACACAGCGCCAAATCGAACCCCAAACAAAGCATAGCACTATGGGAACTTCATAACTGATAGAATACATAGAAACCTAGTTTTTTTGCTAATGAATTCATAATAATACATATTCGCACCCAGACACGAAACAAACATTCAAGTTTGTCATATAGATACTTGTCCTAAGTGGGAATCGAACCCGTAGGCTCTTAAGTATGAGAAGACCCAAGTCTCATCATGTTTAACCCCTCACTCTGAGACAAGATGAATTTCTTTATGATTGATATGCACATCTACTGACCCTCAGTCCATTAACCCACAATTATCGAGAGTAGGTTGGTGTCCCTGCAGTGGGAACATTAGGTAGGAGGGATACTTACCAGCTGAAATATATTGGGCCTAGCCTGGTTCCCAATCAACAAGAGATCCTTGAACCCTTTGTTGATCACCAGCGCCATTTTAGCGCCCTTCCTCTCAAGTAATGCATTTGTAGCCACTGTTGTTCCCATTCTTATAGACTCTATAAGTGAAGAGTTCACTTTACCATCCCTGTCAAGAGCACTTCCTGTTTCCTGAAAGTGTTATATAAAAACTTTTATGTAGTTAATGCAGAGAAAGTTTTTTTTATGTAATGAATGTGACGGGACCAGCTGAAGACCCTTCTGATGTTAAGTGGTTACCTCCGCCCATAACAAGAGCAATGTAGCTTAGATTCTCCCTGACCAAAGTGAAGGTCATTCAAAATGGGGATGATAAGTCTCATGTGCCTGTGATTTCACCAGCACCCACACTCATTCAATGATACATAGTAAAGCGAGTGCACCACAGCTTGTCGACAGATTACCAGGCGTGGAGGCAGTACTTCTTCGGGCGAACTTTGCACAAGTTCTACTGCTGCTACCGCTGCCACTATGGTCAATAGTCATTAGCCAGCGTTTGAGGGACTGGTTACTATGCTGGCAGTACTTCCACTTATGCTGGCAATACTATGCTGGTAATACTATCCATATTACAATTTGCGAAGCTGTTCTTGCATCAAGCATTGAGCAAATTCATTTCCAAGCATCTTTTGTCATATAACTAATAACAATAAGTATATAAATAAATAAAATTGAAGTGTCTGTTTGTAATTTTATAGTAATAAGTATGAAAATAAATATATGTGTAGTTGCTAGACTGACCTCCTGTAATATCCTTCTAATAGCTTCCCTCGGTGCATCATCATAGTTCTGAGGGTCTACTGACAGTAGTTTCATGACCCTGACTTTCCCATTGGGGCAGCGAGCATACACATCTGTGAAAGTGCCTCCGCGGTCAATAGCAAACTGAAATCCTTTGCGAGACATAATGGTCTGAAATAAAAAGAAAAATATTTGTTTATATATATAAGTTTTTTTTTATAATATGCTTATAGGTATATCTTTATACTGATTTTTTATGCCCCTAAGTACAGCAACACATTTTAAAACACTAACCTAAGTAAGTACCAAATAATATCTTACAAATATGAATAAATAGGTAGGTTTGTGCTATGCAAACCTGTATTCAGTAGTTACTAATAATAATAAAACAAAATAAACTATCATTCACAATACGGCAGCAGTAATTTTAGAATGATTGAGAGTCTTGTGTTCTCATCTCAAATTTATCTAATCATCACTGATACCAAAGAAATAAATTAGTTGTTAGACTGATAAGAATATCAAGAAAGGCAAAGGCCACACTATCACAGTACAGTAAGGTTGAGAATTGCTTGGCAAGACCACTATTAAACAAGTTTTGTAGCCTTGTAACAAGTAATCAAGTTTAGAAAGAGTTTGTATGTAAGTTAAAAAAAAATACCTGCTACTCTGGTGGAGTTGTGAGTTAGATTTGTCAGATCCCTTGATATTCAATATCTTACTACCAAGTTCCTAGCAAGCCTTAGGTATAGAAAATTAGAAAATACTCTGTGCCATCAGCTAATCAAAAATCTTCCACTATTCCCCCTTCCCTTCCCCCAAAACTAATTCAGGAATGTTTTAGCTGGTAGACAGATAATTTCAACTTTATTACAATGCAGTACAGTATATATATTACGCAAGATTTTTTAAGTGATTAAGACCTTTTGAAAGATCTTAAGTCGTGCTCAGCATTAATCGGCCGACTTTCGTCGCGCTGAGTCGTTGATTGTCGAACGATACAACGCAGTACAGTACCGTCACTTCTGCAGTGATATTTCAACATCAATGTCACATGAAATAAAGCTATCAAAGTTTTGTCTCAAGTCAGTCAGAGTCGGTCGACTCGGCAGTGCCACTGCCAATGTCATGTCAATGTCAGTCATTATTTAAAAAAAAGCACAGTATCTGTGGATTGTATTCGTGTTTTGTTGATGCTGTGTATTTTGCTCAATTTTAACCAATTTAGAACAGTATCTCTAGGAAGTTATCTAAAAAGAATGGGGCGAAGGAACCGCAACGTCAATAAGTTCGCTCAGAGAAAGCGAGATCGCAAGGAACAGGTGACAATTCGTGATAATTCGATCATGTTTTGTTTACATGCCGGAACATGTGTTAATGTTGTTTTTTTATCATTTTAGGAGAATAACCCTCAGCCTAAACCCGAGGGGGACCAACGGAGACATTACGAAGACATAGTGAGAGAGAATGCCGCGTTTGAAGAATATTACAAGGTATTCTTTTATTCTAACCTTTAAATTCACTTCTTTGCTTTGGTTTTTGTATCGTACCTTAGCTTACAGCATAAACTAATTAAATTCGATTTCAACAAAAGCCTGTGTAAAGTTGTTGTGGCTATCAGGGGCCAAAAAGATATACAGACCAGTAAAAAAATATATATTCATGGACATTCACACAGCCATCTAACTCAAAACTAAGCATAGTATATAAGCCTTATATTAAAACTGCCATACTTACCTACTTAGTTGTTTTTATATGGTATATTAACAAAATAATTTTACTGCAGTTTCAGAAAGTGTGCCCAGAAGATGAATGGGCCACATTCATGGCTACACTTAAGCAGAATCTGCCGACCGCATTCCGTATAACAGGCTCCAAGTGTGAAGCAGACGAGCTGATGAGGATTGTGAAGAGTCAATACTTCTCCGAGATCCTGAATATGAAGATTAAGGTTGAGGATAAGGAGGAGGAAGAAGAAATTAAGCCCTTTAACTTACCGTGGTATGTTATATAAGTCATACATACAAGTTATACTCAACAAGCATATACTTACACAAGCATATATAAAGGTTTACTGGTAGACTTATGTAAAAGCTGTTAAGGGTGACTTAGGTTTGTCAAGACTGACTTTTTTGAATTCAATGATGTTTATTTTGTATTTTGGTAGTAATAGTATATTTATATATCTACGAAAGTACTGACTACTATGGGAGCTAGATTACTGAACACTTAAATAGTTCAGTAGCTCCGATAGTACAAGGTAGTCAATATAGTAATCAAATATCCTTTCAGGTATCCTGGTGGCCTGGCCTGGCAGCTCCGTCTCTCCCGGACAGACATCAGACGGAGTGAGACCCTGTACCGGCTCCACAACTTCCTGGTGGCGGAGACAGCGGCCGGTGGCGTCTCAAGACAGGAAACCGTGTCTATGATACCACCCGTAGTACTTGATGTTAAACCACACCACAAGGTATATACATTGACGACTACCCTGTAATGGTATAAAGTATTTAACCACTATCATTACCCTGCGCTTTGTTAAGTGAAATGGAAGGAGTATTTCAATATTGACTCTAAGAAAAGGGCATCAGGTATCGCACCATACAATCTGAGTCTCTTATTCCATGGTTGTGTTTTCTATATTAGGATTGTGCGGTACCGGCTATACTTGTCCAGAAGCAATGTTGGAGGCATTTGGAAGCTTGGAAACTCCAACACAGTTGGTTACTAGCTTAATAAAGTAAATCCATCCTTTCTTCTTCATTTTGAAGGTACTGGATATGTGCGCAGCTCCTGGCTCCAAGACAGCCCAACTGATAGAATTCCTCCACGCTGATGAAGGGAAAATGCCAACAGGTAATCTATTTGTCCAATTCCTCTCATATATTTATGTATTAGTATCCTTACCAGCTTCTAATGTTCCCACTGCAGGGACACCAGCCTACTCTCGATAATTGAGAGTGAATGGGCTCTGATCTACCACGGGAGCCCAATCCGGATTGGTAGATGTCACATGTCGCCGAATTTTTGGTTCTAAGACATGCCGGTTTCCTCACGATGTTTTCCATCACCGTTTTGAGAACGTGGTATTGCGCACATAAATTTTTTCAAGTGAAAAAACTCATTGGTGCACGTGTGGGTTTGAACCAGCAACCTTCAGATTGAAAGTCGGCGTCTAAGTCCCTGGGCCACCACGCTCTCGTTTATTTATGTGTAAATTTAATTATTGTGAAGTCTTTTTTATTAATTCAGAGACTTGTTTTATTTTCAGGTTTCGTGATGGCTAATGACGTGGACAACAGCCGGTGCTACATGCTGGTGCACCAAGCCAAGCGTCTGAACTCTCCGTGCATAGTGATCACCAACCACGACTCCGCCATGATGCCGGCGCTGGTGTTGCCAGATGCACAGGTGAATCTATCAATAGTAGAAATCGAAATCGCTGTATTCGTCTGTTTTACGAACTTCTAAAGCACTTAGACGGGTCCGTGGCTTAGTTGTGTAGTAGCCGTGCCTTTGAAGCGAGGGTCCCGGGTTCGATTTCCGGTCGGGGCACACGGTGAGCATGATGTTTGTTCTCGGGTCTTGGGTGTTTGTGTTGTGTTTCTGTGTTTTTCCATGCCATCTGCGACACAGGGAATCCTAGTGCAGAGGTAAAGTGTTAGCACCTTTGGATGGATAGGATCGAGAGTATATAAAATAAACAGCGGTGTAATCACATGCGCATGAGACGTATCATCCCCGTCTCGGGTGATGGACGCAGGATGAATGCGGCTCGGTAAAGATTTGGATCTCATACTGAGTCGCACGCATTACTGTTGTCATGGGCGAGGGTCACCACTTACCACCTGGTGGGCTCTCACTTATCCACAAAGAAAAAAAAAATTATGATATATTAGCGACCCGCCCCGGCTTCGCACGGTTAGTATGCATCAGTGTCGTAACAGAAACTACCCGTGCGAAGCCGGGGTGATTTGCCAATGTATTATACATATAAACCTTCCTCTTGAATCACTCTATCTTTTAAAAAAAATCATCAGAATCCGTTGCGTAGTTTTAAAGATTTAAGCATACAGGGATATAGGGACAGAGAAAGCGACTTTGTTTTATACTATGTAGTGATAATTATTAAAATAAATATTATACGTTCAGGACGCAACAAAAACCAAGCCGCTGAAATTCGACCGCATCCTCTGCGACGTGCCGTGCTCGGGAGACGCGACCCTGCGCAAGAACCCGGACATTTGGGTCAAGTGGTCCACTGGCAATGGGAACAACCTACACGGGTATGTGGATAGTGTAGCAATTCTTTCAAATATGTGCACGCTTTCTAACAAAAACATTTTTTTTTTTTATGTGAATGAGTGACGGAACGAGCTGAGGGCCCACCTGATGGTAAGTGGTGACCCTCGCCCATGACAACAGTAATGCGCGCGACTCAGTATGAGATCCAAATCTTTACTGAGTCGCATTCATCCTGCTGCGTCCATCACCCGAGACATGGATGATACGTCTCACGCGCATGTTCACCGGCAGCCACACCCTTCCACCGGTTTAAGTTTGAGTTACCTTGAGTTGAGGATAGCTTATATCTTCAACACATTAGTCTTGATCTGAAAACGTTACAGGATACAATACCGCATCCTGAAACGCGGCTGCGAACTGCTGGAAATCGGCGGCAGGCTCGTCTACTCGACCTGCTCCTTCAACCCGGTGGAGAACGAGGCCGTGGTGCACAGGGTGCTGGCTGAGGCGGGCGGCAGCGTCCAGTTGGTGACGGCCAGCGATATGCTCCCCGGTCTCAAGTACCATAAAGGTATGAGTAATATAGATAGATAGATAAAAAATAAACATTTACACACTCATACCTCTGAACTAGGATTCCCTGTGTCGCAGATGGCATGGACAAACAGAAACACAAGACAAACACCCAAGACCCGAGAACAAACTTTATGCTCACCACACAAAGTATGTCCCGGCCGGGAATCGAACCCAGGACCCCTCGCTTCGAAGGCAGGGCTACTACCAACTAAGCCACGGAGCCATCAATATAGATAATATAGATAGATAATACTTTATTGTACACCAGATGATAAGGTTAACAAAAACATTATTACATTAAAAAAAAAAAAAAAAAAAGGGCGGTCTTATCGCTAGTATGCAATTTCTTCCAGACAACCAAATGGACAGGTTAGCATGGAAATTATATGGGGTATTCAAGTGTACCTACTGACAAATATATATATATAATATATGTATAGGAAGTGATCAGTAGGTGACTAATATAATATATATATACTTTTATATTCTTTCCTGGGTTCGATTCCCGGCCGGGGCACACTTTGTGTGGTGAGCATAATGTTTGTTATCGGGTCTTGGGTGTTTGTCTTGTGTTTCTGTGTTTGTCCATGCCATCTGCGACACAGGGAATCCTAGTGCGTAAATGTTTATGTTTGTATAAGTGAGATATACAATATTTTATTATGTTCTAGGTATGACCTATTGGCGCCCAGCATCCAAAGACATGGTGTTCTACGAGAAGTATGAAGATGTACCGGAGAAATGGCAGACCGTGGTCCGACCGCAGATGTTCGCCCCCAACCCTGAACACTTGGACAAATATAACCTGGACAGATGGTAAGCAGCTAGATTTCAGATTTCGTTTGTTGACCGTTATAATTATTATATTGTTGTTCGTTACACAGGCAATGCATAATAGCAAATTAAGTTAGATTAAAATTACTCATTAGCTATCATATGGCTAGATTGTAACATAATCAGATTACAGTAAAAAAAATTGACAAAAAAAAAAGAAAAAAAAAAACACAAGCAAGTCATAAATAAATAAGAATTGATTTAAAAAAAGATGATAAATATTATATCTGTGTGTGTGTGCGTGTGTGTGTGTGTGTGTGTGTGTGTGTGTGTGTGTGTGTGTGTGTGTGTTTTATTAATACATTCTTCTGCTTCATATCTGCAACACAGGCAATCCTAGTGCAGGGGTATGAGGGTGTAAACATGTGTATATTAAATGTTCCATCTAATATCTTCTAGTATGAGAATCCTGCCCCACCACCAAGACACGGGCGGTTTCTTCGTGGCGGTGCTTGAGAAGACCGCCCCCCTCCCTTGGGAGAAGGGCCAGAAGGACCAGAATGCTGGAAGCGAAGGGGTCGTGGAGATAGCAAAGTCGGAACCACCGCAAAAGCGACGCCGAATGGGCGGTTATAAGGAAGATCCATTTGTCTTCTTTAAAGGTAAATTTATTTTATATGGTACCAGCTGCGACCCGCGGTGTAACCCGCGGTTTTCTGGAAATTTTCTGCGCAACAAATAAAAATAAATGGTTTATCTATCTATCTATCTATCAACACACTAAACAGAGCTTGTTCTATGGGAAAGATGAGGTTTACAATTTCAACTGATTACTGTCAAAAAAGAAAGAAAGAAAGATCTGTGCCAATAAGCACACACAAAGGCAGAAACTTATAATATAAATAAAGTTATTAACAATAATATAAAACATAATCATAGAAACAATAATAAAAAAGGCAGCGATCTTTTCGTAGTTTCATACTACTAGTAGTTTTTAAAGCAAAGTCAAAGTCAAACTCATTTATTCCTTTAGATCTCAAGTATCATTTGGACATTTGAAATTTTACACATACGTGTAAACATATTCGTGAGCATATAACGTGTCACAGGAACTCCCCAGGCACATTACATGCACACAGATATTTCTAATTACAGTCAGTTTTTATGTTTAAATTTTGGGGGGTCCAGTTGCTCGCGTCCGTAGGTGTGTACCCTTTGATGCCCTACACGTACCCCCTGGGTAGTACTGGTTGCATTACTGTGTTTCGGTGGAAGGGTGTGGCTGCCGGTGAAATCACATGCGCGTGAGACGTATCATCCCCGTCTCGGGTGATGGACGCCCGGATTAATGCGACTCAGTAAAGATTTTGATCTCATACTGAGTCGCACGCATTATTGTTGTCATGGGCGAGGGTCACCACTTACCATAAGGTGGGCCCTCAACTCGTCAGAAATTTACTTAAAAAAAATATGTATATCCGTAGGCGATGAAGAGGACGTATACCCGTCAATAAAGGAATTCTACGATCTGCAAGGCTTCGATTCGAAGTGTCTCCTCACGCGGTGCTACGTGGGCAAGAAGAAGAACATCTACCTGGTGTCCCCCGTCGTCAAACAGCTGGTGGAGAAGAACGGGAGGTACATCAAGATCATCAACACGGGGGTCAAGACCTTCGTCAGGTGCGACAACAAGAACATGGCATGTGCCTTCAGGTGAGTGGGTTTATTAAGGTTCCGTAAGGGTAAAACGGGTATATCATCGTTTCTGATCGCCCGTGGTAGATCAGAGCCCATTCACTCTCAATTATCGAGAGTAGGTCCCTGCAGTGGGAACATTAGAGGCTGGTACGGAGATATGCTGATGAGGCAATAATTTAAAGACTTATATTGCAGGTTATCACAAGAAGGTCTGCCCAGTATAATTCAGTTTGTGGGCCCCAAGCGGCGACTCCGCGTGCAGAAGGAAGACCTCGTACTGGTTTTACAAAACGACGACCCCAATAACCCGCCCAATGTGAAAAGGTTCTCGGAAGAGGTTCAGAAACAAGTGGAGAACTTTGGTGAGAGTTTTTTATTTTTTTATTTGAATAAGTAACGGAAGGAACTGAGGGCTCACGTGATGGTAAGTGGTGACCCTCGTCCATGACAACAGTAATGCGCGCGACTCAGTATGAGATCTTTCTGAGTCTTTACTGAGTCGCATTAATCCTGCTGCGTCCATCACCCGAGACGGGGATGGTATGTATCATGCTCATGCGATTTCACCGGCAGCCACACCCTTCCACCGGAACACAGTAATGCAACCACTACTGCTTGGCGGCAGATTCCAGATGTGGTTGCAGTACCTCTCCGGACGAACTTGGCACAAGTTCTACTGGTACAAAAGTGTGGTTAAGTGTGGTATTAAGATGCGAAATTGGAAGAGTGTTGGAGAGCCTTGGCAGTAAAACTCGTGTGGTGTCAAAGTGTATGAAAAGAAAGAAAGAAACATTTATTTGACACATATGGAAAAGTAGAAAAGGACAGACTTATAAATGACGGTACAAACAGAACGTAAAATATCATCGATGTAAATCACTTCGTGTGCTGAGCATTAAGTTTGTTCTCGGGTCTTGGGTGTTTGTTTTGTGTTTCTGTGTTTTTCCATGCCATCTGCGACACAGGAAATCCTAGTGCAGAGGTATGAGTGTGTAAACGTTTATTATTATTATTAAATTCTTATTTCAAAATGTGTTTGTATCCTCAGCACCGGGCAGCTGTATCCTAGAGTACAAGGACGGGGAATCGAACCTGGAACTAACGCTGGTCGGATGGCGGGGTGTACACTCGTTAAGGGCGTATACTGCCACCTCGGACACAGTCCACTATCTACGTCTACTGGGCGCCGATTACAGCAGATACGGTAAGGACAAAGATTAAAAATAATATATTAATTGCCATTTTATTGTACACAGCGCCATCTGCCCCCAAACTAAGCAAAGCTCGTACTATGGGATGTAGGCCACTGACAAGTTTTTTTTTTTCTTGTATCTTCATACTTTTAATATATACTAGATGCGCCCTGCGGTGTTACCCGAGGTTGGATAATCTACGAAAATACTTCACTTTCGGGATAAATATTAAATCGTCATGATGTTTACGATTTTCATTCCAGATGTGAACAAGTTCAATAAAAAAGTAGAAGACGCGGAGGCAACTGAAACTACAGAGGACTCTCGACAGGATAAAACTACGGAGGGATCTATACAGGATAAAACTACGGAGGGCTCTATACAGGATAAAACTACGGAGGACTCTACAGGATAAAAATGGCGATGTTGAAATGTCAAAGGCGAAAGTCGAATAAATGAAAAAAGCTAGTTGATTATTATTTTTAAGTGATATTTTTGTATTAACATAATAGTAATATACATAATGTTCTTTATTCAGTCTGTTTTTCACTCTGCGCTAAGATTCCCTGAGTCGCATGTGGCATAGACAAACAGAACACGAGATAAGCACCCAAAATTCTCGGAAAAAACTTTACGCACACTTTATGTAAGATTTGCTTAGTTTGCCCCGGACGGGATTTGAACCTGGGACCGCCAAAGACGGCACCCGCTTAATCGAAGCATAGGAGCTGTGGATTATTTTTTAATTTTATTTTAAAAGTAAAGTAGTAAAGATTTCGATCTCATACTGAGTCGCACGCATTACTGTTGTCATGGGCGAGGGTCACCACTTACCATCAGGTGGGCCCTAAGCTAGCTTCGTAAGTAATTCACAAAAAAAAAAATTTAATAATATAATTTAAAATGAAACACATTTCAATAACCTCAAAAACCCTTTATTGCCTTCATCATTCAAACCATTCGCATCAGCGATAACAATCTCTTTCGCTTTATATTAGTTCTAAAATACAACGAAATCCAACAAAGATCTAAATCACTCGAAAATAACTCATTGAAGTGATACATAGTACAATATATTTGACTAAAAATGGCACAAATGAAATTTACTTCTTACTAAGGCCATTCTCAATGTTTTAACTATGCGTGTCCATGAATATTGCTTCATCTGTTAATTAAAAAAATGACACGGTTTTGCTAACGTGATCTACATTCAGACCTACCCCTTGTTCAATATAAGAAGTGGGTGGAAAAGCCTCGGGTAGGCTAATTAGATATTTAAAAATAATTACTGAATGTACAATTTCATTCTTCTAGTAGGGGGTCGTTTAGGGTCTGAATAGAAGTTAACCTTAGCAATAAGACTGCGTGTTCTTGTTGATACATTGCATACAAATATAAGGACTTAATTTTGAATTTGTATTAGTATTCGGCGCACTGAATTTGTATTAGTATTCGGTACTGGTCTAGAACTAGGGTACCTGAATTATGTTACATGTTTGATAACAATTTCCCTGCCAAAGTGAGACAGAACAATTACCCCCGTTCTTAATCCTTACCCGCCCCCTTACCCATAATCCATTTCTACTTTTACACATAAATTCATTAGTATACTTGTTAAAATGCCTATGTGCGCAAATGATATACTCGATCACAAAATTATAAAGTAGAGAGTGAAATAGCGAGAATATTTTTTAAACAACCCCCCTTTCGTCAATGAGGGCTTTTCATCATCGATTTAAAAATAATAAAATAGTTCCAACTGGATCGATAGATGACTCTGTTTTGTCGTCTATTGACACAAGGTAGTAAAGTCAAAGTCACAATAGCAAAAATAGTTAATTGTTGAAAAGTGTATGTACTCTATAGGAAACCTCACTTCGTTTTTATTTCGTCTTGTGTGAAGCAATTTCGAGGTGTTCTTAAATTATTTTCATTTCGTGTTGATATTATTTGACCTTAGCTTGCTTAACGGACTCTGACAAATCTTGATACTAATTATTTATTATCTTCTATGTCTCGAACGTTTATTTAGATTTGATTCAAATAAGTTTCAATCGAATGTTGACATTGACATTCAATTGTTTTTGACATTCTACTTACTACAAAACAGTGCCATCTGGTATCGATGCTGGAAAAATGGCCGCGAAAAGCCCTCATCTCTAAAACCTTAGATGGTATTGGTTAAAAATATAAAAGCGACGTCTATTTTTAAAACAACAAGATTTATACCAATGGCTTTGCTAAGATTTCATTCCCACATGAAAGTCACACCTAATCAAACAAACTCTCTATTTCTCTCTACGAGCCAAGAACAAGTTTTATGATCACACAAATTTGTCTCGGCCGGAGACCGAACCTATAAACCCTAGTTAGACTAACCCAGTTACGTAGCCATCAAAATCTTTTAACCGTGTGACTCTTCGGTGAGTATGGCGTCGTTTGGCTTCAAATTTTCTTCCCCATCGAATGATTTTGTTCAAATACAAGAAATATCCAAATAGCAAAGATAAGATATACAATCAGTCCGATCGTTTTCAATAATACTTGTATTCTCAATACATTTATAATTGGCATATTTTTTAAGCTTTCAATGATTTATATGATATTAATGATCTGATGAATTGAAGTATTATTGATGTTATAATTGAGCTTGTTAGTACAAATTAGCTAGAAATAGCAGGATACTGCAGATGAACCATTTATATTTCTTCAGACTTATTTAATAGAAGACTTTATCAAATTTTACGAATTAATGGTGAACCATCTGGAAAATCATATAACATACAATTAGATGTCAAGCAATCAAACTCCGTGTAAATTTGCCTCATGTAAAATTAACGTAGAATGGAAGAATATGTCTATGTGGATTTCTGGTGACCATACGAGTGCCATTCTTTTTCAGTCGATAAACTATAAATACGCACCAAGCGAAAAAACGCTCCACACCCTAGGCCATCAGGAGATGAAGATGACTGAATTAATAAGACAACACCGATTAAACAGTCAAAATTTCCGATTGATTGCCATATAATTTTAATTTTGGCTGATTTGCTGACGAACTTTTTACCTTTGATTCGAAATTTTGTGATAAAATCTTCTATTTAGATACAGGGAGTGCATACATAGCAAATGTATGAATAAGATGATTAGCCCCATCAAATATAGGTATTGACCTGAGGCTAATCTTCCCATCGAGACATTTTCGATCATATTAATTTAATTTTAGTTATACAAAATAGGGCAGTAAACAGTTTCAAAGTATTTTGTAGGCTTGATATAAACAGAAATCTAAGGCATACTCATCAGTCAAATGGATGTTTATGTATAGGAATAACTTAACAAAGGTAAATTCAAATTCCCTGTAAGATTTTAGGTACACAATTATGTCTAAAGTTTTATGAATTGAAATTATTAAAAGTCAATTAGAACCAAATCTTTAACAAAATAAATACTTTAAAAATAAAGAATGAAACTTATGGCACTATTTTATTACCTAAACTACTTAGCTTATATCTTATTGTTTAGGTATAGTTTAAAGAAGAAAATGTTATTTTTGTTGAGAAATCCCAAAGAAAAATGAAGTATAAGTATATTAGTTTAATACAGACATTATATCTTGATGATTCTATTATTTTTTCACCGCGCTGCGAAACGCAAAAATTATAAGTCAGTAGAAACTATAATACAGAAAGAACCTACAGATAAACAAGAAATATTTAGGTACAAAGGAACAAAAATATAGGAACAGACAGTGAATATAGGATACTGTGAAAGGACTTAAATTTACGTTACAACTATTCCATCAACAGAAGAACCTTTGCTTTCATGCCATTTTCAAATTGCTCGACCCAATATCACAGTGGGTGATGTGGTGCCTCAAAGCTATAACTAGATTATAGCTAATATTACAACTAGAAAATTATGATTAAAAAAATAGTATGATATCATGGAATATTCTTAAAGAATTAAATATTTGTGATGTTAACGTTAAAAATAAACTAGTATCATACATTTCGTGTGTTCATTTACGTTAAATAAATAATTATTTTTGCAAAGTAAATAAATATCTTGATAACATAAAATGTAATATATCCTAAATACTATACAACTAAGTTCTTAAAACCTAAATATGCTTATGGCTAAGAATTCTACAGGGTAAATTAATAAAATTAAGTCGATAAACTAAAATAATTCTATAAACCATCCATTCGACTAATGATGTTACCATCTAAAACTAAAAGCACTCAAAAAGACACATCTAAAAGAATTACAAATCTAAAGATGACAATTTCCTTCTTGTGTTGCTATAACATTCACATTGCAATAGTTTAAAGTATTAAAGTCAGCATTCAAAACGGTTTCCATAATTTGGACGGTCATTATAATGGACATAAAGCTGCGCTTCTTTTTTAGGCAAGTATTCTTTCAAAAATGCTTGTAACTTTAAATATTGAGAAAAAATCTTACAAGAGCTTGTTCAAGATTTAAAAATCTTAACAGTTCTAAACAATTCTTCAGCGAGCACTACACCTCGCCACAACAGACGAATAAAGACATGAACGTGAATGTAGAAACATTCATTGTTCTCATCATCATTGTTAGTTCTTGATTCTTTTATTTTATAATATCTACCTTCTATCTTCCTAAATTGTTATCGGGAATTCCGTTGAGATATCTCGTGAGAGTGTAGTACGCTATTATATAAAAAGTGGACTCATTATGGCAATTAATTAGATATAAAAATGACATCATTCGTTGCAGACGTAATACTGTGAAAGTAACGGACGAATTAAATGATATGAGAATTGCTCTTAAACAATTAAAATGTAATGTATGAGATAACTATTTTTAAATTTGACGAAAATCTATCTAATTCTACATTGAGTAAATCAGGTTCTGCAGTACTTACACTGTAGGAACCTGTACTAGCTATTTAATCAATCTACTCTAATAGATTACAAAGTAAAGCTTCAGAATCGGCACTTAAGTTTGCCAAAATATAGTAATTTGGAGAACACGAAATGTGACTACAAATAGTGCCATCTGCGAAAATGCGCCCCACTCTTCCTATCGCTTACAGCACAAGTGTGCAACATTCCGCTAGTGTTTTAGTTTTGTTGATACATTAATCGTATAAGTAGACAATTAGTAAGCGATTAGAAAGAAGTGGGGCGCGTCTTGGATGGCACTACCTTTATCTAAACAACACTCAAACATTAAACAATGACAGAAGAAGAGATAATTGAGTGGCATTATTGTCTCTCAGAGTTTAGTTAACTAATGAAACCAACTTTCGAGTTAAGACAGCTAAAACTGGTTTAAATTTAAACAATCTATTTTACAAAACGAATCATGCGAACACGAGAAAACGTTTTCTTTGGACAGACATTTGTTCCACGTGGTTGGAAGGCTTATTTTAAACTTTTTTATGTGACTCCTTGCGGCCCAATTTATGTTAAGTGGTTACCTACGCCTGTAACGTTAGCAATACATTTATTTCGCCAGGTGATTTTATTTCAATTTATTTACAATAAATAAACGTTACAAACTCATACCCCTGCACTAGGATTTTGTGTCGCAGATGGCACGGACAAACACAGACACAAGACCAACACCAAAGACCCGAGAACAAACTTCATGCTCACCACACAGTGTGTTCCGGCCGGCAGAACCCGGGACCCTTTCGAAGGCAGCACAGCACGAAGCCATCCAATGAGTCACATAAAATGTCCTACCAAGGTATAAAAAACCTACGGCATCTTGTTGCTCCCTTCACTCAGAGACGCACCGATAAAATTGTATCAACAACTATTTAAATAGTTCCAAAATGTAGTCTTCCATTCATGGTAGTTTGCTAACTTAATTTTGTCAAATGTCTGCCCAAACGTCGGTCTATAACTTGTCTATACAAGTTCCCTCAGGGTCAAATATTCACACGTAGGTATTCCAGCCACTAGGACGCCTGGCTGATCCTCGGGTTTCGTGGACACTGCATCAGATGGCGCTGCCACGGCAGGTCTCGTGCCAGCACGTTCTTGAAGCAGTACGGACACTTCCATTCATCAATACCGAGAGCTACAACAAAAGGAATTAGATTGTGACGGATTTTTCTTGCTAAATATTTCATCTAGATAGATAGATAAAAAACTTTTTATCATACACCACAACGACATAAAAAAAAGATTAATTAGCCAAGATAATGTGAAATAAAATGGGCAGCCTTATCGCTTTAATCTCTTCCAGGCAACCTTTCCTAATATATTTCAAAAGACTTCTAAAGGAAGAAGTTATCAATTCAGTTTTTTTATGTTATCCAAGAATCCGTCATAAGTTTTTGAAAATTCTTACTTTATTCGAGAGGATATGCTTTCAGATGTGTAAATTATTTCCATTTTACAAATCAGTCACTTGTGTGATATTTGTTGTGATGTGACTTTTTATGGTAACATTTTATTTTGTGAGCTGTAATATCGCATTCATTTAGTTGAGGATAAGTTTTTCAGTAGCGCTATTAGACATTCTTAGGCTCATATAAAAGAAGCAATGAGAGTCGGTTCCTTTTATACTTCAATCAAGTAGAACCTAAGTCTAAAGCTTTTGTTATGCTACATGAAAAATAAACGAGTCTCTAGAGGCATTCTGTTGGCGACTTATAGGCAGGTATAACGATTACTTTACTAGTAACTTACGAATACAATTGACGTGGTAATCGCTTTCGTCAACTCGCAACGCCACCCCGCATTTCTGGCACACCTTCCAGCAACCCTCGCTCATCGTGCATTCTTCTGCAAAGTACAAATATCATCATCAATGGAGCATATTTACTGTTGTCCTACTGATGACTACAATGTAAATTATTCGTCTCTGAAAACGGGTAGTGTGTTCGAAAGGTTGAAACACCATTTTAGCTAAATACCCACATGTGATTGACATTTGCGAGATTTAAAGAAAACGCAAGCAATTATAGAGACATTTTGGTCCGACGTGGCTGTTTGAAATATCTTATTTGTAGAAACCATTTTATGTAATGTCGATAGTTAAACATAACTCGGGTGACGGCGCAACGAGATGAGACTTGGGTCTTCTTATGCTGATTATGACTGATTAGGCTGCTTTTCGACGACCCCATGGCTTAGTTGGTAGTAGCCCTGCCTTCGATTCCCGGCCCTCGCTCCGAAGGCACACTTTGTGTGGATAGCATGTAGTTTGTTCTCGGGTCTTGGGTATTTGACTTGTGTTTGTCTATGCCCTCTGTGACACAGGGAACCTAAGTGCAGACGTATGAGTGTGTAAACGTTTATTTAATTTTTAATTTTTATGAAATCAGCCTAATCGGTCGAGCTATTTTCGAGTTTTAGCGAGAATAACGAATAGCAATTTATTTTGATTTTGACACATAGATCAATCACATAATCACGAGCCGACTTTACTATTGCATTACAATACTCGGTTCAATGTTATGTTTGTTAACTTTATACTCCGTCACTTATCAACCAATATAGATTTATTTATTATCGGTTCAATAGCTTGGTTGTTAAATCAAAATAACTCCATAAAATATATCATCCAAGTAGTCGAAATTGCGTATTTTGCTTTCCTGCCACTTTTTTCTTCAGCCGTTGTATACCGATTTATATGTTTTTTGAAATATGTAGTGGGGTGTTCCCCCTATGGGTGAAAATTAAGGGAAGAAAGTATTTAATTTTTGTTATTCAGTCACTTGTACACTAAATAATGCATGCCTTGTAATGGATTAATCATATTAGCATAGAATTAGTCATCCTCCTACGCGCATGAATTATGAAACGTGCTTTTTAAGATATTTCCCAATCTGTTTATTGTTACGTAGGCACTAAGGCATTTTTATAAAAGGCTTGTCATAGGGGATATAGCTCAGTGATAGAGCAATCGACTGCAGATCGATAGGTCCCCGGTTCAAACCCGGGTGTCCCCTGTGGATTCTCTTTTTTTATTTCATTTTAATTTGTTTTAACTACCACATGCAACAACCGCTTCCGTCCTTATACGACGACCAAACTCAAATCGTCTAAATAAAAATCATGGCGCCATAATATAATGTGGTTAAAAAAGGATTTTCTTTTTAAGACCAACCCCTTAGTTTATTTACCCTTAATTGTGGTGTCTCTGTCAGGGAAATTTAATTTTTTTATAGGGTTTTCTCAAAAACCTGTCCTTGAGTTGTTCTTTTACTTTTTATTTCAAACTCTGGAGAGAAGGGGCGCAGCTTGTTCCTACCCTGGATTAAATAAAATTTTGACCATGTTACGTAGAACTTACCTAGTAGATGTGCGTGAAGCATCCTTGCTTCTAAAGCGACGCGACAATGCGGACACCGCGCCAGCATCACGCAGCGTCTCCAATAGTGAGCCTCCAACGCTTCAGCTCTGACACGGCGGCCGCACCACGTGCAAGTTGTACTGAGGAATTCGCAAGTTACCATTAAGTTACCATCTCGTTCTGCTTCATTTGGAGTAAAAGGACAGGTGACAAGATACAAGTTGATGGCATTGCTGAAATGCTCTTATTCTGGTTTGGCCAGTTGAACTATAATAAATCTTTTTGATAGCACGAAAATGAGATTTATTTTAGATTAATGCGTAAGGAAGAAAAATGCACTATTTTCAAGTGTTCTTATTCCAATCGATTTTATAATAAGTATTGTACTACAAGTACGAGTAGGTACGACCAACTTCTGTATATTAACACCCAGACAGGAACAAACATTTATGTTCGTTACGCAAATGTCCTGATGTCATGGGTTCTAACCCATGACCTACAGCGCAGAAGTCATAGCTACTACCAACTGAGCTACGAGATCAGCCAATGGAATTAATAAGAAGATACCTCTGGTCTGCGATTGGAGTGAAGAAACGAGTAGATAGCCTGCCCTACTCATAATATCAGCAATATGACCGATTGTATACCTAGGTATAGGACAAACCAAGTGAGGAGGGGTTCCCGTCACGATGGTAGTTGTAGATGGTATGTCTCTGTATCTCTCGTGTCCAAGTAAATGTATCTAAAGAAAACTTACTGCAAACTTCCAGAGTCCGGTACATTATCGCATACGTCACCGCCGGCTTCGTAAGCATCGTACTGTGTTTCACTGCTGGAAGCCTGGTTTCTTCGACCTGGAAGTGGTTACCATGAAAAGTTATTTATTAACATACCTTCGCGGTGGCTGTTGATATGGTTTTCGCCAGATTGATTCTGATTTCTTGTCTTAAGTACTTTATTACTTGATGTGGTCAAAAACAATTACTGAAGTACTTGGACATATCTCCTATATTAGAATGTTTCTGGTTTAAATTTCCTAGAATCTAAATAATCGTATTAAACTTTTACGTTACCTTTGAATGATGTAACATTCACTCTCGTTTTTCAAAAGTAAGTAGGTCTTTCATTTATATTTCTGTAGTAGAAGTTACATAAGAAACTTGAAAACTTTACAACAGAACAGCAGCAAAACAGGGCTCACCAGGACTATAGTATCCGCTTTCATCCATTTGGCTGTGATCATCCAAGTGCAGATTCCTCATCCCCGCCACCAACTTTGGAGACTCCAGCGCCGTATCTCTAAAATAGTCAGGCTTCATCTTCGGTGAATCCAGACTTCTACTATCGGAATCACATCTGAGATCACTCCTGGACATTTGAGGAGAATCCGTGGGTAAGGAATCCATGCTGCGATCGTTCTTTGTCTTCGGGGATCCAAGACTTGGGGAGTCTCTATAGTCTATGTGTAGGGGTTCGTAGACGGTTATTGGCCGCTCTTTAAGCTGGGGTTTGGCCGGTTCATGATCGTAGTGGATCATTGAGTGACGGTTTTCAGCGTTGCGGTGTGTGCGACGGTAAATGACCTCGGTTTGCTGACTTTGGCTTTCTTGGAAGTGCACCTGTGAAGGAATAGTTCAGAAATAATATTTTAGACTGATCCTGACTTTTCCAAGTCTAGTCTAGGCTAGTTTAACATGTATTTTATATTTAAATGATATTACTACTTACAGGTAATATATTTAGCAAAGGTTGACGTCTAAGGAACAATTCTAGAGAAAAGTGAGTTGGAGGGTAAAGGTTGCTCGTGGAATTGAGTTTCCTACATGGAAAACGAAAAATTGGAATCATTCTGCCCCCCCGTTGGACAGTTTGCTGAGGCGGAGAGGAACTACTTAATAAAAGGGATACCTACATGATTTCAAAAGTTACAGTGTAGGTATTAAAAACGTCAAAAAACTGACCAAAATTTTCATCTTCGTATTCAAGAGCTTAAGCTCAACTTATTTGGAATTCTGCAAAATAAAAAAAAAGTACTATTTAAGTGAAAAGTCTTTAAAAGTGAGATAAATAACTTGAAAAATTTTATAACTTGCATTTAAGGTTTGATAACTTGCTTTTAAGGTTTGATAACTTGCATCTTATTCTAGAATAGCCTAGAATAACAACAGAGTCAAGCTTTATACTATTTCGTCTATGAATTGGTCAAGTTAGAAAATCATGGAAGTTTTTCTTTGTTTAAATGATCATGCGTTATTATTAAGTTTGCTTGCATGTTCCTTACGTCCCAAGCATGACAATACCAAGAACTAAATAGTGGCTAAGAATTGCACCCGTCACTTTGAGACTTAAATATGGAACGTTTCACCTTGACGGCAGAATGGGGATACTGGTGTACATTCTTGGCTGAATACTGCTCATAAAGTACGATTTACTGTATTTATTATTTAGCTCTTCCCACTCTTTACCTTCTCAATCCCAGCAGTTGATCTCGGCGAATGCTTGGGACTGGTGGCGCTATCCAGCCTGAGTTTGTTGTATCCTGGATAGTTGGAGAAATCCTTGGCAGTCCGAGCTGGTGTGTACTTCTTGGTTGGAGACTTTTTTAAGCTGCTCTTGGTCTTATTTGAGGTGAAGCTACCACTTAAGCTAGGTGCCAGTGTAACTCCGCTGCAAAAAAAATAAGTTAAAAATCAATGTATCTTCTTCGGCTGAATGTAAGAGTTACATCCCACATGCGTTTCGCGTAGATTGTCTCACGGTAGCGTGACTCCTTTTTGCTTTTTCAACTTTGTTTAATTTACCTGGCGCTTGAAGTCATGGATTTGATGCTGTACGAGGAAGTGGCTCCCATCGATGACGTCATGCCAAATGACGTCATACCGCTGGCGGCGCTCCGAGTAGACTGGCTAACGCTGGCCGTCTCCAGGGTATCGGCTGCTGATTGCTCAGTAAGCTGTTCTTCGGTTGGCGCTTGGTTGAGTATTTTCTGGAAACAATTATGTGTTTAGATAATATAAAGGTTCAAGCAATGTCTTATTGATACCTTTGCAGGAACACAAGCCTACTCTTGACAAAAGTGAATACATAGGAACCCAAATTTCGATTCTTTTTGGTAGTTGTGGCTGAAGTGAATCTTTACCCTTAGTCTTAAAATCATGGTTGAAACTCTTGAAGACTCGGCATAGGGCTACCAGTAAGGTATTCTCTCACCTGCATATCTATCCTGTCAAACTGCTGGAAGAGATGTCTGTAGATGAGGTTCCTCCTTGTGACCGCGTCGTCTGGAGGCAGTTGCGCACGCACTACTCTCGGAGACCGTGCGTAGGCTGCCAATAGGATCCGCTCCGCTGCGGCACGCACCGATCCCGCTGCGTGTTGTGCGCCTGCCGCCCCACACTCCGCTAGGCGACGAACGGTTAGGCCACTGTGAGAAATTTACTGCTTAGTTTGAGTTTGCAGGGTTTGAACATAGTTGTTTGAAAACAATATTCAAATAAAAAATGGCCTCCTCTTATTTTATTCCAGCTGACTTAGAAAGTCGGGATCATCATCACTTGTTTACGAAACTCCTGCCAAGCGAGCACCTGCTCATGTTTATACCTGTTTTTATCAGTAGAAATCCCGTGGCTGAGAATTAACTGCTCTAGCATCTGCAGCCGAGAGAGTGCCAACCTTGGATGCATCGAGGCAGCCACTGGACGAACCAACTGCTGAGGAATTATGTGGAGACTCCTGTAACAGGTTTGATTAAAAGGTTAGGAAAACCCCGATTGTTTTATTCTCAATATGTCAGAATCCTGCATTGTTATACTGGTAATCATGACCCCACGAAAACGAATTCCAGATTGAGGCTGAAAAAAGTTTTGTTCTGAAGCAGTCACCGAAATCCTTTCAGGAAAAGAACGCAAAGGTGATCCAAAACTTCGAATGCTTTCACTGCCGACTTTACCTGACCAAATTAAACTCGCGTGGTACAATAGATTATTAACTCTCACTACACGAGATTAAGTGTATGCAATTTTATGACAAGCTTCCTGAGAATGCCATCCATGGATTTGAATTATACATAAAAAATAAATGTAGAAAGTGTTTTACTCCGAAAATGATTGCAAAAATCATAAAACTCTATGGTCCAATGTAGCTCTGCTCAACGACATGTTCCATATTTTGTACTATCTGTCTAAACCTATTGTAATACGGAAAATGTAATTTATGTTGAAGGACTTACATTAAAAGGATTCCTACATTAGGGGTTTCTTATATGTACTTTCTTATGGAGGAATGTGTTGAGTTTGACGAGAGCCAACTGCCCGTGAACGTGGTTATCTAAAAAAGTGACATTTTCAGTGAAAGTGGAAATTACCTAACATGAGGACACTCGGCGACAGTCAACACAGTGTGCTGAGCAGTGGAGTGCACCCTCGGAGCAGGGTCACCACACGCTCGCAGTAACTCTGGCAGCAGCTTCTCCAGACATCTGCCCACTTCTGCTGCGCATACCCTGTGCGATAACATAAAGAAAATCTGTCATCTTTGTGATATTCCACTTGATTTTCCATTAATTTATTCATAGATTAGACCTTTTTCCCAAGACCTATAGAGCCGCTGTCTGGAGCCTGGAAGACCTCCTTTAATCCACTCACCTGTCTGGCACAAACTCCTGGAACAGCGTCCTGACCACTTCGTTCGCCTGACTGTACACCGAGAACACTTTGTCTCTCAGTGCTCTTTGTAGTAGCAAAGCAGCTGCTCTAGCTGTCTTGTTGGGAGAAGTTTTGCTGCTACCGTTCGATGGACAAGTCAACTCGGAACGGAGACGTGCGAGACCTTCCTCTTTGTCCAGATAGTTTTTGGAGTAGAATTTTTCAACCTGTAAAGGGTAATCTTTTGTGAATAGCGATTTCTTGAAAGAATTAAATAATGTCATAGTACATTTCAGTCTGATGTCTGATTACTCAAAAATGGCTTAATACAATTTCAAACAAAACTCAAGGTAAACTTTATCTTGTTAACCTTATATTGTATTTAGTCTACTAGGTTGCATTTCATTACGATATATACATATACAGCTTCGTCTCCTCATCATACTCATACGATTTTTACTTATTTTTTTATTTCAACTTTTTTGTATTGTATCTGAGGCTGGTCTGCCCATACACGAGTAGGTGAACCCATCTTTGGATTCGGGAATAAAGTCAAAATCATGCCAAAAATCTTTATTTCCGTTGAATTTTTAAAAATTAAAAAAAAATCAATTAAATATGTACCTGAACTTCGAGATCATTCGTTCTTAAAACTAAGTTTAGCGTTTGGAACTCTACGGGAAAGAACAAGCAAGAAACCCCAATAGTTTAAGCATACCAGAGGATATCCAAATATGAGTATCGGCAACGCAGCCTGTTTCCTCTCCCGTTCGTTCAGCTTGTGATGCGTGGTGCGAGGGTGTGACGTGGCACTGCCTCCACTAGCTTCTTCCTCTCGAGCCTCGCGAAGATACTCATTAGTATGTGAACTGCGAGAAAATATAATAGTATTATGAATAATATTTTAACTTCGGAAAACGAGGAGCAGAATTCCTGATTCAGCTGTTTTTTTTATGTTCGTTCGTCCAGGTCGGTTATTCTGACCTTAGATACCTTTAATGATATATTTTGGTAGCCTGATAGAGATAAAATAATAATAAACCACCCTTTAGGGCAAAAATAATAAGGGATGAAAGTGCTGAAGTTCTTTTGATTATTAAACAGTCCCTTGTGGTTGTGTCTAATAATAGTGATTTTACTTCTAGGTTGAATTATATTAGTGAAATGACTACTTACTGTCTCAAAGCTGGCAATAGCCGTTCTTCATAAGCTTCAAAAGTAGATCTTGGTCCAGCACTTTTATTTCTTCTTCTAATTAACGTTCCTGAAAACGAGTGAGTATGTTTTAGCACCTGAAATGAATCTATTAACTTGGTTTTTTCTATCATGAATTAAAACAAAAATCATAGGTTTTCTCTCGAAATATGTTAAGTTTGATGATATTACCATTGGCAGCATTTGGCGTTATACTTCTACGTGGGCTATCAGTCTCTTTTCTCAACTCTTCTTCTTCTAACTTTCTGTAGTCCTCTTTCAGCTTTTCTTCTTGAGTTTGTTGCTGGAATGGCTGTGGTTGGGGTTGGAATGGGAGTGATTGTGGTTGCTGGTATTGCAAAGATTGGGGGTGTTGAAACGATAACGACTGAGGTTGGGATTGGTATGGAATGGATTGTAGCTGCTGGTACTGAAGAGATTGCTGTGATTCTGCCTGGAATGTTTTTTCATATGGCTCTGGTTCTGGTTCTTCTTGGAGGATTTGCTGCGTTCTGGTGTGTGTTGGTGACTGTGGAAAGAAACTATAATCAATCACATCTTAAAGATTTATTGTATCAAATGGCAGAGGTCGTTTACTCACTCACAAGAAGAAAATAAAATTGTTTTGATAACACAAATAATGGAACATAAAAAACCTGTTTCGATTAGCTTAGTTCTCACAATCGCAACTGCGATTACCAAAGTAACTATATTACTTTGGTATAGATTTCTGTCAACTTTCATTCAGACAATAGGGCAGCATTATGGACTCGTAACAGCTAGCTAAATTTCTCTAAATTTGGAAATCTGAAAGTACATGTAGTACTTCATTTAATATTTTAAGTTTGGTCTTCTTAGCTACTTCTGGTCTTACCTCAGGCTCATTGTTAGCTTCTTCTTCATCGGCTCCATTGACATACTCCTCGCCAGGATCTATCGGGGGAACAGGCGATGGAATGTCTAGGCTCAGGGACCCAGCTGCTACGGACGGAGACAGGTGATGGGAGAAATCATACTCGGCTGGCATTGAAGAGTCATTACGTCGATCGGGCTGAAATAAACGTCAGATTATACCTATGGCTATTAGTATGTATTTGGATATCGTTATACCAAAACTTTCCTGAAATAGTCAACAAATGTAAAATAAAAAACATATATTCCCTTTGATGATTAAGAGAATCTAAGATAATTTCATACTTAGACGTACATCTTTATAAAAAGAAGATGTTACGTTTAAGAACTAAGGTTACGCTTTATCAATCGACTTCCAAAGGAAGTTATCAATTTGGTTGTAATTTTTTTATGTTTGTTACCTCAGAACTCTGTTATTTTAATGCTCTTTTATGCTTCTTTCAGAGCATTAGCATATTCCTTTTGCCAGAAAGGACGTCTCCTATCTAGCAAAAGGAATATGCTTTTGGTACCAACATTCTACATTTACCGTATCTATTGTACAATACAATTCAGTAAAAGAAGTCTGTATTGTATAGCATACTGCTTTCTTACCCTGAAACTACTGTTTGAATCCAGCTCTAATGTCAAAGTGAACTTACTCCATCTTCCTCAAAAAGCCTGCAGAGCTGAGGATCTTCCTTCACGCCGCACAGCGCATCTGCTATCCTGTCCCTCATTCTCCTCGCTAGTTCGAAGTCATCTCTGGCTGCAGCGGTTCGCTTCCTGAGCCTCCATCGACCGATGCGGATGCCAGCCGCTGCCAGCGCTGCAGCAGCTGACTTGAGGCGACGAGCATATTCGAAGCGTTCCTCTGAAATCACAAAATGGTCCCAGTGGTCATACTTGGACGATACTTCGTATCGATGTATTTTCAATTGCGGCGAAGGCTATAAATTTTTGTGTAACACCGGCCTACTCTCAATAATCGAGAGTGAATGGGCTTTGATCTACCACGGGAGCCAAATCCGGATTTGTAGATATCACATGTCTTCCAATGTATCGTTCTAAGAAATGCCGGTTTCCTCACGATGTTTTCCGTCACCGTTTCAAGTGAAAAAGTCATTGGTGTAGGTTTGAAGCAGCGACCTTCAGATTGAAGTCGGCGTCTACGCCCCTTGTGAGTATCGAGTAGATATTTTCTGATTAGTAAACACTACGTGTTGGGACTCAAAGGGACCTATTCAAACTCTTAACGCACCTGATACAGCAGTCTTTTTCTTTTCATCCAAGCACCGCACCAGGTCTGCTATATCGTTGTCCACGTACATGACGAAGGCCAGGTCATCGTAAGGAGAGTACATCGGTTCAGACTTGTTGGAGACGGGGGATTTTTCTGCGTCTTCCACCTCCTCGCCAAGGACATTCACCGCCATAAGAGCTACCTGAAACAATGACCACATGGTTTTTTAATGTGGCTAAAATAGCAGAACGAGCTGAAATCCTTGCTGATGTTTAGTTACTGCTGCCTATAGCCATAGCAATATTACTCCCCTCCCCCATCCCTTTCTTCTCCCTGTAGTTTTAAACAGACTTCAGAAAAGGAGGAGGTTCAGAAAAGGTACGCCTTTTTTTAAGTTTTTTTTTGTGGTTTCCTCGCCAGTTATTGACCGATTAGGATGATTACTCTGTTTTAATTTGATAGGGTACCTCCAAGATGGTCCCGTAGAAGTTTTATAAAAAAGTTCCACCCCTAGTTCACATAAGTGACGAAAGTAAGTAACTATTTTATTTAGATTATTTTATTTATTATATTTATTTAGATATTATAATTTCTTTCAAGTTTTTGTTTCAAGCATTCAGTATGAATTTTATTGAACGCAGCTCTACAGGATTTTAGTTCAAAAAGGATTTTAGTTCAATAAAGTATTTACTCAGGGGACACCCGGGTTTGAACCGGGGACCTATCGATCTGCAGTCGATTGCTCTACCACTGAGCTATATCCCCTATAGCAATTACATCTAAACAATTTAATAATTACTAACTAATGCACCAATTAAATAAAAAATAAAAAATGTATTTACAGGGGACACCCGGGTTTGAACCGGGGACCTATCGATCTGCAGTCGATTGCTCTACCACTGAGCTATATCCCCGACGATGGAATCGTTCAAAAACTAAAGCTAATCCAATACAAAATTGGAAACAGCATACTAAGCACGTTTGGGATACACGTAGGTGGATGACGAAATCCATGTTATGATTCACGAATTATCATACTTGCAAGCGTACAGCCATTTAATACTAACATATTCATTGTTTAAATCAATTTTAGCATGCAGTTTTAAATTGATTGCTCCGTAAATTTACACTGCCTATGAAAAAATATCAAAAATGTTTTGAAGTTGGAAGAGATGCAAACTTAAATAAGACTAGCTAAAACATGAAAAACGACTGTAATTTCGACATATCTCTTTGCATGTTATGTGCCTATGGAGCTCCTGTGACAAATACATTGACAAAAAATAAATAATGTGATTGCGAACTAGGATCGCACTGCAGATGTTGGTACGTCAGCAAATTTGATAGCCTTTTTTTCGTCTGGAAAATACTTCGCGCATTTTTAGTTAAGCCATGTCATAAGCCTACGGGCGGCTTGAATACTCCGACTTCAGAGGTAGCCAACTTAACGAAACTTGAGGTCCTACGAAACGGGAGGTCCAGTGCCTCGAGTCTGTACGTTTTTTTCCTTTAAAATCCCTACACGTACCCCCTGGGTGGTTCAAAGGAGCAATAAAAGTAGCAGTAGTTCAAAGTTCACCCGGAGAAGTCACACCTGGTAATCTGCCGCCAGTAGTACACTCCCATTGCTGTGGTGGAAAGGTGTGGGTGATGGCCGCAACGGGGTCTTCTCGTAATTCGGTCGGGGAAGACCTAAGTCGTATTGCTGTGGTTATGCGGAGGTAAAAGACTAAAGAAAAAGAAGGAAAAGACGCCAGGATAGGGCTTAGAAATTAAATTTAAACCTAAGGATAACTAACCTGATCGTTTTCGTTTGCTGGTGGATGTGGGCCTGATAACTTGAGCTTGACAAAGCGAGCCACGGTTGGTTCTGGAAGTGCTGCAGATCTAGATCCAAAGAATACTAAGTATTAATATGAGAAATACTAGCTGCTCCCCGCGGTGTTACCCGTTTGTTAATCCAGGATATAAGATATCCTGGTTCCAAGTTTCATCTAAATCCGTTCAATCGTTGAGGCGTGAAGTCGTAACAAACATACACATTAGTGCGGTTATAAAAAAACAAGTATTTCCCAAGGGTTCTAGGCAGTATTTTAGGGATATTTATTGTTTCTTTTATAATAATTTTTGATATAATAATTTTTCATTATAATTTAATAAAATCTAATTTACTTATGTAACGTAAATTCGATTTTTTTTTAAATTGTGCTTGTCATACTATTTACTTCATTCACTTATAATCAACATATTCTGTTACTTTTTACTCATTATGTGTGCCTGTTTTGGGATAAAATGTAGCATATCTGTTATTCCAGACCATAATCTATCTCTGTGTTAAATTTCATTCAGATCCTTTCAGCAGTTCTGCCGTGATCTAGTGACAAAACATCCACCCATCCAAAACAAATCCAGTAAACATTAAGAGTAGATCAGAAAACTGAACAGTAAGAGTAGTAGCCCTACCTTAGTTCCCTGGTCCTGGCCTGAGGAGCTGGTCTGGCCAGAGTGACCTTCCCCACGCTGGTGTAAGTAGCCCCGCATGGTGTCGCCGCCCCTTCAGAAACCAGTCCTCCTGACACCAAAACTTCTACTGAAGCCGCTGAAATTACACAAGGTTGTGTCATCAAGATCATGAGTTAAACGTTGTTAATTGAATATGTTATAGTGTTAATAGACTCTAAGTAAGGGGTGGTCTACTAAATGGGGGGGATTTCAAAAACCTTGGATGAACCTCCATTAAAAGTTCTCATGAGTATCGGGAGTACAGTTGCTAGCATCCGTAACTTCAATCTAGTCGTAAAAATTGTGCCACTTTCGTCCGGAGAAGTACTCCTAACCTGGTATTCTGCAGCCAAGTATTGTGTACTCATATTGCTGTGATGGTGGAAGGGTGCCGATGAAATTACATGTTTGTTAATATTGAGTGAGTTTCCTTTGCTATGGGGAAGGATAACTCAATATTAGGCCTTCTAGCTGAAGAAGGTAATATCATAACAGACATTAATAACAAATTTAATTAAGAAAATACATAAAACTTACTGTTCTTTCCACGAGCAGATGTATTTGAACTCTCACGAGGCCTAAGAAGACGAAGGGTACACCTCATTTTAACGTAATCTTCGTCTTCCTAGGTCTAGTCATCGTTCAGGCATTTCTTCTCTTCTTCTTTGTTCTTCTCTCTTCATCTATAGATATTACTACCACAAAAAATAGAGCGTGAACTATAGTCTAGAATCATTATGGAAAGTGAGAGTAAACAAACATAGTGACACAACGACGAAACATATGAGCGTCATATTTTATTTTATTTCTGGATCCAAAAGCTGACCTGAAAGTATGACTGTGTGTTGCATGTTGCCTCGAGTTTTTCTACTAGCTATTGTTAGTTCAGTGAACACTTGTACTTTCAGATGAACTGGTGTTTTCCTGCAAGATATCCACTGCGCCGAAGCTATATGCGAGTTCTCTTGACCCTTGCGCGTCTTATACTTATTATTGAGCTTGTGGTTTGCTAGTAATTGAGATGTTGCCTTATCGAAGGCTGAACACAAACACGAGACGATTCTATTGTTGACTATTTATACATTTATTAGAAGTTACGCGGAGGTTAACCTTTTCAGCTTTTTTTAACATGGGCTTTCGCAAATAACTTAAGTACGTATGGAACTTGATGCAAGAAAGAGTGCAAGAAACGCCAACCCTTGTTCGCATGCTGGTCCGTTAGACCGTGTACTTACGGATGAGCTGGTGGTGAGCTAGTAGTTGCAGCTTGTGCACGCTGGTGACGCACTGCAGCCGCAGCAGCAGCTCGTGAGGAGCGGTGCCGTCGCTGCGCCAGCCGCGAGCCGCCGGCCCTTGCGCGTTCAGCTCGCATGCTGGGTACGAACTGTCTTCGCCTAGAACAAACAATTTTATAATCTTCGAAAATCACAATCTTTAAAAATCGAAAAATAAAACCCTATTCAATACTGTCAAAGTAGCAAATTGCGTAAATTCGTTTACTTGGATGCATATTTTATTTTTCAGTTATTTTGATTTAACATAAACTTTCAAATAAAAAAATAATTTTCTAAATCCATAAAAAGTCACAAAAATGACTCTGATTCAGCATAATGTTACTCAGCATAATTTTATAGGACCGTTTCAGTGATGCCACAGAAGGAGAAAAAACAGTTTCAGTTTATTATATTCATTATTATTATTATTTCAATTCAATATAGTCAATCAATATAAGATATGGAATCTGTTTGTGAAGGACATATAGCATACGGCTTCCCAATATTCCAATAAACCTTTTCTTCACCCCACCCATGGATGTAGGTAAGTACCTACATGAGTCCCCCAACCGCAAGTGAACCAGACGGAGACCAATACCTACATACAACGAATTGCGCCCTAACAGAACCGATCGATTTCATCCAATTAGGGGTAGCTTTTAATATTTAATCAGGCGGCCTGGAAACGCGACTTCGTGGTGGATGGAATTACAATTGATGGAAACATTGACTCGGCGTTGTTTGCATGCCGCGCTACTAGTAGGAAAGTTACTTTGGAATCTATTTGTGGAGGACATTGATGTATTAAAAGAAAAAGATTGGTTATTAGCCCCTCGGGCTGGAACGCTTAAATTAGGTGTATGCACACAAATTGATCAGTCACAATAGGAATGGAGTAAGTGTACTTATAACATAAAGACATTTATAAAATTTTTAGACTGTCTGTCTGTCTGTTTGCTCCGGCTACTCTCCAAAACGGCTGGACAGATTTTGACAGAACTGGCAGATAGCTGATGTTTGGAGTAAATTAGGCTTAGGCTATAATTATTTTAGAAAAAAAAATGGTGTACCGTGGAAAAAAATCCGCGCGGGGATCAGCTAGCACAGTAATGCATGGACCCATTAGGTATGACAAAGTAATTGATTTAACAGTCGATAAAACCAACAACCTTAATTTCACCACCCATTTTTCCACCCAACCGGGTGGAAATTCTTTTTAATATTTGAGTGGTACCACTTTGAAAGTTGAATACGGTATTTCAATAGAACAATAATATTTCAAGAAGCGGAAACAACGAACAAATACTTTACGTAAATACGACTACTGATTAAAATCTCCATTTCTTTACCCTTTGGGGGCCAAAATTTTCCAGAAAATGTGTATGTATAGTGTATTATTTTCAAAGATGTCCCATCTTTGAAATTACAGGGTGTATTTTCAAATAAAAAAAAACCATCTTTCACATCGGTTACAATGAAAATCACACAAGCATATTGACAACCTCTTTTTTGCTTTCCGCTGTTTTTCACAATCATCTGGAATTTTCCCTTCGAATTTTTTAAACAAGAACACAGCGATGCAAATGCACTCACTTGAAATAGTTACGGTGGAAAGTTGAATGAAAAAGCAGGATCTTCGTGGTTGAACCTATGAGCCTGTGATTTCACCGACGTTCTTTCAACCAGGGTACAATGTAGGTTTTCTAAATATGGTGGCAGAAATTTAAAATGTCTCGTCCACCCGTCTCCGAGCCAAGGATTATTAGCGAGCGATTTGTATAATATGTCAAATGTTTTGCAATAAGTTTGGTCTTGTAATTTTGGTCTATATGGAAATAGATACATACATTATATATATTAATAACAGTAATACACTCATATCCAATACTCCTCGCGTCGATGGTAGCTACAAAGACACGGAGCCGCCGCGCCGGGCAGAATCACGCCTTTTTACCAGAAGAGCCTCAATGGACCATTTTTCATTCACTGTGTGGGTTACAATTTTATCTGCACGTTAGGAAATGATGTATTTCATAAATTAGATATAAAACTTACTGGTAGCGTACACGACGTGGAATGGAATCCTCTTTGGCATCTCAACCTATCTCTTCCCATCCTCCTCCACTGCCATCGTGACTATTTGAAGACAAGAACTTCATGAAATATACATGTTATAGCTGAATTCACCATGGTTTTTGATTTTTTTAAAGATATTTTCGAAGCAGAGAGAGGTTTTCGTGTCTTTGAACTGGGTTTGCGCGAATAAAAGAAAAAAATAAAGTACAGTGGCCGCCGACTGCGTCGATCGATGGGGTTGAGAGAGACGCGGTGGCGGTCTGCGCATGCGTGAGGGCGTGTTCAGATTTTCGAGATTCACTTTGGGATTTCAACTCCTGTGTTGGCTACGTAGCTGTACGCTATAAATAGGTATCTGCAATCCCTATGGTATATTATAGTAACCTGGGGTAAATTTTTTGTGCTATGCAATCGCGCATGCAATTTGCTAAAGACACCATCATGTTGTGTCCGTGATAGGGAAACTAGGTAGGGGGGGTGCTACCCGCGGTATTCCGGAAATTTTCTGCGCATCTTTCTTAATTTTTTCTTTCATAAGAATCTTCTGACAATAACAAACACAACAAAAAAGATTTAGCGGAATTGGTCCAGCCGTTCATTTTCAGACATATTATTACGATCCAAAATCGATTTGCATGAATATACAATAAATAATACGTCTCGTGTGGTAATTAGGTCCTACACTTATATAAGCATAATTACCCATGTAATAGGTGTGTGAATATGACTCCGCCCCTTTTTGTCAAAATAAAACACATTTGTTCGCTTACAAAATTAAAAAAAAAATTATTGAAAGTATGCTCCATCTGCAGCTACAACCTTCGCCCATCGTTCAGGTAGTTTTCGTATTCCTTGCTGGAAGAAGTCCTGGTCTTTTGAGCTTATCCAGTTGTCAATCCAAATTTTGATACTTTCACATGAAGTAAACTTTTCTCCAGTAAGGTCTGTCTGCATCGTCTGGAATAGGTGGTAATCCGAAGGAGCTATGTCTGGTGAATATGGCGGGTGGGGTAACACTTCCCAGTCCTGTCCCTCTAAATATCTTTTTACGACTTCTGCGGTATGCGGTTTGGCATTGTCATGCTGAAGAACTAATTTGTTATGTCTATTCACCCATTCTGGTCGTTTTTCTTCTATGGCTCGCTTCAAACGCATTAGTTGTCGTCGGTAAACTTCTCCATTAATAGTTTCAGAGGGTTTGAGCAACTCATAATATACAATACCTTTCTGATCCCACCAAATACAGAGCATGACCTTGGCACAGTGAATATTTATTTTTGGCTGTGATGGGCCTGGTTTGCCTGGTTTCACCCAAGCTTTTTTGCGTTTAGGATTTTCGTAGTGTATCCATTTTTCGTCTCCTGTGACTATCCGATGCAAAAATCCTTTTCTTTGCTGTCTTTGAAGCAGCATTTCACAAATGGTTTTCCGACGTTCCATGTCTCTTTCTTTTAAATCATGTGGAACCCAGTAACCGGCTTTTTGAATCATTCCCATCATTTGTAAACGCTTTGCAACAGTTGAACGATCAACATTTAATGCTGCAGCTAATTCTGATTGAGTTTGGCAAGAATCTTCCGCCAATAATGCTTCCAATTCAGCATCTTCAAATTTTTTTGGTGGTTTTCCATGTTCTTTATCCTCAGTACTAAAATCGTTATTTTGAAATCGTCGAAACCATTCCTTGCAAGTTGTATTAGACGGAGCATGCTCACCATAAATCTCCACAAGCAAACGATAAGTTTCCGCTGCAGTTTTCTTCGCAATAAAATAATGTAATAACACTTCCCGCAAATGACGTTTATTTGGAATAAAAACCGACATTTTCGAAAAGGTGAAAACAATTGTTGCTTACACTTCAACCAAATATCATAAAATGCGTTAGATAGCTGACATTCAGTACTATCGAATACAAGTATGGTCATTTATTAGTACACGTAAACAATACTAAAAACGACATCTGTTGAGAAAGGGCGGAGTCATATTCACACACCCAATAAATAACATCATAAACTGTGTTAATGAAATTACATTTATTTAAATAATGATTAGAAACTAATTAACCTCGTAGCCGCCGTAATTAACTTCGAAATAAATGAGATCTTAAACCATTACCCAGAATTAGGCGTACACTTTGTATTAAAGTTTCGTGTATTGCTTTCTTCATGTTGATAGTAAATGCATTAATGCAGTTTGCGTCATTAATACATTCACCTATTACAGTCCTTATACGTATTAATCTAAAAGTACAATCCAAAATACATATATCAATAAACATAAGCATAAATATTAATGGAAATTTAACTACTTAATTTAACTATCTCCTTAGTATTTTTTATACATCTTAATATATATAAATTACGTGTCTCGATGTTTGTCCGCGATGGACTCCTAAACTACTTAACCGATTTTAATCAAATTTGTACACCGTGTGCAGTTTGATCTTGAAAATAGGATAGCTCACATCTCAATTTATGATCGCAATACTATTTTATTGCAAATTATAATATCATATGACAAAAACGTTAGCCACAGCAACGCGTGGCCGGGTAGTAATTAATATAAAACGCATAAAAATACACAAATGCTTATCCTGAGTTGGAATCGAATAACTACAGCACAGACGACCAGTTGTGAAACCACAGGTACACAAAAAAAAACCAAGACCGGAGAACAAACTACCAAGTCAGCTAAGGAACTGTCCAGGTACCTACTGTTTGCGTTACGGAATGAGGTAAAGACGGATTTCTGACATGTAAGTCAGGGACAGTAATTACAATATTTAAATCTAATTTAATCCAAATTTTAACCAGCCCCTATGTACTGATTAAACTCAGTTTCCTTGAGTATTCGCTTTCTCGCTTATGTATGAAGGCCAGAGAGAGATGGCGAGATCTTGACTTTATTAAAAACTGACCCTCAAAAAACTGTACTAAGTAATGGTAATAAAAAGATGCGTTTAATATATTTATTTATGGCAGGTTACAGTAATTCCACAAGTGAAACATCTACAAAAAAACATGTTAAAACTTGTGTTTTATGACCAATCTCCTATAGACTGTCAACCATGTTACAATGTCTTAGTTTTAAAAATCGATTTATTCGTTTAGGCGTAAAAGCGTGACAAACAGACAAACTCACTTTCGCATTTATAATATTATAAATATCAGGATTTTGAAAATCGGTTTCGTTTGACGTAGTACAACTTAGTAACTTTCTTGTCTACCTAGATGAAGAAGAAATATTGCTCCAGTATCACACGATCTGTATTTGTGATCTATTGTAAAAAGGATAAAGAGACAATACAATGATTTTCTGTCATTGTGAGTAACCTGACTATTAAGGCTATATAGATCAAAAGGAAAACTACATTTTCTGTCGGGAGGGGGGGGTCTATTCTCGAAACATCTCGAACATGCTGAGAAAGACAAATATAAAAAACCTGTTTTCTAAAAACGATTGTATGCAGAAGAACGGCGTGAATAAGATATAAAACATAATGCAGAAATCCAGTATGGTAAGTTTGCAGTCGATTGTTAAAAGCATAATAATAAACAAACATTCGTGGACATCTGGACATCCTGACACCTGGGTTCAATACCCACGACCTACAGCGCAATAAAGCAGAGCAGAGTGCAGGCATTGTCACCAAAAATGTCTTAGAACCTACTAGATCAAAGGCTTTCGATAGTGTAGGTAAGTAAAAAAAAAAGATTTGTAATTGCAACATAGTTTTAGCTACGAAGTGTAGCCACTAAGAAATTGACGACATGCATATACTTAGCATACATACCTAGTCTTTCTAAAGTTTATTTAGACGAGAGTTTATAAAATAGACACGGAGAACAGGAACATTATGTATGAAGTGAAGTAGTTTTATAGCCAAACATGCCAGAGCGGTAATCTTAAGCATTCACGGCTCCGTGGCTTAGTTGGTAGTAACTTTCGAAGCGAGGGGTCCCGGGTTCGATTCCCGGCCGGGGCACACTTTGTGTGGTGAACATGAAGTTTGTTCTTGGGTCTTGGGTGTTTGTCTTTTGTTTCTGTGTTTGTCCATGCCGTCTACGACACAGGAAATTCTAGTGCAGGATTAGTTTTAACGTTGTAAAAAAAAATTATGCTTCATTTGACTAGATTTTTAAATCTTTTTTATTTATTTTTCGATTATAATTTTAATAATTTGGGTGTATTTTTATCCGCCGCAAGGATCAAAGTCACATAATTCCTTCTCCACCGGTGTGTCAAAATTAACAAAGATATTTTTTTCGGAAACCCATACGAGCAATGAAAGGGAAAGTGAAATGAGATATTTTATTCGAGTTGAGAATAGGCCCCAGCAATGCCTTTATCTATGAAACCTTGCGATGCGCTATCAGTTCATGTGCAAATAAATATATAAACTATACATACTATAAGTACGTACATTGTCACTCACGACCCGTATAATATAAGATGTGCTCGTTCTGTCAGTTGTTTACTTATATTAATTACTTTTAAACACTATAAAAGAATTTATCTTGGTATAAAAGTAGATCATTATTTGTATATGACAAATACTTGTTATTAATTTTTTAAAGTGTCATTAATTTTTATTAAAAAAGTAAGTGTGGTGATTGGAATGATTAGTAATGACGGAGTCTTCATACAATTCCCGCCATAGCAGTAAGTATTACAAAAAGATAATTTTATTAAAAATAATATAGCCATGTCGGAAGCCTTCGGGCGGCTTGAAAACTCCGACTTCAGAGTTGGCCACACGAAATCTTCTTTCGTGTGAGCAAGATCTTGTTTCGTGGAAGTAGAAGATGGAAATTGAATGTTTATAGAAGTATGATTAATTATTATGCGACAATCATCAAAAATCTTCCAAAAAGTAACAGTTTGATGCTGATTTTTTTTTTATAATTAAGAAATTAATAATAATGTAACACAAAGCGTGTCTCGGGTAAGCAAATAGGTTCCAATCTCAGCATTTATTGCTGCACTAAACCAGTACCAACTGAATCTGTCAATAAATAAAACAACATGCTGGTCCCATCGAGGTTTTTTTTTCACAAAATTAAATGAAAAATAGGCCAAGTCATCTTAAGGCATACTCACACTCTTAAGGTACCGTACTTAAGGTACCGTACTGTAATGCAAAAAAAAATGTAGTTTCTCCGAATAATAAACATGAATTCAGAAACATGAATTACCTTAGGGGATGGCAAGCAGGGCAACCGCCCGGGGCCTTGCTTTTGTAGGGCCCCGCACCCTCGCATAACAACCCGTTTTTTGTTTTGATGTACTGCAGCTGTCTTTAGGAGGATCCTGACTGATTACCAGGAGCCCTGTACACTTCCAACTCACCTAAATTCCTCATACACCAAGAGCTTCACAAAGATCTATCGCCCGGAGCCTCGCAATATCTAAGGCCGCCCTTGAATTCAGACTCCAATTACAAAAATTTCATCACAAATACGGCGTTTGCGTACTCGGGTTTAATTTTTAACAATATATTTTATGTAGTACAAAAACAGATAGTTGTGAAGACGTGATACAATTCTCAGATAATATTTAGCATACATGTGTATTCAAGTTTGATCAGGTGTTTGTGTGTAGCAGCATAATGCACCGAAATATATACTTTTACGGAATCGTTATATATAATATCATCTCAGGTTTTGCATTTTAGTGGCATTGAGAATATTAGTATCAGTAAATATTTGTGAACCACGTACGTAATATAGTATAACCATAGATATTACAATACTATAGTATAATATTTACACATTCAAACAACTCATGAGGACAGTGCTCAGATAATTCAAGCAGGCGAGCGGTTGATAAGTTTTCCTTTGTTATTTTTTAGTTTTAAATTTGTATCATCGATATTAAAAGGTATAATAACATACGGCTTTTAGACCTCAAAAATCTGATTAAAAAGGTGCTTCTTTTGCATCATGTTTTGGGAGGTCCAGTTGCTCGCGTCCGTAGGTGTGTACCTTTTGATTCCCTACACGCTGGTGCTAAAGGAGCAACCAAAAGTAGCAGTAGAACTTGTGCCGGTTCGTCCGGAGAGGTACTGCCACCACACCTGGAATCTGCCGCCAAGCAGTATCACTCTACTAGTATTAAGGGTGTGGGTGCTGGTGAAATCACATGCGCATGAAACTTATCATCCCCGTCTCGGGTGATGGACGCAGCAGGATGAATGCGACTCAGGAAAGATTTGTATCTCATACTGAGTCGCACGCATTATTGTTGTCATGGGCGAGGGTCACCACTTACAATCAGGTGGGCCCTCAGATTGTTCCGTCACTTAATCACATAAAAAAAACACGTGTAAGAACCTAGGTGCGTACCCTCAGGGTTCTCGAGCAACATGCACCCAAATAGTTTACGCGGAGTATGATAAATAGGAACTTCTGTCTGTCTGTTTCGGCGTTAAACTGGGGTATGTTTTCAGAGATGATATCAATAGCAGCTATGCTTCTCATCGGCCACGTTGCTATTGCGCAGGATGCCAATTGTGACTATTACCAAGCTGTAAGTTATAATTAGTTATAACTGTACTTAAGTTACCACTGCAGCGACGCAGTAATCTACCATAGGAGCAACACCAGATTTTTTAATCATCACAACATATGTTTTAATCAAATATTCAAACGCATGTTGTGTTTGTATGTTTGATTTTATGACATACCGATTTTCTCAATATTTTTCCATTCACCGTTTTGAGAATCATCATCACATATTTTATTTTACACTTGTATGTTTGAACCAGTGACTTAAAATTCAGCGACTGTACCACTGGGCTACCACAGTCTCGTTTAATAAAAATTAACATTGATGGACATTTCAAACAGCGCCATCTAGACCCAAACTAAGCATGTAGCAGCCTATGGGAACCAGTTTACGAAAACAATATTTATATAGCTTTTTCTTTAAATGTGATACATAGATGTAGCATACATAGATACAGAGATATAGACAGAGCAAACTATGTACTTACCTAAAGATGCTAATTCATTATTCTCATTCCTCAGGTACAAACGCAGACAACGTACAAAATATATAGTCCGAACTACCCCTACAGCTACCCTCCGAGCAAATCATGCAGATGGATCGGCACATGCCCTCCAAACACTCAATGCAAACTAGACTGCGTGCTGGAAATGCCAAATGTACCAAGTGAAAATATTTATTTCCTTTTTAATGCTGAAACGGCCCGCCCATACGGCGAACGGAGCAGTCGCTCCAGGCGCCAAATCCTAGGGGGCGCCAAAATGGTATATAATATTATTAGGAGCAAACAGGAGAGGCGCCATAATTGGATCTCGCTCCATTCTAAAATGTACTTCGGGCCGGCGCTGGAATGAAACATTCTTAAGTTTTGTTTCTTATACAGAGCCCAGGATGTTCCGTTGATAAGCTCCTCATCTCAAGATCTGGAGACCCTCAGCTGATCGGCGCCGAGACCTACTGCGGATACCAGACCCTGGGGAACGTATATTCAGTTAATCAGAAGATCAGTGTTGGTATGGATAAGTTTTTCTTTTTTATGTGAATAAGTAACGGAACAAGCTGAGGGCCCACCTGATGGGAAGTGGTGACCCTCGCAACAGTGATGCGTGCAACTCAGTATGAGATCCAAATCTTTACTGAGTCGTATTCATCACGATGCATCCATCACCCGAGACAGGGATGACATGTCTCATGCGCATGTGATTTCACCGGCAGCCACCGGAACACAGTAATGCAACCACTACTGCTTGGCGGCAGATTCCAGATGTGGTGGCAGTACCTCTCCGGACGAACTTGGCACAAGTTCTACTGCTACTTTTGGTTGCTCCTTTAGCACCACCCAGAGGGTAGATACGTGTAGGGAATCAAAGGGTACTTACCTACAAACGCGAGCAACTGGACCCCCCAAAAAAGTACGATAATAAAAAAGTACAAGATCTGATGACTTGGTAGACGTGGCTTCACTGGTGTAAACTACTCTGGTCATTTATGTCATATCGATGCGGAAGACACCGCGGGGCGCAGCTAGTCAACTAATATAAGGTTTTATCCTTGCTGTTGGCTTCGGAGTTTTATGATACGATCTATAGTGTGTACATAATGAGAATCCCGTACCAGCCTCTAATGGTCCCACTGTGTTCACACCGGCCTACTCTCGATGATTGAGAGTGAATGGGCTCTGATTTACCACGGGAGCCCAATCCGGATTGGTAGATGTCACATGTCGTCGATTTTTTGGTTCTAAGACATGCCGGTTTTCTCACGATGTTTTCCGTCACCGTTTCATGTGAAAAAACTCATTTTTATAATTTTTTGTTTTCTTATTGCAGGGCTTCTGACGAACAACAATCAAGGCCGTTTCTATTGTAACCTAACTGCCCAGGCTGCGCCCGCGCCGCCCCCGGCTGGGTGTGTGTGCGGGGTTAGAAAACAGGCAAGCATTCTTAGTTTAGCTTATCTAAGCAAACATTATGCTCGTCATACAAATTGAAGGCAGGATTTTTTTGCGTTTTATACACACACTAAAATACATATAAGACTATAGAATATATAATTTAAGTTAACAAACAACTTTATTAATCCTTCCTTGTTATTTAATTATTGATTGGTATCGCCGAGTCTAGCCTATTCAAGTCTAGCCCACATCTAGACTTGTTACCTATTCAGCGGCCCCAGTTAGTTGTATTGATTTATGCCTAAAATAAACGTGGGTGGGCTCGTCTGGGAGACACTTTGAACTGGAGTGAAAGGTTTGGTGAATCATTCTTCGAGGTCATTAAGTTTCTTTTAAATCTTTATTACATCATCTCCCTGCCTTTACCCCGCACCAAGTTTTTCCTTCCGTTTCCCTCTGTCACATGTCATCTCAGTAGGTACTCACTCTCAGTACTTTTCTTTGTTTTCTAAATCCATCTTCGCATTATTGCCTTTCTAATGAAACCGATTTAATTTTATGAAAAAGTCTATAGCGGACATAAGTAGAAACAATTTTGGTGTTTGATATATTAAGGGAGAGTGTGGTAGCCCAGGGGCGCACACGCCGACTTTCAATCTGATGGTCGCTGATTCAAACTACACGTGCACTAATAAGTAGTGTAAAAATTTATGTACGCAATACCACGTTCTCGAAACGGTGAAGAAAAACTTCCTACGGAAACCAGAATTCGAAGACATGTGACATCTATAAATCCAGATTAGACTTCCCTGGTAAATCAAAGCCTATTCACTCTCAATTATCGAGAGTAGCCCGCTGTCCGTGCAGTGGGAACATTAGAGGCTGGTAGGCTGGTATGGTGGATATATTAAGGATTGTCTGATAATTCGTTTCAGAATCGTATCGTAGGCGGCACACAGGCGTCAGATCACGAGTTCCCGTCGGTGGTGGCCATCATCGAGAGGAGCGTCGACAGGATCCTCTGCGGAGCCGTCATCATCTCCAACCGGACGGTGATGACGGCAGCCCACTGCGTGTATGGCCTGACACCAGCTGAGGTGGTCTTGGCCATGGGGACGAACGATATAGAAAGCGGTATAACCTAATAATAACGTTTACACATTTTGATTGGTCTCATAGCTTAGTTGGTGACACTCTGCTTACTGTGGTCGTGGGTTCGGTTCTTGGGTCTTGGGTGTTTCTCTTGTATTTCCGTTTGTGTTCTTGTTTTTCAGTTTCTCTTGTTTCCGTATGAGTGTAAGAAATAAATATTCGTGAACATTTCACATAGCGCCATCTAGCCCCAAACTAAGCTTGTAATAACCGGTAGAATACGTATATAGTCCTTTTTTTGTAAATACATACATATTAACACTCAGACACAAAACAAATATCTATGTTTGTCCTGAGTGGAATCCAACCCACGAACCCCTGAGTTGTGAGGCCAATCTAACTTAATTCTTACAATTCTTAACTTAATTCTTACAACCTCCTTTTTGAAATAGTTAAAAAAAAGTTTTTTCAAACTATTGTTTTAAATTAGTTTCTCGTAAAGTTTGTAAATTAGGTTTTTTCACAAACCTAATTTGTAACTTAGGTTATTTCAAAATTAGTTTGTCGAAATGGTATATTTAAATACGCCAGCCCCCCAGCTATTTTTACCAGTGACCACTGACAATATCTAGTAACTTTTGTTTCAGAAACTTCCGGCAGAAGATACAACGCGACTTCCTTCACGATTCACAGACAATTCAATGAGTAAGACGCTCTGTCTGACACTTACCCTTATTTATTTCCATTAGCGACCTGCTCCGGTGCAATGCACGGGTGCAATGTACTTAGATACTAACTAATATGGGGCAGTGTGGAGTGATACCCTGTGCCTCCGCTTTTTAAATCTCTTATATATTGTAAGATATCTATTTTAATTAATTTTTAAAACTATCATGGTTATGAACATTATTATTCGTGTTACCGAGATATTTACCATGAGTTGTGAGTTTTATTGTGAGTTACGAATAATATTTTAATTGAATTCTGTTACGGGCAGTTTTGATCTACATGAAATGTACAAAGTATGTAAAGTATTTAATTAGATAAGGAAAATACTGTATTGTATAAAATAGCTTGGTAAATAACACATATTTTAGAAGTAGTTTTTTTTTGTAAGTCTCTAAGTGGTGTTACTCGCAGTTTCTTGGAACCAAAAGTAGCCTATATGTTAATCCAGGATACAAGCTACCCTGATGCGAAATTTTATGCAAATCCTTTGAGCCGTTTGAGCGTGAGAGTAATAAACATACACACAGACACATAGACGCACACAGAAACATTCGCTTTTGTAAGTGTGATTACTAATCACACTTAGAAAAGCGAAAGAATGATGAATGAAGAAATGTTAATTAACAGATAGTTAACATCATTATATGACCAGTTTATTTCCAGAAACACGTTCGACTACGACATAGCTCTGGTGAATGTGGCCGGCATCATTACTTACAATGATAACATCAGCCCTGTCTGTCTGCCTTTCAAGTTTCTGTACAGCAACCTGACTGGTGTCAACGTCACTTTACCAGGTACGTATACTTTTTTTTTAATGTGAATGATGAGGCACACAAGCTAACGGCCCACCTGGTGGTAAGTAGCTACCGTAAGTGTTGCTAGCGTCTATACGCTAGTAACACTTGAGGTGTTGCCAACGCGGTGTCTATCAGTAAAACTGAGAGCAGAGCTAATTTCAGGTCATAGATAACTATGCAAGTAAATAAAATGGAACTGCTTTTTATTAAATGCATTTAAAGTTAGGTTTAAACGGTATCTACATAAGAGTATAACATTTTTTTTTTAATTTAAGTTTTTCTGTTCGTACACGTTTTATATACAGCTAAAGTATCAGGACAAGCGGACGGCCCACCTGAGATTAAGTGGTTACCACCGCCCATAAGGAAAAATGATTCCAGACCCCTGTAAATAGACAGTTTTTCCAAAAAACACCTCGCCGCCCCGGGGCGTCGCCAAGAGGGGGCAGATAGTGGCAGCGGGGGGCGAAGCAGTCTCTACCTGCCCTCCTTATATTATATTAACAGAACTAACGGAATAAATAAGTCGAGTAGGTAATTTGAGTTTGCCAACGTCACTACCATCTGAGCCATCATCGCAGTCGCGAAGAAATTCAATTGTCTAATGTTACAGGATGGGGTACACTATACCCTGGGGGACCCATCGCCAGGTACCTTCGGAAGGTGGACGTAGGGGTTATCTCGCAACAACAGTGTCAGAGCACGGAACCTTACATCACCGATCGACAGATATGCACTAAGACCCCAGGAAAAGACGCTTGTCAGGTAAATTAAAGCACCTAGAATCTTCATACATTGGTATGTGATATGGAAGCCGAAATGGTAGACGGATCCGTGGTTATGTTGCTGGTACCTACTGCCTTCGAAAAATTAAGAAGCCTGCAATAAAAATTTATTATTATTATTATAAATCTGGCGATCGAGCAGGCCAAGACATTGGCTAGATGGCGCTGTGTGAACATTAATTTAGTACGAACCATTAACTTGGCGCTAGATGGCGCTGTGCGAAACGTCACATTTGTTTTTGGAACATTTCAGAACGACTCGGGCGGGCCTGCGTTACTTATGGACCCGCAGTCAGGGCGCCTGTTCTCTGTGGGCATAATTTCCAACGGGAACAACTGCGCGGCCAGACCCGGGGTCAACACCAGAGTCACTGCTCTCCTGCAGTGGATCTTGGACAACAACCGGTCCAATTACTGCGTCGTGCGATAACTCAGATACTGCTTCTTGCTTTATTTTATAATTCAGTTTATTCTGACTACTAGATAGAACCTTACAATGTAAATCTATATTACTTGGTGTGCAATAAAGTTTCATCTATCTATCTAATTTGCTATACCTAATTAATATTCATATATTCATGGACATTATACACAATTAGATAACTGATAGAATACTTGCATAGTATTTATTTTATAAAAACATAAAACTTATTAACACCCAGACAGACAAACATCTATGTTCGTCACACAAAATCCTTGTCCTGGGTGGGAATCGGACCCACGACCTACACCGCAGAAGGCAGAGCTGTGTGGCCAGTCAAAAAATTTACCAAATAAAAAAAAACTTATACTATAAAATAACAAGAGATTAAAATATAGAAACCCTAAACAAAGGATAGTTTGGAAATCGAAAAAAGTCTACTATTTATTTCTCGCTTCATGAAACTTCCATGGGTGCAACTTGGAAGTAGTACATATCTTTAAAAGTCTAAATTATATAATTTTATGAAAATGTATGCATAGTTTGGGGGTAGATCGCGCTGTGTTGAATGACCATGAAATTTACATTTTAACTGCCGTGTTGTGTTTATCTGTAGAGATGTAGACCAGCTTTTGTTACCGCAACCAGTAGGCATATCTTCCTGCAATATATAAATCAAACACCCCAATAAAAATACAATTGCACTTTCAAATACATTGTTTTTTCATTTTATATAATCATACTAAGTGCTACACATTGTTCAATCTACCATTAAACATAGGATAATTCATCGCAATTAAATATTAGGATTCCAACACACGTGCTCATTAGAACGAAGTATCACAGTAGCACGAAAGCGTGCATTATTGAGAATCGGAATACATGTTGGCCAATATTAAGTGATCACCTCCGTCCATAACAATACGACTTAGGTCCCACACCTATATATAAGAAGACAAGTGTTGCGTTCTTCATACGACGACGTTATCTTAATACAATATCCGTGTTTTATATTGTGTTTATTTTCAGTTTGCGGAGTGGTATGGTTACCAATTATCCTGGCCACGTCAATAAAGGAATCTGATTAAGATTTATCAGAAAAAAATGTCTCTACTGTGTCGATGTACAAAAAAGTCGTGTCAGGGTTTCTGAGAAATTTAATTTAATTTATGGGGGTACCATGCATACCACACATACGCATACAGCCGAGTTCTACAGTTCCTGATACTTTTTGGAAATAGTTCTGGCGTTTTAACCTTGGAAAATATATATTGAAAACATAACCGGCTAACTTCGCAGAACGAATAAAATGTCGATAAATATTTTTTTTATCGACTCACGTCATCGGTGCAGGCTAGAACTCTTTTGTTTCTCATTGGTATCGAGCAGAACTACAAAGCAAACCTTGTTCTGAGCAAACGTTCCACTGCCAGCAGATCATGGCAGAACGTGTGAAAAGGTGAAAAATATTTTTTTTCTCGACTCAAGTCATTGATGCAGGCTAGAACTCTTTCGTTTCTCATTGGTATACAGCAGAACTGCAAAGCAGAACTTGTTCGGAACCTGAAACTCACGTTCAACTGCAGATCAAAGTGACGAAGTAGCTCATGATATGAACAACGTAGAACCTGACATTGACACAGACCAGAATTTCTTGGAAAGCGAATCTGAAACAACAGGCTGAAAGTCTTGGCGTGATAAATTCTATGATGCAGCTGTGAAAATCGCAGATCAGTCATTTAACGGTGACACGATTAATGCATGCTACAACCTTGACTTCGCTAAAAGGTTGAAAAGGTACCTTCTACCATATTCAAATTTGTGGACCGCGATAATGATTCCACTTTTTAAAAGAGGCTTGGTGACCGCCACCTCCGCTGCTGTTGAAGCAGAATTTGCCGATATTAAACATGAGTTTAGGGGTGAAATTCCGATGAGAATTGACCGATTTGTGATACAACATCTCGAAAGAATCGACAACAAAATAAAGGAGCGCTGTAAAGCGTCGGATGGTCCATCACAAAACCCAGAAGCAAAGTTGACAGCTCCAGAAAGCACTGACATTAACGAATCTCCTGTAGCTCACTTTAGTTCAGAGGTTAAATATCACATAAATAGCATGGAAGTCGACGACTATTCTCAGAACTCGTTTGACGTGAATGTAGAAAATAATGTATTTAGTACTCCTAACCAAAACGTGGAAAACGGACTGCGCACTTTCGAGCCGGAAGAAACTTTACGGTTTCAATCTGCAGGCATGTTGACGGGAAACGCAATTGCTGTGGCCGATTTTCCAAGATCCTTGAACAATGCTTCTTATGAAATCGCTCAATCATCAGAGGACGATAATATTCCAGCGGATAATAATTGGAATGTTCGAGAAGAATGGGGAGGCTTGGAAAAAAACACTAATTGTAGAGATTCGAAAAATTATTCGTCGAAAAGAAAACCTACATGTTTTGATCATTGTCCCGAGTGGGATTTTATCAAAGATTCCACGAGGGCTAACATCCCCATTCTTTTGAATGGCAATATCGCAGGACCTGTACGTTTAAATGGTGTTTGTTTAAATGTGACGTCGACGTGTGCGCTTGATTCCATTTTCCAGGGAATCCTTAGCGGTCTATTGGCAAATAGGACCTACTCTGATAAGTTGGACTTATCTGATTGCCCAATAGTGAATCTCGCACAGAATGTCAGAGATAAAAAAAAGATTTCGAAAGAACATTACGTTCAACGAGCCAAAATATTGACAACGATTCCAATTTTTGAAGGAACTGTCTCGGCCTATACGATGAACATTAAGCGCTTAGATGTTGAGTGCAATGCTGCCCACTTGGCACAATATTTATTTGAGAAAGAGCCAAGCTACACATGCAACGTAGTGTTCCTGTGGACATACGAGTACAATAAAATACGGGTTTTTGAGTGTGAACATTGACATGTTACATGACATTCAGAAAGCCATCGATAAAAAATAAATAATAAAAAATATTTTTCGACTTTTCACACGTTCTGCCATGATCTGCTGGCAGTGGAACATGAGTTCCAGGCTCCGAACAAATTTTGCTTTGTAGTTCTGCTCGATACCAATGAGAAACAAAAGAGTTCTAGCCTGCACCGATATTTAAATGAAAAATATTTTTTATTAAATACCGATATTTAATAAAAAATATTTTTTATTAAATACCGATATTTAATAAAAAATATTTTTCGTCATTTTATCCGTTTTGCGAAGTTAGCCGGTTATGTTTTCAATATACATTTTCCAAGGTTAAAACGCCAGAACTTTTTTTTTTTTTATGTTAGTCATTAACTATTTCTAAGAAGTGTCAGGAACTGTAGAACTCTGCTGCATGCGAATAGAACTCCCGTTTTTTTTTTCGATCTGCTAAGTTCACCCACATGTCACCAACATCCAAATTATAGGCGAAACGTAACATCCCCGTCTCACAGTAATGAAGGCAAAGCGACTTGGGTCTTCTCACACTTCAGGGAGAGTCGTATTGCTTGGGCGGCGATACTCATACTCATTTATTTGACCGTAGGAACCATTAGGTACACTTGGTTACGTTAAAATGATACACATACACATAATCAATCACATAATCAATGTCATTTCCAAAAATTAAAATTAAACAAAACACAATGATGGGGGGTCCACTTGCTCGCGTCCGTAGGTGTGTACCCTTTGATTACACGTATCTGCCGCCAAGCAACAGTGCTCGCATTATTGTGTTCCGGGGGGTAGGGTGTGGGTGCTGGTGAAATCATATGCGCATGAGACGTATCATCCCCGTCTCAGGTAAACGACGCAGCAGGATGAGTGCGACTCAGTGTAAGACCCAAAACTTATATTGAGTCGCATTACTGTTGTCATGGGCGGGGATCCGATCCGTCACATTTTAACATAAAAAAAAACAAGATCTATGATCAGAGCCATTCAAAACAGACAAGCATATAACATTAAACATCTGAAGAGGTCAGATCATTCCACCATCACATTAAAAAAGTAGTGCTTAGCTACTGAGTAGTAATGACTAAACTAATCTAGATTAGCTACTGAGTAGTAATGACTAAACTAATCTAGAATAGATTATTAAGTTATTTGACAATAATATAAATATCAGCATTGATATTAGCGGTAGTGAAAAGTCCATTACAACGATAAAATAAACTCTAATTAAATTGACTAGAATTGATTCGTATACTATGTTATATTATTAGTTATATACCATCTATATTAAAATTATTTTTTGTATATAAGTTTCATTTTTTATATAAAAGTTCTTTGAGTTACAATTACTACAAATAATGGACATGAACTTATTTTAATTAACATAAGTTTTAATTAAACAATATCATTAGAAGACCTACTTTATTATCCAAACTCAGAGATTTAAGTCACATAAATATGCATCGGTTAATTAAAATTGACCTTAACAGCATAAGGTTTGTGATTTGACTCGAAAGACATCTTAATAAACCTTTATGAATATTTATTCATGGACCATATCAAACCGCGAAATATAATTCTAATGATTAAAATGATGATTAAATTAGGGTAATTTTTTGTCAATACATATTTATAATACCCATACGCAAATCTATGTCTGTCACACAAATATTTGTCCCGGGAATCGAACTACCTCTAGCGCAGAAGGCAGAGCTACTACCAACTGGGCTCAAATTGTTCTCAATACACATTTATAACACTTATTAACACCCATACACACAACCAAGGGCGGCCTTGGATATGGCGAAGCTCCGGGCGACAGATTTTTGTGGTACTTGGCGCATAAAGAATTTAGGTGATTTGGAAGTGTACAGGGCTGCTGGTAATCCGTCAGCATCCTCTTAAACAGCTGCTACAGTACAGCAAAACAAAAAACGGGTTGTTCTGCGAGGGTGCGAGGCCCTACAAAAGCGAAGCCCCGGGCGGTTGCCCTGCTTGCCACCGTCTGTGACTCAAATATTTGTCCTGGGAATCGAACTGCCACTACTCTAGCGCAGAAGGCACTACAAACTGAGCTCTGAGGCAGTCAAACTAGACACTTCTACTGAAATACCAAGAATGAACAATACTTAATTCAATACATTAGACAAAGTATTAAATGTAACGTCTATCCCTTTCCTTTCCTCTTCCCCTCTCTCTCCTGAAAGTACCCACCGTCTCCCGGCACCAGTCTGACGTTCCTGTCATAGCTTCCATCTTGTTTAACACTCTTCTCATGGGAGCTATCTCGTTTGGCACACTTTTCGTGGGAGCCATCTCGCTTGGCACCCCTTTCGTTGCAGCCATCTTGTTTTGAACCCCTTTCGTGGGAGCCATCTTGTTTTGAACCCCTTTCGTGGGAGCCATCTTGTTTTGAACCCCTTTCGTGGGAGCCATCTTGTTTTGAACCCCTTTCGTGGGAGCCATCTTGTTTTGAACCCCTTTCGTGGGAGCCATCTTGTTTTGAACCCCTTTCGTGGGAGCCATCTTGTTTTGAACCCGTTTCGTGGGAGCCATCTTGTTTTGAACCCCTTTCGTGGGAGCCATCTTGTTTAGAAGACCTTTCGTTGCCTTCTTTTGTATTACCATCAGGCGAGGTGGACGATTCGGAAGACGTGTCAAGGATTCCTTGAAGGCGTTGTGTGTTGGTTTGGCTTAGTCTGTGGAGGAAAGAGAAAGAATCGTTCATAGACAACTTTTGAGAGGGCCTTTGGCTCTCACTAAAAGTCCGCGAAAGGTTGACAAGGCCATCTAGGACCAACAACGTGTATTCCCGTCAGAAAACCCATGCCGTTTCACTCGAGTTGATCAGTTGGGTAGCAACAGGAGTTATATTAATAAGATTCGTACACAGGGTAGCTATACTATCTAAACACTGTCATTAGATGGAGAAAATAGGGATCACTACAACTTTATGCAAATGATATACAAAAAATGAGTGAGTTTTGATTAATGCGCGTTTCACAACAATATCACACGAGAGCGCAGTTATATCACTCAGCTATATACTCAGAAAAACATGCCAATTCGTTGGTCCGTGGCTGCTTGAAAGTATAATCTAATTTTTTTTGAGGAAGGTGATTTACTTGTATTCCTCTAAATGGGCCACCTTGTCTATGAGGCTGTGTTCGAGCGCTAAATCGCGCTCCAACTTGCTTAGACATTCGCTTAGACCAACGCGTACGATTTTGTTCCACTATGCATGAAGAAATACGTCAAACCCGTGTGAAGAAAATTTCTAATTTTACCAAGGCAGTAGGCATACCTGCCATAAAGAGCGTGGTGGCCCAGGGGCACAGACGCCGACTTTCAATCTGAAGGTTGCTGGCTCAAACCCACACGTGCACCAATGAGTATTCTCACTTGAAAAAAATGACGTGCGCAATACCACGTTCTCAAAATGGTGACGGATAACATCGTGAGGAAACCGGCATGTCTTAGAACCAAAAATTCGACGACATGTGACATCTACCAATCCGGATTGGGCTCCCGTGGTTTATCAGAGCCCATTCACTGTAAATTATCGAGAGTAGGCCGGTGTCTGCAGTGGGAACATTAGAGGCTGGTACGGGAGGCATACCTGACTTCCTCAACATCTGCCACCTTGTCTATGAGGCTGCGTATGATGTTCTCCTTGTGTTCGAGCGCTAGGTGAGCGCGCTCCAACTCGCGCCGATGGTCGGCGTGCGCGTTCGCTGCGCGACGCTCCTGCTCCACGATGCGACGTTCCAGTTCTTCCAGAGAACTGTACGCGCGGGATTTCACCACCTATATTTGATTTTATTTTATTCAATAATGCACAAAGCAGACTACAATCAATTAAAGAAACAAAAAATAGCATTAAAATACAATTTAAGTACTAGATTCGTAACCATTGACGGCTCCGTGGCTTAGTTGGTAGTAGCCCTGCCTTCGAAGCGAGGCGTCCCGGGTTCGATTCCCGGCCGGGGCACAATTTGTGTGGTGAGCATGAAGTTTGTTCTCGGGTCTTGGGTGTTTGTCTTGTGTTTCTGTGTTTGTCCACGCCATCTGCGACACAGGGAATCCTAGAGCAGAGGTATGAGTGTGTTAACGTTGTTTTTTATTTTTTATTTATGTGAATATAACAACATTAGGGTTGCAAGATTATAATATAATTACCCAAAAAAGATGGAATGAATAGTACAATATTTATACAATAAAACTAGATTGTAGTAAAATGTCGTGGACACATCGTTTGAACCTATTATTGTTACAAGGTATACAAGGTGAGACTATATAAATTTCACCGCCTATTTCAAAAAGTGATAAGATATATTTATTTTAATATTCATGACCATTTCATCTAGCCTCAAATTAAGTATAGCTTGGATGGAACTAGATAACTGATAGAATAATGATATAGTACTTTTTTGTAAATATATAAAAATAATACATATTAAGACCTAGACGAAGAAGAAACATTTATGTTTGGCACACAAAAGCTGGTCCTGGATCGGAATCGAACCTACAGCGCAGACAGATCCTCAACTGAGCTGTGAGGTCCTCTATTTGATATCATAGCTTCATCTGATTCCTAGTCTTGGCTTTGTCCAAGGTCCCCTTACGAAATTAACCTTGAGTTGAGTTCTGGGGGTCCAGTTGCTCGCGTCCGTAGGTGTTTACCCTTTGATTCCCTACACGTACCCCCTGGGTGGCGCTAAAGGAGCAACCAAAAGTACCAGTAGAACCTGTGCCAAGTTCGTCCGGAGAGTTACTGCCACCACATCTGTAATCTGCCGCCAAGCAGTAGTGGTTGCATTACTGTGTTCCGGTGGAAGGGTGTGGCTGCCGGTGAAATCACATGCGCATGAGACGTATCATCCCCGTCTCGGGTGACGGACGCAGCAGGATGAATGCGACTCAGTAAAGATTTGGATCCCATACTGAGTCGCATGCGTTACTGTTGTCATGGGCGAGGGTCACCACTTACCATCAGGTGGGCCCTCAGCTCGTTATCACCTATAACCTACGATATATATGTACCTTTATCTCAGTCTTGATCTTGTCCAAGGCTTGCAACGCTTGCCGCAGCGGTTCGTTCCTGGCGCGCTTCACGCTGGACCGGACGCGCGACGCTCGCGCAGACGCCGCTTTCAGCCGCTGACGGAATATTACAGCTGCTTTTCTGTACAATCTGTAATATAATGCACTATAAACATTTGGTTGGTTATATGTAGTTTACGCAATAGGCGATGATTCCGGGAAGGAATTAGAAACGCGTGACGACCTGGTTAATTTCCAACTGGATTGGATAGATTTAGCCAAATAACGCTAGTATTGGAGGAATGAGATCTTTGCCCAGCAGTGGGATTAAAAATTATAGGTTATTTACAGGTCCAGTTGCTCGCGTCCGTAGGTGAGTGCCCTTTGAATCCCTACACGTATGGTGCTAAAGGAGCAACAAAAAATAGCAGTACAACTTGTGCCAAGTTCTTCCGGAGAAGTGCTGCCTCCACGCCTGGTAATCTGCCGCTAAGCAGCGGAAACAGACAGCGGCGGCTAGTTCGCGGATGTATGTACAAACTTTCCCGTGTTCCCGCCACTAAGAGAACACCGTGGGGTTTTAGTGGGTCTAGTTCCACATAACTGTTTTGTCTCCCCGTGGCAGGATGGTATGAAAGTGCATATCCACAAAAAAAAGGTAGAGAGTGGCGCCTTTGCATTTATCAATAAGTCATATGATGCAAAGCGTTGCACATCTTTTTTGTTATTGGCAACACGGACCCGTCAATTTTTTTGATTTATATTTTTTCAGTTCATAAATAAATTTCACACAGCGCCATCTGGCAACTAAGCATAGCTTGTAATATGGGAACTAGATAACTGATAGAATCCATATAGTACTTTTTTATGTAATATACTTATAATACATATTAAACACTCAGACACAGAATAAACATGTTCCATTACTTGCTTGACCTGGGCGGGAATCAAACCCAAGAGCTACGGCGCAGAAGGCAACTATAACTTCAATCATGGTATTACCTGACATTCTTCAAAGCCGTCTCCAGGTCAGACTTGGTGGTTTCCAGTTCTTTGCAGACCTTAGCGTACTTGTCTTCTGCCATTTTCATCTGTTGCTGCAGCTTGGCCAGTTGTTCTGCCTTCCTCTCCGTCTCCATGCCGTATTGGTGTTTTAGTTCTTCTAGTAATCTGTGCATAATAAATAATTGAGAAAAGAACCCCGCTTTAAAATTCCAAATTACATTTAAACATGAGTTGTATAATATATTTTCGCAAGTCATATATAAAATCCTGTATTTTGATACCACACTAGATAGATTTTGAGGAAAAAACGATTCTTTGGAAGACCGATTTTATTATTATATAATTTTCTACCGACTACAAAAAGGATGTTCTCAATTCAAATGTATTTATTTTTACTTTTTAATTTTTGCGTTTGTCTGTCTGTTCCGGCTAATATGGAACGATTTAGACGTGACTTTCACTGCCAGATAGCTGACTTTTAATGAAGAAACTTAGGCTACTTTTGTTTGAGAAAATAATAAATAATAATAAACGTTTACACACTCATACCTCTGCACTAGGATTCCCTGTGTCGCAGATGGCATGGACAAACACAGAAACACAAGGCAAACACCCAAGACTCGAGAACAAACGTCATGCTCACCACACAAAGTGTGCCCCGAAGTGTGCTGGGAATCGAACCCAGGACCCCGCGCTTCGAAGGCAGGGCTACTACCAACTAAGCCACGGAGCCGTCAAAGAAAAGAAAAGGAAAAGAAATGACCTTTTACAGTGATCAAGTCTTCGCTCGTGCAAGTCGGCCGGCACGGTCCTGGCTCGCAGCATGTCCAGTTGCGCCATTTTGCCCTCAGAGGCCTCTAGCGCTGTCTTCACCGTGAAATATTCGCGGTGTACCGTTTCGTAGTCTCGCATCATGGCTGCCACTAGAATTACCACTTATATTATAAAACCGAAAGCTTGCTTATGTTTCAAAGTCAAAATTCTTTTTTGTTAAATAACTTTGTACCTACGCGGTCTTGCGTTCTTAAAACTAAGTTTAGCGCTCACCCCATCCAACATCTAAGCGGGCCGAGAGTTGCTTAACTTAGGTGACCTGCAAAACAGCTAGGCAAGCTACGCTGTGAGCGCTTCACTATCAGTACTCAAATGTAGCACACTTACTTTTATCTTCATATAGCTCATATACTTCCTTCAACTTGGTTTCAGCGCGTTCCGCTCTCTCAACCAGCGTAGCTTTCTCAATATCCGCCGTCTCTCTCTCGACCGTGGACCGCTTATAGCTCTGTCTCGCTCGCACCACCTCCTCCTCCAATGTTGCTACCTTTTCGCTGAGGGTTTTGTTCTCCGTCAGGATCTGTTTCGACTTTTTATTTATCATTTCGAATTGTTTTTCGTAGTCTGCTATTAAGCAGTCTTTTTCTTGGAGATTTTCTTGATACGCGTCGAAGAGAGGTGCTATAATAATAATAATTGACTGACTAAGGAATAAACCATGTTCCTCACGTGGTAGGTACCCTCAGACTTCCTACGAGTGTCCCCCGGGAGGTGCTAAAGGAGCAACCAAAAGTAGCAGTAGAACTTGTGCCAAGTTCGTCCGGAGAGGTACTGCCACCACATCTGGAATCTGCCGCCAAGCAGTGGTGGTTGCATTACTGTGTTCCTGTGGAAGGGTGTGGCTGCCGGTGAAATCACATGCGCATGAGACGTATCATCTCCGTCTCGGGTGATGGACGCAGCCGGATGAATGCGACTCAGTAAAGATATGGATTTCATACTGAGTGGCACGCATTACTGTTGTCATGGGCGAGAGTTACCACTTACCATCAGGTGAGCCCTCAGCTAGTTTCCTCACTCATTCACATAAAAAATCTGTGGCTGTGTGAAATGTCCATGAATATGTATTTATTTACCTAATGCCTGCGCGCTCAGCAGTCCAGATAGGTCAACCAACCTTGCCGTGCTGGGGTCTTCAGCGGGTTTGGTACGATTTCCGTCATCCGCAGAAGCGGCTTCTGAAAATGAATACAATTAAAAAGTTAGTTTCAAAAGTAACGCAGCAGCGTATAATTCTATGGCGAGTTAGTTGAACGAGCTATTCTAGTGTGCCACGCATTGCGAGTCTAAGATTATTAAGATTAGAGAGAGATATGGGAGTCTAAAGCTAAGTATAAGTGTAATATGAGAAAACCCAAGACGCCTCGCTTTGCGCGCGTCACTGACACGATACGATGATACGGGGATGATACGCCTCATTCTCAAACTAGTGTTGATAAACGAGTGTACATAATTACTAATATACATACATAACATATTACAGCTTGCCAAAAAATAGAACTCTATAGGGGCGCCACTTTCTATGCATATTCGAAGCTCACTCACGCGCCGTCTCGCTCGCACGCATACAAAATGCCGGCCTGTCAAATTAGTTCCATTTCAAGCCGTATCTACCAAACTGTACCTGCTTTAATTCCCAAACTAGCGGTGATCAACGAATCTAGACCGTCCGGTTTGAACGCCTCTCCCTTCCCGTCTGCTAAATGCTGCATATTCGAACGCAGCTTTTCTTGGTACCGAGATAATTGGACGTTTAGTCTGAAATCATATGTAATTATGTTGATAACGATAGACAAAATTTACTATTTAAAATCTATGTGTATGTTTATATAATAGCTAATATGATAAGTTGGCCTTATAGCTCAGTTTGTCTCTGGCTGGTCTGGTAGTTCTGTGTAAACAGGACAAGCATTTGAGTGCGAACATGTGTGTTTGTTCTGGGTTTGGGTGTTAATATGTATTATAAGTATGTATTTACAAAATACCTGTACAACACATCTTTCATAGCCTGCATGTCTTTTTGCAGTCGTGAGGTTTGCTCCCGCGCCTGGCCCAATATGATTTGCCGGCTGCTGCAGCTCATACAAACCTCTACCAAGGGGATGGCTTGGTTTGCCGAGTAATCTAGAATGAAAAAGGATCACTTGTAAAATGAACTTGAAGCGCTCATTGCTTAGCTGTTCTTTACAGATTATTTATGTTAAACAACTTTCGGCCCGGTCAGAAGTTGGATAGGTGACCATTTTAGTGTCAACTAAGCCATGTCCGAGGCCTTCGGGCGGTTTGAAAACTTCGCCATCAGTGCTGCTCACATGCAAGAAGCTCCCATAGCAAGCTCCATATGGCTTATTGAAATGTCCAGAAAAACAGTTAAACTAAATGTCTTAATCCAATGATTAGGTAACAAAAAATCAACGGATCTTTCATGGACATGTGCTTAACACATACACTTCTATAATTATATTCTGGAAAGTTCCACCTAGCTTCCAATAGATTTAAAACATGCATCAAAATATGTTTTGGTTCAACAACATTCTTCTGCTAACTTCAGAGCAGCTGTTGATTGTGGCACTATAAACTCACCTTTATCAGGAACTTCAAACTTGTTCACCCGACATTCCAACTCTTTCCTTCTCGCCTCCAACTCCGTATTCCTATCCCTCTCTTCCCTGATGACCGCCTTACACTCCTCGACATACTTGACCAAGGTTTCGTACTGAGTTCTCAGAGTGTCGTTCTCTTCGGAGAACAAACGGTTGTATTCTAGAACTGTACGGAGTTTTTCCTTCAGCTTGGATATCTGGCTGTCTTTCTCTGATAGCTGTGAGATGGAAGATGGTTAATTTTTATGATACATATTAGAAAAGTCTTAGATTCAAATTAGTCCATTCACAAAGACATCTTTTTACGGATCTTGTTATATCACAGATTTCCACATAATACTGTGGTTTCTTGACAGTATTCCTCCATCAAGGTTCGGATATGTTTAGCACAACCGCCAAACTTAGTAATAAGAATGATCTCTCAGGTACATATTTATTTTAAAAAGTGATCTTCCAAGCTTTTGTATAAGAATTCAATGGAACTAATATTTTTGACTTAGACTAAAATAACAGGTACCTACTCAAATTACTTATTTACAAAACCGTTAGTAAAAATTAAAAGCAATAAAATCAAAATAATTGAATGATTAAAAAAAACTAAAAACCCGACTTCAATACTACCATTTTGAACAAGTAACATCTAAATTGGTATATAACAAGCGAAGAAATAAGTCACAGCAAAAGCAACATATGCAATTTCAATTGAACTGATTTCAATTCAATATGTACAATTTGAGAAAATAAAGGTTGTATACTTACACTAATGATATTTTCCTCACACCGTTCCATTAGAGTATTGATCAGGCTCTCATACTTCTTCGTGAGCTTTCTCTTCTGCTCCCTCAGCAGGGATTTGTGTTCTTTGCTCATTCGGGGTGACGAGACCGCTATGGCTTGGATGGTACGTTTCCGAGGTGGTTTAGCAGGTTTGTCTGTAAAGAATGGCATGTAACTTCTAAAAATATAATTTCACTAACAATATGTATGATGTAGGTAATAATACAATTCCATAGTACATCATTTTTCGCGTAAGGTTTAGCCAGGATTGCATTAGGTATGCGACCAAAAGTATAGTTTTTCCGACATCATCACAAATCATTTAAATTATCGGTTTTGTCTAGTACAAAATGCATCTTATTCTTGATGGGGGTGACAAGGCCTGCCCTCACATCCCGCATTGGGGTGTATTGTGCATTTCCCCCAATAGCTAACCCTACCCCATATAGCCCAACTCCTTAAAGTACCGGAGAAGGACTATAATTCTGTTCAATCTTACCAATAACATCTCTCGGATCCTCATACATTGGGTTCTCTTGTTCGATTGTCGATTCCGTCTTCCTCATCACTTCATCTAATATGTTCTGTCTCATGCTAACTCTCCGCGGAAGAGTCAAGTCAAACAGCTTGAGCTGTGGTGTGAAGTTAGCTGTTAGTGTACACCTGGGCTTTTTGTTCTTAACAACTGTGCCATATGGAGCCTGCAATGTGAAGAAAAACTTCTTTAAACATTGTTTACCAACACAGGGTTGAGAAATACATGAACGAGTATACTACATATGAATCACTCTTGAATCAATTTATCTATTGCTGAAAAGTACATTAAAAATACGTTGCTTAGTTTAAAAGATCTGAGCGTACAAAGCGGAGTGACTTTGACTTTTATACTATATAAGGATTATAGTAAGAGGATTATTATTCTTAGAAGTGACATAAAAATTGGACATAAAATATAAGTTGATGAAAGAAACTCTAATTAACTGTAAAGATTTACATACCTTTGGCAAAAACTCATCCATTATCAACTTTCAAGCTGGAAGCAGATAAAATTAACTTCCATTTTAGGAATCTTTTTATTAAATTTGTATTGAATTTCTTAAGCTCTTCCTTGCAAATTCCGTTACTTCACGTTACCAATTGATTATTGACTGGGTCACTGAAACAAAGGGAGAACCATAAGTAGGTCACTAGTACAACTCATTATGTTTATTGGACGAAAATCTTCATTTTTGGAGACGATTTTATTGATAAAACTTGCGTAAACGTGCGTTGTGTTTAACCAGTTTAGATTGTACTGACAGGGGCCTGTTCTTTTAATATTAAATGTTTATTATTGATACCACTGTTTATCTAGAATCCAATCTAAAATTATTAATTTGTCATTATATATATTTTTATTTGCTTGGGAAACTCATAATATCTAATGTAAACAAATCTATAGGCAGCCATGTTTTGTTGTTTTTGACATGACATGACATCTTAGTTACCATGACAACCAATATAAAGTTTGTTACAACTTCCTACTGCACTGTAGATCGTGGGTTCCCACTCAGGACAAACATTTGTGTGATGAACTTAAATTTAGTTTGGATGTTGATCAGTTTTCTAGATAGGCATTTACTAAAAAAAATTATTACAAGAATTCTATCCGTCATCCATTAAACAAACTGTGCTTCGTTCATGGCAAGATGGCGCTGTGTGAAATGTCCATAAAAAAATAATAAAATAGAAATACATAATATTAAGTTTAGGTTTGTTCCACTGATTTTCACCAAGCCTAGCTAAGAAACTTGTGTGGAATGTCCTTGAATATTTATTTTTATTTTTAGTAACTTAATCCTAATAACTTAAACTAAAACGGAATTTCAGCAGCCCATTATATCAAAAGCCATAAATATATCGGATTCAAACCAACTTCCATTAAAAATATACAAAATATTACAGGATACACATTTCATGATTTGGAATATACTTCCCCAAATTACGTTCCCTTGACATTAACCCACATAATGAATAATGGCTCATTAAGGCTCTGCCAAACCCTTTGGGGAAAAAGGCGTGTTATTTATGTCATGTTAAATGATGTTCGATGTCTGAAAACTCAAAACATAAAAACTCATTTATTCTTTTAGATCTCAAGTATCGTTTGGACACGTAAAATTTTACATACAAAAGTAAACATACTCATGAGCATATAATGTGTCACAGGAGCTCCTTAGGCATGTCACACAGATATGTCAAATTATAGTCAGTTTAAGCTACATTTGTTATGTTTACGTCTTTTCCAACCCTAACCCACGAACCCGAGTGGACGAAACAGACAAGAAACCCTTCGAAGACAGTATTACATATTCGCGAATATGGTCCTGCGTCTATAGTGGAGCATTTTCATTCCCAAGTCTTTTTACTTTGTACTAAAAATAGTACATGGGAAATAGTTCTTATTTATGTTAGCAAGAATTCATTAAAGCCTAAAGGGATTTAGGGGAATATAATTAGATTAAGAATAAGACGTTTTTCGGTGGTCCATCCCGACCATCAAAGGTTTAATAAGGTTCAAAATCAAAGTCAAAATGCTTTATTTTCGTTGAATTCTTTAAAAATTCTTGGAAACGTCACCTTTTTAAAATAAATATATACATAGAAGATCATGCATTCTTATTACTAAATTTAGAACTTGTTAAAACCCAGTCTAACCCTCCATGGGCATGAACAAGCAAAAAAGCAAGACCCCTAATGGAAGATTTTATTGTTTTCGCAATTATGTTCCTCTTCACAAACGATAAAATGTTCCATAAGTTTTTTTTCATTTCGAATAGACCGAGTTCATCGTGACAAAATAGAAATTTTGAGATGTATTACTGAATGGAAGCCTTTGTAAGGAATAACAAAATTTGTTTGTTTGAGTTTTTCGTTTTGACCTACCACGCCATTTCAAACTTGTTTTACGAGACAAGTTTTAATTTTTTATGTCTCATTCATATCATTGCATTCCTGTGTTATTTATGTTTTTAATTCTTATGGAAGATGTAAGGGAAAATTTCAGCAAATATCAAAACAAGAATTATCAACCATTAATCTAGTAGAAGGGATCAAATATATCGTTAAGATACTTATATTTTTACTATAATTCTCATTTTATGGTACAATTCTACTGTTCATATGATGGTAACCTTTTTTTTCTTATGCCACTGTTATCTAGTGTAATACGTAAACGCTGTTAGTTTACTTACAATTTGTTAGATGGCAGTTTTATCAACAAAATATTATATAAAGCGACCAAATTGTAAACTTAGTTCCGCACGTAGCATCAAAGTTTTCGGAGGGCATTTATATTTAGTAGTATAGTAGAAAAATGCTCATGCGCGAAAACAGCTGAGCGATAGCGGCGACGTGATGCGGCTGCTTTCCGAACTAATCAGTCGCATCATGTCTGCCCGCCGGTTCGGTGTATGACGATTTTGTGTATTGATAACCTACAAAACAGTTTGTTATCACTCCGTCCTTTCGTTTTGGTAGTTCCTTTCGATAATTCTCGTATTAGATTCATTAATGCTTAGTTATTATTGTTTTATAGCAACAACAGTAAAATAACTTTGCGTGCCTGACAGTAAATACCCATTACGTATCCTTCGTGAGCGTTATCGATTCTCTAACATTGAATTCTACAATGAACGTTACGTTTTGTTTACTTTTTCATCTTGTGTAATATTTTGGATATAATGATCGTGTCGTGCAGTTTTTGCCGCTAGTGTTGTGTGTGGATCGATTCAATTATGTGCGAGAGTTCGGGCGAGACTTCGTGTTTTGGATGACAGAAAAATGGAATTTGAGAACGACTTTAGCTTGAAAGAATGGGCGAAGGACAAGCCTTTGTCCATTCTTCAGCTGGATCCGGCGGACCGTGCAGTTTTGAGGATAGCAGGTTTGTTTTGCATGGTGTTTTTCTAGACAATACAATATATACATGCCGGCATTTACATGACTGTATCGTTTTTGTGGTAATCGGGTCACGTTATCATGCACGATAATGACTGTTCTGAGATTATTGTTTGCACAGTTGTGATAATGATAAAAATAGGCAGCGTAGGTAATTGCCTAGTTTACTTAAATTTTCTACCTATTTACTTGTCTTAGTACCTACCTACACTGATACTTCGCTTTCGTTATGTTCATTCTAAACAAACAAAAGAAGTCCCTAGTTTATTGTACAAAATGCTCGTTTGTTTCAATTAAAGTCATTCAAAGATTTATGTCAATTTGTGTCGTAATCATGATTTATGTATTTACCTACTGCTTTCGTTTCGAGTTTTTATAATATAGTGTCGCTATCCATGACAAGCAACCAATCAAGTCAATCTTGTGTTGTGGCAAAAGTTTGAATTCTTTCATTCGAAAATAGAAGACCCTACATTTTTTTTTTAAATTCTTTTATTATACTGGGTACGGTCGGTCGTCTCATTCGCCTTTTTTTCTCCGGTCGTCGCCATATTCATAAAATAACCCCAATAGAATTAATAAAGACGTTTAAATTATTTCAATGCCCCTTGCGAACGTAGTGCAAGGTACATAGCTACCTATCGTGAGACTTTCCCATGACACGCCATAGCCACAAAGGTAGTTACAATTTTAGTTTATGTTTTCATAAATCGTGACTGAGAAAGTTGATCGTGAACAGGCGAATTTGTATTTAGTACCTACATAAACAATGAAAATGTTTCTAGGTAAAAAGAGGTTGGTTATATTTTCTCTTGTCTATGCGTTCCTGGTTGATAACGGTAATATGGATACTTTTTATTTAAGTACATACCTAGGAAAGTCACAAATTTTGGTATTATATTCAGTAAAACCCAAATCGACCAATCGTGAATCGTCTCATTCTCTCTTACGATGGATGACGTACTTTTATCCTTTGCACTTAAAGAAACCTATTCAATTCTGTCTAGATGGAAGGTCGTGTGTCTACCCTCATAACATTTATTTAGTACCTGAATTGATCGATTAAGTTAAACCTCGTTCACCGGCGGATGAATGACGTGGTCTTGTTCTTTACTAACTAAATACGCCCGTCTCAGAGTGACGGTAACGCGATGCGACTTGGGTCTTCTTATACTTTGGTAGAAGACCTGAGTAGTGTTTTTGTTGTTCATGCGCGGTGGTAACCACTTAACATCAGGTGGGCCGTCTGTTCGTCCTGTCTCATAAGGCAAATAAAAAAGAACTGCTTGGATGGGCTTTCATCTACCAGAGAGCCCAATTCGGATAGATAGATGTATCATCGAATATTTGGACATGCCGGTTTTGTCATGTTTTTTTCTATTTTAGGAGATGTGTTTTTTGTGTTTTTAATACTACTTAGTGACCGGAGAACTGAAGGTCCATCTGATTTTAAGTTGTTACCTCCGCTCATAACAACACTTATACGACTTAGATCCTCGCCAACCCAAGTATGGGAAGACCCAAGTCGCATTCCGGTGCGCACTCATCCCAGACAGGGATATTACGTCGTATGCGCCTGTGATTTGCCCGCCCACACCGTAAACCCGAATATTTTTATTGGGCAGATAAATAGTACAAACGATCATTGCCTGATTAAAAAATCTAGAAACCTAATTTATTACTTACGTCCCATATTTAGCGCTCTAACATCTAAAAAAAGAAAAATAGGTTTACAATGTATGAAGAAAAAAGTCACAGGAATTCAAAATACGCAATTTCGTATACTTAAATCAAAATAATTTCGTATATTACTTTGATTTAAAAACCAAACTATTTAACCGTTTTTGATGAAATTTCTATGGAAGCAATCTGAAAGTAAAAACTAAATAAAAATTAAATAAGAAATTTAAAATACATACTAAACATCAAATTCAATTGAGTAATATATTTTTAATTAATGGATGGCACAATCAGGTTTTTGCTCGTTGAAATAATGTCGCACCCTTCTTTTTGCGTCGGGGGTTAAAAAACCAATTCATTTATAAATTAATTTTCCATATCGGTTGGATTTACCAACACAACACCACCACCAGTATTACCAGCAGGAACACTGAGGTAAAAAAAATGCTTTCTCGTTTAAGGTTTTTTACCATAACCAAATAGCAAATATCTACAGAGGCCATTCACTTCTAATTCTCACGTAGCGTAGGTGTGTACAATTTATTTTTACGTTACGACTCGAGCTGTAATGCAAATACACAATTAGATATACATTCCAATCACCTCTATTAGAATTACGAGAAAATTCGTCAAAAATATTGGTTGCGCTTGCGCAGTCCACCATTCCACCATCAAAATATCTACATTATGAAAGTAGAAGTCGTGTGTTTAATGAGATTGTTCTATGCGATTAAATCACCGGCATGTACAAATAAATATAGGTTTTAATTATTTTTATTGTTTAGAAATAAGCTGAATTATGATCATCGACCACTGCGTATTACAGTGCGCCTGTAATACGCCACACAACACCAAAACAAAATTAAAAAATAAATAATATGATTGAGTTTTTTTTGGTCTATTATTATTCATTATGTTTTATTTACAATTTAAGTTTTAACTCCTACACATGTTATCGTGTTTTTTTTGGAAATAAATGAATGAATGAATGTTTCTGGACATTTCATACAGCGCCGTCTAGCCCCAAACTAAGCATAGTTACTGAATAATACTTATACTACTTTTTTTCGTAAATACATATATATATAATCCATATTAACACCGGAGATTAAAATCGAATCAACTAGCTTTAATATTTTCATCACTTAGGGGGGCAATGAAATCTCTATGGGATCATCTTAAACCCTATCAAATAATAAAAAAAACATCCAAATAGTTCGACGATTGGCGAAGAAATCGGGTCACAAACATACACCCGAAATGATAACCAACTCCTTTTTTGAAGTCGGTTAATAAATAAGGGCTAGCCATATGTCAGTCTCACTAGAAAGTGTCAATTAAAATAAAACCATTACATTGTGCACCTGTCCTTAAAAAGACCCTTTGTGCCCATTCGGAAACGCTTCATTCAATTGATTGCATTGTGTGAAAGTTGAAACAAAAGGGGGTAGGACTCTCGCAATACCAAAAACGTCATACAAGGACTAGGTGCCTTAAGAACGTAAAAAAAATAACACTAAACATAAAGCTCATGTTAGAATTAATAGCGCATTTAAACATGCCTTTAAGCTATAGGTCTTGGGTTTGATTCACATTACATACATTTGTGTAACAGATCTTTGTTCTGTGTTTTGGTATTGATAAGTACTTATGTATTTACAAAAAAAAGAACTATATAATAAGTGTTCTAAGTAATACAGTTCTCATAGTACAATATCTACTTAATTTGGGTCTAGATGGCGCTGTGTATATCCATGAATATTTATATAATTCAGCGATTTTTTAAATTAAACATGATGATTAGAATTTTATGATTTCCTTCTAGCCAGGAAACGAATACAATCATTGATAATGCGTGTACCTATCTATAAAAAATACATCCTGGTGATTCATTGAAGTGCTGAATTAATTAATCCAATAAAAGATTCAAACATAAATATCGCCGATTTCGCCAAATAAACTATTGATGACTAGTATTATAAGATTTCATTAATAGATGGCCTGATGGCATCATTACTTTATTTATACAATCTTAATTTAGTGCGACTATTGCAATAATTTCCTGATGATGTCGATATTCTATACCTGTGGGTCTTCGACCTGCTTGGACCTAGGGTGGCCAACTAACGCATGGTTTTCCTTTGCGATGGTAACACTGACGCTTGGATGCATGACTAACTATTGCCATAATATAGTGAGTGTTTGACTGAGGTGATACATCCCACATCGACAGCTTACTAACTACACCTGGTTCAGCAAGCCACACAGCTCAAGCTACTAACCATTTTGATCAATGCTGGCACTATGATAAGCTTGCGTAAATGCCTAATAAGCTATCTGAACGGTTTAAACATAAAAATAAAACGATTACGCAAAATTAATCTATCGCTGACTCTTAAGATTTTATTGTTAGATATCCTAACCATTTCCTCTGAGCCTGCTAGCTTATACAGTTATAAATAGTGCCCCTATAACGACTTCCTGCTGATTCATTGAAGAGGTTTTACTCCTTTGTGAGACATTAATTCAGTTAACTCACAAAGGAGGTTGATTTTTGCATTATTAAACTGCTATTCTCTCGTAAATTATAGGAAGTATTGTATAAAAAACTGAAAAGTAACTATGTATCTTAAACTTTTCAGTTTGAAATTATATTTGTTTTTAATTCATCATTCTAAATACCTATTGTACTTTACAATAAACTGTGAGCGATAATCGTAGTCGGAAGGAGTTTGAGCTGCTTTAAAACACTCGAGGCAGCGTTTTAACAGAGATTTTGTTTCAAAGTCTATTTCGTGATAACTTATTCTCTGGGATGTATCTCGGAGCGACTATTCCCCGGTGACTAAGCTGCGCAACGGGGTACGACTTGCGTCTTCTCACACTTCGGTCAGAGAGAACCTAAGTCGTTGCTATGGGCGTAGGTAACCACTTACAACCAGGTGGGCCTTCAGCTCGTTCCATCACTATTCACTTCGAAATACTTCGATAAAAAATTGAATATTTTAAAGTGTACTCTACTGTTCTTGAAGTAAAAACAATACAAAAATCAACTGATCCTACACTGCATTGAATATGGCTACTATTACAGTCACTGTGCAATAAATAGCACTATGGTCAAGGTCAGGACGAAGTTATGGTATAGAGCTTGGAGAGATTTTCGTATAGACTCAACTTTTCTAGAAAATTGGCTGTCACTGGCTTTGGCGATTGGAAGAAAAACAAATACTATTATGAGTTAACAGCTTTGGAACTAATTTCACGGGAACAGGGGAACTATACAGTTAAGTGTTTCATCGTCGTTAACCAAGATGTTTCCTCTCTCTGTCCTGCACAGATTCTTTGCATTCATCCCTGTCGCACAAAACAATAGACGCTTTTGTTCCCGGCGCAACGCATAATACTGCCCTTTGTTCTAAAATTAAATCTCAAATACAAATATTTCTATGACCAAAACGCGTTTGTTTCTTTTTATTTGTGGCCAGTGGTCTTACGTTAGTTTTTATGGTACGAGTTTCCTTGGAAGCGGCAAAAAGTATCTATGTAAGGTTTCTAACGAGTTGGACTTTCCTAGGAAATAGTGTAGCGGGTCTGGTGACAAGTTTGTCACCTTTGACATTGCATTTTGGTTGTTCCATCCAGCGGTCGGGACTCGCTCCATTTTCAACATACGCTTTGAAGGCAGGGCTACTGGTATGCTATGGAGCCGTAATGACAATTCTAAGTCCCATTAATATGATTAATATTAAGTACCTACCTACTTACCCAGGAATAGTGACCTGAACTCCTATGCGGTGAAAGAACCGCATAGGAGGACCATGTATTATTAGTAGATGCCGATTTCTAAGGTCTTGCTTAGAAATCGCCAAATAAATATCGATCAGGAACCTTCTTTTTTTCTCTCTCGCTTCGTATTAGTGGCCAATTTTGTTGTTGGAGTTTTCAAGCAGCCCGAAGGCCTCCGTCATGGCTTATCGACTAGAATAGCCGGGACCGACTCCAATCTATAATAATAAACAGATCACTAGCGCTCGTTGCGATGCTTTCTTGGATGTTCTTACAGATCATTTGAGATAAGCAATTCTCCGCTTGTATCATTCCCTCCTTTTTTATATCGACCCCAAATAAACTGGGAAAAGGGCATGATGATGTTCATTTTTTAATATTATACCTACCAAAAGACGCTTAGTTTGAGATGGGATTGTCGTAAATGAAACTTTGATCATTCCATTCAACATCTTGTGAGACTCGAAACGAGTTTTGTGAACCGAATCTGTCGCATAATAAAGAACTTAAAAATATCAAAAACCAGTTTAGTATTCTCTGAATTGATATTTATATTATATATATTATACGGTTTTCTCACGTTTTATTTTATGTTTTATTTCTTAATATATTCTGCGTATTTTATTTTGCTCGATAACCGGTTATATCGGTATGGGTCTAATTAAGCATCAGTATAATTGTAACATGCGCATACCACATAGCGCCATCTAGCCCCAAATTAAGGACAGCTTGTCCCATGGGAATTAGATGAAAGATACTACTTTGTTAAGATACCTATATATTTAAGTAATATTATACAATATTATATAATAAAACAAAAATATATGCTCGTCTCACAAATGTAATATATATATTTACACGGGATTACCTGAAAAAAAAAAAACCCGTGTAAATAATAGGTGTGTGAATATGACTCCGCCCCTTTTTGTCAAAATAAAACACATTTGTTCGCTTACAAAATTAAAAAAAAAATTATTGAAAGTATGCTCCATCTGCAGCTACAACCTTCGCCCATCGTTCAGGTAGTTTTCGTATTCCTTGCTGGAAGAAGTCCTGGTCTTTTGAGCTTATCCAGTTGTCAATCCAAATTTTGATACTTTCACATGAAGTAAACTTTTCTCCAGTAAAGTCTGTCTGCATCGTCCGGAATAGGTGGTAATCCGAAGGAGCTATGTCTGGTGAATATGGCGGGTGGGGTAACACTTCCCAGTCCTGTCCCTCTAAATATCTTTTTACGACTTCTGCGGTATGCGGTTTGGCATTGTCATGCTGAAGAACTAATTTGTTATGTCTATTCACCCATTCTGGTCGTTTTTCTTCTATGGCTCGCTTCAAACGCATTAGTTGTCGTCGGTAAACTTCTCCATTAATAGTTTCAGAGGGTTTGAGCAACTCATAATATACAATACCTTTCTGATCCCACCAAATACAGAGCATGACCTTGGCACAGTGAATATTTATTTTTGGCTGTGATGGGCCTGGTTCGCCTGGTTTCATCCAAGCTTTTTTGCGTTTAGGATTTTCGTAGTGTATCCATTTTTCGTCTCCTGTGACTATCCGATGCAAAAATCCTTTTCTTTGCTGTCTTTGAAGCAGCATTTCACAAATGGTTTTCCGACGTTCCATGTCTCTTTCTTTTAAATCATGTGGAACCCAGTAACCGGCTTTTTGAATCATTCCCATCATTTGTAAACGCTTTGCAACAGTTGAACGATCAACATTTAATGCTGCAGCTAATTCTGATTGAGTTTGGCAAGAATCTTCCGCCAATAATGCTTCCAATTCAGCATCTTCAAATTTTTTTGGTGGTTTTCCATGTTCTTTATCCTCAGTACTAAAATCGTTATTTTGAAATCGTCGAAACCATTCCTTGCAAGTTGTATTAGACGGAGCATGCTCACCATAAATCTCCACAAACAAACGATAAGTTTCCGCTGCAGTTTTCTTCGCAATAAAATAATGTAATAACACTTCCCGCAAATGACGTTTATTTGGAATAAAAACCGACATTTTCGAAAAGGTGAAAACAATTGTTGCTTACACTTCAACCAAATATCATAAAATGCGTTAGATAGCTGACATTCAGTACTATCGAATACAAGTATGGTCATTTATTAGTACACGTAAACAATACTAAAAACGACATCTGTTGAGAAAGGGCGGAGTCATATTCACACACCCAATATATATATTTACACGGGTTTACCTGACATGACGCATGAAACTGAGTCGAAATATAGGGAAGCAACAAAACTAATAATCGTGTTAATATACACAGTATATCTCATTAACTCGAAAAAGAAATGTTTATAACTAACGATAGTTTTAATTAAGAGCATCGAACTCAATTCCTAGGGTTCTAAATCGTTCCCTAACAAAGTTTGTACGAGTTGAATTGGAGGAGTCGCGGCTGAACGAATCCGGTCTACTCAGGGTCGTAGTAATTACCGGGCTTTGTGCCCCATCGGCTGAAAGTAATTACAAGAGTCCAAAACACTTGTCCTGTTGAGATTCCTTGTGCGAAAGACGGGATTCAGGTCGATTTGTTTGGGAAATTAAACACGGTTTTATATTTTTCTCCATCTTTTTATCTTCCAATTGTACAGACCATACATACATTGTACAGATTTACATAGTTTATATTCACACCACAGATAACTTAATCCTATGTCCAACATGTACTACAGCCGTCTCCGCCTCGCCACTTACCGTCCAACTACCACGTCTTACAAACTAGAGTTGCATTCGAGTGGCACCTGTACGAGTCTCGTCTACTTAGGCTCGCAGTAATTAGCAGGCTTTGTGCGCCATCGGCTGAAAGTAATTACAAGAGTCCATTTGTTCCAACACCACTTGTCCAACAACCGTCACCGCCTGGCCACTCACCGTCCAATAATCGTAAAACAAAAGGTGACATGTCAATTCCTCCCAAGTTTTATTACCCAACTAAAGAGGATGTACTAATTTCGGAGTTCGTTCACCTGATAGTCCTATGCGTGTTGAATACTGTAATTGTACTAATAGTTTTTAAAAAGTTTAAGAAGGTCGACCGGTTTCGGCCGACCGCATTGTCGGAAGAAAAGCTAGATTTCTTTATTGTGATTTATAAATAAATGTGTCTGGATGAACCCTACCCTACCGATGTATGAGAAGACGGCGTTGTGCCCTTCACTTTTTTATGTGAATGACAGAACGAGCTGACGGAACACCTGGTGGTAAGTGGCGACCCCATGACAACAGTAATGCGACTCAGTATAAGATTTGGATCTTACACTGAGTCGCATTCCTGCTGCGTCCATCACCCAAGACGGGAATTATAAGTGTCATGCGCTTGTGATTTCACCGGCAAACACACCCTCCTGCCGGAACACAGTAATGCGAGTACTACTGCATGGCGACAGATTCCAGGTGTGGTGCCAGTACCTTTCCGGAAGAACCTCGCCCAAGTTCTACTGATACTTTTGGTGTCTCCTTTAACACCATTCCGGTAGTACGTGTAGGGAATGCAAGGGTACACACCTACGGATGCGAGCAACTGGACCGTTGAATATTATATTATCAGTTTAAATTATTTCCTTTTTTCTGATATATATATCCAGCTTAGTTACTATCCGAGTGTACGGACCGTATAGTCGCATTACTCGATTTTTACATGAGTCTATTATCTACAGAACTCTTTATTGAACAAAATCTGTGCAAATAGGAATATTCACTTCGTCCATTCGCAAACGCGTGGGCGCGGTTTGGTACCTCGTGCTAATCGATTCATCATGACCTTTGACGTAAAGTTCCCCGCATTCGCAAGCGATAAAAATAATGGCTTCAGTTGCAATGTAACTAACGTATGTATTTTAAAAGAATTCAGGAAAAAGGAGGCTTTTAATTCGGCTTTTTCATTGTTATTTGTTACGAGATATCTTCGTCTATGAATTTCATGGAAAAATAAGCCGTGAAATGGTTGGAAATATTGAAGATAGTTATTCGATTATACCTCAGAGGTACACCCTACCATTTAAGAAGTCGAAAATTGGCAAAAAAGATTTGTAACAAACATATTTACTGAAATTTTTATGTGAATGTGTGACGGAACGAGCTGAGGGCCCACCTGATGGTAAGTGGTGACCCTCGCCCATGACAACAGTAATGCGCGCGACTCAGTATGTCGCATTCATCCTGCTACGTCCATCACCCGAGACGGGTATGATACGTCTCATGTGCATGTGATTTCACCGGCAGCCACACCCTTGCACCAGAATATAGTAATGCAACCACTACTGCTTGGCGGCAGATTCCAGATGTGGTGGCAGTACCTCTCCGGACAAACTTGGCACAAATCTGTCTTAAAGTGCACATATGGCGCACTCTTAAATACTTACTACTTTTAAACATGTGTGATTTAATTTCGTATTAACCTTTAACCTTTTAAGTGGCAATCGTTCTCTCTGTCAAATATCATCCAATATCAGCTTCATTGCACACTATTAGCCAGTAGGTCATGCCTGCTGCCTGTAGGAGCACTAGGGAATGCCAATTTGATCCTATTAAGTACATTGATCTAAATAAGTTTGAAGATACAGCAATTACCAACCTTGGGTAGTTTGGGTTAATAAAAATTTGGTCATGCCCATTGCTTGAATTTAAATTTGATCCTTTTAAATAATGTAATAAATAATGTTAAATATAATAATGTAGGTTTAAAGATACGTACGATTTCACGTTACCTTTATTTAACAAAAAATTACCGCTGCAGGTCTTACAGCGATATTTCGAATGTCGTGTTTCATATGCAGCAACGATAGACTGAAAGAAATAGAAATAGATAGATAAATAAACTTTTTATTATTATTACCACTAACAACACAACAGAAAAAGTATAAAATATAAATATAATTAAAGTTAAACACTACGATTTTTCGTGTTCTAATTTTTTCGTGTAACGGCGTGAAATGGTAGAAAATTTAATTAAAAAAAGCTACATCAAGCGTAGAATAGGATATGTTTTTGTGCACCTAATTGAAACGGGCCACGACCGAAGAGTTGACAGCCAATCTTCCTCGTTTTAATATATCAATGATTGTATATATCTAGCCCTCTCCATCAATTTGTGTGAGAAAGTTTTGAGTTAATAATTTTCTAGAACTGCATGCGTATTATAGATGGTACATATCTGCCAAAGTCCCTAGTACCTTCTACCTTTACAAGTGTGCTAAGAGAATACAAGCTTTAACAAATCAAGCTTTAAAATGCTTAAACGGGGGACCATTTTGTCTGCGTCCGTAGGTGATAGTGTGAAATAATTTTTTACATCATTTTAGTATTTAGTATCTCACAAACTTTCACGTGTATAATATTAATATATATATATTAGTAGGATGTTGAGTCAAGGATCTAGTCTACCTCGATCCTCTCGTGTCAATTGCATATTGTATTGTGCAGATGAGGAAAAAAGATACACGAATCACAATCTATTGACCAATTATATATTATAACCAATATTAAAATTACCAATATTAAAATTATAATAATAGGTGTGTGAATATGACTCCGCCCCTTTTTGTCAAAATAAAACACATATGTTCGCTTACAAAATTAAAAAAAAAATTATTGAAAGTATGCTCCATCTGCAGCTACAACCTTCGCCCATCGTTCAGGTAGTTTTCGTATTCCTTGCTGGAAGAAGTCCTGGTCTTTTGAGCTTATCCAGTTGTCAATCCAAATTTTGATACTTTCACATGAAGTAAACTTTTCTCCAGTAAGGTCTGTCTGCATCGTCCGGAATAGGTGGTAATCCGAAGGAGCTATGTCTGGTGAATATGGCGGGTGGGGTAACACTTCCCAGTCCTGTCCCTCTAAATATCTTTTTACGACTTCTGCGGTATGCGGTTTGGCATTGTCATGCTGAAGAACTAATTTGTTATGTCTATTCACCCATTCTGGTCGTTTTTCTTCTATGGCTCGCTTCAAACGCATTAGTTGTCGTCGGTAAACTTCTCCATTAATAGTTTCAGAGGGTTTGAGCAACTCATAATATACAATACCTTTCTGATCCCACCAAATACAGAGCATGACCTTGGCACAGTGAATATTTATTTTTGGCTGTGATGGGCCTGGTTCGCCTGGTTTCACCCAAGCTTTTTTGCGTTTAGGATTTTCGTAGTGTATCCATTTTTCGTCTCCTGTGACTATCCGATGCAAAAATCCTTTTCTTTGCTGTCTTTGAAGCAGCATTTCACAAATGGTTTTCCGACGTTCCATGTCTCTTTCTTTTAAATCATGTGGAACCCAGTCACCGGCTTTTTGAATCATTCCCATCATTTGTAAACGCTTTGCAACAGTTGAACGATCAACATTTAATGCTGCAGCTAATTCTGATTGAGTTTGGCAAGAATCTTCCGCCAATAATGCTTCCAATTCAGCATCTTCAAATTTTTTTGGTGGTTTTCCATGTTCTTTATCCTCAGTACTAAAATCGTTATTTTGAAATCGTCGAAACCATTCCTTGCAAGTTGTATTAGACGGAGCATGCTCACCATAAATCTCCACAAGCAAACGATAAGTTTCCGCTGCAGTTTTCTTCGCAATAAAATAATGTAATAACACTTCCCGCAAATGACGTTTATTTGGAATAAAAACCGACATTTTCGAAAAGGTGAAAACAATTGTTGCTTACACTTCAACCAAATATCATAAAATGCGTTAGATAGCTGACATTCAGTACTATCGAATACAAGTATGGTCATTTATTAGTACACGTAAACAATACTAAAAACGACCTCTGTTGAGAAAGGGCGGAGTCATATTCACACACCCAATATTTCATGGTCATACGTAGTCTCGTTGTTTACAAAATATTTTCTTTTATGCGACTAAAATGACTCGTCTATCATTTTAAATTGCCAACCTGAAGTGGTTACCGCCGCCCATAAACAAGAAAAAATATGACACAGGTCTTCCCCTACTAACGTTTAAAAAGACCCAAGTCAATTACTCCACAAGTGCCTGATATGACACCGGCACCCACATCCACCAGCTAGAACACAGCAACGCTATTTTTTTGTCCGCTTTGGGTCCGCACGGACGCGAGTAACTGAATCCTCTCGAAACTAACTGTTATTATTGTCTTAGTATCTAACCACAATCTTTTATGTTCCAGATCCACTTCCAAATTCCTGATTCCTCATCCTTACCCAGCAACCCTCAAGAAAATAGAATATTGATTTAATAGATGAAATTGAAAACCTGGCAACCTTTGTTTCAAGCAAATAAATGTTTTGATTGATTGATTGAAAATAGGCTTTCATAAATCGTAATACTAACATATTGTTGAACCGATTGAAAAAATTCTTTTATCAATGGAAAGCTACATTATCAGCGAGTAAAATATGCTATTATATATTTTACCTCCATATTCCCACGGGAACGGTAACTACGCGGATGAAACGGCAGCTACTTTGTTTTTTAGAGCTTTTTATCATTTTTTTATATATTATACAAGTACGTAGCATGTCCCATGCAAACATTAGTTGATTTTTTTTATTCCTTTTCAAGATATTTTGTAATACAACTTAAATAAGATAAGTAAATTAAAAAAAAAATTCTAACCATCCCTAGCAACATTTTCACGGTCGCCTACTTATATTTTCCTGTTATGTAATATAGAAAGGGTTAGAAAGTAGTAGAAGAGTTATTAAATTATGTTGCTCCGTACCAGCTACAAATGTTCCCAGGTATACAAGCCTACTCTCGTCAAGCGGGAGTGAATGGGCTTTGAACTTCAACCAAGGAGCCCAATCCCGACTTTATATCATGTCTTCGAATTGTCGATTTTAAGCGGTAGGATTTCTCACAGCTTTTCCTTCAACGTTTTAGGAACGTGATATAACGCACATACATTTTTCAAGCGACGTTTCTTTGGTATTCTTCAGAACTTGATATACAGAACAGAAATAAGCGGTTTTTGTCTCACTCTTTATAAATCCTACTAATCTTGCAGTACGTAAGATGTATTCTTGACAATTCGCCTACAATTCGTTTTCCTGCTTTCCTCTCGGTAAGCGAGGCCGTGTACATTTCCCACTGTTGAAGCCAAGTAAACAGCACCTGCCTTTATGTTCCAACAACATATTTGCTAAATTAGTCACCACAACACAGGTCTTTTGTTAAATAAGTATGCAAGCTCTGCTACCATTGTTCAAAATGTTTGCAGTCGGCAAACATTTCGGCTCGCTTCGAGGAATTACGTGTGAAGAGGACAAGACGCCAAATACAGGATGCTAAATGACTTTAGGAAAATGAAGATTTCCGGTTGTCTGTTTCTCAACTAATAAAAGGTTTTTTAATTTGGTCTAGTTGCTCGCGTCCTTAGGTGTGTGCCCTTTGATTCCCTACACGTACCCACTGGGTGGTGCTTAAAGAGCAACCAAAAGAAGCAGTTTGTGTTCTAGTTGTCTTCCAAAATTAATTGGCTGTAATATGTATGTTTTGCCACTGATGATTATGATGATTTCTTATCATAATCATCAGTAATAGCAATAAATAGTCAGTTTTTCGATTAATAAAGTTATAAAGATTTGAATAAACTTAATGACCTCGAAGAATGATTCACCAAACCTTTCACTCCAGTTCAAAGTGTCTCCCAGACGAGCCCACCCACGTTTATTTTAGGCATAAATCAATACAACTAACTGGGGCCGCTGAATAGGTAACAAGTCTAGATCTGGGCTAGACTTGAATAGGCTAGACTCGGCGATACCAATCAATAGTTGAATAACAAGGAAGGCACGGCCTTACAATAAAGTTGATTGGAATTATATATTCTATACTTATATACCAGAACAGACTACTAATACTATACTTAGTTTTTATTTTGTAATATATATTATATTAACACCCAGACACAGAAAAAAATATGTTCATTGAACCCCCGACCTACAGGACAGAGGGCAAGCCTACGAAGCTGTGAGGTCAGTCAAATGTTTAATCAACTGTATAATATGGTATTACAGAGGTGATACAATTTATATGAATCAATGGTTTTGTAGTTCGGTACCATAAGAAGGATGCCGAGGGCAGAAGCTCGTATAACTATACTTATGGCTTTTAGTTTTTACCCACACAAATTCTGCCAGTGTCCGTTTCAAGTGAGTGTTATAGCTATACATGAGAAAGCGTGTAAAAGAATTTGGCCGGTAGGAGAAACTAGCGTGTATGATAAGGACTGAAGCAGATATCAGACTTTTAGCAGTGACTTTTAAGCGGCCAAAAAGTCCATAGTCAGCTTAACGAATCAAATATGAAGCAAGGTTTTTTCCGGTAAACCACTAATGGAGCTCAAACACATTAAGGTCATGGATCGAGTCAAGGTTACTGAGGACATAATAAACACAGACGAAGAAGGAGAATGTGAAACCAAATTCAGCTCAATGGTGTAGCCAAAACAACAAATGTGTGCGCCTGATTTCAATGTTACTGCTACTATATAATGCACTGGAATGCTGGACTGGCAACACGCACCCCGCTTGTGTTGCCAGTCCAGCAATAAGTTCCCCAAAAGTAACGGAAATTAAATATCTTGAGTTTAGACTGAAGGCATGGCCTCACTAGGGTAGCCTGTTCAACTGTGTCACCGTTGACTTATACGGAGAGCGAAATGTGCTAAAGCTCAGCTTGATGCAGTTTCTCGCGTCCGTAAGTGTGTACCCTTCTAAACGTACCCCCTGGGTGGTGCTAAAGGAGCAACCAAAAGTAGCAGTAGAACTTGTGCTAAGTTCGTCCGGAGAGGTACTGCCACCACACCTGGAATCTGCCGCTAAGCAATAGTGCTCCCATTACTGTGTTCCGATGGAAGGGTGTGGGTGCCGGTGATCACATGCGCATGAGACGTATCATCCCTGTCTAGGGTGATGGATGCTGGAGGATGAATGTGACTCATGTAAGATCCAAATCTTATACTGAGTCGCATTATTATTATTTTTATATTTTCTAAATTTCTTTACACTAAATAAAATAATAACATGTTAAAATAATGTCCATAGATAATTTAATTATTATAGAATAATTTTTTAGTTAATATACCAACCATCATATGACAACCACAACAAAAAAATGTGTATTCTATTACAATATGCAATTTTCAGTATCAGCAATTACTTGTTATTGTAGGCCATTGACCGATATGGAAATACCTGATTTACACAGGTGCAATAAAACCGTAAACTGTCGTCAAGTGAAGAGAAAAATAAACGATTCGCACAGCAAAATATGGTTAAGTTCAGTGGTAAGCGGTCTCAGATTTAACTGTAGATCAACGGTTTTCAATATACGGTTAAAAACCAGTGATTGATTTAAAAAAATACCTAGAAGGTTGACGTTGGGCTTGATCAAATGAACTTGATCTTGAATTCAAGCAAAACAACGCAACATCAAATATTTCAAGAAACGCGTAGGTACCTCGTTATCGCCTGACTCAGAGGTAAACAGTCAGAGGTCGCGGGTTCAAGGCCCGTTCTGTGTATTATAGGTGGGCGTAATCACCTGTGAAAGAAATCTTATTCACATTATTATATTAGAACTAACTGACTGGACACCCGTTACACACGTTGCACGAAACATCTTGATATGCAATTTGACAATCAACTGTTAAACGACATTTGCACATAGCAAAAATTCCATAGATAAAAAAAAGTTTACCTACAAATAGTTAAAAAGTGTTACCAATATTTTCAATTTTACGAACATTTTAATATTTTTACTTTCCGTTAAACGTAATTTGGACAACAAACGTTTTAAATCAAAACGGACAAAAAAGACGATCTTATTGACTGATATCATACATCATACACAGGTCTCTCCTCTTCATACATCTTAGTGGAAAAGCAGCCTTACACTTTCTGCACTGCGCCCCTTTGCGCTATTACCGTGGCAAACAATCATTCATCATACGCTGTTTGAACTCTACCTTGGTTAGTTGTATAGGAAATAGGTCATTTTTCTATTTCAATTGCAAAATAAACACGGCATAACAAGGGTTGCCATCGAAGGTAGGAAGAAATAATCGGAATCAATAATTGGTAAATATTCATGGACTATTCACACAGCCTCATCTATTTTCAAACTAAGCACAGCTTGTACTATTGGAACTAGATAGATAGATAAACTCTTTATTGTTTACACCAGAAATTGTACAGAGAAACAAATAAAAAAGAACATAAAATTGGTGGCACAATGGGCAGCCTTATCGCTAAGAGCGATCTCTTCCAGGCAACCTTTGGATGATACTAGATGACTGTAATGACTGATGACTGTGATGACTGATTAACTGTTCTATATACATACATGTAATTCGTAGTTGACACAGTGTTCGTCACACAAATGCTTGTCCTGGTTGGGAATCGAACCCGCGGACAGCGCAGAAGATACTACCAACAGAGCTGTGAGGTCAGTCAATTAGAATTTGAAAGAAATAAATCTTCTAAAAGTGATAGATATAATCTTTATAATACATTAAACCTTAAATTAAAACGAAAAATTATTAACTAGTAATTTTAAATATAAAAAAACTGAAATGTAAAATGTGCGGTCTTATCACTTCAATCGACCTCTGCCAAAGAAAGAGGCAAGAGTTACCTGTGGAATTCCCTTTTTTCTTACGGAGTCGATGGTTCAAATTACATTGTTCGATAAAAATGAAACAAAGGTTTTACGTTCCACGACTGTCTACATTTGGAATTTCCAAATGGCAACCCTAAATAATGCAAGCAAAACTGAAATTTTCTGGTGCTGAATTTACGTGCCATTACTTATACTTTCTTAGTTGAATTTTGAATAACTAGAGAATATTTGTTTTGAAACAGAATTGTAGATATTTGAGTAATAATTATCTGTTTGTTTGTTTTTTGTATATTGTTACTATTCCAACTAGTTCCAACTAGTTCCAACTATACTGAACCCGAGTTTCTTTCTTAAAATAGTGCTTATCTTGGAATCGTCAATCAGTATCACCTAACATCAATCAGTTGATTAAAAATATTGAGGGAACGCAAAATTATATGTAAAGCTTTTTTTTTGAGTCTAGATTATACCTTTTTGGTCGTAGATCACCTTTACGCGGGCTTTTGGTGAGAGCGGCAGACTCTGAAGCTTGTTTGTATATATCTCAAAGTAGAAACAAAAATTCATTTATTTCTTATTTCTTTCTTCTTCTTTAGATTCCTAGAGCCGTTTGGACACGTAAAATTTTACATTCGTACCAGCCTCTAATGTTCCCACTGCATGGACACCGGCCCACTCTCGATAACTGAGAGTGAATAAAAATTTTACATGCATAAGTAAAAGTATTTCCGCAGCCGCTCCTAAGGCGCATCACATGCACACAGATATGTCAAACTACAGTCAGTTTCAAGTTTTAGCCAGTCTTATTTGTTGTGTTTATGTCTGTTCCAACCGACCGACCAATCCGAAGCTTATAAGCTTCTTGGTGTCCGGCCAACAATATTTTTTTCATGAAAATATTGCAGCGTCTAAGTTGAAATAATGGGTGAATAAGTTCCGGTGACGTCATACGTACCGCATTGTTCATATGGAAATTTTGCCAAGGTCAGTCATTATCAAGTGGAATTCTAGCGTCGTCCTTTTTATAGGTCCACTTTTATTTATTTTATCTTTATCGATGGATTCAGGCGGTACTTTGCAAGCTGTACTTAGGATGATCTGAAAAGGGGTAATATTTAGAACTCGTAACTCGTACTAAGCTTGTAATAAATGAGTAAATACTCAACAATAGAATCGACACGTGATTCAGGTTCAACCGACAAGGCCACATCTTGAGTTTACGCTTCGGCGAAACACGTGGCGATTCTATCATTGAGTATTTACTCATTTATTAGAAGCTTAACGGAGTTCTAAATATTACCCCTTTTCAGATGATTTTATCCCGTTTAGTACATAGTTTTCCTTTTTTTTGTTAGTTCTAGTTTTCTTTTTTGGTTTCGTTTTGAAGGCTCTGCGGCCTTAGCGAAATAGATGTTGCAGTGCTTATTTTCAGTGGCACCGCGGTTTGCAGTAGCGATTGCGACAGATGTATTTAAAAAAAATCTGTTTGTTGTACTAAAGAGAAAATCTTACATAATAATTAATAATTGTTTATTTGCGACACAAATTACAGATGTTGTTACAATGTCCATTACAGCATGCAAATCGAATTGATATTATTATTAAGTAAAAAATTAAGGTGTATAATTTCACTACTAACAATAGTCATAATATCGCAAACAGTAATTGGTTATAAAAATTTCCTTTATACATAGTAAATTATCATAATCTTAGTCAAAAACCCATCTACAGACTCACTGTAATACGCCTTATTTATCTAAAATACAACAGAAAGTAATTCAATCCTACTTTAAGGAACGTTTCTATTACAAAAAACCGATTCTAAATTAACTTTAATAAAAGTTTCTTAAACTAAATGAAATCATATGAATTATATTTTAAATCCAATTAATTATATTTTAGATCCTTCCAGATCCAATTTGCGGGTCTGCCAAGTTACTTTCAAAATAACACTGTAATTATCACGAGTCATTACAACAACTATATTCATATCTCAAGGCCAGCAAATGACGTTGGCCATTTTCTTACTTTCCATAAGTTGAACGGCCTGTTTAAGATGCGTTCACAATACTTTCTCCATGAATGGTTCTGATAACCATTGTTTTATCGTGTATCGTTATAATGAGATTGTGGTGAACGATGCATGAAAATGCATATTAGTGTTTATGTTGAGAAATTGGAAAATCGGACACAAAGTTATATTGCTCTCGTCTATCGGTGAATACTCTCAGTCCGTACACGTGTTGGGTTGCCCCTGTCAAAATATTATAAGCTTACATGGTTTAGCTAGTCTTTGTCTATGGCAACCCTAATCATCCAACCTGAGGTGAAGAGACAACAAGAAACCTCTCGGAGGTAGTACTACCTACTATTAGCGAAGTCTTGGTCATGCCAACATTACCGGTACAAGCGGAGATTACTTAACCCCTGTGATTCCCGGTCAGGGGGGACAAGAGAAGTATTTTCCCGTCATACAAAAAGGGTCAAGAGTGGAGCAAATTTCATCCCATCAAAGAAATTGCCATGAAACAATTGACCTTCTGCTTGACCTTTTAAAGAGTTACAACCTGGTTTGTATCTCATCTTATCAGTTAAGATCAAGTCTATTTCAACTGTAACTGCCCGAGACAAAGTTTATAGGTGAATATTGTACCTCAAGCTCAAGCCGTTTGTTCGCGGCAGCTGCGCGCGCGCAACCGGTAATGCCTTGCAATGTACGAACCAACACGCCGCATACAATGCTTTGAATGTTAAACTGGAAAATTCATTCCAATAGTTTAATTCCACCGGCCGTCCTAGAAAGGAAAAATTTTCCTCCAATTTCATTTGCAGACTTGCAGGCTTTGGTTGAATGCCAAGCCAGCCTTTATAAGTGGGTAAGTAAGCCAGACGTCAGTCTGGAACATTGGCGCCTGGCGACCCGTGACGTCATGCCTATTTTATGGGGGCGGGTTCAGTTCGTAGGTTGCACAATATGCGTCATTCAGCATGGCTCTAAAGGGGTCGGATAAATCCTTGAATACTTGTGTTCAAGGAAACTACTTCACTGAAACGGCTCTGAAGGAAGACCAGCGTTGATTGCCAGTCAATCAACATTATATTGTGTCTGCTAGGGTAAGTTTTTGTATTTTTTTTTTCTTTATTTTTTCTTGTTTTTTTTTTCTATAATTATTGTGATGTTTAATTGTAAGCCTAGTGGCACAAATAAAATATTTTTCTTTCTTTCTTTCAAAAAGGAGAAGCGCTTATCAATTTGGATGTTTATTTTTTATGGCATAGCTCCGTTTTGTATAGACGGATTTACAAAATTCGAACCCCATTAAAAGCCTACTTGGTGGTTTATTTAAATTCACTCATTTATTCCTTTAGAACTCAAGTATCATTATTAACAGGTACACGTTTACTTAGTAAAGTATCATGAGATGTTCATTCGCAAGTGATGTTTATTTTCACGGTTAAGCTGCACATACCAAAACTGGGCGTTCTGTATTCGGCCGGAATGTTCGCTTCGAAGGCTGAATCGCTAATTAATTAGACAAAACAACACAATACCTTACTCACTCGTTTCTCATGGAGCAGTACGCATGGTGCATTCCAGTTTCCAGCCATAGCCAACAGTGTTGCCAATTCTGTAATCACAAGTACTCGTATTATTTGCTTACGACTACCCCGAAACTTCGTTCGCGTGGAATTTACCAATTTTTTAGAGGTAACCCCATTTTGTTTTCGAAAATTAAATGTAGTCTTATTTAATCCTTATAAATAAGCAATCTGTCAGTGAAAGTCCCGTCAAAATCGGTCTAGCCGTCTCGGAGATTAGCCGGAACAGAGACAGATGAAACATAGATCGTGGATCCCACTCAGGACTAGCATTTGTGTGACGGACATAAAATGTTTATTCCGTGTCTCCGTGTCAATACGTACAAATGTATTGTATGTACGTATTTACAAAAAAAAAACTTTATTTATGTAATTGATCAGTTATCTAGTTCCCTTAGTAAACCATGATTAGTTTGGGCTAGATAGCGCTGCGTGAATATCCATGAATAATATATTATTGCATACAAAATTTTTCAAGAGACAAATTCAATTATTCATATCGTTTCTCATTGATAAACCAGTCAATTATTTTTATTTTAATGTCGTTTGGGATCTAATTAAAAAAAAATATTTTTTAAATCATCAGACATTATGTTAATTAAAACGGTGTTTATATATCAGTGCGCTGGGAACCGGATTAGATCATCTGTATCTGGATTAAATCGCTTATTCAAATGAGACGAACTTAGAAAATGCTTAATATTAAAAAAAAATGTATCCTGTCAATCCAAAAATTGCCTGGAAGAGATCGCTTTTAACGATACGGCCATTTGTTGCCAACTATGTTTTATTTATTTTGTATGATTACATTTATATGTTCGGTGTACAATAGAGTAATATTCTATTTATGACAGTATTTAACCATACATGTAGTCAAAAGTCAAATAATCAAAAAGGGCTAATGTCCCATTCACATCGAACAGATACCAGGACTACGAGAACAATATCTTGCTGGCAACACTAGTAAAGGTATAGAAAGTTCCACAACACGATTTCATGATAAACCACAATCATTTTGCGTGCCGCATGTTTCAAGTCGCGAATCGACAGCCGTGAAACATTATATTGTATAATACGGTTTGTATTTGTGTAAACAATAAGAAAGCATGGTCATGGTCGAGTGCACTAGTTTCAGTGTTGCATCATTTTACTTAATTTTAGCTTGTACAGACCTTTAATGGAGTTTATTGGCTAAAACCGGAAAAACACACCACACCTTGGTCCAAAGTATCCACGTTGGACCAAGGTGTGGTATGTTTTTGAATCAATTTATGACGATTACAGTCTTTCTTGTCGTTTGGCTGTTTTATGTGAAGGCCCACCTGGTGGTTTGTCCTACGCCCAAAACAACAGGAATACGACTTAGGTCCTTCCCGACCGGAGCATAAGAAGACCCAAATCTAACCCGTAGCACCCGTCACCCGAGACGGGGATCTTACGTCTTACGCGCATGTGATTGTCGTCAAAATGGCGAACAAGACAACTAAATGTAGCAAATTGGCCTGGCTAGGCCAAAGGTTCTCAGTTTAACAAGACACAGCATTATGGGTAATATTTCCTCCCACGGTGACTGGTTCACACATCATCAATTTTAGTTAACGTTATCTGATCGAGCACCTATTTTCTACTGGCGATGATGAATCGTATGCAATGATGTATTTTCTGCAGTTTGTATTCGAGCTATTTATAGTGCCTACTCAGCGGTATCCCGTTTGCTGTGATCAAAACCATTATCCCATCATACGTCTTCGCTCTTCGAAACTTACTGGTCAAAACTATCAGATCTGAATATGGCGCGTAATCTTGCGTAACTCACACGGTTCTTGAACTCTTTGTGCTTTGAAAAAATAGGATGAAACACGTGATGTTAGTAAAGAGACATTCTAGACATGTTAAATACAGTTTCTAGGTTGATTTATTAGGGGTCCTAGAGATCATGCTCACGAAATAAAAGTAACCCTTCTGTAAGGGGTTTCGTGCATGTTCTTCTCCATGTAGGGGCGGATAGGGTTTAAACAAGCGCAAAAGTTAGTAATAAGGAAGCGTGATCGCGATATTCATTAATAAATGACGTTTTGTAAAATCTTGAATCCCGTGAATTGTTAAATTCACGAAATTCAAGATTTTTGATTTTGTCAATTCTTTTAAAGTAAATAATACACAAGGACTAATAAACATAAATATAATTCTGTTCTATTTTAATTCTACTTCCTTTTTATATGATTTTGATATTTTCCGAAGATTATTCTGGGTGCGGCTACGGACATACCATGCAATAAAAAACAAATTAAATGTTGATGTGAAAAAAAATCACACTGACATTTCATTATGACATTTTCATATTTATGTTCGAAAAAGGAATACGTGCAAGATCACGATTGGAACACGGCCTTGCATTGGCCATAACCAATGGCCAGTGTGCATTGGTCAACGACCCGCGATTACGAATTCGATTGGGTATCTTATACCACGATTCTAATCCTGGTGATTCTAGAACGCGTGGTTTGAATTTCAAAATTCGAATGTGGATGATAACGGAACTGCTCTGTCGGCCGAGTGGCGCCAAAAGTTGTTGTAAATGAGTCGGTCGGACTATAACTAGTCAATTATGAGCCTATTAATTAATGTTGACTAATTAGTTACGACAACGACGCACTATTATTTATGTTTAATACTCGTTAATAAATTTTCTGATTAATTACTGCTAATAGGGGCAATTTCTTGTCATGTTTGTGTGATGATAATGTTACTAATGTGGTCGACGAGCTGACAGCCCACCTGATGTTAGGTTGTTACTGCCGCCCATTAACAAAATTAAACTAATTCACGCCCTCTACCGAAATATGAGAAGACACAAGTGGTATTGCATTGCGCCCGTCACTTTGACACAGATGCAACGTCTCTTACGAAACAGCAGCCACTGCTTGGCGGCGGATTACCAGATGTGGTGGCAGTTTGTGGACCAACAAATAGAACAAGTAGAACTTAGCAAGTTCTACTTATTCTTTCTGTTGCTCCTTTAGCACCACCCACGCTCGAAAGCATCTGGATCCTCAAATTAAATATTTTAGAAAGCAATTTCTTCATGAAATGTCTAAGGAGGTTTCTCAAAGGTATCAAAGATCCACCAAATCGGTTCACATCTGGCTAAGAAAAGGCGCAACAAACAAAAAACAATCAGCCGAATTTCGAACCTCCTTAGAAGTATAACCTTTTTGAAGTCAGTACTATGAGGTCATGTGATGACCTCATAGTATATTTCTTATTATGCATAATTTAAATTAGATTAGAAGTTAACATAAACGTTCTAAGGCTTTATGGTTATGTTAATTCTAAGGTTAAGTTGATAGCCTCATTTAAAATTTTAATTCTGCAATAAATTTCTGAGTCAAGGTTGCTCGCGTCCGTCCCGTGCGTACTGCTAAAGGAGCAACCAAAAGTACCAGTAGAACTTGTGCCAAGTTCGTCCGGAGAGGTACTGCCACACCTGGAAACTGTTGCCAAGCAGTAGCGCTCGCATTATTGTGTTCCAGTAGAAGGGTGTGGGTGCCGGTGAAATCACATGCGCATCAGACGTATCATCTCCGTCTCGGGTGATGGACGCAGCAGGATTAATGCAACTCCGTCCGATCCAAATCTTATACTGAGTCGTATAACTGTTGTCATGGGCGGGGGTCGCCACTTACCACCAGGTGGGCCCTCAGCTCGTTCTGTCACCTATGCTTTAATAAAGAAGCTCAGTTACCTGCTTCAAGTAAGCTTCAAGTAAAGTGTGAGGTCAGTATCATGGTATGGTTATGTTGCTAACCTGTCCCAATCTTCGTTCCGGTACATTTGGCGTGCCCAATAGTGCTGTTCGAACGCTACACGCTAGCCTGAGTAGTGATGTCACCGCCCAGGCGTGCCACTTGTCACTACCTGACAGTTATTAGCGGCAGGTGAAACTCTGTAGACGAGCGATTAATAGAGATCTAGGTCTTCTGCCGCCTTGTCGGGCGATGTGTATGCGCCCACCGCCCGATGGATGAGGTTCTTGTACTGTCCGAAATGTTCCCTGCCTGCGTCTTCCCCTAGGGTTGGTTGGTTAAAGATGGAAGACGCAAATTTAACAAATAAAACTAGCTATAACATGGAAACTGACTAATTTGACAATTTAATTATCTGTGTGCGTGCATGTAATGTACCTAAGGATCCTGTTATTCATGAACATATAACACATGTTTTAGGCGGGAGGAATTCGGCATAACCTGTGTAACGAGTGTGTTCATTTCGAAAAAATATCACACACACATATAATATATATATATATAAAAACAACATAAAAATAATATATTCTAGTTTATATACTGAAAAAAAAAGATAGCGTGTGTGCAAAAATCGAAAATACGTAGAAAGTGACGCCCATATCAATTCCTAGTTTTTTGCCAATATATTCCGCGGAGGTTTACGGCTGATCGATCGTTCAGATTGTTTCCGATAAACCTCGCAAAATTAAACCACAATCCATGAAATACCTCGAATATTATTTAATTGGAGGCGGTTTGCCGTGTCCGGAACAAAACTCTAATTACTGAACATTGATCATGCATGTTTCGTAACTTGTTTAGATTCATTTTTTACGGTGTCTGAACGTGCCCCGACTAACGTAAAAAAATTATCTAGTTCGCATAAAACCTTTATGATTTATATTGTTAATTAATAAATAAACTTACTAAAGCATATTTAATTAAATAATTGGAATGGAGTCAATGAAAACATACGAATTTGTTTGCCTTTAATAATCGTAAACTTTAAAACAAACCCCAAATACAGTACGATCTACTTACTTAGCTTATAGGTAATTATACGTAAACGTACTTAATTAAATACTACCACAGATACTCAGCGAAAATAATAATAGTTTTAATTTCAGAAGCTCTCTCCAATCAATTTACAAAGAAAAATATGATTAGCAATAATATTTTGAAAATTTATGACGTAAATGAATGCTCTTTAGTGTTCTTTACTATTAATAAAATTAATTAATTAAATTAAAAAAGATAGTAAATAAATACATCCTACCGGTGATTTATTTTTTGAGTCGTAAAAACGCCTCGCCATTGGTTTCCAAGACATCAAAGTCGCCCGTCTGCAAAACCGGAAAAATAAACTTTATTCATCTAATATGCTCAAATTAGGCCTAATAAGCACTCCTATTTTAGTAAAATACTGTTTTGTTTGCTCACATAATGAGGCCACAGACTAATAAAGGTGGAATAGCCCAGAAGGTTGAGCCTCGCGTTAATCTGAATTTTATTATCTGTGCTTAGATTGCCATATCATTATTAACACGCAACAAATCACAGTTTTTGTGAACTTCTTATTACGGAACAGGTTGTTGTACAGAAATATTTTATTTCTATTGTAAAAAATACACAACTCCCAATAAAAGACATGTATAGATTTTTATTCTAGTTTGTTTTCCCAAAAGATTAACTGGCCCAACCATTGAGGTATTCATAAACGTATATCAATACAGTAAATACACAATAGTATAAACGTAACAAAAACCTTGAATATGTTGAATAAGTCGGACTCATCATAATGTATTGTACTGAATGTCGTAATCAGCACTGGTCTAAAATTATTTTTTTTTTTTTCTCTTCTTTTGGCTTCGCTCGACTTGTGCATTAGCCAGAGTCAAGTATTTAAAAATATTATTATTACTTGACTTAAGTTAAAATTTTGGGATGATCTTTCCCCCCTCCTGCCTTATTTCTCTGACACAGGTATCCAAACTTTTTGTCTCGTAGACCACTTGATAAATATTTAGAACTTTGAGTAGACCCCCTTACTTAACTAATATTATTTTTTTGATAATTTAGATAGATATAATAAATACGTGTACTGTTGTAGTTCTGCAAAAGTAAATATTTCTGTGAAAATGTAAAAGCCCCAATTTGGGGTAATGGTAATGTACTGATGAACATCAAACGCATGAACAGATCTTCATAAATTATAGCTAATAACCATCTCGACGACCAGCTTTAAAACATAAAAAAACTGCATCAAAATCGGTCCATTCGTTTGGAAGCTACGATGCCACAGCAGGCACGCAGATACAAAGACACTACAAACTTATAACACGAGAGGTGTTATAAGCTTGTTGTTTTTTATCTTGTATTTTTTGTTTCGCTGAAATGGACCCCTCACATGTCGTTGACCCCCGGGGGTCGATATAAACCTCTTTGGGTATCAGCGATAACAATATCAAAATATTCACGCTGGCATGCTCAAACCCCACTGACATTGGATCCCTCGCATGTTGTCGTTGACCCCCGCGGGTCGATATAAAGCTCTTTGGGTATCAGTGGTCTAGAACAACTATGGCGCCAATCCAAGCATCCCGGTGGCCATGTCACTTACCGCTTGTCAGATCGATGTCTGATATCCGCGCCGATTAGAAACACCGTAATTGTGCTCTAGTTGCGATGAACAGATGATTAGCCAATAAATATATACAAGGTTTCAAAATGGCGAGACAATACTTAAACAGCGTATGCCTAGATTGCTCTAAAATTCACCCCACCAGGTTTCCCAATCAGTATGTTAGATTTCAGGTTAAACTTGACAAGGTTCAACCCTAATAGCTTACCAGATGACATACGGTGATCAAAAGTCTTAAAACTTTACGCGTAAACTTACTTGACAAGGTTCAACCCTAAAATCTTCATTGATGTAATTGCATGCGTGTGCGAGCGCGATCAGTGACCTCTCATTAGGGCTGTCCGAAAAATAACATACAATTATTTTTAACCTTGTATGATGAAAAAAATGCTTTGATTTGTATTCTGATTTCCAGGCATACGATTTGTAATCAGATTTAGATCACTCAGTGAATCTTACCGCGAGAGATAGGGATTTTATATAATCATTAGACCATAATTGTTGTTTGTACCTATTATAGTTTTTACTCACTTCTGTATTACGCAATAAAGTTTTTATTATTATCCTAATATTATAAAAGTGAGTTAAATTGTTTGTTTGTTACCATTTTAAAAATTCAAAACACTGAACTGTTTTTAAAAATTGTTTCATTAAGCTACATTATCAGCGAGTAACATAGGCATAGTATTGTAACATAACATAGGAAGTAACATAGGAGTAACATTTTATTCCCTTAATCCCACGGAAACGGGAACTACGCGGGGAAACCCCGGGGCGGCAGCCAGTTTTAAAATAATTGCTTAGAATAGGTAATTAAGCGCTTTTGTAGCATGAATATAGGACATGTGTAAATTGAAATGAATTTACTAAATTCCTTTTCACCATCACAAAGATTAACAAACGCTTTGAAGCTCATAATTGTGCTGAAAATCAGCGCTGGGTATCCTATTTACCCAGCACATGCTGAGCACAAAGCTTTTCTCGCAAGCCCTGTATACGGCAAAGATCCGCCAAGGCATGACTTTTTTCTATTTTAAGTGTTTTTTTAATTTTTATGTACATATTGTGATTTGTTGTATACAGTTTGCGAGTATAAAATATTTCTTTCTTTCTTTTCTTTCTCATGGCGAAGCTCGCTTAGAGTTGATCTAAGTTAAGCAACTCTCCGCCCGGTCTGTACTTGGATGTACATGGTGATCGCGATCACTATGTACAGTCAATATGTATGTAAGTCGGCTGTATAGGTTTCTGTCTGTGGCCATGACTACTGTCTCGAACTTAGTAGAATGGTCCTCTTCAGCTGGTCTGACTATTGGGGAATCTTCCTCGGGACCGCTTGACTTCGACACATAGATATATAGCCAAAGATGGCAAGTGTTATGCTAGCTGGTCTGACCATTGGGGATTTTCCCTTAGACCGCTTGTCGACGATACATAGGTATTAGCCTATAGCCAAAGATGGCAAGTGTAATGCTTTGCAACTTTAGTACGCCCTCGCTCCCCTATTACTGGGAAGTGGGGCAAAACCAGTTCGCAGCAGGACGTGTAAGTGCTACGCATTCTTCGTACACAGCAGATCGTTGTCTATTACCGTTGTTAAACTGGAAATGTATGTTTTTGTATGAGACTAGATGAATTTCGTACCATAAAACTCCGAAGTGGCACTTCCCATACAAATTTTCCGCATATATATTATAATACTAGCTGCGCCCCGCGGTTTTATCCGCGGTTTTCATCCAAATCCCTTGAGACGTATGAGCGGGAAGGAGAAAAAAAATTGCTCATATATATCCACGGCTCCGTGGCTTAGTTGCTAGTAGTCCTGTCCTGGAAGCGACGGGTCCCGGGTTCGATTCCCGGCCGGGCTACACGTGTGGTGAGCATGAAGTTTGTTCTCGGATCTTGGGTGTCTGTCTTGTGTTTCTGTGTTTGTCCATGCCATCTGCGACAGGGAATCCTAGTGCAGAGGTATGAGTGTGTAAACGTTTATTTATTTTTTATTTATATGTGTTATTTGTATTTATTTATTCATTCATACGAACGCAAACATAGCACAGACAAACACATTCAATTAAAATAATATTATTCTTAAAAACTAGCCGAGTGTTACTACAATTACAGGGGAAGACCACATTGAATTAAATTAGTGAGCGAGTAACACATCAAAAATAATTTAAGTAAATATGAGTATGATTGATTGATATATAGTACGATCTATATAATATAGTGAGGATCGCAAGCATGGCCTTTAAACGTGAGGTTGAAGCACCTGTGTTTCTCTCCAGTCATGCATGGATAATGTGCGTGCCATTTCTAGTGTCACCGATACACTTGAAAGTGACTGCGGTCAGGTAGTCACGACAGTGGCTTTGTCATGTAGCATCAGGCAACACGCATTTTCCCCTCTAAGGGGGGGGGCATGGGCTCAATAAGCGTATTCACTCGCGACCGTTTCTTCTACTGCAAGCAATAGCATCAGGCAACACGCATTTTCCCCTCTAAGGGGGGCATTGGCTCAACAGATGTATTCACTCGCGACCGTATTTCTACTGCAAGCAAACGCAAATCCAAACGCTTATTCCTTTAGATCTCAAGTATCCTTTGGACATTATATTAAGATATAATTTTTAAAACTACCATGGTTATGAACATTATTATTCGTGTTACCGAGATATTTACCATGATGGTCTCGGGATCATGACGCATGTAACTGCGTCGAAATATCAGGAGTCAACAAAACTCACAAATCATGGTAAATGTCTCGGTAATACGAATAATAACTATATTTCGAGTTACCCAGATACCATGATACCATATTTCATTTACTCCGGAGCATGCATGAAACTGCCTGGACAAGACAAGAATCTGGACAAGATAACTCAAAAATCATGGGAGATATCTCGGTAACTAGAAATAAAATGTCTATGACCATGATAGATATCAAATTTAAATCCTTTGGACATGTCGAGCATAATTAACGTGTAAAAAATTACAGTCAGATTTCATGTAAAAACAAGTGTTAAGTTTACGTCCAACCCTCAACCCAAGGGGAAGAAACAAGCCTTCTCTCAATTAGCGAGAATGGATTTATAGCCAAAATTTTATCAACTAATAGATAACTGAATATAGATTACCATAGATAGAAGACATTGTTTCTAAGGTAATCTATCTCTGTTAGCAGATATAGGGCCCGGTTCCGCGCCTAATAGGATTTTAATAAATAACTAAATCGCTCGCTCTATCCTCTCAGAGTCTCTATCACCGTGTCACTCAAACATGCTAATTTCATCAAATTGTACATTTATAATCAATTAAATGAATATTATCCCGTTTAGAATAAGCCTTAGAGTGCTAAGTAGTTTAAGTATTGTATCACTCCGTATTCATCACACAATCTGGAGCCAGGAGAGCAGTTAGCGGACCGCACGTGCTCCGCATACCACAGACTAGAATAGTTTTTTTTAACTTTTTTTCTTATTTACAGGTATGGCAACAATCCGGTTTGAGATACTACCACGGCCAGTAAGTGAGATTTATACGAGGGAGATAGCAGATTGCCTTTGAGATGGGATTTGCGAGGTTTTGCTATGAAATGATAGTGAACTTCGCTAAACCAAGCAACATTGTAAAATAATGGGCTAAATTGAAATCGGCGGAGTTACACTGCCATGCAAATCATAGCCGCCAAGCACTAATACACATACATTACTGTGTTCCGCTTTGAAGAGTATGGGAACTGGTGAAATCACATGGCATTTCTCAGGGTAAAGTTCGCATGTAACTGTTTTTATAATATAAACTCTCTTGTTCTTTCATGCCCGAATGTTAAATATTAATATTAATGACCAATTTCAGAGTTGGTTCATTATCTGCTAACGGTTTTAAAAGTTTCTTTGTTAACATTTTGGTCGAGCCATAAATTATGCTAACCAGATTCAAAAACAGACCCACGTGCCGCCATTTTTGAATGGGCGTTATCAGCCGTCAATAGGCCATCGACCTTATCATAACCTGTCTGGTTATCGGTCAAGCGCCAGCAGTTAAGCATAAATCAAACTATTAACGCGAGCAAAAAGCATTACGCCTACTTACTACATCCACTATGTCGCTGACCTACGACAACCGTGAATGCAATGGAATTTCATGGCGTGTTCCTGTACATTCTTCAGATATAGAAACAAAAATGTTGGTAGAATGGGAAATGTTGTGTTAGCCGATAAAAAAGAAAAAAAAAGAGCGTTATTGGATAATCTTCAATAAGAACACCCTGGTTCTACATTCAAAAATCATCTGCGCCTCTCCCGCTCTTATTTTATGTATTAGACAGAACTGACGTTACAAATAATTTAACTATTATGTTATACAATAGTAACTAAAAAATATTAAATGCAAGATTAAATGCGTAATTCTTTTAGATCGTTTTTGGGTACATAAACCTAAATATTCGAGACTTGTGATATCCAACAATTCAGAATTGAATTCCTGTTTTCCAATATATCCCGTTCAACATACAAGAATATCTAGGTGTATAAGACGCATGTACAAAAATTGTCAAGTTAAAAATAAACAGCATTAAAAATGTGCACGAATGATGTATCTCAAACATGTTCACTGCCTGCCACTGCAAATTTTCATTAATATCTAAAAACTGGACTATTCGCAATGATACTAGTTTTGCATACAGTCTCGTTCGAGCAGGTCTGAGAAAGTGCCCGTCGCGGTACGCCGGGCATAATGGCTTTTTTACGCAATATCCAGGTGCAAGGAGTGAGTGACAGCGAAAGCGGACATTTGAATGAATAAAATTATTATTGCATGCAGTAATGTTTTATATAAAAACAGGCAAAGAATATGTAATTACTACTTTATAAGACAGGTTATGCCTCCCTATTTGAGTATGTAGCGACAATTTACTATAAAAAATAATGTAAAATGTATGCATATATTGGTTCAATTAATACCGCGATTTCTTTGTTGGAATTGGTATGCGTGTCGAAAGGAGCGATCAAAAGTAGCAGTAGAACTGTGCCATATTCGTCCAGAGTTCCTGCCGCCACACTTAGCCGCAAAGCATTACAGTGTCCCGAAGGAAGGGTGTGGGTGCCGGTGAAAGGACAAGTGCATGAGACATCCCCGACATCCGGAGGACGGTTACCTCCGCCCTATAGCAATGCAAACGGGAAATATAGCAAAAAAACGTATTTAATCGCTCAGCTACTGCCTTAACCCACGCAGGCTCCTAGATGAGATATTGCTACGTAACACATGATCTATTTCACAGAATCTGAATTCGATGTTATCTTTTAATTGATTGTGTATATCATGGACTGTTATTTTTTGTCGAATCAACTACCTATTTGTATTCAAATCCGTCTTGGTATTTGATTTCAGTAATGAGCGCTGTTCTGTTTTCACTTTTGCTTTTATTGTGTTTGGGATAATTTTATGTTATTACAAATTGCATTGCAGCATAGTAAAAGTGAATAATAGAACGTACATTTCATTTTTAGACTGCAGAGAAATCACCTGATTTCTTAATGCGAGTGGTTTTATGTTTTTTTCATATCTGCGCCAATTGTGAACCGATTTTGATGGGTTTTTTTATATTTCTGGTGCATATTGGGGGTGGTCACATAAAAATTTTATAACGTAATTTTTTTAAATTTTATTTTCATTTTCGTAGCGACAGATGAAAGTATTCAATGCTTTCATCTTTGAATGAATATGCTTTCAAATAGGTCCCATAGATTATATTAAAAAGGGGTAGAATCGTTATTAAATTCGAGGAAAAAGAGATGAAATATTGAAGAATATTTCGTCCTTTTCCATCGGTGCAATCGGGAGCTACGATGCCACAGACAGACATACACACGACAAGCTTATATTACCCCTCTTTTTCGTTGGAGGTTAAAAATGAACATAGTCCAAATAGTTTCTTTTATGAAAGGAAAAATAAAAATTATTAAAGTACTGGATAATGGCAATAACAGAAAGTAATTTTCTTCTTTGGGATTGTTGCTACGTGCGCAAATGTCGTTTGACAGATGATTGTGAAATTCTGTGACGACTCCGTGGCTTAGTTCGATTCCCGGCCGGGCCACATTTTGTTGTTAGTATGAAGTTTGTCCTGTGTTTGCCCATGCCATCTGCGATACAGGGAATCCTAGTGCAGATGTATGAGTGTATAAACGTTTATTAATTTATTATTATTGTGAATCAAGATATATATCTATACATACAAATAAATCAAATTGAAGTGTATGTTTGTTATGTAAATATTAGCTTTTTATTAAATGAAAGTATATATATCACCAAAAATCATTTTTGTCTGTTTGTTCCGGCTTTTATTTTTAGTGAAAGAATAAAGACTTAATTAATAAGTTGTTTAGAACTAAAAATCCAATCCAATCGATCCAAGATTTTATTGCAAATCCGCAAACATTTATAACGACATATTCTCGGAAGCGAGCTAATTATTTTCTCATGAGACCACCGAGTGACATAATAAATGGCGGACATAAATCCTTCGCAAAAATACCTTGAACTTTTCTCGTTAATTTGAAGTGACTTCTGTGTGCAAAACATATTTGTATACTCAACCGACAATATCGGTAAATAGACTTGAAACTTATTACGCAATCATTCAATTAACGCTCTTGACAATATTTATTTGAATAATCTAGCCTTTTTTATGTAAAAAAGTAAAAAAGCTTAAAGCTTACCAGATTTTAGGTCCGCAGAATTCTGTTTCGTCCGTCCGATAATTGAGAGTGAATGGGCTCTGATCTACCACGGGAGCCCAATCCGGGTTGGTAGATGTCGCATGTCGTCGAATTTTTGGTTCTAAGACATGCCGGTTTCCTCACGATGTTTTCGTCACCATTTCGAGACACTCGTAATTTAGTAGTATTACGGAGGTGTACATTTTTTTTAAATCATCTTATCATCGTTTCAAAGCTTAGCTTTAACCTCATGCCGATTAGCTACGTCGCATCAGTTGGCAGCATTACCCTGTCAAGTGAAGTCATCAAATCTGTGACATAAGAAATCCTTCAAAAACCTGCTTAATGTCCTAATAGATAAGGCCTTGGCGGGTGATCTGAGGGCACCTGAGCAAACAGGTGATGTCACTGCTACGTTCTAGTAGATACTAGTGAGATGTTTATCAGTGTTGACTCAAAATTTTGGTCCAAGGTTTTTGCTGTAGGGCCCTTGATGGGTAGATTACAAGTGTAAACGCAGAACATAATTCCTAGTCGAACGTTTTAATTTTATAGCCGCGTACGTAGGTACTCTACCCTTAGAATCCCTACATGTGTCCCCGGGGTGGTGCGAAAGAAGCAACGAGAAGTACTGCCACCATATCTGGAATCTACCGCCAAGCAGTAGTGCTCTGTGACTGTTTCGGTGGAAGGGTGTGGTTGTCGGTGAAATTACTGGTGCATGAAACGTTACATCCCCGTCTCAAAGAGATGGGCGAAATGCCATGCGACTTGGTACTTAACATCAGATGGGTCATCAGCTCAACACCTTTATAAAATAAAAGAAACACTTTCAAATTGGTGTATGGATGTTCTTTACTACGATTTTTTATACTAAACAAAACAAATGAAATACATCTGTTTCAATATCTCGTTAATTGCCAATTTTATGTATGATTTTCATACCGACTAACGTTTTATTTTAAGAATTCCTGATTATTATTAGGCATATGATTTAGATAATATTTGCGTTATCTATAAGCAGTGTTGCCACGGGCCTGACACCTACAAGACAATATTTCGATATCTAATCGGCTGCGTAATAAATTCTTGGGTTATCTTGCGCGAGTCAAAGGTTTTGCAGCCTGAAACGGGGCATAACTAAAATCTTCCCAGGCTAGGCCATAATTCGGTAAATTTCAAGTATAATTTTGCTGGCTGTTTACCGTACCAGCCTCTAATGTTCCCACTGCAGGGACACCGGCCTACTCTCGATAATTGAGAGTGAATGGGCTCTGATCTACCACGGGAGCCCAATCCGGATTGGTAGATGTCACATGTCGTCGAATTTTTGGTTCTAAGACATGCCGGTTTCCTCACGATGTTTTCCGTCACCGTTTCGAGAACGTGGTATTGCGCACATAAATTTTTTCAAGTGAAAAAACTCATTGGTGCACGTGTGGGTTTGAACCAGCAACCTTCAGATTGAAAGTCGGCGTCTATGCCCCTGGGCCACCACGCTCTTTGCTGGCTGTTTGCGGTCGATCTATTTTATTTTTAACGCCATAACTTTTTCTTTCTGCGGGGAAATGCACTCGCATACCGCCCTGCCACGGGGAGACAGAGTAGTTATGAGGGACTAGACCCACTAAAAACCCCAGTGTCCTCTGCCGCTTAGTGGCGGGAACACGGGAACGTTCACACACATTCGCGAAACCGCCGCAGCTGTCCGTTTCCGGACCCCTCTGCGTTGACATCGGGTCCCACTCTGTTTGCGACACGCCAGGATCTCCTCTGAATACTTATAAAGGGAATACCAATGAGATACGCTGCTTAAAACATTACTTGCCCCATCTTGGCGAAGCTACCTACCATCGAAAATGAACGTATATTATTACTTTATACGACCATTTCTGGTATTTATTGTTATTCGCGTATCTCGGAAACTGCTTAATGATTTATATGAAATTTTGTGTTATGGTTTTGCTCTTTAAGTATACACAAAAAAACCGAAACTCGGCCGCCCAGGTACTTGGCATACTCGTAATATACTCAGCCGATGTCAAGCAAAGTTTGTCAAGTTCATCAAACCGGGAAGCGTCTATTTTGGTGCGCGCCGTGAAACTTTGTTTTATTACTTCGCTTTCAGGCGTCCGTCCACACTCCCCACTCTGAATTATAGTTAGATAATAGAGAAAACGATGGATTACTTTGAAAAATAAACACCTTTTATAGATAATTTTATCTGTTCTTTATTTTTGGACCATCGATAATAAGCTCTATAGCTTAGTTGGTAGTAGACCTGCCTTCGAAGCGAGGGAAGGGTTTGATTCCCGGCCGGGAATGTTGTGTGATCAGCTTAAAGTTTTTTCGGAGGTATTGGGTGTTTGTATCGTGTTTCTGTGTTTGTCTATGCCACCTGCGACAAATTCCGGCGCAGCGGAAAGAGTAGGAATGTAGAAATTAAAAAATGATCCTAATAATAGAGAATCAACAAATTATTCTCGTATGTAAAATATTGTAGGTTTATATATAACTGTTGTTGTATTTAACAGCGGAAATATCTTCTTGTAATATTATTACAAGTTCATTTAACGAAAATGTTAAAACTGCCGACTTGGGGTAGCTGATGTATTGATGAATATCAAACCCCTGAACAGATTTATCTACACTAATATTATAAAGAGGAAAACTTTGTTTGTATGTTTGTTTGTTTGTACTGAATAGGATCAAAAACTACTGGACCGATTTTAAAAATTCTTTCACCATTCGAAAGCTACATTATCCACGAGTAACATAGGCTATATTTTATTTTGGAAAAAAATAGGGTTCCGTAAGATATTTGGGTTTTTCGGACACAAGGTGTAAAAAATCAACCAGAAAAGTTACTTATTTTGCGTACGCTGCCTAAACTATAAAAGATAGAACCATAAAATGTTCTAATTAATTGTAGATCTTATAAATATCTACAAAAAAGTCCGCGACACACTATACCCATCTATGTCGAGTGAGGCACAGCAACCATTTTTTTATTTAAAAATCTTGAATTTTTTTTGGATTACATTTAAACGCGTTTATTTTACTCATGCTATTAATCCTTATCAAAATAAATGATTTCATCACTAAGAACAGTTTATGGAGATAATATTTGGTCTTTGAATGATTTAAATTGGACGTTTGGTTTTGAAGTTATGGCGAAATTAAAATATTACGATTTCTGCTGCACGGCCCGTTGAGAAGTGGGCGTCACCAAGGCGGGGGTGCGCGTGCGGGAGGGGAGTTTAGATCTATTACATTTAAATATTTTCATCATTAACAACTTAACATACACAGAAAGACAATCTGTGCAGCCTGCGGATAATGACTGCGTCGTCAATGTTACTGTCGGTGTCTGTGAATTGACCTGGGAATCATTTTGCTGACCGTGTCTTTCCTGGGTAGGCTTTTTGCAGCGGTAACCGACATCCACGCGGGCGGAGCCGCGGGCGACCGCTAGTAAATTATATCTAAGAACCTCCTCGAACACAGCCTTCAAACAGAAAAAAAATCCATCAAAATGTTCCATTCGTTTGGGAGCTACGATCCCACAGACAGACATAGAATTTGACTACAAACTTATAACATGAGTATGTAAGATTATGTGAGTGTGTAAGATTCTTTAGGTTTTTATGATAAAGTGTTCTATATGTACCAAATTGTGGAAATATATGAAACGAAATGAAAAAAAAAAACATCCCTCTTTTTCGTCAGGAGTTATTAGGATTAATAGTTTTGATAATGAGTTAAAACTTGTTTTAACATGAATTTTTAATGTATTGCTAGCACACTACGAGTTTGACCTGACGCCGGCGGGGCGTTATTTCTATATCACTCAAAAAGAGGTTATCATCTTGAACCTGCTTTCAATTTATCATGGCTAAATTATAATAATAAAATATTAATAGGTAAGTAATTGATTAGAACTTTGTTTATTAAATTAACTCATTATCACGGAGCTGACCCGTAGAAGTTTTATCTGATAACTCTTCAAACCTGAAAGTTGTATGAGTGTCTGTCTCAAGTATACAAGATGTTTCAAAAAGGTGTTCAATTTGAAGGTGACAATATTGAGAGGTTTTTTTAATGTGAATTAGTGACGGAACGAGCTGGGGCCCACCTGATGGTAAGTGGTGACCCCAGCCCATGACAACAGTAATGCGAGTTATGCGAGTCGCATTCATCCTACAATTATATGCGCATGTCTCATGCGTATATAAATCATTGTTCATATAAATCAGATTTTGAATCATGTAAGTACCTGGAAACAGAAATCTAAATCAAAAATGTTTTTTACTAAACAATGAAAAAATACAATAACATGTAATTTTTTGGACAGCCCTAATGAGCGGTCACTGACCGCTACATCTATCCATATGTTGAATCCCTAACGCTTTTAGGGTTTAACCTCGTCAAGTTTACGTTAAAGTTTAACTTGTGATAACTTGTGACCTAACATGCTGAGGATTGGGAGACCTGGTGGGGTGAGTTCTAGACCAATCTAGGCATGCGCTGTTCAAGTATTTTTACACCTTTAAACACCATATAAAATCTCATGGTTGTATTTTCAAAAATGAATATTTTTTTGCAACTTATTTATTACCTTCAATTAAACTAATGAACTTGAATGATTAATTCACAATCACAACAATGATTGATGACACAATATAATTAAGGTTGACGCATGCTTGACTGCAGCGTACACGTACCGATGCACTCCTAACGTCCGCAACCTCTAATCGACACACCGAAAAATTCGCACAGTCTCCGCTTTATTCATGTTGAATAGATATTCAATTTAAATATTGGAAATCGAAGGTGGAATCACAAGACAAACACCCAAGGCCCGACAACAAATTAAACGCTTACGCTTTATGACACAAAATCTGCCCGGCTGGGAGTCGAACCTAGAACCCCTCGCTTCGAAGGTAGAGCTACCTACTAAGCTATGGAGTGGTCTATATTTTTTTTGTTTATACATTCATGTAAACCCCATAATTAACACCTAGAATTGAAACTGGTACCGGCACGTGGCGACGTAGCATGAGTTAACTTCAAACCGAGGCCATGGGTCACAAAGGATACTGATGACTTTATTCAGAAATAGACGTTGTAGCTATTTTATACAGGTGGGTTAGGCACGTCTATTTATTTCTAGGAAAACTAGCGGAAATATCATTGGAAATTAATTAAATTAAAGTTTACACACTCATACCTCTGCACTAGGATTACCTGTGTCGCAGATGGCATGGACAAACACAGAAACACAAGACAAACACCCAAGACCCGAGAACAACCTTCGTGCTCACCACACAAAGCGGGCCCCGGCCGGGAATCGAACCCGGGACCCCTCGCTTCGAAGGCAGGGCTACTACCAATTAACCACTGAGTCGTCTCAAACAATTAGACTCATACAATGTCTAATGTCAAATGAGAGGTCTCTAGAATGTAGACCTATAGAATAAAATCGTGTCTACGCAGAGTAAAAGTGTTTACCAAATGTTTTGCCTAATGTTTTTATTGATCATTTATATAGCGGATATCATGCACAAACATAGCTATGTTTTAGATACACAAACGAGCTATGTGTATGTTTGAAATATTCCTTATTAGTCTATACTGATTCTTAGATACAACCCTTTAAAGATAAGATATAGAAGATAATCATAACCTCATTAATAGGGTTCCCCTGTGCTTACAAAACAGTAAAAACCATGACGATCTTTATATAATTTGGCAATTTCGACAATGCAAATACACTTGGAGCTGCAGAGCTGGTGATCTATCACAATCAGCGATTAGGAAACCAGGGGAAACGGTAATTTTCGGTATCCGCACCTTAACAGCCCATGTCTTGTTCAAATTGTCACCATCCTTCTTCCGGTATGAGGTTGTAGCAAGTAGGTAATATGTGTTGAAATAGGTTTCCTTTATAGTTCCACACACAGACGTGGGTTGTGGTGGCTTCGCAAATACGGTTTGGATATACAACTGTTTCATATAATTAAATTAATAACTGCTGGTTGGTAGTAGCTAGAAGGTGGAGTCCTGGGTTTGATTCCTGTCCGGGGCACACTGTGTGGTGAGCGTAAAATTTGTTCTCGGGGTTTGTCCATGCCATCTGCCACACAAGGAACCCTAGTGCATATACTTTTTTTATAAACATTTTTTTTATAATAGACACAAAGCATTCCTTGAAGTTGAAATCCCTTCGTCAATAATTTTATCATAGCTCGATAAGATACGGTATTCATCTTATCGATGAAACATTTCGAAATCGGACAACATCATAATTTTATGACTACTAATCGGAAAAGTATCGCATTGTTCTAAATCGATTGAGTCATCAAAGGGCCGAATGATAAGTGATTAGAATATTTATTAAGGGCTTATGTCATAAACGTATTTTAGCGACACAAAATAGTTATTTATTCGATAGGAAGTTGTGTCTATAAATAGGTAAGTTATATTTGATTATGAATAAAGGCCCTATTTAAAAGCGTTAAAATATCACAAGGCAACAATAATCAACTTGGTTATTATTGAACTTCACATTTATGCGTGACGTTACATCCCGTCTCAGAGTGACGGGTGCAACGCGATGCGACTTGGGTCTTGTCATACTTCTGTAAATGAGGACGATGTTGTTGCGGCAGTAATCACTATACATCAGGTGGACTCCACGCTCGTCTCGTCATTTCAGTTATAAAAAAGAGAAAAAGACTGGTTTTTCACATTAATGTTACAAAGCGGAAAATATATGTAAAGATCTTCCAAATTTTCTTCTTATTTTTTTTGCCTTTTGTGTGATAATGTGGCAATGTGGCCACACAAATTCTGCCAGTGTCCGAGTAAATGTACGTTCGCAAGTTTTTTCTGCATTAGTGTTAATTATAACAAAATATGGCCAGTTTATTTAGAAGTTACAAGAATATTTACAACCAGAATGATATAATTAACAAAAATTTAAATTCACACTAATGGATAAAAATAAAATAATAAGAGATGAAAAAAATAATAGTGAAAATTATAAAATATATACAAAATTATAAGTTACAAATTTTCTAAATATCTTTAATTTCTATGAGTGTGGTTGGCGCCAAAGATATTAGACTACAGATAATTATATGCTACAAATGACATTGACAATCATACGGAAGATGACATTGACAATGGAGCTGTTCTTATTATTACAAGCTTTCACTATTTATGCAGAATTATTGACGCAATGCAAAACAGTCAACAAACAGATCATTGACCCAGTATATCAATTGAAATTGTGTACAATGCACTAGCAACTTAGGTCCCGGCGCGACTACGCGCCTATCAAGAAAGTATCCATAAAATTGTTATGATCTGATCTTCAGCCAGTGCTTCCTGGACTTAAAGCGAAACAATTATTTTAATTACAATTTATGATTTTAGATGCTCGAGTGCCCTTCCACTTTATAGTCATTAGCCACTTGAAGTAATTGAGTTTTTACTGTGGATGGTAATGAGTGGAATAGCTATAGACTAATCGTAATATTTTTTATGGATGCATGGGAGAGCGACGCGCGTTGTTCATACATAATAAATATTGTTATATTATAAACGTAGATAAATGACGTTAGGTAGAGAATTTTCACCTTGTAAGTTTCACTAACGTAGAAAAGTAAATGTGGTAAGGCCAGCTAACAATTCTAATCACTCATAAAGTTACAAAATGTTATGAACTTCGTCGAGTTGTCTGCTAAAAACTCGACCGATAATATTAATTCATACTACATACAACGAATTTTATAATATTATTATAAATTTTGTCGTTAGGTACGCAAAACCTTCTAGGTGTAAGTACCTAGTAAGTTTGCGTATATTAAAATTCGATAGGTAACCGAAATAAAAAGTGTGATAAAAAAGTAATTTTGAATATGAAAAAACACATGTTTAGCAGTTAGAAAACAAAACTTTACATCGCACGTAGGTTTGAATTGGAACGGTGTGTAAGTTTTACAAATTTGGACGACCCTCATGGCATTACTGATTGTGAAATGAAAATAAAATATTATAGACTAAAACTCTAATACTTAATTTCTTCCATTTATAAGTATTGTAAACATTGTAACAATGACTCCAAAGTGCATTGAACTGGCCGATATCGATCTAGTAGGTACAGGTAGCGCACTCTGTGGTCATTTTCCTGAAACGTCCGCTAGTAAACAGGCGCGAGTGTTAGTTCTAATCCGTTTGGATAGATGGTGCTAATATGAGTAAAATCTGTATTGTAAGTATAATTTTTCATTTTGTTTCAGGTAATTCCATTCATGATGAAAAAGTCTATGACGGGTTAAATGCGTCACTTCAAGATGCTCTATAAATTTTGGTATTTATTTCACTTATCTAAATCAATAATATCGGCCAATAATAATATAGGTGTATTTATTTATTAGTTGGATTACCAAGGAAAGATATTTACAGTTAATCAATGTTCCCTCAATTAAAGAGCATGCACAAAACACATGTACACCAATACACAACTAAGCATTTTTTACCCATTCTATGAACGAACACAGAAGTATAAGATACACAATACCCGAAGACAAGCTTCATGCTCACTTCACAAATTGTGTCCCGGCTGGGAGTCAAACCCAGGACCCCTCGCTTCGAAGGCAGGGCTACTACCAACTAAGCCACTGACCCGTCAATCAAGTTCTCAGGGATGTCGTTTTCTGTGAAACTAATACATTAATGACACTAAGACATGACATAATATCTTAAATTTTTGATAAAAATATACTTGCAAAAAAGCTTGAGATTGGTAAAACATAAAGCGAGTACTTAAAACAAGTAGTATTTACTATAATACTATTTAATAATATCTATAGTGAATACTATAGATACAACTATTTCAAACAATTAAGGTACACAGGTTCGAACCCCGCATAATTTGCAAACACCTATTTCAGTCACAATTTAAGTCTTCAACCTAATGACTCATAAGTTTTGTTGACGCAAGCAAATATAATTGTTTAATTAAAAAATGCATTGCATCCAATAAATTGCTGTTGACATGCGATAAATATTCATTAATTGTCCAATTTAAATGATTACAAGCGATTTAAGACGTTATCGATCAATTATCATTCCGTGATATTATTTATAGTCTAAATACCCGATTTCTATTGATTAGGTAGGTATTAATATGTTATCTCAAAAATAGGTAGAGGATTGGAATATTTTTGAATTTGTTTCCTGGTCACGTAGGCACGCAATAATACGGTTTAATTGCATTTCCTTAATTTCATAAACTATTTATTGATTGTGAATTTTTAGTACTGATGCTTTCGCTACTCTCCGCTAGATGGCGATGCAAGTCATGCTTAATAATGACCATCTTAATTCGTTTTAAAGTAGTTTATTAACTTTTACTGCAGTTTTATTAACCGGCTTCAAATAGCAAGAATTTCTTTATTCGGCTGTATGGTTTTTTGTATGTTTGCTACGCTATTTCTTCGCCACTTATGGACCGATTAGAACGTATTTTTTTGATTAGATAAGGTTTACCTCCAAGGTACCATAGAAATTACATGAATAAATTCGAACCTTACGCCCTTAGGCGTAAAATTTGTAAATCAGAAGTATTGAAGTCGTTTCAATTGATTTTTAAATCAGCCCTGAATTTGAAGCGAGAGGTCCCGGGCTCGATACCCGGCCGGGGCAGATTAGCGTAAAATTTGATCTTTTGGGTATTTGTCGCGTCTCTGTGTTTGTCCATGCCAAAACCAACAAGATGGGGTTTATGGATTCCCGTCTTATAATTTACACGTGGCATTTTTTCTTGCGCTCTCAGATCTCAGTGATTGGAAATCTAAGATTTATATTTGCATTATTTAAAGGCTCTTTATAAAGCCAGTTTCCATAAATTTACCGTCGAAGATTCCAGCCAACCATGACGCTAGGCGCCAGTTAAGCAAATTGGTACAAAACCGGTGTAGTTTGTACTAATTCAGAGCAGATCGGTTTTATTGCCATAAGTATGGTCCTTAATCGATTTTGTTGTTTGCCTTCAACAATATATTTTAAGTATTATAAATCTATTGTATAATTCTAAATTGATATAAATGTTTTAAATATCATTCTTAAGTGTTTCGTTTCGATGTATTTTTTTACAGGGAGCGTATTTTTGATCTAACACTAAACATTAAAATTTTAAAATCAGTAATTTTTTGTTAAAATAAATTTTAATTAATTTACTGCTCGATTCAAATTCAATATAGATTTATTGCGTAGGGTGTACCAATAATATTGCGCGGTTCGAATTTTCGCAACCCGAAGTTGGGTTCTTTTGTGGACACCACTTTTCATCAACACGTGATTTATCACCCTGTTTTGTGTGAATATAAATCAATCTACATCACTTTCATCACATCACCTTGGTAGGTTTTCTGGGTTAGGTACCTCTGTTTACCAATCGTAGGTGTAGTGGAGGCGAAACCAAATACAGCAGTGACATCACGTTCGTGATGATATTATCGATTTTACGAGTTCCGTATCTTCAACTTCAAACAATCTAAGCACATATAAGTCATAATTTATAGGAAAAAAGCGCCCATAGATTATATTTGGCCGGTCAATCAGTATGCCAGAATTCTTTGCATCCTACCCCATGACCAAAATATGTTCTAGTTTGATTTTAGTTTCTACTTGTTTTATTTAGTTGCTAAGACTATGTAAATATATATTTATTAAACTAACTTCCGAGTGGAATTTGACACCACTTTGCGCGGAACATAAATGCTTTATTCTTTATCTAAAATAAAAGTTATGTTTAAAAGTTATCCTTATAACATCAGCTATCTGACAGTGAAAGTCTTGTCAAAATCCTTCCAGCCGTTTCAGAGATTAGCCTGAACAAACATACATACAGACGGACAGACAGACCGATGAAAAATTGAATCATTGTTCTTTTGTTATACGTACGGTATATACTTTTAAATGCATTTATTATAAGGCTGTTATTTTGACCTTACAAACAGACTCTTCAATTACTTTTTGTATAGAAAAATAAATATAATTTACAGGAAAAAAAAGTGGAGTGTTTCGTGCGTGTGTCAAAGGAATGGAAATAGACTGTTTGGGGATTAGGAGCAATTTTTGGGTATTTGGGTTTTGGGAAAACGAAGAATTATTGGGTGTGTGAATATGACTCCGCCCTTTCTCAACAGATGTCGTTTTTAGTATTGTTTACGTGTACTAATAAATGACCATACTTGTATTCGATAGTACTGAATGTCAGCTATCTAACGCATTTTATGATATTTGGTTGAAGTGTAAGCAACAATTATTTTCACCTTTTCGAAAATGTCGGTTTTTATTCCAAATAAACGTCATTTGCGGGAAGTGTTATTACATTATTTTATTGCGAAGAAAACTGCAGCGGAAACTTATCGTTTGCTTGTGGAGATTTATGGTGAGCATGCTCCGTCTAATACAACTTGCAAGGAATGGTTTCGACGATTTCAAAATAACGATTTTAGTACTGAGGATAAAGAACATGGAAAACCACCAAAAAAATTTGAAGATGCTGAATTGGAAGCATTATTGGCGGAAGATTCTTGCCAAACTCAATCAGAATTAGCTGCAGCATTAAATGTTGATCGTTCAACTGTTGCAAAGCGTTTACAAATGATGGGAATGATTCAAAAAGCCGGTTACTGGGTTCCACATGATTTAAAAGAAAGAGACATGGAACGTCGGAAAACCATTTGTGAAATGCTGCTTCAAAGACAGCAAAGAAAAGGATTTTTGCATCGGATAGTCACAGGAGACGAAAAATGGATACACTACGAAAATCCTAAACGCAAAAAAGCTTGGGTGAAACCAGGCGAACCAGGCCCATCACAGCCAAAAATAAATATTCACTGTGCCAAGGTCATGCTCTGTATTTGGTGGGATCAGAAAGGTATTGTATATTATGAGTTGCTCAAACCCTCTGAAACTATTAATGGAGAAGTTTACCGACGACAACTAATGCGTTTGAAGCGAGCCATAGAAGAAAAACGACCAGAATGGGTGAATAGACATAACAAATTAGTTCTTCAGCATGACAATGCCAAACCGCATACCGCAGAAGTCGTAAAAAGATATTTAGAGGGACAGGACTGGGAAGTGTTACCCCACCCGCCATATTCACCAGACATAGCTCCTTCGGATTACCACCTATTCCGGACGATGCAGACAGACCTTACTGGAGAAAAGTTTACTTCATGTGAAAGTATCAAAATTTGGATTGACAACTGGATAAGCTCAAAAGACCAGGACTTCTTCCAGCAAGGAATACGAAAACTACCTGAACGATGGGCGAAGGTTGTAGCTGCAGATGGAGCATACTTTCAATAATTTTTTTTTTAATTTTGTAAGCGAACAAATGTGTTTTATTTTGACAAAAAGGGGCGGAGTCATATTCACACACCTATTATAAAGAAGGATCCTTTACATGCGTACAAAAACTTTTATAAAATATTAAGATACTCGTATAAGAGTGTTATATAAATATGTATTCGGTCGGCTTGAAAATCTCTGACACATATAAATATAAACCCATGTATGGTCGGATAGTTTGAACGAATGCTAAACGTAGCAATAAGAACGCATGATCTTGTAAATACACATTTGTTAAAAAAAGTGACAATTCCAAGTATATAAGAATTCGACGGATATAAATTATTTGGTTTTGACTTCAAATTATGTAACTGCTATAAAAAAAATGCATTGTATATGTCAAGTAAAATACACATAAAATAAAATTCTAGCCGTTAAGGAAGCAACTATCTTCATGAATATGGTTCGACTCTGTTTAATTCTAACTGAATTATAATAGTAATTTAACTTCTCAAAAAAAGAAAATAAAAATGTTTTAATAAATTTCAATTTGTTATTATTGAATTATTAAAACAATATAGAAATGCTCAAGCTTTAACAGAAGATAAAATATTTTTCTATCTTGTACATGAATTTTCTTATTTTTTGCTAAGTTTCTCGGTTTTACGAAAAACCGAGAAACTTAACAAAAACTAAGGGAACTTTTTACCCTATGGTAAAAGGACTTCATAGTCTAATGATGTAAATCCAAGGCGTAAACATGTTTTCACCTCGATTTGGATAGATGAGGAGATTAAGCTAATCCACGTACGCTCGACGTGTAGAAACCAGACGTGACAAGAATTTTAAAATGATTTCTGCCGTGCAAAATTATACTACCAATACGAATGTGGAATATAACAGGTAGGCCAAACAAAAGATAGATGGATTGTGCGAAAGATGATACGATTAAGATGATATGAAAGAGTACTGAGATGATGTCTGACAGAGGGAAATGGAAGAACAATACATGTTGTGCCGATCACACTTAGTGCGGGATAAGGGCAGGAATGATGGAGTGCTAAGTATGAGTGCCTATTTAATATTACAAAAATTGTATCCTTATGAACGTGGTGGCCCAGGGGCACAGATGCCGGTTTTCTATCTAAAGGTGGCTGGTTCAAAACAACAGGCACCAGAAAGATTTTCACTTGAAAAAAATATGCACAGTGTATCGTGCCAGGAAAAAAGGGGAGGAAACAGCCGCGTCTTCAAACAAAAAATTCGAAGACATGTGACATCATGTGCTTCGATTGCAGTGTTTTTTTTTACTTATACACCCAAACCATTAGTATTCTGTGTCGCAGATAGCATGGAAACACAGAAACATAAGACAAACACCCAAGACTGTGAACCCGGGATCTCTCGCTTCGAAAGTTCGCTATTCCAAACTAAGCCACAGATCTGCTCAATGAACCACTCCCTAAAAAACGGCTTTATTTATAGAAACCATTTACCGTATAGTTTAAAACCGTTATACATTTAATCGGTAAGTCTTTTTTGCAGCAACTGTCGTGCCGTTTTAGGACCGAGCCTATCTTTATGTCACGAAAAAAATATAAATAAAATCAGTCTTGTTTTTATTCGCATGACTTGTCTATGGTTTGTAACTGTGCTTGATCGTTTGACGTTTCTGTCAGTTTTTGTGGGGATTAGTATAGGACCATATAAGGATAGATTGTACTTTTATTTGCGGTTGGGTACAAATATTCTGTTGAGTTAATCTTTATGCGTACAGCATCTCTCAGAATAGCTTTAGTATATTAGATCGTAAAGATTATTCGATTTTTGTTCGATTCCCAGCCGGGCACACTTTGTCATGGGCGGAGGTCGCCACGTACAACCAGTCGGGCCTACAGCTCGTTCCGTCAGTTATCCACATAAAAATAAATCATGGACTTTTCACACAGCACCATCTAGCCCCAAACTAAGCATGTACTATGGGAACTGAAAAACGAATAGAATATAATACTTCTTTTTTTGTAAATACGTACCTACATATACATATTAACACCCAGATACAAAACAAAGATCTGTTCGTCACACAAACGCTGGTCCTGGGTGGAAATCAAACCCACGAGGCGCAGATGGCATAACAATTGAGCCGTGAGGCTAATCAACTACGAATAAGTATCTGCCGTCAAGCAGCGCACTCGCATTCCCAGTGGAAGGGTATGAGTGCCGTTCATATTACGGCGCATACGACGACACTTTAAAAAAACTAGGTGGGTAGTAATTTCGCAATTTGTATGGTTTACTAAGAAAATCAGTAAATCAATACGAGACCGCCTACTCACTCTGTCACCTACTTAGAACCTGAATGAAACAAAGGGCTTTGTATTACTTGATTTGTACAATCAAATATGCAAATATTATGCTACTCGTAATATATGGAGACACTCTTGAAAACCTGGTATTGACTGGCAAAGTGGAAGGAAAGCGTCTGCGGCTCCGTGGCTTAGTTGATAGTAGCCCTGCCTTCGAAGCGAGGGGTCCCGGGTTCGATTCGGCCGGGACACATTTTGTGGAGAGCATGAAGTTTGTTCTCGGGTCTTGGGTGTTTATCTTGTGTTTGTCCAGGAAAAGAGTGTTCTAACGTAAAAAAATTGTGATAAAAAGTGTATGATCTGATACATGTCGGCATAAGAGACCGTTTGCCGTGACGCCACACGAGATACTTTTACTGCCACGGCACGCAAATAGGTGTTTTAATGCTTTAGCAGTGGCTATGACCTTCTGATGTTGAACTGCTACCACTGCCTATAGACAACAGCAATACGACTCAGGTCCGCCCCTAACGAAGTATGAACAGACCTAAGTAGTATTTAATTACGCCCGTCAAGGATGTAACACCCTCGTACCCCTGTAATATCCCCAGCACTTATACCCTTCCACCGGAACACAGAAAAAGAAAGTGAGAAAGAAAAATTAATTTATTGACAACACAAAAAGTAGGTACAAATAATAAACAACATAACAATAAATAAGAAGTGAAAAGAGAAAAAATAAATAAAAAAGTAAAAATATATAATAATACAGTAAATATTTTAGTAGACCTACTTTTCAGAGTCAATGGGTACTTAGGCATGTGTTGCACTGACGTGCACACTTTCCGGAGTCAATAGGTACCTAACTCAGCATGTGTTGCACTGACGGGCAGTGCAACGCTGGTATTCTGCTAGGGCCTGCGAGTGCACCACTAGCCGGTGGATTTCCAGATGTGGTGGCAGTTCTCTGCACGAACTTGGCACAAGTTCAACCTATATCCTCACTGCGTTCCTTTGGGTTGCGCCTCACACCACCGGCCTGTATCGACGCTGTATTAATGAAGGCAGTCCGTATTACAATCGTTGATGAGATCACGAGATCCACCTAATCTGTATCGGCGTTCTGTCACTTGTCAACAGGACTAACATAGCAACATATATAGGTATCCGCGTGGGCCCAGCGGTGGGCGGGTGATCTAACGTTCTACCGATTATGGTAAGGTTTTCCTCAAGAACTGGATTTTATCGAATCGTATCCATATGGATATTGTATTGATTTATTTGTTTGTTGAGATGGTGATTGGAATTTGGAGGTAAGTGAACTCAAGAACACACCAGTCTTGCTAATCTGCTTAGCAAGGGGTGTTTATGATACCCACCAATAGGTTCGCGAGATTTTCAAGGTTTATAGCTCTAGATGAAAAGGAATCCAATGTCCTGCGAATCAAGCTGTCCTATTCAAATCTTATGCTGAATCGTATTACTGTTGTCATGGGCGGGAGTCGTCACTTACCACCAGGTAGACCCGCAGTTCGTTCCGTCTCTTATTCACATAAAAAACCCATAGAATAAACATAGTGTTATGGCTAAAGTAGGTTCCATTCATGGACATTCCACACAGCGCCATCTAGCCCCAAACTAAGCATAGCTTGTAACATGGGAACTAAAAAACTGATATTTATATATTATATAATAGGTTTTTTTTGCAAATACACACTTATAATACATATTAACACCCAGACACAGATGAAATATTTATATTCGTCACAAATATTCTTGTCTTGGGTGGGAATCGAACATCCGATCTACAGCGTAGAAGGCAACGCTCCTACTAACTGACCTGAGGTACTATAGTATTTGTTCTATTCTATTGTATTTCTATTGCGTGTTCGTGCCTGCTACGACACAGGAAATCTTAGCGCACGGGTATAACAGTGTGTGTATTAAAATAATAAACACGTTTACCGGACACATACGCGTCTTTCATTTATAATATAAACTAAATGATATATTTTTATAGTGTAAAAAGATCGATGTATTTAAAATACATTCAGAATTAATTGGTCTATTGTATATCCTCATTATGCCCATAACAATATGTTGCATTGGCAGTAATCGTTAATCAATTCTAGTATGCAAGGCATTCATGCATTTGCAGAATACAGAGTATGAATTAATTATGTTACTCGCGTTTTCCCGCGAATTTCATCTGCATTTGACTTTCAATAAAACCTTAACTAAATAGTATTAGAAGAGAATAGTAGAAGAGTTTTTCCACATCCAGACACAATAAATATCCGTGTTCGAAAAACTAATGTTTTTTTATGTAACGAAAGTCATGGCAAGAGCTGTAGGCCCACCTGACGTGGTTACCTACGCCCATAACAACAGTAACACGAATTAGGTACTGCTGAAGTATGGGAAGACCTAAGTCGCAGTCGCGAGACCAGAGACAGATATTACGTCTCATGCGCAGCAATGCGAGTGCATCACCGCTTGGCGGCAGATTATCAGGTGTGGAAGGCAAACCTTGCACAAATTCTACAACTACTTTTAGTTGCTCCTTTAGCACCACTCAGGGGGTACGTGTAGGGATTCAAAGGGTACTCACCTACGGACACGAACTGAAATTGGTGGGAATCGAACCCTGTAGACCTCTGCTTTCTGACATTTGAGCATTAAGGCTAGTCAATCAGGTTTTATAGTTTCTTTTCCCCGTTGCGTAGGAAACCCAATAAACCTATAAAATTGTCGTTTAGTAAAATTTTACTAAGTTAAAAGATTTGCATCGCACAGATTCTAGGCCACATAGCTCTCCTTATAGGACCAAGGGAACGCCATACAAGTTCAGATATTAATCACTTCATCATTCGCCATTTGTGTATGAATAGCAGGAAACTTACTTTTAACTTGAGAAGTCACGTACAAGGTATAAAAAACGCATAGACATCGTAATTTCCTCTGTTTTAACAGTTTAGCCGTAATTAGGGAGGGATTACGTAAGGTGAGTTTGGCGATTAATTGATCGTTGAGGAAAAATAACACCTCACTTGAATATGGATGAGATTCGGCTCTACCCCCTTCCCCCACTAAAAGCCCCTAGATAGACGCACCCTAATATCTGGTTTTTAATGCGATCGCCGTAACGGACCCATCTGATATTAAGTGATTGCCGCTGCCTCTGTACAGCAGCATCCGGTCCTTCCTACTGAAGTATAAGAAGACCCCAGTCGCATTGCGTTGCGCCCATCATCCTAAGACGAGGATGTAATGCCTCATATACCTTCACCGGCACCCCACCCTTCCACCGAAACACCTTCCACTACGCAAGTGCGCCAAAGCTTGGCGGCGGAACAGGTGATGTCAGTGCTTGGCCAGACGAACTAAGTACAACTTCTACTGCAACTTTTCAGTACCACCCGGAGGATACGTGTACACAGAGGGTATTACGGACGTAAGCAACATAGATCCCCCAAAAAGGCCTTATAGAGGTATATATGAGTTATATGAGTACCAGAGTTTATGAGTTTCATAGTTTATGAACAGACATGATAGGTAAACGCTTACACACTCATACCTCTGCACTAGGATTCCCTGTGACGCAGATGGCATGGAAAAACACAGAAAAACAAGACAAACGCCCAAGACCCGAAAACAAACTTCATGCTCACCGCACAAAGTGTGCCCCGGCCGGGAATCGAACCCGGGACCCCTCGCTTCGAAGGCAGGGCTACTACCACTAAGCCAAGGAGCCGTCAGGAGGTGTATCATTAGTAACAATATTGCATCATGTTGTAATCACTTCGTGCGTGGGTGTTCTTAAATAACAAGTATCTGCTGGTTATACTACAGGAAACTACTTTGCAGGCAGTACTTGCCTCTTTCATATTAGTTTGGCAACATTATTAGGGCTGACAGATGAAAAAATAATCACTACATAGTATAAAACAAAGTCGCTTTCTCTGTCCCTATATCCCTATGTATGCTTAAATCTTTAAAACTACGCAACGGATTTTGATGCGGTTTTTTTTAATAGATAGAGTGATTCAAGGGGAAGGTTTATATGTATAATACAATCAAGTCACCCCGGCTTCGCACGGGTAGTTTCTCATACGACACTGATGCTTTACTAACCGTGCGAAGCCGGGCGGGTCGCTAGGATATCTATACAATGAAAATCAATTGCTGTGCGATCGTCTCGCAGAAACTCGAAAATAAGTTGACCGATTTGACTGTTTATTTGGTTACGTATAAAAAAGGAAAGGAAAGGTTAAAAAAAAAATGAGAAATTTACGGAATTTGGGAAAAACAATTAATTGAATTTTTGTTGTCGGATTTTTGCCACTATGCCGTTTGACAACTCATTGTCATTAATAAACCAAGACAAAATTTGAGTCGGCTTGTAAATTAATTGAGTCAGCTGACATTGAGTCAGCTAGTAAATCCTAATAAATAGATCAAAAAATTGTTTCTACCTATGTCCGTGATAGTCTTTGAAACCATCCGATGTACCAAACCGGTTTCATTAGAAAGGCAATAATGCGAAGATGGTTTTACCACTAAAACAATGCATGAGGCACAAAATGTATTTATGTTTTTAGCGTACTAGCATTTTTTAGGCCGCACGCCGGGTATCCACTTCTCATAAATATTCTTAAACGTTCCCACAGCGCCATCTAAGCATAAGCATGATCAGCTATGGGTTCAAAGGTGTATTGTGGTTTTGACGGCTCTTTCGTCACCCCATCATTATCCAAAACACATAGACCTGCCTGCCTACCCTGAAACTGTCACAATTCGCGTAGGCGGTACGAGGCTAACCGCGTCTCAAACTAGATGCAAACTATCGCCCGACAGACTATGAAATAGGAAGTAGAGCAATCTAGATCAGTCATTACCTTCCCGTCTAGGTTACCTAATTTGTCTATGCATTTTATTTCGTCATTTAGTCCTAACCATGCCTATTTTTTTTTATGTAACTGTTGTGACAGGACGAGCTGGAGGCCCACCTGATGTTAAGTAGTTACCTCCGCCCATAACAACGGCAATACAACTTAAGTCTTCCCTGACCGAAGTATAAGAGACCCAAGTCGCACCCCGCTGCGCCCGTCACCCGAGACGGGGATATTACGTCTCATGTGCCTGTAATTTCACCGGCACCTACACCCTTCCACCGGAACACAGCAATGCGAGCATTACTGCTTGGCGTCAGATTACCAGGTGTGGAGGCAGTACTTCTCCGGGCGAACTTTGCACAACTTCTACTGCTACTAAAGATTAATCATCATCCTTCAATTTAATTATTTATATATATAGCTATCCCAGCTTAGTTGATCGGACACACAGCTACCTTCTGCACTGTAGGTGTGTGTTCGATTCCCGCCCAGGACAAGTATTTGTGTGCCAGTGTTACGAATATAGATTTTTGTTCTGTGTTTGGGCCTTTATGTGATTATGTATATATAATACAAAAAAAAATTGAATATTACTTTATTGTACACCATCAAAAGTAATCATACAAAAATAAATAAAACAGATAGATGGCACAATGGGCGGCCTTATCGCTAAAGGCGATCTCTTCCAGACAAAATAATACTATATATTCGGGACTAGATGACGCTATGTGAAACATTGTTATGAATGCATCCAATCCACTGTGCTTACTTCACTCGATCAAATCATTCCATGAATAATGATGGTTTTAGCTAACCGTAAGCAGATGACTCTTTCCAGGAAAATACCGTCGCTGAATCATTTAGAGTAACTTAAAATACCAGCCGTTGAATGAATGACTCAATAACAAGAGATTGATTTAAAAACCTATAAGACCGACTTTAATACTATCACTCCTTACTCGCACATAAGGATTAAATTATTCTATAAAAATTGTAGGGGAATATTACCGAGTTACACCGTAAAAAACCGCCCAAGTGCGAGTAGGACTCACGCACGAAAGGTTCCGTACTATTACTTATCTATAATATCGATCAAAAACGACCTCCTTTCTTTTAAGAATTCAACGTAAATAAAGATTTTTGACGTTGACTTAGACTATCATATGTCATATATTGCTGTTTCAATGATATTCATACGTGTCTATAGGTGTTTAAAAATAAGCCCGCTTAACGCCATTAGCTGAACCTAATGTACCACAAGCTTAGCCGATTTCGAAAGGAGTAGCGAAAGCAGGTTTAGTCGCCTTCAAGGACCAGAATGTAAATATTTAGATTTATAGCCAGCTAGCTGCGCCCGTGACTTCACCCGCAGCGTATGTTCATGCAATCTATCTCCTTGCCAAGTTCCTCATACAAATCACCTCCTTCAAGTTCTATATTTGGGACAAAAATTAGCCTATGTTCTTCTCCAAAGCTCCATCTATCAAGAAGAACCTTAACCGATTTGGAAAAGAGTAAGGAAAGCAGGTTCAATTGTTTTCAAGGACCAGAATGTTAATATTTAGATTGATAGCCGGCTAGCTGTGTCCGCATGGCATTGAGAGCATCTGAAGCCTATGTTCTTCCTCTGGGTACTGTCTATCGCCTCATAAAAAATTCCATCTCCTATTTCATTCTTTTCAACTTTTATTTTCGCGACAAAAAGTATCCTATGTCCTTCCCCGAGGGTCCATCTATCTCTGTAAAAAAAAAACATCAAAATTGGGTCAGCGGTTTAGGCGTGAAAACACAACAGACAGAGTTACGTTCCCATTTTTAATATCAGGTTCGGCGAGTATGATTTGTGTTGCTACCGCACGGAACTAGATTTATCTGCATGGTAATGACTAGGGCATGGTAATGACCAGGCTTGAGTCTAGTCTAATTGGCAATATCCTTTGAATCTGCTTTGTATTATATGCCGGCCAATTATGGTTGAAAACGAAGAGGACAATTTCAACAAAACGGCCCCGTAGCTCTGTTGCTAGTAACCCTGCTTTCAAAGCTGAGATGATTTAAATAATTTGAAAGTACTATTTTCAAAGATATTCACACAGCACCATCTATCCACCAGCTAAGCATAGCTTGTACTATGAGAACCAGATAACTGATAGAAAACTTTTTTTTAACTTGATTTAATACATATTTAACCTCAGAGTAAATAACTGTTTCTTATTTTAATTCAGTCTGGGATCAATGACCCTATCAGACTATTTAAAGGTTTCATCTATCAATCTCATTAACAGCTAATAAGTAGGCATCTCACTCGTCTCAATACAACTTCCGATGGAGCAATAAGAACTGGAGATAATAATCTTTGTGATAGCGGCCGCCATCAAAATCTTTTTTACAAGCTTTTATTTAACTTGTATTGTTTGTGTATGCTTGTTTAGGCCAAAATTTCAAATCGACTTCGGTCCAGTTCTAATATTATGCTGAAATTTGGTTTTATTTTAATATTTACAATGTATTAAATAATGACTAAAATAATAAAAACAATTTAAATCGAATTAAATGAAAATGTCAAATAATAAACTTAAATAATAATTCATAATCCTAACATAAATTCGTCAATCCTATATTACGATCGCTCAATAAGCCAGTTTCAGCCTGTATTTGAAGGATTGCGTTGTTTGAGTATTTGTGATGGTGTCGGGGAGACGGTTGTAGACTGCCGACCCCATGACGTGTAGCAGCTTCGCTTCCGTGGCCTCAGGCGGTGCTGGTCTGCATTAGCATACCCCGTCATTGGGCTACGCTGCTTTTGAGAAGCGCATGGGAACACGCCACGCGCTTCCATCTCGGGCCTTAGAGCTACCAAGTCCAACCGAGCTTTGAGATCAGTGAATAATGAATTCTCCTTGTCGGTTGCGTAGGCGTTCCTCCTATTGGCAACGCTTAAAGACTTATTCGTCGATACTGACTCATTAGGCCTACTAAATGACATCTGGCGTTCCATAGAAATTTGTGACATCACCTAACAAACGGCTCACTTCAAAAACATCTGATTATAAGTTCAAAAATAGAGGCAATCTCAAATGCCCTAGATTTTAAATAGGTTGCAAAATTTCTGTGTATTGTAATTAAGTCAAGAGCAAACGCGTTTAAGGAAAATTGTTCTGTGTAATATTATTGCTACTGTGGTATTTTATACCGAAACTAGCTCCCAACAGATGTTTTCCTGTCTTGAAATCTGTGTCCACAATTTGACTTCCACCGAAACATTCCGTGGCTGCTCCGTGGCTGCTCCGTGGCTGCTCCGTGGCTGCTCCGTGGCTGCTCCGTGGCTGCTCCGTGGCTGCTCCGTGGCTGCTCCGTGGCTGCTACGTGGCTGCTCCGTGGCTGCTCCGTGGCTGCTCCGTGGCTTAGTTAGTAGTAGCCCTGCCTTCGAAGCGATTGTCCGATTCCCGGCCGGGGCACACTATGTGTGGTGTGCATGAAGTTTGTTCTCGGAATTTACCCTCAAAATTTTCCAAAATTTATTTTCTAATTATCTTAACTTATCCTGTTCTGTTAGTTACGAACACAATTGAAAAGAAATCAGAAAAATCAGTCTAGTCACCCTCAAGTGATGATCCGTAATTTTTTTTAAGTTAATACTTTTTACTTTTCCCAAACATAGTTCTAAGCATAGTCAATAAACTGTATCACTATCTTAGAATCTTACTACTTACTTTTATATAACTTTACTTTATACTTGTCTTGATTTGTCTGTTCTACGAGTATATACTATGTTAACTTGTTTACATTATCGATGCACTCAGTACGCATGATTTGTTTTAAAATGTACATGCGACATTGACCCGTATTTATATGGGGCGAGAATATACCTTGCCGTAACACAGTTCAAACTAGTACGGGAGGTAATGTTTTTTCGAACTATACAGTCATTTTTTGTACATACTATGTCAAAAAATGACTGTAGGTACGTACCTACAGTCATTTTTTGTTTTCTTTTGGTTGACAATTAGCATTAGTATAAGTACATACATGTTGTTTTTTTTTGAAGTATTGTTAAATAAATAAATAAACTACTAAACTACTTGTGAACAAATTTTAACAGTTTGTTCTCGGGTCTTGGCTCTTTGTCTCGTATTTTTGTGTTTGTACATGCCACCTGCGACACAGTGAATACTCCAACACCAAGATTGCCCCGACCGGGAAAAATATATAAAATAATTGATCGGTTTAAACTAATAAGATTCATTTAAAGTGAAAACAAAATTTCACTCTCAATTGTCATTAATTCGCTTTCAACTCTTGAACACATTATTCATCCGCGCATCATTAGCTCACTCAGCATAAATGCCTCATAAACTTAAACAATAGGATCTGTGAGGTGTACCGCGTACCTGCACCGGAGTACCTGTCGGATTAAACATACTTCAATGGCCTCCGTACCAGCCTCTAATGTTCCCACTGCAGGGACACCGGCCTACTCTCGATAATTGAGAGTGAATGGGCTCTGATCTACCACGGAAATTCCCTAGAGATTAATATTGCCCTAGATATTAATATTGTAGTGGGGTCCAGTTGCTCGCTTCCGTAGGACCCCGACAGTCCCTACACGAACCCCCTGGTGGTGGTGCTAAAGGAGCAACAATAGGTAGAACCTGAGAAGTACTGCCTCCACACTGTAATCCGCCGCGTAGCAGTGCTGCGCTCTCATTGTTGTTCCGGTAAATCACACGCGCATGAGACGTAACATACCAGTCTCGGGTGACGGTCTGAGACGACCATGTCATATTGCAGTTGTTATGTGCGGAGGTAACCACTTAACATCAGGTGGGCCTTTAGATAGTGCCACTTCCATTATATAAAAAAGATCCGATCATCCAAGATTGAGTTGCACCAATACCTCTGCACTATGATTCCCTGTGTCGCAGATAGCATGGACGAACAGAAACACGATTCGAACCCGGGACCCCTCGCTCCGAAGGCAGGGCTACTACCAACTAAGCCACGGAGACAGAAGTTAGTAGTGTAAATCATTTTGAAAACAAAAGTGTCCAGTTTCATGATATAATGTTTAACACTCCACTGACATTGAAAAACTCACATCGAGACGTGACGGCACTGGCAACACCAGTTATTATCCTCTTTTTGGGTTTTGAAGTAGCAACTTTGGCCCCTGTACCTGTTGGATACAGGTAATTTTGGCAAGGTCCTTCAATGTCGGCTCTTTTTGATTATACACTTTCATGTTTGAATGACCGTTGGGTTGGATGGGTGATCATTTAGCGGCATTTGAATTAGCTTCCTTGCTTCGGGGGAATAAGATGTCGGTCCTGGTTATAGTCGGTGGCCTTTGGGTGACTTGAAAACTCCGACTCCAGGGTTGGTCACTCACAATTGTCAATTTACAAAAAAAAAATTGTAACAATCATAAAAATAACATAGCATCAAAATTAAAAACTTTTAATTTCGAGGTTGGTTAATAATAGATAACTTGTTAATATTAATTTTATATGTACCTTCGTGTATTTTATGGACATTGAGAGTGTAGGTTTGGCGTATTTTTACAGTTAACGCGATGTTGTGCAATCGGAAACACAATAAAATAATGCCTAGAATCCTAGACTTGTGTCTATTTATAGTGATTTATGTTCTAACTTATGAAGGCTGCGTAAATAGAGCAGCATTTCATAGTCAGTAGATTTATCAATGGTTTAATTCATACAGATAACTCTGTGTCAATCGTAATACAAAATTTACAGCGCAAAAGAGCGTTCCGTTTGTATTTCACAATATCTTTTACTCAAATTCTTAAAAAGTTAAGAATTGGATGCAAATAATTCACAAAATTGTCTCGCTTGATCAACGGGAAAGCAAGAGAATGTCGCAATCGACAACCGTAACCAACATTTGGGTTAAGTCGTCTCCGAACAGCGGCGAGACAACCGTCAACCTTGACATTTGACAGCTCTCTAACCGCGAAATGGATATCAACGTTACCAATAGCAACAATTACGTAGTTTTTAACATCCTACGTACTCTGAGTCACAAGTATGCATGGGCCGGCCACCATTGCCTTTACGAGGCTTTATCCATTCAATTCAAGCCTCCGTTTACTCACACGTACAGCACACAGGTGCAAAACACGCACTCAGATAAGCCAAGCCAGTTTGACAGTTCGCCGCGTGAGCGTGTGCTTCAGTCGGTTCAGTTGGCCGTCCGATCCTCGGCGTTGCGGTACTCTCACTGACGCCATTTTGAACATTACGAAATTCACCGGGCATTAATAAATAAATACGTGTCAACTTTACAAGTGTATGTGTGTGTGTTTTTAACGTATTTTTTCGGCTATTATCCAATGGAACGCTGGGGATTTTGGTAAAGAGGTTATGCGGAACGAATTGAGATGTTTTTTGGTATCGACATAATCTTTACCGGTGATGTAAATTGCAAAATAATTATCGGAACTCGCATTGATCGTGCTAATGTGTCTTCAAGGCGAGTCCGGTCAGGTGTTTTTCTATGCCACGACTTTTTTTAAACGTCTATGTAGGTTACGGTTATTGTCCTAGCCGGAATTAGGTTAGGTTTAGCGCGTACGTATGCAAACTACAATTAAATGTATGTTATTTGCTTACCTAAGTTACCTACTTTGATAAAGGTTGTTAGATGAAGTCATTGTTTTTGTATGGAATACAATGGATTCTGTAGTGTACTATTGAAATCATTCTTGTTAACAAAAATAATGTTTTATACGACTGCTGCCTCATAAGTTTCAACTGATATAATATATTATACTCGGAACACTGTATATATTATTTTCTGCAACTGACTCACTGATAACGTCATACCTGTGACATTTTGTAGCGTATTGCTGAAATATTTTGGTAATTTAACGGTATTGTATCAAAACACTATTCAGCACTAATAATCGTATATCTAAAGCTAGTTTGTCACTAATATATTTTTTCTTATCTATATAGATTTACGCGTCTACGTTCACATAAAATAAATGTTTATAGTTTTCTATTAATGTGTATCAAATCTTACGATTTACTTTAAAATACGCACATATGGTGTATAACTGTCTCATTTCTTAAAATCCATTTGTATGGAAGTTTAAACATAAATATCACAATGTTTTGATGCCGCGCTCGGCTGATAAAATTAGATTACCAGTGGAACCGATTTGACGTAATATCAAGGAGATATGAGATAACTTGTTATCATTATTCAAGTTTAAGCTGGCATATGTATGGAATGCAGTTCTTGTCAAATATAAATCATTCTATTATATTCGAATATGTCTTGAATTAAAATATTTGGCTCATCAATAGAATACATTTATTAATTTGAATAATTTCTCGTTATATTTACGCAGATACGTCTATTTTGTATCGATATGTTTTATATCAGAGATAATCGGTGAGATAGGTTTCTACGTCAATAATTTGCAAGGACAAAAATTAAATTAATTCAAATCACCACCCGAAAGATGAACTACTTTTAATGAAAAATTACTACTCTTGGTCAAATGGAAATAATGAACAATTTTATACTTGAATAGCTGTGACACGCGGTTTCACCAGAATATGACTTAAAAAAAATTTAGCGTAATGCTTAGATAGCCTTATGTGGCGTGGCTATCATATTTTATACAAAAATATTTTCAAGAATCATATACAAAAAGAATATTTTTGTATGATTCGTTTTAGCCTGACTCAGAGAAAAAAAACAGTTTTTTGAAGTCGCTCTTTTATCTTTTTTTTTGTTATCATCAGATTTTTCTCGATCATATGTCTAAAACTGTATCTAATCTGCTGGATTTAATTTATAGAACAAATATAAACCTTTTTTTACAATTTGCAAAAGTGATCTGATCTCAATCTGTTTGCTTCGTTAGGAATACGAGTGTGAACATAATTAGTTAATTTATATGCAATTTTGTGTAAACGATTGATAATTTAAAACTAGTTCTCAGTTATTGTACAACCTTTCTTGAATTCGCTCTTGATTACTAGATCCAGTGGCCAGTGTAGGGCAGTGGAAATGTCAGCTGAGAATATTAATGTAGGTACGAATTTTAAAACATTTCTACAAGTGAGAAAAATAAGAAATGTTGTGTCGAATACGTAGCTTCTTTCGCGAAAACGTTTATTCCGTTTCTGTAAACTTGTTTCGAAAAAATGATGACTTTGGTATTTTATATTTGCTTAATCTAAATGTCATGAACTGAGATTCACGAAATATAGAAATTTTGAATATATATGAATATAATAATATAGTTGATATCACGTAAATTATTATCGATCTCTTCACAAAGTTAAACAACGTAAATTATTAGTACTGTGATTTTAAATCGAAATAAACGTCTCTCCTTATTTTCACAAGATAATATTTAGACTCATTTTTATTCTTAACAAATATATAACAAAAATTATAATGTTATGAAAAATAGCCGAACTCAACGATTGCCAATTTAAATTACTGAATAACCAATTGATAGATAAGTAATTGATTGAATTGAAGTTCAATGAGGAACCGTCGTGAAAAACCCACAGTAGCAATTGACTTAAATTCTCACAATAGTTTAAAGATAAACGGTATTTACAAAATATTTGGCTCAAGACGCATAGTCAGCGAAGATAACGACTTAGACATTCAAACAATTTCATTTCTAGACCGAGACGATAATATATTTAAACAAGGTAAGTATCGTTAGCTTTGTGTGGTACTTTCTTGCCCCCTGGCTATCAAAGCAACAGTGGTGATTGAAGAGGTGAAAGGTGCGATTTCGTTGCGATTTACCGGGATTGAGGAAGAAAAAGTAAGATTACATCTGAGTTAAATTCTTCAGGACACAAACAAATTACAAATTTGTTCACAAAATTGATCAGTTAAATTCCAAAAACCAGTCTCAATATTGTTATAGCTAGTATATATATAGCTAGTAGCGCGTAACCTAACGATGCTATTCGCACAGCTGCTACTTATAGCACACAATTAGCACGTAAACCAACGAATAGTATGCTACTTAGTAGGCATATGCTCGAAATGGCGTGGGTTTACGTGCTAAGTGTACTACTGAGTAGAATGTGCTTGAAAATTACATACTTTTCTGCTTCTAGATAGCATGTTCATAAGCTTTGGTACATCCAAATGATAATATTGCATCCTTTAAAAAGTTATATTATATATATGCCACTTTCGATTTATGTGCAGGAGATCTTAACCCTTTAGATCTTGCAGTAGCAATATGCAAATAAACTTAAACTCATTTATTCCTTAAGATCGTTTAGACGCGTCAAATTACACACACAAGTAAACCTATTCTTGAGCATATAACGTGTCACAGAAGCTAATATTTTGAGTATACTCTTCTAGTGAAGCGAGTGCCGTATCCAATAAGTATTTCTATATCTCAGTACTTAGCCAGATACCGTTAGGACCGGTGCTGGGATGCCATGAGTGCCGACCACTCTTGGCATTGTGCAGCTCGTGTTTACATTGGTCAACAATGTTTTAGATCAACAAAGACATTCACTATTTTTAGTTCATCACAATATAAATCGCGCAATTCAATTTGCATCAACGTGAAGAACATGACTTCTTAATTTATTGAGCGTTTATATATCATTGTCATAATTGTGCCAATATCCTTATATCCTTGGTAGTTCAATTTTAGCACAAAGTGCAATTTTGCTAGTGATTTGTTAGATAACTAGCTACACCCCGCGGTGTTGGCTGGCTAACCATCCTAAGGGAACACTGATCTTTTCCGGGATCAAAAGTTAGCCTGTGTTAATCCAGGATATAAGCTATCCTGGTACCAAATTTCATCCAAATTTATTGAGCCATTTAAGCGTGAAGGAGTCAAAAACATACACATGTATAATTTCGCCTTTATAATATTAGTTTGATGTGTTGCAGAAGGTATGAATCGTATGGAATGTATGTGACAGTACTCTGGCTTTTAGCTTATCTGTGTTGTGGCCCTTCACAGCTTCATTTCATCAGAGATTTCACGGCGGTGTCATCTAACGGTGCTAGCGGTCATTGGTCATGGAGCATAGTATGATATACATTGAATGTAGCTATATCACGCACAATGAATTCGTCTTGAGGTATTAAAATTTTGTTCGCACGAGATGTGAGATCATTTTTGAGTACCTCGTGTTGTTTCCTTGTATGAGACAACATTCTACTAAGTTTCTTCGCTCGCATCTTCACTTGCCAAGCCAGTCACAAAGACTGATATTAATTGTTTAAATTACAGATTTAATTCCATTATTGGCCAACATATCTATAATCTTGGACATTGCGGCGATTACATCACCAAAATCGCCCAGTTTCCTAAATTCTGGACAAAATCGCATTGTGATAACCTTGCAAAGATCCTTACCATTTCACAATATATATTTCTAATGCACCCGACTAGCTAAGCAATGGAATGCACTTATGTCCTCTATTTTTCCTCAGCGCTTTAACCTGGAGACCTAGGCTGGAATTAATAGACTGACTGGATCTATCATCGGTAGATACATTTTCATTTCATCATAAATGATTATGTATTCACTTTTTAAGCTAAATTATATTTTAAACCGTCTCACACGTTTTGGCATGGCTGTTAGTTGTGCAGCATCTGTTTCAATAAATGAATAATGCATGGTAAAATACGAGTATTTTGAAAGTCATAGCTTTATATACTTCACAAATATCAATAATTCGATGGGTCAAAAGTGTACCTCGTTACGATCGTCTCAGATGTACCTAATATGCTCATCTTTATTACGTTTTGAGGTTATTGATCGTTCGCTTTATTGCTTTCAGTCATGTCATTGTTATGTCAAAATATTGTCTGGAAGGTACAATAGTTAATCACTGTATTAAAAGTACGATTGAGTGATATTTTCTATAAAAAATATGCGCTTTTACATGGTTTTATCAAAAATGATAACTCTGTGTTAACTTGCCATTTATTTCAGTGGTAACGTTGCAAATTATGCGAAGTAATCTTGCAATTTTGGCAAATGTCGTACTTAGCCATCGATATATTTACATAGTTATATGTACATAATATTAAGTACCAAACAACAATTCCTCAACAAGGCTTCAGACTTTGAGATCACCGCTATATGGTTCAAAATTGAGTATTGATGACCATTAAAACATAAAATCTCAGCTTAGATAAATATTTGAACCAAACATCCATATTCCATCAGCATTTACGCAAAACAAGCAACTTAACTGTGTAACGTTCTACTGAATTTGTAATTCTACTTGCAATTGTTTGTTTGTAAGGCTTTTAAAGAATCTTATAACGAGGTTACAATTTTTCTTAATAGAATTTAGTTCCAGATTAATATAATAAAGCTGAAGAGTTTGTTTTACCGCGCTGATCTCTAGAATTACCAGTCGGATTTGAAAAATTCTTTTTTGTATATGATAGACATTCATGAGGAAGGATATAGGCTATCTAGGCTTATGTACAGCTGCTACAATTTTTTTTTTAACGAATCTTAGTGTCCATTTTGTTCTAAAGTGAATAAATGAATGATGATTATAATAGCATTACGCTACGAAATAGCGGGCACAGCTAGTATCGAAATAAGTAGCAAAATGAACTATTGTGTCATTCAGTCAGAACTTCTTGACAGATACATGACGGATAAGTTAATTATCAATGACCTCATTTCAAATGTGCATTAATATAAATAACAGTAGCATAATTGCAGTTACATTTCATTATATTTGAAGAGGCGATATATCAAAACAAATATTCCGAATGTTTTTATTTTATATTTTATAATTACAATAATATATACATAAATATGTGTTTAATTATTATTATTTGAAAATGCCCCTTTACAGCAGCTATAGCTGACATTTTATCTCTTCAATTTAATTATTATGACATTCAAAATTATATTATATTATTGTAAACTTATTGTTAAAGCATATATTTTGTCTTGTCTGTTTCTTGTTTCATGTTATTTTTTAGGCTATGTAAGCCATCACTTTTGAAAATACAAGTAATCCGTAGTTCCTACGGCCTAATAAATGAGTATTGAGTATTTTCCTACTGGATGACTTGGTGAACATCGCACCACCTAAGTTAGTGTGATTTCCCCAAGGTCCCAAGTGGCAATTCCCATACAAGATTACCCATTTAGATTTTCGGCTATTCCTTTGGGTGTATCCTAATTTTCTTTTTTCATAAACAACCCCGGTATTGAGGTGATAGAAACAACAAAAAAAATCTTATCAGTTGAGCCATTTTCCAGTTTTTGCGAGACTATCGCATGGTAATTGTTATATAGATTTCAAAATATACAAAATAAATAGTAATCATTTACACTCATACCTCTGCACTAGGATTCCCTGTGTCGCATGGCATGGACCAACACAGAAACACAAGACAAACACCCAGAACCCGATAAAAAACTTCATGCTCGCCACACAGTGTGCCCGGCCGGGAGTCGAACCTGGGACCCCTCGCTTCGAAGGCAGGGCTACTACCAACTAAGCCACTTAGTAATTATGATTACCGCAAAGCAAAATGTCTTTTTGACCACTGTCCGCAGTTTATTCATTAACGCATTTAACGACAGACAAGACTAGACTAATAATACGACCATAAAAAAATATTAGATGCGCGCCGTTGTTTTATATTCCAAAATGTGTTAAATCCAGAGTATGAGATACCTTCATAACAAATTTGGTCCAAATCCGTACAGCCGTTAAGGCGTGAAAAAGTATAACAAACATACAGACAAACTTTCCCATTTATACTATGGAATAGAATAGAAAATATTTTATTTGAGACATACACAAAAACGATGTATATATTGTTTATATATCTCTCAGCTTAAAGCTGTTCTTAAACTATACAGTTTTAGACGCAGCGCTGGTTTTCAGACGGCGCCTATTTTATGGGTGACATTACGGACGGAACCCTCTTGAAATTGTATTTATTTATCATTCAATTGATTCAATTAGTATGATAAAGCCAAAAATCTATGGTCTGCACTGTCCCCTAGTTTCTTATCTTCTAGAAATTATTGTAAAATCATCTTTGATCTGCATTTCATCACTTTGCATATTAAGAATACATCGCATGCTTCTATTGCATAGTGGATGTACGTGGGCAGTCTGAGGCGAAATTAGTCGCCGGCTCGCGTTTAAATCGAAGACAATTTTTCAATTTGTCTCATCGTTGGTCGTCTCGACTTTGTAACCTAATTAATCGATTGATTTCTCTTAAACCGAGTTCGTTACAAGGATTTTGGCGAAGACCAATTGATTAAGACAATATTGGTTTGTATGACGCCTTAGTAACCTACTTAGAAAAGATGGGATTCTTCAATCAAAGTAAATAGTTTAACTATTGTACAAAAAATACAAAATACTTTATCGCACAAACATCATTTATAAAAATGTTAAGTGATGCATTTATTCCTGTTTTAGTGTTACAGGAAACAAGGCCTCCCCTAGATATTAGTTACATATTCATGTGTGCCGTTCTTCTGATTAAGTATTATAAACAATAACATGGCAAAAAGTTTAACAAAACTTAATTTTGGCTTAAGGATACAGAAAACAGTTATCTCAATGTCCACTTAGGTGTCTCGTAATGGTGGCTCTTTATTATAATTACTATTAAAAATGGCGCCTTTTTATCTTTCAGAATTAGTCTCGAAATTAGTAAACTTAGTGGATACAAAAAAAACAATTGAAATCAGACAATCTTATCACAAATTGTAGTACGACAAAATTGCATTTTTACGTAATAATGAAAACTCACAATAATATTAATTGTATTTCCAACCCTGACACAGTTCCACCTCATTTCACGGCAATGATAAATGCGAATTATAATTTGTTTGCTGAAGAATGCATTCCGTACAATTGCTGAAGTGTTCTCGTTTTATTGAAACAAATGGTAATGATATCATGCGAATCGAATTCAATTCATGTTTGTATTGCCCCTGTTGACCTATAAAGAAATTAATCAATACTCTTTGCAGTGTGCATCTTTTATGGGCATGTAAGTAACGATCCTCCTTGGATGGAAATTAAAACCTACGAGGTGTTTACCTTTTTTGTGTAATGTTGTTTTTATAACGGAAACTGCTTTGAGCGATGTTTTCTATACAACATATTGTTTTGGTTCAGATTTTACCCATACTCGTATGTTGCATACATACATTTGTAGCATCAAAGGGTAGTTTCAAAAGTTACGTTTTTACAGTTATTATATATAGGTGGTAACAATGAATCTTTACATATAGGGTATGTACAGCGATAGGTGGTAGTGGACCGAGATTTGTTAGATGAGGCTTGTATTTATCACAATATACTGAGGAAGTCAATATTAATTAATCGGTTATATTATTTATATTACAAAAATTATTAAAAAAAAAAGTAGAAGAATGTAAATCGTATGAATGTATGTATAAAACTATTTACTAGATGGTTTAGGCACCCGATAAACATAAGACACAATACAGGTTATTGAGGTTAGGTAAGCACCGTAACCCAGCTTTATCTAGGAAAAAAATGCCTTAGTTACGCAAGTACATGTCGAAACCGTGCGTGCACTTTTAATGTGTCATGTCATGTGTACATATGGTATTACAAAATGTATAATCTATTTCAAATTGTTATATTTCGTCGTCTGACGAAATTTTTCCCAGCAGTTCTTCAAAACTAACAATGGTGTCCGGGCTTGTCTGATTTTGTGGGGTCTTATTGTGAGCGAGAAACGTAGGGTGAATTTGGCCAAGTTGCGAAACAAATTATTATTTTATTCTTTTGAAGCAGAGTTACTGGACCATGACTAAGCTATGGATACGCCTGTCTGTAAGATAAACAAGTTTCGACGAGAGTTTAGTAAAACTGATATTTAATAGTACTCTGGGTTTTATTCAAACGGTTGCAGACTTGTCCAAAATTGGCCACAATAGAATATTTTTAATAATCCGTTGATTGTCAAGAATCTCCGTGGGCTTCCTGATGAAATAACTCGCAATTATGGTTTTTCTCTTTCGTTCTACTCGTTAGTAATGTTGCTAGAAAGAGATAAAGAACTTTTCGTTCAATCCCGATTCGAAGATTTCTTCAAGTGTTCGGCCAACGCAGATATATTTTCGGAATCATTATTATTTATTTTAGTGCATTATTTTTCCTTTATTCCCTATGAGTTACTTCTTGATTTAAATGGTATCTTTGCATGTTTCATAAATTTCATAATACATCAGCAATTAGCTGATATTGATTAGTGTCTATAGACATTGAATTTAATATGTTTCTAGTTTCACGTCTATTAGTCTTCTCATATTTGTCAAGACGACTATTATGCTTTGTTATTATTAATAATCTTGCTAACAAAGCTAAAAGTCTATATCCGGTTGGGACAAATATTTGTGCGATGAGCATAATATTCTTTCTGAGTGATATGCATGCTGTCTATGATTACGTTTAAATCTTCCTGTGAGGGGAATCCTAGTGCCCCAAACTTTATGAGTTACGTATTATGATCCACCATTCATTTGCTGACATTGGTCGCTGGCACTACCGCCCGAAATCCGCCATTGTCCATCTTTCCCACGGCAGCATGAAGGTTGCAAGACCTTGGAGTTTTGTCTGCCGGAGTAGCTGTGCAGGGGGCATCCGCATTGTCGTAAACAGGTTTTGGCAAGCGCCTGTTTTTTATTCTACCAAAATATCAAGTTTTGTAATTGGAGCGGGCGCTTTTGTCTTGATGACTGTCAAATAATAAAAGTAAAAAAATGGAGTAGGTTACAATGTTTGTTGATTTGCTGTGATTAATACGTTGTGGAGATATTTTTTGTAAGGTTAATCTATTTCTGGTTTTTGTTGGTTACATCAAATAGATAATTGGTTAGGTATTTGAAATAAGTAAATTACGAAAGCAAAACCTTTAATATTGATAACTCGTGAATAAAATAAAAAAGAGGATGAATATTTTCGAAATTAACACTGAATTATTAGTTTTTATTAAATAACTACTTCACTCATGTGCAGAATAGATATATTTATTTGAAATAATACTATAGGCATTCATAGTTCCTAAACAGAACACTAAGGTTATACCACAAAAACCCGAACAGATCCGGCAGATAATTGATGGTGCGGAAATAGAACGTGCGACCTCCGCCAGTAAAACCACTATGCAACCAAAGTAGATATTATAATATCGCCCGCACCTGCATTATGATCGTAAATCTTAAATTCGCAATAAAACAACTTTTTTCTTAGTTTCAAAGCACAAGTTAGAATTTCTAAGAAATTGTTGACAAGGTCAATTTAGCAGTCGGTCAATCACCTCACAGCCTCACAGACACAGAGTTCTGATGCTGAAGCGAAACCATAATGATATAACTTTAATCTTACTATTTAACAGACAGCAAAAGAGGTTGTTTACAATTCGAATGTGTATTTTTTGGGCGTACCTTCAAGCCGGATCTAGAAAATAGTGGGACAGTGTAAAGATTTTTTTGTTACCTTTTAGTCAGTTACTGTTCGTTGATATTTCCTGGGATTAATGGAAAATAAACGTTATTGAAAATTTTAGGGGTAAACCCAAAAAAATTACATATTCAATTACCCTTTAGAATCTAAAAATGTATACCAACCATAAAGGGAAAATACGTAATTATTTTCCCTGGCAACCATCGCGGGGTGGTAATTGAAAATGGCCAACTAATTTTATTTAAATAAAAGACATTGATAATTTATAGATATCTTAATTCCAAAAACTTAGTTACTTAGCTTACTTAATTACAATTTTATGACTTACTGACTCATAAAAACGTTTTATTAATAAGTCGGACTTGAGATTAGCTCAACGGAAGTTATAAAACGAAATTAACAACATTTTATCAATGACATTTGTGTTTATGTCATATTCAAAGCACTTATAAAATACGTTTACTTACCCATAAAAAACCTCTCAGTACGCGCCAAAATTAAATCAATGAATATTTTAAAAAACTTGAACGAATCCAAGGAAAGCTGGTACTTACCGTTTTGAGGCCAACAATGACAAATTGCAATAATTTTTCGACCACTGTCAAGCCTAGGTATTTAGTACGGCCAAGGCTAGTATTAATTAATCGGCTTATATGAAGTCCTCTTAAGGCGTGTGTAATTAATCAATAAATCGTTGACGTCATAGCTGTTAAAGATTTTTGTTTTATGACTATATTAGAGTATAGTTTTAGTTATGCTAAGTTTAAAAGATTGATATTTTAGAAGCTTTTATCGAGACAGGTTTTAATACAATTGTCTGATTTTAAAGTCGTATTAACATACTTATGAATGTATTTTTATTCTACCCCTAAAAACCAAATAAATAAAGAGAGTTATATACTCTAAAATTGAGGTTTACTTCATTGAAATAAGATAAAAAATCTATAAACTTTCGTATCTCGTAGGTAGGTATCGAATCTAACTAAACTGATAATGAAGATAACAATTCGCTAGGTAACTCACATCTGCACTATTACTGTGTTATTCTACTTTGTCGTGGCATAGACAAAACGGTGTATTTTATAAAACACGATCGTTACCAAAGTCCTCGGTAAGACAATAAGCCTTTCTCTAAACTAATTCTCACAAGAAATACGCTAAATCTTCTCGTTGCTGATGAGTAAAACCGGCTATGGAATCACCCTGCATTCTACCTTGTGTCTTAAATTATATGTCATACGACCATTTTTGTTTTCCAGATTTATTTTGAACAAGCTAGAGTATACGGGCTATAATCGAACATGAGATCCCTTGATTTTGATTTTAGAATATGCGGTTGTATTGAGAAATTTTCCTTTACATTTCAAGAGCATGGCATGGTCTACATTAATCTGTCATTTCAAAAAGAATACGACAGAAAAGCAAGCCACGCTTTGTTAGATTTTGCGTATTTCTTCTGTAATGATAATCGGAAGGCGTCTGTTCAAATATGACTCATTAATTAGACAATTCGTTCCAAAAATGTAAATCTTTTAATTCCTTTGTTCCACAGACAGTGTTTCCAACGTTTATTTACACAAATGTCAACGAAACTCCACATAAAACAGTGACCGAGTGAATAGTGAAACGAAAACGACTTTTAAAATAAAATTATAACATTCCATTTTCAAACTAACGCTTAATGTTGCCATATTAACAAATTTTTACAAATAAGTAACATAGAGATAAAATAATAAAAAGAAAAAAAAAATTGTGTCAAGATCAATAAGTGTGTGTCAAGGAGTTTATCAACTTTCCTTTTGTAGAACAGTGGACTGGATGACATCGATCGTGATAAAGTAGTGAATCGTTTAAATACGACCTCCTGCCGTACACGGGCATTGTGGAAGGATTTTGGCGGATCCCTTCATTGTGTGTGTGATGATAGTGTAAAATGTCGACTCAGGCGTACTACAAGGAACGCCTCGGATTCGACCCGCAGGAGGCGATGCAAGATGGTGTCAACGGGAACTATTTTGACGGCCCGCACGGTCCGAAGCGTCACAGAGGAGAACTGTCAGACACCCACGATCAGGTTTACGAGGAGAACTTGACGAAATTCAAAGGTACAACATGTTGGGGGTTCTTTATACAGCAGTCAGGTTCGTGGCGATGGATATTGAGAATGCGTGTTGTTTGTTTGTGGTTTGGATGAGTGTCGTGTTAACATACTTAGGTACTAACTTCCGATTGAGTGTGTTAGTTTTATGTGCGTAACACTTCCGGCTGGGTTTTTTTGATTTTGGCCCTCCGAACGCAACCAGGGACGCAGCGAGTCATGAGGATAAAAATCGACTGTGTGTCATATAACGATTTTTTCCTCATAAGTTTCATTGCCAATACGGTTTAAAAATTAGGAAAATGAATGTACCTATACACTAAATATGCCAACTACAAACGGTTCTGAACGAGGCATTATATTACCAAAATTTTCGTACGGCAAACTGAATCCTACAAAAAAAAACTTGCGGCAGTAGTATTTGCTGGTATCCCTGCAGCATCGAATGTTCTGACAAGTTCTATAGCTGTCAAAAGTGACATAATAATACTCATCATCAGCGCTGCTATGAAAAATGATACGTGGGTTTTTGTGGTATTATGATCATACTTTGAACCAAAACTTAGTGAAGTATGTTAGTTTTATATAATAATATTTACCCACCTTTTCATAACAACAGACGATGATCGTGTATTTTTTTAGCTGTATCCTTGGCCTAATCAGAGTTTATTTCGGACATTTTGTTAATTAGTTTAGATCTGATTTTTATGGATATAGCTGATTAATATAAGATTGAAAAACTAGCTGTGTGATTCTTATTAACCGATATTGCGTTTTATTTTTGTGCTCGTTTGAATCATAAATAAAATGTATTTTTTATTTGTTGTGCTTTTTACGATTTTATTAACATTTAGATCCGTGTGATTGGATTATGGTACTAGGTCTAATGAATTTACAAGGATAATTAAAGTTACCAGACCACTTTTTATGCTTTTACCACTTAATTATATTAAGTAATTACAAAAATTGCTTTTTTACGTTCTATTACTTATTCCTATCGTCTCCCAGTTATTATTATATTTTGCAAAAATCTTTATTGTACAGACACGGCAAGTCTACGATTTTATTATATGTATAGATATTACCATAAAGATATTTTTTACGTGTATAAATTGTCGAAACCAAACCGTTTGAAATGGTTACTGCCGCCCTTAAAGCAATACTACTCAGGTTCCTTTACCTGTACGAGAAGACGCAACTCGAGTTTCGGATGTCATATTTCAAAAGCAGTTAAGTAGCAGTAGACCTGACTGTATTATGGTGGCCGTCCGTGGAAGTACTGCCATCATAATAATTTATAATTTTTGACGCCGCCAAGCAACCCATTCATGGCTGCGTACCACTTTAACTTGTAGGTTACATGATGGGAACTAGTTTGAATTGAATCGAATACTATTTTCAAGTAATACTTTTTAAATTTTTAATACTATTTGAAACCGACAAATTTTAGGTTTAAAATAGTATTCCCGGTTAGCAAAAAGGCGGTATTTTTTTTACCTCCGATCTCCATCATGTATGAACCGATTTTGAAAATTATTTTTTTGTTGGAAAGGATATGGTTTCATGTTTATTCTCTCTGTATTTGAGAAAATAAATAATGTAAGAAGTTTTGTGTAAACCCTTTTTATCATATTGTTTTTACCTACGGAGGGTCGGATAGGGTTTCAACAATCGCGAATCTTAAGGATGCTGATTTCTAGGAACATATTTACTAAGGAGTAAGTTGTTTTTAATTAGCGACGTAGCCCTTAATTATTATATTTACTGACTGAATCAAGGTGTCTGTTTTATAATATCTTTAGGTTTTGATGATACAGAGTGTTCTACATGTACCAAATTGTAAAAAATAAATCAAATGAATGATGTTACCCACGATTTTGCGGTATCAAAAGCATGTGTTAATCCTGGATATAAGCTATCTTGGTACCAAATTTCATCCAAATCCGTTGAGCCGTTTGAGCGTGAAGGAGTAACAAACATACACACATACAGACTTTCGCCTTTATAATATAAGTGTGATTACGTTTTTTGACTTTGACTGACAAATATATCTTCCTTGTCGGTTTTTAAGAGAAGAAATATGATACAGGCATTCAGCCAGACCTATTTGATTATATTGACCCCAGTAACCGAACGAGCGAATGATTAATATCGACTCGGTTAATTGAAATCGCAACTTTATAGTTGCCATATAGAAAAAAACTTCTATTATTTACAGCAGTTAATACTAACATCGGTTAATAGTTAGGAGCAAAAAAACGCACAATCAAGCTTTCTACGAAACGCTAATAAAAATCTCACAAAAAGTTCGCAGTCACAAGGTAACTTTATATACGAGAGGGCTATTTCATAAACTCATTAAATAGTTTCGTTGTACATAAAATAAAAAACCCAAGACCCGAGAACAAACTTCATGCTCACCAGAGAGCTTCCCAGCTGGGGCCAGGACCCCTCGCTTAGAAGGCGGGCTACTACCAACTAAGCTACGGAACCGTCTAAAGTGGTGATACAAATTATCAGTCCTACAAATAAATGCACTATAATTAGTCCCAAGTCGATCGATCGATTATATAATGATCGATTTAATCTAAAAAAATGTGACTTCAATTCTTTAATTACTTATTTCCCACCGTAAGGTATAGCCTTTTTTTTTCACGCCACGCGTTTCTTAGCGACACGCCAGAACACATAGCGTGTCGCTACCACCTCGGGGACCTGGTCAGCGAAAGGGCGTTAGATGTCCCCGTATCTAGACGCCCTAGACCCTCAGGTATAGCCTACCATTTTTTTAAAGAAACATGCGAATAAAAAAGTCACAGTAAAGCAAAACATGCAATTTACTTGGATGACTGTTTTTTCTAGGTATTTTGATTTAACAACCAAACTATTCAACTGATTTTAATAAAATTCCTATGAAACCAATCTGAAAGCATATCCTTTCAAATAAAAGAAGAATTTTCCAAATCGGTTGGTAAATTAACGAGATGTAAAAAACATTAACAAAAAATATATATACTCGTATACAGCTGAATTTAAAACCTCCCTAGAAATCGGTTTAAAATACAATACAAACCTAAATAGAATTATACCTATATTATGAGATTTATTAAAAAAAAAACTTACTCTCCGCTGTTCTATACTTAATAGCACTGAGCAATACTTAATACTTAACAGCTATAGCTTCCTAGCCTTGAGTTTCTAGTTATATATAGTGAACTGACTTATCAACACTCCTCACTCCATAAGTCTTCATGAAGTACGCGGCATTTCCTTTACCTTGGGGCGTTATCAGTATTCTGGCCAAATGTGGAACAGATAGCCGCACGCCATGCTCAAGAGCCAAGATATAAAGAATTCTATAAACACGGTGTTGTGACACTTGCAACCATGAATATGCAACGGATTCATCGTATTAGGCTTGGAATAATGGCTTTTGAAAGAACTTCTTGCGAGTTCTGTTGAATGTAATTAGGAATCATGGAATTAAAGAACAATAGGTACTGGTTCTAGATTATAATGATCTGAATTTGCCGTTAAATATTTAGCCTCAATTATGCAAATAGATGATTCGTGGATTCCAGATTCTAGGTGGAAGAGTGTGGTGGCCCAGGGGCACAGACGCCGACTTTCAATCTGAAGGTCGCTGGTTCAAACAAATGTGCACCAATGAGTTTTTTCTCTTGAAAAAATATGTGCGCACTATCACGCTCTCGAAACGGTGACGAAAACATCGTGAGGAAACTGTCATCATGTCTTAGAACCATGAATTCGAAGACATGGGACATCTACCAATCCGAAGACCTATGTCTTCGGATTGGTAGATGGTCATCTTTCTTCAAGCTATACTTCGTTTGGGTCTAGATGGCGCTGTGTCCATGAATTTTTAAAGTTCTTCCAAAACGGAATGTTCCGGGAAATTCCTATCGCTTAGTTATGGGAATTCCTATCGTGTCCCGTGGTGTTACCGGCGGGTAAAAACTCAACATGAGACGATGGGAAATATTGATAAGTTAAGTTTTCAGCAAGTCATTAAAGTTAGGTACTTCACTTTTTCGGGATAAAAAGTAGCTTATGTATTGTACTATTATAATCCAGGGTATGAGCTGACTTCATACCAAATCTCATTCAAATCCGTTCAGCCAGTTGTTCAGTTCAGTTCAGTTCAGTTCAGTTGATGCGTAAAGGAGCAAGAAACATACAGACAAACTTTCGCATTTAAAATATTGACGGCTCCGTGGCTTATTTCGTAGTAGCCTTCAAAGCGAGGGGTCTCGGGTTCGGTTCCTGGCCGAGGCACACTTTGTGTGGTGAACATGAAGTTTGTCTTGTGTTTCTATGTTTGTCCATGCCATCTGCGACACAGGGAATCTTAGTGCAGAGGTATGAGTTTTAACGTTGTTTTCAGTGTTATTGCGGAAATGTTTCCATCCTATCCGCAAAAATAGCCTTAGATTGTCAAGATAAAGCTCCTAACGGGGTCAATGCAGCGAAATTTGCATTCCTCAAGGCAGTAGTTAGTTACCGTGTATCATTGTCTGTACGCCTACTATTCGAATACTAGGCTATGTATTAAGTTGCGAGAGGTGAACCAGGTATTATTGTGATGTCGCAAGATTAAATGAACTTTTGAATATTAAGGCCAGTGCCAATCAGATCAGATCAGATCTTCGTCCACTCATAGATGTAGACTTAAACAGTATCAAACTTAAACAGTATTTAACCTTATCTAAACACAAAATTTCGTCCAAACCTTTTCCGAAACACGAAATAAATAAATTTGAAGATTTACACCTGGGCGAAAAAGCATCGCTCGATTTTTTTTTGTAGGATATTGCGTTTTTACAAATACAGTTTTAAAGGTAAACGTAAACCGTTACCGAGATACGCGAATTAAATATAAATACAAGAATTGCTTGTTTAAAGTAATAAGAAACTCCTGAGGATTCCCTGTGTAGCAGATGGACAAACACCCAAGTCTTTCAAGTGTACCTTAGTGTACATATGGAAGAATAAATGAGTAAGAGTATAATATATATATTATCCGTGGCTTAGTTGGTAGTAGCCCTGCCTTCGAAGCGAGGTGTCCCAGGTTCGATTCCCGGCCGGGGCCTTTGTGCGGTGAGCATGAAGTTTATTCTCGGGTCTTGGGTGTTTGTCTTGTGTTTCTGTGTTTGTCCATGCCATCTGCGACACAAGGAATCCTAGTGCAGAGGTATGAGTGTGTAAACGTTAAAAAAAAGCCTGATATTCTTATAGGCCCCTTTATTATTCTAACAAATATGCTCGTTGCTCAACAATTCGATGGAATTACCGGCTTTATCTGATAAATGCTGATAACGCTGGTGTAGCGAAACATTTCCGCAGCGTGAACTGTTGTGGAGGGCCTGGGTTAAAGACGGTCGCAGGATTGATTTCCGCTACAAATCTGCATGATCTGCAATATTTTTGTAGTTGTAATCTTTGGTCTAAGTAAATTTAAGCTAGCTTCTTTCGTGATCAACTCTGGTCGGAGTTTTCATACGGCCCGAAGTGCGTATAACGTCCTCCAAAACAAGGAAACGCTCGGTTCTAATGCTAAACGGTCACCCATCCAACTACTGACGGCGGAAAGTTGCTTAGGTAACATGATCTGGCAAGAACTTTGCCACGAGCCCTGTCATTACTCAATACTCAAATATTTATTGCTTCTCATAATGGTAATATTGTTGGTTTACATTCTGAGTTTCACATTATGGACCCTTGTTGGGGTATTGCAATATTATTATAATAGTGACAGTCCGAGGTTTTCTAGATAGCGTGTCCTACCTACACTTCTAAACAGTCATAAACTTTGGGAATATATAATACAAAGGCAGGAATTTCTCTTTGGTTGCGAAACTCTTGCGCACCTTTTTGTGACAATATCTCTGAGCGAGCTGACCTCCGCCACTCATTAACAACTGCAATACGACTCCAAACGTGTCCTTGAACGTGACTCCAAAATCGATACTTGAAATCGAAAGGAATAAAGTTGGAGTTTGGCTCAGGTTCTCCCATACTGCATGAGGAGATCCAAGTCGCATACTCCAGTAACGTCTCATGCTTAAATTCTGCAATGTAATGATCTCTGTATCTTATCCTGTAACGTCAGCAATGTCAACTGATCCGATATCAACGAAGATATGTTAGATCAGTTTATTTATCATAATGCTCAAAACTCAATGATTTATTGCATTTCACATATGAACCCTTATTGGGTATTGCAATAGGAGGCAGGCCAACGTACTCTTATATCTCACTCTAAAAGCAATAAAGTGGGCAATATGAAATAAAGTGGATTTATTTCATAATCTTTGTACTATGTTGACTCATTCACCTGCCAGTGAAATTACAAGCTCATGAGATGATACGTCTTCGTCTTAGTGACGGACACTAAGCGGTGCAAATTGGGGTTGGAACAGACGTAAACTTAACAAATAAGATAAGCTTAAACATGAAAACTGATTGTAATTTGACATATCTGTGTGCATGTAATGTGCCTGGGGAGTTCCTGTGACACGTTATGTGTACATGTATGTGTAAAATTTGACGTGTCCAAATGATACTTGAGATCTAAAGGAATAAATGATTTTGACTTTGACTTAGGTATTCTCATACTTCAGTAGGGATACCTGTCTTTATAGAGGGAAAACCTGGGCCCGATAGCAGTCTGAGTTGGGGCTCCAGCTGCGCTGCTCCAGGGAAGGCTACCCTGCACTGTAGCGTGCAGGGTACGCGGACTCGATCAGAGATCTGCCACTGGTAATAGGCAGTTGATCCGAATTGGCGGTTGCGCCTGGGTCTTCTCATACTTCGGTTGGGGCGACCTAAGTTCTATTGTTACGGGCAGAGGTAACTAATATAACGTTGCATGCTGTGAAGCACACTGAAATGTGGCAGTTTATGAACTAAATGTACCAATTGTCGCAATAAATTGAACTGAATCTGAATTTCATCAGGTGGGCCATTGTCGTCCTGTCACTTGACTTCTTATAAATCATTTAAAGTGGGGAGGAACAAGCTCCTAATGCGAGAACAATCATTGGTATGCAGCGTGAACCGCGTTAAATTTAATCAACACCATGCTATTGAGGGCGATGCACCCAGGCTTGTGCATTAGAGTGCATGCGGTTAATTTGAAGTATACAATGTACTATCATAGTCAACTACAAGACTAGTTCCATTTTACGAAATGTAAAAGGCCCCGACCCGACTATAAAAAACTAAGTCGGGTTTGTTCGAATAATTCGTGGCTTAGTGACGACTCCGTGGCTTAGTTGGTAGTGACGACTCCGTGGCTTAGTTGGTAGTGACGACTCCGTGGCTTAGTTGGTTCTCGTGTTATTACTTATAACTCGAGAACGGCTGGACCGATTTTCATGGTACTTGTCTCCGTCTTGAATAGCCATTATAACTATTAAGAAAATTGGAAAATTTACGAAAAATTAAGTTAATTTTTCCCCGAATTCCCACGGGATCGGGAACTATGCAGGTAAAACGGGGCGCAGTTGTACATATAAGTAGGTCGAACTCACCAAGCCGTAAAGTACCCAAATGTAGCTTATGTACTTATATTTAATCTATAGGTGTAATTGACATTAAATTTATTTGACATGCCATCATACTTTATGTATTGTTGAAATTATAATGCATCATTTATTTCTTGACAATGCCACTATACAGCAGCCATTGTTTAATTATATTTTATTTTTAAAGTAATATTTTATTTTAATTATTTTAAGTATTTCTTTGACGCTGATATGCTTGTCTATTGTAATTATAAGATAGTACCGACCTACATAATTATTGTAACAATATAATGTAATTGTAAATTTGACATAACCAAGTGTTCACATATGATCCTACGGTGAAAATAAATGAGTATGAGTATGAGTAATGTGCCAAATAACCACGCTTTCAAAGCTACTGAGGCTTCCGAATTGCCTGACCACAACAGACAGACGATTAAAGTAGTAAAAATATTAATCTTTAAAAGGGAATCTTATTTCCTAGTAATGAAAATCAGCAATGTACTGTCGTTTATGGCAACATAAACACACCTTGCATATGCGCTTGATATCTTGCGAGATGCAAACACCTATCTTTGTACAGCTTAGGCAGCGTAGGACCACCCAGATGTGACACAGAATACATTACAGGTTCTTCTGGAATCAATTTCGCATCGTTATTAGTAAGCAATTTCCCATCAGGTAGCCAGGTTATATAACTGCAATATCGTTTTATTGGACGCATAAGTACTAAGTTTTAGTAGCTAGTAGTGATGCAGACAGTGCTAATAATCTGAAATAGATTTAAATCCTAAAGGTGGCGAATTTGTTTATTTTTTTTAAAGACTTTCAATTTTTTTTACCTTTAACTCCGTCATTTATCAACCGTTTCAGAAATATATGTTTTGATGGTGGATAAATTAAAATAACTGAAAACAAAAATCATCCATGTAAACAAAATCGCGTAATTTGATTTTCTGTAGCTTCTTTCCTCGCCCGTTGTATAACAATTTAGACGAATGAAAATATTTTTATGCCTCATTTCTCGCCCTCAGTGGGTAAAAAATAAGCGTAGATACTTTACGTATTGTATAATACTATTATAACTACTAAATAGAAAGAAATTGAAATTATTATAGTTTCCTTAATCGGTCTGTGAGTCCAATATGAGGACACAGGTACATATATTTTGTAACACATATTTTCTAAGTCCTCTTGGTGGCGAGTCGACATGTTCATCTTGTTGTTAAATGACACGTGAGACACATTAATTAACCGTAACCACTTAATCAAGACCTGTTTATACATTTTCCGTCCCTCTTTAATCAGTTCTGTTTAATGTCTCATGTGTTATATCATTCCTTAAATTGGGTCTTGATTTGTTTCAAAAGTTATTTACGAGTATTGTTTTACTAGTGGGATTATGATGGTAAAAAGAATGACGAAAATTAATTAAAAAAAAAGCGATATTTCTATAGTGTAATTGGTATGAAATTTTATCCGTACAGAAACGGATATCTAGATTATTTCTATCCCGGTAAAAAGCCGCGGGAAGTAGCTACAATTATTTAAAACAATTATGAATCCGATCTAATCAAAAAATTTTATGGGTACGTAGCGAAGTTACCCTTACCTTCTACGCAAGAGTCCCGGGTTAGATTTCTGTCCGAGGTAAACTTTTATTCAAATGACAATAGTCAATTGACGTTAATAAGTTATTTTTAAGAATACAACGGAAATAATGATTTTTCGCTGACTATTGGGTAGGAAGTTTGTTCTCGGGTCATTACTGTTGCTCATGGGACATATCCCACTCTTAAACACCGGGGTATGAGTGTGTGAGCGTTTGTTGTTTTTGTTTATAAACATCTGACGTTTGTTGCTGTATGTCTGTTTGTAGAGGAATGTATAAATGTAATGTTGAAAAAGTTTTGTTGTTGACTGAAGTATGAGAGTATGAGGTGATGTTAGAAAATCGTGAATGAATGAATGTGTTTAGAGATACATCATGATGTGTTTTAGAGATACATTTGAGATGTTAATGAATGTGGAGACCATTGCTACGAATCTGACTGTTATTTATCTATGATGCTCGCGTACATTGGTTCCCTAGGTGGTGCGAAAGAAGCAACCCAAAATAGCAGTAGAACTTGTGCAATGTTCGTCCGGATAAGTACTGCTACACCTGGTAATCTACCGCCAAGCAGTGGTGCACTCGCATTGCTGTGTTCCGGTGGAAGCGCGTGGGTGCCGGTGAACCAAAATGTGCATAAGGCGTCACACCCCCGTCTTGGGTATGCGCAACGGGGTGCGACTTTTGTCGTCTCATACTTCGGTCGAGGCCTAAGTTGTATTGCTGTTGTAATGGGCGGAGGTAACCACTTAACAGCCGGTCCCGTCCCGTCACTTTCGTTACATAAACAAATCCATATCAATACGTATTTATTTTGATTAATTTATGTAATTATTCCCAGACACCCATATGTCATAACTAACGACGAGGGCCCACCTGGTGGTTTTCCTGTAAAACTGCGAGTTAAACTATATGTACGCTCCCGAAGCGTAACACCAAATTTGAACATTAATGCGTACTACTTCCGACACGCAAATATTTTGGCACCGGCATGAGGCAGAATTAGTACTACGTAAATAGACCATTACTATTATCGATCAAGTTCGTTCAACCTTAACAGATGGTGCTAACGGTTCACGGCTCTTCATTTGAAATATTTAACGTTTTAAATGATCTTTAAAAAATATTTTCCTAGGGGTTTTAAAATTTTCGTAAAATGACAAGTTAATTTTGCGAAAATTTTAATGTACGAAAATGTGTGAATACTGTGAATGTATAATATCTTGAATGGTGCTAACGGTTCACGGTTCTTCTTATAACGATGTAAATAAAGATATAAAAACGAGATAAATCACATGGGCATGAGACGTATCATCCCCGTCTCGGGTGATAGACGCAGCTGGATGAATGCGACTGAGTGAGTAAGATCAAAATCTTAACTGAGTCGCATTACTGTTGTCATGGGCGGGGGTCGCCACTCACCACCAGGTGGGCCCTCAGCTCGTTCCATAACTAATTCACATTTCATCAAATTATTCATAAAAAAGAAACATCCAAATCGATACACAACTGACGAAGAAAACGCGTAACAAATAGAAAAAAAAAAAAAAACAATCGAAGGAAGAACCCTAATTACCTTACCTGTTTAAGTCGGTTAAGATATGAAATGGTTTCTACGAGAATATACGTTTTTACTTATATTTTACGTTTACGATAAGATATATTTTACGATAAGAGAGAAGGCGGGAAAAATCGAAATAAAATTAAGTACAGATAGATATTTTGCATGTGAGTGAAAGAGAAAGATGGAGAGACTCATAATATTTGCATTTGATTTACAGATAAAGGGAATTCTAAGAAATGTTTAACCATTACTTTGCCGATTATTTATTCACATTGTGACAGACAGATTTTAAAAATCACAATGCCGGCGCCTCTTATAATCAACCCGAAATTTCAATTAATTTAATCGTTCTCATTCTATTCCAGATGAACGGGACGCCATCCAGAAAAAGACGTTCACAAAATGGGTCAACAAACACTTAAAAAAGGTAAGCAAATAGTTTTTTAATTCAGCAGTTTTTTTTTTAAATATGTCAGCAAGTAAATTTCGCCATTCTACTTATTTAAAGAGCGAGTAAAGTTCGCCATTCTACTTATTTAAAGAGCTGTGATAATTTGCGATTACGGTATAGGTGTAACTATAATAATTTAATTCGATTAAGTTCCTATTATAAGTTACGATTAGTGTTGGGTTAATCAATCAATAAATTAAAATATTATATTTTAATTTCCCAATTGGAATTCATGACTCATTACCATCAGATGTTGACAAAAAAAATTAAATACTTTTTCGTTTGGTTTATTTTACTCCGGCAGTTTCATGGAACTTTTGCCTTTTTTATGCGGTAGCTGTGACGGAACGCGACGGTGTTAAGTGGTTACCGCCGACCATAGACATATGCAATACGACTCAAGCCGACCCCTACCAAAGTATGAAAAAACACAACTCGCATTGCGTTGCGCCTATCACTCTCAGACTATAGGAAGGATGATCGATGAGAAAAGAGCAAATAAGAAGCAGTAGAAATTGTGCCAAGTTGTGAGAAGTACGGACCACATCTACTAATCCACTGGCAAGCAGTGTAGCATTCGCATTGCTGTGTCCCGGTGGAAGGGTGCGGGTTCTGGTGAAATTACAAGCGCATGACGCTACATCCCCGTCCCAATGTGGTGCGCGCTACGCAATACGACTTGGGTTTCTTCAGTACGACCGAAGTCGTATCGCTGTTGATTATGAGCGGCAGTAACCGATTAACATCAGGTGTGCTGACAGCACGTCCACACAAAAAAAAGGTACTTGCGTTCCTTAAGCCACATAAAAAAAGACTTAGATTTCTAAAATCTTGGTCATATTTAAACGTTCCAAGGCTATCGATAGCCGTTAAAACATCCATTTTACTTGTATGTTTGATCAGCCTTGACTCGTCTGTAAAATTTGACCTTGCCATTGGCTATGCATTACATACTACGGTTGAGTCTACAACAATCGAACGGTATCAACTGGTATCTGTACAAATCTATTTCCCATTTCTTATTCTTTTTTATTTTTTTGTTATTTTTGTTATTATTGCTATCAATAGCTTGTTAAGTTGGAAAACAGTTATTTCAATGTTTGTCTTGCCCTGTTATAGTTTATTTCTATTTAGTAATCCTAATAGGTATTCGGCCTCCCGCGACACAGACTTCGCGTCTAGTGCGGGGACCACTAGTAATCATATGTCTTATGTGTAAGCTATATTTTTGGTAAATAAACAATTTTGTATTTGTATTTTGTATCTATATATTTTATACTACTTACGTGTTACTTAACATCAGGTTGGTCTTTAACTTTTTCTATAATTTCTTGTGTTAATAATATTATGTCAATTTGGGTATATAACCTTTGCCTGCCTTCTATTGGTGCGGTCTCGGGCCGCATTCCAATAATTGGATCAAGCACATCACTAGCTAGTTTAGTATCGGCTACTATTATACTATATTATACTACGGAGACTCTTTCATTTCAATTAGATTAAATCGAATCACAATAGGTATTCCACTACTTTGTAGGTACACGCAATTCTATTAGATTATTTACTACTAGCTGTTTCCCGTGACTTCATCCGCGTGGAATTTAACATTTTGACCGTAATTCTTTCTAAACCAAAAGTAACTAAGTTCAGCTGTTTCGGAGATTAATAATAATAATAATTATAATATAATATATTATTATAAGTAATTTATTAAATTATATTTTGTAGTGAAAAATTTATATAGAATGAGTTCCTTATAATAGGTAGTTCCTTATAATTATTGTTTATAATATCTATAGATATTTATTTATTTTTCTAATATACTTGACAAGGCCCCTATACAGCTGCATATGTTGTATAAAATTGTTTATTTCCTTATTTATTTTCTTTACTTTACAATTAGACAAGGCCTATGTACAGTCGCTACCTGATATGTTTTATTGACTATACCAAGTGTTCCGAAGTGTCCCTACGGTTCATAAAGAATATGAATATGACACTATATATTATTTTACTACCAAATATCATATTCACTTGGAACCTCAATTAACATAAGGTGACCTGAATGATGATCAAACACTCTTGAACCTCTAAGACCAAACATATCAGATATCGCTTCTAAATTCTGTTCGTCATTAAGGCCATATCCGAAATTTGACACGAGAAAGTTTATAATACCTAATACGGAACATTTTCGTTTCTCATTTACTTATAAATGTGTCAGTTATATAAGTATACCTAATATACATACATATCACGTAAATAAACAGTAACACTGCGACATTTATTGCTCCTGCATACATAAGATCCACTAATGATTGTATACCACTACGTGCTAAACATAATTTTAAGGACGAACATGATACTATATTAGTATTCGAAACATTAATTTCTACCTATGAAACCATCCAACCGATGTGCCCCAAACCGATTTCATTAGAAAGGCAATAATGCGAAGATGGATTAAAACCACTTAAACAAAGCATTAGGCTCAAAATGTATTTATTTTTAATGGCCCACGCCTGGTACCCGCTAGTATACAATAAAAGAGAGAGAAAGGCCAAGCCCACAGATAAATCTGGGTTTGTGTGGTAAAATTCTTTATGCGCCTTGTAGCTCCAAAATTGAAGGTCAGATTTGAAAGCTATTAAAGCTAGTGGTTTTAGTTATGTTTGGAGATCTGTAGAGCTTTTTCCACGCCCATAAGGCCTAAACTGCAAATAAGCATGACTTACCATGATTTACTCGAAGTACTTCATCACTTGCGCTGCGGTCGCGAACCTTCACGAACTTCCTGAAGACAGTAGAGGACCAACCTAAAGCTCTTTGTTACATACTCGCGTACAATATCCAATGTTTGACGCCACCAGTCAATATTCCGCGGTTAGTCGTGGTCAGGCTATAAACTCGCAGTGCATTGAATAATGATGACAGCACGTGTCAACTGTCAAAACGAACGCTTTATACCAAGGTGATAAAGTCTATTACAGCACCTTCACCACAGCACGTGATGTATGTTTTCAAATCATATTATATAGTGGTATACTGGGTTCATAAATATCATTCAATTGTCCATCTTATTCCATGGAATTACAGATCAAAATGTTGGTAATCGTTTATCGATGCATGCTGCATCCTGTCTGCAGCTCAGTTCCGTTCTTAGAAGCTGTCACTTTTAATGGTAGGTTCGTTTTAGGTCAAGTTTGTTCGACATCCTCACTGTCAAGAGTTTGGTCTGTGGTACGTGGTTTCGACATTTAGTTTTAGCCTCCAGTGATAAGAACATCGTATGGAACATTATAAGTATAATATAACAAATAAAAAAGAAATAACTTTGTGGTTGAGCATTTTCTAAATCTGGTTTAGCTTGACTTGGCTAGTACCCTCAAGTTGGTGCTACTGCCAAGCATCTACCTGTTTCGTCAGCCTCATTGCCCTGGAAAGCCAGTTTCCTAATGTTGTATTAAAATTGTAGTAACTTCAACAGGGTAGAGTCATTGGCCCCGTTCTTTTGACTCATATTAAAAATGTGGATCCCTCAATGACCAATCATGTGAAATTCCAAAGTTCAAAACAAATAATGTATTCCTTTGTCTGGTTGATTCATTTGTAAACAAGCAAAGGATAAGCCGGGCTTCCTTTGTAAATTTGTTTGAATTAAACCACATTGGCTTTGCACATTTATTTGTTTATGCAAATATTTAAATTTATTGTGTACCGTTTGTACCTTTTAACGGATTTGATGGTAGGGCAAAAGGTTTAAGTTTTACCTTCGATCTGAATTATTTGGAAAATGTGTAATGTGGAAGCTAGAGGAACTTTTATAATGACATATTATACTTTTTTTGGTCAATTAATCAGAACGGCCAATTGCGAGTCAGACTTGCACACTGAAAGTTCCGTACTGTATCCGCTATAATAAGAAATATACTATGAAAAGGAGAGGTCCAAAATTGTTCTTATGGTATTCATGAAAACTAACCACGATGTAATTGGGATTCAATACTTAAAAGCATTGAATTGAAAAATCATTTATACCTTGTAAGAAATGTTAATGTTACCACAAAATTTAAGGAAAAGATCTGTCAAAATAGGGTCATCTCGTCCGGCATCATCAGTTTTGTTAAACAAAACAGAGGGACTTAAACTGTTTTTTAAGTTACAAAATAGATCGATAATATCACTTTAGCTTTTCCCAGCTATGAAACAAAAATGCACACAAAAACTCAAATGGAGATAGCTGACATCACGAATAAAGAAGAACTCCTCGAATCAGCCTAAAATGGTAGCCAATTACAATAAACAGTGTCCAAAAGCGAGACTGACTCACAGACGGACAATCATTCTTTATTTAATATGAAAGTGTTACAAGCATGTGCAAAAAGGATAATGATTGTTTTTATTCGGTCGAGAAATACTTCAAGTGTACTCATAAAGAGATTGATTGATGAAAGTACAGTTATTTTTAAATGTTAATGGTTTCTTTGATTTTAATTTGGGTTATGCGATGACAGGAAGAACATGGCAGACATAAGGTTTTATTTATATTAATGCGTTCAGTAAAAATAGTTTTGCAGTTTTCCTAGTTGATCGGTTAGAAATGGGCGGACATAATCTTGACAAATAAGACTTTCTAATATATGACAACTGACTGTAATTTGACATTAATGTGTACTTAGGATCTGAAGGAATAAATTAATTTGGGTTTGAAACAAATATAGAATACGTAGTAAACTGTGTGGACATTTGACATACAAATATATATTTAATAAACAGACCGGTATGCGAATTTTCGAGTAAATCACACGATTTAAATTCGAATACCGAAAGTGTGGACCAGTTCCTTGTAAATAGCTTATAATAATTATAAATAACTTCATCGCAGTAACCATATTAAAATAGTAAGATAATTTTACTTCTGTTCTGCAATTGGCGGTCTTATCTCTTATTACTTCCAGATAAACAGTTCTCAAAAGTTATAATCTAATTACTCTAGATATATATACTACATGGGGTAGGTATGCCTATGCCGCGGATTGGATGGACCGGTTTTAAATAAAGCTACCCCTGAACTAGTGTCCACTGTAGGAGAAACAAACATTGCTGACAATCCAGCATCCGTCGACTGAGAGATAGCGTACGACACTGTTTAAGATATTCGCTAGAGTTTTAATTACTCTTTACATAAAACAGTTAATCCTAGTTGGCGTATCAGAACAGATAGACGTTGTTGGTTCAGTAATAGGGCTCTCGTCAACGTGACTTTGGCGAATGAACTGGCTATTCCAAAAGAAGCCATACAACAAGAGAACGGTTTCCAGTTTTCCTTTGGATATGTCATCCTACACAAACCTTGATAGTCTATGAGAATTAAGTATACGGTGGGATAATGATGATTACCTACCTTCGGATACTTGGGTGATTCCACCTCTACCAGGGTAGATTAGAATAAGTGGTCCACAATAATTTATGGTTGGAAAATCGTGATTAGCAAAATTCAGCCATTGCCTCACCATTGAAATAATTGTTTTTATGTTCATTAGTGAGTCAGGTGCGACTAAATCATCGAAAAATATTTTAATGATGTCATGCTTGACATGTCTGACCACAACATGCTATAGAATATGATAAAAATATGAAGGATGTTTCGGTGACGTCAGCGAGACTGATGGTAAGGTGCTAAACAATGACGTCACGTATACTAAATCTTATGATAAACATGTGGATGTCAATCATCTACTTTAAATAGAAGGCTGTAGATACAACAAAGGTGTGGTAGCTTGAGAATTTTAAATACTAGCGCTACATACCGCCACTGTCTGCTGCATGATCGCTTGAGAAAAGCGTTGTTTAGTTAGTTAGCCGATAAAATTTAAAGTCTTAGTGTAGGAATAGTAATAATTATAAGTATAGAAATATCAATTAAATCTGGAAAAAATCACCACACACCACCTGACACATCAAGAGGGCAACGCGGCAGACCGCGCAGATGGTGGGATGATGTAGACACCTTTTCGAAAAACTGCTCTAAAGCGTAATAATATAATTTTTCGACTTACCGAGATATTCTAATGCCTGATGTTAAGTGGTCCCGTAATTCTTGTCACATAAAAAAAAAATATTATTTTAATGGTTACCTTCGCCCATAACATCAGCAATACGACTAAAGTCCTCCCCGACCGTTCCTCTTGACCGAAGTATAAGAAGACCTAACTCGCACCCCATTGCGCCCGTTACCCGAGACGGGGATTTTACGTCTCATGCGCATGGCGCATGTGATTTCACCGGCACCCATACCCTTCCACAGTGCAGTCGCACTGTTGTGTTCCGGTGCACTACATGGCAGCAGATTATCAGGCGTTTATAACCACAATATTCTTAAAATTTATAATTAATAGATTTTCGATCTTCCAAAACCACTGCAGCTTAGCATAACTTGTGACTCAAGTCAATCATTGGGTCAGATGCTTAGAACATGCGTCATTTATGGCTATGATAACATCCTTTGTTGGAATGGAACCCGAGACGTATTTAAATAATAACTTGGTTGCGCAAAGCTTGGGCGTTCGAAGAACAATACTCATGTATCCTGAAACAGCTGAAATATATGTGCAACATTGAGCGCGCCAGCTGCATAACTGAACATATCTAAAATTCTGGCAGGAGATATAAGGTACATTTGAAAGTGGAACTTCAACTTGCGACGATCTTTTGTTTTAAATACTTTTATAATATGTGTAAGGCACATAAAAAACGGCTTGTCATCACAAAAATAAATTTCATACTTTAGTTCCCACGACTTCCACGTCAGTTTGAAGTAAACTGTCAATTTAAGATTCTTTCCCGCCACATCCTATGAGTCGTAGACATCCAATAACAATTAGTCAGCAAAACAGATATATATATATATATATTTAGATATATATATTTTTTGACATGAACACACACTGTGAAAAAAATTTATGAGTTTTCATATAATAATATAGGTACAAACTCATGTATGCCTTTTTTTCCACAATATTTGGCAACGACTATTTTGGCCATAATGTTGATATCGCTCGATATATTCCAATTTCGATTTTCTATAACGTTTGGAATTTCCGATCGACAAATACTTAAAATCTATTCACAGAGTTATTTATTTAAAATACTCTATAATATGATCAAACGTAATCTATTCACACCAAATCCACATACGACTTTTCTTAGGAGAATATTTCAACTCCAAATTCGACCATAATGGAAATTCCAGAAGAGTGACATAATATTTGACAATATAGTAGGTGCCGAGAAGAATTTTATGCCCTGTCACATGTGGTCTAAAACCTTATAAGGGTGGACTTAATTCACCCACGTCGTCGATCTACCCACATAGTTTAAAGATAAGAAATATGAAATTTCGTGACACCTTAAAAGGATATCGTTAAAGTGCATTTTGTAAATGCTCATTTAATGCGCAACTGTGACATAAACAAGTGGTTAAGCGGTTTTTCTTTTAGGACCTACGTAAGAGAATAATAATTTTATGCAAACTATGCAGATATTTATTCCAATACATCGATTCTATATTTATAATAAATAATATTTTTGTAATCTGAATTTTTGAATCATATATTTTGTTATTATCTCCGTGCCAGCCTCTAATGGTCCCACTGCAGGGACACAGGCCTACTCTCGATAATTGAGAGTGTTAGTATCTAAAACTTATACATACGAGTCAGTAATAAATCAATTAAAATTAAAACAAAAAGTGTTACTTAAAATAAAGAAATGGAGCCATGTGGGTTGGCGTAAGTGCAGCCAGTTTCTCATCCATACCGTCCAGAGAGGTACTGCCACCACACCTGGAATCTGACGTCAAGCAGTAGTACTCGCATTACTGTATTCCGGTAGAAGGGATACCGCATATTATTCTTTTACCCGACCGAAGTAGTGAATGTTACTTATGAATTTATCTTCTTATCTGCTAGTTTAATGCTTCGTGGTGGTATCCCATATATTTTAATACGGTTCATCATCATCGCTTTCCTGATAAGCTATATTGAGATCACAGGCCTCTTTGACTGATTGATCATTAACTACAAGAGCTGTTCATTCATTAGTTATTCGAATGATAAATAATGCTATTAGGATGTTAGCCGTTCATTCAGTTTGTTTATTGTACGGCAGATAACTTATATATTTGGCCGTTCGTTGAATTTGTTTAAAATGTACTCAATCTATTATGTCACCTTTTTGTTGTACCTATATTATTGAAATTTGGTTGAACATCGTGATAATTGAGAACCAAAAATGTATGCATTCGTTAAATAGTATTAAACAGAATATTATTCACTCTCGCTTGTGGAGAATCGGTGTGCAGCAGTGGGGTACTATAGGACATACTGATATTGTGATGAATTAAGGTTAAGGTTTAAGTTAAGAATCAAAAATAATATTAGCTCTATATAAATTATATGACATTAAGTAAGACTAATCAATGGCATACTTTACAGTTTAATATTTTTGTATAAATCGCAAATCGTTACAGCTCTATTACGTTTAAAAAAAGGAACAAAAAGCAATTATGTCTTATAATATTAAGCACTATTCTTGATAAATTTTGTCAAATCAATGTGGAATTTTAACCAATTAATTTTGCTCTAGTCATAGTTCAAATTAAGTTTATGTTATAAGAAGCAATATAGTTTAGAAATGCAAGTGGACCTAGCACGCTACCCTAGAGCAGCCCTGGTTAAAATTTCACACCTGTCACAAACACTTCCAAATATAATGTTTCTATGTTTTCCATCGCTTGTCTTTGGATTGGAGCAGCACTGGAAATACCTAAAGGTCTGTAGTATACACAGCTGGTTTTGTTTTAGCTGTCCTCACCTGCTTCGTCATTAATGTCATCATTGCCTACTCTAGTTACATGTCCTATAGATTCCACAATGTCATTGGAGATAAATTCAATCATTTTTGGTACAATATAAAGTTTATGCCTGCTTTTGTTTTTCTGTTTTTATAAAATTCTGATGAAGATTTCATTCTTATGAGAAGACTCTAGTCGCGTGATGGACTCTGAGTCGTTGATTTTATGGCTCAAGTGCCTGTAATTTCACCGTTACCCACTTCCACCAGATACAGTAACGCCACTGTGTGGAGGTTGTACTTCTCCTGACGAACTTCAGACAATTTTGGGACTTTGCGTTGCTTCTTTCGCACCAACGGGGGTCACATGTAGGCACTCTGGGGGTACTCACCTACGAACTTGAGGATGGTGGCTTTCCAAACCGACATTATGCTTATTTAATTTGTTTAGCACTGAGTCATAACTAGAGAAGAAATAAATCAGGGCGCATTAAGCATAACTATCTCATTATATTCAAATAAGCAAAATGATGTCTTAATTATGCATGCCTGTAACAATTAATCGTGAAGCATAAATACATGTGAATCATTGACCACCAATTACGTCTTCTTAGAACTGATTTCAATATGCATCTCTTATTGCGTATTAATTGGTATTTTAAAAACAATTATACTTATCCTTCGAATATAGATATTTCTTTTTAGTTGAACAAAATTCCTAAATGAATGCTATTATAGCAATTTTTGATTTCATGTTGATGAGATTAACATACCCCAATTACCATGTAAATTGAATCAATTGATGTAAAGATTACTAGAGTAAGATAATTTCCAAGTTTGAAGGGCGATCTTAAAGTTAGCTACGGGTAGAGAAAAACAAGGAAGTTCATGTTATGGTGGTACTTGCGAAGATGATTTAAGTATACTCAACTAATGTTAGTGTCACTCACTGCGAATCTAATCAATCATAGTTTTTGTTTGACTTTTTGTTTCGTTGTTTATCATCGCATGTTTTGCTTTTTTTTTAATATTCTATCAAAACATTAGTTTATTTCATCATTTACACGCCTATTTATGGTATTAATTTATTTGCCACGTGCTTGTGGGTAAAATTATTTCATAACTTCTTGATAACTTTAATAATACAATTATTGGTTATCAAATTCATTTACGTGTATATATAACAAATATATTTTAGTAGTAGAATTGAACCCTATTTAACCCAGTAGCTTCTACATCAAGTTTGTTTAGTAAGGTCAACAAAATCAGCGGTATCTATAATCATTGTAGCTGCATCTTCTATGTGCGAATTTATATTCAATTGTTAACTTATTTTTCTCCACGCTGCTCGGACAGACGTATACCAGACTGCACGTCTGTGAGATCATCAACAACCAACCGTGTTGTCCGCCACAGCAAGTAAGTTTTAGCCCTGGTGTTCGATATAGTAGTCAGCTTGAATTTAGCATAAAGCTTAGATTTCTGATAGCTTTAGGTTGAATTCCGTTGTCATCTACGTAAACATACTGTTCTTGTGTATCTACTGATGCATATTTGATAGTATTTATTTGAATCTTGTTTTCATCCATGCCAAATTCAAGATTGAGCTCTGTTTCTGGATTGTTTTTGACAGTAGTCTGTACTTGCATGACTTTGACTGAGACCTTGATGTTTGACAGTTTTCAACGGTCGACTTTAATGAATCTCAAAAGTTGAATAGGCCGTAGTAGCCGCATTTTCTTGATGTTACGCTTTAGTTATTTTGGTGCTTTATTGTATTTTGTTGATTTTAGCAGTTTCTTTGTTTGACGCTTTCTTATTTAGGCATTTGTTTATTGTTATTTTCGTGATAAACGTTTTAGTTTTTTAATATCGGCATGGTTATTGAAGTTATTTACATTTGTATATTATTGTAGACATGTTTCAATCTGTTACAATTTGTGACAAGAACTGGATGCCTTAGATGCATGGTCGCATTTAACATCTGTTGGGTGTTTTTTTAGTCATTTTATGTTTTATTATCATCGTCGGTCTCCGTGTATTTGGTTTAGAGCTTCATTAATCTTCTTAATTACCGCAGTTGTGATTATGTTAGCACTACTTACATATTAGTTAAAAGTAGAGCTTTTTCTTTAAACCAAGATTTTTTGTGTTTTTATTTTATTTTAGATTGAAGCCTGTTATTTATGACTTTGTTCCTTTTCATCCTTTCACATGCGCTTAGTAAATCGAATGTGAAAAGATGAAAAGAATTAATCAGAATAAATTTACTCCAGTTCCTGCGCGATAGCTCCTATTTTAATCACGCGGAAACTCTAAGCACTTTCAAGAACCTCGTTAATCATTGTAATTATTTTGTTTTAATATAAACACCGTATATACTTTTAAATGCATTTATTAAGAAGCTGTTATTTGGACATTACAAACAGAATAAAATTTTATTTATTTGTGTATATAAAGATAAGAATCTATAATAATATAATTTTTTTGTGTGCAGGTGAATCGTCACGTGAACGATCTCTTCGAGGACCTGCGCGATGGACTCAACCTCATATCGCTGCTGGAGGTGCTTTCTGGCGAACACCTCGTAAGTTTCCTGCCTATCTGCCTTTTTTTTCTAAGGTTCATAAGTGACAGAACGAGCTGGTGGTAAGTGGCGGCTCTCGCCCATGACAATAATGCGACTCAGTATAAGATTTGGTTCTTATCACGATATTCCCTCCGATGCGGTTAAACAGCGAAATAATTATGTATGGGATTGTATGAACACGCTTTTATATTTCCGTCAATGATAATGATTGTTACGATGACCTGGAATGCTGAAGGCATATTAATATCGTACGATAAGACTTTGAAAGCACCCATTGATGTGTAAATCAAGCAGCAAGTTTTTGGGTGGTCCAGTTGATAGATCCATAGGTGTGTATGTAACCTTTGATTCCCTACACGTACCCTCTGGTGCTTAAGCCGAGTTCGCCCGGAGATGTACTGCCACCTGGAATCTGCCGCCAAGCAGTAGTGATATGTTCCGGTGGAAGGGTGTCGGTGCCGGTGATATCACATGCGCATAAGGCGTATCACGGCTCGGGTGATGGACGCAGCAGGATGAATGCGACTCAGTGTAAGATCAAATTTTATACTGAGTCACATTATTGTTGTCATGGGTTGGGGTCGCCACTTACCAGGTGGGCCCTCAGCTCGTTCCGTAAATTAATCAAATAAAAAATAAATAATGAAATCTACATTTTTCCTGAAATCCAAAATTTTGCTCCATTTTTCACTGTTTATTTGGTGGATATTTCCTGAATCATGAAGTTTAGAAGTTTTCTTTCCTTCATCTTGCTCTTTGGGGCAAGACCAACCAAACGAAGGGACAAGATTTAAAGTTGATCCAATCATTGCATTCCAATACAGTCCAGAATTAGCCACCTGAACTTTTCGTTTAAACATTACAATTTTTTGTTGTGTTCTCAGCACGAAGACTGTTCCTTGATTGAATTGATGTTAATTTAAAAACTGTTACATTTTAACTGTTCTTAAACGATCGTGCAAATGTATTTTAATCATTTTTAACTACCAGATTTAAAGATTTGTATAAGATTAAGAGGATTAGTTTTTTGTTCAACCTCTGTCATTTCGTAATATATCATAATATATAAGTTTTTTAATATCTATAAAACGTAAAGAAAATATTTAAGAATAAAACGGGCTGATTAAATTACCTGTATTTTAGTGTAACGGCTAGAGCAGACGTACAATGTTACGATTTATACTATAATAATGATGGAACGAGCTGACTGTCCACCTGATGTTAAGTGGTTACCTCCGCCCGTGGACAACATCGATACGACTCAGGTCCTCCCCTACCGGAATATGAAAAGAAGTCGCACCGCAATGCGTCCCTTTGGGATAGGAATGTACCATCTTATGCGCCTGTGATTTCACCGGCACACCCTTCCACCGGAACACAGCAATGCGGGTACTACTGTTTGGCGGTAGATTCCAGGTGGTGGCAGTACTAGGCCAGACTTCAGACGAACAAGTTCTTTTGCTACTTTTGGTTCTAAGGAAATTCTCCTCGGACTAGCTAGAATTTTATATTAATCTCATTCACTCATGACGACTCCGTGGCTTAGTGGGTAATAGCCCTGCCTTCGAAGCGAGGGGTTCGATTCCCGGCCGGGGCACACTTTGTGTGGTGAGCATGAAGTTTGTTTGTTGTCTTAGGTGTGTGTTTCTGTGTTTGTCCTCGCCATCTGCGACAGGGAATCCTAGTGCAGAAGTATGAGTGTGGAAACCTTTTTTTTTTTTTTTATTAATTCTGGTTAAGGATATATATCTGTTATCCCTACTAGCGTGATCACTCAGCCTATCATTAGCCCGCGTTACTGTCAGAAGCTCCCTATTATAAAAGTTTTATGTATAATGATATGTTCGCGTGGCGTCAGGACTTGTTTTTAATTAAGCATAGTAGAACTAGTTTCGCCATTAACACACGTCGGGCGTAAACATTTAATTATAAAATGTTTATAAAATATTACACGCAAATTGGTGATCCTTTAGCTTGTGATTCTTGGTTTTATTAACTCTGTTTTTTGCTTACGTTAATAATTGAATGAACTTTTTTTATGACGGTCAATTAACACCAATCTAAATGGTTCTGTAAAGGGTAACCTTGTCTGCATAGCGAGCGGGCCTGGTTCGATTTCCAGCCATTGCAAATATTTTTTACGTAATTTTATAATTGAATGAGCTATTTTCGTCGTAGTCAATAAATTCAAAGAACGGCTAAACGGCTTTGAACGAATATAACCTTGCCAGCATAGTCCCGGGTTCGATTTCCAGCCGCTGCAAAATTAATTTTTATTTTTATCCAATTTTATTTTTGAATGATCTTTTTTATGGCACTCATTTAACTCAAAAGATATAAACGACAGTAGCCCTGTCTTCAAAGCGTTCGCAGCTTCGATTCCCAGACGTTCTTCAAACAACCTGTGACACAGGGTATCCCATTGCATTAATGTTATTAAATCTTAAAACATACTCCACTATTGCGCCATAGAACTCATAAAACCACTCTCAACCCTAAATCAATTAGGCGAGCCTCGAACCCCACTACCCTACATTCAATTAGGCCAATAGCTTCTGTTAATCTATCAAAGTTTGTGTATCAGGCGTTTTAATCAAACCGATTGGGGTGAGGTACCCGGGGTGTGATATTGCAGGAACCGCACCTTTGATCTATAATGCACGGAAACTACCCGAGGAGCTCGTGGGTTGAGCAACTTGCCGTTCCGTACGTGGATGGGTGACCATTTAATGGCGTTTAATTTATGCAATATCACCCTAGCCTCGCCTCAATCGGTTTGAGACGTAATATCACCGTTTCTGTTGACGGGCGAAACGGGGTGCGACTTGAGTCTTCTCATACTTCGGTCGGGGAGAACTTAAGTCGTATTGCTGTTGTTACAGGTAATTAACATCAGGTGGGCCTTTAGGTTGTCCCGTCACTTTCGTTACAAAAAAAAACTGAGCGATCATCCATTATAATCCATGATAATCAAGAAGTTTTATCATTAAAACAGAAAAATTGTCTCTACCTATGTCCGTTATATACTTTGAAACCATCCAACTGATGTGCCCCAAACCGGTTTCATTGGAAAAGCTATAATGCGAAGATGGTTTGAGACCACTAAAACAATGCATTAAGCACAAAATTTATTTCTCTTTTTAGCGTTGTAGCCCACACCGGACATCCGCTAGTAATATATGTTGTAACTTATAAAAAAACAAAAACTTATCTGAACTTATGTGACATTCCAGCCGCGCGAACGAGGTCGCATGCGATTCCACATGCTGCAAAACGTCCAGATGGCGCTGGACTTCTTGCGGTACAAGAAGATCAAGCTGGTTAACATCAGGGCGGAGGATATCGTCGATGGGAACCCCAAGCTGACCCTCGGCCTGATCTGGACCATCATTCTGCACTTCCAGGTAAGTGAGCTGCTGATGCTTTTGGACGCTGCAAACCATCTACAATATTATAGAGAAATAGATAGAAAACTCGTAAACGCCAAAGATATGTACATAGTTTTGAAGACCCTGCAAATTCAACAATTTATAGATTGATTAAATACCACAGATACATAACTTGGATTACAATTTTTTTTTAACAATAATCGGAACTCCAATTGGCGACTTTATTGCAGAAATCGGTTACAGGTATCTTTTTAATATTCAAATTTATGTTTTATATTTTAAACTCCTCCTAAAGTTAATTAAGCTACAAAACATACGGAAAATTGCGTTTACGATTTTTTGCGTTCAACCTGGACTCATGCAATTTTTTTTTCGGTGGTACTTTTAAGACGATAATAAAAATAAATATAATAAATTATATCGTGCTACACTAAAGTCTTAATATATCTATTGTGTAAGGAAGTATTGCAAAAGGACATACGTTACAACTTTCAAAAATTTACCAAATACAATTCAGATTCGCTTACAGGGGGTTTCGTTCCACGAATCTCTTTGTAGGTAAGATAATAAGATATAATTGTAGGTTTACACAGCCAGACCGTATTAATTAACAGACTGGTAATAGATTACTATAGCAACATTATTGACTATATAAAATGTACGGACACACAACAATGTTGCGAAAAAAAAAATTACCCACTACTATGTTACATCGCAGGTATAACCTTGCTACTGCTTGTTCAGAATATTACAGAGAAAATTTAACGGATACATTTGTCATTTTATGCAAATATTAAATTTTTTAGTCCAAAATCTATAATTCCATTAAATTCTTTAAAAAAAATTACTTTCATAAAGTCATTTTTTTATTATATTGTAAATGTGTGAAAGATCACGCGACCCTCTATGGCGGGAACAGTCAATAAACCCCTAATAGAGGGATTATTTTTTTGCCGAATGTATAACTCCATTGAATTCTTTCATTGTTTTTATTTTTTTCAGTATTTTTTTTTAAATGAACGCCTTCAATGTCACCCCATTCCCAATGTAAAGTTTGGCGATTCTTCAAACCCTCGGAATCTCCATGGGCAAGAACAATCAAGAAACTCCTAATGGAGGGATTCCTTTCTTGTCGCGAGGTTGATCCTGCTCACAATTCACTATTCTCACATTGAAATACAGTTCTTGTTATATTTCGCTTGTATATAAATGTTTTATCTAACCAATTATATCGGACGCGCGAGGTTACCTTTCGCTGTTCCTTTTCGTGCAAATCGAATGTTTAAATCTAGATCAAGATTTAGAATCATAATTGGATTCTGTGTCGGTTCGTTTTAATTATTTTATCTTATAAATGATTGGATGTTTTTTTATTTTTGCGAAACAAGATCGCAGCTGTGCACTTAAATATTCAAAGTGACCTCTGCCAATGGTATTATTACATTTTTAATTAACGACTATATTTTACAAATAAGGTTTAAAACGACATTTTATTTGTTTTGCTTATTTTTAGCCTTTTTTGTCATTACCAGTTCTTTTTGTAATGAAATACGTTTTCACTATCTTACTCAACAGTTCCATAAAATCAGTTATAAAAACAACAAAGAATTTAAAAAAAAAAATTTTAACACGACAAAACATAAGAAAAATAATCCTTTACAATACTGGTACCTACTTATAGAAAGCTTCATTAAAAGTAATAATTTTTTACTTTAAAAAGTAGATATATGTCAGAAAAATATAAATTCTTATTTTTTTCAATCGGTTCTTCAACTAATAATTATGCTTGTTGCATAGATCGTTTCTTACTGGTAGGTTCGTGTCACGGTACTCCTTGGATTTCAAACTAATCCAATTTAGTTCCTTGTGATCAATAGGCTCAAGAATACTGCGTAATTGTAGTTTATGAACGTCGGAAATACAAATATTTGCCTTGACCTGCCTTATATAGAAATAATGTAAGAAACACAAAATGTATTAAATGTCAATAGAAAAAGAATATTTCAGAATTTCATGGAAATGAAGTATTTTGACGTTGATTTTACCCCTTGGGCAAGGGCGGCCTTAGGTATTGCGAGGCTCCGGGCGATAGATCTTTGTGAGGCTCTTGGGGTATGAGGAATTTAGAATTTAGGTGAGTTGGAAGTGTACAGGGCTACAGTCATCATCCTCTTAAAGACAGCTGCAGTACATCAAAACAAAAAACGGGTTGTTCTGCGAGGGTTGCGAGGCCCTACAAAAGTGAGGCCCCGGGCGGTTGCCCTGCTTGCCACCCCCTAAGGCCGCCACTGCCCTTGGGTATAAGTGAAGCGCTTTGAAAGGTTCCAGTATGCAATAGAGAAAGCGAGCGACATTCGTAACGAACTGAATAAGCTTTTGAGGTTGCAACACATCTTGACATTTCAAAGTTGAAGAGTAAAATGAAAACATCCTAGACATTTCGTAATGTTTCTACTGCCTCACCGCTCAGTGGTCTACTGCCTTCTGCGTTGTAAGTCATTGGATTCCCACAATATACTTTTTGTGGTAGAACACTTTTTTTGTGTCTGGGTGTATTTGTAATCGGGTTTCCATACAAGAGCTATGTTCGCTAGTTGGCGCTGTGTGAAAAATGTTTATCAATATTGCAAAAAAAATTCTGAAGAGGCAGTGTTGCCTTGTCGTACAATGAAAAAACTACCATCAAAATAAGTATTATATATGCATTGCGGATTTCGCAGCTTTATAGGGGCATAATATTAAAATAACATATTAAATTACAAGAATTATAAAATGAATGTAAATTGTTATAAGTTTAATAAGAATAAGAATATATTTTATTGTTAAACTGTGTCTACAAAGAGCTTATAAGTAATAGTTTATGAAACAACGGTCTGTCCTCTCGGACGTACAATATATTAAAAGAGACTCCAAACAAAAAAATAATGAGCTAACTTTTGTTAACAGCAAAGTATTCATTAACACTATAATGAGCTTTACTAACTAGCCATTTTTTTAGTCTATATTTAAATATGGTTCCCTTCAATTGCTTAAAATCGATAGATAAATGATTATAATTATAAAAATATGTCCATCTAAAGCAATCAAAATTATTGAATTTTGCGCTTTTCAGCTTATAGGAATTTGTTCGTTTGTTTGAACTCGTTAATCCCTGGAAATACGAGTCGGAATTAAAAAAAAAAATGTATATGATAGCCACATTCATGAGGAAGACTAGGCTGTGTAGCATTACGCTAAATTTCTTTAAGTTATATGCCTGTGAAACCGCGGTTCACAGCTAGTTTTTGTATATAAAGACATTTGTATTTTAACCATCACATAAAGTAGCAATATGAACATGATAAACAGTTTTATTTATATCATTGAATTTGCAACTTAAGTGGCGAATGAGTCATTTGATGTAATGCATTGTTCGGATCCAACTCTTCACTTTCGAAAATATAGTTGAGGCTTGATTTAAAGATGGACGGATGATTCTGAGGGTCGCTTCTTTTCAACCGACTTCTAAAGGAGGAGGTTATTAATTGGATTGTTTTTTTTATTACTTCAGAACTTTGTCATTTATCAACCGATTTAACTTTTTTTATTTGAAATGCTACTATGGATTGGTCCCATAAAAATTTCATCAAGTTCACTTCAAAATATGTCATCCAAATAAACTTAATTGTAATTAGTATTAGAATTGGAAGTATTAAAGTGGGTTTTTAGTTGACCTGCATAGAACATTCATTAATGTCTGATTTAAAAAAATAAAAAAAAACCTTTCCGTTGAATTCTTAAAAGATTTACTTCGCGATTGGCAATCTCATGCATGAGTGCAGACTCATGCAGTTAGGTGCCGACGTATCTTGTCTTATTTTCATCTCTGTATCCATACCAGCCTCTAATGTTCCCACTGCAGGGACACCGGCCTACTCTCGATAACTGAGAGTGAATGGGCTCTGATCTACCACGGGAGCCCAATCCGGATTGGTAGATGCCACATGTCATCGAATTTTTTGGTTCTAAGACATGCCCGTTTCCTCACGATGTTTTACTTCACCGTTTCGAGAACGTGGTATTGCTTAAATTAATTTTCCAAGTTAAAAAACTCATTGGTGCACGTGTGGGTTTGAAGCAGCGACCTTCAGATTGAAAGTCGGCGTCTGTGCCCCTGGATATCTCTGTATATTCTTTAGTAAAAATGATATAATAAGCAAATTTTATTGTCTGCTACGATACGATTTTTATTGTTTTGTAAATTGTAAATACTCACAATTTACTGGTGACATCAGCGTCGCATTTATAAGCAATTTATTATTACAACAATTATGATGTAAATATAAAAATGCAACAACTTTATTGGGTCTTGTTAAGGAAAAATGTGCATAAACACATTAACCTACTGACATTGCAGTTGAAAAGGTAATAACTACAACTACACTTAAATAAAACGAACTCTTTTATACACTTAAGTAGATATTAATGTGTATGACGTCATTATACAGCGTGTTCATTATTATAATAATAACAAATGACTCATTTAAAATGGGACTTTTTTTCGTGTAAGTGGCCAACTCTCGGAACTTTCAAGCTGCCCGAAGGCCTCCGACATGGCTTAACGACTAGTATAGCCGAGACCGAAATCTTAACGAGCCCTCCAAAGCAATGAAACGCTCAGTTGAAATTCCATTAAACGGTCACCCATCTTACTACTGACCGGGCAGAGAACTACTTAGCTCAAGTATATATTACATTTAAATTCTAAAGCTCTTCGAAGCTTGTGCAACTTTAAGCATAAAGTTTGTTTTTGCGTCATGGACGTTTGAGTTGTAAATCTGTGTCTACCACACCAATCGATCGATCGGTCGATTGGTAGTATCACGCTGCTCCACGCCCTTCCAAATATCCCGTTATTTAACTATAACTTGCTGCAATATCACTAAATTGAGCAAATTAAAATTAAAATCCACGCGTCCCCGTCTGCTTCTCCGTAATCGCGTATACATATTTCCATCCACCATAAATCATATAAAATTACTTTCCCTGTAATAAAGTTTAAAATAATTAACTTTCTCGCGATATCGGACACCATCTATAGGATTCCAGAAGACAGGTTCATTGGGGCCTGCAATGAATGAATTATTTACTTCGGTAAATAATGGTAAATAAGCAAATAAGCTGGCTATTTATTTACTTTGATATCACTATATCACAACGTAAATAAAAGAGAGCCGGTCGCGTACTGTAAGGTTGGATGACATTCTTTTTAGCCGACTGCGCCAGAAGGAGGGTTATGTTTTTCGAATGTATGTATATATATTTCTTTGGCAAGCTCTGTAGCCTAAAAGACTTGATAGATAGCTTGAAAGGTGTTAGATTCGTCTTAATTTGTTGAGTGATACTGGCGCGGAAGCGTTCAGTTCGAATGCCAGTAAATAGTAACCCATCCAACTTCAAACCGGGTCGAAACTTAGATGATTTGAAAGGAACTGTTAAGCAATATGGCACGAGCGTTTAAGTTAAACGCAACTTTTGAAATTGGTTAAAATTGAATTGTACGTAAAATTAAGAAGCTGAAATGCAAAACCATTAACCGTTACTTTGGTTTTATAATTGTGTATCTGTGGTCCGATTGTAAATGTACGATAGAAACATCCTACTATCCTACTAATATTATAAACGCGAAAGTTTGTAAGTATGGATAGATATTTGTTACTCAATCACGCCAGAACGGCTGAACGGACCTGGATGAAATTTGGCACAGAGATAGATTATAGTCTGGAATAACACATAGGCTATTTAACCCGGAAAAATGTACGGTTCCCGTAGGAAGTCCAACCGCGGGTTAACACCGCGGGCCGCTAGTATGTAATATATTTCCTCTCCTGTGCAAGTCTTATTCTGAATGCAGTCAAAACCCGTAACTAAATGGGTATTTAGAAAAGGCTGCACTGTTACTCAGGTCGGGGGTCAACGGCCTTTGGCAGCATAACGTTTATTGCAAACGCTATAAAATGTTCATAAGAGTAACCTAAAAATATGAAAATTAGAAAGTTTAATATTTTCACAATTAACACTTCCTAGTGGGGATTAAATCGTTTAAAGCTTAGGGCCTTATTAATAAACATGTTGCCTAATTTATGGTATATATTTTTCGATACAATTAAAAAGATCATCAAAAGAAATTTCACTAAAATACGTTTTTATAAATAAAGGTTAATTAGGTATAAAGATTTTAAATAAGCAGACGTTGTAACTTGTCTGGAGTGCATTAGTACCAGTACAGAATACTAAAATAAATAAAATATTTACTGTATTGTATTATTGTTGTGAAAATCAAAGATTAAGTAAAGAAATAATTATTAACGCCAACCCTAACTAGCGCCATCTCTGGATGAGTAGCGGTTTCAACAGCGCATATTCTGCTGATGTGAACTAAATAGATTATTACCCACGGTAATAGATTATTATAAAAATATTAGCTTCGCCTCGCGGCGTTACACAAATTGTGTATGTTTATTTGTATGCCAACAGAAATAAAAGCAACGTATTTTATTTGCATCACTAAAATTTCATTAAAGTTTTATTGTTTAATATTCGGTGTACAAGGGATTTAAATAATACTGTGATAAAATTACTTAAAATCACAGATGGCATAATGCAATTGGTCATAGCTGAATCACTTGCTTTCGACCCCAATCGGTGACGTCAGCGTGAATCATCCGATCTGAGAAATCTCCCCCCATAAGGTTAAGCCCTTTTTGGTCACGGTTGATGTCCTAGATTTAAAATAATAATATCTTTAATCTGGGACAAGAAAATTTATCGGATGGCTTCGTAGCCTGCATGCTGCGAAGCGAGTGGTACCGGGTTCAATTCCCGGTCCGAGTGTTTGTGTTTTCCATTAAAAGTCTATGGAATAAACTGGAACAACTACCTGGAACAATCAAATTAAATAAAACTGATTTGAAAACAATAGGCGCAGATATCTCGAAGTAAACATACAAAAAAGAACACAGCGGAATTGATGCTCTTAATTAAAATCTATTCATTTTGCCCTAACCCAAGATCAAACTTCAATTCTTCCCACACAAAGTGTTTCACGGCCGGGAATCGAACCGAACCTCGCTCCGAAGGCAGGGCTACTAAATAAGCCACGGAGTCGGCGCCACATAAGTAGTAATAAGTAGTAAATATTTTTGTGGGTGTAAAGACGTTTCCAAAAGATATTTAAGATCTTACGTAATGAGTTTGAGTTTTTATGGGAGTTTTTTCTGAAATATTCGATCGGAAATGGGATCAGGAAGCATGACATCGGAATTATTTCAAAATTCATGATCAATGAATGACATCATCGGCTGACCAGGCGTGGGTTTGCGTAAGGTCGCAACAGATGTCGCTGCCTACGTACGCCTACCCTCGCTTTCTACCTTCGAGGTGCTGTGTTTCGTCATTCGATCACAACTCACGGTACAACTATGTAGGTATCTTCTAGAATCGTTTTATTTCTTTGGACATATACGAATATGTACACAGATTAAACAAGACATAATGACAGCCTCCTGTGTAATGTCAACTGTCAAGTAGACAGTGGGTTTTAAAGCCATAAATAAAAGAAAAAAAAGAAGAACGTTTTTAAACGTTTAATTGAAAACGAATAAATTAAAATAAACTTCAATTGTTTTATCACTTATTTTTTGATTTTAGGGTGGAATTTCTTCAGGAACATTCAATGGGACTTAGGTTGTACAATCAAATAAAAAAATCAACCAAATCGTTTCACAATTTGCAAAGAAATTGTGTAGCAAACATAAAAATAATATAAAACCACATACAGCACCTCTTCCTTTTGGAAGTTTGTTAAAAATTAAATCTAAATACTGGACTATAAATTTCTCAAATCTGTTGCGCATGTAATGTGCGTAAAGAGCTCCTGTAAGAGCGTGTAAGTTTTGACTATACGGATTGGCATGTAAACTTTGGAATGTCCATTAATATTTATTTTATCATCAATTTTTATTTTACATTCCACAGCCATTAAAATAGTACATTTCACATTTTAGTTAGTAATATTACACAGAAATTGATAATTTTGGTTAAAAGAAGTAACTGAATAGCACTAGTATCCAGAATAGCAGAAGATATTCCAAAGGAATCATTTTGGTTTTGTTGTTTTACATTTCTCTCATTTTTTTATTATTATTGGAGACGGACCTTCGCTTCACCTCAATCTTACCTGATGTTGAGATGATGTGGTCGATGATTAGTAAAAAATATATTTGTATTATTATCGTAAAATAAAATAAGTTATAAATTACTTATAGGATAATTTATAGGCATAAGGCGTAGATTCGCCGCCCCAGTTTGCGCACATTGCACTGAATGATGGCTAACGTCCTCTAGAACACAGCACTTTGTAAAATATCTCACATGTTTTATTTGCACATGCGAACCTCTGCAGACCATGATGGTAAGTTGTCAGAGAAGGAATAAAAAGTATTTAATGCGAAAAAAAATGCATATGTAACCTTGCAGCGCAAAGCTTCTTTGTGCTTTTTCTACTTGACGCTAGATGGCGCTGTCCGGAAGCTGCCGAGGTTCGTATCGAATGCGACTGCGCTTAATCAAAAGCTTTACAAGCGCGTAATATAGATGGCGCTACGTGTAGTTTTATGTCTGTATCCTAGCAAATCTATATATTAATGTTATTGCCTGGTTTATACGTGTTATCGCAGGACTTGTTGGCATTTTCGTGTAATGTCCTGCCTGGTTACTAAGGAATGATATATATACTGAAGGAGGTGAGGTCAGCTGAGTTTTTCGTGGAAAAACAATGGCAGCGATGAGTACTTGTCATATTAATGTTCGCACTGCGCAATCGTGCAACCCACAAGGTGAAATAATACAGTTTTAAGGCTCTGCTAACCCCTTCTGGGATAAAAGCGTGAAACTAAGTATATATATGCGTGCTATAATTATAATAATATCAATAAAAACATGCTAATATAAGTACATACATACATTTAAAACTAGGCTTAAATCCGTTACTACTATTTTGTTCGTGACAATAATTCAGTTCTAATTTTAGTTTCCGGTTTCAGTGTTGGAGAATTCCATACCTGAGAGACAATATGCTACATAGATATAAAAATATTTTTATATATTCATACAAAATAAATAATATTATAAAGAGGAAAGATTTGTACCTATTTTTGTATGTTTGTATGTTTGTAATGAATAGGCTCAAAAAGTACTGGGCCGATTTAAAAAATTCTTTCACCAGTAGGTACAACAATATTGAAGAACATCATAATGTCTACAAAAAACTCCGCGGTAGCATATGTCCAACTATTGTAGTTATGTCACTACCCCGTGCGAAGCCGGGACGGGCTGCTAGTACAAAATAAAAAAAAAACGAACAATTCAGAACACTGCTGGAATCGAACACGCTCGTTTCAATTGGTTTCACTACCCATACGCCTCCGAGGTCACTTTATTTGCAGTTATTTATGGAGATACAACACAACATAATATTTTGCATAATAAAAGAGTAGGTTTCTGATTAGCAAGTCTATTGGTTGAGGACATACGGACAGACAGGTGTGATTCGTCACCCACACAGGAAAACTGGATATATATATAGAGTACCTTACAAACATTTATAGCATACTAGCTATATGTCCTGATATACTTCCGCTTTGAATCTCGAGCACCCTTTTGTGTTTATGACGTGACAAACTAGAGACCGGTTAAAAAAAATCAAAAAAAATACCCACTTCATTAATTACATACCTTATTTCTCGCTCACCAATTAAAAAAAACATCTAAATCGATCTACAATAATTCTCATTTCTAATACTTCTTGTCCATCCAAAGGTTGTCTGTAAGAGATCGCTTTATAGCGATAAGACCGCCCATTGTGTCATCTTTTTATTATTTAAGATTTTTAGTTTTAAGCTATTGTTATCTTTTGGTGTGCAATAAAGTGTTATCTTTCGATCTACAATGTGCGAAGTCACAAGAAAGTAACATACGCAATTTCGTTTACTTGGATATCATATTTCTTGATTTAACAACCAAACTATCGAATTGATTTTTATAAAATTTCCATGGGACCAATTTTTCTATTTATCTTTTATTTTTTATAATGCGTTACGGAATTATTCAGTAACATCAGGTATACTACAATAGAATCAACATGTATGATGCAAAATTACGACAGAAAAAAAATGTTAATATACGCCTACATTTTTTTTATATGCTACCCGAGCGAATTCGTCTTGCTAATAAATATATAAATGTAAAGTATTTTAATCCGTAATCGTCCGTCCGTGTCAGCCTCTTTGTTCCCACTGCAGGGACACCAGTCGACTCTGACTCGACTGAGATTAAAATAACGTTTGATCTACCACGGACTTAAATCCAAAAATGTTTGGTAGTATAGTATCCGGCCGTAGTCATAAAAGGAAATTAAAATACCACGTTCTCTTTTTAAAAACATGGAAATTTTGTTCATCATTCAACCTTGAACTTCACCTGCAAACAATAACCGAAGATGACAGTTACTGAACGCAACACCGGCTTGAGACGAACTTTTGTCTGTGACGTCACAAACACACTACATATCCAAATAGCTATTAAACCCGTGTGATATTTTTTATGTAACTTAGTTGACAGAAAGTGGTTACCTCCGCTCATAATAATTGCGATACGACTTAGGTCGTCCCGATCTAAGTATGAGGAAACCCGAATCGCATCCCGAATCGCTTGTTGCCTACCCCGCAGATACATTTGACATTTTACTATGTACTAGCTGCGCCCCGCGGTATTACCCGCGATTGGCCATCCTACGGGAACCGTACCTTGTTCCGGGATGAAAAGTACCCTACGTGCTATTCCAGACTATAATTTATCTCTGTGCCAAATTTAATCCAGATCCGTTCAGGCGTTCTGGCGTGATTGAATAACAAACATCCATCCAATCTTTCGCATTTATAATATGTAGTAATAATTATTTACGAATATGTACTTATTAAAATACTGGCGGCAGAAATCTGCCAGTACTCTGCATAGTATTTTCACAAAGATACTGATTTCTAGTACAGGGGCTAAGTAGTTTTGTGTGCATGTAATGTGCTCACGAATCTGTTTATATTTGTGCCATTACATTTTTCACGTGTCCAAATGATACTAACGATCTAAAAGAATACATGAGTTTGAGCTTAAGTACAGGCATGACAGAATAACGGATCTGTGGTGAGCTTTATCGCTTCGTCAAAAGTGAAGTGTCATTTTTAATCCTCCGCTGCTAATTTATAAAAGCGCGAAATTGCTGTCAAGTAGAGCAGACCTTTCTCAAGCACTTAAAATTCCTGTCTGCAAGACAGATGGTGTCTAAGAGCAATTACCACTCGGCCCTGCTTTTTATATGCACCAGCAAACCCATAGTCCCACGTACAAAATAACTTATTTTTTCGCCGTCACGGCATCACAGGCACGGTACGTAGCTAGCAACACATTGCGCGCCAGTCACCTGCAAACTACCAGCCGTAGCGCGCGCGTCGCGATATTTCAATTTTCGAACTACGAACGAACTATTTTGAACTTGATAACCCGACTAACGAATTAATCCGTGTTCGAAAAACAAATTCGGTTGTGTATGTACGTGTTTGAAATTGGAACTAGTGTTGTGCTCAGGATTTAAATTCGGCTTTTGAGATTCACCGGTGACAACGTAACGGAGTAGAACAATACTGGTTAAAGGTTTATTGCAAAAAAAACTATTAACTTTCTAGATGGTTTTTACGGAGTCATTGCCTAAATGCTCAATGAAGGGAAATGTTTCCAAAGATGAAATCGTTGTTTAGCTGAAACTGCTAAACTGCTAATTGGCTCTAAGTTTATTACCCAACGTGTAACAAGTGAGCATTGTTTGCAAAAACTTGCTTCATCTGTATGTATTTGTACAAGCATTAGGAGGCGATCAGTATGAGAAACCGATTTAAACATTATGTTATGATTGCGTGATGTCATCCACTGACAATGTTTGTGATCTATCTAGTTTGATCTTGAACATAAAATATAAATCTGCACGAAAACAACGTAACAGTTCCATAAAAATCACTCTTTCCTACTGATGAAACCGGCTTTTTGTCTCTCGAAAACAAAACAGTAGCCTCAGAGTGTTTGTAAACAATGAAGATAAAAATAGATTTCTAGTCCGAACGATTAATATAATTAAATTTAATTATACGAATGTGATTATTTTGCAATTTTTATCGTCATTTCTACTTCTAATATCGTACTAAAGTATTTTAAATCAAAAACTTTAGTGAATTTATAAACAGCAATATTAATCTTTATACAAATAAATCTGTCATCCAGTAAGCTCCGGGAAATAAAACCAACGGATATCCAGTTGGTTTCACATGACATCCCTTTTCCAGCTGATTGAGCGAAGGGTCAGACTAATCACAACACAACTGGAAGTTTAATTAAAAATAACATTTTAAAAACAGGTTCTTGTTAACAACATTGATCTTTTTTTATTTCAATGATATTCAATCGATTTTTGAAATAATTGGATAGATTTGATCTCATCTATCAAAACTGTTGATTTACGGTTTAAAGTCGATATAATTTAAAAAAAAAAACGTATATCCGGTATCTGTCAACCATAAGTGTACAATAATTATAGTATAATTATTATTCCGAATATAATTAACGATGTCCCACCATTTTAAATCAACCTTACCCGTTTGTTTAGTTCAAATCGAAGGTATTGAATTCCCAACATGCATTGAGCATATCAAACAGCTATTAAAATCAAAGCGACACTTACATTCTAAATGTCATCCCCATACAAGGAATCGCAAGGTCCGAACTCTGCGTAGGTGTCACCATTGAATTCCGGACAACCCCCGCAAAAAATATATAAAATTATTCCTCACCCACGCCGGTTGTACAATTGATTATCATTAAAATGATGTATGAGTTAAAACACAAATTATTTTAATGGTATAAAAAGTTGCACTTTTTATGTCGAATTATGTCATCGAGTCAGTAGGCTGTTTGGAAACCTTATTTATGCGACATCAACACCTACATAACATCGGTCAAATGTTATAATTTGAAAATAAAGGGCTCGGTTACGTTATTTGTTATGTTGCTCACAAAATGTTTAACATGAAGAATCACTGTTATGATTTTTTTTAAGCTCAAGAGTATAAAACCCCAAATATATATATTTATAATGTATAAAGTATTGGCGGATTTAAATTTAATACGCTCGAGTAGTAGCCCATGGAATAGGATGAATAGAAGATTAGTTGCCTAGTATTTGCACTCAAAGGTGATGCAGCCCCGAATACGTGTATGTAGTGACCGATTGATGAACGAGCGATATCAGGGCGCAAGACCTATAACTCTAGTGCCTCTGATTTTATATTCGCTGCTATTGCCTGAAAAATTTTTGAACTGGCAACATAATACGTACGCTTGTTTGTGGCCAGCGTAATTACATGGGCACTCACGCGCACAGTGGTTATCTTCTGGCTTCGGCATTGAGCTGATCTTTCTTTGACATTCTCCTTCTGCGTCCATATTACTCTATGTAATAGTCGCTAACGTTATGTAAGTCATATTTACTCGTCATCCGGGTCAAGTTTAACCACATTTGGTTTCGGTGCTGCAGTGTTTACGCATTATGTAATTTAATGTCACGCCCGACGGAAGACAAAATCAATTTAGGATAAATACTGCTTTAATTGTTGTTAATAACAGTTTTAAGAAATAACGAATAACGTTTTTAGATATAATTGATGAATTTAGGCGTAAATTTGTAGAATTATATTTTTGAATGATTGGAGGTAAACCTCTACTCCCATGACCCTTTTCCAGATCATCTTGATTTAGAAACTGAAATTTAAATTAAAAGAATACATAAAGATGTAGTCAAATATCGTATTTCATACATTTCGTAGTAACCTACTTTTTTTCGTATCATAGAACCATTTGGCCGAAACGTTCCCGAATTTCGGTATTAATGAACTTTTCCAACCCTAAGAAGGCTTTTTGTTAGCTCTTAGCTTTTCAAATTCTTGCCATGTAAGAAAATAAAATATAAATTTTTAAAAGACATCGCTAAAAATTTCAAATTCATATAAAAATTTGTAGTCCAATGAGTATATCACGTTTGTTTGTGAATAACGACATAGATTAAATGTAGGGGATTTATAGCGGGAAGCCTTTGTTTTTAACAGTTGTTAGAATATACATTGTAATTGTAATGCTGTCTGTCTGTCCTTATCGGGTATGAAACTTGCGTCCGCCGGAAGACTTGCCCATATACGCCCATACCAAATATGGCGGACAAGGTTACCTCACAACTTTTAATTTCGTAAAAAAACTTTGAATACTTTCTTGGACGATGAACGTGTTTAAGTGAAAGTACTTAGGGGTGACGTGATAAAAATCTTGTTTGAGGATATATATTATAGATACTTATAGATCAATACTTACCTTCTTTTAACAAAACAAAATAAAAAAATATTTTAAAAAATCCGGAGGGAAAAATTCTAAATTCAATTTGAACATAATAAGTTGTATATATTTTTGTAAGCCATTCATAAAATCCTGTATTTTGATAACTGACTCTAAAGTTTTCGAAGGCGCCAAAAATCGGCCATCTTTAAATTTTTCAAATATTGGGAATAGCTAGTGTCACTCTCACAATTAAGACGAATGTAATAAAACCTGTCAATCCATCAAGCAAAAAAAAAAGCGGTATAAATTATTGTCTATTCGTTATTGTGATAGTTTGAAAAATAAGGTAGTAGGTACCTGGTCTTTTCAATGACCTTGGAACAGCCGTTTAACTCGTTCTTACATTCTAAATCTTCCACGATTTGACCACCATTAGCTATAAACCCGGAAACCAGTAAGTTGTCACCAGTGCGTCATCAAACGCACATCGAATCCACAATAACCATAATCATTGCAGCCATCTAGCATGCATCACTGATCACGATGTCCATGTACCGATTCGTGAAAGAGGGAGGCAGCAAACGCCTCTTCGTTCAAGGAACATTAGAGGGAGATGACGGGAAGCCGCTCAAATCCAGCCTGAAAAAATCCACCCCGTCACCTGTAGGTTCCCCGATCACTACGAGCTTGAACCTCGCGTCTGTCCCGAGGAGTTTGCGGGAAGGTCTGACGAGGCACGAGACGGTGTACGACGGGAACTATCCAGGGGTGGAGAGAACCAGCTACCGGTCTCGCTCTGGCTCGTACCGCGAGGAGTATAACGGAAGAGTTGTGCACGACGGTAATCAGACCCACTTCGAGTATGATGGGGAGAGCGCGCTGGCTGTACCGACTTCGGCTGGTGGGCACGGAGTTTCGGAGTTGCAGGCGATTCACACGAACAAACGGATGTCGACCGAGGTCTTAGGCTCCTCACTGGAGTCGACCAAGATCTCGAAGAAGGATGAAGCGGGACAGAGACGGATCACGACCAGGATCGTGAGGAAAGTGACTACGTTGACGCGGGGGGAGGAGAAGGCGTCGGCTGAGGATTTGAGGGGAAGGGAGGTGCATAGGTCGGAGCATTACCGGCATGTTGAGATGGAGTCCTCATCGCTTCCTAGGAGAGTAAAGGTAATTTATAATTATCATTGTGTATCCGAGGTTTTAGATTACTTGACTCGCTTATCTGTGCCGAAACATCACTTCGTGATGTAAGCAGATATCCATAAATTAAAAACATAAAATTATGAACTAGAATAATTTAAATATATAAAAACAGCAATGCGCGGCCTATCGCTTAAAGCATTTCTGAAAATCGAAAAAGAAACCGACATCAATTCTTTCAAAAATTAAAAAAAAAACATATAGTTCTTTTACAATGATATCTTTACAATTTAAACGGCTCCGGCTTAGTTGGTATTAGCCCTGCCTTCGAAGCGACGGGTCCCGGGTTCAATTCCCGGCCGGGGCTCACTTGGTGCGATGAGCGTGAAGTTTGTTCTCGGATCTTGGTTATTTGCCTTGTCCATGCCATCTGCGACACAGGGTATCTTAGAGGTATGAGTGTGTTAAAGTTTATTTAATTAAATACAACGTCGATTTTTTATTTTACCCCTGGAAATCCGCACTCTATCGGTGGTACGGAATGATCTAGTCAAAACACGACATATCAAAACAGTACCACGGTTTCTCTGAATAATCCGAAGCATTGCATCCTATTATGGAGATCCATTCATCTTCGGAGAGGTGAAAGCAATTCGTGATCCGACGGAACGTATGGTATTGTCACTGACCCCGATCTGGACCTTTTACTGTCGCTGATGGGGTTTTAAACCATGAGATTACTGTAGCAGTACGCTACGCTGTATTCGCCATACAACCTCAAAAATATAATAACCACACAGCGCCATCTAGCACCAACTAAACACGCTTGTACTATGGGAACCTGATATTTTTTTATGTGATGATGTGTCGGAAGGAGCATTTGCGGTAAGTGGTTACCCCCGCCCATAAAAACAACAATACGAATTAGGTCTTTTAGCACCACCCAGGGGTACGTGTTGGGATTCATAGGGTCATACTTTTTATACCGTTTACATATTTGGCAGTTTTGTGTAGAATAAGTAAATTTTGCGATGTTTTGGATCTTACAAGCCTGATATAAATATGTCCATGATTTGGTCAAAGGTTTCCTCAATTATCATAGTTGCTATTTCAAAAAGAGTTGCGTAAAACTTTACAACATAAATGCATTATATTATGCATTTAATCAATAAGTTAATTATAAATGAAAATGTTAGTAAATTGCTTTGATCCATAAACTACATACATAGTACTAGACGCGCAACTTAGTACTAATAATTTCCGTGTGGAGTTGCAGCTTGTGGGGCGTAACTCGTTCATTCAGTGAACACAGCCTTCAGTAGTAGAGGCGATAGTTTGCACTGCTTCTAAATTCCGCACACAAATTTTGGCGCAAATTCGATATTGTCGCACATTATCATAATTCTATTGAAAAAAGAATTAAGATACCGGTTTGCTTTCGACGTGATGCACAGCCGTGCTGTAACAGAAATTTTGTATTAAGCGTGTCCATGGCATGGTAAATATATAAGTCTATGTCCTGACCTTGTATTCTTATTAATGTGTTACATGTTTTTATTAAATTAATCAACAACTTCGTGAGGAAACCGGCATTACTTAGAACCAAAAATTCGAAGACATGTGACATCTACCAATCCCGATTGGGCTCTCGTGGTAGATCAGAGCCGAGAGATCTCTCAATTATCGAGAGTAGGCCGGTGTCCCTACAGTGGGAACATTATAGGCTGGTACGGAATCAATAACTCATTTTGCATTGAGCTAATGCTTTAATAATGCTACTACAAGGCTGTTTTGCTGTTTTAAAAACATTCAAACTTAAGTTGCGATCATTCTCACTTGTATCACAAATGGTATTCTGTTAAACTGATAGAAACTGGAAAACTATTCTGTTAAATTGAAGATATTTTAACTTGCCTAAAACCTCAGTGGACGACACAAAAAATGTACTGTGTGTATCCTATCAGTAATCTGGTTCTCATACTACAAAGCTATGCTTATTTTGGAGTTAGAAAGTGCTGTGTGGAATGTCTATGAATCTTTATTTATATAAAAAGTCGCTTACCTTTATACCGAATCAAATCAGTTCAAAATAACAAGGCTTCATTCTAGTCTACAGAACCACATCGGTTTATTGGAACTATAATTGCATTGATTGTATCTGTACAACAATAGGAGCATTCTAAAGTTCAGCTCTTGAAATAACCCCAGTAATGTCAGATCGAGCGTCTGCGTTATTTGCATGTACCACAATATTTTATTGTCCAAAGCGTAAGATTTACTTTTGCTTATCTGCCGTTGTTTCATGCCATTTAACGGATATCTCTTCGTCATTGATAGAAAAGATAGACGATGAATTGAAATTAATATCTTCTGAACATTTTTATACAAAAACTACACCCTGCACTAGATTCCCTGTGTCGCGTGGCATGGACAAACACGCATGACCCGAGAACAAAGTTCTTGCTCACCACACAAAGTGTGTCCCGGCTGGCAATCGAACCCGGGATCGCTTCGAAGGCAGTTCTACCAACTAAGCCACGGAGCCGTCTTGAAATGCCGAAATCGTAGTGTTTAGGTAGTACTTTGCAAATATTTGAGAGTTATATATATAATACAAAATAATGTTTTTTAAGTATTTAGCATAACAAATATTTCTGAGCCGACAAGTGTAGTTTTGACCTGTATGATTAATTTTGAATTAGTCTTCTTAATGACAGATTACCTTAGAAGGCCTTCTAGAACTTGTTACCTAGAACACCTTTGGATCCAACTTCCATACAAAATTTACAGTAGAATGGAGTCTGCTTGACAACAGCTGTCGTGCATTCCTCATTCAAAAACCTGTTTCATATTTGCAGAAGACTATAAATGATATAGATGTAAGAAAGATGTCCCCTATTAATACAGTAACTCACGCTAAAGAGAAAATCGCAAATCAAGCGTTCTTCCAACACCGTTTGACAATTATCTAAGAATGCATATTGTTTTCTATAATGTATGCAATCAAATTGATATTGATTGTGTATAATAAATGAAGGAATTAGTTAAAGAGAGGTTTTCTCCGATTAATGCGCAGAAGGAAGGCGGGTCTATGTGCGTGGTCAATTGACCGTGAGATACGAGTTATGTGGGAATCGCGGGGTTCTTGCTTCGCCATCCATAAAATGATGAGTAACAATGCTACCGTGTGCTAATATGATTAACGTATTGATGAGGAGTTAATAAATCTGTTACAGCATACAAAGACTTGTATTCATGCCTGATTAAGGATGTTTTTCATTATCAGCCTATGTACGCATGTACGAGTATGTATGTATGTTCGTTTGTGCGCTGTGGAGACCAAACGCGTGAGCCGATTTTGATGATTCCTACGCCAACCTATTTTTTTAAAATTTGCGATGACAGTAATCAAAATTCAATATGGCGACCATCTGACGCCAGACTGTGAAAGAAAAAAAATAATCTTTATGAATAGTGAATAATCTTAAGTAAACATTTTTAGATTTCTAATGTAATTCTTCATTTACGATCTATGACAATTTAAAGATGGTTAGCCAAAATTTTCACTTTAACAAACTAACAACGTCAATACGATTTGGGACCTCGCCAACCTAAGTATCAGAAGACCCAAGTTCCATCTCGTTGCGCCTGTCACCCGAGACTGGGAGGTTCGTGTAGGGATACTATTGGATTCTCATCTACGAGCTAACCCCCTTAAAAAGCAATTAATATTTCCTATTCCTTATCAATATATATTTTCCAAAGTTCTCCTCATTTACTATGCAAATTGTTGCACATTCCCCACTCTACCACATGCATGGTTGCGCTTACAATAAGCGCAAACCTTGGGAGTCTTAAGATGTATGTTGTGTTCAATTGTGATATATCCTGATTTCAGAGATGCTTTCATTTTCCATGCGTCATAAAAAATCATTTGACATATGACATTTGACATATCATTTGACATATGACGGAGTTCTGAGTTAGCAAACGTAAAAATTGTAACTTCTAAATAAACTGGCCATATTTTGTTATAATTAACCCTAATGCAGAAAAAACTTGCGAAAATACATTAACTCGGATACTGGCAGAATTTGTGTGGCATAAATCAAAAGGCCAAATATAAGAAGAAGAAACGTAAAACTAAATACTGCCTCATTGATAACATCCTCCTTTGGAAGTCATTTGAAAAACCGTTGGATGTCAGTGGCTTGTTATCAGCACATCTTGCTAAATGTAACACGGAGGCGTGAGATAGAATTCTTGCAGAACCGGAACGTATCTAGATTTCTAGTATTAGTCATCACATACGGTAGCTGAGTTTGAACATGCTTTGACATTTACTTTTTAGAATATTTCCATAGTGCATGGGTATCCGTAGCATTCTTCAACATTCGCTCGACAGGCAAGTTGAAATTTTTATTGAGTACAGAGCCAATAGACAAAACTTTAAGAAAAAAGAAACTACCCGCATTTTTAAAATAACATAAGCCGTTTAGCGCTCCCGTTGTGTTGTTTTAAGATTGTGGGATGTTTGATATTTTTCTAAAAGCTTGTTCTGTTAGCTCCATATCATCATATGCAGCAGTAGACTCGTATAGGCTGATGATGATGATGAATTTGCAGACTTAAGAATGTGTTGTAATAAATCTTCGGCGCTTATCTTTTGGGCATCACAAGTAATTTCACAGACAAAACAAAGAAACAACTCGCACGTTCATAAATCACTGCGGAGATTCGGCTCGTTGCCCTTGTCCAAATCACAATCGCCCAGGTTATGCAGAACCCAGCTAAGGGGGAAAAGTTTGAACTGAGTCATGAGCGTTTATCTATCAACGTTTTTTATACGGCAAAATTGACTTGATGAGTTCGAGGCCCGCTTCATGTCCGCTTACCCCGTTATCTACGCCTTATTTTGTTGATGGACGGGAATCTGCTCAGTTGCACGGTCACCAGAACTCCTTCGGTTTCCAACCTCTGCGCATTCGAAGATATCTTGGCACTCTAAAAAGAACTTCACCAGAATTCCTCTCGCGCGTTGTTGTGAGGTAATGAGGCCACATTGCACGGCAGTGTTCCCAGAGCCTGATAAGCAGAGCAGCCAGAGCACCACCGACTGCTTTTCAACATAGGAAATAAATCGAACAAAAGTTACATAACAATCCCACTGAAAACAATAGACACGTGACATCGTCCACAGATAAGAAATTTCATGTTTGGTATTCTCCATGCGTTCACACGGATTTTGAAATTGAAGTTTTCAAATATAGAACCCTGTCCAAGATGGCAGCCGGAAGCCGGCAGGTGCGCCCCGCACATTACGCGCGCAGCGGTGCGTTAACGTGAACTTGTCAGTGCAATATGGCGTTAGCTACGTGAGGGTAATCAGAGGTTAAGGTATCTAAAAATATCCTTGCTTCCGTTGAAATGAAAGATACGTGACACGTTCTATATTCACACGTTCCTGGTGTAATGTCATATGACTTGGGTCAACTTGGGACTTTTGGTAGTAGTGGATTATGTTTTTTTTTATGTGACGGAACGAGCTGAGGGCCCACCTGATGGTAAGTGGTGACCCTCGCACATGACAACAGTAATGTGTGCGACTCAGTTTGAGATCTGGTACTTTTTATGTTGATATGAAATGAAATTTATTGAAAACGCAACGTACATTACTTAGCATTACAGTGTAAAACAATAAAATATTTTTCATGTTTACCAATTTGTGTCATTTGAACTAAAATTATTTAACTGACTAACGATTAATGATGATGTCCCGAAAATAAATCCGCTGCACTACTGGATCGTTCAGACCAAAGATTTTGATAGTCAATTATTCATTTTAGGGTTTTTTGAAAACAAATGTTTGTGATACGGAATATCGTAACTTAATTGATTATTACTTTTGGTGAGACAAAATTAGTCAATTTAGGATATCCTGTATGATAGTGTACTAATTACGTCCGCCAAACTAAATAAATATTATTAACAGTAAATTACATTATAATACACTCGTTATGTAATACAGTATATTCACAATATATACAGTAGATTATACATATTGGAATAATACAACAACAAAAAAATTATATATATTATATAAACTTATGTGAGAGATTTTTTTTTTAACGTTTACTCACTCATACCTCTGCACTAGGATTCCCTGTGTCGCAGATGGCATGGACAAACAGAAACACAAGACAAACACCCAAAACCCGAGAACAAACTTCATGCTCACCACACAAAGTATGCCCCGGCCGGGAATCGAACCCGGGACCCCTCGCTTCGAAGGCAGGGTTACTACCAACTAAGCCACGGAGCCGTCAAAGAGATTGTGTATATGTAATGTAGATAATGACTTCTTTTACCAACTGAGTCTGGGTATCAGAACAAGCCAGATTGTATGACGATTGTTGCACTTACCTGTATATAAGTAGCTGTTGTTCCAAACAATATCGGTGGTCATCTTAATGCTAATTCCTTTTTTGAAACCGACAATTTCAAAGTGGTAGAGCATGTCAAAGAAAACATCAATTAACTAACAACTTAAAACGTGCCCTGAGACAAAGCATCGAAAGTGTCTGTTCCGCACTAATTATCTGAATGCGCCGGCGCCGGCGCCGGTCCGGTTCTAGAAAGGGCTGCGAAAGTGACGATGGCATACGATACGAGATTACTTTCAACGGTGATGAAGCTGATATTGAGAATGTTGAAATCAACTTTATTACACATTTATCTAAAACCGATGGTGCACCCCATGAATTCGTTGTATCTATGCACCCAACAGAAAAATACTATTGTGTGATCCTACAACTAATGTTAAATCAAGAAGACTTAAAATGTGAAATATGAATTATAAATGTTATGCATTCGATACAGAGATAATAAACAACAAACAAACAACAGAGATAATTTTATGTTAGATGTTCTTGCTTATTCTTCCCCATGGTAGGTCGGATAGGGTTTGAACAAGCGCTAAACTTAGTTTAAAGAACACATGCTCTCGTAGGTACTTATTTGTTTATCAAAAAAAGAAATTTACGTCTCCAAGTATCTTTAAGAATTCAACGGAAATGAAGATTTTTACTTCGACGTTGACTTTGGAATGTTCTGTTAAAGTAATTCCTTTAAAACAGTAACATAAAAGAATAACACTGAGTTGATGCACTTAAAAAGTAGTCTTAAAGCACTACTTTTCATATGTTACAATGTATCCTGCTATTTGTGCTACATTCGTAATGAAAAAGAAAGAAAGAAAAGAAAACGTTTACACACTCATACCTCTGCACTAGGATTCCCTGTGTCGCAGATGGCATGGACAAACACAGAAACACAAGACAAACACCCAAGACCCGAGAACAAACTTCATGCTCACCACACAAAGTATGCCCCGGCCGGGAATCGAACCCGGGACCCCTCGCTTCGAAGGCAGGGCTACCACCAACTAAGCCACGGAGCCGTAATGAAGTCATATTATAATTACGCAAAAGTGTCTGCGAATTCTCCAAAATGTGTTGTTTTTTTATTTGAATGCTCGTAAATATCTCCAATAACATGTCTTCAGAAATAACAGTTCAAGTTATTTACTGTAATATCTTAATTTACAAGATTATGCAAAATATTGTTACGGTTTTTTTATAGCATCGTTTATGAGATAAAATATATTGACAGTTTTGTGAGTTCAACTTTATTGATTAAAAATGAAAGGGGCATTTTTCTCGTTATTTGTCAAGGTTATTGAAAGCATTGTGTATTAAAATAAATACGGAGAGATTAATACAAAACTTTTAATTACATTAATTGTAAATTAATGGCAATCTAGTTATTAATTTGCTTCAACTCTAATAAACAGGAACATGAAAGAAAAGCAATTTAAAACTTTATCATTATCCAAACAAACTATAATGACCAGACCATGACAGGTATAAGAAATTAAAAAAAAAACCTTAATCCGTCTTATGAAAAATATATACTTAATATATACTTATAAACAAGATATACTTAATGAAATGGAACGTTATAATGACTTCATAAATTCTTATGAAATGCCATCAATTTAATTTATTGCTTCATACTTTCCTTTCTTCATAATTTATGCAAAATCTTTAGCCGTATGCCATTTTACCAGGACAACAGAACTCCCACGAAGCCCGCATACCGTTAGCTACCATATAGAGACAGACACTCTTTTGTGCATCTCAATAATGTGAATTTGATTCACAAACATGACTCCGTGTAACTGTATTGGAAGTGTGGTTCACACGTCGTAGGTGATAAGCATCTGAAATTTGAGGTTATTATAAATTATCCTCAATATATATATAGCCTAGCTATATATAGCCTCAATATATATATATATAGCCTAGCTATATATATATTGAGGATAACTTATAAGCTTTCAATTATTTGGTTAATCTATATCTAATAGCATGCAATGAAAAAATGTATGTATGAAGCAAATGAATTTTAAACCATATCTGCCAACTGATTGAGCAACTGGTTGTCATTGCGAATTTAGTTATTAGTACCTAATATAATACTCTGTAGTAGTAGTAGAGGGTATAGAGGTTATAAATGCGAAAGTTTGTCTGAATGCATATATGTTTGTTACTTCTACACGTCTCAACGGCTGTACGGAATTGGATGAATTTTGTTATGAAGGAAGCTCATAACAAAATTCATCCAATCACACATAGAAAGTTTAAAGTTGCAAAATATACAACTTCCGTCAGTTTTTTTCCATCGTCTCATGTCGACTTTTTAATTAAAATAAACGTTTACACACTCATACCTCTGCACTAGGATTCCCTGTGTCGCAGATGGCATGGACAAACACAGAAACCCGACAAACACCCACATTCAAAATACTCAAATCTCAAATCTCATTGTCTTCGTATTCTTTTAATAGTATTTCGTCCATTCCAAATTAATTACTTAATAATATGGCTTTGCCGACGCCTTAAAGCTATATATAAGTAATACTATTCATTGTGTCCCATTTAAGCTATCTCAATCAATATCGAAACTAAATCATAGATGAATTCGTTGGGATCTATCAATTACCTTCTTCCCACGTCTACTCTAGCAATTTTCGTTGTTTTTGTTTCAAATCATATATCTTGTATCACGTCATTGGCCATATTCATGACCATTTAAGTACTGATGTCAACATTCGTGATCTCATCGGTAAATATTGCATATATGTTATAGATCAGCTATGTTTAGATATGTAATGAATGTTGAATTTATTTATGTATTAATATATCAGGTCAATATTGTAGCTTCAGTCATCGCCAAATTTATATTGCGTACTTTAATGGATCGGCAAAAATATGCCTATTTTTTATTATTGTAAATATAAACACATTTGGATCTTCCTTGCTTATTTGAAAAATCTTAGTTAATGTGATTCTTAAGTGGGGTGATGTAATTCTTAATGGATTTGTGCCAATTGTTATTGTGAATCAAACTTGGGATCTTAGCTATGTAGCTAGTGTTGCTACTACCAACTTAGCAGATAGTTACAATTTAACTATGTGCTATTAATAAAATAATCTGATTAAGCTTAGAGTCGCTAAGCACAATACACTAAGTCAAGACAAAAACCTAAGACAATTGGTCAATTATGCAGCAACTTTGTCTAGATGAGCTGATACTCTGGGAACCTGGGAAGCTTTCAGCATTGTTCCTGATGCAGAATCGTTTGATTGTTACCTTATCAAAATTACTTGTCAAGATTTGATTCCGCGTAATGGGATATATTCGTGTTGGCAGTCGTATCACGGTTATTAGCCTGGCTCCCACGAGAACATACTTTAGTATTAATGAGAAGTATACTTTAGTAGAATTGGTCTCAACCAGGATAGAAGGAGATCCTTTCATTTATTGAGCTTAATAGAATCGTTTAGAACAAGTTAGGATTTCTTACTTCTTTGAAAGTGTTTGGCAGTTTACCCTTGATACGCTCACGTGAATTTTATTGACGCTTGATGTTTCGACGTAATTGCAAGCGCCATGTTATGGTAAAGTGATTAAAAAAAGTTTCATAGGTCAGGTCCGGTTGTTTGGTTAATCAAGTTAAGCTTTTGATGCCGATATTCTTTAATGATCGTTAATGGCATTTACGATTTTTGTGCATATAGCGTGGATAACTCCCAGCTTTATAATCAAATGAATTATTGTTCATAGCTATTGACATAGTGCCATCTACAACCAAAGTAAGCATAGCTTTTACTATGAGTACCAGATTACTGATACTTTAAAATACTTTTTTTTTTTTAATATACTTTATCTATACTATCGTCTGTCACGCCAATGTTTGTATTGAGTGCGAAACGAACCTACAGCGCAGAAGGCAGAGCTACCAACCACTTCTTTCTGTGTAAGTGACCAAGTGTAGTTTCGGAGTTTTAAAGTTCCGACATTGCTTAACGACTAGTATATCCGGGACAGACATAACTTGCTCTCCGAAGCAATTGAAATACCACTAAACGGTCACCCATCCAACTTCTGACTGGGCACAGAGTTGCTTAGCTGAGATGATCTGTAAAGAACCGCTTAACAAGCTACGAACGCTCCAACTGTGAGGCCAGCAATCAATGATAGCTATGCTTTCAAAAATCATTTCTGGGCGAAATTATATTTAGACTTGCCAGAAATTTCTAGAATTTCTAGAATCCGTTTCTAGCCGAGCCTGTACCGTTAGTGTGCTGACGATGCTGGGTCGTGTCTGACGGTTATCAGGTGGTCACGAGCGGTGCCCACGATTTTGATATTCTAGCTTTCTGATGCTCTGTACACCATGCCTGAATCAGAGCAATTTGCTTGCTTTTGGATGACGCAATGCGACTCGGCTTAATTTTAGAAAGACGTTTGCCTATAGCTACACCTCACGTAGCTTTATAAAGCAATGTCGTTCTGTCTGTATATAAAAATCAATAATTCAATAATCACCTAGTATGAATTAATAGATTGATCCACGAAGAAAGCGAGATCCAAAACAGGCTTTCATAAGCTGAATTTGAATATTTAATTATAATTTGGCTATTGGGGGCCAATGCACAATACACCCCTATGCGGGACGTCAGTGCAAACCTTGTCACCCTCATCAAGAATAAGCATAAGGGCGGTGATAAGCATTACATGTAAGCTAGTTTGATCACGTTAGTTGTATTAAAAAAGCGATTACTTCAATGCTGCCACTGAAATGAACATTACCATTTATCTTCAGACAGCCATCTGCCTTAATGGCAGATCTCTTCGCAATCCTCAAGATAGTGTACAGCTCAGAATCCACTTCAGAATTACAAGTGCCCTTCATACCGCTATGACCGTGTACAATGCAATTCCGTTTTGGTATCTACAGAAGTGATTGATTCGATCTAATTCGGTCCAGCATTGAAGTTCAAGTATTTGAGGTTGATGAACTATGATTGCACTGCATTTTTGTACTTTATTTACATCTTTAAGTGTCTAAATTTTTTGATAAATATTTCATCCGCGATCTTTTAAATAAAATGTATTTAAAAGTTAGCTTTTAAGGAGGCATTTTGCACCAAAAGGGTTTATGTAATCTATGTGTAGAGGTTAAATTTAATCAACAGGTTTTATAATGTGAGTGTTTATTGACTAAATCTTGATGAATTTAGTACAAGCATAGTATTATTTTATCTGTGGTACAAGTAACTGATTTAAAAAACGAAAAAAAAACCCGACTGCAACATTTTCAAAGTAGCAAAATACGACATTTCGTTTACTTGGATGACATATCCAGTTATTTTGAATTAACAATCAACCGATTTGAAGTCGGTAAAAATGTCGGTTTAGTAAATAACTAAACATATTTTAGGCACTCTTTTCAAACAGCGGACTAAAAATGTATACTTACGTTAAATAAATTTCGTTCTTCTTGCTTTTTCAATAATTATGAAATCTTCTTTTGATACACTATGCTTATACTAACGAATTATGGGGTGTACACAATAAGCCACCTAGCTCTAGATTTACGTTGATATTAATTTTAATTGTTTTATAGATTGTGTTCTTAATATAATATATAATTCTAAGCCAAGTACAAATATCAAGGCACCCGCTACTGTTGGCCACTTACAGGAAATAATAAGAAGCTACTGTTGAAACCTTTGGCCGTAAGCCTTCTTACGACTAGTAACCGCATTACTGCGAAATCACGCAGACGCTACACATAACTCTGTAATTCCTCTACTACGCTCTCTGTGGCAAGCGCCGCTCCTAATACAGGACTGGTCCGAGATTACTATTCAAATATGGAACTAACTAGATTCCGTTGAAAAAATCCACTGGAGAATGTTGATTGACTGTTGCAAGAAACAAGACATTTGAATATGGAACTAAATGTAGTTTTTTTTTTTGATTTATGCTGTTGTCTGGCTTTTGCTCAACAATTTTTCAATAGTTTGATAGTAATTTCTATCAATCAGCCATGAATGCTCTCATGATAGTGTAACTCAAAAGGGGAAATGTTTGATGTTCTATCATCACTCTGGGGTAAATCACGAATCTGTGTATATATTTAAATATCATAAATTAAATTTAATATATATTATAATATCACAAACTCAAATGAAACTGATTTATTCCTTTATCTAATCGTTCTAAAGTATCGTTTCGACATGTCAAAATTTACTAGCGCAAGACACATATTCGTGCGCTTAAAAGTCCTTGGGCGCATTGAATGCACACAGAGATGTCAAATAACAGTCAGTTTCATGTTTTAGCTAGTCTTATTTGTTCAAATTACGTCTGAACATTATCATAAAACGGATTTTTATAAGCTATGTCTAATCTGTATGAAAAACCATAATACGAAACATATCAAGTACGAAATATAGATTGAAATAAAATTTATTAGGATTACGATGGGTTGTACCACAGGGACAGAAACCGCAGACCACAATAACAATAATCCACCTGCCGATGGATTTATACAGTTGGAGCTTTATCTCACTCAAGATAAAACTGAAATTGGATGTTTGTAAACTGTAAAATGATGATTTGTGCCGCGGAGCATGACTCCACCTTTTCATTAGTCGTGATGACCATTGCAATGATGTTTCAGACTGTAGATATTGTTTTAGATAGCCTATTACTTCGGTTGAGATTGACAGTAACAATAATTGAATTGTTATACATAATATCTGGCCTCTACATTTGTACTATCTCTGGTTGTAAATAGGTTTTATACATATGTATTTTCAAAAATAATTGTTCTATCAGTTATCTAGGTAACGTACTTTAAGGCATAAGCCATGCTTAGTTTGGGCCTAGATGGCGTTAAGCGAAATGTCCATGAAAATTTATAATATTACATGTTTAAATTGAAACGCTGCTGTGAAAAACTTAGACGACAAAGCTTAATGAGTTGGGTTTCTTCATACTTCGGTAAGCGAGGACATGAGACACTGCTGTTGTTATGGGGGCAGTGACCATCTAACATTAGCTTGTTCCGTCTAAAAAAAGTTTAACAAAGGTTGTTTAACAGCTGAATGTCAAATGAATCAAGACAGGACAACGTATATCGGGTCAGTTAGAAATATATTTTTTTTATTTCACCGTTTACACTGAGAATCGGACATTGGCAGAATTGTGGCACTTAAAATAGCCACAAAAGCTATAAAATTAAGTCAATTTAGTACAAAATCAAATTTGCCTTCACATTCCGACAAATCGAATAAACTAATTTTAAAATTGAAAATATGGCCGACTTCCTTTTCTAGCCAATCGAAATTACCGTTGATCTTAATATTTACGACAGTGCTAATAAAATATTTTATAACTCCGTTACTCCAAGATTGATAATGTCTTAACAATAGCCAGCATAACAATAAAATAGCAAATTGAAATTCGTCATAGTGGATTAAAATATCAAATAATCGTTAGTATTGGGTGTGTGAATATGACTCCGCCCCTTTTTGTCAAAATAAAACACATTTGTTCGCTTACAAAATTTAAAAAAAAATTATTGAAAGTATGCTCCATCTGCAGCTACAACCTTCGCCCATCGTTCAGGTAGTTTTCGTATTCCTTGCTGGAAGAAGTCCTGGTCTTTTGAGCTTATCCAGTTGTCAATCCAAATTTTGATACTTTCACATGAAGTAAACTTTTCTCCAGTAAGGTCTGTCTGCATCGTCCGGAATAGGTGGTAATCCGAAGGAGCTATGTCTGGTGAATATGGCGGGTGGGGTAACACTTCCCAGTCCTGTCCCTCTAAATATCTTTTTACGACTTCTGCGGTATGCGGTTTGGCATTGTCATGCTGAAGAACTAATTTGTTATGTCTATTCACCCATTCTGGTCGTTTTTCTTCTATGGCTCGCTTCAAACGCATTAGTTGTCGTCGGTAAACTTCTCCATTAATAGTTTCAGAGGGTTTGAGCAACTCATAATATACAATACCTTTCTGATCCCACCAAATACAGAGCATGACCTTGGCACAGTGAATATTTATTTTTGGCTGTGATGGGCCTGGTTCGCCTGGTTTCACCCAAGCTTTTTTGCGTTTAGGATTTTCGTAGTGTATCCATTTTTCGTCTCCTGTGACTATCCGATGCAAAAATCCTTTTCTTTGCTGTCTTTGAAGCAGCATTTCACAAATGGTTTTCCGACGTTCCATGTCTCTTTCTTTTAAATCATGTGGAACCCAGTCACCGGCTTTTTGAATCATTCCCATCATTTGTAAACGCTTTGCAACAGTTGAACGATCAACATTTAATGCTGCAGCTAATTCTGATTGAGTTTGGCAAGAATCTTCCGCCAATAATGCTTCCAATTCAGCATCTTCAAATTTTTTTGGTGGTTTTCCATGTTCTTTATCCTCAGTACTAAAATCGTTATTTTGAAATCGTCGAAACCATTCCTTGCAAGTTGTATTAGACGGAGCATGCTCACCATAAATCTCCACAAGCAAACGATAAGTTTCCGCTGCAGTTTTCTTCGCAATAAAATAATGTAATAACACTTCCCGCAAATGACGTTTATTTGGAATAAAAACCGACATTTTCGAAAAGGTGAAAACAATTGTTGCTTACACTTCAACCAAATATCATAAAATGCGTTAGATAGCTGACATTCAGTACTATCGAATACAAGTATGGTCATTTATTAGTACACGTAAACAATACTAAAAACGACATCTGTTGAGAAAGGGCGGAGTCATATTCACACACCCAATACAATATTATTCTCTTATAATATCTTCAAATTTAACTTTTAAGGTGTTCAACATGACCACGATCGTGGAAATCAATAGGTTTGTTTTGTGTGTTTGGTTTTTTGTACAATATGTACAATAGCTCAATTGGTAGTAGCTCTGCCTTCCGCCCTATATTTCGTGATTCGATTCCCACCCAGAACAAAGATTTGTGCAACAAACTGATGTTTCTATGTGTGCTTGTTCTGTGTCTGGGTGTTTATTATATGTACCTATTGAGTCGCAACTATAATCAAAATTGAAGAATATTTTCCGAATTTAAATAAATTTTAAATTAAACGCAGTAATCTCTTTCAGACGCAACATGCCTTTTTTTTTTTTTTTGTTGACGAAGGGGAATCTGCAACAGATACATCGGTTGCCCTGGGGGGGACAACCGAGTTATGTGGGACTTTTACCCTAACTAAACCCCTCCGGTGGCCGACCTCTACGCATTCGAGGGTCTCTGGGCTCTCCAAAAGGAACTTCACCAGTGACCCTCTCGCACGTTGCCAGGAGGCCCGTTCCCGGGGAAGGGTGTAAAGAGCCCCTCCCCGACTCCGCGTACCCTGCACGCCACAGTGCAGAGCAGCCTTCCCTGGACCCGATAAGCATAGCAGCCGGAGCCCCCACTCAGAGACGCAACATGCCTGCTTTATAAAATCTTTTGTATACATAATTATTTTTAACTGTTTATGGCTGCAATAAATTTAGGGTTCGATATAGGACTGAAACCATTGTAGGTAAATCCTTAAAAAATATAATTAAAAAAATAACATTCTAATCAACTGCATTGATAACCGACAAATATGGCTAATAACTATCTCCCATACAACCATTTTAAAACAAAAAAAAAGCTTTATCGTCTCTACATTCTTTTCTGAGTTGTGACAAAGAAACCAGACGTCAAAATTATAACCTCCAGTTAGGGGTTAAAAATACCATTACTACAAAAATGTATCTCATTACTTTTGGGAAATTGTTTAAACTCGAGCAATATAAATGTGCATTATGTTTGTTGCTATCTTGGTGTAAGAATATTTTCTGGGTCCTGTTCACCACTAACTTTCTCAAGCTGTCGGTTTATTGTCACATAAATATCCTCAGAACAATATACCTATATATCTTTCCTTATCCAAATAAATTATGGTGTTATGCAGCGTGATTTATCTTTCATATAAAAAGGCTTCGTGAGGACCCTGACATGCATGACATCATCGTATGCGCCTACGCAATTACGAATTGTTTTCCCGTTCTTTGACATTTCTACAACTATCCAGACTAGCACGTACATGAACATGACATTGTCAAAGTGCATAGACAATGTACTTTGGAGCATTTTTTTTTTAATGTTAGCGAGGCTTTGTTTTAGTATAGTATTTTAATATCTGTGGTATGAGTCATAGGCGCCTCGCAATTTTTGTATTGTGATAGTGCTCTCAATGGACAGCTTAACCTTTGCTTACAAAACCTCCTACTAACAGAAGATATTTAGGAGATGCATCTCCTAGTTCTAAAACTATTATATTTGGTTGAAACACTGCCAATTTCAATCCAATTTGTAGACTAAACTTATCGCATTATATTACGAATTTTCAATTTCAAATTCTTTCCACAAGCAAGACCCGCTTTTGTATTGGTATTATATGAAAATTGTATATTGTTATCACTGACAGCCAGACCCTTTGATCAGGTGACAGATTACCGGAGATAGATTACAATAACATTGTGATCTGTCAAAAAGTGTAACACCTTTTTGACGAAATCTCTAGAAATGTTTATAATTAATATAAGGTTATATTATAGGGTCTGGCTTTACGTCGATAATTAGCCAGAATTCCTTGGATTCCATTCATGACAGTTTCCTTTACACTTGGCATAATGTCAAGCAGTGAAAGTGGACCTCACTGGCAATACGTAACCATAGGCTTGCAGATTTTGACATAGGTAGTACCAAATTGCTGATGTAATTAGCTAAAGTCGACAGTAGACCATTAAAATCGATGTTGTGTTACATATATTGCAGCTATTGCTTCTGTTATAAGGTTTATAATTGGTTTTGCATATATTGTAGAAACTTAATTGTGGCATTTTCATGGCCTGATTCCGTCTGCCGCGCCATTGAGTGCTATAATGATACATACTTTCATGTTTGAAAATGATTTTTCTGAATAGTAATGAGCCTTAATTAGCAGATCAGTAGAATGATTCCTTCAAGAGCTAAACACAGCAAAATTTACTCCTCACAATTCAACCACAAACCGAGACGATTTCAATACGTTGTAAAATTACAATTCACTAGTTCCAAAAACAGCATTTATTTTTTGGATGTAATAATAATTCTTATTTTTTGTATTTCTTTCCATACATGCCTATATAAATACAAGCCGAATCACCGAAATGGATAGGCAATCGTAGGAACTTAGAAGTTACAAGTGATCTACCCAAAGACCATCGCCCCCATTGTTTATACTCATTGTACGTACTTTGCCGTAGTTATTTTACTTAAATAATTGCTAGCGACACCTATCGACTAGTACCTAAACCAGGTTTGATAAAGGCCAAGAATGTAATCGCCGTCCAGGAAAGAAAAATAATTAGATGTCATGGATGTGAAAAACTTTATTTTATTTGCTGGATAGCAAATAAAAAAAAGTCTAAACCTGTAAATCATTCCTTAAAATTCCGATAGTGAGGATAAAAGTTACACCACCGATTTTCCCAATAAATCGGGAAATTGTCTTTGTACCTATGTAATAACTACTCAAACTTATTTCAGTTTGAGTCATCGAGTATTTACTTCTAATGAAATAAAGTTATTAATGATGATCACGCTCGTAAAATTCAGGGAAATTTTAAAGGATATCGTATGTCAATTGTTAAGGTCCGTTTGTTCTCGATAAAAACAAACAAACCGGTTTTGTGTCCTTGACGATAAAAAAGGAATACATCATAGGAATGTGGAGTTGGGTTACTGCAAAAAATGGAGGTTATATTTGGCGGGTTTTTGAGTTACACCGAAGAACTTGCACAACTTATAGATAATATTACGAAACATAAACATGAGTTTCCGTTGTACAGGCAGGTAATTGCCAAAGCTAGTTTCGGAGTTTTCAGCCGGAAAACCTACAACTTGGCTTATCTAGCATAGGTTTAAAATATCGACGCAAACTATGTTTAATGTATATGAAGGTCTAAAGCAACAAGTCTTAAGACATTGCAGAACTCAGCGCATAAATTGTAAGTTAAACCATGATCGAATGAATGTCTCATTTCTATGCAGGACTTTGCGCTTCCAAGGTTGCTAGTTGAAAAATTACATTATGTCCTTTACTCTGCTTTTCTAAACGAGTTGTTTTTGTAAGATATATACCTTCTTAACTTTAACTTATACACAACACTATGTTCTTGATTTTTTTTATTTGAATCATCTATTGGTTCGACTTAGCAAGAAAATGTTTCGTTCATGAATGGCTGGGAATCAAACCTATAGTGCAGAAGGCAGAGTTTACCATATAGTTACCATATGAGCTGTGGGGTGTAGCTACATTATTTTTAAGCCAATTTGCTTAAGAACCCTGTGTAAACAGTAAGCACAGTCGCGACAAGCCAATGCTCCCGTCTAGGCATAGAGTAGGTACGGGTAAGCGCAAACATAGAGAGGATACCACAGAACTGTCGAACGGTCGTTACATTCAGTGGTACCGTAGCGCATAAATAATAATACTGTTTGTCATACAAAAATAGTTTGCCCTACTGAACAAACAAACAAAAAAAAGGTTACACACTCATACCTCTGCACTAGGATTCCCTGTGTCGCAGATGGCATGGACAAACACAGAAACACAAGACAAACACCCAAGGCCCGAGAACAAACTTTATGCTCACCACACAAAGTATGCCCCCGCCGGGAATCGAACCCGGGACCCCTCGCTTCGAAGGCAGGGTTACTACCAACTAAGCCACGGAGTCGTCAATAATGAAATATCAATAGACCAAAGACATCGGGTTGCGCTCATCGCTCGGGACGGGATGTAAAGCCTGTGTCTGTAATTTCACCGATGGCACCCACTGGAATACAGCGACAATTCACCACTACTTGGCGGTGGATTACCAGGTGTGGAGGCAGTACTTCTCCGAACTTGGCAAATGTTCTACTACAACTTTGGGTTACGCTTTTCGCACCAGCCAAGGGACACGTGTAGGGACTCTTAAGAAGCAACACGGTTCCCCAAAAATCGAGTTTTTGTTTTTGTACATAAAACAAGGCTTTTCTCAGTTCTCTGAGCTCAGTGCCTGTTGCAAATCGATTACCGTCGAGTTCAACGTTCTAGCGAATGTCAATAGCTAACGGTTGCACTGTTTACTTTATTGCAAACTGAAATGATATACCTAAATGTTTTACTAGTTTGCGAATATCACGCAACATGTTTTTTGAAAACATGTTGAAGGTCATTTGCAGTGCTTCGGAATTGTTAGAATTTTAAGTGTTACTAGTTTATTTGCATTTTGGCTCTGCTTTGGAAAAATCTATTATACTTAAGTAATTACCTATAGCATGACACTAATATTATGAAGACGAAAGTTTGTATGTACGTGTGTGTGAATGTGTATGCTAAAATGGCTCAATGGATTTGGATGAAGTTTGGTTCCAGGAGAGCTTAAATCCTGGATAAACATGGGTACTTTTGATAACTGCGGTAACAAATGTTCATGAACATGTTACCGAGCGCCATCTAGGCCCAAACTAAGCATAGCTTGTAGGTACTATGGGAACTAGATTAGTAATACAATACTTATATAGTTATATAGCAGTTTTTTTGGAAACCGACTTCAATACTATAATTCTATTGTATAATCAAATAATAAAAACATCATCCAAATCGCTTTTCAGTTGGCAAAAATATCGCGAAATAAAGATACAAGGAAAACATAGAGTCAACTAAAATACTCTTACTTTCCATCCGTAAGTCTGATGAAACTGATGTAATGTTAAATCCATAATGTGACTGTCACAGCATCCTGACCCACTTGAAGCCTATATAAATTGCAGATCTATTGAAAGTCTGGCTTCCTTCCAGACAGTTCCAGAGCCAATAATAGCTGATGCTATGAGGAAGTACACTCATATCCCGTTATTGCACATTCAATTTAATTATTTCTTCAAAATCTTAAAGTTTTGTTAGTTTTGTATCATGGTGACCAACCATAGGATACTGCAGCGTTTTGGGATAACCGAATCTTTTTAAAATGCGCTCTTTCATGCTTAAAATCGTGTTCATCCAACCAACCTTTGGATTGAAAGAGGGATTGGCTTGACAGAGATTGCTCGCAGCGATAAAGCCATTGCACCATCAATGATTTTACTTCTATGTAATGTTTATCCGTATTGTTATTTCTGGTGTTAACAACAAAGAGTTCTGTTCATTTTCGTACTAGCAAATTGTAGTTTTATTACAATTAAACAGACCATCAAGCCATTCCCAAACCTTTCTCACTTTCGTATCAGATGTTATCAGCCGCGGCTGTGTTTTATACGCCATTGTCGCTAATGATTCAATTAACATTTTTCTCATGTCGTGTCAAATTTCTGAAGGTGAGAGCACAGATTAAATAATTAATGCCAGAGTAACAGTTTTAGGTTATACGCGTGATTAGAAAGCGATGCTTACAGGAAACTCATCAATATTAATTAGCTGTGTGGTTTTATAGCTGTTAGAATTTATACGTCTTGTAATTATGTATTAGCAAAAAGATCTAGTATATAAGTATACTATCACTTTTCTAGTTCCCATAGTAAAGATATGATTAGTTTGGGGCTAGAAGGCGATGTATGAAATGTCCAAGAATGTACATAAAAATTGATTCCAATCTTTTGAACAAGGTTTAAAATTTAGGTTACGACAGGTAATAATAAATAATTTATATTATAATAATAATAGTACGTGTCAGTTTAAGAACGTCCACCGTTTTTCGAGGGTTAAAAAATATCAAAAATTACAAAGATGAATCTTCACTCAAGTTTTGTAGCTGGTGGAGGAAATAACGAGTGTAATCGTTATTTTCTCCACCACTTGAGACGAAAATGTGGCCTCAGATTATTGAAATTATCATTCGTTTCATATTCACTTTTTGTATAACTGAACAGAACTATAGTTCTAACTTTACCCCTTCTTCCTCAGATATCAGACATTGTCGTCGGCCAAGAACCGAACGTCACTGCCCGGGAAGCACTGCTGAGCTGGGCTCGGCGCTCCACCGCCAAGTACCCCGGCGTCAGGGTAGCAGACTTCACGTCTTCCTGGCGCGATGGGCTCGCCTTCAACGCGCTCATACACAGGAACCGGCCAGACCTGATTGACTGGCGTAATATCAGGTAAGCTTAAGCCTTCATCGGGTTAAAATCGAGCGATTAAAATCGTTTGCCGATGTACAATATTCCCTGCTGGTATATGATCTGTAGGTGTGAGTTCTATTTCCACAGACAAACATTTGTGTGAGGAAACAAATGTTTGTTCTATTTCTGGGTGCTAATATGTATTACATAAGTATTGTGTCAGTAATCTGGTCTCCATGTTTTTTTTTTTTTTAATGTGATTTAACGGAACGCGCCCATGACAACAGTAATGCGACTCAGTATAAGATTTGGATTTTATACTGAGTCGCTGCGTCCATTACACTCGAGACGGGGATGACACGTCTCATGCGCATGTGATTTCACCGGCACCCACTCCCTTCTATCGGGTCATAGTAATGCGGGCACCATTGCTTGGCGGCAGATTCCAGGTGTGGTGGCAGTACCTCTCCGGACGACCTTGGCACAAGTTCTACTGCTACTAAAAGTATGCTTAGTAAGCTACGCTTAGTTTGGGCGTGACTTTGTCTGAAAAGTCCATAAATATTTATTCATCTTATTCCAGGTCAAGACATGTTCGCGAGCGGTTGGAGACAGCATTCCACGTGGTCGAGAAGGAGTATGGCGTTACTCGACTTCTGGACCCCGAGGGTAAGTCGCCAAACCTTACCTCTAATGTTTGATTACATGAATACAACCCTACTCACGATAAGCAAGAGTGGGGCTTTTAAACATCAGGTAGGACTTCTGCTCGTATATAACTGCACCGATATCTGTGTATAATATCTTTACCTCACCTTGTATTTCTTTATGGCAGAGGTTTTGGCTTATCAATCATGAAAAATCACTAAACTTCACTACATAGTATAAAACAAAGTCGCTTTCTCTGTCCCTATGTCCCTATGTATGCTTAAATCTTTAAAACTACGCAACGGATTTTGATGCGGTTTTTTTTAATAAATAGATAGAGTGATTCAAGAGGAAGGTTTATATGTATAATACACAAGCAAGTCACCGCGGGTTCGCACGGGTAGTTTCTGATACGACACTGATGCTTTACTAACCGTGCGAAGCCGGGGCGGGTCGCTAGTAAAATAATAAAGGGAAAACTTATAGATACATAATCCTTTAAATAAAATAGGTTTTTCTAACATTTTTTTAAGTATTATTATAAATGGAAATGAAACGTGATGGGCGCAACGGGATGCGATTTGGGACATACAACGATAAAGCAGGACCTGAGTCGCATTGCTGATGTCTATAGGCATTGGTAACCACTTAACATCAGGTGGTCCGCCACTGCCATCGCATGAAATAGCCAGGCCGGTCTTAATTGGCCGTCATTCGGATGTAACACTAGCGCCTTAGTTCCCAAAGTCCAGGTGGACCCCCAGGGGTCTCCGTGTGCGTGACAAATCAAATTATCATAGATCTAATCTTTACATTTCGTCTTTGTCGAGTCTTGGGAATGTTAGAAATGTAGCTGCAGAGGTCTACCGGAACAAGCTAAATTTTGAACGTGGTCTACGAGAAAAAACGTCTGGGAACCTCTGTACTAGCAGATGCTAGTGATAACCTCATGGCTGCAATCTCATGTCGGTAAAGGGAAGCTATACTAGCTCATGATTTCAAAGTATTTCTATTACCGGAAACACAGCAGTAGATGCCGGTTAATAAGTAATTAGTAATTTAATCTCTATGGATCTAAGCCCTCGTAAATCAATACAAAAAAACAGGAATAGTTCCTCACACCACACTCGCAATCGTGAGTAATCATTTGGGTTTATTGCGCGTGAAGCAAGTCATAGACAATCTGAGACGAGAGCTGTGTGAAAAAGATAGATATAGTTCCGCTTATTATTGATTTAGGCTTGACTTGACGGCTCCGTAGCTTAGGCAGCCCCTTCAAAGCGTCCCGGGTTCGAGCCCCGGCCGGAGTTTACTTTCTGTGGAGCATGTGGTTTGTTCTCGGGTCTTGTTTTTTTTCTTGGGTTTCTGTGTTTGTCCATGCCATCTGCGAATACTATTGCAAAGGTATGAGTGCGTAAACGTTTATTTATTAATTGTGACGCTAACGAGATTGCAAATATTAATTGAACGTTAATAAAATTGTGTACGGGGCAGGTGGGATCAATTTTTTTTTATTTCTCATCCATGATATAATGGAATGAATCAGCATGGTTCATGGAACCCATAACGCAACCATACGCGGCGTATGTAATGACGTCACTCTTTATATTGTATCAATTACGAACAATAGGTCGTTGAGACGCCTCTTACCTGCCAACCTGTCCACTGATTATTGTTTTAATTTTAATACGGGGCCATCAATCCATTGTGATAATGGTACTTGTACTTGACTTGTAACCATCACAATATATGAAGTTAATTTTACGAAAATGTAAAAATTCCCGACTTGAGTTATGGTATGGTACTCTTTCGTTGGGGGTTAAAAATCAATTGCGGTGCGTTAGTCTCGCCAAAACTCGAAAATTGTAGCCCGTATTATTCTTTCACACCTGATTACTGGGTTGGCTTAGGAAAACTTAACAGCCGAGATATCGGAAAAATCGAATGGAATGGCATTTTAGGTGGTACGAAGTTCACTAGATAGTTGGTAATATTTATTTACCTTAGGACTAAACAATGTAAAGAATAAGGTTTATTTTTTCTTCTTATATTATTGGCTAATGAGCCATGTTGGAGGCCCCGGGCGCCTTGAGTACTCCGACACCAGAGTTGGCGACTTACACAAAAAAAGTATTGGCTATAATTAATATTTGATAAAACCGGTCTTGGGATTCTAGGACACATTGCAACAATATTAGATTTTGTATTGTATATGTGCATTGGACTAAGATTTTCACAAGTTCACTCTTGATTTATCAAAATGATATTGTTAAAAATTGTTCGTACAAGATAAAATGCGTCACTAGTTTACAAATTTCGACCTCTATTACAAGTCTTCGGTAGTATAGTGGTAAGTATCCCCGCCTGTCACGCGGGAGACCCGGGTTCGATTCCCGGCCGGAGAGACCCACTTTTTGCACGCTTAAATTTTATTTCCTACATTTCTTGACCTAATATAATTTTGTTTTTTTTTTTTTTTGTTAATTTCCATAATAAAGCTAGTAGGTAATATACATATATTACGCGTTAAGATCATTACTATCCAGCGACCGGGGCGAGCCAAGACAAGGACATAGAACGATAACAACTGCATTGTGCATTTAATTTGGCGTAAATAATTGTCGCAGCCTCGTACCGTGATCATTAGTTTGCCACAAACGTAATTGCACATGATTAAATGGGATTTTGAACTTTAATAGGTGACCTTATGGTTGCGTAAATGCTTGTAGGTGTACTGTAGGTGTCGCCTAAAGGTTTGTCCTTCACCCATGGCATGGAGAAACTGGTACAAATGAATTCCAACATCAAATGAAATATCCACATATATTTGTGAATATATATCACTGAATATATCGACCTCCTTCATCGTTCAATGTGTTGTTATATTAACGTATTTTACTCAGAATATGGATACTGGTTTTTTTCTTTCTTTAATGTCATTTGCAAGTAAAACACAAATAAGAAAGTATTTTTAACAGACTTCCAAAAAAAGGATTACCAATTAGTTACGTTTGTATGTAATATTATTGGAACTGCAATATATTAACATATCATAATCCTATAAAGCTTCGAAACAGATATACCAACTTTAATAAATGTATTTACGTATGTTTGTATGGTTTGTTCTCCAAAACTATCAATTGTTTTGTGGCCATTATTTTTTATTGGCTTATATTTACTTCAACTTGGAAACAAGTTTCCTCAAAATCAGTTCAGTAGTTCAGTAACGAAAACCAAAGCGTGACTTTCGTTTTTCGAATTTATTTATTACTCTACTTACCCTATCCTCCGCAGAATCGATGCACAGAGAGAGGTAGATATGAAACCCATCTTGAAATCTATACTAATATTATAAAGCTGCAGTGTTTGTTTGTTTGAACGCGCTAATCTCTGGAACTACTGGTCCGATTTGAATGATTCTTTCAGTGTTGGGTAGTCCATTTATCGAGGAAGGCTATAGGCTATGTTTTTTTTTTTCAAAATTAGGGATCCGCTATACAATTGCTATTTTGTAACGCAAGGTGTAAAATCGAAAACCTATTTTTGCGTGCGCTGTTTCCACGGAAACGAGAAAAACGCGGGTGAAACCGGGGAACACAGCTAGTTTATTAATATTTGTTTAGTTTATTTAATATTTTGAAATTGTTCCAGATGTGGACACCCACGAGCCGGATGAGAAGTCCCTCATCACATACATCTCGTCGCTGTACGAAACGTTCCCGGAGCCGCCGTCGGTGCATCCTCTGTTCGACGCGGAGTCGCAGCGCCGCGCCGCCGCCTACACCGAGCACGCTGCCGCGCATCGCGCTTGGTTGCACGAGAACTGCGCCCTGATGCAGGTCTCAACTTGTTCCTGTCACATTTTTATCAATTTATTTTCAGGCTCATCCGTATAATGGCAGATTTTCATCTTGAGGGTGCGGACGACCATTATATTATGGTCCTTAACTAACAGCTCACGTTCACTGTAAGATTCGAACCACTACCAGCAAGTCATTGCAAGTCCCTGCAAAATGTAGTCTTCTATCTAATCTTACTCTTTGTCTGCCTTTAGAAAGCAGAAATCTAATTTGTGTTATTGTCTGAACAGGACCGTGCTTTCCCGTCAACTTTGATCGAAATGAAGAAGCTGCTCAGCGAGAGTACCAGGTTCCGCAACGAGGAGGTGCCGCTCCGGCAGAGAGAGAAACAGAAGCTCTTCCACCAATACAGGGAATTAGAGGTAAACTTTGAATTCTTTATCGTATGACTAAAAAAAGGGAATTATGAATTTGATAGCTGGATTGTTCTATCTACTTACTAATACCACCAGACTCCACAAAAGGTAGTCCAATTTCAAAAAGTTTCTTATTATTAAATGGTCTGTGGAAAATGGTGCTATTTGGTGAGAATTGAAGCAGTCATTTTCAGATTCATTAACTCATCATTTTTCGGCAAGAATTTTTTATTATTTGCAGCTTAGAACTTTTAGTCTTACTAGATATGAGATAGAAGTTCTAAGCTCCATATATGTATCAATATTATCATACGAGAATTCGCTGGTTTAAAATGATTTTGGTTTCCCTCCAGAAATATTTCGAAACGGTCGGCGAATGCGACATCGAACCGACACTACGACCAGATGCCTTGGAGCAGGCGTGGGCGCGCCTCATGATGGCGACGCAAGAACGCGAACGGGACCTCAACGATGAGATCCGACGACTGGAGCGACTGCAGAGACTTGCAGAGAAACTACATAGGTGAGAGAAACTAAACTTCCCCTCGGGTTGGTCGGTTAGGGTTGGAACAGACGTAAACTTAACAAATAAGATAAGCTTAAACATGAAAACTGACTGTAATTTGACATATCTGTGTGCATGTAATGTGCCTGGGAGTTCCTGTGACACGTTATATGCACACGAATATGTGTACATCCATGTGTAAAATTTGACGTGTCTAAAAGAATAAATGAATTAGACTTTGACTTTTGACTTTAAGGAATAATATCGATACACGTTGATATTTCAATGGAGCTTCATTTGGTTTGCTCGGTTTTATTCGTGTCCAATTATACATGAGACGTATCATCCCCGTCTCGGATGGACGCAGCATGATGAATGCGACTCAGTAAAGATTTGGATCTCATACTGAGTCGCACGCATTACGCATTACTGTCTCGGGCGAGGGTCACCACTTACCATCAGGTGGGCGATCAGCTCGTTCCGTCACTAATTCACATAAAAAAAATATATAATTATACTGGACTGAATCACACACACTTAACTGTGCATGTCTTTGGGTATCGCGAGCAAATAAGGCATCGTCTCGACTCTGCATTATACAATATGCTTGCGATTAGATAATTCTTTTGAACTATAGCTAATCTACCAAAAATCTTCTTCAGGGATATAAAACAAACGGAAGGCGGTCTCGACAACGTCGAACGACACATCGAGAGCGAGATACGTCGCGTGGAGCGAGGTGTGCATCCCGCCGAAGCCAAGATGGCGGCGGAACAGATCGAACAAGAACTTCGCTCCATGGAACACACCATTCAGGAGATGTTCCAAGATGCGCACGCGCTGAGGGAAGGACGGTATCCTCAAGCCGCTGAGCTGCTGAGACGGTAAGTTTCTATTCAATAGGCCAAGATTATTGTAGATCAGTTGCGTTGGCGCATTTATAAAGTTCTTATTATGTTTTTTTTTATGTAACAATATTGACAGGACTAGCTGGAAGCCCACCTGATATTAAGTATTTTCCTCCGCCCATAACAACATCAACAATGCAGCTTAGGTCCCCCCTGACTGAAGGATGAGAAGACCCAAGTCGCACCCCGCTGCGCCCGTCACCTGAGGGGATTTTACGTATCATGTGCCTGTAATTTCCACCCAGGGGGTACGTGTAGGGATTCAAAGGGTACTCACCTACGGACGTGAGCAACTAGATGTCAGTGAAGTCAAAACAAGCAGACAGTATAATCCTCAGCCCCTTATCAGCAATAAGATTTGGCCTTCCTTCTTTACCTTCGAGACAGCGATGCGGCAGACCGCGCAGGAGGCGGCGAGATGAACTACACACCTTTTCTAAAAACTGGCCTACAGTAGCTATAGAGTTTAATAACTGGCTTACGTGGGATTAGAGCGTGGTGGCCAAGGGGCATAGACGCCGACTTTCAATCTGAAAGTTGCTGCTTCAAACCCACACGTGAACCAATGAGATTTTTCACTTGAAAAAAATTATGTACGCCATACCACGTTCTCAAAAACGGTGACGGAAAACATCGTGAGAAAACCGGCATGTCTTAGAACCAAAAAATCGACGACATGTGACATCTACCAATCCGGATTGGGCTCCCGTGGTAGATCGGAGCCCATTCACTCTCAATTATCGAGAGTAGGCCGTTGTCCCTGCAGTGGGAACATTAGAGGCTGCTACGGAGTGGGGGAGGCCTTTGCCCTACAATGAGTCTGTCCAGGCTGACAGTAACACTAACTTTACCATATCGTAATCTCATCCAAATAATTATGCCTTCAGGGTACAACAAATTCACGACCGCTGGCTAAACGCGCGCCAGTCCTTCACTGGGCGTCTTCTGCCGCGGCTGTCTTCCGTCCGCATGCCGGTGCAGCAGACCACGGTCCGGCGCGAGACCCGCACGGTCCTGGAGACCAGGGTCCACGACACAGACCCCAAGTTCCAGCAGCTTAGCGAAGCCACCAAGTGGTGCAAGGAGAAATTGGTAAGTCGTTTGACTTGATTTTGAATACAGAGATTAATCGGTATCGAAGTGGTCTACATTACAATTATTTTTTTAATTATACAGCTAACTTATAGTGTGTCGTCCCGTATATCGACTTTCGTTCATATCGGTCGCTAGTCCAAGTCCAAAAGTGCAACAATAACTCACTTTAAATTTTTTCTGCGCAATAGCATGTTCTCAAAACGCTGAGGAAACCGGCATTTCAAGCTAGAAATTCGAAGACACGTGACATCTACCAATCCGGATTGGGCTCTCGCAGATAATCAAAGCTAATTCGTTCTTACCTATCGAAGTAAGCTGGTATTTGTGCAGCTCTCTTACAGGCTGATAAGGAATGGTCATTTGGAAGAGAAATAAATGCGTTTTCAAAATGGATTAACGCTATGTTTGTGTTTGATTTGCAGAAAAAACTACATGAATCTGAGTACGGTTCCGACCTACAAACAGTACAACACGAATTGGACAAACATGGCCGCGAGCACAAGCAGATAGACCAGTTCCATTCTAAGGTAAAGTAGTCTTTCATCATCTTTACACTGGACCACCTAAGATCATTTAGTATATATGATCTTGGGAACAACTGGGTTCTTCTTTTTTTATCTGATTTAGTGATGGAACGAGCTGAGGACCCACCTGGTGGTATGTATAATCAGTTTAAGATCCAAATCTTCATTCATTCATCCTGCTGCGTCCATCACCCGAGACGGGGATGATACGCCTCATGCGCATGTGACTTCCCCGGCACCAACACCCTTCCACCGGAACATAGCAATGCGAGCACTACTACTTAGCGGCAGATTCCAGGTGGATTAGAGACATCGTCCTTAATTTACTAAATGAGCCCAGCGATTACTTTTCCAGGATAAAAAGAAGCATATGTATTAGTAATCCAGGGTATGTGCTACCTTCATAATAAATTTCATCTAAGTCCGTTCAGGTGTTGACGCGTGAAGGAGTAACAAACATACATAAAGACAAACTTTAGCATTTATAATATTAGTATGATGCTTATAGTTGACTGGCCTCGCAGCTCAGTTGGTAGTAGCTCTGCCTTCTGCGCTGTAGGTCATGAGTTTGATTCCCACCCAGGACAAGCATTTGTGTGACGAGCATAGATGTTTGTCCTGTTTCCGGGTTTTAATATGTAATATATTCAAAAAAGTTTCTATACAAGTATTCTCTCAGTTACATGGTTCCCACAGTACGCTATGTTTAATTTGGGGCTGGATACTATGTGAAATGTCCATAAATATTGATTTTATTTATTTAATCACAGGTGGAGCAATGTGTGCACAACAGAGCCAATTTCACCGGCGAGGAGTTGATCCTCTACAACCAACACTTGAGCCAGCTGCAGAAGCTGTACGCTGAACTGCTTTCTACCAGCACCAAACGGTAAGACCCCCATTACATCCAAATAGTATTTTTTTTTTGGGAATAAGTGACGGCACGAGCTGAGGGCCCATCTGATGGTAAGTGGTGACCCTCGCCCATGACAACAGTAATGCGACTCAGTACGAGATCCAAATCTTTACTGAGTCGCATTCATCCTGCTGCGTCCATCACCCGAGACGGACGGACGGACGGATTTCACCGGCAGCCACACCCTTCCACCGGAACACAGTAATGCAACGACAACTGCTTGGCGGCAGATTCCAGATGTGGTGGTACCTCTCCGGACGAACTTGGCACAAGTTCTACTGCTACTATATCAAACTTTATACTATACTGCTGGATATCAAAGAATCCCCACAGCTCAGTTGGCAGTAGAACAGAAGCGCTTTAGGTTGATTCGATTATTGTCTAAGACATGCATCTGTGTGATGATCATCATGGTTTTTTTGTGAAGAGGTGACGGAACGAGCTGAAGGACTGGTGGTAAGTGGCGACCAGCGCCCATGACAACAGTAATGCGACTCAGTATATGATTTGGATCATACTGAGTTGCACTCATCCTGTTGCGTCCATCACCCGAGACAGGGATGATACGTCTCATGCGCTTATAATTTCACCGTTGATAGTAAATAAATTTAAATGTCAAAGATATATAGAAATTAAATAGAATTATATATGTGTGCATTTACAAAAAAGTTATATGCTATAAAAGCTATGTAACTATTATCACTAATCTGGTTCCCATAGTACTATGCTTAGAAGCTAGAGGGCGCTGAGTGACATATTTATGAATATTTGTTTATTATTAATGTTTATATTGCAGCATGTCCGACCTGGACGCGCTCCAAGACTTCCTGCAATCAGCCACCGCGGAGCTGAACTGGTTGAACGAGAAGGAACAGGTGGAGTTGTCAAGAGACTGGGCAGACCCGCACATCAACCTGCCCGCCGTGCAACATTACTACGAGGTATTCATTATTACTTTATAAACACAAACTCAAACTCATTTATTCCGTTAGATCTCAAGTATCATTTGGTCACGTACAATTTTACACACACAAGTAAGCATTACTTATATTGTATAACGTGTCACAGGAACCCCTTAGGCACATTACATGCACACTGGTAAAATTACAGCTGCTAAATCGGTCCAGCCGTTTTCAAGTTTTTACGAGACTAACAGCAATAGACCCACTGGAACACAGCCACTGCTTGGCCGCAGATTAAGTGTAGTGGCAGTGTCTCCGGATTAACTAAAAGTTCTTCTGCTACTTTGGGTTGCATTCATAACTTTAGCGAGATACGTGTAGGGACTCAAAGGGTACTTAGCAATAGACGCGAGCAACATGGACCCTATAATTAAATGCAATAACTCCCCAGCACTTTACGCACAAACTAGATATTGCATCAATCTATTCGATAAATGATTTCATACGCACTAAGTGTATATACATGCACATTTCATCAAGTTTTAAGGTTCTGTCTTAGAATAAAGTCTTTGCAAAGGAATGGTATCGAATATAACTGCCAGTTGTAACGCTATTTCTGTGATGTGTGAGTTTAAGATGTTTTAAATTCCTTTCAATTGTTTTACAAGCATTCCTTTGGAGACGACAGCGAGGTTCGTTTCTACGTTTATTTCTTATGATTATTTGCCCCCTAATTTTTGGTGTGCTTCTTATTATTTCGCCAAAGAGATTAGCTATGACTTCATCCAATATATATATATTATAAAATGATGTCCAATTGTTTTTCTTTTACAACACTACTAAGTCATCATTTTTTTGTACAAATGATGGAATCTCAAAATTTTCATGGGCAATTCATGGCTCAAAGTTCTTTACCTTATCTACTAACACTCAGTTTCAATTTATAACTTCCAAATATATGTATACATTACAACAGCCTCCTTTTTTTAAATTTGAAAAATTGCTGTGTTATCTTTATCAGCACTTGTCTGTTTGTTAAACACAGAGTAAAACCGAGATAAACTGTGGCAATAGAAATGAGTGTAAATAGATTTAAAAAAATTGTCAATGACACATCATCAGCTTGACTCTTTGAAGAATATAAATGGCGATTTGTAGATTACGCCAGCTATTTGTTGCTACGTGGTAAAGAAACTTTTATGTGATTTTTTGGGGTACATTTTCCCACAGCAACTGATGTCTTCATTGGAGAAACGCGAGCTGCAGTTCAGCAACGTGATCGATAGGGGAGAGGCCCTCATCGCCCAGCATCACCCCGCCCTCAAGACAATAGAGGCCCATCTGCAGGTTTGTACCAAATTTAACCTCAGCTTTGTCTGTTGTCTGTCCAAATTTAACCTCCATTAAATCTTGGTGTACATGCACGACAGTAGGTGTATAATCGACAGACAGTAGGATATTAGTAGGATAGGACAGTAGGACAGTAGGATATCTTAGGAGGAACCTCAATCACACAGAGTATAGGATGGGTCGATGCAACTCCATTTTGCTTTTATATTTGCGGCCAACCTGGTGCAAGGTAGATTTCAAATCGCTTCGTATTCCGTATATCGTATTGGTGTAAAATAATTGCAGTATGAGCATAGACTCGAAAAGAAAAAGACAAATTTTAACGATTTCGTAGTAAAATAGGCGACAAATATACCAATGGACAAGTTGGAAGAGACTCTTTATTCGGATATGGTGTCAAAGGTAAGGTAAGGTAAGGTAAGGCGCCAAACTTTGGACCCAAGACCCAAGACCCCTGATCTTGGGTACATATGTATCTATAAATATTCATACACATTTAAGAAGTTTCTTTTAGTATTCCAAGGAATTAACGCTTTCTTTCTGTTCAGGTGATGCAGTCGCAATGGGCTTGGGTCCTCCAGTTGACTCTGTGCCTGGAGACGCATCTGAAGCACACCACCCAGTACCACCACTTCTTCGAGGAGATCAAGGAGGCTGAGAAATGGATACAAAAGTGAGTTTAATTAGCACAGCTTCACTAGAGAGAAAGAGATAGGTATATAAGAGACGGCTGCAATACGATGCCAATTGATTCTGCGAACAAGAAACAGCGAACCCAAGACGTGTTGGATTAAGTAATATCTGCTTATTTCGACGCATCTAGAACTCGATACGCAAAAGTAAATGGATTATGTGGATAATGGATACACAAATGTTAAACGGCTCCGTGGCTTAGTTGGTAGTAGCCCTGCCTTAGAAGCGAGGGGTCCCGGGTTCGATTCTCGGCCGGGGCACACTTTGTGTGGTGCGCATGAAGTTTGTTCTCGGGTCTTGTTTGTCTTGTGTTTCTGTGTTTGTCAATGCCATCTGCGACACAGGGTATCCTAGTGCAGAGGTATGAGCGTGTTAACGTTGTTGTTGTTTCCATTTATTATTGCTGCTGTTAAATTAATTAAGCTTGTAAAATTTAAAATAGGACTGATAAACTGACTTTGTATGCAAAGAGTTATCTTTACCTTGTCCATCATCATCATTATCGTCATCATTGGCCTTTTTATCGGACTAGTGTCCGAGAGGCATTTTTTTTTTGGTGACCGTATAAGCCGATGTATGGTTGCACTGAGCAGCCGCACCCTGTACCTTGTACCTTAATTGTAACTGATCCTCATTAAACCAAAACATTTATTAGTATTCGTGTTACCGAGATATTTACCATGATTTGTGAGTTTTGTTGACTCCCGATATTTCGACGCAGTTATGGTCATGGTCCCGGGCAAGCGGGCACGAATAGACGTTCATAACCATGATAGTTTTAAAATTTACAAAACATTAATGTCTCCATTATTATTCGTGTTTCCGAGATATTTACCATGATTTGTGAGTTTTGTTGGACCATGACGCATGTAACTGCGTCGAAATATCGGGAGTCAACAAAACTCACAAATCATGGTAAATATCTCGGCAACACGAATAATAATGTTCATAACCATGATAGTTTTAAAATTTATATTAATGTCTCCAGACGCGAAGAGTTCCTCAACTCCACGTTCTCCCAATCGGAGTTCACACTGGACCAGGGCGAGCGCCTGCTCAAGGGCATGCAGGATCTCCGCGAGGAGTTGAACTCCCACGGAGGAGTCGTCTCCAGGATGGTGGAGGAAGCCGCCACGGTGCGGCCGGTGAAGCAGCGGAGGGCACCCATCACCAGACCCATTCGGGCGGAGACCGTGTGCGCTTACAAGCATGCCAACGTGAGTATTACGATATTGGTATCAGTGAATTACAGGCGTATGAGACGGAATATCCCCGTCTCGGGTGACGAGCGCAGAGGACCTAAGTTGCATTGCTGTTGTTTTGGGCGGAAGTAACTACCTACCATCAGGTGGGCATCCAGCTCGTCCTGTCACATCTGTTACATCTAATACCCAAAGTGGTCTTTGTCGACCCCCAGGGGTCAACAACAACACGTAACGGGTCCATTTCAGTGAAACAAAAATGAAATGAAAATTGTCCTATTAGAGACCAACGTAAGTTGATCCCATTTAGACAGGTCAGGAATATAATTTTTACTTTCCATAAATACAGATAATATATAACATAAACTAGCGGCCCGCTCCTGCTTCGCACGGGTATAAAATATATAGCTTATGTCATTCACTGAAAAAAAAATTAAAATCGAACCAGTAGTTTTGATTTATTAATTACTGCCCGTGGCCCGCACGCGTTAAATTTAGAGAACTAACAGTATTTCTCCACTATTTAATGGATGTTATTATATAATACATATAAACCTTCCTCTTGAATCACTCTATCTATTAAAAAAAACCGCATCAAAATCCGTTGCGTAGTTTTAAAGATTTAAGCATACATAGGGATATAGGGACAGAGAAAGCGACTTTGTTTTATAATATGTAGTGATAATACGTTTACATCCAAAGTGGTCCCATATAAATTTGATGGTTTTATTAATAGGCAAGGAAATCTTGAACTCTGTATTGGTTTATGTTTTTATAACAGTTATACATTTTTTTTATAGCTGGCTATCGAGAAAGGCTCCGCGGTAACAGTGCTAGACAATTCAGGACGGTCCCGTTGGAGGGTCAGGTTGGGAGGCGCGGGAACCGAAGCCCAACTGCCGGGAGCAGTGCTGGCCGTGCCGCCGCCATGCCAAGAAGCCATCGACGCTGCCGACGCGCTCAGGAAATCCTATGATAGGGTGAGTAGATTCATCATCATCACCATCATCTAAAGCCTGAACTAAACATCACCCAGAGGTACACTGTTTTTAAAATGTTAAAAGTGAGCCAGCTTGATGTGGGCCTATTCCAGATTGTGCTAGCTGCATGCTTCCGATGCAGCTATCATGCTTTTTAGGTCTACATTAAAGCTGGTCCAAGGCGCATAGAAGGTACATGGAGTGACCGATGGGACTGACATAGTCTTATGAAAGACCAAAGTCCCAAAAAAAATTTGAATAAAAAAAAAAGAACTTCACCCACTGTGTATAGGCCTCATTGTGTGCCCACTCCAACCAGTGTAGTGCCAGCCTTTATTTACGATGAGATAAAAAATATCGAGTAAAAATCCATTATCATTCGCATTTGGGGGGTCCAGTTGCTCGGGTCCGTAGGTGTGTACCATTTGATTCCCTACACGTAACCCTTGGGTGGTGCTAAAGGAGCAACCAAAAGTAGCAGTAGATCTTGTGCCAAGGTCGTCCGGAGAGGTACTGCCACCACATCTGGAATCTACCGCCAAGCAGTAGTGGTTGCATTACTGTGTTTCGGTGGAAGGGTGGGTGCCGGTGAAATCACTTGCGCATGAGACGTATCATACCCGTCTCGGGTGATGGACGCAGCAGGATGAATGCGACTCAGTAAAGATCTAAGTAGACCCCTATTATGTTATGTTCGTCTTTGACCTTTAGAGTTTGAGATTCTCAAAATTGGACTACAAAACTTGTTAGTTCTTATTACTCTTGGTATAAGTACGATCAAATTGAGGGAGTAGAGAGTACTTTTTGTAAATTCATAAAACTAATATTAACAAACAGATACACAAACATATATCTTCGTTACATAATTGTCCTGGGTGGGAATTCAATCCACGACCTACAGCACAGAAGGCAGAGCTACTACTAACCTATTACAAAAAAAAACAACTTTAACACACTCACACCTCTGCACTAGGATTCCCTGTGTCGCAGATGGCATGGACAAACACAGAAACACAAAGCAAACACCCAAGACCCGAGAACAAGCTGCATGCTCACCACACAAAGTGTGCCCCGGCCGGGAATCGAACCCGGGACCCCTCACTTCGAAGGCAGGGCTACTACCAACTAAGCCACTTACTGAGCCGGGAGACCGGTCTTGACCCATTCATTTGTTTGTTTTAATTACTATAATGACAATGACATAAATGTAGGTAATAATGACAAAAGTAGGTAAACAAATGGCATAATCAACTGATTAATACTATTAATGTACATTTATGTAAATATTACTGAACTATGCACTCGATACCGAAGTCATGTTAGTTGAAGCTAGCGCTAGCGATATTTAGGTGTAAATTGTAGTATTGATATGAAATTAATTGATTTTTTATTGGTTGTAGTGATTTTAGTGCTTGTGTTGTTATGCTATTTTATGTCAAAGGTAATTTTCTATATATCTTTGATAATTTATGGTTTCAAATGTTATTTTGCTTATATTGAGATAATACTATAAGACGGCATTTAATTGATAGTAGCCCTTCCTTCGAAACGTAAATGCGGATTCAAGACGTGATGTTTTTAATTCGCGTCAAAGGGCGCTCTTTGTCACGTGCCGTCAATGCCATTCTGTATTTAGAAATTGTACAAATTATGATTCTAAAGTTAATAAAACGCATGGGATCTCATATCACATGTAATATCTATGCGGCCACAAAACATTTGAAGCGCAATCGTTCAAATGATAGCTATCTCTATCCTATCCTATCATATCCTATCTTTTGTACTGTTCATTGTGGAATTTGTTACCATGGTGAGCACTAAATCCGCATGTATACCAGTGCAACCAAATAATATATCAAAAGGTATACCTTTTGATATATTATTTGGTTGCACTGGTATAAAGGTATACCTTTTGATATATTATTTGGTTGCACTGGTATACATGCGGATTTAGTGCTATCACTATTATCAGTATATTATATTACAGCTAGTATATTATATATAATCACTATTATATATAATATACTAGCTGCGTCCCTAGGTGTTACCCGCAGTTGGACTTCCTATGGGAACTGTACATATTTCCGGGATAAAAAGTAGCTTATGTGCTATTACAGACTATAATTTATCACTGTGCCAATCAGCCGTTCTGGCGTGATTGAGTAACAAACATCCATACATCCAAACATTCGCGTTCATAATATTAGTAGGATCTTTGAAACATGAGTATTTTTTGTTCAGGTGATACAACTATGGCAGAGGAAGCAGCTGAGGATGCGGCAGAACATGATCTTCGCCACCATCAAGGTGGTGAAAGGATGGGATTTCCCTCAGGTACTCATGAATCTCTTATATCTATAACCTCCAAATCCTTCATTAAAATAACTGGCCACAACCTACCTTGGCTAGAAACTGCCTTGGCCAGTTTGGAAGTTTATTTGGTAGCAACTGTATTAAATTTTTTTGTTTAACCTACTTTTTGTGTATTTTTTTGGTCCCTTTTTTGTCTTTGTGCTGAAATTTATTCAGTATCATTCAGTATTTTCTATTTTTTTAACTTCTGACCGGGCCGAAAGTTTCTTAACTTAGATGATCTGTAAAGAACAGCTAAGTAAGCTACGCCACGAGCTCTTTAGAGCGGCGTAAGCACCAGTAATTCTTACTTAAAGGCTAACTAACTCTGACCATGAATTTCTCCAGTTCTTAGCCAAATTTGCAACTCTATATTCTATGTTGTCTCCAGTTTGTGGCGATGGGCGCAGAGCAGCGTCAAGCCATCAGGCGTGCGCTCAACGAGGATGCGGAGAAGCTACTGGCGGAAGGTGACCCGGCCGACCCCCAGCTCCGGCGCCTGCGCAGGGAGATCGACGACGTCAATCGACTGTTCGACGAGTTTGAACGAAGAGCGCGCGCTGAAGGTAAGCAATACATAAATCAATTGAAGACCAAATTTTAAAACTATCATGGTTATACACATTATTATTCGTGTTGCCGAGATATTTACCATGATTTGTGGTGCCGGGCCATGACGCATAACTGCGTCGAAATATCGGGAGTCAACAAAACTCACAAATCATGGTAAATATCTCGGTAACACGAGTAATAATTAAAGACCATTTCAAAACCAGATGGGCATATCATATAAAGATTTTGGCTTCCCTTGAAAAGGCCGCCAGGAGCAAGGACCCCGATTTGCCCTCCCCTAGATCCGGGGATGAGTGAGCAGCCCGTCTCGTTATACCGTTTATACCCTTAGTTCCCAAAGTGGTCCAGGTTGACCCCACGGGAGACTCGAAGGGGGTCTATGCTGGCGTGACAAAAAAATGGGAGTTTACAATTTGTAACTCAGCCGCAACGCATTTCCATAGTTAGAACTAATCTTCACATTTTTGACAAGTTTTTTAAATATGGTAAATATGTATCTGTAGGATCGGAACCACCGGAACCGGAACAGAAAGTGGTCTATGAGAAAAAAAGTCTGAGAACCTCTGGTCTATACGAATGCTCGCATTCTAATGTTACATTACGTTCAAGTGAACTGGTCAGTGGCCTATAGTTGATACCTATTCTTTCACAAGAATCGAACTGGCGAGTGTAAGAATCACTGGTTGTAAAAAAGTATTGGCTAGGTAACCCAGCGGTTCTTAAATGTAATGACATTTTAGCTTCGGTATGGCAATTATCATTAACGTGCCTATGAATGGTGAGACCTAAAGTTTTGATACTTGCAATGACAATGAGGGGCGATAAGGTAACGAATGGCAATAGAGATTGTGATTTATCATATTACTTGAATGTTACTACAGTCTTCTTATTGTGACCGTGTCGTTTTGATACTCGTATTTAATGTGACATAACGTTAAAAAAAAAAAATGGACATTTTGCACAGCGCCGTCTAGACCCAAACTAAGCATAAATAGTATTTTGGAAATCATAATACAATACTTATTTGCAAATACATACATATTATATGCATAATTTCATACATATTAATACCTAGATTCAATACAAGCATCTATATTTGTTACATACCACCTGTGTGAAAAAGTTACTTGTGGAAAGTTTGGCTAAGATGAGCTCAATACAGCGTCAACCACAAAGTCAAAAGTTGCCTAATGACTCTTCCTCCCTCTTTGGGAATAATGGCGTGATTGTATTTAACTATCTGAGTTGAATATCAAATAAAAATACTCTTGATACTAAAAATATCACTGAAAATGTATAAGTCCAAACAATACAAGTATAAACTGTAAAATTATTTACTAACTGCGTGTAAATCTTGTGCAATAATGTGGGTTCGGGTGTTTGTCTTGTGTTTCTGTATATGTCCATGCCATCTGCGACACAGGAAATCCTAGTGCAGAGGTATGAATGTGTTAACGTTGTTGTTATAAAAAATAGAAAGTAAGGTCTACCAAAAATGTAATAAAGAATAAATCAAAAATGACTGACGAATTTAAAAAAAAATTAAAGTATCAAACGTACCTTATACACAAGCAATTTATGTTGGTGACAAAGGACGCCTGTCCTACGGGACGTCAGACGTTTGCCGCAATTAGTCGATCGGTTGACCGTCTGCGCGTACGCACAACGTACGCTCATTAACGATACGAAACGAAGTTTAAGTGAAATTAGGTATAATCTTTGATAGTGTCAAATCTCGAACCATTTAGGTATTTCTCATTAACAAAAAACAACTTAATTTTCTCTTTTGATAATGAGGACCTAGATTGCTTCTAAGGGTAGCAAAGTGCAGTTTCAAAGTTAAATTTAATGTAATGAAGTTTCTGAAAAGATTGTTTATTTTGAAAATAAGAGATATTTTCCACTGACGTTTTTGATGTTACATGAAACACAATTACTCTTTTTTTAAATCGGATACCTTATGGTATTTGTAATAGTAATTGATGTTTTCAGTTGTTACTTTGCGAAAGTCTATGATAAGACTACTAAATGAAAACCAATTTCAGCGGTATACTAAATGTACTTTTTCGGTATATTTCTCTTATTTATCTATGGTAAATATGGCTATGATACTTAAAGAACTTTCATAGCGTTAATATATTTACTCCATTAGCAAATAGACAAAGTTTTTTATAGATTTATACCGACTCGTATTAATGTATTTCAAACGCATCAAGAAATAATTAACTTTTAAGGAACAAATAATTATTGAAACTGTACAAATAGGTTATCACACGTTTTTGCACTTAAATGTTGAATTATAGTGTTTACTACGTTTTTAAAACTTAAAGTTTAGTTTTAAGTAAAACTATGAAGACGATAAAGAGGATATTTTCGAGGGGGAAAGGAGGTGAGAATTTTTATTAATTATACAATAGTTTTTATATATTTATTTGTAATTATTATTCACAAGCAACTAAATCTGCTGGCAAACAGTGATGCACACATATTGCTGTGTTCCGGTGCAAGGTTTTGGGCGCCGGGAAATCTCAGGTGCATAAGACGTAACATCCCCGTCTCGTGGCGCGCGCAACGGGATTCGACTTGGGTAGGAAAACCTATGTCGTATTTCTGTCGTTTGGGCGGAGGTAACCACTTATCATCATGAAACTACAGTAGTATAACACAGGCTAGTAGTATGCGTCGGTTTTAAACATATATTTCGTTTGTAACAATATATATGTGCAAAATTCGTCCGGGAAAATCCATTCACTTATTACTACCATTGCAGTTCCTAACCACCAGGAATAAGCATTATGATGAAGAAATCGTAGTCTCTCTAGGGTCTAAATTGGCATGTTTACAAAGTAATCAAATCATTATCTGTATGATATCATTCGTCTTGGGATCTAAATGACTGCTGTTATTGACCTTGGGTGGTCACCTACGGATGGAACACGTAACGTAAAATTTACGACAGTATTCGGGTATGACCCCACAGTAAGGTTAGCAGTAATTGTATTTCGCTCGAGACTTTGTCAAAAAAGCGCACAATTAAAATAGAATAGAATAGAATAGTACTTTATTGTACACCATAACATCAAAAGTAATTATACAAAAATAAATAAAACAGATAGGTGGCACAATGGTCGGCCTTATCGCTAAAAGCGGTCTCTTCCAGGCAACCTTTGGGTAGACAGGATCTATGCGGATAACTGCGAACGGTGGCGTACATCAAACTACATACTAATATATAAAATAATACACAATACGATATTAATAAACATACATACATACATACTTAATTATATAATAAATAAATACAATTTTTAATATTGTCATGACTTGGATATTGATGATAGGTAGTGTTTGCGAACCATGTTTTAATTACCTTTAACTTATAAAGGATAAAAAGGATCTTTACAAGATAAAGGTAATTGTACGCTTTTTTTACAATTTTCCGAGTGAAATACAATTACTGTCAATTAATAAATTTAAACTTTTATTAAACGTCAACTTATTTTTATAGCTAACTATAAATATCACGCTACCTAGATGACAAAAAAAGCTTGAATGAATTCGCTCAACTCTTAACGTTGGACTATATTCGTGAATATGTAATACTGTCTCCGAGGGGTTTCTTATCTGTTTCTTCCCCTTAGGTTGGACGGTTAGGGTTGTAGCACACAAATAGCACTCAAATATATACATTTTCTTAATTATTATATTATATCTAGTTGTATTTACTATTTATAGCTTTGTAATTCTTGTTATTATGATTTTTATATCGTACCTCGGTTCGTTTCTTTTTTCTTTCTATTTTATTGTATTGTATATTGTGTGCTAAATATTGTAGATTATTTTAATACATATTTAAGTTAGAGATACATTCATCTTGGCAATGCTGCCAGCATTTTGGGGACGCTACCATCAACGGCTTAGTTATATATTAAGAAAGATTTTTTTTTTTTTTTTTATGTGATTGAGTGAAGGAACGAGCTGAGGGCCCACTTCATGGTAAGTGGTGACCCTCGCCCATGACAACAGTAATGCGACTCAGTACGAGATCCAAATCTATACTGAGTCGCATTCATCCTGCTGCGTCCATCACCCGAGACGGGGATGATACGTCTCATGCGCATCTGATTGTCTTTGTCTATGTCATTTGGGTAACGTGAAGATTTTAGGTTACTAAACTATGCTGCAGGTGATCATGTCTCCGTTTCCTTGCACTGGGGACGGAGCCATGCCGTACGTTACCGAATCACAGCCAATTAACCAAACACCACCGATGATGTCATCAGATACAAGATGTCAATTGTGTGACCTTGGCGGCTGAAATGCTGGTGAAGTGACAGTTATTACATTCCCAATCAGCTATGGAGTGGGTGTGACACAGTTAGACTGTATCAGTAGGCCATGTCTAAATTTAATCTATTATAGGTATCCCAATATGTCGTTAATTTCTGTTCATTTCGAAGCTTTTTATTTGTGTTTAAGGGGTATGTGAAGGGGTCGTTTTAAAAAACGTTTACTGCACTAGGATTCCATGTGTCGCAGAAGGTACATAGACACAAGACAAGCACCGAGAACGCACTTCATGCTCACACAAAGTGTGTCTGGAATCGAAGGTTTTCTTTTATTTATGATCGTAGGCAGTCTTAAGGAAAGATACATAATTTAATGAACAAACTATCCAAGTTTGTCTGAAAAAAAATCGCGGAATATAAAACAATATAAATTTGTTATTTTACTGATCTGAAATAAACATTATCAGTATCAATATAAAATCCTGTTTTTGATATGATACGTCTTATATATCAGATTCATCTGTAATACAACCGAAAAACTAAGGATACTGTACTTCTTTACCCTATGTCCTAAACGCTCTAGAAATCTAGAGGTCTGTTTTCAGTTTTATTAGAACGTTCGTACTACTCTGTCATTTACTCAAACATTTACCGTTTAAATGTTTTTGAAGTTAATACTAGTGTACAAAGAGAGAACCGTGGAAAGAGTTTATTACGAACAATCAGGTACTTACAGCACTGATTAATTTTTATACTATGTTTGTGCAATGAGCCGTTTAGTTGTGTTGTAATTGGTAAAGTATTGAAATGGAATTATTTCTTTGGTACTGATTATTTGGTAACAAATATAAATACTTGGACATTTCATATAAATAGCTTGTACTATTGATACCAGATTACTGATAGAATACTTAAATAATACTTTTATTTTGTAAATCCATAGATAATCTTAATATATATAAATTACGTGTCACGATGTTTGTCCGCGATGGACTCCTAAACTGCTTAACCGATTTTAATCAAATTTGTACACCGTGTGCAGTTTGATCCAACTTGAAAGATAGGATAGCTCACATCTCAATTTATGATCGCAATATTATTTTATTGCAAATTATTTGTCTATTATTTGACAGTCAATTACATAAACGTCAGCCACAGCAACGCGTGGCCGGGTCAGCTAGTACATATATATATATTACCCAGACACAGAAGTATCTCGTTGCACGAATTCTTGCCCTGGGTGTCATTTAATGTTCTACACTAAAGGTACACTAAAGGGCAGTGCCACTACCAACCGAGACACAGTCAGCAAAAAAATTGTTTTTTAATTTTATATCCTATTCTTTTGAAATACTTCGATGAAACTATGAGACCAATAGAAGAGTATATACTTTTAATAAAAAAAAAGATTTTTAAAATCGGTTGATAACTGATAGAGTTTTGAAGTAACAAAAAAGGAAGGAATCGTTAACCTCCTTTGGATGTCTTTTGAGATATAGTCTTTATTGTTATTTTTTTAACTTTTTTTATTTCGCAAATTTTTTGTTAAATATTTTATTGTAAGTCTACAATTACTTATCTAGATACAATTTGATTATTTTTACATGAAGATTTATTTTCTCATATATTTGACAAGGCTTATGTACAGCTGCTACAACAACTGTTATATTAACGAAACTAAGTGTCAATTGTGTTCGTAGTGAATAAATGAATGATGATGATGAAGATTAATAAATAATGTCTCATTCACAGAGGAATCTAAGAATGCGGCGCGCATCTTCGCCGAACAGTCTTCCCACCTCCTGGAACGCGTGGAAGTTCTGGAGAGGCAGCTACATGAGAGGATAGCCAGCCATATCCCCCGAGACCTGGACTCGTTGGAACACTTAGTTCTGCAGCACAAGGACTGGGAGAGCAGCGTTCACGCGCTGTCTGGAGATGTGGAAGAAGTGCAGAACACTTTCAGAGGTGAGTTGTTCTGCCTTGGGTTATGATGTTATGAGACGTAATAAGGAGGGATGAAGGGCATGTAACAAGAAGAGAATATGGTAGATGGAAGGGATGAGGAAAACCAAAGAAAAGGGTAGTGTAAGGAACGAACGATGTAATCATTCATTCATTTGCTTGTGTAATAAAATGAGTGAATGATTACATAGCGGCTGATTGAAGTTTGTAAAAACAAGTTTAAATTGGGAAAAGGGCACGCGGATGATGTTATAATTATATCAGTGGAAGACCTGGCGAGGCAGTTACATGAGGATAGCTAGCTACATCGGTCTGTACCTGGTCTTATTGTAGCACCTAGTTCTGCAGCATGAGTTTCTTTATTGCTTAACTTATAATATTGTACAATTCCAGCGTAAGTAATTCTAGAATATTCTAACAATAAATTTTGAAATCTTTAAAATTTTTAGGGCACAAAAACAAACTTCTTTTTTAGTGACACTGGTTGTACTGAGTGGCTATTGAACCCACGAGCTACAGGGCAGAAGGCAGAGTTACAACCGAGCTGCGAGACCAGTCTAATTATTAATATTTTTGTTTGCAGGCATCGCCCTCAAGACTCCAGCCATGAAGAAGAACCTCGACAAGGTGATGGGCAAATGGAACGATATGCACTCCAAGAGCCAACTGTTTGTTGAAAGGTATACCTCCTGTATAAACCATTTAATAAAAATATTAATTTTGTAATAAAGCCAAGCTTGGCACTAAGTTTGTACTCGTAAGTAAAAAATACCGAACAAGAAATTAATTTAATATACAATTCGTACCTGGGAAACCGAGCTTCGCTAGTTTTATCTGAAATTATAATTTTTTCAAGCAACTAGAGATTAGCAATCAAGTACCACAAAAATTTACGAGATGGCGCTGTATTACATTTTTAGTAAAATACTTTTTTTTGTAACAATATGCGTTTTTAAAAGAACTACAATTAAACAGATAAACTTATATAGCAAAACTCTATCTAAACACCAAAATTGATCCAAATCGTTGAAGCCGTTTCCGAGATACACTATATATACAAGAATTGCTCGTTTAAAGGTATTATTCATCTACGAGTACATTATAACGTCATCGTTTTTGAAACTGTCAAAAAGTTCCTACCGATGTAGTACAAAGAATATTGTAAGTTCGTCTTGCTGTTGTAATAGATTACACTTTGTCTATTAACTTTTCTCGTTCCATCCCAAATTTGATTAAAACCTCTATCTTCTCTGTGTTAATGTGTGTTCAAACTTATATATAAAACGAAGCGAAATCTTTGTTTTTATCTTATGGTTAATCGGTTTGTAATGGGTCTGAAATTCCAATGTGTTCTTTAGGGTATTTGGGGATTGTAGATTTATTTAAAGGTTCTGAAATAAATGATGTAGTTGTAAATTTACAGTGAACATTTTTAACGGCTTCGTAGCTTAGATGTTTGTAATCCTACCTGCAAAGCGAAGGGTCTGGGGTTTGATTTCTAGCCAGGGCACACTTTTTTGCTATAATCATACTATTCTCGTGCCACAATTACGTGGCAATTAAGTTTGCGTAAAATTAAGCGTTGGTATTTTTTTTTTTTTTTGTTATTATACTGTTTTGTCTTTTTTTAGGTTGAAATTCGTGGAGATAGTGGTGAATAGCATGGAAGAAAACCACCAAACGATTTCAGAGTTCGAAATCAAACTCGCGCAGTTCAATGACCTGCCCAACGATGTCGAACTACTCAAGGATGTGAGTTTTACATTAGAAAACTTTTTTCAAATGTCTTATACATTTGATGATACATCTAGATCATAAGAGTTTGCTACTTTATTTTCGCTAGCTTATTTGTCTCTATGCTTTAATAATTATAGCAACACAGAATATATCATCGCCATCTATCGGAGAGAAGCAAAACAAATTAGTTTTCAAATATGTCAATAGATGTCGCTCTTACAAAGATTGCTCTATGTCATTTCGTGCAGTTTTACATTTAATAAGTTAAAATGAATTATTTTTGTGTAACAGAAATCTTCGCACTTATTATTATTAAATAAGTTAATTATAACTCTTAGATGCACGAAGACCTTCTACGAATGCAAGTAGCGGTCAGCAAGCAGCAGATCCAGGTGGACCAAATGAACGATGACTCTGAGAACTGCCGTCGTTTGGTGGAGTCGTCCAGGGCTTCGCTTCCCCACTCCTCGCTGCCGAGGTCCGGGAAGCATATAGACTTGGAGCGCCTTGACAAAGAGGTCACACAGCTGAATAATAGGTGGAACAGTGTCTGCACCCAGCTGTCTGAGAGGTGAGAAAAACTATACTACACTAAGATATATGAAGACTTGTCACGCCATCTGTTGTGAAGTAGCGTGACTATTTAGATTATACCTGAAAAATGGCATGTAAAAAAAAAAGTCCGTACCAGCCTGTAATGTTCCCACTGCAGGGACACCGGCCTATTCTCGATAATTGAGAGTGAATGGGCTCTGATCTACCACGGGAGCCCAATCCGGATTGGTGGATGTCACATGTCGTCGAATTTTTGGTTCTAAGACATGCCGGTTTCCTCACGATGTTTTCCGTCACCGCTTTGACAACGTGGTATTGCGCACATAAATTTTTCAAGTGAAAAACCTAATTGGTGCACGTGTGGGTTTGAACCAGACACCTGATTGAAAGTCGGCGTCTGTGCCCCTGGGCCACCACGCTCTCCTATCCGATATTGACCATTATAATTGTTTCCCAGACTGCGTAGCTGCGAGGCGGCGTATCAACTCCTGCGCAACTACAACGCCGGCTTAGAAAAGGAAGCTGAGTGGATAGACGACGCATACAACAAGCTGCAAGCGCAACCACCCATCGAAGTACGACCCAAGGAACAATTCGAACCCACCAGAGTAAGTGAATAACCACCACCATAGTGACCATAGTATGATAAAGCCTTTTCAGATTGGCACTTATTCTTATGTATATATATTTGGTGGTAATAGTCGTATTTGTGCGCTCATACGATCCGCGATGACATTATTAATATGACGGCTCCGTGGCTTAGTTGATCAGCCGGGGCACTCTTTGTGTGGTGAGCATGTAGTTTGTTCTCGGGTCTTGGGTGTTTGCCTTGTGTTTCTGTTTGTCCATACCATTTGTGGCACAGGAAATCCTAGTCCTAATCCTAGTCCTAGGTAGATGATTATTTAAAAAAAAATTACATTAACTGTTGTGTCTCTGAGGGAGCATAATTGGTCCCTTGCTACATATGCTAATCCAATAATCTTACTTGCGAAAATATGTTATACTATACACAACAATAAGGTTAGTATTTTATTAACAATCATGTTTTTACCTATGAGCGTACAAATATTTGAATATTTCCGTCTTAAAATGATAATCTTATAATAGATCTTGTCTTAAAATGATCTTAAAGATTACATGTCATAAATAGATTAAACGCCGAATTACCAATCTGACTGGGCTGGATGAAATTAGATTGTTTAAGAAAGAAAAGTGGAAAAGGCGCCGTGTCCATTGATATTTACGTCTACGTTTGCGTTTTGAATATAGAACGTTGATTAAACTAAACATAAGGAGGTTATTTTCCATAAAAAATTTGTTTCGGTTCAGAAGTAAAAAGGTTTTATACACCATTGTGAACGGTTGCAAAAAAAGGTTTCAATTTGGCTGTATAATGTTTGTTACGCTACTTCTTCGCCAATTGGCGTTAAATAGACGATGAAATTATTAAAGTTGCTTTATTATTTTTTTTTTTAAATAAGTCAATTATGTTATGTAAATTTCATATTCCGCAGCCTAATACATACCTAACGAGACCTGAGTCGTATTACTGTTGATATTAGACATAATATATCTATACGATCTTTTCTTATTTGACTTTATCTCTTTCGCGACTAGTAATAGTTTGAAATCGTTGCCGTAATCAGTTCGATGTCTTAGAATTGGTTTGCATGGCCTGTTTGAAATCTGTCGTCTGTTTACTGCCGTCTCCGCTCCGTAGTTGAGTATTCATTCGGTTGTCTTCTACGTACCTATGCATGACTTTTTCAGAAGCAGTTATTATTAAGAATTGAATTTGGGATTATTTCCGGTATAACTAATTCCATACCACGTACAAAATAAATAGCATGCGGTTTTATTTCCGTAATGGTCAACATAAACGTTATAACTTATTTATAGTGCACATAAATTTTAAGCACAACACAATAATTATAGTTTAGGTGCATGCAATAGAGCATGATTATTAATAATATCCAAATTATTGTAAGTCACAAAATTACCTTTTAAATTTAGTAATACACCCATTTCATCGTTATACTATTGATTCATTGTTTGTGATTTGCACTTATACTAAACATGATTATAATATTTGGGTGTCTCGCGGTTTTTCCTCAGATTCTACTGACGGGTGTTGTGGAGAGGACGCCTAAGATTGAGAAGGTTAACGTTGACGGTGGCAGATTTATACGAGAGGCTAAGGTATGAATACTAACTGGATACAACACTGTGGCATTTTGAGAAACATTATAAAAATTGGTTGAATGAAAACACAGCCAAAGACTAGTTTTAGAATATTGGTTGAATGAAAACAGCCAAAGCTTAGTTTTAGTCAAAAGTGAGTTCTGGAAGAATATAATGTATGCCTTTGTTTTTAAAGTGTTATGATTTCTCAAGATGTCACACCGAGTTTTGAACTCACCGTGGCTCAATTTCAGCATTGATGCATAGTGGTCTCAAAATGATTTGATTTATCTTCAGATGTGAGTTTTTGAAAGGTTCTAAATGAGATGAAAGTCCAGCGTTTCGTCCCGTCTGTCCTATTTGTGCTTCTAGTCGTCTGGGTCTTCTGAGGTCTCTTTTATAGCGGAGTATTTCTCTTGGCTCAACTGTGTTGTCTTGACTTGTCTTTCATGCATGATGTGTCGCTTCTGCACACGAATAACGCTTGGCTAATCTTTGACGCTTGATAACAATATAACGCTAGCTTGGTTATAATATCTAACTGTATTTAGTTTGCGAATACTAATACTAACTCTTTGAATGTGTGATGTTTGTATGGTTGAAAATAAACTTGGAAACGGCAACTTATAACTGCTGCTCAATTTTACACAATGATATGATTTTTTTTTATGATTAAGCAATGTTAAACAGTGAAATCGTTTTTTTTGTTAATTTATAGCTAAGCATGCATTTTTTATGTTCTAATGCTGCCATATTAAAAATCTTAAATTTCTGAAAAATACTGGCAGTATTTACAGTTTTATTTTTAAATTTTTTGTGGGATGCTTTGTAAAAATGATTGCACGAAGAGGGTGTCAATATATAGCACAAAGCATTGGTGTTGCACGCTTAGATCTGTTTCGTGTAAAGCATGACTACCTGGGATGCCTTGAAAGCTGGACAGTGTTGCCAGGTTGAGTGTGTGGTTGAATGGAAGTAAATTTACATTTTAAAAGGATATGATTTGAATTTTTTGTTTCTCAAAAATGAAAGAATGTGGTGATTTTAATGAATGAAAAAACAAAACAAATACATAAGGAATGAGAGTTTGAATTTGGAAGGTAAACAATAATTTCTAATGATAGCTTGATTAATGGCAGAATGTTCGAGAAAACATCGATGAAATTAATTTAAAAATAAAGCCAGACATTCTGCCATGAACTAACCTGTAATCCTAACTCGCTTCGACCCTAACATAATAGATTCACTCGTCGAGATGTCAACGGTACGCCGAGTGGCTTTGTGAGGAGGTGCATCCATCGCTGGATATGCGCCAGCTGAAACGGCAAGCCGACGTGGAAATGGCGGAATGGTTGCGGAAACAGAACAAGATCGTCGACCCTGAGAGAATACCTGTGGGCAGCGAAGCGGTAGCAAGGGAACTTGATGATTTGAACGCCAAGTACCAAAGACTCCTGGACATGCTATATGAAAGGCTGAGGCGGATAGCCACCGCAAACCCTGGGGATATCGTCACGCTGGTAAGTTTTTTTTTATTAGCGGCTGATGCCCGTTGCTTGAGCCTATCCATTAAATATTTCTTTTTGCGATGGCAACATTCAGCAACTGTCATCACGCCTTATTTTCAGTAATGTTTCAGATATTTTGGTTCACACAATGTCCTATTATTAACAGGGTGAACAATATACTTAGTAATAAGTAAATACAATTATGTTAACCTTGGTAGAAAAACAAAGTTAATGTAATTATCCTCTGCGAATGACTTCATTACGAGAGGTACCTAATTTGAGAGATGACCTAAAAATTACAATTAAAGCTTACAAACGTGCGCAATTTGATATATTATGCGTTCGTCAACAATATTTCAGTCACGCGAGTTTTCATAACTTCAAAACACGTAACAAAACTATACTAAAATCTCATATTTTAAAAGACCGATGCTCGAGTTAGGCAGTTCAAGGACATTTCACACAGCGCCATCTAGCCCCAAACTAACCATAGCTTGTACTATGGGAACTAGATAACTGATATAATACATATCTACCTATACTAATATTATAAAGCTGCAGTGTTTGTTTGTTTGTTTGAACGCGCTAATCTCTGGAACTACTGGTCCGATTTGAATGATTCTTTCAGTGTTGGGTAGTCCATTAATCGAGGAAGGCTATAGGCTATGTTTTTTTTCACACAAGGTGTAAAATCGAATACCTATTTTTGCGTACGCTGTTTCCACGTTAACGAGAAAAACGCGGGTGAAACCGCGGAACACAGCTAGTGTAAAATAGTATATATTTTGTATACACACATTACAGACACAGAACAATCATTTATGTTCGTCACGCAAATGCTTGTATTGACTGGCGAAACCACGACCTGCAGCGCAGATGGCAGAGCTATTAACTGATCTGTCCAGTCCAGAGCCAGTCACTGCAATTAGATGTAATCGTGGTTATGAATAAATATAGTTTTCCTCGATATGTATGGGCAATCTAATGGCATTATAGTGATTGTGAGACAGCCCACACTAGGCTAGTGATGTCACCGCGTTAGGTCACATTGGAGCTTGTCCAAGGTTACCTGCCACTTAAACGCATTTACCTCTAATATATAAATACTAGCTGCGCCCCGCGGTTTCACCCGCATAGTTCCCGTTCCCGTGGAGAATACGGGGATAAATTGATTTTATTTTTTCGTCAATTTTTCAATGTTTTTAATAGTTATTCTGCTATTCGGGCGGGAACCAATCCAACAAATCAAAAACCATGGCAATCGGTCCAGCCGTTCTCGAGTTATAAGTGTTGTAACAAACACGACTTTCTTTTATATATATAGATAAGTTTTAAGAATTGACGGAACGCGCTGAAGGTCCACCTGGTCCACCTCTGCCCATAACAACTGCAATATCTTCTCCCCGACAAGCATGAGAAGACCCATATCGCACCCGTTTGCTTTTAATTACGTTTTTAATTCATTACTTGGGTGTGAAAATGTTTCGTGAATTTCTATAGGACCTCGATGATACACTATTAAATTAAAAAAGAAATCGCTCGCGAAGCATATATACAAAACAAAAATAAGCTGCCAAATTCCGAACATCCTCCTTTGCTAAAAAGTCTCTTAATTGTTTTGTAAGACGGCTATGTTGAACAAAAAGCTTTTAATTGTTTCGGTAAATAAGGCTTCCTACATGATACCATCATAATAGTCTACGAATAAAACTCTAATTGCGAAAATACCTATTGCAAAAGTAAACATTATTCTCCCACGCAGTCGGGTAAGTAACCGCGTAGGCAGTGGATTGACTGTATTTGGAAATGTTAGATAGATAAAATTTAGGTAGAAATACGTCTAATTGATGTGCCCGTTTCATCTGCGATGCCTATTAGAATAAAATAATGCACGAAAACAAAATACGCTATTTCGTTTGCTTGGATTTCCAGTTATTTTGCTTTAAAAACTAAACTATTGAACCGATTTCAGTGAAATTTCTATGGGATCAAGCTGAAATCTGGGTCCATTGATATAAAAAAGGATTTTCGAAATCAGTTGATAAATGACTGAGTTTCTAGCAAATAAACAAAAACTATACGGATGTGCGGATGGGGTTTGCACACCGAGACTCCGCACTGTTTAATCTATATTTTACTATTTTTTCGAACATCCGCCGCTCAAAAACAATAATAGGTCAATAAATAAATTAGATGTTTAAAAACAGGTTATCCTCTTCTTCTTTTTAATTTTAGGCTTCTGAGGCTTGGCAGCAGATTATCTAATTCGAACATTGTTATGACGTTGACATTTAAATGTTATGACAGGCCGCCGTCAATGGCATCTGCAATGAAACGCGCAAAAAACTTTGAGCATCACAGTCATTGACACTCAGATTAGGTTACTTAGAGGCTCGCAAAAACTCGTAATGCATGGCCAGCCGCCCATTCTTTCCTTGTTTTCAACAGACTTCACAAACCAAGGTTCTTAGCGCAGCTGTATTTTTATGTACCCGATATCATTTAGTATATAGAATCATGGTTTTTTGTATAAAGAAACTTATTCATATCCCATTTTAATAAAAATAAACATTAAACATTCAAGTTTATTTATGGAGAAACCATATTTCGATAGTGGAATACAATAAACTATAGATTTATTTTCAATCAAATTATTCACTTGTATCCCCTATGTTTAAATGAATGCTATCATATGCGCTTGCGTATTCTGTCTCAGAACAGAATATAAAAAAAAAGTTCATTATAATGGGAACCTATTAAAAATATTGACACGTTAATGTCAGTCATAACGTATAAGGCATCTACTCTACAGGTTAGGAAGCGCACAGCGGAGAAGTTTTATTTATAAAACTTTTCACCTTTTTTGTCGCCTTTACTGTCGTGAATGCAGACTACAATGAAAAGAATTAATAATAGTAGCCAGTTACGACAGTTGGTGACGAATGATAGAAAAAAAAACTCATTGAAAAGAAAAGAATATTCTCGCAATCACTCAAGCTGTAGCGATGACGTGAGCTCAATATTTTTTCTTCGTTCTTGTCAAACTTTTTTCAACAAATATGTAAATTTAGTTTTGGGGTTATTTAATAAGTGCTTTGCCCAGAAGGATGCAACTGATATAAAGGCAGTCAATGTACAATTTTAAGTGTATTCAGTTGATGATTAAAACTGTTTTAAAAATCAAAAAAAGCCGACTTCAATACTTTCAAAGTAGCAAAATACGCAACTCGTTTATTCGGAGGACATATTTTTTCCAGTTATTTTAATTTAACATCCAAACTATTGAACCGGTATTGATAAAAACTCTATGGGACCAATCATAAAGCATATCCTTTCAAATAAAAAAGTCATTTTTTTAAGTCTGTTAAAAATTATATTTGTCTTTATGCAGTAATTGTGCTTAGGGCCCTAGGACGCCTATGTTCCGTTAATGAGGATTTTGCTTGTGACTAATATGATCGAGACTGTCGTTTTAAGTCACGAAATGAAGAAATCATCTTAAGCAAAGGCCAAATTATGAATAGGTACTTCACTAATTATCGTATATAATCCATCAAAATCAAAGTATGCCTCTAGATTATTGCGCAAATAAACGTCAATTCTTAGTCAATAAAAACTTATTGACGGCGTGTATAAACATATTCAAATAAAATTCTTTAAGCCTCAAGATCTTTAGATTACAAAACAGCGGTAAAAATTAAAAAAAAGTGACCTCAAACTTCAAACAGTTTAAAAAAAAATTACCTGAATTTAATCTTTAAATTGTTATTACTTAAAATGCATTCGGGAATCCCCCGTTTCATCACATCTGATGATCGTCTAGGAAACTATCGGTGAAAAGACATTCTGGAGTAAATATTATATTGATTCACATCTGGAAGGGCTCTCGCAAAGGCCCCTGTTATGGGATTATTAAAACAGGCGTATTTGCTACCCCTGGTACTGGTACGGACGTATGACTAGGGGGAACCCTTGATGCAATAAATCATCAGGCACTAATCGTATTTGGGGTTGATAGGACACGCAATGCTGATTATTAACAGAGCTTTACTTATTAAACAAGCTGCGATGCGTTTAAATCGTCCTCTCCATTCATGTGAGTGACTTACTGTGGTCGAAGTTTACAAACCGCCTGAAGGCTTTGAATAGCTTTGAATTAAACTTGGGCAGATGTAAAGAGGCTAAATTTGTCGGTAGGGTATTTCTGTCTATGGTAACGTGTGGTCCTTCTTTGGGACCACATAGCTCAACAAAGAGGGATATTAAAGCGGTTAATTTGAGTTCAAGTTGATGTGCCTACGGGAAAACTTGAAGCCTATTGAAAAATGGTTCTTCCCGTGTTTAGTGGTATCAAATTAACTCGTTCTTTGAATAAATCAATATTGAATAATCATTATGTCCTCTTTATCTTTATGTCCTTAACTACAAATTTATGTCCTCTGATGAAAGTAGGTAGTATCGAGTAAATTGTTTAACATATAAATGGATAACTTTAAAATCTTGATGGTTTATTTAACCTCTACCACTGACAACTTCATTCACTGCCAAGAATTCTAATAAATGCTGCGAAAGGTGACCTTTAACTTTTCATAATGGTGTGACGGAAAAAGCTAAAGTAGTGATGTTAAGTGGTCACAACCTCTCATAACAATATTAACACGTAGACTCTCCTCAATAGAAGCTTGAGAAGATCAAGTAGCATCGTTTTGCCCCGTCACTCTGCGAAGGGTATTTAATACATGCCTGTGATACAGGGAATACATGGGTATGAGTGTGTAAACGCTATGAATGTTAATTCCTATATTTAACAAGTAGATAGTAGCTTTGCAATGCTGATAACTGATTGTGTGCGCGGTACTCTCCTTAATCTTACTTTTTTTCCTCTGATGATCATCTGATTTACTCATCATGATTACATCATCGCTTAAACTTTTGGCGTAAGTTGAAAAACATCTTTATGCCTTAGTTAACGATTTCATCGGAAACAATATCTCCACGAACACTTTTGACCAGTAAAAGTCAGTGACATTAATTTGGTAGAATTTTTAGGGATAAAGGGAACTTAAGAGTACTTTCTTTTCGTGTGGAATTGCCTTCGTATCGCCTTGTGGGGCTAGACCCACTTAAACCCCACGGTGTCCCCTCTGCCGCTTAGTGGCGGGAACACGGGAACGTAATGTTAAGAGTACCTATGTTAACCCTTTATTGTACAATATAGTACCTGAGGTTTTATGAAATATAATTATAGAGGTAAACTTTTATGTATAATTATACAGTAAAACCCCATCTAAACACAAAATTTCATCCAAATCGTTAGTTCCGAGATACGCGATAAAAATATACCTATTGCTCCATTGCTTGTTTAAATACATAAGATTACACCATAATTAATAAGGAAATATAATTTCTAAGCTTATTTACTCTAGATATAATACGCAAACGGTATTTTTTTAAATACCTATGTTTAATATACGTCTATTTGACCCACGAAGGCAGAGTTTGATCGAAATATTGATAACCATTTGATCGAAATATTGAGTACAATATTTCGATCAAATGGTTAAAATCGAAAAATACATTTTCATTTTTCATTCACCATCACGAAACGGTGACAAAATACTATTTTATATTCCCTATCGCACGCTTGTGGTCTTCACGTGAGGATGTTACGAGTCACTTAGTAATTGTGACGTCATCTGCGACATCAAATACGACATGTTTGTGTCAAGGCCATGGTAGAAATAACATGAATTAAGTTGATACTTCATCGTATCCTACTTCCTACTACAATAATATTATAAACGCGAAAGATTGTATGGATGGATGTTTGTTACTCAATCACGCCATGGCTGGACGGACCTGGATGAAATTTGGCACAGAGATTGATTATAGTCTGGAATAGCACATAGGCTATTTATCCTGAAAAAATGTACGGTTCCTGTAGGAAGTCCAACCGCGGGTAACACCGCGGGGCGCAGCTAGTTTAACATAATGATTGAAAAGATCGACTTATTAAAGTTTGCAAAAAAGCAATCTAGTTTCGCTACATCATTTTTAAGTTATTTTATTAAATACGTAGTCAAAAAGACATTGTTTGTTCAGTTATTTTGTTTTTGTTTTTTTTTTTTGTGTCTATAGCTACACAAATTCTGTCATTGTACTTTACAGGTCTACAAAGTGCTTACAATGTGCGCGGACTGAGTCTATGAGAACCACAATGATTAACTCTTATGGAGTTAATATGATGGATGTTGGTGCTATTCACCTGGTTTTAGCCGCGCCAATGAGCGAAGCGGCTAAAACTTTGTATAAATTAGTTTTTAATATTATTCATTAAGAAGAGAATGTAAGATTGACTTCATGGGTCTGACATAGTCAAATAATGACTTAAAGACCATTTAAATAATAAAGATTTAAAAAAAAAAAAAAAAAAAGTGCTTACAAGTTTCCTGCATTTTGATTGATTAAAACAAAATGTGGTCATTTTATTTGTAAGAGAAAGACATTGTCGCGTGTCGCGTCTAGATTCAAATTTGACAATTATTAGTCAGATGACATTCGCGCCCATAAGTCGTCCTATAGATAAAACAATTTCTCAATTTTTATTGAAAAGAGTTTTCGTTTTAAAGTGCTGAGCTTACCAACGAACAGCCTTTTATACAAGTATACGCATACGCTACAAATATTATACGAGTTTATAATAAACAAATGTCTATTTTACCTCGGATAAAATCAAGAATCTAAATATCTTTTCATTCATAGATGATCTTGGCATATTTTTGTATTATGCATGCTTAGGCACATTACTTGTTCACGATATGTCAAATTACTTTAAGTTTTCATGTTTAAGCTATCTTAATTGTTAAAATTGTGTCTTCCTACCATATCTGGCTGTTCTAATGATGAAGTATAATTTAGATTTCTAAAAGCAACCACTTCAAAACCAGTTTCAGTAGACATTTGGACATTGTCAATTGCTCTATAAATTATTTAGCTTTTAGGTCACGCAAGCTTATAAATCGGGTAGGGTTAGGCACGTTGGAGGTCATAGAAAGGTCAGGGCCAACCACATACAATTCACATAAAGGTTATTTTGAAAAAGTATTGCAAAACAAGCGATAAGTCTTAATAATGGGATGAAGCCGTAGCAATATAAAACTGGAGTTTTACTACATACAAAGTATTTTATGAATAAAACTTATCGGCACGTAAATTATTACTGAATTATATGAGCGCACTGGTGTATAAAATGTCTTAAAAATATTTATAATTAAAGATATGTGTTTAAACAAAGACTCCGTACGTGATAATTTAATTGGTTTGATAAAATGAACAAATCTTAACCTACACCTATGTGACTCATTTACAATGACAAGTTCTGTATGTTTAAAGTATGTACATAAGTGCCCTTCAAATCACTAAGATAAACGCCGGCAATACAATTTATCTACACTTATTCTAGAATCCAATCAAAGCCTACAAAGGCAAAAATCTATTGAGAAATCTTCATAGTATACTGTAGAAAATGCAAAGTACTTAGGTAAAGCAAGGTTACAGAAAAAGAAAACGAGTATGTACTACAAGTTCGTTTAAAAATTGATTTTGACACAAATGTACTAAAATAATGTTTATCATATAATTTTAATTTACGAATTATAATGATTGTTAATGAATCTGAAGATCTTGAATGAAATTCTTCAGGAAAACGGAAAAACTGGCGAGGGAAAGCGTAACACAAAATTATATTAACTACCTATTACATTGCCGAGTTCCGTTCTGAAACCCAGCGAGTGCATCGTATCACAATTTGATTCGATGACGAAACACGTCCGTTTCAGTTGCGCGCATACACCGACGGACGGTCGACGCTTGTCGCGCTACCGAACGAACGCAAATTCGAATTTCAAATAGTGATAATGTGACTAGTGTATTTACGAAAAATATTGAAGTGAATGTTGGTTATGTGAAAACAATCAATAGACTAGACGTTAAGTGCAAAAAAAAAAAAAACAATTTTTTGTTGTTTTGTGTTATGTTATTTACATCAGTAATTCAGTATAAATTATCCATACTACCTAGTTTTTTAAATAATTATTTTCGCGTTAACTTTTTTCCTTGCAAATCGTTTAGGTACAATATCTCAAGTTTTGTATAGGTACTTACAGAAAGCATTAATGGCAATACCGGTGTTTATTGAGTTATTGCGATAACGAACGCGAATTTTTATTTAACAGTTATGTTACCTTAACGAATGAGATTTTATCGTGATTCGGAACGACACAGCTTAAATTTTTCATAAATATTATGACGACCATTTTATTAAATGAACACGCTACCTTGGTTATTTATTTATTTATTTACAATATCAAGTTATGTTAGAATATCAAGCACTGATATTATAGCACTTTAAAATATTTAAGTATGCCACTTTCGCATCGCATTCTATAGTTTGCTTTACTTGGACTTTATTTGGATAAGAAATCACAATCAAAATATATATTTTTATATTCGAGTGATACTTTCGCGGTTATCTTGCTTTGCTTTACAGTCCTTACAAGAAACACCGACCCTTTTCCAGTGTTTTCAAAATACAATATTGGATGCATCCACCTTCGTGCTACGTTTATGAATTACACATAAAAAAAACTTCAGCTTCAGACACGGAATAGATCGTTCGATTTACAATTATATTATAGCTAACAATATTCTTTCAAATAACTTATTCATAAATTCCGTTCTTGTTCGCACACCTACCTATTTGAATACAAAATGTACAATTAAGTCATCTTTTTATTATTGTTTATATCGACTTATCTCAAGGTCGTTTTTTTATCCATTTTACCGAAATATTCTTTAACTCGTATGTTGTTTATCAGCAGTTATAATAACCACAGATAATAAACCCGATAATGCACTTGCCAATTACTTATCTATAGACACTTGTTAAGAGTCGAAAGTTGCAAAAGTCACTTGATGTTATGGTTTTGACAATGGTCCCATAAGGCGGTCATATTTCAATTGTCATTCTTATCGTTAAAGTTAAGTTCTATTAATAATTGTCATTAAAGTTTTTTTTTTTGCGATTATATGACGGAACGAACTGAGTAGCCAGCCACCCCCGCCCATGACAACAGTAATGCGAGTCAGTATAAAATTTGAATCTTATTAATTTCAGAAAGGTAACATGAACTGTATATATATTTACCGTCTTAGATTTATTTCACCGCATCCAACTTATTGTCGATTTCAATGTTTGTCGTGTTTGAAACTAGGATTAATCTAAAACTTATAAAATAAACCTACGATATTGACTGAAACACTTATCGCTTAAACATGACTATATATGGGTATGACATCATGGCGCGGAAAACGACCGACTTTGTTGACGGTTGAAACCATGTTAAAATCGACCCAAGACTATTACGCATTTAGGTACTGAAAACCCATAGACTCTTTCCAATCTTTACTTTTTAAGCAGCGTTTTAAAAGGTTGTAGCAAGTCAATCAGATCATGTTTAAAATGATATAGCCGGCCGAATAAGCAGGCAAGAAAAAAAACACGCACAAAACGACTTCGTACCATTTTCAAATTTCTGGCACAGGCCGGGGCAGACGGCGCCATATACGCGCCGTGCTTCTTGATATAAAATTTCCAACAATGCAAAACAATAAGCTGACCAACGGAACTCCAACGATTTATATGCTAAAAATGTTACATTTAAACACGATATAGTTTGTTAGATTTGGGTGCTTTTAATCAATTTATGTAGACATTGTACATTTCGTAAAGTGATATTGAGTTTTAACTTACGAATTCGTACATTTTCAAATAAGATCTCTTTACACAAGATAACTCCAGAATTAGACCAGGAAATATTTTTCATACACAATAATGATTTTTTGCTGCTATTGTTGTTTAAGAACTTGGGTGCCTATAACTAAATAGCAGCTAAATAATATTAATTAGGAGAGACGAGGACCGGGCTCATTAGAGCTTACTGGGTGAGGCCTATGTCCAGCAGTGGGCTAAGGTAGGCTGATGATGGTGAATATAAAATGACAATATTTACGTGAACAGTCTTTACGGTATTATCAGATGATATCAGGACAGGTCACGGACTCGACAAAATAAACGGTTTGACTTTGGACGTGATCAACAGAACGATTTACACAAACCAAATTGAGATTTATATCATGACCCAGTTTCGTTCACATACTGCCTACAGTTAAAAAGTATTTAGCCTCTTACCTACGCTAATCTGTATATTTACGTCCTTGAGATGTATTTGACTATTAAAATCACTTCTTATTATAATTTGCAAAAACAGTAAGTACTTACCAGGAGTTATTACTCCTGCTCACCCTCTTTTGATAAAGCACAATATACAATTATTGAGTAAGTAAAGATGATGATTTATAATTTCATCATTCGTCATAGTGCGTTCATCATCATTTAGCAGGCAGTATATACTAGACCTCACCAGTTTCGTCATAAATGCAACTATTGTTGTAGATTTAAAGGTTTTGGAGATGTAATCTTACTTGCGAGCCGTATTGTTTGTCCCTATAATGCAGTCTCAACCTTTATTAATTCAATGACCCACTAAGGTGACTTGGCACGAGGATATTAAGCCGTTATGCGCGGTACGTAGTAGCAACCAGCTTATTTAATCTTATATGAAGTGACAGAGCTGTACATTTAAATGAAATTTAATTGTATGTTGTAACTGGTTCTTGTTTAAGTATTTTGGAAATATGTCTTAATAAGTAAACTAAATTACTCTTGCTAGTTGAAAGCGCGGTCATTATATTTTAGTATTAAACGAAAAACCGTAGCATTTACGATAGGTTAGGTGTAATTTTTTCATATAGTTTCAGCATGTGCTTCGTTCGAAGCTACTGTCTAGAATTCAACGTAAAATATTTTCTTGGAGTTTATAAGCGCCACTTAATGCTATTTGGCAAGCAGCTGAATAGATCACCACGTGTTGCCAGGTCGCGTCAGATCTGCCTATTTTTGTATGCTGTGGCTATTGTCAGCGGTTTCAGAGAAAATCAATCGAATATGTTACAAAATATCAGAGTGTACCACTAACTAGTCTAATATTGTCTTCCACGATTTGCCAGTGTCGAGTGTCTAATATTGTCAAAAATTAAATGAAATCGTTGAGAATGATATATTTTTCCTGTCAGAGCACCTTCGTTTCACCGTAATCGGCTTACCAAGTGGCTGAAAAATCGATTACGTGCTAGATTTGAAGGAAGGAATGATCGTTCGGATTTTATAGTTTTGATACGTACTATGCCGGGGTAAAGTAATTGAAAACTTATTTTAATCGTCGATTAATTAATCGTTAAAGTATCGTATTGACGTGGTAATGAGAGTGAAGTTAATTGAAGTGAATGATTCATTGCTTTAGGTCAGGGTGAAAAATACATCTTTCATCTTAGTAAACACGACGCGTCACTTTGGCATCGGTACAAACAAACAACCATTATTTATATCAGAACTACTACATTTGTATTGTATTGTACGATCGATATAGCATGAACTTCGTACAAATGCAATCAGATTATGCCGATAGCTTCACATTGTATTTATTAATAATTACAATTTAATCTAGCCGTATCTGCTAAAATATCGCCAGTATTTACTCAACTTGTGTCATTATCGCTGTGGACTATGGATTATTTTTGCTTTCTCCTTGTGAGTTTTATTTATTTGGATATTATTGTTTGTGATTTCGTTTTCAACATAAAATATATAAAATTTTTAATCATCTGTGCCCAAATCAAACAAAAATATTTAAATTTCGAACTACATACTAGATCTATGATAAAACTTTGTTCACATGATTAGTTGTTTATTTTATAGAAAGTAATCTTTTTCTTGGCGTGTTATCGTACAAACAATAATCATGTTATCATTTTGCAACAACATTTAGGGCATTCCCTTTATCCGTTTCACAGAATCACAACTGTGAAGGTAAAGTGGACTGTAAACTGAAACTTTATTACGAAACATTTCGAACAATTTTAAGGCTATATTTTTTTTTTTTTTTTTTTTTTTATTGGAACTGTTACAAGGCACATTATAATACAAAATGGAAACGATGCTACCTGCAGAAGTATAAAAAACTTTTTATTACATACCTGAAGTGGGCTTAGAATGGTTTCTTCAAGTAACGAGGTCGATATTTACGTGAGTTAAATGCTAGTCATCGAGACATTTAAATGAACATAAACTCAACGGGCTAGGTACTATTTTTGGTGCCAAAACTAAACATCAACATTGTTAGTTTAAAATTTAACGGTTATTATATAACTAATGAATGAATGAAACGTACAGTCTTGTTAAATATTAAAAATATTCGATAAATATTTCGCCAATGCGATCTTGCATTTTACTTGGAACTTTCAATGATATCTTATCGCATAGTTTACTCAATCGTCAAAAGCTTAAGAGTTTAAAATTCCGAACATAAAGTATATATTTTTATTCGCGTTGGAACGAGTTTGACGGCCGATGTAGTTGCGTAAAGAGATTTATGAAGTTATCGCAGAAAAACGTATATCAGGATTATACTATTCAGGTCAACGGACTCATAATACGATGCTTTTTTTTTCTTAGTGGCGCTATGTTTTTCTTTCATTCTAGAAGTGTTATTGATATAATAATAGTCATGGGCACAGTAACCCCAAAGTAAGCATAGCTTGTATGGAATGCTATGGGAACTAGATCGCTGTTGGAATACCCAGACATGAATCTATGTTCGACACACAAATGTTTGTCCTGAGTGGGAAACGAACCCAAATCTGCGCATAAGGCAGAGGTTCTAAGTACTACCAACTGAGTCCTAGACGATACATTTGTATATTTTATTCAAGTTCTTGTTTTAAGTCCTGTCGCGTATATCTCCGTCGCTTTCTGTAATGACCTCCAGTTCTTTCTGAAAACCAATTTTGATTTTAAAGGATTATAAAAATCAACTGCAGTTTGCAGTTTTGAGCTTGTTATCTTGCCTTCGTATGTATGATAAAGTAACTCCTTTGAGCCAAATGATTACAAATAAACTAAGAATTCGAAAAATCTTTGTTTATCGTCGAAGAGAAAAGTAATAGTTCCGCTATTTCCTCGTATTCATTTATTTCAACCACTGGAACAATCACGAAAACTTAGTAACATCAAATTTGTTTATAAAAATGGACAAGAGCAGAAAAAATAAAAAAGGAAGAATAAAAAAACAAATATTACTATTAAAATTAAAATAAAATGAATACTAATTTGTCTGTTGTATAGGGACAATCAATAAGGAAGTATAAACAAAAGTTATCTAAAGTTCAACATAAGCTAGGAATTGATTAATTTTAATCGTTAAATATCTTCACACTTGGTAAGAGAACCAAGTGTGAAGATATCATAACACCAGTTTTTCATACATGGTCAATGTATGAAAAACTTAAGGACATACAAAATATTTATGTTTTTGAAGAAATTAAACGTTAAGACATCACTTGACATTAAGTAAAATCCTTGAACGTGATGAATGAACTAAAATTCGGCATGATGTAACTATTATGACTAACGATAATACGTTACTTGTGCACTAGCATGTTTGGGACTTATTTTGATGGAAATAGAGTTTAAAGTTGTCATCACGAACGCTTTGGACAATGTTGATGATCTTTGCACGAAGCAAATATTATATTTCGGACGCCCGATGTGATTTTTCATCCTTGTTAGCTCTTTTATTGTTTAAGCATACTTTATTTATACGATTTGCTAAATAAAACATATAAAATGTAAAATAAAAAATGGAGTAACACAAGGGCTTATGTTTGGACCTCTGTTTATAAACTTTTAAGTAAACTAGTTCGCTCTAAACTAAGACAACGCTTTCTTGTTCATTAAAATCAGTTTTCTTGTTACTTTCATTATTAATACGAAAGAATTTGTAATTTCACACTTTTCTTAGCGCTCTGATTCTTTAGAAATTTACATGCAATATTGTTGTAGCAATTAGAAAAGTAAAATTTTCTTTTCTATGCAAATATACAGCAAGAAAATCATCATTGTGTCATCGTTAATAGAAGAACCGTGTGTTTATAATCATAGTCCATTAAATCCTTCTAAAATTGTTGTTCTACTCTATATTTAAACGAGTAATGTAAGCCAAAAAGAAATAAATCAAACGGCAACCGAAACAAAATCTCACTAGGTACATCAAAGCAAATAGCTTCCAGCCAATTGAAAGATACTTATATCAATTTTCAGAAAATGAAAATTTATGTACTCGTATAGGTTCTTCAAATTCAAATTATCTGTTCTATTTAGAAAGGAAACGAAGACTAATACATGTTCTTTATTTGAAATAATGTTATGAAATCGGAAACGGAATTAGGTTTTCTGGATCTGGATTGCAAATATGCACTGTCGTTTTCCCTCTCAAATGTAGACAACTGACAATGGAACACGAATAATTGTATTGAAATTGCTTAAAAAAAGCATATAGTTAGTTTATAGTCATTACAAGAATAGTAAAATACAATGATGATATTTAAATTGTATAAAAAAAGTGTTTTCTCACCGTTCCACTGCGCAACTCGGAATGAATGCATTACGTAGAGATATTGTTACGAAAATCGTGCCATAGTGTCAAGATTAAAGGGGCATCGCTCCGAAGTTGCGCGCGCATCCCCAATAAAATTTTCCTCCCAGTATTGAATACGCCAAATGCGCCAGTCAGCTTTCCTAACCTCAAAACACTACCTCTAAACAGCTGTTCCTCAATATGTAATTGTAATTTTACCTCATCGGTTACCGGTCTAGACGAAAACTCGGAAACGCCATTACGAAATGATTCAAAATTAGAATCGTCCGATATTTTTTTTCGGTTTACGGCTATTTGGCGTTCATTCAGTTTTCAGCAAGCTTCGATAGATGCGAGCTGTGTGTTCTTTATTCGAATTTTTTCTTTTTGTTTTTGCAATTATAATGGTTTTTTAAATTGCTAGTTTTATATTTGTTATTTGTATCTTTATTTTGAACCCTAAAAACAGGTTACATAAAAATAATTTTTATGTAAAATTTACCGAATAATGTGGACATTGTGTGAACCATGTTAGTGATAAGTGATTTAAAAAATAATATATATAAGTGAAGTGTTGAAAATTGTGTGAAAATGGAGGAGTATGAGTATGACTTCGCATACGAGTGCCGGGTTCGTATTTAAAAAATATATTGCCAGTATTTCTTTCAATAAAAATGTACATACGGTCATAGAATTCAGTAATATAGATTTGTCGACCGTGACTACGTATCTGATCAAACTCAGAGTTTTTACATTGACGATTGCATTAGCAATAAGTTATTAGTGGTTTTATCAGTTATATATGTTTGTTGGCCGGGATCCCGAGTTCGATTCCCGGCTGGGGCATACTGTGTACTTCAATTTGTTCTCGGGTGATCATGTTTAACCAATATTCTATTGACAAATTACGCGCAATATAGGTTTTCACCGCATTAAACACGCCTTCATCGCAAAACGTATAAATTTTGCTTTTGATGAGGGAAATAAATTCTTAGAAATATTTGCAACCCCGTTGACGAGATGGCAGGAATTTGAATAAATTTACATTCAATCAATAGATACCCTGATTGCTATCGATGGCAACGTAGTCTTTAGTGTTCATGTTCAATGTTCTAAGCCCCTGTGACACGTTATATGATCACGAATATGATTACTTGTGTGTAAAATTTGACGTGTCCAAACGATACTTGAGATCTAAAGGAATCAATGAGTTTTGAGTTTGTTTCCACTGAAGTGCACATGCTTTAATCTCAAAGTCAAAGAAAAAGAATCTTTATTTCCGTTAGTGACGGCTCCGTGGCTTAGTTGGTAGTATTGATAGCCCTGCCATCGAAACGAGGGGTCCCTGGTTTGATTCCCGGCCGGGGCACACTTTGTGTGGAAGCACGAAATTTGTTCTCGGGTCTTGGGTGTTTGTCTTGTGTTTGTCCATACCATCTCTGACATAGGGAATCCTAGTGCACAGGTATGAGTGTTTAAACAGACATTGGCGGTATCTGTGTGGCTAAAGAAACAAAAAAAAAGAACTTTGAAACGTCAATTTTATCTACGAGATCATTTCAATCTAACCTCGGTTTAATTAGGATTGTTCCCACTGCAGGGACACTGGCCTACTCTCGTTAATTGAGAGTGAATGGGTTTTGATCTACTACCGGAGCCTAATCTGGATGTAGATGTCACATGTGTTCGAATATTTGGGTTTAAGACATGCCGGTTTCACAATGTTTCGAGGTCGTGATATTGCGCACATAACTTTTTCAAGTGAAAATCTCATTGGTGCACGTGTGGATTTGAACCAGCGACCTTCAGATTTAAAGTCGGCATCTGTGCCCCTGGGCCACCACGCTCTCCTAATTTAGTTTATATTTATTCTAAATTATTATTTTTTCTACAGCGTCTGGTGGAGTCTATGGCTCCGCGTTCGGCGCGGTCGTTCCGCCAAGAGTTCAACATGCAAGACATGACAACGGAAACCACGTACACCACCCACTATACCTCTGAGAAGTAAGTATTCAGATCATTTACAGGTTCCAACATTATTAAACCAGATGCGCCCGCGGTATTACCTACCAGCAGTTAGGAAGTCGATTTAAGACGATGGAAAAATGACGGAAGTTGTGTTTTTTTTTAAATCACAAGAAAATGGCTTCAGTTTTAGCCTGTGTTACTCTAGCTACTTTTAGTTCAGCCATTGAGATAAGGAGTAACAAACATACATACAGACAAGCTATTGCATCATAAAAAATCTCTTTGTATCTTGGTTTTAAGCGCTCGTAAAGTTTTTTTAGTAATTAAAGCACACTTAACAGAGATCTTTTCAAATAGCCTGTTTAAAATTTTTGAGACGGATAAAATGGCTGACATTTTCAAATTATCTTGACAAACTATTATAACTTAAAAAATATGTTATATTTTTTTTTAAAAGGTGTTGATTTGTATTTTCTTAAGTTCCTTGAATTTGGTTCTAAAACCCAAGTACGAGTAATTTTGTATATAACAATAGATTAATCGCGAGTTCTTTGCACGGAGCAGTATTTTTAGTATTATTTTTGGTCTAATATTTTATTTTTAATAAACAAGTATACTGATGTATTCTATCATATGGCAGATTCGTCAGGTCGTCACATTCGACAGAACACGATGGCCAAGCACCAACCAAATCTATGGCCAATGGCAAATTAAATTCGCAAAACTACGCAACAAAAATGATAATCTCTGATGACGACAGACCAGACGTTCGAAAACTTAAGCGAGTCCACAGAATGTATGAAGGACCCAATATTATAGAATCCAGAGGTATAGTCCATCCAGAAACGAGGGAAATATTGACAGTAGGTCAAGCTATTAGTATGAGAATTCTTGATGTCAGAACGGGCAGATTGCTATCTTCCCCAGACACAAGACAAACTATGACTATAGAACAAGCAGCGAAAGAAGGTCTCATAGACCCCAAACTAGCTGCAAGATTGACAGGGCCATGTGGAATGACTGAAGACGGAAACGAGGTCACATTACTAGAAGCTATTCAGAGTGAACTGTATGACGCAGAACAAGGTGTTTCGGATCCAGCAGAGAAGAGGATTAAGGTAACCGTCGAAAGCGAAAAGCCGAGCCAAGGAATGAGTATTTCGGATGCGCTAAATCGCGGACAAGTTGACCTCCAAAGAAGCCTTTATAGGCTACCAAATGGAAGCTATATCACTATCGCAGAAGCTTACGAACGGGGCTACCTCATTTACAAAGAGATTATCAAAATAAAGTCGAGTGCTCTGTCTCTATCCGACGCGATCAGTCAAGAATTAGTCGACAACAGTGGTTGGATTCTGGACAGAAATTCGGGCGATAAATTCCAATTAGATGTAGCCATCAATAATGAATTAATCAACCCCAATGTAAGAGAAATTGTTGATCATAAAAACGATAACAAAATCACGCTTGCTGAAGCTATACAAAAGAATATCATAAATACAAAACATTCTAAATACGTACATAACATAACTAAAGAAAAATTGTCGTTCCGAGAGGCAGCGATCATACGGTATATTTGCAAACCAATGACTCTAAAAGATGTTTGTGATAGTAATCTAATGACAAATGATAGTAAAATATTATCACCAGCAAATAGGGCACCATTAAACATTCTAGAGTCAATTTCGGCGGGAGTGCTCGATAGTGATAGTGTTAAATGTATCACAGATACTACAACCGGGCAATTACTGACGCTGTCAGAAGCGTTAGGTGCTAATATAATTTTGCCTGATGGTAAATTTCGCGATAATTTAACTGGGGAAATTTGTTCCATTCCGGAAGCGGTAGATAGAGGTCTTATCACATCAGTTTACCAAAGGTCTATTTTCGATATCGACGGTTTTAGAGATCATAAAACGGGTGAGTTTGTATCTTTCAATGTCGCACTGAGTAAGGGATACCTCAAATATGCTAATGGAGAAACTTTCCTAAAATCCGAAAGTGGAGATTTTGTATTCTTAGAAGACTGTACTAAAGTGTCAATTATAAGACCTGAAGTGTTAGAAATGTTTAATCGTAAAATAGGGATTTATGAAAACGGAAAGGAACTTTCTGTACTGGACGCAGTATTCAAAAATATTTTGGATCCAAAAACGGGTCATTTATTGGACGCATCGACGAAACAACCAATTCCGTTTAATAAAGCTGTAGAGATAAATATGATAACTCCTGAAGGGGCAGCTTTATTAAATTCGCTCCTAAATATAACATTGACCTTACAAACTGTAACCAAGACTGTAAAACGTTACGTCACGGTTACTAACACTAGTTCTCAACAAAGATCCGATATGACAGTCACATTCGCTGAAGCTATTAAACGCGGTTTGATAGATGAAAATAAAGAAACTTTCATGGATCCTTCCACGGGCACAATAATGCCGATCCAACAAGCCCTAGATCAAGGCTTATTAGGTGTCGAACAAAATGAACCGCGAGTTGTGCATATATCAGACCGTGTTACCAAGAAAGACTTAGTACCCGGTCAAGTTGTAGAGCTCAAAATAACAAAGAAGTCATACTTCAAGGACTTGCCGCCTAGTCCCGAAGGCAAAGTCCAACGCGATAGTCGTCCAGAAACTGTTAAAAGTCCGGATTACACTATTCGCGAAACGATTCCGACTCGCGAGCGCTTTGTCCAAGAGACTAGAACAACGTCGAAACAGTCTGTTATGACTGAACCATCGGTTACGTCATTAACAATTAAGAAAAATACTATCGAGCTACCACGTGGTGGCTGGACTTTGAAGGAAGCTATAGAGCAGAATCTCTTCGATCCTACTACTGGCATGTTTACTATCCCTGGAACTGATAGAGTAATGGATCTAGATGAGGCTGTGAAACTTAACATTATCAACCCAGAATCAGCAAAAGTTATCGACCCCACAACTAAGAAAGAACATATATTAGACAAAGCCTTGGAGTTGAGGATAATTGATAGTAATGGTCGCTACAAACAAGCGAACGTATTACTTACAATGATCGAGGCTATAGAACGCCATTATATAATTATGATACAAATGACCACAACCACATCTTCTCAAAAGGTAATAACTATCACATCAGTAGCTGGCATGCCAGATAAAATGGAAGTATCTGAAATGTTTGATACACCTTTTGAAGTATCCGAAGATCAATCAGTGTTAGAACCTGTCCAAGTTTCGCCAGGTATAATCTTTGATCCCGGCACGGCTTTGGTTATTTCAACTACCACGGGAGTATCAGAAAACATTTTAGAAGCTGTTGATCGTGGGGTAGTGGCATCAAACGCAGTGTCAGTTATTGATCCTAAAACAGGTAAAAATATAACATTGAAACAGGCTTTAGACAAAGGTATTGTAGACAAACGTACAGGAGAATACAAAGACGAGTCAGGTAAAAAAGTGAATCTTGTTGACGCAGCTAAAATTGGCCTAGTCGCTGTAGTAGGAGCACCATTAGTAGCAGCATCTAAGGTTATTCAACTTGTCAAAAGTTCTATGGTATTAGATCCTCAAACTGGTGAGAAATTACCCATGGAAGTAGCGTACGAAAGAGGTTTAGTCGATCAAGCCACGTATAATAAATATGAAAACTCGATTAGGGATAAAACACCCGAAAATGAGATCTATCGTGAGAGCCAAGTATCCAGTACTGATACAGTAACGTTCTCTCAAGTCATAACTAAATCTTCTCCATCTAGTACAACAACTGTTACATATGTGACTGATCCCCAGACTGGCGAAGATATACCTATTGAAGTTGCTTACGGAAAAGGTTTAATCGATCCTGTTACTTTCAAACAATACCAAGAGGCCCCCGAAGGAAGAATAACAATATCCAAAGTAACGACTTCGACGCCTTCTTCGTCCAAAACAGTCACTGTTGTAGTTGATCCTAATACAGGCGAGAAACTACCCATCGGCGTAGCTTATGAAAGAGGGCTTATTGATCCCATTTCGTATAAAAAATACGAATTATCTATTCGAGAAAATACGCCTGAAATAGTTTCATCATACGACATCACGTCACCAAGTTCTAATACTGTAACTTTTACTCATAGTACGAAAACTTCGCCAGAAACGGTAGTTACCATGTTGGTAGATCCTAAAACTGGGGAAAAAGTGACAATTGAAGAGGCATTTATTAGGAAATTGATTGATCCCGCTACTTACAAGATATACAAAGAAAGTAAAAATGTTGAAACGTCAAGTGTCACAAAACCGGGCACAAGCTCGGTTACAATTTCCCAATCTACAACGTCTAAACCTATTTCAGTTGGTGCGGCAGTTTCAGAAGGTTTCATTACCGTGGAAACTATACAAAATAGCTTATCTGCTGATAATAGAAAAGTACTCGAATTCACAGGCCACAAATCGAAGATTCCTTCTGATGTAGTGCAGGTTAATAAAACTTCTCCATCTGAAAAACCTAAATACAAAGTTAATGTTGCTAGAGAAAGTACCTCTGACACGCAAACATCGAAAACAAAACCAATCGTTCTTCAAAAATTGAGGAAGCGTGTTGTTACTCCTTCAGAATCTATTGAGAAACGGTTACTTGATAGTGAAACAGCCAAACTATTGGAAGCTGTAAAAATCTATAAAGATGAAAATGGAGCCCCGGTAACGCTAGGTAAGGCAATTCAAATTGGTTTACTCAACGAAAATGCTGGTAAAATTACTGATCCTGTTCATGGTGACGTTGTGACTATTAAAGAAGCTCTCAAAAGAGGTATCTTAGATTATGAAGGTCAAGATGAAATATTAATTCCTTTAGCTAGAAGCTTATCTATTCCAGAAGTCCTGGAGCAGGGCTTGTTAGATCCTGCTACAGGAAAAATAATTCATCCTGAGACAGGAAATCAATTAACATTGAGAGAAGCAATAATTTGCGAAATAATCGATCCGTTATCAACTATCACTGTCAAACCGGGGAAAAGTATAACATTAGCAGCAGCTATAGAAAAGGAAATAATTGATAATGAAAAAAATTTGGTTAAATCCAGTGAAGGTCCTCTAGACCTTATTTCAGCAGTAAACGCAAATGTATTCCCTGCCGCAGATCATAAAAATCAAGTTGAGGATATACCGCCCGCAGCGATGACGCTCACCGTTGCTATAAAGGAGAATCTCATTAATCCTCATACTGCAGAAATTAAACATCTGCTCACAGGGGAAATATTTTCCATAGGTGAAGCTATTCAAAAAGACCTAATTATGGGTATTCCTTATCCTCAGACTGCAGAAACAGTATCTTTGGAAGAGGCTCTAGCTAAGGGTATAGTAAATATCAAACACGCAACTTTCACGGATCCTAACACCAAGGCTGTAATAACTATAGATCAGGCTTTAGAAAAAGGATTGTTAGCCGTAAAACCCGTAACCGATGTTATGCAAGCTGGTGGTGTAGTAACAACTATCACCGAAACTTTCTCCTCACAGCATACAATCACCACAAAGATGATTGAGTTGTTAGCTGACTATGTATTAGTCAGTGCAACGGAAGTTCAGAATACCAAGACCGGTGAAATTATTTCTATTGAAGAAGCACGAGCAATTGGAATCGTCCGTGATGAACAAACTAACAAAGAACAGTTCTTGACGTACGATACAAACTTTAGTTTTGAAGACGCGCTAAACTTTGGATACGTCAATATCGAAACGGGCACATTCACCCATCCAAAAACAGGCGAAGTCGTCAGTATATCCGAGGCTGTTAGCACTGGTATCCTAAATACCGAAGTGCCATCTCAAACCGCTAATTTAACATCTCCAACGAAGAAGGAACTCGAGATGTTAAATATTAATGAAGCATTTGAGATCTTGTTCGATGAAAAGACACAGAAGTTCAAAGATCCTAAGTCTCTTAACAATATGTTAACATTTAAAGAAGCTCTGGAAAACAATGTTATTAATCCTAATTCTGTTGTTTATGATGTAAACGCAGGTAAACCAATAACACTTAAAGAGGCACTCAAAACGGGCTTAGTAGATAAAAATACTGGTAAAGTTAAGGAACCAAAGACTGGCAAATCGATTGATATTAAAAATGCTGCAAAAATGGGGCTGATTGCAGTAGTTGCTGCTCCTGTATTGGCTGGTATGGCAGTCGTACAGGGAGCCAAAGCAGTTAGCACCAAAATTATGCAACCCAAGCAAGAACGCGTTGTTGAAACACTTACCAAAGTTGAGCCAACGATTGGAAGTATAAAACGAGATGGTTCCATACCTATTTCTAAAGTAAGTCAAGAAAAGTCTATTCCAGAAAGCAAGCCGGAAATGAGCCTAACTCAAAAGAGTACTCAATCAATGGCGAGAGAATTGCGTAAACCTGACGATGACAAAACTTTAGGCGTTGAAAGTGAACTCAAAAGTGATAAGGTAGATAGCAAGGTAAGTGATATACAGTCTAATATAACACCAAAAGCCACAGAAAAGAACAAAACTACCCAACAGAAACCCCAAGGGATATCGGTAGATACTGTAAATCTTCTGGAGAAACCGGTCAATGACTCAGTTGTTGATGAGAATCGTGAACAGACAACAGTACTCATCAAATGTTCTCCTCAAGAATCTAAAGACAGTTCATCGTCTAATGTTTTGTCCTCAGCGAATGACTTTAAATCTGCTAAATACGTGGAATCTGATAAGCTACTAACAACCCCACAACTAGAAATTAGTAAACCCAATTTATTATTGAAGACGGGAGAGAAGGTTGTTGAAGGAAAACCTACTGTAGAAGAATACCGACAAGTAACTAGTGAAGGTGAGGAGATTCTCACTGTAATCAAAACAACCACTTCAAAGACTGTCGAGTATGACACAATCTTGTCAAAAGTTTCCGATATTACCGACCTTCCTAAATCAGTTACTAAACCAGCCACTTCAGAAAAAGTGGATGGAATTTCACCTGAAAAAGATAATTCTAAGATTTTACAACAACCTGAATTATTGCAATTACAGGAAGAAGTCTTGCCAAAAGATAAGCCGAGTCTTAGTAAGGCAAATAATAAAAATATAATAGTGGATGATTCTGTTATGATCACTCCTACAAACAAAGAAGTCACTATTGACAAGTCTGTCGTTTCAAAACCAGCGCCTACAGATTATATAACAGAACACAGTAGCACAGTGATCACTACTACGTCCTCGAGAGTTACCACATTTGAAGTATCACAAAACGAATCAACATCTTATCAAGTGGTAACGGAAGAAATCTCAGGTCCTCAGACTTCCTTTGAAACAGCTGTTGAAGAATATCGTGTTGAATCTCCAGATGATGATGAAACAGATAAATCACAAACACATCCACACGAAGATATGAAAGAAACTAATCTTGAAAAAGTGGAGTCGACAAAACCTCTTGAAATCGCGCCTGGTGTAATTTACGATCCTAATACATCTGTTGTAATTTCTACTACATCAGGAGTATCAGACAACCTTTGGGATTCTGTCAAAGAAGGTGTTATACCTTCAGAGAATATTGTTGTTACGGACCCTAGGACAGGAAATGACTTAACGTTAAAGGACGCTATCAATAAAGGCATCGTCAATAAAAAAACCGGTGAGATTAAAGACTCGTCGGGCAAAAAGATAACCTTTGCTGATGCAACTAAATTCGGTGCGTTGGCTATTGTGGGTGCTCCAATTTTAGCTGCTTCGAAGATTATTGAAGTTGTAAAAAAGGCAGTAGTTGTAGACCCTAACACAGGTGAAAAGTTACCGTTGAATCAGGCACGTGATAAAGGCTTAATTAAACCTGAAACATTGAAAAAATTAGAAGAAATCATCCCAGATAAAATTATTAACGACCTAACCGCAAAATCTAGTGAAATCTCACGTGACGCAGATTTGAAACCGGTTGATACACAATTTAAAGGTGTGACATCTATGGAAGAAATTATTTCAATTCATTCTTCTACCACTAAATCTACCAACTCAGGTGCAGTGAACGAGCCTTCTACCGTTGAGAGCACTAGTCCTGATAATGCAGTAACAACATCTATTACCGATACAACTGATCTACCAGTTGTATCTGGTATTACGCCAGTAATAACGAAAGCCATGGAGTTATCTACCGCATCCAATACAATACACGATAGCAAAACGGTGTCTGCTATGTTTATCGATGCTGAAAGACAACCATTGAGAGTTATTGATGAAATTACTGAGCAAAATGTAACAAAAGAAAAATCTGAACCAATTAAACCGCTTTATGAAAATATTGCGTTAATTGATGCAATTTCACAAGGTAAAATTGAACCAAAAGTATGTAGGATTATTATAAACGGTGTAGAATCTTCTTTGACTGTCCAAGATTCCCTAGAACAAGACCAAATCAGTAGGTTTATTCCTGTAGACGTGCTTTCTAAGAATTGTGTCATTGTTCGCGAATCAAAGCCTTCCTATTTCGTTGCTATTTCACATCGGCTTACTCCAGAAGAATTATCTGAAATGGGTGTTTACGATATTGAAAAACAAATTTTCTTAAACCCTGAGACAGGAGCTAAGATTTCATTCGAAGAACTTGTATATGGTCTTCAAATCTTTGATCCTGAATCTATTTTGGTAAAAGACCTGACCTCTAAATCTGACAATTACATTACATTTGACGAAGCTATCGCAATACCCATCATTGATAAAACAACTGGTCATATGGTTCACCCAAAAACAGGAAAACGAGTTTCTTTCTTACAATGTATACAGTTAGGTTGGATCGTGGAAAAGCCCGAAGATGTTTCTATTACAGAACAGGTTACAATCGAGTCTGCTATTGAGCAAGGTTTATACAATCCAAATACAGGTGAAATCAAAGACATCAACACAGGTGCTTTGGTTCCAATAGGTCTAGCAGTAGAACAGGGTATCGTTGACCAAGAAACCTTACTTATTAAAGTTCCAAATTCGGATGAAGTTATTCCGCTATCCGACGCTATAGACCGTGGAGTAATAGAAATTTATGAGGGAGTTATAACAATCGTTGAAACGCATGAGACTATTGAAATATCAGTAGCTATCCAACGTGGGCTAATCACCATAATTCGTAAACCTATCTCTCTCGAAGCAGTAATAGTAAAAGAATTGTACGAACCGCAAACAGGAAAGATTAAAGACAAAGTAACTGATCAGTTAATTAGCGTTTCAGATGCTGTTAATAGAAATATTGTTCATCCAACTATCTCTGAAATTAAAGATACAGCTTCAAATAAATTCGTCCCTCTGTTAGAGGCTCTTGATACGAAATTAATTGATCCTGAAACTGCCAAAATTAAAGACAGAAAGACTGGCAAACACATTCCATTAGAAAATGCATTACAGAAGGGCTTAGTTGCTACGAAAGCGGTAACATTCTCATTATTTGATGTAATTGAACTAGGATACTATATGCCGGAATCTGGCAAAATTTTGAATCCAAAAACTGGAGATACTATTTCGCTTAAAGAAGCCATTAAAGAGAAACTGATAGATCCATCAGATGTCAAAATAAAGGACGACACATCTGAAGCAGTTGTGCCATACGATCATGCTGTCAAATCAGGGCTATTAGATTTAAATAAGGGTATTCTAACTTCACCAATTTTAAATCTTAAAGATGCCAGCGATAAGGGATACTTGCTTAGTGATAAAAAACCATGGACTTTACAAGAAGGCTTAGTTCAAGGCTTCTATGATCCCGAAACAGGTTTGTTAACTATCAATGATGTCACAATGACTTTAGAAGACGCTATTAATATTGGAAATATCAATCCTAGAGCATTAACTGTCAGGAACTCTTTGACTGGTGAAATTATTTCCTTAGCCGATGCCATCACTGTGGGAATAATTGACTCAAAAGAAGGAAAAGTAAGAGATCCTGTACATGGTGACAAAATTTCACTCACTGATGCCTCGGATAGAGGTCTTATTGTCCCAGCTAAGCGGAAACTCAGTCTTCCTGAGGCAGTCTACAAAGGATTCTATGATCCCAAAACAGGAAAATTCTCACACCCGCAAAGTAAGGAAAAGATACAAACTGATAGGGCTATAAAGAAGCGTATGATTGACCCTCAGTCGACGCTAGTGCATGTAGCTGGAAAGGTAATTCCATTTGAATTTGCAGTAGATAAAGGCATTGTTGATGGTAGAACGGGAACCATAGTTCTTGGACCCGAAAAGATAGATTTCCGTGAAGCTTTTGAAAGGGGTATATTAGTTGAAGTTCGTAAGCCTCTTTCACTTATAGAGGCACTAGAAAAAGGCGTCTATAATGAAATAACTGGACTATTTATGGACCCACAAAGCGGAAAGAAATACACTTTAGCTGAAGCCATCAAAATGAATTTGATTGACCCGAATTCTGTTCATATACGTGACAATAGATGTGGAAAGTGGGATAAGATCACACTTCCAGAATCTTTGGAACTTGGTGTCATTGATGATCAAACGGGTAAAATTAGAAACATCAATAGTGACAACGAAGAAATCACATTACGTAAGGCATTTGAGATAGGATTACTTGTAGATAGTAAGGCACCGATAAGTCTCCAGCGAGCATTACATCAAGGTCTGTACGAGGACAGCACAGGCAAAATTATTGACCCAACCACAAACCGCAAGATTACCTTGCACGAGGCAATTAGAAAGTCTATAATTAGTCCGAAATATCTTTGTTATTTTGACAAAAAATCTGAAAAACCTCTTTCATTAGCTGATTGTTGTCGTAGCGAAATCATAGATAGGAGAAGTGGAAAATTCCAGGAACCAGGATCTGATGTACATATATCTCTGTCTGAGGCAATGAGTTTGGGTCTTATTGTTGATATTGAAAGTGCAGGCTTCACTCTATACGAAACATTATCCATGAATATGTACAACATTACGGACCTCGTTTTTGTACACCCCGTTACGGAGAGAACGATCTCGCTGAAATCCGCGATAGTAGAAGAGTTTATAAACCCCGAAACATCTTTAGTCAAACACATTCCTTCAAGTAAATATATCAAATTAAAGGAAGCTATCGAAACCGGTGTGATTGACGATGACAACAATGTATATATACTACCAAATGGAAATCAAATTAACCTTTATGACGCAAAACAACGTGGTCTAATTGTAACAACTAAAAAACATTTAAGCTTAGAAGAAATAATCAGGAATGGTTTATTTAGAGCAGATAACGGAAAAATTGTAGATCCTAACACAAATGAATACGTTGACATTAACAAAGCTATTGAAACTGGGCTATTGAATCCAGACCTTACTGTCGTTAAAGACAATTTTACAAATAAATTCAAACCATTGCCTTTAGCTATTCAGCAAGGTGATGTTGACGTTACCAAGGGTAGGGTACTTGATACAAAAGTTAAAAAGACGTACAGTTTAGACATTGCTTTTGATAAAGGACTTCTCGTTACGGTCATTCAGCCTATAACTCTTCAATCTATTACTAAGAGATACGTACCAGATTCGAGTGCTTCTAAAGAACCTGCTCTTAGGGAATTCACGTTAGACGAAGCTATTCGATACGAATTTGTCGATCCCGATACGGCTGTTATAAAAGATCCTCATAAAAATAAATACATTCCATTAAAATTAGGTATAATCGAGGGTATAATAGATAAAAATGCGAAGGCTTCGTTCGATATTCAAAACAGATCCAAGACGCTTTGCTTTATATTTGAAAACGGATTGATAGTTTACGTTCATGAACCTCTAACGTTTGAGCAAGCTGTGGAAAACGGCCAACTGAATTTGGCTACTGCTCGTTTCACTGATCCTAAATCCAACGAAGTGCTGACAATTAAAGACGCGGCCATCTTAGGCTACATAGATCCAGACACTGCCCTCGTCAAAGATAATCTCAAGAAAAGGTTAGTTAAACTCCCCGAAGCGTTCCGTAAAGGCCTTATGGATGCTGAGAAGGGAAATATATTGGATACTGAAACGTCCAAGCTGAATACATTAACCGCTGCAATCGAAAGTGGCCTTCTTATGACACCTAAGAAGAGCTTTAGCTTAATAGAGACATTGAACTTCGGTATTTACAATCCTACAACTGGAGCTCTTAATGATCCATTTATAACAACAAGCGTGATGGACAGAAAAAGGCTTAACCTAGGCGAGGCAATCAACCAACGAATCGTTGACGCATCGAGTACTGTCGTTAAAGAACCTGTGACCGGAAAAATATGGCCATTGGTGCAAGCGATTGAACAGAAACTAGTCGATCCCGTGGAAGGAAGACTCGTCATTGATCAAAAGAAAGGAATCAAACTTGATTTGGTCAAAGCTCTAAAGAAGGGATACTTACTGCCAGCAGAAACAAGGGTAAGTTTGAATTGGTACTTGCTTTATATGTTGTGCTTCTATCAAGCAAAGGTGTTGCTTTAAGTTTCCTGTTTCCATTCTTAGACGGTTACTTATCTAAGCGTTTGGCTTACAACATTGGCATGGCACGACACCTCTGATTTTCAGTGTCGATTAATTGGGTACATGTTTACTGGGTCGAGTCACAATTTGTATTTGTGGCACATTAATCTCATCATTACATCAGGATAAAGATATTCTAGAAATTAAGTAATTAGATTACTGTAGTTAAATTGAAGCACTTGTTCATATCCACGTCGTAAAAGTTTATGAGTGACAGTAAAATTAGTTTTCACTTTAATTTATCTAAACTGTAGAGCAGTTGTTCGATATCGTAGTTGTAATTTTGAAAGCCTATTGTGATGTCTTCTAGACGCGTAAGGTTACAGCGCAAGAACAATTGACAAATTTCCTGCACTCAAAAAGCAGGATTTTTTTCAATTGGAAGCTTGCTTACACTCATTGTACTAAGGCTCGATGTATGTTGTTTTTTATTTACAGCCGTTGCCTGCGATGCTAAAGAACCCTTTTGAGCTAAATCGTGAATGCTTGCCTGTGAGGGATCATATTAACGACGAAAAGAATCACCACCGTCTCGCCAAAAATCTAACCTATCATAATCACTTGCGCAAAACGGTTGATTTGAGCGAGGTCTCCATCGGCCTTAGTTCCAGCTTTAGTGTTTGCTTCCTCATTAAAAGCCAGTGTTTTATGACTGCTGGTCGAACTCGGAACGATTTTTAGATTCGCTAGATCCAATATACTCATTCCTCGGACCCCGTGCTCACACTTGGAATGCATGATCGAAGCTATGTGCTATTGTGATGTTGACGAGCGGACACGCGTACAAACATTCACAATATCATCAAATGGTAAAACATTTTCAACAAACAAACACGAAAGGTACTCTATTCATTATCGTCTTATTTTAAATCGTCATGAGACTCCACTTCATAATTTTTTGTGCCTATTTTGCTGAGTATTTGATGAAATGGTGTCTCATTATTTGTTGTTTAAATGTACATTCGTGAATTTCTCTACGTGTACGTACACGTCTAATACTATACTTTTCAATAATACTTTTTCAGATATCCATAGAAGGTATACTCTTGACTTTTATACTTAACAATTAACTCTAATCAAACTTTACTTTAAGGAAACGGAATATGTTAAAACCATATTAAGCCGACATATTATTATCACTGCTTGCATGACCCGCTTCTTGCATGTTAGATGTTATGTTTTGTGTTTACTCCACATGGGTTTGTTGTTTCATCTCCATGCTGTATGTGATTGCCTTCTTCGGTGTCGCCTCTCTTCGTCGGATCGTCTTTGCTTTCTGTTTGCGTAGTATTGTCTATTTGTGCTTCTTTTTCAGGTTCGATACTTTAAATTTGCATGTATTTAAAGTGTCTACGTCTCACATGTTTCCATTTTAAACTTTACAACTTTGTTGTACAACTCAAAATGGTATGACCATGTCGGGCGGAATGTCATCGTCAATTTCTGAATGTATAGTCAATGCATCGAATACTTCAAACAGCACTTTATTGAAGTCGTCCGGAACGGCTGCACTTGTAGATAGTTGTAAATGTTCGGTTATTCAAGAATGCACTGTGAATATGTCTTGGTGACTCAAGACCGTGTAGATAGCATGGGTGATGTTCGGAAAGTGCAGCCGTTCGTATTTCCCGGTTTTAACGAGTTTCTTTTTGTAGCAAGCAGTAGAAGAGAAGTACAGGCTATGCGACGAGACCCTGAACAAGCTCCTCGAATGGATCGCCGTGGTGGAAGAACGACTCGCCAACCAAGAGGGCGTGAAGGAAGACCTGGATGAGCTCCGGAACCAGATTAATATTCTGAAGGTAGTGTTATAATCGAATATGTTTCAATAGGTATCAAAATATAATTTTACATTATTCAATGTCTGTACGGCATTCTGGCAGACCTAAAGCTCTCCTTACCTGTGCCTCACTTGACACCCTGTTCCAAAAACCATTTTAAACAAACCATAAGGGTTTGGGCGTCAACCCCTTCTACCGGAACATAGAAATGCGAGTGCACTTTATCTTAGCGATGGATTACCAGGTATGGAGGCAGTTCTACTCCAGACGAACTTGGCACAAGTTATACTGCTATTTGAGATTGTTCTTTCCCACCACTTGGGGAACACGTAGATTCCTAGCGTACTCACCTACGGACGCCAAGCAACAAAGACCTTCAAAATTGTTTGAGTTAATATATCATCTTGAATCGTGTTCCAGCTTATCAAAGATGATTTGGACGGTCACCAACGCCAAGTATCCGCGTGCGCCGACCAAGCCAAGCAGCTGCTCGTGTCAGGCGGAGACGTGCTGGCTCCTCATGAGGTATGGAACTTATTATTATACTCCTCATCATTTATACATATTGCTCAAATAGATTTTACAGCGAACTATTAAGATTTTACTAATGATCCTGATGGTTAAAAAGTGATTGAAGACACATTTCGGTAGCGGTTGGAACTATCCATGTAATATTTGACGCAAAAGGAATGTTATTGTGATAATTAAGATTGAAAACTGAGTGCAATCTAATCTAATCTAATCTTTTCCTGTAAATTTTCGAAAAAAATTATATCATATAAACCATTTTATGACTATTACGAACAACGAAATAGGAATCAGCCAAATCGATCCAACAGTTTTCGAATTTTAGCAAGACTAACGAACAGCAATTGATTTTTATATATATAGATATATAGATTTTAACCTCCAATATTCGATGTATGCTCGATGTAAGCTATTTAAAGATTAATGATCCGTTCAGTAACCGTATAACAAGTTCCATTGTTCTTGTGTGCAGGTGGCAGCACTGGAGCGTGGCGTGCGACAGCTGAAGACGCGTTGCGACAAGTGCACGGACAAGTGCGACAAGATGCTGCGACGTCTCGCCGCCGCTAGAGACGAACTCGGGAAGTTCACGTAAGTCGCTTCGTCTTTGCCGTCTGGTTATAGGCGTTTAAAGATATTAGATAACCAATTTAATATTCGTTATAATTAAATGTATTACAAGGAAGAGGCTAGCAGCCCACAACACAGGGAATCCTAGTGTGGGGGCTAGCAATCACCCATGACCGCTTAAGTTATATTATTTTTACTTACTACCATTAATCCACATACCATTGTCACATAAAAATTTAAGTGTGTATTTATGTTAATATGTATTATTTTGTATCAATAAATAATTAATTGTATTCCACAGGAACGAACTGAACACATTCAACACATGGATGGAAGGCGCTTACCGAGTTCTGGAAGAGAAGGAATCTTCTCTCTCCAAGCTAAACAACCTTCCTGGACAGAGCGAGGACGTTAGGGAGTTCGTCTCTGACGTCATCGCTCACCAAGCAGACCTGAGGTTCATCACCATGTCTGCGCAGAAGTTCGTCGACGAGAGCAAGGTTAGATGATTCTTAAAAATAAGGCTGGTTTTTAATGGCAAAGGAAACATTTCGAAGAATTAAATCTAGGGTCCTTAGTGAAAAAGAATAGGACTGGATTTTCAATATCTAAGCATAGTTCCATATTATATATATTTTAAATTTGAATAGCCCCATAATTAAGCACTGGGTGGCTATTCATCTTGCCCAAAACAAAAAAATTATATTTCAGTGAGGCTTACTAACATAATAGGAAAAGTTTTACTAACAAGTTTATGGATTTATTTGAATGTCTGAAATAAAAATTATTCTATTCTATATTCTATGGGCCCTGTATTTGTATATTTACACTAGCTGCGCCCCGCGGTTTCACCCGCATAGTTCCCGTACCCGTGGAGAATACGGGTATATATTGATTTTACTTTTTCGTTAATTTTCCAATGTTTTTAATAGTTATTCTGCTATTCGGGACGGAAACAAATCCAACAAATCAAAAACCATGGCAATCGGTCCAGCCGTTCTCGAGTTATAAGTGTTGTAACAAACACGACTTTCTTTTATATATATAGATGATTACTGTGTTGCCTGAAATAAATAAAAAAATAAACAAGGTTTTGTTCTCCAGGAATTCCTGACGATTCTCAACGAGTACCGCACAAGTCTACCGTCGCGGCTCTCCCACGTACCGGCGGGGGACAGCGTGGTCCGCGGGGAGGCGGGGAGCGCGCGACGAAGGCACGCCGACTTATGTGCGTGCGCGCAACGCCTGCAGGACCGGCTGAGAGCGGCCGGTGACGTAACAAGGCTCTACAACGATGCCTTGGACCGCGCACACAAATGGATGAAAGATGTAAGTATGGCTTGGTATATTGTTTACCAAATAACGTTTACACACTCATACCTCAGCACTAGGATTCCCTGTGTCGCAGATGGCATGGACAAACACAGAAACACAAGACAAACACCCAAGACCCGACAACAAACTTCATGCTCACCACACAAATTTCGTGATGTTTACTCGTATGTAAAACGAATTACGAGTACACTATGCTAATCTGGTTCTTTATGCCCCATCTCATTGGATAAGTCAGTAATTAAACTACTTTTGTAATATTTATATTTATTAGATGTCTGTCTTACGGGTATATTAAGTTTCAGAATAATATGTCTGTATTAACTTATTGTTGTGCCAATACAAATAAAAGAAATTGAAGTGTCTGTTTGTATATCAAAATAACAATTTAGTAAACAGCGTTTTACTAAACCCTTTTGAAAGTATATACCGAACCTTTATAACAAACAAATCATTTTATTTTGTCTTTCTGTATGTTCTGGCTAATCTGTGAAACAGATGGATAAATTTTAACGTGACTTTCACAAACATAGCTCGTACTATGAGCGCCAGATACTGAAATATAATTACAGAGTGATTTTTTTTTTGAAAATTCTCACTTTATATTGTAATACATATTAACATCCAGACACAAACCAAACATCTATGTTCATCCTACAAATGTTTGTCCAGTTTTAATTTTCATTTCATTTTCGTGTTCTTTATTTAATTATTTATTTGTTTTCTTCCAGATCGAGCCTCAAGTCCGTTCGGTACTGTCGGAACCAGTAGGAGGGGAGCCGAGGGCAGTGGAAACCCAACTGTCGAAGGCAAAGTCACTGCACAATGAGATCATCGCACAGGGACGGCTCATCGACAACGCCAAGGATGTAAGTGGAACAGAGGAATTGAGAAGACTATAGAGCAAGAAATCCATATCCCTAGCCTGCAATGTTCCCACAGGGATATATTCACATAGCCTGTCGAGAGTAGACTGTTGACAGGCTAAAGTCAACAGCCTGTTAACAGCCTACTATCGACTTTAATCCACCATGGTAGATGGATCCGGATTTGTAGAACAAAATTTGTTATAATTTGGATTTCTTCTAGGCATGTTGACTGATTGATCCACACAAAGTACAATAGTTTAACATTTTCTGTCAAAAATCTATATATCCATGTATATTTTGTTTCTTTGAAGATAAACCAAAACGGGGAGATAAGAATTCAATTGTAATCTCGTTCTAACTTACAACCCTTGCACCGAACACCGAATTTACAATACCAGAAACTTTATGTATTTCTTGAAAAAAATTGCTTTTGTGCAAGAAATACACGTACACATTGTATAAACACAAAGTTTCATCCAAACCGTTAGAGCCATTTCCGAGATATAGGAAGTAAATAAATATTTTATACAACAATTGCTCGTTTAAAGTATTAAGATATTTATAATCCCTTACAGGCATGCGACCAACTAGTAAAATCTCTGGAAGGCAATCTCACGCCGTCCGAGATAAGGCACCTGGAAGTGCCAGTGATAGATCTGACGAACAACTATAGAGATCTTACGGAGGCAGTGGGCTCCAAGTGCGGGGAGCTGGAGGCGGCCCTGCTGCAGTGCCAGGGCCTGCAGGACGCGGCTGAGGCGCAAGCTGCGTGGCTGGCGCAGGCAGACGCAGCCAGCAAGTAAGTGCTCGAGCGTAGCTTACTCAGCTGTTACACACAGATCACCTATGTTAAGCTTCCGGCCCGGTTTGTTGTTGGATGGGTGACCATTTCCGTGCCAGCCTCTAATGTTTCCACTGCAAGGACACTGGCCTACTCTCGATAATTGAGAGTGACTAAATAATAAATGGATAAATTTTCAAAGAAATTATATCATACAAACCTTGTAATGACTATTGCGAACACAACGAAATAAACTCAACCAAACCGGTCCAACAGTTTCCAGTTTCAGGGACACGAACCAACATTACTTTGCTACCAACCAGTCTTTTACTATATTCAGGAACCAAAACAAGCCAGCCTCGCTGATCCGCGAGCGGCTCGACGAGCAAGTTCGCGAGCACCGCATCCAACAAGGCGAGCTGGACTCCCGAAGGCCGACGCTGGCCAAGCTGCTATCCAACGCCAGGGACGCGGCGTTGACGCCTTCCAACGCTAGGATCGCCAAGAAGTTGGAGCAAAGAGCCGAAGACATCTATTCCAAGTGAGTTATACTACTTTTAGTAATAAACAAGAAATTTATTTAAAAAAAACAATTCCTTTACCTAAAAAGATTCAATTTCAAAGTAAAAGAAATAAAACTGATAACAAAAACAATGAAAACTGGTGACAGAATGAGAGTTTGGTGTTTTTTTTTTTGACTGGACTAAACGTTGTTGACCGCAGATGGCCTTCACAACTTTACACGGGCTTTGGGTGAGAGCAGATGGCTCTCATCCGACTTAAAAACTAAATTCAAATATTGTAGCAGCAAACCAAGGGCACCACTTAGGTACGGACCTCGGCTTGGCTCGCTGCTCCTGATCGGGACGTTTGGACTAAGACTCGCCCAGGGCGAGCGGACAAAAAGATTCTTCGACCCCAGCGGCGGTCGGTGCAATGGTGGAGTGAGATCTTGTCCTTTGTTCCGTCTGTTTTTATAGCAACACGTTGGGTAACCTCAAAATAACTTCTATCACTTCTATCACTACTTTATTGACTAAACTAACTGAAGGGTCACCTTATGGAAAGTGCTAATCACGTTAATGGATTGCCAAATACTTGGCAAATCGGTGGACACACCTACTATTATCCCCGTCACAATTGTAATACGACTCGTGTCCTACGACCCAAGTCGCATGACATAGCGTAGGTCACTCAGACTGTAACTCAGAATGCAACGTAGGTTATATAGATAATTATTGTTATATGTTGCTATTGTTAAAAAAAGTACCAAAGATTTAGTCAAAAAAAAATATAGTACTTTAAAAAAAAATATGTACTAACAAGCTCATGCGTTCTTGTTACTAAGTTTAGCTCTAGTATGCACTGTATAGATGTATTTCTTTCTTTCATTCCACAGATACGAGAAACTGATTGAGCGGTCCATCAAACGCGGTCAGTTCCTCGACGAAGTGTCGGCGGAGCTGAATCAGTTCAGTGCGCAGGCGGCGGCATTAGACGCTGCGCACGCGCAGCTCACGGAGCAGGCCGACGCGAGGGAGCTGCAACGCGCTTCGCACGAGGACTTGGCCGCGAGGCTGCAACACTTGCAACATTATAGGTATGTTATTGTGCACTAGATTTTCAATGGTGATTCTGTTGGTAACAATTGATATTGATATTGACCTGTGATAGCGTTTGAGAGCTAAAATTATTGCCTTCTCTTTTAGTCTGAGTGTAACAGAAAGAAATGAATTTTCAGTTTGTTTTTTTAATTTTTGAGAGTCTGCATTAGTCACTTAATAGCAAAACAAATTAAGAATATTCTTTCATATTTTGCACTAATTTCAGGGACAAGCAAATGCCGCTCCTCGAGGAATGCTTGAGGAACGGGAAACAGCTGATCGCTAAGAAAGACGTCACCGACACGCACGTGGTTCGGGATAAGATGAAGGTAAACACCCAACATAATCACACTTCACAATTATAAAAGGAGAAAGTTTGTATCTATGTGTGGATGAATGCGACTCAGTAAAGATTTGGATCTCATACTGAGTCGCGCGCATTACTGTTGTCATGGGCGAGGGTCACCACTTACCATCAGGTGGGCCCTCGGCTCGTTCCGTCACGCATTGACATAAAAAAAAAACTCTGTATTGTTTTTTACCTGTATTGCTGTTACGAGAAAACAAGGGTTTACCTTACATCCTAGTTTGAGTAATATAATACCTCGAACTCGAATGTCTGCTAACTGGATGTTATCATTGACTCTTCAGGCTTTGGAGAACAATTGGCGTGATTTCAACACTTCTCTGGAGGAGAAACAGAAGCTTTCCAAACAGAGGGCGGACCAGCTCAACCAATACGAGAGCTTGAAGATCCAGGTACGTGATCTCTTCTACTTACATAGTATAGAAACAAAGTCGCTCCCGCCGTTTGTACGTTTAGATCTTTAAAACTACGCAACGTGTTTTAAAAATTATAAAAATTAACAAATCATCATTAAAAATAATTGTAAACTTATTGTTAAAGCATGTGATTTGTCTTGTCTGTTTCTAGTTTCTTATTTCTTGTTATTTTTTAGAAGAAGAAGAAGAACCCGGCGTGTGCTAATACGCTAAAAAAAGAAACATTTTTGTGGCTAATGCACTGTTTTAGTGGTCTAAAACCATTCTCGCATTATTGCCTTCCTAATACGGTTTTATTACATTCGAAGCACATCGATTGATTGGTTTCAAAGTCATAACGGACATAGGTAGAAATAATTTGTGATATATAAATTAGTTAGTTTATATAAAGTATCAAACAAAATATAACACTATATCTCTACTTTGGGGGGGTCCAGTTGCTCGCGTCCGTAGGTGGGTGCCCTTTGATTCCCTCCACGTACCCCCTGGGTTGTGCTAAAGGGCCAACCAAAAGTAGCAGTAGAACTTGTGCCAAGTTCGTCCGGAGAGGTACTGCCACCACATCTGGAATCTGCCGCCAGTAGTGGTTGCATTACTGTGTTCCGGTGGAAGGGTTTGGCTGCCGGTAAAATCACATGCGCATGAGACATATCATCCCTGTCTCGAGTGCTGGACACAGCAGGATGAGTTCGACTCAGTAAAGATTTGAATCTTATACTGAGTCGCGCGCATTACTGTTGTCATGGGCGAGAGTCACCACTTACCATCAGGTGGGCCCTCAGCTCGTTCCGTCACGCAATCACATAAAAACCTTCCCTGGGGAATCAATTAATTGTTATCCGATAATAATCATGAGATTTCAGTAGTTGTACGAAACTCTTCATAAATATTTGCAATTTCTTAACTCCATTCACAGGTCCTCGACTGGCTCCAATCCATGGAGAACCGCGTGAACCGGCTCCAACCGGTGGCGGTTGACCTGGAAGTGCTGAAGAAGCAGACTGAGGAGCTGAGACCTTTGACCAAGGAGTACCGCGACTACGGCATCACCATCGAGAAGGTAAGATTTCTGTTTCCACTACAGGGACATTGATGCCATAGCATTTTTCACTCTCAATAAATGATGGCATGGCATTTCGTACTCTTGTCTACTCTCAATGAGTGATGGCATGCCATTTCTTACCCTTTCTTACTCTCAGTGACTGATGGTATGGCATTTCTCACTCTTGCCTAATCTCTATGAGTGATGGCATGGAATTTCCTACTCTTGCCTACTCTCAGTCAGTGATGGCATGGCATTTTCTACTCTTGCCTATTCTCAATGAGTGATGGAATGGCATTTCCCCCATATTGTTCGGGTGACATATTTCATTGTTTTGTTGTAGTTGAACGAAGCCGGGGCGGTGTACGATGCTCTGACGCGCGGCGACCGTGCAGACAGTCCTCACAGGAAGCGACAGATGTACAGCCCCACTAAGCGACAGACACCTAGTAAGTTCATGATTTTTTATGTATGTAGTGACGTAATGTGTTGGGTTCAGTGGTCGAGATGGTAAAAAATCTTTAATCTTTATTATTATTTTTTAGACGGATTAGACGGCTTCCGTGGCTGGTAGTAACCCTGCCTTCGAAGTGAGGGGTCCCGGGTTCGATTCCCGGCCGAGGCACACTTTGTGGCTCACATGTAGTTTGTTCTCGGTTGTCCATGCCATCTGCGACACAGGGAACCCTAATGCAGAGGTATGAGTGAGTAAATTTTAATTTTAATTGCAGGTCGCACGTTGGATGGGCGCTCCCCGTCTCCGAATAAGGGCCATGGACTTGTCAGTCCAGGGTCCACCCACTCCACTTCCAGTGGCTTCTCATCTCGTCGCTCCAGCCAGGATGGCTTCCACTTAGAAGGTACTTGATAAAGACTAGCAAAGAACTAAAGAACTAGAATCAAGACAGGCTTACAAAAGTTAATAAGACACAACAGCAATCGTTGGAACAGTGCTGCCAACCCTGAGTCCTCCGGTATTTTAAGGAGTTGGGTTGGAAGGGGTATGGGTTTTAGTTAACCTCGGGGGGCAATGTTTGTTAAAGAAGCAATTTTAGTTTATTTAAAAGTTTTAGTAGTAATTTCAACAGTGTAAAGTAAATTAAACTCCACTGAAATTAATATTTCTCTTGTAAATTTGAACTCGTCCAAATTACAAAATAGAAATCTTGAGAAAAAAAAAAAGAAAAAAAAGCTAAAAAAAACAGAGAGAAAGTAAACTGACTAGAAGTAATTCCTTTGTAAATAATACAAATAAATATAAATATTCGTGGACGTGGCCAGAGCGTGGTGGCTCAGGGGCCAGACGCCAACTTGCAATCTGATGGTGGCTGGTTCAAACCCACACGTGCACCAATGAGTTTTCTCTTAAAAGATCTTTGTGCGCAATACCACGTTCTCGAAACGGTGACGGAAAACATCGAGAGGAAACCGGCATGTCTTAGAATCAAACATTCGACGACATGTGACATCTACCAATCCGGATTGGGCTCCCGTGGTAGATCAAAGCCCATTCACTCTCAATTATCGAGAGAGGACCGGTTTCCCTGCAATGGGAACATTAGAGGCTGATATATTTTTTTTTATGTGAAAATGGACAGAACCAGCTGATCCCACCTGGTGGTAAGTAGCGACCCCCGCCCATGACACCCCATATAGTGGACATTTCAGACACGTAAGACAATTCGTAACACAACATTTGTTCACAGAACTGTCGCCAGTTCAACAACAGTTGTCAGACGTAAACAACCGGTACAGCCTGGTCGGCACCAAGCTGGCGGACAGACAGTCTGAGCTTGACGCCGTGAAGGAGGAAGTCAGGAGGCATTTGGATAGTCTCCGGTCCCTCAACACCTTCCTTGATAAGGTAAGTCCATAGTTCATCAGAGCAAAGTGTCTCCATGGCACCAAGAAAGAGGTTACAATGGACGGAGTTATCGCTAATAGCGATTTCTTTAAGGCAACCGGAATATCAATTCGAACACGGGTTCTGTAGCTTTCAGACTTACAAATCATTATGACCTCATTCATGCCTTTATCTCACACTAATTGGGATGGCTCAATATGTATTTTTAAGTTTAAAATACCAGGTTAAATTCGGCTGTATTTTTTACGCGATATCTTCGCCAGTTGTTTACCGCTTTGGATTTATATGATAAAACATGACTTCTAAGGCTTCTAAGGTCCATAGTAAATTCATGGAAAAAAATCTAATAAAATTCACGGATGGAAATATCGAAGTAGCAAGTCAAATTTTTTAGGTCGAATAGTTCGCGCGGCTTTTTTTCATACACACTACACAAACACACATGAAACATTAGGTATATGTAGAGAAAACAGCCGCAGATCCTGGTTTATAGGTAGTTAAATAAATATAAGCAAATTTGACTATGCATGCATTTTTATTTTAAATTTTCATTTCCAGCGGGGTCAGCTGCCTCCCCCCTTGGTTACGCCCATGGTCATACAATATATTTTACTTTTACCGAAATTTTACGTATTTCATTTGGCTTCATTGTATCCGCTAAAGATATAACATATTTTATCTTGCAGATCCAGAGGCAACTGCCCAAAGATTCTGTCCCAACTAAGGACGAAGCAGACAAGACTATCAAGCAAGCGCGCGCCGTACTCGAAGAGATGTACGAGAAACAGAGCATCCTGGATTCCACTAAAACTCAGGTCAGTAGCAATATTTCAGGCACCAAGCGCGCTCCTGGAGACAAGGGCGGCCTTAGATATTGCGAGGCTCCGGGCGATAAATCTTTGTGAGGCTCTTGGCGTATGAGGAATTTAGGTTCGAGGTGTATTTGGCTCCTGGTAATCAGTCAGCATCCTCTTAAAGACAGCTGCAGTACATCAAAACAAAAAACGGGTTGTTCTGCGAGGGTGCGAGGCCCTACAAAAGCGAGGCCCCGGGCGGTTGCCCTGCTTGCCATCCCCTAAAGCCGCCACTGCCTAGAGATTTCGTTTTTAGAACACTCTAGTGTTCCTCGAGAGCGTGAGAGCGTGGTGGCCCAGGGGCACAGACGCTAATTTTCAATCTGAAGGTTTTTCACTGATTCAAACCCACAAGCGCACCAAAGAGTATTTTCACTTAAAAAAATTACTTGCGTAATACCACGGTCTCGAAACGGTGACGAAACACATTTTTAGGTAACCGGCATGTCTTAGAACCTTAAATGCGAAGACATGTGACATTTACCAATCCGGATTGGGCTCCCGTGGTAGATCAAAGCCCATTCACTCTCAATTATCGAGAGTAGGCCGGTGTCTTTGCAGTGGGAACATTAGAGGCTGAAGGATTACAATACCGAAGTGTACCTTATTGTTGAATAAAGAGTAATGAAATAAGTGAGACTCATTGATTGCCTTTCACAATGACAGGTCCGCGAGCTGCTTAAGCGCAAGCAGAGCGTGTTAGGAGCTGATAGACTCCACGACGAGATGGAAGAAGTGGCTGCCAGGTGGAAGGCTCTTTACGACACCTTCAAGGACAAGTGAGTATAATATACAAGTGGCGCCATCTAGTTTCTTCATACGAAACTACATCTTAAAATCACGTTTTTGTATAAGACTCCTCTTAAAAAATTGTAGGATTTAAAAGGGTTCCCCTTTAATATTTAGATTAATAGATAATATAATATTTATATTAGATTACATCTTAAATTAAAAACATAAAATTACGAACTAGACAAATTTATGTTAAAAGAGCCTAATCGCTTAAAGCGAATTCTTCGAGGCAACCTTTGGAAGGAATGGATTGTCTGATGTGATTTGGACGGCACTGCTTAGTACAGATTATATTAAAGGGATATCTTGCTATGTGTTTGAAAAAATATAAATAAAACATAATTATACATACCAACTGAAATAAAAAAATTTTGGTACGTGAACCTAAATTACGGACCGAATGCGAGAATGATTGGCTTACCTTATTAGCTCACGTTTTCGGCTTTCCTTATCGCTTTTCGGCAACAATGTAGATTCGGTTATAACATCAAGTTAAGTATATTTCGAGTTACCATTTTTTTTGTTTTTTTATGTGAATTATGAGGCACACAAGCTAACGGCCCACCTGATGGTAAGTGGCTACCGTCGCCTATAGACGCTAGTAAAACTTGAGGTGTTGCCAACCATGATCTTTGAGTGATGTTGAAACCCGACACATTAACAACTGCATCGAAATATCGTTTAAATTTCATCTAATTAATTTCTAATTTATTTTTTCTATATTCAACAGGATACGTTTAATGGAGGAGATGAAGGACTTCCACGACACACACACAAACATATCCCAGTGGCTCGGCGCCAAGGAGCGCATGATGGCTGCCCTGGGACCTATTTCCACGGACTCCAGAATGGTTCAGACTCAAGTGCAACAGGTAACTTATTTCCAACGATCCTTCCACAAATATCCAATGCCATCTGTCTGATGAAAAGATACTAAATACAAGTCTTGTGATAAATATGAAGCCCTTTTTTACGAACGCAAGTGATTATCTCTGTCCATAGACAACAGCAATACGACTCAGGATCAGGTTCGTCGTTCTGACGAGGATGTTTGGGTACAAGTGTCAAAAATAATGTCATCCAAGTAAAAGAAATTGCGTATTTAGCTGTCCTGTGACTTTTTTCTTCGCCAGTTGTATACTAAGGCGATAAATTAGGGATGACTGTTTAGAAGGAGGTTTCTTCGTATTTTTTTAAGCAGTCATTTGTATTAATAATGTCCCTCAGGTGCAAGTTCTCCGTGAGGAGTTCCGCAGCCAGCAGCCACAGCTGGTCCATTTGGAAGACGTTGGCCACGCGGTGTTGGACCGCCTGGACGCCAAGTCGCCCGACGCCGTCAAACTCAAACAGAAGGTCACTGACCTCGTCGACCGGTGGAATGACCTGCTCAACAAGTACGTTTGACATTTCACATAGCGCCATCTACTCCCAAACAGTTACATTTCATTGTGATAAAACCTTATTTCTTTTTTATAACAGATTAGAACAGCGTGCGGACAGTTTAGGCGCCGCCGCCGACACCTCCCGGGAGTTCGACGCCGGCTTGACCCGCCTGCGAGAAGCTTTGCAGACTATCAGCGACAAACTGGACGAAGTCGCCATGGAGAACGAGCCCGAAGACCAGCTCAGGAAGATTGAGGTGAGATTTGAACTATAGTATAAGGTGAGGTGAGAGCGTGGTGGCCCAGGGGCACAGACGCCGACTTTCAATCTGAAGGTCGCTGGTTCAAACCCACACGTGCACCAATGAGTTTTTTCACTTGAAAAATTTATGTGCGCAATACCACGTTCTTAAAACGGTGACGGAAAACATCGTGAGGAAACCGGCGTGTTTTAGAACCAAAAATTCGATGACATGTGACATCTACCAATCCGGATTGGGCTCCCGTGGTAGATCAGAGCCCATTCACTCTCAATTATCGAGAGTAGGTCGGTGTCCCTGCAGTGGGAACATTAGAGGCTGGCACGGATAAGGTGAACAGTTTTTTTTCTCTTCTCTTGGCTTCACACAAATTGTGCATTGCCATACTTCAAGTGGTTTTTGTATTCAATAATATTTAGTGTACATCATAGAAAAATTTAATTAATAGGAAAGGGTAATGATATTTACAAAGGTACATAAATAATTTAAATATTTTACAGAATTTTTTACTTTCGCGTTTATAATATTAGTAGGATATATGCTAGTCTATTAACATAACATTTTCTTCACAGAACCTGGAACGTCAACTGGAAGGTCAGCGCCCTCTACTGGCAGACCTGGAAGCGGCCGGCGCAGCCCTGTCCACGGTCCTGTCGGACCCTGCCTCCAGGCAGGACATCCAGAGCAAACTGGCCGCTGTGGCCAGGCAGTACGACAACCTGCAGAGGAAACTCGACCATAGGAAGGCTGAGATAGAGGCGGCTTTGAGGTTAGTAAATAGTTACATTGAGATGGCTCTGTGGCTTGTTTGGTAGCTACCGGAAGGTCCCGGTTTCGATTCCCGGCCGGGGAACTTTGTGTTCGTAAACTCTAAAATATTACCAGACGGCAATGTGGCTCAAATGTGATATTGTGAAGATTGTATGGCTAAGTCTTAAGTAAAATCATATACTTTCTATATAAGCTATATTAAAAAAAAAACTCACAATCTTTACCTTATTAATGCCATGTCTTTAGAACTATACTAGCTTTAATCATATACTTTAATACCAGTTTTTTGAACACAGTGCCAGTTCTATTTTTATAAGGTCTACGAAAAAAACATTTTCATTCATACGGTAATATATCTTTAGGGATGGCCGTAACCTGGAAGAGAACGTGGCCAGGACCCTCGGGTGGCTGCAGTCGGAGCTGGGCAGTTTGCCCTCCCGCCTGCAGGTGTCCGCCGACGCACACAAACTGCAGCAACAGTTGGAGCGCCACGAGCCCCTGTACAGGGAACTCTCGCAGAGGGAGCATGAACTCATCATGTTATTGGACAAAGGTAACAGGATATTGTATAAAGATTTTGTTATACTTAAATAATAACCTGGGCGTCTGTGTAAAATTTTTCTTTCTAAAAAATTGCGTTTTTACAAGAAATACAATTATACAACTAAACTTATAAAGGTTGTCTGGAAGAGATCGCTATGAGCGATAAGACCGCCCATTGTAACCTCCATTTTGTTTTTTTATATTCAATAATTGCTCGTTTACAGTACTAACATAATCTTACTACTATTATAAATACGAAAGTAAAAATCCATCTGGATGTTTGTAACTCAATCACGCCAGAACGGCTGAACGGACCTGGATGAAATTTGGCACAGAGATAGATTATAGTCTGGAATAGTCAGGCTACGATTCCCGTAGGACGGCGCAGGTAGTAGTAATACTATTATTTTTCTAGGACAACTTAACCATAATCAATTTTTTGCCACGAACCGCCTGAAGAGCACTACCTGTAAACGCTAGGTCCCACTACACGCTAGGATCCCCTGTATTGTTTACCCTGCTTCCAAATCGACATACTCATACTCATTTATTCGGCCTTAGGAACTACGAAACACTTGGTTTTGTCAAAAATGATGGCTTACATAGCCTAAAAAATAACAAAAAATAAGAAACTAGAAACAGACAAGACAAATCACATGCTTTAACAATAAGTTTACAATAATATATACAGGTCATATATACAGTTTATATATTGTACAGGTCGTGAGATGGAGAAGAAACCTGCCCATTCAGGACTGCGCAAGGACCTCGACAGGATCCAGGCGCAGTGGGACAAACTGAAGCGGGAGACCCTCGACCGGTACACCAGACTGCAAACCGCTATGGTAACAATACTTTTATTAATTTTAATCTTTGTCAATTTTACCCAAGATCTGCGTATTTGTATTTTTATTCATTGCACATATATAAAGAAAGTAAAGTACCCTATTCTACCAATCCGGATTGGGCTCCCATGGTAGATCAGAGCCCATTCACTCTCAATTATCGAGAGTAGGCCGGTGTCCCTGCAGTGGGAACATTAGAGGCTGGTACGGAGACTCGAAAAAACGGCTTATTCCCAGACATCCAAAGTTTTATTCCCACCTCTTCCAAAGCTATAATGTATGGGCTCTGATCTACCACGGGAGCCCAATCCAGATTGGTAGATGTCACATGTCGTCGAATTTTTGGTTCTAAGGCATGCCGGTTTCCTCGCGATGTTTTCCGTCACCGTTTTGAGAACGTAGTATTGCGCACATAAATTTTTACAAGTGAAAAAACTCATTGGTGCACTTGTGGGTTTGAACCAGCAACCTTCAGATCGAAAGTCGGCGTCTATGCCCCTGGGCCACCACGCTCTTTTCGAGTCTAACGCACGGTATTTGGACATTGTATGTATAAACAATTCCCTTTTATTAACAGGAGCACTGCCGTAAATTCCACAAGGCGCAGGAATCGTTCGTCCCCTGGCTAGGGGAGGCGGAGACGCGCCTGGCGCAGCTACCGGACACGGTGTTCACGAAAAAAGAAGTCGAGAAACAGTTGAAGCAGCTGCAACTCATCAGAAACGACATCTGGAAGAGGTAGGAAGGGCTTTTATAGTTAATTTCAATGATCGCGTACTCGTATGTCTTAACAAGATATTTTGAAAGGTGTGTTTACCGCCACCAAACAGTGATGCACTCGCATTGCTCTGGTCTCTGTGTGTTACGGTGGAGGGGTGTGGGTGTGGTAATCACAAACACTTGACGTAAACTTAACAAACAAGATAAGCTTGGACATGAAAACTGACTGTAATTTGTCATATCTGTGTGCATGTAATGTGCCTGGAGAGTTCCTGTGACACGTTATATGCTCATGAATATGTTTTGCTTGTGTGTGTAAAATTTGACGTGTCCAAATAATACTTGAGATCTAAAGGAATAAATGAGTTTGACTTTGACTTTGAGACATTACATCCCCACCTCGACGGGAGCAACGGTAAGCGACTTGGGTCTTCTCACACTTTGGGAGGACCTAACTGGTAATGCTGTTGTTATGGGTGAAGGTAAACACTTAACAGCAGGTGGGCCATAAGAGCTTCCTGTCCCTGTAGTAGAAATGTACTCTTGGTTGTGCTATAAATATCTTGTGTTTATATTAATGTTATTATGTGGCACAGGTCTGGTGAATACGAGAACAACAAGACTTTGGGGGAGACTTTCATCTCGTCGTGCGACGTCGACCAAGACGTCGTCAGGAGTTTACTGGACTCCATGAAGGAGCGGTGGGACAGACTCAACAACGGTAAGATCCCAATCACCCACGGAACCTCTACATGTTTCCCCCCGGTATGACAGGAGTAACCCAATGTAGCAGTAGATTTTGTGATATTTTTTTCCGGGATAGTACTGCCAACATACCTGGCAATCTGCCGTCAAGCAGGGATGATACGCGTTGCTGTGGAAAGGTGTTGGTAAAATGACAAGAACGTGTGAAATTTCTACTTTTGTATTTATTTGATGACTAAATTTGTCTTCTCATTTTTCTTCCAACAGAAGTCCTACAACAAGTGGAGTTCCTCGAAAGCACTGCCCGCAAGCTGGGCGATTTCGCCGAAAAGGTCCGCGCGGTGGAAACCCCGCTGCAGCGCTGCGAAGAGAGACTGCTTGAAGCGCTGTCGTCGCCGCCAGCGCGCGCCGCTGAAGCCGTCGCTAGGCTCATCGATAACATACACGCGCTGAGAGCACCTCTACAGGTATGTATCTTAGGCCTTAGATATTGCGAGGCTCCGGGCGATAACCTTTGTGAGGCTCTTGGGGTATGAGGAATTTAGGTGAGTTGGAAGTGTACAGGGCTCCTGGTAATCAGTCAGCATCCTTGAAAGCTGCAGTAGGTACATCAAAACAAAAAACGGGTTGTTCTGCGAGGGTGCGAGGCCCTACAAAAGCGAGGCCCCGGGTGGTTGCCTTGCTTGCCACCCCCTAAGGCCGCCACTGTGTATCTGTCTCTTATGAAGTCATGTATCTAGGCTGCTAAAAGTGCTACTTGATTGCTGCACTATCTACCTCTCTCCCTCTGTACCTTTGTAAATCACACATCGATCGTGATAGTAAAAACGTCAACGCTATTAGTATATTTGTCTCTTTTGAATTCGCCTTTGAAGGTTGTAGCTGCAGATGGAGCATACTTTCAATAATTTTTTTTTTAATTTTGTAAGCGAACAAATGTGTTTTATTTTGACAAAAAGGGGCGGAGTCATATTCACACACCCAATAAGTAAAACTCTTTGCAGCGCTAATATAGTGGCTCCTTGGTTGCTGCACTATCTATCTCTCTCTCCCTCTATGTCTTTGTCTCTGTCTCTAATTCACACATCGTTCGTGACAATTACAAGGTCAACACTATTATTGGGTGTGTGAATATGACTCCGCCCTTTCTCAACAGATGTCGTTTTTAGTATTGTTTACGTGTACTAATAAATGACCATACTTGTATTCGATAGTACTGAATGTCAGCTATCTAACGCATTTTATGATATTTGGTTGAAGTGTAAGCAACAATTGTTTTCACCTTTTCGAAAATGTCGGTTTTTATTCCAAATAAACGTCATTTGCGGGAAGTATTTTATTGCGAAGAAAACTGCAGCGGAAACTTATCGTTTGCTTGTGGAGATTTATGGTGAGCATGCTCCGTCTAATACAACTTGCAAGGAATGGTTTCGACGATTTCAAAATAACGATTTTAGTACTGAGGATAAAGAACATGGAAAACCACCAAAAAAATTTGAAGATGCTGAATTGGAAGCATTATTGGCGGAAGATTCTTGCCAAACTCAATCAGAATTAGCTGCAGCATTAAATGTTGATCGTTCAACTGTTGCAAAGCGTTTACAAATGATGGGAATGATTCAAAAAGCCGGTGACTGGGTTCCACATGATTTAAAAGAAAGAGACATGGAACGTCGGAAAACCATTTGTGAAATGCTGCTTCAAAGACAGCAAAGAAAAGGATTTTTGCATCGGATAGTCACAGGAGACGAAAAATGGATACACTACGAAAATCCTAAACGCAAAAAAGCTTGGGTGAAACCAGGCGAACCAGGCCCATCACAGCCAAAAATAAATATTCACTGTGCCAAGGTCATGCTCTGTATTTGGTGGGATCAGAAAGGTATTGTATATTATGAGTTGCTCAAACCCTCTGAAACTATTAATGGAGAAGTTTACCGACGACAACTAATGCGTTTGAAGCGAGCCATAGAAGAAAAACGACCAGAATGGGTGAATAGACATAACAAATTAGTTCTTCAGCATGACAATGCCAAACCGCATACCGCAGAAGTCGTAAAAAGATATTTAGAGGGACAGGACTGGGAAGTGTTACCCCACCCGCCATATTCACCAGACATAGCTCCTTCGGATTACCACCTATTCCGGACGATGCAGACAGACCTTACTGGAGAAAAGTTTACTTCATGTGAAAGTATCAAAATTTGGATTGACAACTGGATAAGCTCAAAAGACCAGGACTTCTTCCAGCAAGGAATACGAAAACTACCTGAACGATGGGCGAAGGTTGTAGCTGCAGATGGAGCATACTTTCAATAATTTTTTTTTTTAATTTTGTAAGCGAACAAATGTGTTTTATTTTGACAACCACTGGTTTGAGCCTGATACAGATATAACTTAATTCACACAAAATAGTTGTATATGGTCCCGTGTTCAATTTATTCTCGGGTCTTATGGGTGTTTTGTACATGAGTGAGTAAATGAAGATTCAAATAAAAACCTTTGCTGGCCCAAAATACGCTCTCACGTTCACATTTCCTCTACAGAGCGTCCACGCAGCCGCAGACGACATCGTCACGTTGGCTTTAGAATGCAGCGGCCCAGAATCAGGGAACAGGGCGAGACAAGTTCTGGAGGAGCAGACATCGGCTCTGACCGACCGCTTGGAAGCCTTGGAGGCGAGGGCTCACGACGGCAAGGGGCGACTCGCGTCAGCCAACGAGGCGTTATCGCACTATCAGGTGACGTGGCAACATTATAGGGACAAGTTGAGACTGGTTTAGACAAGTGTAGAAGGAAAAACATGACTCTGAGCGACTGATACTAATGGTCCAAGCTGTTTCTATGTGACTTTTGTACCACCAGCCTATAATGTTCCCACTGCAGGGACTCCGGCCTACTCTCGATAATTGAGAGTGAATGGGCTTTAATCTACAATGGGAGCCCAATCCGGATTGATAGATGTTACATGTCTTCAGTTTTTTGGTTCAAAGACATGCCGGTTTCTTCACAATGTTTTCCTTCACTGTTTCCATAATATTTTCAAGTGAAAAACTCATTGATGCACGTGGTGGTTTGAACCAATAACCTTTAGATTGAAAGTTGGCATCTGTGCCCCTGGGCCCCTGGCCTACGTGACTTTTACAAATACTTGAACAGTGACTTAAGCGTGTGGAGTATAATGGGTGTGGAAGACGGTGATATTACTATCAACACATTAAAAAAAACTTAAAATTACATAATATCTTAAGGTTACTCTAGTCATTTCACTAAGAGATCACCTTCAATCTGATAATTTAGTCAGGACACCACTTAACATAAGCCATATGACAACACTCGCAAAAAAACTCTAAACTAACTGTAATTTTCCAACAGGACAAGGTCAAGAGCCTGTCCCACGATCTATCCGACCTGGAGAAAGAGCTAGACGCCATGAAACCCCCCGGACGAGACATCAAGACCGTGAAGCAACAACTCGAAGACATCTCGAGGTACTACAAGAGATTGGAGAAGGCTGACGACCTGGTCGGAGACACGGAACGGGCAGCGGAAACTCTCGTGGATAGTGGATACACTGATACAGCTAATACTAGGGAACAGGTGAGATTTTAACTTGATGCAAATGACAGAAAACTAACATGATAATATGCATGAGACATATCATCCCCGTCTCGGATGGACGCAGCATGATTAATGCGACTCAGTAAAGATTTGGATCTCATACTGAGTCGCATTACTGTTGTCATGGGCGAGGGTCACCACTTACCATCGTGTGGGCCATCGGCTCGTTCCGTAACGCAATCACATAAAAAAAATCTGTTCACTTATTGTTGCCTATCTCCTAACAGCTGGAAGGACTGCGCAAACAACTGGGCAAGCTGGACGAGCGAGCTCGCGCCAAGGAACAAGATCTAGACGATACACTGAGCAAGCTGGAGGCCTTCTACAAGGCGTACGACTCCGTCATGGATGATGTGCAAGAGGTATGTACCTTCTTCTTTTTTACCTTTTTGTCCGATTTAATGTACTTTCAAGTTGTTTCGATGCAGGTACGATTTTATCACTACAGTGTTTTTCGCTGATTTCTATTATAACAAAAACTTGACAATCCGCTATGATCTACGATTTTACATTATAACTTGACTTTCTTCTTCTTTTGAATTTTTTATTACTTGACATTTAAAAATAACATTATTTTGACCAATTTAATTTCAATTCAATCTCAAAATCACAATCTAGACTAGTGTATTTAATTTTTTTATTCTTATTATTGTTATTCTTATTGTTATTTTTATTGTAATTACTTATTGATTTTTTTTTTTTTTACATTGTCATTTGGCTTAATAAAAAAGCGATACAGCATTGATGCATCAGCAAAACTAGAATCTCCGCTGCCAAAGCAGCTTTTTTCCCCGAGGGCGTTTTAATTAATAATTTTTTTCTCCCCAGGCCGGCGACCAAGTCAGGAACCTGAAGCCGGTGTCCTCAGAAGTGGAACAGATCAGGGCCCAGCAGAAGGACTTCGCGGAGCTCAAACGCCGCACGCTAGAACCTTTGGGTCAAAACGTGGCGCACTGCAACAAGATCGGCCAGGGATTGGTCAGGTCTGCACTTCAGGGCGTCAACACGCAACTGCTGGAGAAGGATTTGGAGAAGATGAATGACAAATGGAACGCTTTGAAGGAAAAGGTGTGTGTTTTGTTATTAACTTGGTTACTGGTCTTACAGCTCAGTTGGCAGGAAATCTGCTTTTTGCGCTACAATTATTTGACTGCCACATATATTTGTTCTGTTGCCTAGGTACATAATGTATTTACAAAAATTGTTAAAGTTAAGATAACGCTGTGTGATATTTCCATGAATGTCAACTACAATCCCCTAATAAACAGAAGTAGCTGTAGGTGGTCTGTTGTCTGTGGCGATGTGGTCAATTCCTTTGTTGAAAGAAAAAGAGGTAGTCCAATTTCAAAGTGTTTTTTGTATGGTCGTTTTATCCAAGTGTGGTGGGAATCGGTGGAGTCGTTCCCGAAGCCTTCATCTCTGAATACTCCAAAGAGATCCGATGATCTTTGTACCTTAAAAGTTTAGTGACCCTACTTTGTACCACCACAAAAAACGCAATTGATTTTTAAATATACACATGTACACAGACTGATGTAAGTGTTGTATTATAATTGTTACAGATGAATGAACGTGAGCGCCGCCTGGACGTAGGGCTGCTCCAGTCCGGCAAGTTCGCGGAGGCGCTCGCGGGGCTCGAGAAGTGGCTCGCGGACACCGAGGACATGGTCAACAACCAGAAACCACCCTCGGCTGACTACAAGGTCGTGAAGGCACAACTGCAGGAGCAGAAGGTAAGCCATTTTGGGCACTACACCTCTGTTACGAGTTCAATCAATCGCGCTGTTTTGACAGCTCAGCTGACGCCTTCTGCACTGTGGATCATGTGTTCGCTTCCCACCCAGGACAAACATATTATGTGTTTAATCCAAGATCTTTGTTTTGTATCTTAGTGTTAAGTATAATATATATTTATTTACAAAAAAGTAAGATATGTATAAGTGTACAGTAATCTGGTTTCCATGGTACAAGCTAGGTTCAGTTTGGTTTAATATGCCGGTTTGGATGTCCATGTTTGAATGAATTATTGAGTTTTGAAATTGTTTAATATGAAGTTTAAAGACTATGATCGCTGAAGAACTGCCTAACTATCAAGTAGAAACATTTTATTAATACAATTACCCTCTCAGCAGTCATTTTATTGATTCCGACTGACAAAATAACAGAAATCCTGTCAATGAATGCCACATTTAGTTAAAACACTATTTTTCCTCCACAGTTCCTTAAGAAGATGCTGATGGACCGTCAGAACTCGATGTCTTCACTGTTCGCGATGGGCAATGAAGTAGCTGCGGGCTGCGAACCGGCCGAACGGAAGGGCATTGAGAAACAACTCAAGGGCCTGATGCATAGGTTCGATGCGCTGACAACTGGAGCACAGCAGAGAATGCTGGACCTAGAGCAGGCTATGAAGGTAAGTTAAAAAATACTAGGTACCTATTATATCAAAAAATTCTCAACGGATTTTAAGGAAGAATTCAAGGTATTTTGTCTTGGTGCTCCTACTCTTCTCCATAATTGTATTGAGTTTAAGAAATTAGCAGTCGCTCTACAGGAGATAGAGCTGCAACCATACTATCCCTCCATCCTCCTAACTGTAGGGTCCATCCAGTTTGAGCATAAATAGAACTTTCCATCAGCTGTGAACGACATCAGCTGTCGGATCAAGGTCTCCACGCACAACAAACTCTACACAAGAACTTCCCTTTCAAGGACAACTCAGGTTGCTCCCCAAAGCTTAATTTCCATTCACTCTTTCTGCACCAGTGTAAGTGATACTGAAACTATTCAATCAATCTTCCTAAACCTTTAATTCTAGGTGGCCAAACAATTCCAAGAAGAGCTCCAACCATTGGTCGAATGGCTCGGAACAGCAGAACGCAAGGTGAAATCCCTCCAACTCGTGCCCACTGATGAGGAGAAGATCCAACAGAAGATACGCGAACACAAGGCGTTGCATGATGACATCATCTCCAAACAGCCTCCGTTCAAACAGCTGACGGAGACTGCTTCCACTCTTATGGGGCTGGTCGGGGATGATGAAGCCACAACCCTGGCCGATAAACTGCAAGCTGCTACTGATAGGTAAGACAATTATTTTTAATTATAATTAAGAGATACATTTTCATGGATATTTCATACAAGCATTGCTTGTACTATGGTTAGTAGAGTACTGATAGAATACTTACATATTGTTTTTATTGTAAGTACTTAATATATGAAGATACACGTAATAACACCCGGGCACAGAACGAACATTGTGCCTTCTATCTTCCATCTTCAAGTATTTTTATCTTCTGTCATGTGCCTGTAATTTCATAGATAACTCTTAGAATTGTCATTTCCTAACTTCTTTCTGGGTCAAAAAATAAATAAAGTATCCATTTTGTATCTGTTTTTTGTGTTGACGTTGTTGAAACTGGCGAAAGAGAAGGGTAAATAAAAAGACAAGTTCCATTTTTAAACCAAGCATTTCATTAGAACCCAAAGCGTAACCATTCTTATTTCCACAGATACCAAGCGCTTGTAGACCACAGCCTGAACATCGGCGAACTTCTGGACAGCTCCCGCAAGGGTCTACGTCACCTGGTCCTTACGTACCAGGACCTGTCAGCGTGGATGGATGGCATGGAACAGTACCTGGCCAGGAGGAAGGTGCTGCCGGTCCACATGGAGAAACTGCTGAGGCAGATGGATGAATTGGCCGTGAGTATTTAGGAAACTATATCTTACTACTCGTCTTGGTTTTCTGATAAGTTGCTAATATAGCCACGGGTCCTTATAGCCTAGATGTATGGCATCGAAGATGGGCGTGTATGGAGAAACTACTAAAGCTAGAAAGAATTAATTTGACCGTGGTGGTTGTTGAACTCAACACTAGTTGGCCAGGATTAGCTACTGGCAATTCTCTCAAGAATCGTAGTCACCCAAGCATTACATTAGATTAAGATGAAGCAAATTTTATTACCAATCTGAGTTGGTTTTAAAAATAATTTGTTTAAGAAACAATAGTTTTATCAATTCTGGATATACAATATTAATCATACTTAGATAACTTTGGAATGTAGCTCACAGCTCCTTGGCTTATTTGGTAGTCGATTCCCAGCTGGGGCACACTTTGTGTGGTGGCATAAAGTTCTCGGGTCTTGGGTGTTTGTCTTGTGTTTCTGTGTTTGTCCATGCCATCTGCGACAGGGAATCCTAGTGCAGAGGTATGTGTTGTTAATGTTGATGTTGTTGGTTGAAGCTAGGAAAAGCTGACAGATTGTGGGACCTGTCGGTATATTTTTCTTCTTTGGGTCTTTGTTTTTTGAGCCTAGCATACAGGGTTAGCCTGTATGTAAGCCGTGATTTTAAGACCAAAATCTAACCGAACATTTAATTACCAGGAGAAGACCGAAGAGATAGCAGCAAAACAGGAAGCAGTCGACAGCACCGTGGAGTCAGGTCTCGAGCTGATGAAGCACATCTCTGGAGACGAGGCGTTGCAACTCAAGGACAAACTGGACGTCCTCCAGCGGAGATACAATGACCTCACTTCCCGTGGCGCTGAACTCCTCAGGATCGCTTCGGAGACGCTGCCACTGTTGCAACAGTTCTATAACAACCATAGCAAGTAAGTTGGAACTTAAGAGTTAAGAGTTGTAGAACAAACTAGACTTAAGGTACAACGATCTCTTTGCCTGCAGAGCTAAATAACGCAGGGTCGTTTCCGAGACACTGCCGTTTCTAAGTTGGTAGTAGCCTTACCTTTGAAGTGAGAGGTCCAGACCGAAGCAGGCTGTGTGTTCGCGAAGTCAGTTCTCGGCTCTTGGGTGTTGTCATATTTTTTGTCCATATCACTAGCGATACAGGTTACCAAGTGCAGTAGTATGAGTGTGTTAGCGTAGGCGTTTACTACAACAGTTCTACAACAACCATAGCATAGTTCTGCAGAAATAACTGTGTGAGGTTCCAAAACTTTTCTGCTACCATTACTTGCTACTCAACTACATTACTGATATTACATTTCTTCTACAGATTAACTGACTGGATGGCCGGCGCGGAAACGGTTCTGCAATCAGTGGAACCTCGCGAGGAAGATATTCTTCGCCTCGAAGCCGAGATCCAGGAGTTCAGACCTGTTCTGGACACCATCAACCTGATAGGACCCCAACTTTGCCAGATCTCGCCGGGAGATGGAGCTACACATATCGAAGGAATCGTCACCAGGGATAACAGGAGATTCGACACTATTGCTGAGCAGGTGCAGAGGAAGGCCGAGAGAGTTCTGCTCAGCAAGAAGGTAAAGATATTCTCTATGTAACGCAAAATGACACTATACTATAGTCAAATAGACAAATAGACTATAGTCTATTTGACCATATGGCTTTCTTTTTTAAAGGCCGGCAGCGCATCAGCATTGCCCCTGGTATTGCAGGTGTCCATGGGCGGCGGTGACCACTTTCCATCAGGTGGCCCGCTCGTCTGCCCCCTATAAAAAAAAAAAGGAAAATACTCCAGGGATATAATACAAAAACAAGTAAAATCGTGAAAGGATGTAAAATCCAAGCAGTCCTCAGATGCCAGAAGTCTTAAAATAAGTTTTACGTCCATAAAGAACTTTCAGAAACTCATCTCCGAATATATCGCAATAAGATAATCGGTATGATTGAAATCTTTTTTGCGAACACCAATATTATAAATGGTTGTTGATAAAAACTCATCAAGCTATATTCTGTAACCGAAATGTTGTGATATTTTTTCGTTGAATTATTACTCTGTACTTTACAGTGTGCCCAAGACTTATAGCTAGACATTGGCGCAATCGTGGCTGTTGAATTAGTCGCTGGCAAAAAGTGTAATGTATTTTTAATGCCAATTCTCCCCACAGCGTTCCCTGGAAGTGGTAGGCGACATGGAAGAACTCTTGGAATGGCTGCGGTCTGTGGACGCCCAGCTGCGATCCGCAGAACCACCGTCCTGCGAGGCTTCCGAAGTCAGGCAGCAGCTGAAGGAGCAGAGGCCCTTGAATGACGAAGTGGCTGCCCAGAGGGTCAGGGTCAGAGACCTGCTCAGCCAGGCTAAGAAGGTAAAATACATAGAATACTCAATATTTTCTTGTGTTTCGCAATGTAAAAAGCAGGTGTTATAGTAATAAGTATGGATGATATGGGGGGCAAAACAATATTATAATTGACTTAATTAAAAATCGAATAAAGCGACTTCAATATTCCTGTCTCTAATTATATAAATTATATTTATATAAAGGGCGTAAAATTAGTTAAGGTATATTTCGGGTAAAGGGCGGTTTTCCGGGAATTTTCTGCACAATTTTCCTTAAGAATCTTCTATAAAGAACATTAAAAAAGAATAATTATTCAAATCGGTTCACTACTAGCGTAGAAATCATTAAATAATAAAAATAAAATGCCAAATTGATCTTAATAACTATTTGTAATATATTTTAAGATTTATTTTAACAGTGAGTCTGAAACAAGATTATGAGTTGAAATCCTACCCATGATAATTTTTGGAATATATTTTAATCTAATAACTGTTATTCCTTGTCAGGTCCTTCGCGAATGCCAATCATCAGAAGAGACGGCTGTGATCCGCGACAGGAGCTCCGAGCTGAAGGAGATGATGGAGGAAGTAGGAATCCTCAGCGCGGAACGACTTGCCGCTCTGGAGCAGGCGTTGCCATTGGCGGAGCACTTCGCTGACACTCACCATGGGTAAGACAGAGATAGATAGCTTTTTGTTAGGTCCCGTCTATTCCACACACAACTGTTGATCCGCCGCCAAACAGTGGTGCATATATTGCTGTGAAAGGGTGTGCGTGCCGGTGAAATTGCAGGCACATTACGTCCCGTCTCAGAGTTACGGGCGCAACGCAATGCGGCTCAAATTTTCGCATTCTTGGTAGTAAAGTAACATTGATACTGTAGGTCGTGGGGTTCGATTCCCATCCAGGATAAACATTTGTGTGACAGACATTGATGTTAATTCTGTTACTGGGTGTTAATATGTATGTATAAATTTTAAAACTATCATGGTTATGAACATTATTATTCGTGTTACCGAGATATTTACCATGATTTGTGAGTTTTGTTGACTCCCGATATTTCGACGCAGTTACATGCGTCATGGTCCCAGGCAAACTGAAGTCTTTGCGAAGTGGAGTGTGCAAATCATTGCCAAACATATCGGTAAATATCTCGGTAACACGAATAATAATGTATGTATAAATACTCCTATGTTCTTTATCAGTAAGCTAGTTTGGAAATGGCTCTGTGTGAAATGTCCATGAATGTTTATTTATTGTCCACAGCTTGTCCTCGTGGCTTGATGACATGGAGAAGCAGATCCAAATGTTGGCGATGCCAGCACTGCGGCCCGAGCAGATAGTCCAACAGCAAGACAAAAACGAGGTTAGTTTCTATACGAACTACGGACACCCATCCTATTATACTTCTGACCGGGCCGAAAGTTGCTTAACTTAGGTGATCTGTAAAGAACAGGTAAGCAAGCCACGCTTCGTAATTTAATCGTAATCGAACGGTTAGTGTTGACTAGATTATTAGACTGATCAAATAGTAATAATAGTTAATAATTTATTGCACCTTTAAAACATACAATATCATCATGGAAGTAAATACAATAAGGATTAAAGTTAAGATAAATTAGTTTATTAAAAAAGTGCTGGATTTATAACTACTAGCTATTTTAATAGTGCTAGTTTTATAGCTCATTTTTCGAATGTGAGTGTTGCCAGTTTAGAAATTATTTTGCGTAATAAACGAGTTTTCTATAAACCGGAACCACGCACTGTATTTATACCTGTAACAGTATCAGGGTACAAACTGGAATTCAGAGTAACGCCTGAATCAATATAATACTGCTGAATTGAAATACTCCCCTTTCAAACAACTTCCAAAGGATGTTTGTTACCACTGAACTCCGTCACTTATCCAGCAATATAAAAAAATCTTTTTTAAATATTTCCCTTAAAAAGCTTAATAATCATACCAACATACTGGCAAAGAACCTACTAAACTCTAAAATGGACAAATCGCGCCTAAAAAGATGGCAAATATTGAACCTGGATCAGAGAAATGAATTGTCAATATTTCTATAATAAGAACGGTGATGCTTAATGGATTATCACTAATAAAACTACACTCACTGATCGCATCTGATTATGGCTAGAAAAGCCGATTGCAGATAACTTATCAAACAAAAACAGAATAAAAAAATCCCCTAAAAATTTTATCTCAATCGGTTCAACAGTTTGGTTGTTAAATCAATATAACTGAAGAAAATATGTCTTCTAAGTAAACAGTCGCGTATTTGGCTTTCCTGTATCTAATATAATATCTAATATACTTTTTATAGCAGGGCACCTCCTGAGGGCGAGAAATTCTGTTCTGAAATTCATATTTTCTTAACAGATGCTGCAACAATCGATCTCTGGGCACAAACCATTAGTAGACAAGCTGGTGAAGACAGGCGAGGCGCTGTGCCAGCTCGTGGGGCCTGATGACGCAGCCAGGGTCCAGGACACGGTGCACGCGGACTGCGAGCGGTACGCCGCCCTCAAGGCAGAACTCAGGGCGAGGCAGCAACACCTGGAACAGGTAATATCACCCTTAAAACACCTACTCATCACATGTATTGCTTCCTTCGCCTGGAGGGTTATGGTTTTCGAGTGTATCACTGCATAGTATAAAACAAAGTCGCTTCCTATGTATTTTGATGCGGTTTTTTTAATAGATAGAGTGATTTGAGAGGAAGGTTTATGTGTATAATACACCAGCAACTTACCCCGGCTTCGCACGGGTAGTTTCTGATACGACAATCATGCTCTACTAACCGTGCGAAGCCGGGGCGGGTAGTGTATGTATATTTCTGTGGCATGCTCTGTAACCTCTGCCATGGATTTTAGCTTAAGAGAAGTCGTTAGATTCATCTGGGTTAGAGTGATACTAGTTATATCAAAATTAAAAAAAAATCAAATGGCCGAAGGCTTTAATTTTTTTTAATTAGTAAACTTTTGTTGGCTTATATGATCATCACGATGACACACCAAAAGTGAAACTGTCTCAGCATTAATTCCCTGTATATTTCACTAATTGGTTTCCTTTACCTTCCAGGCCCTGCAAGAGTCATCCCAATTTTCGGACAAGCTTGAGGGTATGCTGAGAGCGCTGTCAGGGACCGCCGACCAACTGCAGCATGCTGAGCCCGTTTCAGCACACCCACCTAAAATACGGTAAACTTTACATGTAGCCCTTAAATTTATGTGCACTTATTGCCCAGCCTTTTCCCGGGCCACCAGACTGCAAATCTTGGGATAATTATTAGTAACATCTTGATAAATATCCAACATGTGGCAACACCAATATGTTTTATTGTAAACTAGCTGCGCCCCGCGGTGTTACCCGCGGTTGGATTTCCTACGGTAACCGTACATTTGTTCGGGATACAATGTATCCTATGTGCTATTCCAGACTTTAATATATCTCTGTGCCAAATTTCATTCAGGTCCGTTCAGCCGTTCTTGCGTGATTGAGTAACAAACATCCATACTTACAAACTTTCGCGTTTATAATATTAGTAAGACAACTTAAGTTAAGTTTTATGAAAAACAGGAACTTTATGTATTGCGATGAGGATTATAATTTTTTGACACTTTTACTTAGAGGAGTCTCACTCAACTACTTCAATTCGATCGAGTAAGTGATATTGACGAATTAAAATGCTATTTATGTGAATTCATATGTATGCTAAAAAACATGAGTTTGCTAGACACGTATATTTCAAAAATCGAAATTAAATACCTCTATCCTCTTTTTCAACTTGGAGGTACAACCTACCAAATTCAAAAATGATTATCCATCACGGTCCACAATTGGCGAAGATATGGCGTAATAAAAGCAAATAAAACTTGTCGATTTTTTCTTTTTTGTAAGTATCTATAAAGTAAATTATTTTCCAATTCTTATTACAGTCTAGAGCCTGAATTAGCAAGCATCAACTTTTTTAATGGACAATAATATTATTATTATAATTATTCAAACTTCATTAAAAAGAAGGGAAAAGAAAATCATTTTTATACTAGCTGCGCCCCGCAGTTTTACCCGCTGTTAGCCATCCAACGGAAATGTTTCTCTTTTCCGGGATAAAAATTAGCATATGTTAAAATTCACAAGCAAAGTTCCTGCTGTGCCTTTGTCCATGTCCAGGTGCAAACAATATCTCCAGTTCTACATGTAATAATATTTTTACAGGGACCAAATTGACGAGAACGATGCTCTGGTCGAGGACTTGGAGAAACGCCAAGAGGCGTACAACACGGTGCAGCGCGCTGCCTCCGAGGTCATCAGCAAGGCCAACAAGAGCGACCCCGCCGTTAGGGACATCAAGAACAAACTCGACAAACTGAACAAGTGAGGGACAAAATATCTTCTTCTTACTCTTGAAATTCGTAGACAAAGGTCGTGTCTAATATGGTGATTCACAAACAGTTCTTGAACGAACTCAAATAACTTAACTGCCGCCAAGCAGTAGTGGTTGCAACTGTATTCCGGTGGAAGGGTGTGGCTGCCGGTGAAATCACATGCGCATGAGACATATCATCCCTGTGTCGAGTGATGGACGCAGCAGGATGAATGCGACTCAGTAAAGATTTGGATCTCATACTGAGTCGTACGCGTTACTGTTGTCATGGGCGAGGTTCAACAATTACCATAAAAAAAAAATTAACAAGGATTTAATAAGAGTATTCCCTCAATTCTGTTTTCTTCTTCTGATTTTTGCCGTTTTTTTTTTTGTGCTGTGCCACACAAAAGTTATGTCATCATCAATCCTGGACGTGAATAAATGTATGTATCAAGAGCGCCTGTTACCTGGAAAATCCCGTCATATACACAATTAGTTATTATCAAATGTTCTCCTCCAGACTATGGGATGAAGTGCAAGCCCTCAGCAGCGACCGAGGCCACTCCCTCGAAAGCGCCCTCGAAGCGGCCGACCGCTTCTGGAAGCAACTGGACGCCGTGATGGCAGTACTTGCGGACCTGCAAGACACGCTGCACTCGCAGCCGCCGCCAGCGGCGCAGCCCAGAGCCATCCAGCAGCAACAGCTGGCTCTGCAGGAAATAAGGCAGGAGATCGACCATACCAAGCCCGAGGTGAGCATTTATATCTTGGTCCACAATTTGATAAGCTATCAAACGATATTTGCACTCGTAGCAAATATATCCTAGAAAAAATATCTTAGTTTCCTAAAATCTCTTAGTTTTCCTATTGTTTCGAATATGCCCGTTTTGGGTACAAAAGAAAAGCATCTTTCCTTCCCCATGCGCCTGTTCTTGGGCCATCGTTTCAACATAGATTTCGCCTCCTCGACCATACCAAGCCCGAGGTGAGCATTTATATCTTGGTCCACAATTTGATAAGCTATCAAACGATATTTGCACTCGTAGCATATATATCCTAGAAAAAATATCTTAGTTTCCTAAAATCTCTTAGTTTTCCTATTGTTTCGAATATGCCCGTTTTGGGTACAAAAGAAAAGCATCTTTCCTTCCCCATGCGCCTGTTCTTGGGCCATCGTTTCAACATAGATTTCGCCAATGTTGAACGGCCAGTGTACTTCAGTATGAAGGATGATCATATAGGGCCCTGAGGCGGAAACTAGTAAACTCTTCTTTAGATAGTATTTAGACTTACTTCGCCTTTAATGACTTCCTTCTGCTCGCTTCCCTTTATCTGCAGTCTTTCTAGTAATCTGCTTTTAAGGACGATAATGTTTTTCACGTGAAAAGTATGTATCTATATATCTTCGTTAAATTCTTGTCTACCTATAGTTTGTCAAGATAAGATTGCATTTAAACCCTCTCTCATATCCAGGTGGAGAAAGTCCGCAAGACCGGGTCAACCCTGATGTCTCTATGCGGGGAGCCAGACAAGCCAGAGGTCAAGAAGCACATGGAAGATCTAGACACGGCTTGGGACAACGTAACCGCTCTGTACGCGAGGCGCGAAGAGAACCTCATCGACGCTATGGAGAAGGCTATGGAGTTCCACGATACCTTACAGGTAATTATAATTTGGTTTAAATACATGCAGATTAATTGATAGTTCTGTTTTGATAGTTTTCTTAATAACGTGATTAAGTTAGGTAACGGCCTGGTGTTAGGTGGGTACCGCTTCCTATTACTAACAGCAATATGACGCAGATCCTTTTTTTTTATCTGAATAAGTGACGGAACGAGCTGAGGGCCCACCTGATGGTAAGTGGTGACCCTCGCCCATGACAACAATAATGCGTGCTACTCAGTATGAGATTCAATTCTTTACTGAGTCGCATTTACCAAAGTATTATTTTATTTACCTGAGATTTTACCAAAGTATGAGAAGACCCAAGTTACATTGCATCGCGTCCGTCAAACTCAAATTTCATGCTGTCTCTTGAAAGCTAATTATTGCATTTGTTTTTTAGTTTACTTCGTTTAAGTGCAAACACAATTTCTTTCTATTGTATGATAAAAATCTCACGGATTGTCATACAAAATACTGAATCACAAGTATGCGCTTCATTTCGTCCGTTTACAATTTACTTTCTGAACTTTGAAACGCTGTTTTGCTAATTTGTAGCGAGTCTTCCAATGAACATATACTTTGCGCAGTTTTATTTCTACTACTAAGCTTCAGTTGAGCTACGCTGCTTACCAAGCGTATCACTAACCAAGGCTTCTATATTCGTGTCTTGGATCTTATGTTCTAATTGAACCACCATAGAGTTAAAACTTAGATGTTTTACCTGTATATTCTCGCTTTCAGAACCTCCAAGAGTTCCTCGACAAGGCTGAGGATAAGTTCTGCCGCATGGGCGCGCTCGGTTCAGACATCGACGCGGTCAAGCGGCAGATAGCCCAACTCGCTGCCTTCAAGCAGGAGGTGGACCCACACATGGTGAAGGTCGAAGCCCTTAACAGGTACGGAACACATACAGAACCGTCAATTGTCAAAAATATTCTACAAAGGAGTATAAGTTCTGACGCTGTCAAACGGCAGATATGTTTCTTTAAAACCGGTTTTCAAAACAAATTAAAAAAAAAACAATAACAAAATAAAAAAAAAAGAAGTTTTTGGCTATTGATTTATACTTGGATTGGGATGGGGGTTATGTGGTCAGGGATTTTTCCAAAATCTGTGGGTTTTTTGCATGTGGATATATTTTTTAGTTAACAATTTGGAAAGTGTAAAAGTAACAAAATATACTAGAACAAGGTGATGGTTTTAATATTCCCATGTTTATTATTTATCTTAGCTTTGTCTTCACGACAGATTGTATTTCCCATAATTGATCCCCACACCGTTTTTGTCACTCAAAATTCAAAAACTCTATGATGCACTGAAGTTGAACCTTAAATAATATTCCGATACTAATTTGTATTTTTCTATTCTCCCTTTTCCATGGATTGGCAACATTGAAGGAGTTTGATAAGGCAAGGATTGATAACAATATTTTTGTGTGTGCTTCAAACCTCTGTATTCTGTCCCTTACTTACTAACACTACTCGCGTAATGGCTCGAAGCTAGTCGGAATGGAAGATCGACCTTCTACACTATCACAATCGACTTCAAGAAACTTCGCCATAAGTATAGAGTGGGTAATAGAACAAAAGAAATAGAGTCTGAATCCATGTACGCAAAAACAATGCACACACACACAAAGACGTGTCTTTTGTATTTGTGTGCGTAATCAGACGTTATTTCTACCTCGGTTGGAACGTTCGACCGTGTTGATTCGATTATCACGCATCCTACAGAGCCGGCCCTCTGTATCCATTCTGTGTGATTGTGTAGAGGGTATTACCCTTCTTTAAACAATCTTCATTTTATGCTTATTTCTACGTATAGAAAATAATCTAATCGCATTACGTTCCCGGTAGCTTTTCATGAAGGAATACAATGGTTTTTTGTGTAGTCCGTTGTAGATTAATTGTGACTGTCTGGGTTTGAAATTACTTTGTTGACTTGTGTGTGTCCGGCTTTTGGATATTTTGCATGTATTGGTTTGTTTCGTAATTTAAACAGCTTGTCTTTAAAAACCTGGTATTATAGTCAAGTGTAATGGCTGATTTTACCAATATTCATTTCTGTGTCGCCAAAGATTGTCAAAATATGAAAAAGGACTTAATACTGAAACACTTTGTGACAACTTGATACATGGAACATATTGTTGAATAGATTCAAACAGATAACTGTTACAGTCAGAATCAGAAACAGAATAATCTTTATTGCATAACTCTTTACAAAGAGGTGATAAAAATATATTGGTATATGTTACCAGTTACCATCGATGACAGTTTGTCCAAAATGAACAAATTATCATCAATTGTCTTGATTACGAATACCAGAGTTTGGGTCTGCGTGATAATTTTCGAATCGTGTAATTGTATCACGTCTGGTCTCTCAAAACACCATAATAAATATCTACATCATAACATTTACACGACAGGCAAGCTCAAGAGCTGACAGAGCGCACGTCATCAGAGCAAGCGTCGGCGATCAAACAGCCGTTGACGGAAGTCAACACCAGGTGGTCAGCACTCCTCAGAGGCATGGTGGAGCGTCAGCAACAACTCGAGCGCGCCTTGCTACGACTCGGCCAGTTGCAACACGCTTTGGAAGACACTCTCACTTGGATCAAGAACACGAGTGAAACTCTTGACACGCTGAAACCGGTAAGTAGGGTGTACATAATTCTCCCAGGTTTTCAGGTTTAGATCCATACCAGCCTCTAATGTGTGTCCAGTTCTAAATGTAAGGACACAAGCCTACTATTGACAAGTGAGAGTGAATGAGAGTGAGTGAACTTTAGCAGACTAAAGCTCATTGCATTGGGCTTCTGTGGTAGACAGAAACCCAATGCAGATAGGTAGATATTCTAAGTATTTCGAATTTTGGTTCGCCACCGTTTCGAGAAGGTGGTATCATTTCTTGACAGTAAAGTTTTATCTGTACAGGAAGAGACTTCTCAATTGTGGTGGTAGGTTGTTCCAGCATTTTTTGGTTCTGTAGGGGTTAATGTAACTTTTAGAACCAGGGGTCCCGGGTTGGATTCCCGGTTCATTTTTGGGAGGTGAGCATCAAGATTGGTCTAGGGTATTGGTGTGAAACAATAAGTCGTATGCCCCCTAGGATTCCCTATATCGCAGGTGGCACATAATAATTTAATAAAAATATCATTTGACTCGATAATGCTTGAACATTTTGTATGTTAATACGAATATTTTCTTTCCATCCCAGGTGGCAGGGGACCCTCAGATCTTGGAAGTGGAACTGGCCAAGCTGAAGGTGCTGGTGAATGACATCGCGGCGCACCAAGCCAGCGTGGACACCCTCAACGACGCCGGCGCACAGATCGTCTCGCAGGGTACGGGTACGTCGCTGCTTCGCCACGTACCATATCACAACCATACAGTTTCTTGTTCTTATCATTTGATAAAAATTATATGAAGAAATTACCACTTTGTTGTACCACATCATAACCATAGTTTCTTGTACTTTACATATGAAAAAAATGTTTTGAAAAAGTTACTGATCAGTGTTGTAATTTGAGTTGTAGGTACTTTTGTATTCCAAAATAAGTACTTAAATACAATTACATGATTTTACACTACGGCTTACATCGCAGGTGTTCAAAATACGATTTACTTCTTAGTTTGGAGTTGGAACAGTGTTAAATTTATCCTGTTTGAATTGAAAAAGGCTTGAAATATAAATATGAAAATTATAATAAACAGAATTTCTACATGTCGTACCTAATTAATACTTCCGTAACATTACTGCAATTAAAAAAAACGCTATTCTTTCGAAACCAACAGGCTAAAGCACTAAAGCTTTACGTGTATTGTGTTTTCCTATATCATGTTGAGTCAGAACCTCTTCGCTTATCTTCTTCTAATGCGAGTAATCTAGCCCGTTTTAACATGTTTTTTGTAAAAATAAAAAACCTAACAATCATAACACCATAAAGATATTTAAGTTGCTGCTCGCGTCCGTAAGTGAGTACTTACGTGATCCTTACATGTGAAGCAAGAGCAAACCAAAATAGCAGTAGTACTTGTGCCAGGTCCGTACGGAGAAGTACTGTCAGCACACCAGCCAGGATATACGAGAACCTTCAAGAGGAGGACTCCAGAATTGACCACTATCAAAAGAAAGAAGAAATGCAAACTTGTATTTACCATGCTTAGTAACCTTATTTTAATCGCATCGCAAAATCAACCAGGTACGGACGAGGCGGGCGAGACGGCGGAGAAACTTGCCACCCTCAACAGGAAATGGCGCGAACTACAGCAGCAGGCCAGAGACAAGCAGTCCGAGCTTGAACAGGCTCTCAGGGAAGCTCAGATGTAAGTATATCTTTGATTCCCTACACGTACCCCCTGGGTGGTGTTAAAGGAGCAACCAAAAGTAGCAGTAGAACTTATGCCAGGTTCGTCCGGAGAGGTACTGCCATCACACCTGGAATCTGCCGCCAAGCAGTAGTGGTTGCGGCTGCCGGTGAAATCAAATGCGCATGAGACATATCATCCCCGTCTCGGGTGATGGACGCAGCAGGATGAATGCGACTCAGTAAACTCGGATCTCATACTGAGTCGCACGCATTATTGTTGTCATGGGCGAGGGTCACCACTTACTATCAGGTGGGCCATCAGCTCGTTCCGTCACATATTCATTTTAAAAAAAAACACACTCACTCGCGACTCAGCTGCTCCACAATGACCTGAATGAACTAATCGAAATTCGTGTGTTTTAAAATATAATTATTCAAACAGTTTCAATGCCGAGATCGGTGACCTCCTGTCGTGGTTGTCGGAGGTGGACAGTGTGATCGCCGCTTCCAAACCGGTCGGTGGTCTGCCCGAGACTGCTACGGAACAACTGGAGAGGTTTATGGTAAGTTCTATTTAGGATTGTGTTCCGTAGGATGACAAGTATCAAGTATCAAGCTCCGTGGCTTAGTTGGTAGTAGCCCTGCCTTCGAAGCGAGGGTCCCGGGTTCGATTCCCGGCCAGGGCACGCTTTGTGTGGTGAGCATGAAGTTTGTTCTCGGGTCTTGGGTGTTTGTCTTGTGTTTCTGTGTTCGTCCATGCCATCTGCGATACAGGGAATCCTAGTGCAGAGGTATGAGTGTGTTAACGTTGTTTTGTTTTATTTATTCCTTTAGATCTCAAGTATCGTTTGGACACGTCAAATTTTACACACACAAGTAAAACATATAACGTGTCACAGGAGCTCCTTAGGCACGTTACATGCACACAGATATGTCAAATTACAGTCAGTTTTATGTTTAAGCTAATCTTATTATATTAAGTTTACGTCTGTTCCAACTCTATCATTAACCTAACCCTATCATTATAACAAGTCAAAATTTTCGTACAAATATAACGTGATAATGGAGAGCTTTATGCACACAGATAATTTATGTGAAATTATATTCATCTTTCAGTATTTTTTTAGTCTTAATCTTGCGCATGTTTCAACCCTCCTGTTATGACTTTGGACTTTGAGTTACAAAGTATATTAGTTAGATCAATTTATGTTACGCTTACGTGTGTATATATTGAAATTTTTCTTCAACAAATGAATTCAGATTTTGTTTTGTACATGATAAAGATTTTGCGGGCGGAAAATGTTCATATTTTTTATCTCACCGCCCCATTTAGCAAAAACGTTTCTTACTATTTATGTATTCTACAGGAGGTATACAACGAGATAGAAGCGAATAGGCCTAAGGTCGAGGCGGTACTACAACAAGGGCAGGAATATCTGAAACGCCAGGAGAAACCCAACCCGACCTCACAGCTCCACCACAACCTGAAGAACCTGAAGAGCAGATGGGATAATGTCACTTCTAGGTAAGAAATCAGTATCATTATCATGTCTTTATTCCACCTAGGTGTCCGTACCAGCCTCTAATGTTCCCACTGCAGGGACACCGGCCTACTCTCAATAATTAAGAGTCAATGGGCTCTGATCTACCACGGGAGCCCAATCCGGATTGGTAGATGTCACATGTCGTCGAATTTTTGGTTCTAAGACATGCCGGTTTCCTCACGATGTTTTCCTTCACCGTTTCGAGAGCGTGGTATTGCGCATCTGTCACAATGTCACAAAATTGGAAGACCTATACATGAGGAGTGCAAACACAGCTGAGAAGAAACCTATGGAAACTTACCAACAGCAACCCCAAGCAACACTTCTTAGCAAATCGGATAGTGACCGTTTGGAACACTACCGGAATCAGTTGTTGGACCAGCATCAGTGAACAGTTTCAAAAACAGACCTGACAAATATTTGAACAATTAAAACACAAGTGCAGTGATATGCACGCATCAGCTCAAGCTGCTAGTTCATTAATTAATAATAATAATAATAATATTTGAATAAATATTAATCTCGAAATTTATTTGAAAATTGCTTTCCATTACAGAGCATCAGACAAGAAGATAAAGCTAGAAATAGCGCTGAAGGAAGCGACAGAGTTCCACGATGCTCTTCAAGCGTTCGTCGATTGGCTGACCAGTGCCGAGAAGACTTTGACATCTGCCAAAGCAGTTTCCAGGGTTATGGAGACACTACTCAGTAAGTATTCTCCAATATTATTCAGTGTTGACGGCTCCGTGGCTTAGTTGGTAGTAGCCCTGCTTTCGAAGCGAGGGGTCCCGGGTTCGATTCCTGGCTGAGGCACACTTTGTGTGGTGAGCATGAAGTTTGATCGCGTCTTGGGTGTTTGTCTTGTATTTCTGTGTTTGTCCATGTCATCTGCGACACAGGGAATCCTAGTGCAGAAGGTATGAGTGTGTAAACGTTTAAAGAGAGAGTGTGGGTTAGGAAATATTCTGCTACGTGTTCTTGCCTTATCTAGACCAAGCGTGCTACATCTTTCTTCACTCACCACCTGCTGATATTGCAGTCAAACGCTTGCAATAAAAATCTAATTAATATTTTGTTGAATGCGACGTTATAATCTCTTATTCTTCCACAGTCCAAATCGAAGAGCACAAGTCCTTCCAAAAAGAGGTCTCCACACACAGGGAGACAATGCTACACCTGGATAAAAAGGGAACCCATCTCAAGTACTTCAGCCAGAAACAAGACGTCATACTGATCAAGAACCTCCTCGTGTCAGTGCAACACAGGTGGGAGCGAGTGGTCTCGAAGGCAGCTGAGAGGACCAGGGCTCTGGACCATGGCTTCAAGGAGGCCAAGGAGTTTGCAGATATGTGGTAAGTCTTAAGTATTTCCTACGGAAATAAGACATTCTGATTATAATATGTCAGCGCATCATAATTGGGAACGAATAGCTTTGAAGGCTACTGAAAAGGACCAAGTCTTTGGATATGGTGTAAGATTCTTCTAGCAAGTATATTGTGTAAGCTAGTCAGGAACAAGACATCTTGATTAAAAACCTTTCTTAGTTTGGGGTTCCGAATTGTTTCCAATTGCTTGCGTCCGTTTTTGAGAGCAGCTTGCGTCTCATAATATCTCTCTATATCTCGGTTGCACCGGCACCCACACTCTTTCACCGCAGCACAGCAATACGACTGTGGTGGTGGCAGATTAAGAGGTGTTTAGCAGTACTTCCTCGGCCGAACTTGGCACAACTTGGAACTTGGAACTTGGATTTCTCCTTTTGCACCTCCGTCCACCCTCTACAGACACTTGCTGGTGTATGATTTCAGTCTTTTTATTAACCGTCCGTAACTTCACTCCGGGAGCTCTACCCCTCCAAGTGTTTTACCCTCTAATGAGAAGTTACCTTTCAGGAACAACTTGATGAACTGGCTCAATGAGACGGAGAAGCAGATCGATGAGTTGAACTCTGAGGCCACCGTCAACGACGCAGACAAGATCAAACAGAGGTAACTAACAATGGGATATATATATATACCCGCGTTTTTCTCGTTTCCGTGGAAACAGCGCACGCAAAAATAGGTTTTCGATTTTACACCTTGTGTTACAAAATAGCAATTTTATTACGGATCCCTAATTTTGAAAAAAAAAAACATATAGCCTTCCTCGATAAATGGACTACCCAACACTGAAAGAATCATTCAAATCGGACCAGTAGTTCCAGAGATTAGCGCGTTCAGACAAACAAACAAACACTGCAGCTTTATAATATTAGTATAGATTTAAAAAATCATTTAAGAAAATAATTACTTGTACTCGACTTTACGAAAGAATAAGACTTAAATTGATTTTAAAATAATACACTCCCCATACCCAAGAATAATTAATTTCTGAATTAATACATTATTTCACACTGCTCAGTGTCTGCTGCGCTGTAGGTCTGTTCGTGATTTCCATCCCCAACCAAGACAAACATTTGTATGACGAATTTTCCATTTATTTATTTATCTTTTGACATTTAAACTTAGACTTATACACGTCAAAAATTGCAACAGTACTAGTAGTAGTAAAAAAAAGAAAAAACAATACAATAAAATAAAACATCAAGTGGGGAATGTCCATGAATATAGATTTATTACTTAAATCAAATCTAGACGAATCTAGACCAGGAACAATTTAATATATATCTTTGTGAATGTATTCATGTCATATTTGCAATCCCCCATCAGACTGACGAAACACCGCGAGTTCCAAAAGGCTCTTGCGTCGAAGCAGCCGTCGTACGACCAAACTATGAAGACAGGCAAGCAGCTGAAGGACAAAGCGCCTAAGACTGATGAAAACACGCTGAAAACTATGCTCAACGATATGAAAACTAAGTGGACCACCGTCTGCTCCAAGGCAGTTGACAGGTATTGTACACAATACATCTTAATATATATAAACTAGCGACCCGCCCCGGCTTCGCACGTTTAGTAAAGCATCAGTGTCGTATCAGAAACTGCCCGTGCGAAGCCGGGGTGACTTGCTAGTGTATTATACATATAAACCTTCCTCTTAAATCACTCTATCTATTAAAAAAAAACCGCATCAAAATCCGTTGCGTAGTTTTAAAGATTTAAGCATACAGGGATATAGGGACAGAGAAAGCGACTTTGTTTTATACTATGTAGTGATTACGTGTCACGATGTTTGTCCGCGATGGACTCCTAAACTACTTAACCGATTTTAATTAAATTTGTACACCGTGTGCAGTTTGATCCAGCTTGAAAGATAAGATAGCTCACATCTCAATTTATGATCGCAATATTATTTTATTGCAAATTATTTGTCTATTATTTGACAGTCACAATTACAAAAACGTTAGCCACAGCAACCCGTGGCCGGGTCAGCTAGTACAATATATACTGATAGATCTTCTAAAATGTCAAAACTGACAGCGACATGACATTGCTTCAATGCTTTGATACTATTTCTTGACTGAATCTTATTTCTCTGTAGACAACGTCGTCTGGAAGAGGCGCTCCTCTACTCCGGCCAGTTCAAGGATGCGATGTCAGCACTCCTCGACTGGCTGAAGAAACAGCAGAAGGCGTTGGGGACAGACTCTCCTGTCCACGGCGACTTGGACACTGTCATGGCGCTTATTGAACAACACAAGGTAAGTAATGAGTCGGCTCCTTGGCTTAGTGGTAGTAGCCCTGCCTTCGAAGCGAGGGGTTCCGGGTTCGATAGCCGGGGCACACTTTGTGTGGTGAGCATGAAGTTTGTTCTCGGGTCTTTTTCTTGTGTTTCTGTGTTTGTCCTTGCCATCTGCGACACAGGGTATCCTAGTGCAGAGGTATGAGTGTGTAAACGTTTATTATATTATTATTATTACATAGCGTATGGCCAGTGTCTAGGTTAGCGTATAGCCAGTGTCTTGCCATAAGGGCACATGGGGCCCGTGCCCAGAGCCCCCGACCATACGGGGCCCCGGAAATTCCGCTAGTGCATTATAAACCGTCAACATTTCTAAAATTAAATATTAATCGGACACCAGATCAGTAGGGCGACCGACCGCAGACATTAAAGGAAACGTAAACGGCGAATTTGGGGGTTTATAAAACAATATACCATTAATTTAGTACCTCCGAACCGAACGGTCGCATTTATCATAGACAGGTTTACAATTAACGTTTTCGAATAATATTATAAACAAAAAGGTTTATAATTGTATTTCACCTCATTTTCTTTCCAATGAGGCCCCAAATTCCTTTGTGCCCAAGGGCACCTAAGGCCTTGCGTATAACTTCTTCTGGATGGCCGGTGAAACAACAGGAATATAACAAAATCGAAAATTATTGTTCCCAATACTACGTTCTCGAAACGGTGACAGTAAACATCGTGAGGAAACCGGCATGTCTTAGAACCAAAAAATTCGACGACATGTGACACCTACCAATCCGGTTTGGGCTCCCGTGGCAGATCAGAGCCCATTCACTCTCATCGATCATTATCGAGAGTAGGCCGGTGTCTGCAGTGGGAACAGAGGCTGGTACGGTATTGTTATTGACATTATTGTAAAATTATGGCAATTAACTTTTTATGTTGTGTGCTGATACATAGTTTCGTTTCAGCAATTCGAAGAAGATCTCCACTCCCGCGAACAACAGATGTCTTCTGTCATGAAGACTGGCAAGGATCTCGAAGCTACGGTAAGCAATTTATAACCTAATTCATATATCATGGCTTATATGGCGCGCTTTTGTAGTGCTTCAGGTATGTTCGCCGATGCGCGCACAGATACTTTTGACGCCATCTGGCGGAAAAAAACTGCCTCTTTGTTAAGCAGATTGCGCGCGAGCAGCAACAGTATGCTGAAAATCATAGCGAACAACTATGCATGTCCTCTGGTGTGGAAGCTCACCCAGAGGACAAAATCTGTTTTAATTATTAGGTACTAACCCCTAGCCTTAAGTTACTAACACGTTTGGATCTAGTTGTCTGAATAAATAAAAAAAACAAATTGAGGTACTATATAAAAAAGAAAATAATAATAATAATAATAATAACAAGAATTACAACAAGTAAGCGCAAATAATAATAAATAGTGAAAACAGTAAATACAACTAGATATGATAATGAAAGAAATGTATATATATTTTATGTATATAAATGTAATTTTTTTTTTTTATAATGTCGTATCCATCCAAAGGTTGCCTGGAAGAGATCGCTCTTAGCGATAAGGCCGCCCGTTGTGCCACCAATTATGTGTTCTTTTTTATTTGTTTCCCTGTAAAATTTCTGGTGTGAACAAGCATCAACAAGGCTTAGCATTATGCTTAACTACATCACTAAGATTTATTTATAATATTTATTTAATTAAAACGGTTGGCACAAATTACATTAATTAAAATTAAAGACAAATTAATATTTAAAAAAAAAAACAAATAACAACAAGTACATTTAAAATTTTATAAAAAAAAGAAAAAGGTAAATAATAATAATAATAACAAATTAGTCAGCATTAATTACATAAAAATATCACACAATACAGAATAATCACAGAACAGAAAAATCATAACATTCACTCACAAAGCTTCAGACATTCCGACAATATTGACATCCATCCATCCGCAAACAAATCACACTCTGGGCTAGCCTTCAGGAGAGCGTTGAGCGCAGTGAGGATGCGCGGGATGGGGGATAAGGCTCGAGCCGCAGTGCGAGCCGCTGGAACAGCGAACAGCTTATGCCTCCGACCCCGCAAGATGTAGATATAACTATCTATCTTAAGCATATATTCAACGTTCCTCGCAGGTGCCTCGCGAAGACGCCGCCAGCATCCGCCAGCAATGCACGGAGTTGAAGCAGGCTTGGGAGTCCGTCATCACCCTCACTGAGAAGAAAGCGCATCGTTTGGAAGGCGCTTTGAAAGAGGTGCGTATTACTATTTTTTTTTTATGTGAATGAATGACGGAACGAGCTGAGGGCCCACCTGATGGTAAGTGGTGACCCTCGCCCATGACAACAGTAATGCGACTCAGTATGAGATCCAAATCTTTACTGAGTCGCATTCATCCTGCTGCGTCCATTACCCGAGACGGGGATGATACGTCTCATGCGTATGTGATTTCACCGGCAGCCACACCCTTCCACCGGAACACGGTAATGCAACCACTACTGTTTGGCGACAGATTCCAGATGTAGTGGCAGTACCTCTCCGGACGAACTTGGCACAAGTTCTACTGCTACTTTTGGTTGTTCCTTTAGCACCACCCAGGGGGTACGTGTAGGGAATCAAAGGGAACACACCTACGGACGCGAGCAACTGGACCCTCCTTTTGGCCGTTTGCTCTCAAACGAAGGAGTACAAACATACAAACTTTCGCCTAATAAAAATATAATAGTTTTTTTATTTTATTTATTATATGCGTTCGTTTGACCGCTATCTCACCTGATGGTAAGTGCTGATGCGGTCGAAGATGTAACACGCTGGCCTAGATAATACCTATTCACTCTACTCTTGAACATTCCCAACATACCATACATAGTATGATGACATGTGCACCATACACAATCCATAATGTTCTTGACCAATCTCCCCAGGCCGAGAAACTCCACCGGTCCGTGAACATGCTGCTGGAGTGGCTGTCCGACGCGGAGACCAAGCTTCGATTCTCCGGGCAGCTGCCGGAGGGCAGTCTAGAAACGCAGAACCAGATCCGGGAGCACGAGGCCTTCTGCCGGGAACTTACCGAGAAGCAGACCGACAAGGTGAGATATTCCGTACGGCTACACCCGAAGCCAAGGGTCCTGGGTTCGATTCCTGAGACTTTTTGTGGCTAGCGTGAATTTTATTCTTGGGCGTGTCTTCTGTTTCTTTGTTTGTCCATGCCATCTGTGACACAGTGTTTCCTAGTGCTGGGCTATGAGTGTATAAGCGTTTATTTATTATTGATACCACACAGCTCAGTTGGTAGCTCAGTTGGTTGGTTGCCTTCTGAGTGTAGGATATACTGGTTCTCACCCCGAACAACAGCTCTGTAAAAATATAACAAAAATACAGCTTTGTCCAGTGGTGCTTCTCCATTGGCACCACCCAGGGAGATATGTAGGAATTCCAAGGCCCCCTATATTTCCCACTGCGGAGACCGATGTCCGTGGAGTGATTATAAATTTACCCGTTAACTTTTGTTTACAGGAAGACACTATTGCGCTCGCGCATTCTATCCTCAGTCGAGCCCATCCAGATGCAGTGACAGTCATCAAACACTGGATCACCATCATACAGAGCAGATGGGACGAGGTAACTACTTTTCCACCGACTTCAAAAAAGGAGGTTCTCAATTCGACTTGTTTTTTTTTAATATTTTTTATCATATCTCCGTCATTTATGAACCGATTTTGAAAATTCTTTTTTTATTTGGTAAGATGTGATTTCAGATTGGTTCTGTAATTTTTTTATCAAAATCGGTTGAACCGTTTGGTTGTTATATGAAAATTACTGGAGAAAATGTCATCCAAGTAAACGAAATTGCGCCTAAACGGTTTGATGGATTTTGGCTTAAGCGGTTATGTTAGGTACTTCTTCACGGTTTTTTCAATAACTTCTTGTTTTATTTGGACTTACCATATGGACACGACAAAACAATATGTGTATTGTTGTTACTATATATAATAAACTTAGTTGTTAGTCGCCTTCGAGGGTACGGGTTCGATTCCCGGCCGGGGCGGCCTTCGTGTGATAAGCGTTAAGTTTGTTCTCTGGTCTTACGTGTTTTCTCTGTGATTTTCCGTGCCACCGGCATAGGGAATCCTATTGCAGGGGTATGAGGGCGTAAACGTTGCTTAAAAAAATGGGACAATACAAATTTTAAATTCTATATTTTCTGGTACAATTTGATTTCTAGTAATTGTAATTTTTCTTCAACCAAAGCAGCGAGATATTGGTTGGTCTTTTGGCCATTTGCGCCATGACCAAAGCCGTACTAATTAACATGGATACCTAAAAAGAAAATTTGATTAGCAAACTTTTAGTGTTACGAAACTCACAAATCATCTCTCCAGTTTGACAAAGCCATTACGGGTTCTTCTTTTACTATGATTTTCTGCTGTGTCTTTTTCTTTTTTAACTTTTTTTTTCTTTAACTATAAAATCGCGAGAATCTAGACATAACATAAAATATTCGCTGTTATAACTTTCCCAAAAATATATCCACTTAAACTTTCTTCACGTAAACCACTCCTAAATACAAACTGGTTTCTATTTACGAATATTCAATTCAATTTTATTGTTATTTATTTACACATAAAAATTAAATAAAACATCATAATCTTAGAGGCTACTTATAAAGAACAAAATTGCAAAATATTACAACAGAAAAATTTGGCCAAGAACACTAGCTGCATTCCTGCGTTGGACGGCCGAAGATAATCTTTAGGCGAGGAACGAGCCAGCCTTCTTAATTTTATTTTATTTCATACGAGATGAAATGTTACATTTTAATAATAATTTTAAATATTTGTTGATAACGTTGCATATTTTTTGACGCAAAAATGTTGTTTTTAATTTGAAACTTAAATACACGTATTAAACTTACAATCAGAACGAATAACTTCATTTCTCAGTCCAATATGAACCATTTGCCCATCAAGCGAGAACTGAAACACCATATTATGATTCACGGTATGTAGGGCATCGAGCCCGGGTTTACCCGGACCGAAAAAACCCGGGTTTTCCCGGTTTTGAGGATTACAAAAAAACCCGGGTTTTATTTTTAAAACTCGGGTTTTTCGGGTTATTTTTTAATACTTTTGTTTTTGTTATTTATTAAGTTTAAGCCACTTCGAATGCAATAATAAGTAAATGGAATAAAAACACGCTTTGTTAAATTATTATTTATTACGTAAAAAGTAGCTACGTTCCTACCAATAAAACAAGCCATGCAAGTTAAATGGAACGCGCGCGTCCATCTCAGGACATGAATGGCGTGAAGTGTGGAGCAGTGTAGAGGGGAGGGTATAGCGAAGAGGGGCGCGCGTTGCGCGGGTGATGAATACCTCCGCCATTTTGTTTAGTCAGTCTGCCACAAGTATTCGACGCGCCAGCGCGCGGGCGGCGTGAACGTGAGGAGTATTATATGTAGTGTTTGGTGACGCTCTTTATAGGTGAGTATCTACTAAATTATTCAATAAAACGTAACTTACAGCTTGTTGTTCTAGGATTCTAATGTTACTAATCCAATTATTTGATATATTGACATGATGTCGTCCGCCACTCGTCGCGCTATTTTTATGGTGTTTTTTAGGTGTATTTGAACTTATTTTTGGTATTTATATCCGATTTTTATTGCTAATATTTTAATGTAATACTAGCGTTAACTAACCATGAATAAGTACGGCCTCGCAGCCGTTGCCTACAAGCTTTACATCGTGAAAAAATAAAACTAATTTTCCTTTCAGATGAATCCCCATCGCTGACCATAAATCAATGGGATATGGATTTTGAAATAGTAACTAGTAAGGAAGGAGACAACACATCTGTTTGGCACTATTTTCTCAGAAGCAAAACCAAAAGTGAAGCTAAATGTAAAACATGCCAAAAAGTATTGAAATCAGCCGGTGGTAGTACTAGCAGTCTACTAAGACATTTAAAGAATATTCACACGGTTGATATAGAGGCTGCAAGGCATTCGACAATCGAAACAACAGCTCAAGGTAGTGCATCTTCAAAAGAAATTCCAGAAGCGCCAAAAAAGAAAACTAAGTTGACAGACTATTTTGAGACTGATGCAAACCCAAGTATGCAGGTTATGGTGTCTCGTATGGCTGCAGTTGATGGAATTCCTCATAAAACGTTCTCAAAATCTCAAGATTTAAGGTACCTTTTTGAAAAGACCGGCAACAAATTACCCACTACTGCTGATACCGTTCGCAACATAATTCTCAAAGACTTTGATAAAAGGAAGCTAGAAATAATCAACGAGATAAAAATTATACTGTCAGATGAAAAGAAGTTTTCGATATCATTCGATGAATGGACATCCAATAAAAATAGAAGATATATAGGGCTCACTTTACATTCACCAAATTTTGCCAGGGGTAGCAGTTTTCGAAATCTAGGTCTCATACGCATTCACGGGTCCATGAATGCAGCCTCATGCGTACAATTGATTGAGGCCAAGTTGGACGAATATGGGGTATCTCTAACAAATGACATCGTCGCTCAAACCACTGACGGTTGCAGCCTAATGGTTGCATTAGGGAAGTCCCTTAAGTCATACCATCAGCTATGCATCGCTCATGCCGTTCAGCTGGCAATTGTGGACGTAATGTACAAACGCAATGCAGGTTTCGAGGAAAACGTCGCTCAGCTTGCCGAACATGACGAGGATGAAGATTTGCCTTTATCGGTATTCGCTCAAAGACTGCGAACTGTAGAATTTAACGACGACACAAATTTTACAGACAACGACGAGGATGGTGTTGAATTTAATAATGAATCCTCGTTTATGGAGTCTTTCTGTTCACAGTCTTTTAGATACAACGATCTGCTATCAAAAGTACGTAAAGTGGTAAAAATCTTCAAGAACTCTCCGACAAAAAACGATGACATACTTCAAAAACATGTCAGAGCTGATTTTGGACAGGAGTACTCCCTGCTGTTAGATGGGAAAACGCGCTGGAGTAGCATTTCTGCCATGTTAGGTCGGTTTCTGAAATTGAGAATATCTATCACAAAAGCTTTAATTGATTTAAAAACAGACATTGCATTTACTGATGATGACTGGAGAAATATAGATGAGATCCATAAAATATTGGATGTTATTAAAACTGTCGTCGAGGCGCTATGTCGACGCGATGCAACATTACTTACAGCTGATGTTTCCCTAAAATTTGCATTGAAGAAAATGAATGAAATGAAGACACCACTAAGTAACACAATGGCAACTGCATTGAGCAAACGATACGCAAAAAGAAGACTAACTCTAGCCGCAACACTACAGTACTTGACAAATCCGGGTAAATATTTTGAGAACATTCAAAATGAAGATAAAACTGTTTTTTATCGGCCTACAGGTGATGAAATGCTAAACGAAATTGTTAATCTGATTAAACGCACAACCAAAAAACAAAATATACCTCTTGAAAATTTGCGAGCACCAGACCAAGACCTGCGAGAAATTGACGTTCAGTTGTCTCCTTTGACAAATGAAGAGGAACTGAACAGAGAGTTAAGTCAAGCTGTTGCTACTGATAATACTGCTCCTGAAACTGGATCAGCTTGTCCATCAGACGATTTGCTTACTACTGTGAGGGTAGAAATGGCACTCTTCGAGAATGGCGGTACGCGACAGCGAGGGCGTCACCTATCGCTGGTATATGAATATTTAAAAACTATTCCACCTACTAGCGTCGAGCCGGAGCGTATATTTTCTTCAGCTGGAATTGTCTGCAATAGATTGCGTTCGTCTTTGAGTGACAAAACTTTGGATGCCCTAATTTGTTTACGTTCATTTTACATAAGCAAGAAGAAATTCTAATAATTCAGTTCTGATTTCTGTTCTTTTTATGTAACGTTACGATATATCCAAAATGGTATTAGTTATTATTTTATATGAATATTTCTTTTTCTTGGGTATGTCTTGTATGTATGTGTCAAATGCATAACTACTTTTTACTTAGTATTTTAGTTAATTAGGTAAAGAACTGATTATAAACCAAACGACTGCAATTTAAATTATATTAGAAAAGAAGACTAGAACTATTTGTTACTTAATTGTTAATGCGAAGAAGAGTTTTATTAATGTTAAAATTATTTGTGATACTATAAAAATGTCTTTTGAAGATATTATTTTTATTAGCTTTTAAATACAATAAGTGAATGTTACCAAAATAGTTTTCATTCACTAATCTCTGTAAGACTGTGATTTAAATAAAACTAGATTACTTACTAAGTTTTAAGATATTCTGAAGAAAAAATTTATCTTTATCACTTTTTTAAACATTAAAACTGTTTTCTTTAATTTGTAAAGTACTGTTTCATTTATTTAAATTCTTCCTCATCGTTTATATTTTGTACTCATTGTAGGAAATCGATATATAAACGCAGATTAGTGTATTTTAAAAAATTACAACAAAAAGACCGAAATGCTCGAAAAAACCGGTCTACCCGGGTTTTGATTACTCTTAGACCCGAAAACCCGGGTTTTCAAAATTGAACCGAGTTTCGATGCCCTAACGGTATGCCTTAAATAAAATCAGTTGGAACTATCTCAAAAAATGTTTAATAACTACGAGGTACAGTCTGCAAAACAGTATTTTAATGCTAATTCACACGCTAATCAGAATGAATACACAGTTTCTGCAAAGCATTGAGTGATTTTGCATAATAAATTATACTTGTATTTTTACGTGTCAGTAAAATATAAGCTTGGTATAGGTAATACTATTTTATTCTACTTTCCCGTACCAGCCTCTAATTTTATTTTGGTAAATTTAAAGTCGTTTACCAATGAGCTACCACATTCCCCAGTTTTTGTAGAGATACTTGTTTGATAGACATTGTTTTGTCATATTGTCATACACCAACAATAATATTAACAAAAAAAAAAATCTTAAGTTACGTGATAAATTATTAACAGTTTTATAATCTCTCCTTGAGACTGATATTGGAAAGATATGAACGAAAATTATAAGATAAGTTCATAAATCTTATCAAAATATTGTATAACAAATCACAATAAACCTCTTACATTCAGGCAATCATGTTTAAAACTCGCGATTAAAAAGTTTGAAGCTTAGAATTGAAGACAAGTTTTAAATTGGCCTAAATATGTTTGTGTATAAATTGAGTGTTTTATATTACCAAAATATATAGCGACATTATAAAGAATTATTTTGTTACATTATAAACAATTGAATACAATTATAATAAAATGAGTTCGTCACAGAACAAGCGACATTTAGTCGCGTCTGTTTTTCCAATTATAAGGATATTCAGTAAAGTGTCTCCCGGTCAGGTACGTTATTTATTTTTGAACACAGACTAAAAAGTGTTTTTGTAAGTCTGCTGCGTATCTGTGGTCATCTCTGCCCTTTTCCCAATTTGTTTGTGGTCGGCGCAGTATGTCTTGCGCTTCCATTCCTCTATCAGCCGCTGTCGAATCATTCACTTCTCTTCATATCGTCACTTACACATCCATCTTTTCTCTGGTCTTCCTCTTCCCTTTCAACCAACAATATTATTATTCATCACTATTCTTTGAATTCGCGTATCACTTGAATGGATGGTCCGATTTCGAAGCGGTTCCTTGATCTATTGACGCGCTGGGACAGTGAAGCGAGACATGACGTATCGGCAAACGGCATAGCGCTGTCTTATGCCATCAAGTTTCAGTTACTTGTTAGTACAAGTACCTGAAACTTGGCGTAATTGTTAAATTCCGGACAATACTAAATTAATACTAAAAGTATTCAGGAACTCCTGAATACTTTTAGTATTTTATCAAGTTCAAGTACTTCATTAATTTAAGGCAATCATTATGAAGTTTATGTTCAGTAAAAAGTACAGTAGGAATGTGGTTTACCTTTAATTGCTCTCTTCAGGTATGGCAATGGGCGATGCAGAGAGGCAGCAAGCTGGAGACACACATGCAGAGCCTGAAAGACCTGGATCTGGTGCTCGAAGAACTGCTCCAATGGCTCACCGGACTCGAGAACACACTGATATGTAAGCATCAAACTTTTTATTAAAAAATCGACGTATCTTTTAACCTCGGCTAATAAAACAGACTCAGTTAAAAAATTAGACGATGTCATTAAGATTATTTTTAAGGGTTACAGCAAAGGTTTTTCCATACAAATTTCATGGAATAATTTCACTTGAAGTTAATTGTGAAGATGTGATGTTTTTGTAACTTTACCGGTACCTCTTAAACCGAAACACAGTAAAGCAGATCTCCCCCATAGTACCACGCTATAATTTACGATAGCTCGAATGTTGGGTGTGCCATAAATAAACATGTTACGTAATTTCATAATGTGATATATAATAATAATAAATCTTTATTTGGAAGTGTTACAAGGCACTTATTGTACAAAATGGAAACGATGCTACCTGCAGTAGTATAAAAACTGTGTCGCAGATAGCAACGCCCTTCCAACAATATATTCGCATCACATTAATGAATCGAATCGAACTCAGTTCGGAATCGTACGAATCCGAATCGAGTTCGAATTACTCGCAACCAATTTTCATAAACAAGCACAACCATTCTAAACAATTGTTCTACTCATTGTACAGCATTGGAAGCGGAACCTCTGCCTGAGTCCATCGACCTGCTGCAAGGGCTGATCGAAGACCATAACGAGCTGATGGAGCACACGCAGAAACGGCAGACCGAGGTCGACCGCGTCTGCAAAGCTTACCAGGTAACTTGAACAAGACGATATTTTTTTTTTTTTTATATGAATGAGCGACGGATTCCCAAGTGGGCGCAACGGGATGCGACTCGTGTCTTCTCATACTTTGGGAGAACCTAAGTGGTACGACTTAGCGGTCTTATTGCTGTCGTTATGGGCGAAGGTAACCACTTAACACCAGTTGGGCCTTCAGCACGCCCCGTCACATCTGTAGAAAAAAAAAATGAAGTTACCGAGATATCTACCATTATTTGTGAGTTTTGTTTACTCCCGATATTTCGACGCAGTTTCATGTGTCATGATCCCAGAAAAAAGTCTCAGAAGCGAAGCTAATTAAATAATTAAAATGTGCCTAATAACACCATTGTGTAACGTGCAACTCAATATCAAAATCGAGCAACAGGTCTTTCCGCGAATTCCAGATCATTGCACGTTAAACAAAAGTACAATTACAAATTACACAATTACATCACAAAAATATTATTTTCGTATAGGTGAAGAGTCAGAGCCAAGGGCGCGAAACCACTCCAAGGAAAGTTTCCGCCAAGAGTGCTACTAAAGGAACACCTGGGTACGTAAAATATATAAAAAAATACCAGATTGGATGCCAAAAATTACTCGTATCACCATAATTTAAATACAGAATGTTTACAATGTTGCCATAGTTGATTTACAATTTACCCCAAATGATTATTATGCAAAAAAAACTTTCATAAAATTTTTGGTGTTCAATTATTTGTGTCAATTTTATAAATTACTATTTTTTATAACTGTTATGTACTTGTTTTTTTTTTGCATTGTTAGTTTGCCATAGACTATAATAGCATTTCATTCATTGTTTCGTTTTTCTTTATCTGTTCGCGCACGTATTGTGACGTCATGCATGGTGCTTGGAATGTTGCCATATGCAGCCGCGGTTCGCAACTCGACCTGCATAGGGAGCGTTCGGTGTCGCCCGATTATTACGGATCTAGGCGATTCAGGTGGGTTTTCATACATGATTTTATTTATTTAATTATGGCTTTTAATGTTTTTTTCTGTATAATTATAATAATTTTTGTAAGTTGGATCATAAAAATGTTTTGGATAACTTAAAAAAATTTGCCCGCCATGGTACCATCGATTCTGTTGAAAAGTATATAGAATTTTAGAAATTTAATGTAACTTACAAATTTTAATTATTTATTAAAAACAAAATTGATTTCAACAGTATCGGTATCGGTATTGTTACCAAACACTAACTTCATTGACTGAAAATTTCAGTTAATCTAATAATAACATATGTTAAAGATTTACCAAAAGGTATATTTTTTTATTAATCTCGGTGAACATTCAGGTAATTTCATTAATTACCCGATCGTGAATGACATGACCTGAATGTTTAGCATTCGTAGTTTGGCATGAATATCACGACCACTGTTTTTTTTTTTTTTATTTTTATATATCTTTGTTTGCACTGGTCCCGGATTTTCATGTTTAAACTACGAAGGGTGCACTGAAAATTTTTTGGGTTTATTAAAATTAAAATGTAACTCTCATTTGGCTTTAAATGTTTATCTTGGTTTAACCTACGGAAAATGAACTGATTTTTGGACTCCAAAATTCAGTCCATCTTCTGTTTGAAGTTCACATAGCTCCATCCCGCTCTAACACATGTAAATGTCGCTTTATGTCTCGTTCACTCACGCTCAGGTCGAGGATACACAATCGGAGTAGGAGAGGAAGGTTTGACGCCATTTTGTTTTTATTTGTTATGTTTTAGTATGAGTGTCGCTTTTAGGCTTTACGCTTCTGTAGTTTGGAATTTTATAGCGAATATTAGTAGGTATATTATATTAGTAGTATTATTTTAAATATGGTAGCTTTCTTGTAGTTTTCACGTTAAGTATCTTTTGTTTTTCTCAAGAATTTAAGTTATATTACGAGATAAATAATAATGACACTATAGAATTTAAAAAAAATACAAATGATTCAAATCAGCTGTTATTAAATTTTGTGATAGATTATGTACAAATTAAATATCCAGGAATTAGAATCAATGCTCCTTATTTTCTTAATATAAAAGGTATCCGATATTAACACTATTATCCATTTTGCATCATTGCATGTTATTGTATGGGAATATAAAATATACAACGTATCTAAACATTTACAAAGTGAAATCCAGTATACGGTATACTACGAACGATGCATGTCTGAATGTAATTTACTTGCTAAATATATAACAAAGAATTATACTCACCGTTCCGGGGAAATACTGAGTAACATAATATTGCCACCACAAAAAATCTAATCTCACCACCGCTACCTATCATAAGCAGCTCAATCACAGTAATGCTAAACTAACTGAACTAATTCTGGTTTCCTATAAATTAATTGTAGTGGCAACCCAATTAATAAGCCTCTTTGGATGAGCTATTTCGACTTTGTTCGGAAAGTGTCGTTCAAAATAGCATCCATCAGGCTGATAACTTTTTTAAAAAAAGTAAGGGTTGCCAACTACTGGGAAACTTAACAAAAATATTTCACTAATCAAAAGCACCACAATCATTGAACTAACCAACCGAGCAAACTAACTGTCACAATAATGAAAGTATGGCACCAAACACTAACTAGGCCTTAGACGAATTTCAAAGCTAAGTTATTTATATTGGTTAAATGAGAACCAAATGAAACATTTTCAGTGATAATATGTTCAGAATATTATTTACATTTATTGATTCGTTTCATCATCTCAACAGATAATATAACATACAATCTAGATAAACGTATTCTCATTGATTGTAAATGTAATGCCAATCTGATGCCATGCTACGGTCATAACACTTTCCCTATAAATAGGGAGAAAAGCCGAGAACGCAATGAAATTAAATCATTTATTTGTCCAGTATGATGTTCAAAAGTTACAATAACAGTTTATTAGTAATACACTAAAATAATGCATAATCCAATTAAATTATATATGTGCATTATAAATATTATATTCAGTATGTCCTTTAAATATGTTCTACCACTGAAATGGTCAAATGTTTTTTTGAATGAATATTATTTAAATTACTACATTGGTGATTACTACATTCATTGGGTAATAATTGTTCATATATTGTAATACACAATATATATTATCTATAAGGTCATTCTAAGTAATATTCTAGCAACATTTCAATGAAAAAGTTTTCACATATACCAATTATACAAAAAGCTTGGAAATTCCGTCTAAGGCAGGGTTGCCACTAACAGGCTCGGTGTGTTATTGAGTTTCTGTGATTACATTTGTTGCGTGTGCTCTAGTCGCGTGAGTCCTGGCCGAGAGACGCCTGACCGCAACCTGCCGCAGTACGGCCCAAGGTTCCTGCCTAAGGGAAGGTAAGGCATATCTTCACCTAAACGTGCGAAACTCACAATGGCGGGGTCCGAGTAAAATTGCATCTAAAAGCTTTTCAATGTCGTTTGCGTGTGATTTATGTTTGCGTGACAGCCCTGGTCCAATTCATTTTACGAAAATGTTAAAACCCCTGACTTATTTAATGGTAATGAGCTGGTAATCTTCAAACACCTGAACAGATCTTCATAAATTATAGCTTAGAACCAACTCGATCACGTCAACTTTCAAACAGAAAAAACGCTACGATTCCACAGACAGATACGCACTACAAACGTATAACATTTTTTTTCATCGTGGTTTAAAAATACGTTTTCAAATGCTCGTGGTCAAACTCGGTCCTTCGTTGAAGAAAAAATCGGTGAACATATATAAAGAATAGATACACTAGAACATAGAACCTTCTTTTCAAGTCTGTTAAAAAATGTTAGTTTTATGCAACGCAGACATATTTAGATATATTCACTATTCAGCTTATTTAGCCTATAGCATGCCGCCGTTTTAGTAGTACGTAGGTATTTCTTTAATTTTATAAAATTTCTGAAAATAATATAATATATTTTAGTTTCCGTACCGTGAGCGAAACCCTAAACCCTATATTACCTACGACATCTCTTAGTCTATACTAAATTAGAAGGGCCGACTTAAAAAAATATAAGCTATAGCAGTCTTAAATTTTCTCCAGAATGCGTATATATTTTAACAAATTTCTACAATGCAATTGATGATACAAAGCCATTGGTGTGCGAATCTAAATCGCACCTTTTTGCTATGTTAACTTTCTTAATCTGTAACAAATTCTCAAGACTCATGTTAGCAACACTAAAAAATATAGCATCCCAAACTATCCCAAAGAATCAAGGCCTCAGAACTGCTGTTAATTATTCCTTTTATAAATTCTGAACAAAATTATTCTGATTGCTAACATACAGTTGCTGTATAAAGATACAAGAATGCATCCTAAACCCGACCCTTTTCCAACGCAGCAAGGGCTCAGAGCCGGAGTTCAGGTCGCCGCGCGTTAAGACCTTGTGGGACAAGTGGCGTAACGTGTGGCTGCTGGCGTGGGAGCGACAGAGACGCCTGCAAGCGCGTCTCGCTCACTTGCAAGAGATCGAGCGCGTGTCCAATTTCAGCTGGGACGACTGGAGGAAGAGGGTAAGAACTAAGCAACTAATATATAACTGGACTACTCTAACAGCTCAGTTAGTAAAAACCCGGGTACAGTTGTCAAGGCCATCAACGGCCAAAAACATAGGGTCAAAAAAAAAAGAAAATGTTCCATTTGTGTGTCTCTATCAGCGAGCCAAACCGAGGTCTGTAACTAAGTGGTGCCCTTAGTTTGCTGCTATATTAATTCTATTTTTTTATCGATTGAGAGCCATCCGCTCTCACCAAAAGCCCGGGTAAAGTGATCAAGGCCATCAACGGCCAACAACATACACTTAATCAATAAAAAAACGCAGTTTCTGTGTCTTCTTCGCTCTCGTGGGTTCGATTCCCTGGCCAAACATTTGTACCACGATAATTTTCGTTCTGTCGAAAGGTACTATTTTGGTCGTTTTCGATTCTATAGAGGAAAGTTAATCAAACCAAACAAATTTTAATCTTACGTTCATCGACGGCTCCGTAACTTACTAAGTAGTTGCCCTGCCTTCAAAGAGACGTCTTGGGTTCGACACCCGGCCGGGACCGACTGTAACGAGCGTAAAGTTTGTTCTCGGATTCTCGCCGTTTGTCTTGTGTTTCTGTGTATCTCCATGCAACCTGCGACACAGAATCCTAGTGCACTTGTATGAGTGTGAAACGTTATTATTATACTGCAACTAACTTGCACTAAATCGTAGAAACCACGAAATGATTCTGCATCCTCCAAATATCTTTTTCTGACAGTTCCTGAAGTTCATGAACCACAAGAAGTCCCGTCTCACGGACCTGTTCCGCAAGATGGACAAGGACAACAACGGATTCATACCCCGCAACGAATTCATGGACGGAATCATCAACACCAGTGAGTATCAAATTCTTCTTTTTCTTCTCAATATTTCCAAAATTCTGAGAAGATTTTCCAATTTTTCGTTCCAATAAATTCTAATTTGGTCCTTTTAACAAAACCAAAAAATAGCCAAGACGGTCAAAGATTCGGTCAAAACCAATCCTATTTGGTAGCTCAAAGCCCATTCACTGCCACTTATCAAGAGTAGGATGAAGAGTTGTAACCCTTGGAGTTAGAACAACAGAAGCTCGTATGGATTGTAGGTATATTATAATACTATTTTTATGTAACAAAAATGAAGCGAGCTGAAAGTCCACTTGATGTTAAGTGTTACTCCCCGACCTAAGTATGAGAAGACCCAAGTCACACGTGCCCGTCACCAGAGACAGGGATGTTACGTCTCATGCGCATATGATTTTACAACCACCCACACCCTTCCACAGGAACACAAAAATTAGTGTGCCCCACAGCCTGACGTCAGATTATCAGGTGTGGAGGCAGTTCTTCTCCGGGTGAACTTTGCACAAGTTCTACTTCTCGAAAATTATAAGACATTCATTAATCCTGATTGGGCTCCCGTGGTAGAAGGCCCATTCACTCTCACTTGGCGAGAGTAGAAAAGTGTCATTGGAGTTGGAACAATAGAAGCTGAACAAGTGTAGATTTAATGCTACTAGCGAGCATGTTTACATAAGTTGGTACTATTTCAGAATTCGACACGTCTCGGCTTGAGATGGGCGCGGTGGCAGATCTGTTCGACAGGAACGGAGGGGGACTCATCGATTGGGAGGAGTTCATAGCGGCGCTCAGGCCTGATTGGGTAACATATCACAACATATTAATTTTACGAAAATGTTAAAACCAACAAGATCATTTAACGAAAATTTAAAAATCAACAAGTTCATTTAACGAAAATTTAAAAACGAACAAGTTCATTTTACGAAAATGTAAAAACCACCGACTTGGTGTATTGTTAATGAGCTGATGATCTTCAATCGCCTGACAAATCTTCATAGATCATAGCTAAGAACACACACAAGACGGCACACCGTCCTATTCTCGTTAATTGAGAGTGTCGGCTAGTGGACATCAGCTGAACTAAAAATGCACCTGTGACCACTACCTAAAAAAGTGCATCATGCCCTCCGAAGCACAATGATAAGGAGTATATTCGCCAGGTGGAGCGCCGCGGGCCGCCAACAGACGCCGACAAGATCCACGACGAGGTAAAGCGGCTCGTGATGCTTTGCACGTGCCGGCAGAAGTTCAGGGTCATGCAGGTCGGCGAGGGGAAGTACCGGGTGAGTACTCCATATTGTATTGACTCGCCTCGCTCAGTTGGTAGTGCCTTCTGGTTAATGTAGTTGACAAGAAAATTAAGACAAAATTAGACCCGTTTAATCCCCCAAATAGTTCGGCGAAAAGTTGAGAATGTAGTTGACAAGTAAATTAAGACAAAATTAAGACTCGTTATTTCCCCCAAATAGCTTGGCGATTCCCAAAAACTGAGAATATAGTTATCAAGAAAAAAGAACAAAATTAGTCCCGTTATTTCCCCCAAATAGTTCGGCGAAAAGCTGAGAATGTAGTTGGCAAGAAAATAAGGACAAAATTAGACCCGTTATATCCCCCAAATAGTTTGGACAAAATTAGACCCGTTATTTCCCCCAAATAGTTCGGCGATTCCCAAAAGCTGCGCCTGGTCCGTATCCTCCGTTCTACGGTGATGGTCCGCGTCGGCGGCGGCTGGGTCGCCCTCGACGAGTTCCTGGTGAAGAACGATCCCTGCAGAGGTACGTACATAGTTCTACTACGATGTCGATGGGGGGGGCCATGGGAAATTGACCGATGTTTGCCTTTTTGAAGAAGGAAAAATGACATTTGCTGTCAGGATAGCAGTCTAAAATATCCCTGGCCACAGCTCAGCTGGTTGTAGCTACCTTCTGCGTTGTAGGTCGTGAGTTCGAATCCCGCCATTTTATCAGACACATTTAAGGACAAGCGTTTGTGTGGCGAACATAGATGTTTGTTATATCTTGGCGTGAATATGTATTTACAAAACAAAATACTATTTAAGTATTGTATCAGTAATCTGTTCCCCATAGTACCTACAAGATAATATGCTTAATTTGGGGGTAGATGAATATTAATTTATATTATCTATAGCAATTGAAAGGCTTTAAGTTAAGGAAACCAAGTCAATTTCTCATGGTAAAATGAAATGTTGAGCTTAGGTATTCTAATTATAAAATTTCTTCCAAAATTTACAATTGTATCAATACCCTTTGGAGAACAAGAGTAACAAATTATAGGGCAGCGTAAATTTTATTTTTAAAACAGTACCCACCGTTTTACAGCTATTAAAAAGCTATTTTTTTTAGATAACGGTTTGTATTTCTCTACTTGACCTTCAAAATCGAGAGTTAGATGCTCCCGAATCGGAGATAATTTAAAAATTTATTAACTAAGTCTGCCAACTTCGATTCGGATCAGCTTACCGTTCCATATGAACAGTTTTTGGATATCTACCATAATAACACACGTCTTGTTAAAACCAACAATCATTTATCAGTAGATAACTCTTTGTATTATTTGTAGTATATTGTAAAAGGACAGACATACAGACGTTGTAGGCATAATATTTTCCCGAGGGAATCCTAATAAGTTTATCTCAAGGATTTGTGGAGATATCTGTAGCTGCCCTATCAACCAAAATGAATAGGTATTATAATTGTATTGTCTAATGAATATTGTAATGCTCATAAATACGATATTTCTGTCAGAAAACTTAATTCATAATTTACAAGGTCTGTGAACCTATTATCTTTCAATTGACCCAAGGGTCTTCTAACATGAGCAATGCTATATTCAAGTCATAAGATGCCAATGCCTTCAGAACCCAGACAATGTTCCAGCCCATTGCGATTTCAATCGCAAATAAGTTATTTAGAATAATTTTAAATCTGGTAACACTGGCATTTTATTTATTTTAATACTACGGCCTTTTTTAAAAGCCGTTGTATAGTTTTATACAATACTGGTTTTTGGGCATTCGACTCTACCTATAAATGCCTGAAGACGAGTATAACTTTATTCTATAATTAATATTTATGTTATTCAAAGTGTCAATCGAACGTTTCGGGTATAATTTATAATTGTAACCTAACAACCCTAATATGGGTACTAAACCGTCTAACATAGTTAATTTACCAAAATATGTGTGTCAAGTAACAAAATAACAATATATTTTAATATAATTTTATTACGGTACAAATCACTACATACACGAAACTTACAATTAATTAAGTACTGGCAATACAAAAATAAATCTAGCAATACTGTTACAAAATCGAAAATCTTAAACTATCACAGAAAATTAATACCAACTTAATATTCAAAGTATAAAACACGTTTTTTGGAAGCACGATACCTGCATGAAGGTCACGTAACGTTTAACCTGTTTGTCAATGAGTCACAATGAGCTTCGGGTATATTAGATAGTCAGAGATTATGGCCACAAACTTAAAATAAATGTTCCAAAAATCCTACGCTATAGATAACATTACCATATAAGGAATAAGTACACAGTAGAAGCTAAATAGATAAAAAAGTTCCGTTACACAAATGGCTATGGCCTCTACCAACTACGCAGACTTCTAAATGTTAAGCAAAAATGTCTTAAATCTACTGTAATGCATAATGAGATTCAATCAATAGTAGTTTTCCTAATAAATGAAGTGAGAGAGGAAATTTCACTGGTTGATCGTTCAGGCAAGGGACTAAATTCCATTTCCTCGCTTAAGTTCTGGGTGTCTGATGTATTCTCAGCGACGGGCCAGCGCTTATGACTAGGCGCATACAGAACCAACAATGCGAATATGTAGATGTTCCACATGCCATATACTCCAGTGAAGAATGCTGATGTATATTCCAACTCGATTTTCTCATCCCATTTCCACTGCCCTTCAGCTACTTGTCCGAGTATAAATCCGATGACTGTCAAAGCTGCACACAGTAAAGTAGCCAGCATCAAGAATTGGAAACGGTAAATGATCCCTTCGTAGTGCAGGCGTCGGACAGAGCACATGGTCGGCAGAGACTGGCGTTTGTGGGATATATTTATGAATACTTGGTACACCATGTAGCATAAGAACAGAAAGTAGATGCAAGTCGATATCCCAGCTAGAATGATGAATGTCAGGGCCAAGTTTGTTCCAATGTCTGTCACCCAGATGGAGTAGAAAGGGTTACGGAGCTGGACTCCTCTCTCGCACATATCAAAAATAAATAAGGAGATACATCCAGTAGCGACGGCGCTCAAGTGACGCCAGTACTGCTTTAAAGAGCTCTGAGCTGTTGCATTTTGTATCAACATGTGCTCTCCAGCAAAGACAAGCCAAAATGAAAATAGTGTAGCGTAGAATACCCCTTGTCGGATATCTCCAAGTAAAAGCATGAATGGCATATCAAAGTGCAGAGTCAAGTACTCAATTGGCATGTTTAAGAGACACAATGCTAATCCTAAGCTTAGTAGCATCTTCTCCAACAACACTGGCTTCCGTTGTAGCATATGAATGCGTCTCCAGAACCATACAAGTATACCAATAATGCATGGAAAGAAAACAGTTTTCAGCGAAAGCCACACTTTAGTAAACCCTCCATTCTGGTTGATGACAGTCAGCCACATGTCTTGTATGTGTCCTATGTTGGTATTCATGTCTGGTGTATCGACTGGAAGTCTCACATTCAGCAAATAATAGTCGTGAAAGAGAGAGCCTAGTTCAAATAAAGGTATAGCAGAACAATTATAAAGATATTCCTCAGCTTTTATGTCAATATCGCAGTCCAAATGGCGTTTTTCAACTGACTGTGTGTACAGAGTCCACTTATCATCCGGGTCCCCTTTGTTTCTGTAAGCCAAACGAGCATCTATTGTAATAGTGCTCCGAGGTTGCACCTCCATCTGGGAATGGTAGCCGACGTCCACTGTGAGTACTCCAATGAGGTTCTGCTGCCATCTCGAGTAGTCTAGCACCCGGCTTTCGCGAGGAATAGGCATTTGGAACGCAAATACTATGTCCGTTTCGGAGAGGTCATGAAACGATTCACCGAGATTCACCGATTCACAAGCGCCCTTCCCACGATTGTAGAACCACTTTGTTGTGTCATTTTTCACTGTCAGAGTGTCTTTACATACGGTCGCGAGTATATTCTGCGCGTTTGCGGGCATGGGCGCGACCAACCCACCTATCAAAAAACATGTTAGCTGACACAAAAGTAAAAACGTGACTAATACACCGAGTTTCCGGCCGCTCAAGTTTTCAATAATCGTGCCGGTCATTTTGCAGCCGTATCACTCGCGAAATACATCGATAAATTTTATCACCGCGTTAGCATCGACCCATGGTGTATTCCATTGTTCTTGTTTTCGTTTCGTTCGACGCGAGATGTTTGTTTTTGACATGCGCAGAATACAGTGTTGCCATCGAAACCAAATATCTGCTATCAAAATAACAAATAACCGTTATCGTTTCGTTACAACATGAAGCGTTCAAACCGTTTTAAAGTACTAATTATTATGGCACAAAATTAAAAAACTGCACTCTCATTGTAATGTGACAACAATTCATACTCACTTCACTCTCATTGTGAAGCTACCAACAAAAACCGCTAGTTTATCAAAAAACAGTAAATGGCTAAGTAAGCATTTATTGTCCACAATAAGTTTTGATGTTGCTACTAATTTACTAATTCGTATTCGCTTTACCCATTCCAAATCCCGTGGTCCCTTATGAATAATTATTTTTTATTTTATTTTTGTTAATTTATAATTTCATTCCCTGGAATTCCTTTACATAAAGTAGTATCATTAGTGCTACCGCTGCCTGATCCGTACAAGCCGGAGCAGCATGAGGCTTGTTGCCCGCTCGGTAAGCGACACGATTTACCTTGGAACCTGTCTATTATTTAAAATTTTTACACAGCCTCTTTTTTATTATACTATTTACACTAGATCGGTTCCATCGTGAAGCGTTTGTAGTTGGTGTGGCTTAGATTTTACGTTTGCTAATATTGTAGTTTTTGTTGCTATTCATGGGTGCTTTTACACATTTGATGCTTCGATTGTAGACGTGCTTATCTACTTGCACATAATATTTTTATTTATCAAATGTGTAGAATGCCTTAATAGTAATTTATTTATTTAATTATAGTCATAAAATATCACAATATAAATACAATTTGAGGTGGATGCGTTTTTTAACTCTGGCTTTTTATTCGTGGCATGATACGGGATTATTTTTTTGCATTAATCAATTTATACATTTATTATAATATTTTTTATTCAGTAGACTAATGTGTATAAAACAAGTGCAAGATATAATTTGAAGCCAAATATTTAGATGGTTTTCACTGTATATTATTATGCCTATGTCAATAATGCACAGTTAAATAATTAAAAGATTTTTTAAAATAAAATATTACATAATTGGGTCAATAATAATATGCAATATGCTGACATGTTAATTTTATTATTAATTTATCTTGCTCTTACTTTATATACAAGTTCCATAAATTGTATGGTGGAAAATAAACTAATTGTATTTTATTATTCCCGTTCCTAACTGCACAAAATGATTAATCCAAATTTTTGTTATGTTTGTTTTGTTTGAATTTTGTTCTGATTTGTTTGTTGTTTTTTTTTTCTCTCCCTTACTACCAATGCACGCATTCCTGATTTCTTTTGACACTTTGGTGTTATTTTTATGCCTTTCCTGTTACCATGCGGTTTTCTTTATTCCTTCCTTTCCCCTCCTTCCGTTTGCGATACGCACTGGACGCCGCATGCAGCCAAGGGACGCACCAACATCGAATTGCGAGAGCAATTCATTTTGGCGGATGGAGTGTCACAGAGCATGGCAGCGTTCCGACCGCGTACGCCCCGCTCTAACACCAACACACCACCATCGACTGGACCCATCACAAAGGTAAGTGATTTTGGCTTCTAAATTTAAGTTGTCATATTTTCTACAGGCTCTAGATTAAGTATAATTTCGCACACGTATCATAAATCGCACAGTAGTTTTTGGGTGGAGCAAATCGGTTTGGGTCTCAACTTTCGCTTGTTTTTATTTTCATTGTGTTGCAACTTGCACATGGATCGTAGAATCCGTTTGCAAGGTGCATCGTCGTGAGTGCAGCATGTGTTGAGCTCGTAGCGTTTGGTCGTATTGCATTAGTGTGTTCAAGCTATGCATTGGCGCACAGGCTCGATGTAGTGTTTGGTGTTGTTTGTTATTGTATCATTGGATTCACTGCATTGGAGAGGTGGCACGTCAGCGCCTTGGATGTTTATGGTAAAGTATTTTGTTCACCCTTCCCTTTAGATCCCACCATACCTGCATTTCGCAAAAAATCCGCGTTCGTCGGCTAAACGTGTGGACTAATCGTAACACCGTCGCGATAATCGTCTCTAAACAAACGCGTTTCGGCAAAATGATTGGCACTATGAAGTCGAATTAATATTTTGTTATCGATGTATTCCCTTCTCACCTTAATGAGCTCCCCGGTTTTGTATTGGTACGTTTAGCTGAGGAGGTTATGGAGCAGTTGAGGCCCATATTTGAGGCTCTGAGGCAGCGGGAGGAGCTTCCTTGTTCGTATCCGCTACATGTGGGATCGACACATGGCACTAAGCAGGCGTTCATTTATGGACACTCAAGATCTCAAGGTTCCACAACGCCTGGCGAACACCACTATACGCACCACCATGGATACCAGCCCTCTCCAGGATACCATTGGGTAATTCTAATAGGCTTAATCGAGGTGTGGCGTTTGATGCACTCCTTTCGCGCATAATTTTATCACAGGTTTTTTTTGTTCATCATCATTTGTCTATTGTACTTTCACTTTGTTTTAGTCCTAGATAGACATCGTGATCGTCTTTGTTGTCAAATTCATTAGTTTAGCATGCTCATAGTTAATAAAAATAAAGTTAGTCACATCAGTTTAACTAAAGCAGCTGCTCTCTGTAGAATGTTTGATATTAATAATACAATGTCATTAATCCATCTACAACAGTTTTTAACTAACTATTTACAAAATCATATTGACATAGGTAAGGGAACGTACGGCCCGGTCGGTACCGATGTCAACTGGTACCGTTGCTGGACGTGCTTCAAGATCATCTCTCAGCGCGGGCACTCCAGACTCCCTCAGCGATAACGAGGCAGCAAGTGGACTTGGATCAAGATATAGAAAACCCAGTGCTGCCAGGTAAGCTTTATATTGTATTATAACTTGCTTTATCAGATTTAATCTAAATCATTCTTTGAAATTAAATTGATATCTCAGCAATATGATCGGTTTATGTATGTCCTCTTCTCAATTCAACTTCTCATTTCAACAGGTCAACGATAACCCCGGGCGGTTCTAGACCTGGTTCAAGAACAGGATCAAGGGCTGGATCAAAACCACCATCACGACATGGATCAAATCTCTCCTTAGACAGTACAGGTACTTGACATTTATTGCATTGTATCTCTGAACTAAATAAAAAATATAGATTTTTGAACATCTTAAGTACTGATTTACTGAAGTTATAATATAAATGATTATTTTTTATGCAGACGATGTGGGCACGCCTTCTCGGATTCCCATGCGTAAAGTAACGAATACAAAAGCGTCGACGGCGAGGGCGGCCGCTAACGCTAGCAAGTTTGGTCTAAACACGCCTAATGGAAACTCAAGACCTAGGACACCAACCGGCCTGCTAACCCCTGCTAGTGGAAGGTATGTTGTTTGAAGATATTATTTAAGGTTTCTTTTTGAATACAGATCGATCAAGTATTGTTGACTTTCTATTTAGCTATGTTGAAAAAAGAAGCAGTTTTGTCTTAACATCTGTTAATTTGGTATACTGTGGATTACTTACTGCATAATGACTAAAAGTTTATGGAGTATTAGTAATTTAAATTACTATATTTTCTTCAAGTCATAGGTACTCTTTTTATAATTATTCAAAATTATTAATCAATTATTTCATCACTTTTTGATCTATCTGGATTCCTATAATTCAAACGAAAATGCGGGAGTTTAAAAATCTTGTTTTATCCAAGCATATGACCCTTTAATTGTTGGAATATATCACTACTTTACAAATATGATTCATTTATATTTGTACCATAACTGCAAACTCTGACGTTTTCATTTCAATTTCTTAACATGTAAAGATTTCAAATAAATATGAAACAACGGTTGAACTGATGTGCGCACAAACAGGTATCCAGGCGCCATGTACCGCACCTCAAGTATTCCCACATTGTCTCCTGTTCCGGCTCTAGTGAGGTATAATTCAGTTTGTGGGTTTGAATGTATAGTTAGTGCATCTTTGCGGTCGGAATTGGGAAATGAGACATTGAAGCTGACAAATAAAATTGCTACTGAATAATTATAATTGTACTACTCAAATTGAAAGTCAAATAATCCATCACAGGTTTTCATTAACAGCGTTTGTTGTCAGGTTCAATACAGTCTCAGTTATACAAAATAAGTTGTTTTGTACTAAATTACGACCGCAGGTTTGTCTGAGATGCAGTGTTGAAGCACGTCACATAGCTTGTAAGGGATTACAGGTAAAAGTAGTGACGTCGAGCATTTGGGTGCACACTTTCAGCAGTACACAAGGGAACAATTATTCTATAAACATAAAACGATAAGTCTGCCTTGCATCTGTACAGGTTGTGGATACACCAGGTTAAAATCAACTACCTTATTAAGAAAAATAAAGAATACTTTACCAATAATGATTTATATGTCTTTGTCTGTGACAAACAATTGTCAATTCCACTGATAAGGTGGAACACTATTTTAATTAAAGTATTCTGTATTTTTAAGATTAAGGTCTGTCCTTGAATTTAAACGACGAGCTTAAATATTGTCCAGCAATCAGCATGAAAAGAGTATAAACACTCTTGATGATTAAACACAGCTTCTCACAGTGTGGAAAACTACTAACAAATTTAACATGAGTATAATGGTGCTGATTAAAGTTATATTTTTTTCCTTCCCGCATGCATCTATTACCAAAACGGAAATAGCTCAACACATTCCCAGCCATCTTCCATAGTATCCGACCATCCTAAATCCTTATCCCATACTCATCCAGCATTCCAAACTCAGGGATCCACGAAAATTCCCGTTTACGTGGGTACTCGCTCTCAAAGAACTCCCTCCGTTGAAAGACGTTTGAAGATATCCCGAGCTTCGCACTCTAGAGAGGCTTCACAAGAACCCAGTCCCACTTCCCTAGACCCATCTAGGAAATCTGAACAGAGAAGTCCCGAGGATGACTCATCCCTCTTCAGCATTTCGGGAATGACGAGCGACAATGAATATGAGAGTAACATAAGCGAATCGAGTGGTGAAGCGTCTAAGCCGACGCAGCGAGACATCAAAGGGTACAAGCCTGTAGAATGCTAGCTTCGTGTTTGCCGAATCATTTTGAGTGATGCTCACTGTACAAAGGATTTTTCATATATCGTCATCTTCCCTTACCGCATTTTAAGGCATTGATTAGGGACACCAGTTCTCATTGTTTCATCTGCTTGCGAACACGTTATTCGCTCGTCATCATCCGTCCACGATGGGCACTGCTGATAAAACAGTAAACAACTCATTAAAGTACATTTATCAAATACAGAAAAAAATGGCAACTAACAGCATTAACATTTTAATCATAAACCGCTTTAGCATCTTGTGTACTTATGTAATGTAAAAAGTCCCACTTATTCATGACACAACAGTTTAGCATACTCCACAATGAAACCGAGCTTGTTTTGTTACTCATCATGCACAGACACCACCTCAGCTTAAATCACGTGTTTGTCAAATCTATCAGGCTCACAATGTCTTTGTGTAAGCTTTTGTCTTAAATGTATAAAGATATATACAATAATCTAAAAAGAACATAGACCTATTAATGCATATTATTATGTGTATCTTTATGCATATTACTGTATTTTTTAATGTATTTTAAGTTCTTGCACATGCATTAAAGTTATGATCCTCTCCAAGCCTTGTGAATTTAATGGAAATGTAGTAATTTGACTATTATTTTTTTCACATCCTACTATAGTGCAATCAGTGCATTGGCAAAACTTGATACATTAAGTACTATTTAAATCTTCTGTCTTAACACTAATTTTCTTTGTCTGTACTCGCTAACACTACCATAGGAGCGGTTCCTTCGCCTCTACCGACGGACAAACTCCTAGAAGGAGCGGCATTCCTGTACTTAAGGATCATCATACTAACTGTAACCTCAATAGGTAATATTATATAACTCAGTGTTTGCTTTATTTGTTTTCGATTTTTTTTTCTTTAGGCTTTTTATAGACAATATACCAATTGGCGGTATGGACAAAATTGTTTGGGGTTTTATTTTTTAGAGTTTTTGCATGGACTTTCCAGTAATATACAACGTGATTTTAATCTAAAATTTTACAACAGGCAAAGAACGCCGTCTGGAAGCACCACGCCGGTGCGATCTGGACAGCAGACGGCCGTATCTAGGCTGTTGAGGAAACCTTCCGATGCGTCTGAAAATGGTGCCCCCACCACTCCGGCCACACGGCGAGGGACTCCAGCGACATCACGAACTATGGAGAAACGCGAACCATTCCGATTGTAGACGAAATAAACTGGCCCGATTAAATTGAAATTTAATGGGTTAAAACGATTAAGTTAACCAATCAATGCGAGTCGCTCTCACAAATATAGTTGGATTTTTAGCCAATTTTAACATCACTAATTTAAAATTGTTAATTGTGAGAACGACTAGCATTAGTATTAGGGCCGATATTATTAATATTAAACTAACAAAATTAACCAATTCGCGAATCAAGCCAAGCTTATTATGAAAACACGAATTTGCGAATGTGGCTTTTTCAAAACATTATTATGGTAGTTATAACTTAAAGTCTGCACATGTTGCCTTGTATACTTATTTTTTTACTCTCTGTGCAAGTGAAGCACATCGGACTTTTTTTTATTTATTTTGTGCTGTACGTGTTAGGAGCGGCCTTTTCTCAATGTGAATATTCCCCCTTCCTCTTATTTATTGTCAACGTTGCCATAATTGTTAGTGTATGTTTTGTATGTTATACGTATTAGTCTCTGTATGGGGAGGAGGCGAAAGGAAAGTGTGATTTCGATCTTATGTTTTTAAATATTATTTTTTTCTTTAGGGACCATTTTGTTAGATTTGTTGAAGATAGGCAATGGCTGGTCTGCGGTTTTTGTGTGGTTGTAGTCAGACCTGTAGTTACGCCAGATTACTGGTACTGATAGATCGTCAAAAATTGCTACCAGTCATTAATAAGGTGATAATAGATTATTTCTATATTTATTCGTATTTTTCTTTGTAATGCACAATCATGTTTCACTTTTTGTTTTGTATCCTATTTGTGTTCAATTTGTTAGTTGAAATATTTTTTCATGCTTGAAAGTACATTTATGTACTCATTTGGTTTACTTATACGTTGATATTTGCACAATATTGTGATGGGAATAATGATTATTTTTTGGCTTGTAAATTACTAATAATACTCAAGACTATCGCCAGAGTCACTGAGTATTGTTGGAATATGACCCAAAACATTGCTCACAATAAATATTCCATAGTTGACATTAATAATTAAGTGAAATAACTGAAGTACACTTTGTCGCAAAAGACATTACTTAATATCTCTAAGAATACTTTTGATATTTAAATAAGTAAACGCTTTAAAATGTAACCTTCCTTCATATGAAAATGTTAACCAAGACTCACATTATTTGTTAATTTTATTTTACATCTGACTCTATAATTAAGTCTTTATTATTAGAGTAAAACTATTAATCTGGTCATTTTTATTTAAAACATTGTTGTATTTGTTAAATATAAAATCGAAGCAAATTACTAAAAAGCTTGAAATATTTTTTGTATAAATCATAATGGAACCTGAAGAGCGTCAGTTATAAAATCTCATTATTGATTTCAAAATATAAAATAAAGAATAACAACAATAATTTATGTTTCATTTAAGTCCTTCTTATTCCTGGCACCCACACCTTACAAATTGTTCAAGTACTATGAAGGAAAGCCGCAATCACGATTTACACCTAAACGCTAAAATCAATTAACAAATGTCTGAACATAGATTACCATAGAGATATTGTTAACTGACAAATTCTTATCGGTTCTATGGCAAAATATTCCCATTGCCTTATATCTTAATAGATTTTTTTTTCGCTTTAGCTGTTTTTATTGTTAAATATAAATTGGGACAAAATATATGTAAAATACAAACTCGGCGTTTCTCCGTGTATAGCCACTGGGATGAGAATTTAAGAATGTAAAGTCGGTCCACACACGAATGCACGGGAAATTCAAAGAGGGTAATTAGTGCCAGGCCGTTAAAAAAATTATCGAGTCTTTAAGAGGAGTATCTATCTCCACCTGCCCCTCTTATGCAATAAGTGCTTTATTAGCGGTAGTGCTAAAGGACTACCACTTTATGTAGAAGCAGAACTTCGTCCGGAGAGGTAAATACACTTAGCCACATAAAAAAATGTTATTCAAAGTTCCAAAGGCGCAATCCGATACAAAGTATAAAAAGTTGCTTGGGTCTGCTTCAGAAAAGGAAGACAATCGTATTGCTGTTTATCTGATCTACCGGCTTTTTTACATTACAAATAAATTACCGTTATACTTCACCAAGATTCCTTCTGATTCGTTTTTCAATAACGTTATTAAAATATCAGGGTTAATAACAGTTGTTAATATTAGTAACTGGCAACACATGACAAGATGACTCAAGCGTTTTGACATTGACATTTGCAATTCAGGGGCCTATTCACTTTTGTTAGCCAATCTCACTTACGAGATTTCAATTCGTCTGATTTCGTCTCCTCTAGAAAATATTAGGCGGTATTCAATACTTATCACGATCCGTACAAAATATATCTATGATGAAAAAACATAAAAATGTATAATATAATACATTTTTTTTCAGTACGTAACAGTACAACGAAATGTATCCATTACAACATGATATTATCCATTAAGCATGCGAGTACCGTCTCGTATGCGAGATTTCAGCAGAACTGTGAGTTTCTGAGTGGATATTTGATTGATTATATTTGTCAGAATTACTCTACCAAATGAATGTCATTAAATCGAAAAAATACAATTTCAATTTATAATTTTACTTATCAAAATAAACAAAAATATTTAATAATAAAGTGCGGATATCTGTGAAAAATGGTTGGTGGAGAAAATATGGACGGTCCCAAAAGGGACTACGTGCTAAAACTTATGGATAAAAAGAATAAATATGAGAATGAACTTCGTCATCAACATGAGATCTTGAAGATCAATAACATTGGCATGCACGAGCCGCTGGTGGATGCCCAGGGCTACCCTCGCAATGACATCGACGTTTACCAAGTCCGACACGCCAGGCACAAAATCATTAGTGAGTGTGACTGAAAAAATCATCAACCTGTTAAATTTATAAGCACCTGATGTATATCTGTCTCATCTAGATAATTGAGTTCGTAGCTGATGATGGTTATGGCAACTAAGTTGGTAGCTGTGCCTTCTGTGCTGTCTCTTGTGGGTTTGATTCTTACTCAGGACAAGTTGTATGAGAAACAGATGTTTGATCTGGCTAGGTGTTTAATATGTATATATTTACGAAATAAAAGGTACTATAATATTTTATTACTACCAGTAATTCTTATATATATGTATTTTATATAAGAATGGAAGTAGTTTGGAAACGGCTCCAACAACTTCAATGAAATTTTGTGTTTTGCTTAACAAAGGGTTTTTAAGACTTCAATTTTTACTTTTACCTGTAAGTATTTCTCTATTATCTTTTATATATAAATTTGCTGAAAAGTTTATACAGGGCCAACTTGTAAATTTTTGAGGTAGTTGATTGGTAATCTACTCTTACTACAAAAATTTGTAGTATATAATAGTTTATATAGTCATTTAACAAAGTACAAATACATGATTCAAGATGAATAAGATATGTATATTAAGAAAGCTAAAATATTGTAAAACGACGCAACTGAAACATAAAATAAGTGTGTACTCGTGTTTTTAAATTATGTTTGGGTGATTCCCAATAACATCAGTTGGCCCACCAATCCGCACCATTAACATGTAATGTATAACAATTATTTATTTTTTTATTCCCTGCAGCATTGGAAAATGATCTCAGACACTTAATGAAGCTGATTGAGAAGGGGTTGGCAGAAGCCCACGTAGACTTCCTAAGCACCCCTAATACTAATATTATTTAATACTAGTGTTGATTTAAAAAGGTTGTATGTTGTGGCATTAAACCTTATTTCCAAACCACTGTCACTTTATTAATTAACTTAAATAATAATAGTCCGAGATCCGCCTGCAAGAAAGGGGCTGCTAGTGTTTTTATTTCCATCCATCACCCAAGACGGGGATGATTATTACGGAAAAAAAATCGTAGACTTGTTTTTCAAATATATTATAATCCACTTCACTGCAATATAAGTAAATAACTTGATTGGATCGCTGTTATACAATTGGCCGCAACAGCAATCCGATCAAGTTCTGTGTACCGGTAGAAGGGTGTAGCCGCCGGTGAAATTACAGGCACTTGAGATCATTGACGGGCGCAATGCGATGCAACTTTGTTTTCTCACTATAGTAGGGGAAGAAATGAGTCTTATTTTCGTTGTTACAGAATTAATATGAAATGATACAAAAATTTTTTTTAAATTAAATTATGTTCAGGCAAAGTCCATCACTATCTGCATGCACCTGTTTTGAATGGGGCAGTATATGGGCAGCGTTAACTACTCAACATCAGGACGGCCGTCTGCCGCATCAGCTCGTACAGACAATTTTATTGCATAAAAAAATGCATAACATACAATACATGATTCAAGATTAACAAGATATGTATATTAAGAAAGCTAAAATATTGTAAGACGATGCAAATGAAACATAAAATAAGTGTGAACTAATTTTTTTAAATTATGTTGGGTTGATTCCCAATAACATCAGTTGGCCCACCAACCCGTACCGTTAACGTATAATGTACAACAATTTTGTTTTTTATTTGTCTGTAGCATTGGAAAATGACCTGAGACACATAATGAGGTTGATTGAGAAGGGGGTGGCGGACGCCCACGCAGACTTCATAGGCACGCCCGCCAGCCGCCGCTCGGAGGCAGGCTCCAAGGTGCCTGCCGACGGGCACGCGGACAGCGGGCCGAGGAAACCCTTCGCGGTGGTCACGCGAGTCGACCACGGCTCCCCGGCGGATAGTTGCGTATGTTTCATAGACTATTGAGAGATTTTCTAAGCTTGGCTGTACTAGTAGAAATACTGACTTTTATATTCATTACTTCTTTGGCATTAGATAGTCACTTAATGAAATTATATTACTGCTTTATTAATGAAATTATATTATATAACAAATGCCATCGTTTAAAATATCGGTCTATCAGCCTATTGCTATACCCTAGGTTCTTAAGTGATACTATCCATGTAAATACCTGAATGAATGCGAGTCGGTGTAAGATCCAAATCTTATACTGAGTCGCATTACTGTTGTCATGGTTGGGGCTCCCCACTTACCACCATGTGGGCCCTCAGGTTCCGTCAAATTTTCACATAAAAAATTAACTTATTTCCCCTTGTGAGTGAATGCAATATATTTTGACTATCAGATTTTTTATCAGTCATCTAATTAATATAACCTTATGTTTCCAGGGGCTGTGTGCCGATGACAAGATAATTCTTTCTTCTTTCTTTTTCTTCTTTTTTGGCTTTTTGTGTTTTGAGCCACACAAATTCTGCCAGTGTCCGCGTCAGTGTTATTTTCACAAGTTTTCTGGATTTATAAATTTTAGGAATAATATGGCCGGTTTATTTACAACTATTACAAACAATTGATTAATATATAACAAACAACAAAAAAATAAGAAAAAGAGGGTAGACATTACAAGAAAGACATCACATGGTTAGTTGACAAGATAATTCAGTTCGGCTCGCTCAACTGCGACAACTTCAAAGATGTGTCACAGATCATGAACATTGTTATGAGCTCGGTGGGACAGCCCATCAGCTTGCAAGTGAAGAGGGCCCGCCACTGGGTCAACGTGACTCTGGTCCCCAAGCCCTGGGGGAACCCTGGTCTGCTCGGCTGCCACATACAGAAGATAAACCTAGATACACCTTAATTAAAAAAAACTGTTACATCCTCTTGCCCTAGCACTAGGATCACTATCGCAGATGGCTCAGTAACACAAGATTGGAGAAAAAACTTCATACTCACACAAAGTGACCTGGCCGGTAATGAACCACGGACGTCTCGCTTTGATGGCAGAGCTACCAGGCTACGGGGCCGTCTTAATAATCTATAAATATTGATGGATGAGTTGGCAGCGAAGATCATGGTCTATGATGTGAAATAACATAGTTGGCAACCCGATTCAGTGGCGACCTTAGGGGGTAGCGAACAGGGCATTCGCCTGGGGCCTCGCGCAAGAACGTTTTTTATTTAAAACTTTTGATTTTGATCTTTAATTACTTATTAACGTTGTAACATAACGGTACAATAAAATAAAGTTAGTTAACTAATTCATTAATTCAAAACAAAAGCTGGCCTCGCAAAGACCTGTCGCCCGGAGCCTCGCAATGGGTAAGGCCGACCCGATTAGCCAGCAATAGTAAAAAATATTAATATATAATACATTTCTTATATTGTGTTTAACAATATGTCTGTTTCTCTTAAGTTTGTAAAAATCTGTGTAGAAAACTCCTTTTTTTTTCAATGTGTGTTTTAGTAAGGGATAATTGATAGTTAAAGTAATTGGTCGAACGTTCGAGCGTGTGGAGCGAGATGTGAGTTTTTGTAAGCCGTTTGTGGCCGATATATCTTGACCACTCGTAAGTTGGCCGCAAAAGGACAGAACAGGTCTCCATGTTTTGTTCATCAAGGGCGGCCTTAGATATTGCGAGGCTCCGGGCGATAGATCTTTGTGAGGCTCTTGGCGTATGAGGAATTTAGGTGAGTTGGAAGTGTACAGGGCTCCTGGTAATCAGTCAGCATCCTCCTAAAGACAGCTGCAGTAAATCGAGGTACAGCGAGGCCCCAGGCGGTTGACCTGCTTGCCACCCCCTAAGGCCGCCACTGTTGTTCATAGTAGGGATTAACTTATGCAGCCAATTTCAAACCACCTTGTTGAAAATAACAAGAGGATCCGCGAACGATAGTGGGAATATAACCACCATCTTTTTAAAACGGGCAACTGTGCAGGGTATGCGTGTTGGAGGAAGAAATTAAGAACATATGGCAACACAGCCACAAAAGAAATCAACAGTCAAAACAGGCTCATAGAATTGAATAGGTTTTGTTTCACCGTAGCTGTTGAATCAGTGCTGCCAACAACCCTAAGTCCTCGGTAGTTAACGATGGGGGACGATGCACAAAACACCCCAACGCTGGATGTCAGTACAGCCTCAGACAGACTAGCTTAAATTTTACCTAATTTTCTGTTGGTAAAATTGTAGATGTTTATACTAATTGAAATATGTAAAACTTTCATTTATAATAACAAGAAGTTTAGTTATTTGCTAACAATGCTAACAACGGGAAATAGACTATAAGTAAATGATTAGAAAATATTTGGTGATAAATGTTCTGTGTTCTTGTTGGGTTCTTGTATGAAATTTGTGCATATTTTAATATTTCAAATATAAAGTAGGTGTAAATATATTATGTGTTATTCTATTTTTGTTTGTACTTATATATACTAAATATTATATAAAAATAAAAATTACGTTTACCACACTAAAATTCCCTGTGTCGCAGATGGCATGGACAAACACAAAAACACAAAACAAACACCCAAGACCCGAGAACAAACTTCACACAAAGTGTGCCCCGGCCGGCAATCGAACCCGCGACATCTATTTGCGAAGGCTACTACCAACTAACAAATAAAATGTATCCCAGATAACGTGTGTTTATTATAGTATTTTAAAAATATATTTTGTGATTGATAACCATAGCGTGCGGTCTTTTCTTTCTCAATTTAATTTTGATTTGCTTCTGTTTCTCTTTCTCTTCGTCACTCAACTCTGCTATCTGCTCCTCGTCCAATTCTACTTCTTCTTCCTTCTCCCCGTACTGGTATTTCATTGACATGTCAAAATACACCTTGTCTTCTAAAAGACGGTAGTCGGGTTTTGGAATGGTACCCCTAACGCAGTCGTGGTAATGGCATACTATTTTCTCTTGTTCATAAGTTTCGCATGATCCTGGAAATAATAGTTTTGGTTAGTTTTTTCAAGGTTTGTTGGTGAAGTGGCAAACCACTTACAGTCACAAGCAGGAATGACAAAAAAAACTAGGGTGGTCCAATTGCTTCCGTCCGTAGGTGTGTACCCTTTGATTCCCTACACGTATCCCCTGGATGATGCTAATGGAGACAACCAACTTAGCAGTACAACTTGTGCCAAGTTCGTCCGGAGAGGTACTGCCGCAGCCGTAATCTGCCGCCAAGCAGTTAGTGTTTGCATTACTCCCATTTAGACATTGTCTTCTACATGTTTACCTGGTCTCTGAAGCCTGACGGTGAGAACGGCTCGCTCTGGAGCCATTTCCTTAAAATATACGAGATAGCATGCCAGCATCGTGCCGGTACGGCCACGACCTTGCCGGCAATGCACGCCTAACACCTGCAAAGAGAAGTACGCGTCAATGTTATTGCTAATAAATTCTATCAGGCATTTAGCCAGGGTTATTATAGTTGGTTACTTTCTCTTGTACCACACGCAGACTTATCTAGCGAGACTAGCCTGCCGTAAAAAATAAGTCGAACCGATTTCTGGCAGTAATGTCTCTATGCACATTGCTATTTTATTAGATCAGGGATTTTTTATAAAAATATATGACTGAGGGCAATTTCTACTAAATGTATTTATGCACTGATCTGAGTAAATTTAATAGTCCATGAATTTATAAAAATAGCAAATTATAACTTACCTCGCCTCTAATTTGAGCTCTTTCGCATATTTCAATAAATTTAATAATCTGTTTCAGGGTCGGCGCCCCAAACTCCTTTATTCTAATCTCAGTCCATTTCAGCTTTCTAGCTGTATCAAACTCTTCGATGGGTGGCCATCTTTCCGGTGACAACGTGATCAAATGATCGATTCCAACATCGACTAAATAGTTTAAATTAGCTTCGTGCCTAGGGCATCCCATCGCCGCTATCTTGCCTTCAATGAACCAGGAAAAATTGTACGGAGGATACGCTTCATAGTTCTCAGGCTTCACAAAAGGTTTCTCTTCTTTCTTCTCTTCAGGTTTCTTTGGTTCATCGTACTTGAAGAATAGCCTCGCCAGTTTCGCGTTAAATCGATTCGGTACCGAGCTCATAACCACAACACTATCGAATCACAGCACTAGTTTACGCGGCAATGGAAAGGTGTTTTATTCTACCAATAAACAATAATTTTATATCAGCCTTGATGTTTTATAACTTCCGTGGCTGTAGAAAACGTAATTACAAGTGAAATTGTTATTTATTTTCGTACATCAGCATATCAGTACCGCTGGGTACGTGCCAAGTGGTTGGATATTGGCATCGTTCTTGGCTCATTCGTATTGACATTTAGAGATATAAAATAAACTGTGCCAATTCGAAGTAGGCCTACTTAGGTCGAGCATAAAATTAGAAACAGATCGAGTGAATTAATTTGATCAAACTTGCTCCCATTTTAACGGGGCCATTTTCAGGGGAAGCATGACCTACCTTGGCTTTGGAAACTTTCCAGTTTCTGAACAAGGTTGAGCGGGTTTAGTTAGCCGTGGAGGAGATAGGTAAAACAAATGACAAATTTAATAATCGAACAGGTAATTAGACTTAATTCCTTCGTCCACTATTTTTCGCAAACCGTACCTACACAATATCAAATTAAAAAAAATCTTCCAAATTAGTTTACACTTTTGCGAAGATACCTATATGTTTTTGTTACTCGAAATAAACAAAAAGATATAAGGATGAATGCGACTCAGTGCAAGATCCAAAATTTTGTTTTTTTATTTACCACCTATTTGGCCCTCAGCTCGTTCGCCGTTTTGAAGATTAGCCGAAACAAAGACAAAAAAAAATGTTTTTCTGTTTTATGTACTTTCAAAATAACATCAAAATTTAGTATAATATTTAGTATATACCTACCTAAATAACATCAAAATTTAGCGAACTGTAGGAGTCTATAACAATACTGTAACGTTATAAAATTTCTGTCTTTGATTGCAGCGATAAAGATAATGGATTCGATTTGAACCCGCTATCTTTGGATTGTCACTTAAATTTACTTTTAGGATCGTTATTAATTAGGCAAAGTAAATGAGGTCAGAACCATCGTTAGCCGCCACACACGTTCATCTATTGTATAAATATAAAACACCACGTAATTGCTTTTTAGAATCTTCACCTCAGATTCTAAGATCACATTGAATTCTCTTTGTATTTTAGAAACTGTAGATTTCGTCTTACACGAAATCTACAGTTTGTAAAATAATTTGTTGTCCCATATACATTTGAAGAATAAAATCCAAAGAGAAAGTATTGTACCCACTGATTTGGATTGCTGTTGTCATGGGTGGGGGTAACCACTTACTACCAGGTAGGCCTTCAGCTCACTCAGTCACTTAATAACATAAAAAAATATGGTAGAATATGGCAGATTTTTCTATTATTATATCAATTGTCACCTTCGGGCCTTCATTAGTTCATAAATTTATTCAAGTACCATGTTTCTTTACACTCATACCCCTGCACTAAGATTCCCTGTGTTTCAGATGGCATAGACAAACAGCCAAGACCCGAGAACAAACTATACGCTCATCACACGAGCCCCGATCGTGATTTGAACTCGCCTCGAAGGCAGGGCTACTACTTACTAAGCTACGGAGCTGGTAATTTGGACGTCTTGCTAGAAAGAGATAAAATATGTCGATCTGTCCCCAAGTTAGCTGCCACCTGCCTAAAGATATACGATTTATACCGGCTCTAAAATAATGATATTAAATCACAAATTTTCATATATTGAATCGCACCCGTCATACATAAAGAATAAAGATTGTTTGTACTAAAATTCGGCAACTGGTTAGCAATGTCTTGTGATATTTTTTCATACAAATCTGTCTAATAGAAACTTCTCAATCAATTCTTAAACGAGCCTACAAACAGGCTCTGGAAGTAACAAGCTGTAATATTAACCAGCTTGTAAGAACGGGATCTCGTACGAGTAACTCGTCTGCACCAAGAAAGCAATGCTCAAATTAATTCTTATTATGCTAATCTTTTAAGTTACCATATTTCAAGATAAAGATTTATTTAAACAAAAAATTTAATAGTTTAATTCATCAGGTACATCACAATATCACAGAGTTCAGAGTAATCCGAGAACTTTTTTCGTCGCCGTTCGTGCAGTCTCTACTAATTCTTCCATCACCTGTAAACAGAGAAAAAGTTATCAGCCAAATCCTATATTCAACTAAAGATTACCGTTGTAAAATTATTATCTGTAATAATAATCCAGATATATTTGACGTGTCCAAATGATACTTGAGATCTATAGGAATAAATTAGTTTGTGTTTTTGAGTTTTCTATAACCTGTTGATTGTTTTCTATGGCTTGGTTATAAATGCATCGATGCCACGTTGAAACTTTATTCCAAATGTATTACTATTTTAAAATGAGATACAAATACAAATATGTGTGGGAGAGAACTTATGATAAAACAATAATCAAAGAGGTAAAATATAAAATGTATACAAATAAATAAAATTGTAGTGTCTAGTAAATAGTCTAGTATATACGGACCAAGAAAGATAGGCATATTAAATAAAATCAATACAAAACTGTCTACGCTATGCGAGTAAAAACATCTCACCTCCCCGCTGACTCCAAAGCGAAGTGGATTGTCCTCACTCAGGTACATGAAGTACTGCCCGACCGCTTCCATACACTCCTCTGTGTCGCACGAACCTTGAAAGATAATTATTCACGTGACAAAAGTGACAGGACGAAACTGCCTACCTGATGTTAAGTGGATATCGACACCCATAAACAACAGCAATACTATCCAGGTCCTCTCTACCGAAGTATGAATACCCAAGTCGCGTTGCGTTCGCCACTTTGACTCAGGGATTTTGTCGCATGAGTCTGTAATTTCACCGGCATCAACATCCGGAACTATTGATATCTAAAGGATATCCAAATATCATAAATATCTAGATATCATTGATATCCAAAGGAAGTTTGAGTTTTAACATAAACTAAATCCTATAAATATGGATGCATTACTTAGGAATACGTAGTATTATCTGTGGTTAGGACTAGTTGCTCATTGACACTTAGATTACACACAGACACAGGCGAGATTAAGGTTAAGCGAAGGACCACAAAAAAAACATCACACGGTCTCAACTGAGGGCCTTATTATTATTAATTGTGTTTAGTTGGGACGATATTATCTTGTGTATACTCTAAAGTTGGCTGCAGTCAAACTATATTGATGTCACTTTCCATGTTTCATTTGTGGTAAAAGAAACAAACCGTATTTCATAAAAGTCTTAAATGTTCCCAAGATATATCATATAATGTATTTAGATTCATAGCAAAATTATTAATTATAATAAGAACTCCATCGAAATTAAGATTAATTAAAAAAATAACATTTTATTTATATTTCCGGAGCTCGCAAACATTTGCCATGTTTGAAAAGAGCAACTAAGTACCTAAAATAAGACATTGTACATTTGGTTCCCAATTAAAATTCGTCAATATGGTAACACTTGATGGTAGATGGTAGGCTGATGATGGGAGTACCTGGCCTCATCGCCCGGATGACGCCCATGGCTTGTTCAGGCTCGAACCGGTGGAAGTGCACCAGGTAGCAAGCCAGCATGATGCCGCTGCGACTGCGCCCTTGGCGGCAGTGGACTCCTATTACCTATGGAAATGCACCATGCTCTTATTTCTTTTCCCAACCTCTTTCCCCTTAACGGAGGCTGTGTATCAACCTTTTCTTATTCGGCCCATGCAATGTTAAGGGATTACCGCCACTCATAAATGCCAGCAATACGACGGCGATGACAGTGATGGCGGCAGTGCTCCATGACGCAGGGGAAAACTTCTTTGGTCACCCTCTTCGATTGAAGGTTGTGGCTGAAATTACAGCAGCATGAGACGTTGCATCCTGGTTCCGGAGACGTTGCAAAGTAGTTGGACGTTGCAAAAAACTTAGAACTTCTCGTACTTACGGGAGGATCGTCTTCGTACTGCTTTTGTTATGGGCGTCGGTAAATAATTACCAAGGAGACCGTGTAATAAATATTTATGGACATTATACACAGCGCCATCTAGCCCCAAACTAAGCATAGCTTGTACGAAGGGAACTAGATCCTTGATAGAATACATATTATAAATAGTACTTTTTATGTAAATACATAAACTACAATATTAATGCCCAGACACAGAACAAACATAGTATTATTTTTCAAGTTACCGAGATATATACCATGATTTGTGAGTTTTGTTGACTAGCGATATTTCGACGCAGTTTCATGCGTCATGATCCCGGGTAAACTGAAGTTCTCACAAATTATGATAAATATCTTGTTAACTCGAAAAATTTAGATCTTAACAATGGTACTTTAAAAAATATCGTATGTTTGCCACACAAATGCTTGTTCTGAGTTGGATTGAAACCCATGACTGGCAGAGACCACAGAAGGCAGAGCTATTACCAACTGAGCTGTAAGACCAGTCAAGTCAATCAAGCGTAAATCATTAAATACTATATTTCAAAAGTATGTGATTAATCGAATTTAAACCCGTAACTTTTAAATCGAAAGTAGGTAGTTATGAATATGAAATTCAGTTGTTGATAAACAAGATCAATCATGCTACACTTTGAGCGCGAGATCTCGGCTTATAGCCAATTTATTTTTTCCATCTGGCTAAAGGTCACGAGTTCGATACCCGCCTCGGGACAAAAGTTTTCAGTGACCGCAAACCAGATAACTTATTTCTCATGTCCGCGGCTCGAAAGGTACATTAGAATTTTTGTTCTTGTTTAAATAGAGATCTGTGAATCTCATAGAATATAGACGGCTCTGTGACTTTGGCCCGGGTTCGGTTCTTGACGGGGACAAACTTTCTGTGAGAAGAGTAAATAATTTGCTCACGGGTTTGTCCGTGCCGCCTGCGACAAAGGGATCCACCGGTGAGGCACGGACTTACCCAATAAACATAATTATTATTAAATAAAATCTTTCCTACAACTTCCTCTACACCTACGCTGCGGTCAGTGACTTCCGCAACCAAATCACGAGCCAGCTACGAAAGGTCGCGCGTTTGATTCTAGGCCAGCACTTCACGTTTCATTCGAAAGGTACTTACTTGCTTTCTGACAATTTGTAAGGATATTATGACAACTAAATATCACGGGATATATAATTAAATGAACTATATTGGCCTTTATATTTATTTGCCTAATGTATATAAAGAGAAAATTAATTTTATTGGAGCGAAATATATGAAACAAAAATTCAATGATACACAAAACTCCGTTATAATAGTTGGCCAGTAACTCACACGAAAGAATAATAATGACACACTTACCTCACCACTCTTTTCTGCTCTCTTACAAACATCAATAAACTTCTTAATTTGGTCTAAATTGGGCACTTCAAATTCTTCTATTGGTATTTCTGTCCAATTTAATCTGGCAACATCTTCCACTGGAGGCTTCTTTCCCGCCGTTAGTGTAACCAGATGAGTGATACCTTGATTCGCAATAAACTTAACATTCTCCTTATTTCTCGGGAACGCCATGGCTGCTAGCTTTTTTGGAATAACCCATGAAAACTTTAACGGGGGGTACGCATCTACCTCAATTTCAGGGAAAGGGTTTTCTGGAATAATTATCTGCAGATCGTTTCTAAACTCTTTTGTCGCTCCCGCCAAACTTTTGTCATCCGCCTCTGTAATGGCTTCCGTTCTCGTGTAAATAGGCGCGTATTCCTCCTCCATGATCGATCACTATCACAAAAAAAATATACAGCAGGCAACACACGTATTCGACCGGAGTTTCTCGCGTTGACTGACGAAGAGGGAAAATATTGGCAAAAGCAAACTGTCTGGAGATGTAACATTTATTTCTGGAGACCCAAACCTTACCAGCGTATCATTGCCATTGCCAAAATACACAATAGAAGACGCTGTTCAATTTTGATCTTTATCCTCCCAACAATAGATAAAAATAAGGATTTCCGATGTCGATTTTCTTTTTGGTAACTTTGTGCTGAGCTAAAAGTTGTTTGAGACTGAATTATTGCGGGCGTAAAGTAATTTCGGATATGACGTGTTAGAATCGTTCAATGACGCGGTTCTGTAAATAAGGAAGGAGCGCAAACTGTCGTAATTTCGGATAATAGCAGACTGTTTGGATGTGCGCATCGGCCTTGGCAAATTTTAATGGTGTTTATGCTACGTTTTGCTAACTCATTAAACATGTAGAAAATAGATTCGTTTACAATTTGCATTTATTCTTCAATGAATTATAACCATAAATTCGAAATTGTGACATCTACCAATCCGGATTGGGCTCCGTGAGATCAAAGCCCATTCACTCTCAATTATCGAGAGTAGGCAGGTGTCCCTGCAGTGGGAACAATAGAGGCTGGTACGGAATTATGTAGTGAAATCCACTTTGGTATTATTTTACGTTTAATAACTCTAGAACCGTTAAAGCTGTAGGTTTTAACTAAGCAACAAGGCCTGAAGTAGGACGAAAGATGGATTTTACCTTTTGAAGTCGAATAAAGCACTAATCGCCTCGAGATCTCAATCAACACTGTATTGTCGCCAATCAGTCTGTGACCCCTACATGGGCACGTGTTCAAATTGTCAATCAAAAATAATGTATCGCGAAAACTAACCTAACAGAAAGATATAAATATTTTGGTCTAAAGTTTTTGTTGTTTTTCAAATGACATGGGGATAAAACTATGGATTTATAGCAGGATTAATAGTTTACGTTGACTTTTTCAAGTTTCACACTTCATGCTCACCACACAGCGTGCCCAGGCCGGGAATTGAACCCGAGATCCCTTGCTTCAAAGGCTACTACCAAGCCATGGAGCCAGTCTTTTTAAACACGTGAAAATATTTTTTTTTAAATATGAAAGCACGCTCAATCAATTGTAAACTTTATTCTTGTAAGAATAGCACTTCGTTTACTAAAGCCTAATATTGTCCACCTGAACTTTATATTTGGATTCTGTTTTTAGATTGAACTTGTAACAGATTCGAGAAACAAGACTGCTTCAATTTGAACCTTAGCGCTCTATAACATGAGTTTATTGAGATTTCACGATCTGATACTTGATGGCACAGGTATTCCTGGCCCAGTTCATAACGCGCTTGTAAGAACTGATTTCAATTAAGAGCTTTAATATTATCCAGAAGTTTCGTCGTCGAGGTTAATATCGAAATAGATTAGGAAGATTAATTCGACGATAGCGTATTAATATTAAATGAAACAAATTAATATATTAAATAAGGATATATTTTAAATAAGTACAACACATGTATTACTAGCATTCAACAGCTTAATGTGTAAATATAAAATTATCTTTTAAACTAATTCATGTGGTGATAAGATTTTGGACCAATTTGAGCCAATAAGACCTATAATATACATGAAAACTTCACAACAACCAATAGAATAGCGCAAAATAAATGGACATAATGTTTTCATTGGATGGAAAGTATTTCCTTTCGAAAGCTAATTTTGACGCCATCTATTGGTCAATAGGAATGAAACTCAGGAACGATCTCCACGCAAAAAATCTTAGATTAACGGGAGATAGCTATAACATGTAAGTACATTGAAACGATACAATCACAGTGAAAATACAATAAGTCATTTTGAATACTTTACAATAATATCTCATACAAGAAGAAATACTGCGAATAATGAATAATAAAGAACTTATAATTGAAATATAATAAACAAAATGGAAATTTCAATATGATTATAATATGACCGCAAAAGTCATAATCATGATTTTAATAATTATATGATTTTTCCTTTAAATTAACGATGATATCACGCGTATTTTATAAGTGACTGAAACCGATTTTCATACAATTTAAGTAGAAGCTACAATTCTTTCTAATTGGGATCTAAATATTAAACTAAAATTGATAATGATAAGCTCGGTAATACTAAATTAAACTCTAATCTCTTCAATTCTATCGAAACTAAAGGGATATCTAAGTAAAATAATTGACACATCTATCTATTTTTGTTTTTATGAAAGAACGTTAATTTGGTAAATGATATTCTACATCAATAAAGATAATTCTCAGATTACATATTTTAAACTTAACATTAGCTTTCGACTTAATCGATTCTCCTTGTTAAAAAGAAAACCGTATTGTTCTATACAATACGTACAATGAATGAGTGTGATTATTTAGTTTTTAATGCAATAACGCGATAAAACTACTAAAAATACATAAAAGATTAAAAATATTTCTACTACAGCACGGGGTCTTTCAAGGCACTATGTTAGGCCCTAAACTTAACATTGATCTACAAGTGTTATTTTACATGAAGCTATTCATGTGTTGCTTTAAATACGACATCATATTAAGTGTAATTCAATTTGATATGTTTGAATCGAAATTCGTATTGCCAGTTAATTGAAAATGAACACATTTCAAGAACTGTCATAGTAAGTGTAAACAATTATTTATAAGAGATTCAAGGCACATAATATATTAGGCGATGCAATATATAAAAATATATGTACATGTAAATCGTAAGACATTATTTAATCACGTTAGAATATTACTGGAACAGTCTGACAAAGTATCATCTTTTTCAACCCCATTTGAAACAAATTATCAGCTAAAGATAATGTTATGATTATCTCATTTATCTGTGATGTGATTATAGTTGGTCAACGCGTAATTTCAACACCTGTTGAGGGAATTCGAGACCTTATGCTTATCTAGGATGGGTCTTAAGATGATATTACTAATGTTAATATAATACAAATTGCTTGTATTGCTTGAATATTTTCGTAGAAAAGAAAGTCTTCATGGCTTCCAACTTAAACCAATTGTCTTTCAAATAGAAGCTCATAATATTGCTGTGCTAGAATTTTGAATACAAAATAACAGTAATGAATTTAAAAAGCGATCAAGGAGCACCAAGCAGTGATGATTTTTTGAACATAATGATCGCGGATAGCCTATAAAATTCAACATAGTGGATGGAATTTACCCTAAAATTAATTACAACTAAAATTATTGTCGTAATATAAAATAAATCACATAGATTCTAATGAATGGAATGATCAACATTTCAGTTTCGATACAATCATTTATTATATGTAACGTTAAAGAAATTCATTAAATGTTTTTCGCGAAATATTTCATTTTTATTTAAATCTTGTCATTGTTTTGAATGACATCTTAGAATGGAGCGATTCTGTATGTATTTTTGCGAATTTTGGTGCCTATATGCGACCCAACGAGATATTTTTAACCGATTTCTCCAAACACTGATTCAACTTCTATTTTACTTTAGTTATTCCTAATATCTTACTAGTTCTCTAATGGAAATGTCTAAACTTCGACTTGTAGGTATATAATTGACCAATTTTATATAATACCTAAAAACTTTCTTACTTCCAATACTAAGATCTACTCATACTTCAGTCGAAGCTCAGACCTGAGTCGTCTTGCTGTTTGTTAATAAGCGGCGGTAACAGCTTAAAACGTTAATGTTTTTCTCTCTCGGGGTCAATTTGTTTAACTGAAATGTATTAGCGGAGTTCGCCGTAGGAAAACAATAACAACGAGTTACCACTTGTATCACGATATATAGAGATATGCCTCACAATTCTAGAGAACAGGCATGGATCTATGTAAAACATAGTGACAGACAGTGACAATTTAGGAATAAAAATTAAAAACTTAACATAAAATTATTAGAATCGGTAATGAAGGTATTTCGGTTTACGCCGAAAATAATATTGCGACAACTATAAATCTATTTTGACACTTCTTACAATGGAAATAAGGCATACATTGGAATGTTCTATACTAAAAGCTTAATTCGAATGGATTAAATAAAGTGGTGACAAAAGTCCACGCATATCAAAATTGTTGGTATTCAACTTACACCGCCATCTATCGCTAAAAGATTGAACTAATTCTCCAAGGCACTAACATCTCTATTCAACACTAATTAATACAGCGCCATCTGTTGAGCGCAGGTTCTACGCTCGTTCAACAGATGGCGTTGTTATTATATTGCTACACAGCCTTTTCGGATTTTGTTCAATATACCATTAAATATTAGATTCCACATTTTATTTGATCCATCCGATTACCTAAAATAGCGCTAGTATTGTCTTTGCATTATAATATCTTATCGAATCTCACTTAATAATTTTGCACCATAACTACATAATGGAATGTTCGTCATTCGATTCCGACATTTATTGCTGACACCATACGGCCGAATGTTGCTGGGCAATTCAGTGGCGTTATTAATTTCTTTTTAATATCTCTAGACAATTGTGTTAATTTTCCGCAGTCTATTTGCAACTCAATCTCATCTCAAATGAGAAACATTTTGTTTAACGTCGAGTTCTGTAGGTTATGGGCCCTGGACTATAACGTTTTTTTATAATTTGTAAACAGTCCCAGAAAAACTTATAATTTAGTAGGTTATGGACCCAGCAACATCCGACGTATAAAAAAATCATTATTTCCACACACCGCGGTCATCCACCAAGTTTGCACTAACGACCAGGCCTTTGTTTATTTGAAAGCAGCCCCTTGGTCTTGGAATCAATAACATTTAATTTAATAGGTTATAGGCCCAGCAACTATATAAGGAAGTCCGTTTTTTTCCTCACACCGCGGCGGTACCTATTGAGTATGTACTAGAGATGTAAAACCTGGCCATCGTCCTTGCTTATATGGTTGAAGGCGGGCTCGGGTTGGTCTTCTAGTGTCACCGCTGTGAGGTCTACTATCTCATCGTGGTCATCTTGGTCAAATCTGGAAAGACAAACGGATAATTCGTTTTATTTTTAAATACATACGACGAAGGATATGCGTTTGTTCAAAAGTAAGACTTATTTTTATAGCATCATGGATGGATGTATGGGAACCAATCCTACATCCCACCGATGGATTTTAGGGGTCCATGTTGCTCGCGTCTGTAGGTGCCCTGAGAGTCCCTCGTATCCCCCGGGTGGTGCCAAAGCAACCCAAAATATAAGTATAACCTGCGCCAAGTTCGTCCAGAAAATTACTGCCACAACTGGTAATTCATTAATACCATTAATTTTGTGCTTAACTTTGAGACAAAAAAATTCATCACAAATATAATAGGCAATTCCGTTACCAGATTTTTTTTTTTATAATATCACACCGTATCTCTCCCCTTCGATCTACATCTTACCAGATGAGTGGTCAAATGTTTGACTATATTTATATTTGGTTGTACAAAATTTGCAAGAACGTTTACACACTCATACCTCTGCTCTAGGATTCCCTGTCGCAGATGGTATGGACAAACACAACACCCAAGACCCGAAAACAAACTTCATGCTCTTGGTCTTTCAGGTCATCATTTTATTGATCCACTGCTGGACATAGGCCTTCAGCTCGTTTGTTTCAGCATATTTTTCAAATAAAAAACTTACCTGTCCTCATCATGTTCGCTGGAGGGTTGCGAATGCCGGGAGACGGTCTCGGGGGGCGGCGGCGCGCGCTGGTTGGCCGGCCGCACCGTGATGATCAGGTTTGAGGAGTTTGCCACCATCATATCGGTCACCTGTAACCAAAATGTTGGTTAAGTTTTCACGTTTTAGGCTTTTATGAGGTTTATTTCCCCGTACCAGCCTCTAATGTTCCCACTGCAGGGACACCGGCCTACTCTCGATAATTGAGAGTGGATGGGCTCTGATCTACCACGAGAGACCAATCCGGATAGGTAGATGTCACATGTCGTCGAATTTTTGATTCTAAGATATGCCGGTTTCCTCACGATGTTTTCCGTCACCGTTTCGAGAACGTGGCATGCCCCTGGGCCACACGCTTTAATATTTGTTGTTATAGCGGCAACAGAAATACATCTGTGCAAATCAACTTTCTATCACGGTTCATGAGACACAGCCTGGCGACAGATAGGCAGACGCACAGCGGAGTCTTAGTAATAGGGTCCCTTTTTACCCTTTGGGCAAGGAACCCTAAAAAACTAGGGTCCCGTTTTACCCTTTGGGTGCCCCTTAAAAACATACAGCTAACAGCTAAATTGATAACCCCCTCCAGTAGTCGGTTGAAAGTGCCAAATGATCCACCGACCTGGTCCAGGGTCTTGTTGTTGACGTCGATGCCGTTGACCTCCAACACCTCGTCGTTGACCCCCAGCAGCCCCGTGGACTCGGCCAGCCCCCCCGGGACCAGGCGCGATATGAAAATGCCGGGAGACCGCTCCACTCCGTTCGGGGTCACGCGTACAGACGTGCCGTCTCTAAAGATATTATAAAAAAGAATTATAATAAGTAGGTCTTTATAGAAAACGTAGATTTAGTTGGTAGTAGCTCTACTCTGCTCTGGTAGGGCTACTACTCATTGAAATAAGGAATATAATATTTTTTTAATGTGAATAAGTGATGGAACGAGCTGAGGGCCCACCTGATGGTAAGTGGTGATCCTCGCCCATGACAGCAGTAATGCGCGCGACTCAGTATGAGATCCAAATCTTTACTGAGTCGCATTCATCCTGCTGCGTCCATCACCCGATACGGGGATGATATGTCTCATGCGCATGTGATTTCACCGGCAGCCACACATTGTAGCCAAAATTGTAGTAAAAAATATATAAAAACGGAAGACCACCGACCGCGGAGTAAGACTCAAGCAGTCGGTGGCTAGGGCTGCAGAGAGGAACCTCCTGATGCGTGCCGTGTCCAGGAGTACCGCCTTCTGTATCTGGCCCTTGTACAGCCGCCTTGCGAGAGCCTCTTAAGATGTCGGTCGAGGCTCTTCGCTATAAGTCCGTTCAATGACTATGGGGACGATAATGGTTGAATCCACATCCCACATGGCTGTGATCTCGTGGGCCAAATATCTTATTATTATATAAGTAATATTACCTTATGAAGAAACCCAAGGGTCGATCCGAGCCGTGTTTCAATAACTTCACCCTTCGACAAGTCTCTGGTACTATATCCACGTCAATGATCGCCGAAACCTGGAATATTAAGTAACATATATACCACTTTTTAGGGATCCGTACCCAAAGGATAAAAACGGGACCCTATTACTAAGACTCCACTGTCCGTCTGTCACCAGTTTAGTAGCAGTAGAACCCTTGCCAAGTTCGTTGGGAGAGGTACTGCCGCCAAGTAGTGCTCGCATTACAGTGTTCAGTTTGAAGGGTGTGGGTGCCGGTGAAATCACATGCGCATGAGACGTATCATCCCCGCCTCGGGTGATGGACGCAGCTGGATGAATGCGACTCAGTGTAAGATCCAAATCTTATGAGTCGCATTACTGTTGTCATGGGCGGGGGTCACCACTTACCACCAGGAGAGCCCTCAGCTCGTTCCATCACATATTCACGTATAAAAAAATCAATAAAATTTGCGTTATTCTCTCCACTTAGCTAAATAGATTGGTAGGTACGTTCTATAACTCTTGAAAGAGGAAGGTAGGATTCCTATCCAGGTCTTCACAATGCGACTCACCATTCTGAAGTCGTGGGGGTTGGATATGGCGAGCCCTTTGTTCTTGGCCGGCGTGCCGCTCAGGATGGAAGATATAATGTTGCGCGGGCGCATCGTGCCGTATCCGTTCAGCTCCTCCAGACTGTCACCTGGGAATCACATCAAATAAACTATTATGGAAGAATCTGTTGAGCAAGGACTGGATGAACAATTCAGTTTGTAGCTCTGCTTTCTGCGTTGTAGGTCGTGCGTTCGATTCCCACTTACGACAACCATTTGTGTGACGAACATAAATGTTTGTGTCTGGGTGTCAAAAAATACAATACTATATATTATGTTTTGAGAACGTGGTATTGCGCACATAATTTTATTCAAGTGAAAAACTCATTGGTGCACGTGTGGGTTTGAACCAGCACCCTTCAGATTGAAAGTCGGCGTCTATGCCCCCGGGCTGCCACGTTCTCAAAACGGTGACGGAAAACATCGTGAGGCAACCGGCATGTCTTAGAACCAAAACTTCGACGACATGTGACATCTACCAATACGGATTGGGCTTCCGTGGTAGATCAGAGCCCATTCACTCTCAATTATTGAGAGTAGGCCGGTGTCCCTACAGTGGGAACATTATAGGCTGGTACGATATATTATGTATTCTATCAGTTATCTAGTTGCCATAGTACAAGCTATACATAGTTACAAGACGCTGTGTGAAATATCCACGAATATACATATATTTATATAACTATTCTATCAGCGATTTAGTTCCCATAGTACGAGTTATGCTTTTTGGGGCTAAATGGCGTTGTGTGATCAGTAAATTATTTTTTTTTTTTACTAGGGACCCGACCCGGTTTCGCACGGTTGTTGTGACGTAGATCGTAATACAACCCCGCAGTACATCATTTCTATCTCGTAAGCTTTAGCCAGCCAGCGATATAAGCGCCCAAAAATATGTTTTTACGAATGATTTGTAAATCATTGAAATTCTCGGCTTGTGTGCATGCATTATTCATAGAACCTTCCGGGAAAAAAAAACACGAAATGATAGTGATAACCGTTTCAAAATCCGTTAAATTGTTTCTAAGAAGTTAGTGGAGAAACAAACAGACGAAAACGGCGATTTTGCTTTATACTATTTAGAGATTTAAGTAGCATTCAGCAGTTTATTGCCTATAAGTTGCATTACACTATAAGTAGAACGCTGTTCCATATAGGAAATAGCGTTAGCACAAGTATAATCAAATCACCGGCTCTGGTGGAGCGTGACACAGGCTAGCGGCGTGAGCGGAGCGGGCAGCGGTTACGCCGCTTTGAAAGTTCATAGTAGTTGAAACGAGCTCTAAAGTATATGGAACAAAAGTGTCTATTTGCGTTACAAATCAAATGTTTAAAAAAAAAATAACATTTTTGCTATGATTCATTTTATTTAATTGTTAAAACAAGATTAGTGAAAAAGGCGTCTATTCAAAAAAATATGAAAAATATGTTGTTTAATACTAGCTACGCCCCGCGGTGTTACCCGCGGGTTTCCGGGTTTAAAACCAGCATATGTTAATCCAGGGTACAAGCTATCCTGGAACCAAATTTCATCCAAATCCGTTGTGCCGTTTGAGCGTGAAGGGGATACAAACATACACACACACACACACATACAAACTTTCGCCTTTATAATAAAATTAAGATAACTATTTAGGTATACGTTTCCATAATCAATTTTTTTAAATGATTATGCAGTTATATTGGATGTATCAAAATATTCGATTTGTTTTCGCCGGTATCCCTTAACGCTGTCCCTGTAACGGCTTCGTAGGAAGCACGAAATCTGCCTTGAAGCGCTGGATGGTTCTAAGGCCTCCAACAACAGGTTTCCCCTTGATGATGGAGTCTTTAAACTCCGCTGCGCCCGCTCCGCTAGTGAGCCGGCGCGCAACCTATGCGCTTGCGTTCTATTTGCGCTAGTCCGAATCCACGGTCACGGCTTATGGTTACGGACATGTGCAGCGGAAACTGTTTTAATCTTTCTCTGACAAATTCAAATAACTGTTGTTGGTCGCGCCGTAGGTGAATACCCTCAAAATCCCTACACTTGTTGCCAGGGCGGTGGTAAAGCAACTAAAAGTAGCAGTAGAACTTGTGCCAAGTTCCTCCGGACCAGTATTGCCTTGTGAGATTAGCGCGTTCAAACAAACAAACAAACTCTGCAGCTTTATAATATTATAAAGTATAGATTTGCAAGAATATGCTTTCAGATCGGCCCCATGGAATTTTTTATAAAATCCGTTCAATAGTTTGTTAGTTAAATGTAAATAACTAGAAATTGCACGTTTTGTTTTTCTGAGACTTTTTCTACGCCCGTTATATAATGATTCCGAAGATTTGCCATTTTAAAAAGAAAACATCCAAATCAGGGGGATTTGGTTGTTTTCTATTTAAGAGGGCGAAATGTAAGGGATAAAAGAACAGAAGTGGGGTTTTTATACTAATAAGATGTACTTGCGAGTTGATCCCATAGTCCAGAGTCGCGTTCTAAGGACGAAGGCTAAGGGTACCTACAGAAGTTATACAATTTTTTATTAATGTACCAAAAGTAACAGGTAATCCTGGAGGCCCAACTGATATGAAGGGGTTACCTCCGCCCATAACAACAATACGATTCAGGTCCTCCCCGACCCAAGTCCCGACACACCCTCCCACCAGAACACAGCAATACGAGTGCACCAGTGCACTTTTTTTTTATTTTAATTTTATTGCATTGACATACCCAATCACGTATAAGGTTGTCAATAATTGAAGTTATAACATTCTATGCTAATTAGAATCCGTTGTCATTACAATGGAACTATCATTGTATTCCTTATGGACTTGTGGCCATAAGTCTAGTTAACCGATTTCAAAAAAGGAGAAGGCTATCATTAGGCTGTATGTTCTTTTTGTGTGTTTGTTACCATACTCTTTACCATCCTTCCAAGGAAATGACATAGAAATTTCATGGAGAATTTTCATGGAAAAATTTCACTTAAGGTGAAACATATAAGTAATTACTTTAAATAACGTAATTATAATTACACTATGTTTTTAATGTAATTTATAAATATATACGAAATTAGAACATGATAATAGTACGTTTTATTTTCCTTATCCCGTACAATAAGCTTTCTCGCTTTTAAGACGTGTTTTTGGTTGGGTTTGCTGTTAGTAATTTGTTCCTGTAAGTTACTTACTTACTTGTAAGTAAAGTTCAGTTTACACTACTTGTGTAATGAACAAGTATAAGTATTCTATCAGTTATCTGGCTTTCTTACACACTTACACAAAAGATGAAGATTAAGACGCCAACTTTCAATCTAAAGGTCCTGATTCATACCCACAAACGCACCTAAAAGATTTTCCACTTGAAAAATTTATGGGCGCAATACCACGTTCTCGAAACGGTGTCAGAAAACATCGTGAGGAAACCAGTATGTCTTAGAACCGAAAATTCGACGACATGTGACATCTACCAATCCGGATTGGGCTCCCGTGGTAGACCAGAGCCCATTCATTCTCAATTATCGAGAGTAGGCCGGTGTGAACACAGTGGGGACATTAGAGGCTGGTACGGAAGGTCCTGGTGCCTTACCTTTCCTCTGAATGATGACCCTGAGTAAGGGCCGCGCGGTGAGCAGTGCCCTCGCCAAGTTATCATCATTATTGATTGGCAACAGATCACCGTCTCGAGGGTCCGTGTACGATATCAGGAATGTCACATCATGGAGCCGGTGTAGTTTTTCTATTAGCGCTTTGAAATCCTCATACTTCAGCTTCTCGGATCGGTTGAGTGAGAAGCGGCGGAACTCCGCATCAAACTGGAAATAACCAATAACTGTTACACCTAGACAAGTGTTTAATAGTAATACACGTAAACACACTCATACCTCTGCACTAGGATTCCCTGTGTTGCAGATGGCATGGACAAAAACACAAACCAAGACCAAAGAATAAACTTCATGCCACTACACAAAGTGTGCCCCGGCCGGGAATCCCCGAGACTCCTCACTTCTTTCCTATGTGTTACACAATTAGCCTATGTGTTAATCCAGGGTATAAGCTATCCTGGTACCGAATTTCATCCAAATCCATTGAGCCGTTTGATCATATAGGTGGTACAAACATATACACACACATACATACAAAGTTTTGGCTTTATAAGTATTATATATGCAGGATATCTACTTTTGGAGTTAGGCGAACTGTACAGTACAGTTTGCCTAACTCCAAAAGTAGATATACATAGATCATACTTTTTTGTACATAGGATTCCGTGTTGCATATGGCATGGACAAACATAGAAACATATAACAAACTCCCATGACCCAAGAACAAACTTCATGCTCACCACACAGTGTCCCAGCCGGGAATTGAACCCGGGACCTCTATCTTAGATGGCAGCGCTACTACCAACTAAGCCAAGCAGCTATCTATCATACATATTAATACCGAGACACAGAGCAACAACAAGACAAAATGATCTGGATGATATTTCAATCATTTACTCTGAGGTCAATAATTGGTGGCAAATGAAGGCACCGTATTTTCACGTCTATGCAGTTATGTACGAAATAGGTCTCTAGAAAATAAGTTATACAGAATAGAATATTTTTATTTGAATGTGTGGGACTTTTGCCTGGACAAAATTATGGTGGAATCACGAATTATTATTTATTATTACAGTTATTTAGACCTGCTCAGTAGAAGAGTGGAAATTCGCTCAGAACAGCTCATATAAGTAAACGTTACCCAACATGGCAAAGAATGCGTAAGGCTTGCGGAAATACCAAAGCATAAATTCACTGTCTGTCTCACTATTTACATTCTTTCACTATCACTAGATTTATTATTACTTACAAATTACCAAATTATCGGCTAAATCTACGATAAATTCAAAGAATCACATACTTTGGTTTTTACTTCCACACTCAAGCTGTCAATACGTGCAGCGATTTTGTTCTTGGACATCTCGGAAACATTTATTATTATCACTAACACTAAATAAACTTATTTATAAAGTTCTAGGCACTTGATTTCAATCAAAACATTGTAAAACTGCTTGGTTTTAAAATTGTCACAGTCTCCATTTGACTCGCGTCGTAAAATAATTGAGCCTATTTTCATTTACGACATTTTTGTCAAATTAGTAATGCGTGACGTATATTGTACCCAATAGAAATATAACCAAATCAAGGTGTGGGAAAACTGAAGACGTGATTGGTCAAACCTATCAAAACATTAAAACGTCAACAACTGTTGCGTGTACGTTCCATTATATGCAGCATTGTTAGATTGCTGGCAACAAAAAAATTCTCGTTCATTAACTCGAAACTGTTGTCTTATATGGGATGAATACATACATGTACATGTGCCACTTTTGTTGAACAATTTGTTGAACAGTTTGTACTTTATGTCAATCGACATCGGTTGTTTTTCGTTGGCGCTCCGGTGTAAAACTCAAAATACAATGTAAAACGTCAATGTCATTCATGTCATATATAAAAAAATATCCGCCTAACCTTAAAAAAGTGCAAAATAAATACAACGGAAAGAAATAAAAGGAAAGATTACAAAACTAATAAATTCACAAAAAGATCACCTACCTTCCAACTCATTTTAAATCAGTATGACAAAACGAGTGAACAGAGATGCAGAAAGACTAAATCCCTGCCTCAAGGTTGTAAATAAACAATAGAAATACATAAAATTGTAAACTTACATCACTTACGTAATAAAATTACTTTTTTTAGGAACAAGAATTGTCTTATGCATGCCTAAATAAAAATGGATTCGATCAATCGAAATGTGAAGCATATTTTGACAACTACAACACATGCAAGAAGTTCTGGGTAAAGATGAAGTCTTCTTAGATAGAATTATTAAGTGATTTCGCTGAATAGTCGATTTAGTGAGCAAGGCACACTTTTAAAATCTAAGATATTCCACAGCATTTGAAATATGGAACATGGAACTCATACATGCTTTTTAATTCTGGTGAATTTAAAAGCAAAGTGTGCATTGTGCAAAAATTTCTGACATTCTCCCTTATCTATATGAATTTTAAGGTTCATAATAATATAGTTATAATGTAAACATACATATTTATTTACATATTATATTAAACATACATATTTATTTAAAAAATGATTAAATTATTTTAAATTAAGACTAATTCTTATGTACTTACCTATTCTACATTTAACATTTTAATTTATTGTTTTGCTTAAAACACAAATTGCTTACTCATACAGTTTGCATCTACTTATGTCCGTTATAGAAAATCATCCAAGAGATGTGCCAGCACCAGGGAAGATGTTTATCACTTTTTAGTGGAATGTGCCCGGACCAGGTTGTTGAGGGACACCATTTTTAAAATGTTAAAAGTGAGCCAGCTTGATGTGGGCCTATTTCAGAGTGTGCTAGCTGCACAGACATCTGATGCAGCTATCATACTTTATAGGTCTACATTAAAGCTGGTCCAGGGCGCATGGAAGCATAAATGGAGTGACCGATGGGACTGACATAGTCTTATGAAAGACCAAAGTCCCATAAAAAAAAAATAGAATTAAAAAAAAAAAGAGATGTGCCCCATACTGGTTTCATTAGAAAGACAATAATGCAAGATTGGTTTTAGATGACTTAAACTATGTATTAGGCACAAAATGTAATTCTTATATTAGCGTAATACCACAGGGTATCCTCTAGAAATTCATATAAAATTACACCTTTTCTCCAAGGGGTTAGATAGAGCCGCAATGGGTCACTTCACCTTGCTGAAAGTCTTCACTATCATGGAAACAGACATGACAAGCGGTGAGCTCATTGCTGCCATTGTTTTCAATGGCCACTACTTAACTAGTGCATATTGTTTTTCTTCCAGGGTAAGATCTCCAGAGACAGGAGGGCTAAGGGGATACATCCATTCCTCCCCGACTTAGAAGAGAGGGAAAAGATTAAAGCTGAGTTTGCTAAGTTTGCAAGAGGAGAATAATATGACTGAATAACTGATAAAATAATACTTAAGTGTTGTTAAAGTTTGTTCTGTGTATATTTTCATGAAATAATATTGAATGTGTCATAATAGTTATTACATATAATATAAATTATGTTTATTTTAATAAAAGAGTAGTGAAAATAACAGTAGGTACTCATGGTTTTTTTTGCTAAAATGTGTTTAGAACTATATGGTAAGTTTTGAGTTTTTTTGTCAGGGACAAGACAACTCCATTGGCGTTGGTTGAGATTGCGTATAGGCATACATACCTACTATTTTTGATGATTTGTTGTATGCGCGGATGTGCAGGGAATCGATTCCCTGCGCATCGACTTCCCTCGGTATCGACTCCCGCCGTATCGACTTCCCTGCGTATCGACTTTCCTGCGTATCTACTTCCCTGCGTATCGTTTCCCGCCGTATCGACAGCCCTCGGTTATATATATTTGTGGCGTTTCTATTTACGGAGCAGTTGTCAAATCAGCAAAAGTTAACTTACAGAGGGTTGCAAACGATGTTTGCAAATTTCAAATATTTGAAGACCTCGTTATCTTATTTTATCAAATTCAATCTAAATTGACCACTAGTTGCTATGTCTTTATGTTCCTGTGTATAAAAAACCAAATATGTTGTGTGCATCAGAATGGCGGCTGTAAGGTTGCGAATCAGCACAAAATAAATGTGGGTCGAATCTACCTTAATTCTACCTCAATTTGCCAATTAATAAAAACCAAAGTACCTCCTTTAATATTACAAAAATAAAGTGAGCCGCCAAACTAACGTCAAGATGTGTATTTCTGTTTGTGTGTTTTGAATGAAAAATTCATTGTAATCTTACATTAACACAATCAGAACTTAAATCTAAGGTTTTAAGGAGGATATGTTTTAAGGAGTAATTAGAAAATAAAATTTGCCAACCGATTGCTATTGCTAATTTGCCAGGCGCTTTAAAGCGGCTTAATAAATTTATTTGCAATAGTAATCGAGCTATTTCTGCCTACATCGTACTTGATTTGTTTGTTTGTTACTAAATAAAACTTTTAAACTAAATTGAATACAATATCTATCATGATATGAAGACGTGATTACACCGGCACCCACACCGTTCCACCGTTACACTACTGCTTAGCGGCATATTACCAGATATGGTGGTAGTACTACTCCGGATGAACTTGGCTCAAGTTTTCCTGCTACTATACTTCTCGCGCTAGTATCTTTGTTGTATATGGGTGGCAGTAACCACTTAATAACGAGTGGACCGCCTGCTCGTTATGTCAATTTAGTCTCATGTATCCACGTAATTACAAATACATAGATAGATTAAATTAAAGCACCTCCAATTTTAAGTCAGTAAAACAATGTTAAAAATGGATGAAACAAATAAAACAAAACAAACCTAGTTTAATGCCATCAGGATCAACACCAACATGACATTTTGTGTAGATATTTAAGCTTATCGGCGTTAAGATAAGATTACCTATATATTCACAGGTAACCACTTGATTTCTTTAGTATCAAATCATAGAATTAATACCCATTAGAAGGATTATACTGCTTGCAAAGTGATGCGGCTTGCAAAGTCTATAGTGACTTAGTTGACGGAGTGACTTAGGTGTCAAGGCCAGGAATCGTAGTATATCCAACTAGGATCGATGTTTACCTATCCAACTATAATATTTTAGACTATAACCAAACTAAACTAAATCTAAGATATGTAATTTGGACTACAGTTTTTACAAGTTTTTAACAATAATAATTTCATTCAAATACAAGATCCATAGAATTTTTAGTAGGTACATCAAAATAAATATTGTTAGTAAACACAGACAATAATAACAATAAAAAGTATGTCTTACTGCGACATTAGGCAGGTTTTTGGCTTAATGCCTGCCATCCTGTGCCGCATGTATCCAGTGTCAGAATGCTGTTGGTGGTGCTACGCAAGCAGCTAATCAGAGATGATTTTTTTTTTCGCATAATTGCATAAAGTACGCGCGTCAGCAAACATCTCAGATGCGCTACAAAAGCGCGGAACCGCCAACAACATTCTAAGATCATTCTTGCATTGGACTCGTATTTCTTTATCAACATCCTTTTCTTGGCAGCATTCTTTGTACTAAATGACATGGAACTGACACGCACACATTGCTTAAGTTTTTGAGCTTTTGGCTTCATTATTCAACAAAATGTTTGATTTTATCCTTCCTGTTTATATTAATTCCATTTTGATAATATTATCTATTTGGCAATGTTGTGAAACCACGACCACAACGTTTATGACAACCACAAAGTAAGACTCGTGCGGAAAAATTAAATCAATATTAAATTAACTAATATTAGTGAAACCATATAGTGTTAACGTGTGTAAGTATTCTAGTACCTACTAATATGTAGGTGAGTACAATGAATAACAACGGAAATTTATCTGAGGTAAATACGGAATTCCATTATGTATCTCGTAAAGGCAAAGGAAGAAGAAAACGTAGATCGAGGCCTAACATCAAAGTGAACGCAGATCAGATTTCGGATAATTCTGACGTGGTTGAAACAGACTTGGAAGAACAAGTTAGTAGTGAATTAGACAATGATAAGTATGGTGAATCATCAGACCTTGCTAATGAGTCCGAATGTCATTTATATGATAGAATATCTACTGATGCTCAATTAAAAACAAAACCAGTTTATGAGACAGAAGAACATAATGAAAAGGTTGAGCAAAATGACGAAGGCGAAATAGAACTGCTTGCAGATGAATCAATAGCTGAATCTAAAAACGAAGAAGTACAAGAACGGTATAAACTAAATAATGAAATAGAACTGCTCACAGCTGAACCAATATCCGAGTCTAAAAACGAGGAAGTACCAAAACTGTTAAATGTTAGAGCGCTATCCAAGAACACTGAAACATATGAATTGGAGAAATTTGAAAAGAAGGTTCTTCTAATATTTAACCAAGAGAATGTCGAAGGTTACTTACCAAGACATGGAACGAAAATAGACGCGGCGGCTTTAAAGAATACTTTTGAAGGGTTTGGTTTCGAAGTAACTGAATATAAGGATCTAACCAAAAAGGAAATTTTTGATCGGTTAAAAGCATGTATGTAATCAGCATAGACCATGACTTGTTTGATAATTGTCGATATTTTGCAAATAATGATGTAATGTCAAGCTCACTTTATCGTTTTAAGCATTTTTCCTCATTGGTTCCATACCTATTTTAAAGGAATGAGGCTACCATGAAATGAAATTGCATTTTAGCACAAGAAGCAAGTAATAAATTAACAACAGATATATTTTGTTTTAGTCAGCACTCAAGATTTCACCGATTACGGATGCATTGGCATAGCAGTGCTGACGCACGGCTCCAACTATGGTCTTCTGCGTGCGAAGGATGATAAATACAGCGAGATTGAAATTATCAACCTCTTTAAGGTCCACGACAAGCCTACCTTAGTCACGAAGCCGAAAATTCTAATTGTACAGGTAAATATCTGTAATAAAACGTCCATACATCACAATTTGTACCAAATCAAAAAGCTCCAGGAATAAATGAGGGTATGAGAAATCCTTGAATTTTTCCTCTAAGTAGTGTAACTAGTAATATACAAGTCGCAGTTTTTGCGACTCTTTCCCCGCTTACTTCTTCCAAACCACGCAACGGATCTTGATACGGTTTTTCACTATCATTAAGAGATTTTATTCCAGAAGTCTTATAAGCAAAAGCCGAGAATGTCAATGATTTGTTATTATATCGCAAAACACATTTTGAAATGTAGGCATTAGTTATTACATTCATAAGTAAGTTATGTAAATTGATGCTAGGGTTTATTCTTTGGTGAGAGCCATTCAAATACACCATTCTATAATTTCTAATACACATGATTTTTCCAATGACCTATGTAAATCACGTGATGCTTATTCTATTTATTAACTTCTTTTTAAATGTTCTCTAATTGTCTATTAACATGCTGTAACGCCTCATAATTGCGGGACCACTATTTTTTAAGACCTTTATCTATTTTAAGTTGTATTTACAGTGTATTCTGTGTGGAGTCCTTCTTAAATAAATAAATGCGTCTTTTCAGGCTTGTAGGGGAACCGACCTCATACCAGGGGCCCCGGTCTTACGTGCTGCTGGAAAAATACGTACCGATGTTGATTCTTCTAAGGAGCCTTACATTTTACCTGTGGAAGCTGATATGCTTATACTGCATAGCTCTTATGTTGGCGCCCAATCTCATAGGTAACATTATGAATTTATGACACTATAGTTCAGTGTTGCTATCGTAAAAATCTGGGATGCCGTATGTCACATTCTGATTTGCCGTATTTTAAGGGAAAAAGTAGTAAAATGCCGTATATAATTTAAAAATATTTGTTCCTCATTTGTTTATATCTGCTGTGAGTGTGCTAAAAAACGATTTGTTTTACATTTTTCTTGATACGGCATTGAAAGGCCTGCCGTATACCGTATGTTGTAAAAAAATAACGTGGATTACCGTATATTACGGCAATTGCCGTATCAATAACAACGCTGCTATAGTTATAATAATAATAGGTAATATTAGTTCACCCCAAACTAAAGTGATACGTAATTTGCTACAAAGCAGTTCATTCATTCATTCATATTCTTTATTAACCGTAGGGACACTTGGTATAGTCAATAAAACATATCAGATAGCGGCTGTACATAGGCCTTGTCAAATTGTAAAGTAAATAAGTAAAATAAACAAATTTTATACAACATATGCAGCTGTATAACGGCTTTGTCATGTATATTATTGTAGAAAGTGAGTGATTTAAAATTCGAAAAAAAAACGGCTTCTATACTTTCATCCGTTATTTGTTGTTTTCTCGCTCTCAGGGGGTACACACTGCCATTTTAAAATAGATACCTCGAAATGGTTATACTAACTACTGGTTTACTTGGCTGACATCATTGTTCATGAACAAGGCATAAATGAAAACAAGAAGGCATAAATGAAAACAAGTAGGCATAAAAGAATGTGGTTAATCCATCACTGCTAAAATAAAACTGAATATTTACAATTAATGTTTCCAGGGACGAACTGATGGGCTCCTGGTTTGTTCAGTCGCTTTGTAAGAAAATCAATGAGCTTGCAGCGACACACGATTTACAATCTATTATAACTGCGGTAAACAGAGATGTGGCTATCGATAAGGAGCACGAGGTGTACAACAGGCGAACCCTGGAGATGCAAGTGAACAAACAAATGCCGGTCATGACAAGCACTCTGATAAGAAAACTGTACCTAAAGAAGTTTGGGGACCCGCCCGTACCTTTGGTCACGATGTCAGATAGCCCACAGACTACCTCTCAACACGGTTCGAACGAAGTTTTGGATTGTGGATCAACGAATAGCCCGATGCTGGTTACCTTCGGGCCATGCTCGTGTTTTTTAGGACATTTTGAATATATGAAGAACTGCCTCAGGTAATTAACATTTTTGAATATATTTATCATCTTTTATTTGCAGGTTTGCAGTCAGATGAGACTCTGGCTGTGAACGGTGACTCTGAACGGAATCGAGATTGGAATTGGGATCATGACAATATGATGGCAAAATATCCTAGAAAATCAGGGAAAGACGAATATTCAACAGTTGCCAATTCCATTTCCAAACCCGTATAGAGTAGGCCTCATTTATATTTTGCATGTTTTTTATTGTAGAGCTTATTTAACTAACAGAATATATATATATAATGTATTCGAAACATTTATTAGGGTGCATTAATTTGCTTACACAAGAGGAAAAGAAACCGATTTCAATACTTTCATCCCCTATTTCTTACCCTTAGCGGGTACACCATACGATTAAAAAAAAGAAACATCCAAATCAGTCTACAACGGGTGAAGAAAAAAAGTCACACAAAAGCAAAATACGCAATTTCGTTTAGGTACTTGGTTGATATATTTTTCCAGTTACTTTGTCACAGATTCCATTTCAATTTAAATCCTGATTTTAATCAAGTGCAGCGAAAAGGACGAAATCGTAGCAGGGATGTGATTAAAACTGCTTTCTGTATGAATGAATGTTGAATGAATGAATTTATTCTAAAACTGAACTTTCGGACTGGATTGAGGAGGCGTTAGCTCTGAATAATTATTTTTACTTCAGGTTCTTCGTCGAGGAAAACCCAGAGGATCGCACAGCGCTTTCTTTCCTCGAAATTGCCCAAGAACTTGAAGATGGTGTGACATTCAATGCCGTTAAGGAAAAACTAGCCAAAGCGATGTGCAAACATTTAATTACTAATGCCAAAAACTGTCATTATTACAAATACTTATATTTTTATAAGCATGATTAACTATTGTACTAATGTATGTTCCGTTGTGTTTTAATTGATGTTTATTGTGTATTTCTAGTATAACGCATTAGATAAATCTGTAATGTTATATTTTAGACTTAATAATAATAAATAAATTAATTAACTGTCAGAAAAAAGATTTGCGCGACCGAATTTGCATACCTTTAAATCTTTAATTATTTACTGGCAATCACAATTAGTAAGTAGTTATTAGTAAATTATTGATAAAATACTCTTAGTTAAATTAATTGATAAATACTATTAGCTATTATGCTTGTCTATTGTAATTATAAGATAGTGCCGACCTAATTATTAATAATTATTGTAATAATATAATGTAAATGTAAATTTGATAATTTGACATTTAACAATAATCGACTTATTTAAAAATTGAACGAAATCTATATATCTATACTTACAATAAAACTGTAACCGATTAAGGACATTGAAGATATTTAGATTTTTTTTTGGGGTCTCTCTAAAAAACGTGTATGGACCAATAAGTACTACTGTATCCAATAAGTGTATGTTGTAGGTATGAAAATGGCACATAGAACTAAGCACGTTTAAAAAGTTGTTTTTTTTGTTACTAGTAATATTTTTTCAAGAGTATACCTCCATAGTTTAAGACCCTTTATAAATAAATTATTGTTATTATTACTGTTGCATGTATGACTATCTCAAAAAAGGTTATCGCTTGTCGCAAATCAAAGAGTTTCCTCCGCCTTTTAAATCTCTGAAATCTTTTAAAATATCCATTTAAGTGAAATGCTGCTGCACCGTTGGATGCGGCATGGTATGGTGCCGTGAAAGTATGAACGATGCCATTGTTTTAAAAAAAAAGCCGACTCTTTGCTTGTGAAAGACGGACCGTTGTCCGAAACGACTTGCTTCGACTTGCTATGTCATGCAATAGTCAGAAAATACAATTAATTGACTGTAACAATATTGTTACTAATAATTATTATTTGACTAAAGGTAGTTATTACCTTTCAAAATTCTATAAAAGACAAATAGCTGTAACGCTATCATATTTTTTTAATATTACAGCCAAAAATTTGGCTACACAGACTGCTTCTATTGAGCAAAATTATGTAATTATAAACAAAACACTGGAAGTAATTCCATGTTTAAATTAGATAATGTGACAATAGAGGAAGTCTCTAGCAATAAAAAGTCAAAAAATAATTTAGATCAATACCCTAATAAAAATAGACAATTGTTAAAAAATATTAATTTTATTCACTTGGTGCATCAAAATATACAAGGCATAAAGAGTAAAGACTTAGAAATAGAGTTGTTCATGAACAGTAATCAAATTGATATACTATGTATCACTGAACATTGGCTAAAAAGCCATGAGTTCATGTTCAACTTTAATAATCACCAAGTGGGTAGCTCTTTCAGCAGAGTCAATGCAATACATGGTGGTTCATTAATACTCATAAATAAATTGCTGAAATTCAAAGAACGCGCAGATATAGTCCACCACTCTGTTGAAAGAATTATTGAAATAGCCTGTGTCGAGCTGGAGCAATTCATAGTTATTAGTGCGTACAGACCACCAATTGGTTCATATGATATTTTTGAAAAAACATTAGAATCAATTTTGTTCAAAATATGTAAATCAACTAAGAATATAATAATTTGTGGAGATTTTAATATAAATATATTAGAAAATAGTCCTTCAAGCGCAAGGTTGATAAATTTATTTAAATCTTATAATTTAAACCATTTGTTCATGGAGCCAACTAGAATAACTGCCACTTCGGCTACATGCATAGATAATATATTTACTAATTTTGACATATTAAATAAATGTGTAATTAACAAATTAAGTTCAGATCACTGTGGTCAATTTATTAAATTCGAAAGCTGTAAGAAATCAATTGTTAAAAGAAAAATAAATTTTGTACCAGTTACCACTGAACGTTTGGAAAGGTTAAAATTAAATTTAATTACAAATATGCCCTTTTTACCCAATGGACCCAATGAGTCTTATAATTATTTCTTTAATAATTTTAATACATTATTTAGCTCAATATTTACAACCAAATCAATCATGGTATCTGATACACCAACTTTTAGTGAGTGGGCAACAGTAGGTTTACATAAAAGTAGAATAAAGTTGTATGAATTATATAGTGAAAAACAATTTAATACTAGTGAGTCATTTAAAGATTATGTTAAAAAATACTCTAAGATTTTCAAAATAGTATGTCGCGAAGCAAAATCGCGGTTTATAAGTTCTAAAATCAGAAATAGTGAAGACAAAGTCAAAACAACGTGGAAAATCATTAACAGTGAGACTGGAAAGTCCAAAACTCATATAAACACCTATAACTTGAGTATAGGCAGTACAGACATCAAACAAGACAGCGAAGTAGCCCTGGCGTTTGAAACCTTTTTTACTGACATTCCAGTCTCTACTACCAAGTTATTGAAATCCTCGCATGTAATGGCAGAGTCATTGCTAATTGACAATGTACCATCATGTTCCAGAGATTTTAAATTTGATTATGTTAATTGTACTGACATTTACAAAGCTTTTAAATTAATTAATGTAAAAAAAACTACTGATCTATGGGGTATTTCTGTTAGCATCGTAAAACCATTAATTAACACCATTGCACCTGAACTAGCTATCATATTTAATGAATGTGTTGATTGTGGGGTATTTCCTGATTTAATGAAATGTAGTAAAATAATCCCTCTGTTCAAATCTGGTAGTACATCTGACCCCAGTAACTTTAGACCGATATCAGTACTGCCAACATTCAGTAAAATCTTTGAAAAGTTGATCTTAAATCAACTACAAAATCATTTTGACTCAAATAACTTACTACATCATAAACAATTTGGTTTTACAAGGGGTCGCTCAACAACCGATGCTGGTGTTGAGTTAGTAACACATATATTTGATGCCTGGGAGGGATCACAAGATGCATTAGGTGTCTTCTGTGATTTGTCCAAGGCTTTTGATTGCGTACACCATGAAACGTTGATCAGGAAGCTACACCATTATGGTATAAAGGGCAATGCTCTAGATCTTCTTTCCTCTTATCTGAGTGAAAGAGTACAAAGAGTTGAAGTTAACGGAAAGCGATCCCCGGGGTCAGTGGTTACTATGGGCGTTCCTCAAGGATCTATACTTGGACCCTTTCTATTCTTAATCTACATAAATGATCTTCCCTATATTGTAAAGGACGATCATGAGATTGTATTGTTTGCAGATGACACTTCGCTTTTATTTAAATTGAAACGGCAACAAGTCGTTATTGACGATGTAAACAATGCTCTCTCTAAAGTAGTAAATTGGTTCAATGTAAACAATTTGCTACTTAATGGAAAGAAAACAAAGTGTTTAAAATTTGTTTTACCCAACGTTAAAAAAGTAGATATTAATGTTAAAATAAAAGATGAACAGTTAGATCTCGTAGATACCACAACGTTCTTAGGAATAACTTTAGATAATAAGCTTCAGTGGGGCCCACATATTGAAAGATTGTCGAAGAGACTTAGTTCTGCAGCATATGCCGTCAAAAAGATCCGCCTGCTCACAGACGTAGATACCGCTAGGCTTGTATATTTCGGCTACTTTCACAGCATTATGTCATATGGCATACTGCTGTGGGGGCATGCTGCAGATATCAACACCATATTTGTGTTGCAGAAGAGGGCTGTTCGCGCAGTTTACAATATGGGTCCCCAAGAATCATTACGGAAAAAATTTAAGGATATAAATATACTAACGGTTACATGTCAGTACATATATGAGAATGTGATGTACACTCGTAAACATATGAGCTCGTTCACAAAGAAAAGTGACAATCATAGTGTAAACACTAGGCATAAAAATAAACTCGCTGTGCCCACTACTAGGCTCCATAAGGTTAGCAATTCTTTTAAAGGTCAATGTGTACGCTTTTTTAACAAAATCCCGAGCGAAATTCAATTACTGTCAATAAATAAATTTAAAACTGTCATCAAACGTAAACTTGTCGCAAAAGCTTACTATAAAATATCAGATTACCTAGATGACAAAAAGGCTTGGGAATGAATTTGCTCCACTCTAGACGCAGGACCATATTCGCGAATATGTAGTACTGTCTCCGAGGGGTTTCTTGTCTGTTTCTTCCCCTCGGGTTGGTCGGTTAGGGTTGGAACAGACGTAAACTTAACAAATAAGATAAGCTTAAACATGAAAACTGACTGTAATTTGACATATCTGTGTGCATGTAATGTGCCTGGGAGTTCCTGTGACACGTTATATGCTCACGAATATGTGTACATGCATGTGTAAAATTTGACGTGTCCAAATGATACTTGAGATCTAAAGGAATAAATGAATTTGACTTTGACTTTGACTTTGACTTCCCCCACCGACCCCACCCCACCGACCCCCATCGACTAAATAGGTCACTCGATCGACCTATAGGATGACTAGCCGCGGTACTCGGTACATAAAACATCTCCAACCATTTAGAATTGGCGTCTACTACCACTAGGTATGTTCTTCCAAAAAGTGGCCCTAAGATATCAAGATGGACCCGGGACCACGGCTTAGCCAGCCACGGCCACGGCCATGGTCGGGGAGTCTGCCGCGGCGGCGCGACATCATACGGGGCGCAGCCGCGCAGCCGCGGCACATTCCTTCGATCCTCGTCGAGTCCGCCCCACCATACGTAAGCTTCGCGCTAATGCCTTAGATTTTACAATTCCCATGTAATATCTACATAGGTTCATGTAATACCTTAAAAACACTTTCCCTACATTTTGTGGGATTACCAACCGGTGCCCCCACACAATGCAACCTAACTCTTCGTATAATTCCTTACGTCTGTTGAAATAATAATAAAAAAATAAAAATAATTATAATAAATCAATTTCAATTTTCAATCAAATATAAATAAATCAGGTAATAATTAAATTATTAAAACTTTTTCAATATAAATTCGTCGTTCGTAAATATTCTATGTCATAGGTATAGGCCGATAATATAATTGCCTGCATTCGACTTGCAGTCAATGGAATGCCAGTATTGGCGCCAAAATTAGATACTATGGGGTTTGTGATCCGTCCTAAGGATAAAATGTCTACCATAAGTATAGTGACGAAATTTCCTCATACAAAAGATTATGGCTAACGCCTCCCTATGAATTTGCGAATAATTATTTTCAACTGCCGTGAGCTTTACGTCTATACCTGATCTCTGATTGCCGTGTGGTTTGGAAGTTGTTGCATTTTTGGAAGTGATTTATTTGTTTAAACCGTCCAGAAGAAATTCTACTTTGGGTGTAAGATAAATAAGGCTATTAATTGGTTCGTATTAGAAATAAAAAGAAATAATTACTTGATTTTTTCGTTTCATTTATCACCCTATCTCGCTAGTTATTTTATTGAAAATCTCTTTCTGTCTGCGATTTTGGTCCCTCAAATTAAAATATAGAAGCTGTAACGTAAAATTCAACATTTATGTCACGATTTATAGGTACCTTGATAATTTGTGTACCTATCATAAATAACAGGTGTCTAGTAAAAACTGTGGAACTAATTAGCGCCATCTATTGATCGCATTTGGACATTATAGAAATCTATTTTTCGATGTTCCTATCTATTCCTCAGGTTATAATGTTTTGTATAGTCTATGGATGGTGCAGGTGCGGGTGCGGTTGCGGTTGGCTGTTGGTTGTGTGTGCGGTGCACGCGAATTTAGTTAATTTATACTTTCTCTGTCGCATAAAAATGAGAACATTATTAATAAAAAATAGAAATAGAACTGTTTAATCAGTGCTAAACGTTTTTATTTGTATAGTGTTAAGTGAAATCAGTGAAAATGTTTAATTACAAGTACCTCGGAAAAGAACACCTTGAAGGATTCGACAATTATAAGGTATTTACAGTCTCATTTATGACAAAGTTCTAACTATTTGGAAATCAAAACGATATTAAATTAATATTTGTCTATTTCGAATTAGTAAATTATCAGTAGAATGTAGTTTTCAAGTGAAATATGTAACCTAAAAATAACTGCAAATTATCGATTTTATCACGCACTAAATGTCTCGCAAAGCTGCAGTAATAATATTGATAAATATAAATAATCCTTGACACCTCGATATAGGTGGTAATCTTATTGCAATGCTCTAAAAATAAAGAACTGTTCTGTAATTCTATGACGCTATTATATTATGGTACAGGGATGAAGCCGCTAAAACGCTATACTTACTTCTATACTTTCTGCAAAAGTATTTCCTATCTATCTTTGTGTTAGATAGGAAATACTTTTGTATATATCTAGATCCAACTTTGTGTGCATAAATAATTGTTCAGGATTGTACACCAAAGATATACTTTGCAACTTGTAACAATAACAGGAAGGATCTTGTAGGTACCAATGATGTTTTTAGAATTAGATTTGTGGCTTTGAATTTATATATTCATTTGTTAAACATTTACAAACTGGCTGTTTGTGAGTTCATGCTCTGTGTGACACAGTGTAATATGGGAGATCCAGTTCAGGAGTTGAGCGAGTAACCATTATTGTTTTGTTTTTCAGTATCAATCTATAGATACCAGTCCCCTCAGTGTATATGTTATGCATCCATTTTGGGACAAAGTTGTCAAGGTGAGTACACATTAAGAATTCTAATTATTATTTGAATAGAAATAGGTTTTAACTATTTGCATCAATACACATAAATAAATTAAATTACATATTATTGAAATTTCACATAACAACATCTAGCCCCAATTAAGCTTAGCTTGTACTATGGGAACCAGATGATTATTTTTGTAAATACATACTAATTAATGCCACTAGCATTTAAGTTGTTCAAGGAAAAACATTGATACATCTCATGCACATATGATTTCACTGGCATCCACACCCTTACAACGGAACACAGTAATGCAAGCACAACTGCTTGGTGGCACCTCTCTAGACGAACTTGGCACAAGTTCTACGGCTATTTTAAGTTGCTCCTTTACCACCACTCAGGAGTACATGTAGGGAATCAAAGGGTACACCTATGGATGTGAGCAACTGGTAGGTAGGCAGGTGACTATCCTTGGATTTCTTATACGTGTCCCCCGGGTGGTGCGACAGAAGCAACTGAAAGTATTGGGAGACCAAGTTGCCCGCATATAGGAGAGTACAGTTAGAATCCCTGCACCGAAGGGACACCTGCTTGGTGTGAGAGGGGCAATCAAAAGTGGCTGTAGAACTTGTGCTAAGTTCGTCCGGAGTTACTCCCACCACCCCTGGAATCTGCCGTCAAGCAGTAGTAGTTGCTGTGTTCCAGTAAAGTGTGGGTGCCGGTGAAATCATAAGTTCATGAGATGTTATATTTGGCGCAACGCGTTGCGACTTGGGTCTTCTCAACCTTCGGTCAGGGGACATAGGTCGTATAAAAGTTTTTATGGGCGGCAGCAACCACTTAAAATCTGGATGCCGTCACATTTGTCGCTTAACAAAGCCACAAGGTCATTTGTGTCTCGTGACTATGGGACGTCGGAATTTTGGTATGCAAATACAAACTCGTTGAAAATCTAAAATGCAATTGTTATCTGATAAGAAAATCGTACGATTCTTGATCTAGATATGAACGCAAATATTTGTAGTTGGTGAAGTAACATTGATCAAATGTACATGCTTAATTGGGTTGCCATGATACTTATTAACCCCCAATGAAAAAGAAAATTTTGATACGGTTTTTTAACCGACTTCTAAAAAGGAGGAGGTTCTCAAAACGAATGTAAGGTTTTTTTTGTGAATATGTTACGCGAATACTCATAGACGCCTAAACCTTTTTGGAAAATTATTTTTTTTATTTCAAAGTGTGTACTTCTGAGGTAGTCTCAATTACATTTTATGGAAATGGTCGAACGGTTTTTGAAAAATCATAAAAGTCCTAAAATTTTCAAAATAAGTACTATATTTGTAGGAATCTGATTCCTATAGTACAAGCTATGCTCAATTTAGGGCTAGACTGATTTGGGCTGAGAGAAATCTACAATAAGTACAAATAAGTAAAATGGAAGTGTCTGTTTGTAATGTCAAAATAGCAACTTTTTACTTAATGCATTTGAAAGTATATTACATACGGTAACCTATAACAAAAAACATTTTTCTTTAATTTTTGTCTGTCTGTTTGCTCCGGTTTATCTCCGAAACGACTGGACCGATTTTGACAGGACTTTCACTGGCAGATAGCTGATGTTACAAGGAATAACATACATGTAGCCTACATTTTACAAATATTATAAGGGGTTTTTTTAAATAAATAAAAAAATATAATACGTATTAATACCCAGACACTGAACAAACCTCTGTGTTCGTCACAAAAATGCTTGACCTGGGAATCGAATATACGACCAGGCAGAGCTACAACCAGCCACCATGAGGCCAGTCATGGCAAAGTCTAATTTCCAAAAATAAAACCATTTCATTCCATTTTCAGTTTGTGCCAAAATGGGTGGCCCCCAACGTGCTGACGTTCGGCGGTTTCCTGCTGATAGTCCTCGACTTCCTCCTGCTCTCGTATTACGATTACTCGTACGTAGCTTCTAGCACGCTACACAACGCTACCGGCGTCCATGGCCCGGTCCCGACCTCCAAGGGGATCCCGCAATTGTTGTGGTACATCATCGGTATTTTCCTGTTCGTCGCGTATACGTTAGGTGAGTCTCTTTGCAAGATGTCTGGACCGCTGTTTTGACACTTGAGCTTTGTTACTGTCACTGTCGTTTGTCTATTGACGTGTCCCCCGGGTGGTGCGGACGGAAAGCAGTAGAGCTTGTGCCACGTTTGTTGGAAGAAGTACTGCCATCTTACCTGGCAATCTGCGAAGCGGTGCACTCGCATTGTTGTGTTCCGGTGGAAGGGTGCGGGTGCCGGTGAAATTACAGCTGCATGCGACGTCACATCCTCGTCTTAGTGACGGGAGCACGAGATGGACTTGGTTCTCATATTTTGGTACAGGAGGACCGTCTATAGAGGAAACGCTGAAACAGTGCTGCCAACAACAACCCAGTCTCCTTCTCCGATATATAAAGAAGTTAGGATGGCTGGGGTAGGGCTTAGTTAACAACGGGGGACAATGCACAATACACCCCTATGCGGGACGTCAGTGCAGGCCTAGTCACCCCCACCCAGAATTAGAATTAAAATTAGACCATCCATTTGTTAGGGCGGGTGTAACCATATAACGTCAAGTAGGCTGTCAGCTTGTCATGTTGCATTAGTATCAATTGCACCCGTGAATCTTTAAAAGCCTTTAGAAACCATTCTTAAAATAGAAATACTGCAATACGAGTGGGCCAATACTTAGCTGTTGATAACTACTGGTAGCACTTCTCCGGACGAACCTGGCACAAGTTCTACTGATACTTTAGGTTGCTTCTTTCACACCACCCACGGGATACGGGACGGGGGGTCCAGTTGCTCGCGTTCATAGGTGTGTACCCTTTGATTCCCTACACGTACGGGGGTACGTGGGTGGTGCTAAAGGAGCAACCAAAAGTAGCAGTAGAACTTGTGCCAAGTTCGTCCGGAGAGGTACTGCCACCACATCTGGAATCTGCCGCCAAGCAGTAGTGGTTGCATTACTGTGTTCCGGTGGAAGGGTGTGGCTGCCGGTGAAATCACATGCGCATGTGACGTATCATCCACGTCTCGAGTGATGGACGCAGCAGGATGAATGCGACTCAGTAAAGATTTGGATCTCATACTGAGTCGCACGCATTACTGTTGTCATGGGCGAGGGTCACCACTTACCATCAGGTGGGCCCTCAGCTCGTTCCGTCACTTATTCACATAAAAAAAAACACGTCTGGTAATCTAAGGGTTAATCTACGGACGGGAAACATGAATTCCCATGTTCTGCTATCACTGTTCTAAAAATAACCTGTCTGTTGCAGACGGCATTGATGGCAAGCAAGCACGTCGTACGGGCACTTCCGGTCCTCTGGGCGAGTTATTCGACCACGGATTGGATTCGTACACCGTATTCTTCATCCCTGCTTGCCTCTACTCCGTCTTCGGTTGTCGAGACTTCTCCGTGTCTCCTGTAAGGTGAGTATTTCCCCCAATGTATTATGCCATAGGTAAGTCATGATTCGTACAGAGTATTCTTTGTACCTACCTTTTTTATGTGAAAATGTGACGGAAAGAGCTGAGGGCCCACCTGGTGGTAAGTGGCGACCCCCGCCTATGACAACAGTAATGCGACTCAATATAAGATTTGGGTCTTACACTGAGTCGCACTCATCATGCTGCATCCATCACCTGCCTGCCTCGTGTTCGGTTGCTTTTTTTCTGAATGTTTATATGTATATTACATGAATATTATAGCAGGGAAAAGCGGACAATTTCAGTGATTTGTAATGTCGAAATAAACATATTGTTGGGCGTTTACAATGCCAATGCTGACTTCACCTTATGAGATAGATCTACGACACAGCGTGGTGGCCCAGGGGTATAGACTTTCAATCTGAAGGTTGCTGTTTCAAACCCACAAGTGCACCAATGAGTTTTTTTATTTGAAAAATTTATGTGCGGCAATACCACGTTCTCGAAACGCGGAAAACATTGTGAGGAAACCGGCATGTCTTACAACCAAAAATTCGACGACATGTGACATCTACCAATCCGGATTGGGCTCCCGTGGTAGATCAGAGCCCATTCACTCTCAACTATCGAGAGTAGGTCGGTGTCCCTGCAGTGGGAACATTAGAGGCTGGTACTGTAATACATCACAGACTTACAACCGTGCGAAGCAGGGGCGGTTCGCTAGTATCCTATAAGTAGGTCACAGTCAGACAGTTCATTCATACGTGAATAAACGATATCGATTTTATCGTTGAGTATTTCTATTTCCGTTTTAATCCGTGTTCTGCGATCCTGTTCTTACATTACAGGTAGTAAGCCGTGTTTTTCGCAAACAAATTTGTTAGAAGTCAGCAGAGATGTATTAAACTTTACCCCCCTTTTCAAAAAACCCCATCTTGACAATATATTGTATTTTGTTTTCAGAATATACTATGTGATGTGGAATCTCCTGCTTAATTTTTACCTCAGCCACTGGGAGAAATACAACACAGGGGTGCTCTTCTTACCCTGGGGGTACGACTTCGGAATGTGGGTGAGTCATTTTTTGGTTATCTGACTTCAAGAAACGAGAATTGTGGGGGGTCGGGTAGATCACCACCCAGGGGGTACGTGTAGATACGCGACTACATAAGTTAAATAACACTAAAAATAAACCCGTTTCAAATAAAAAGTGAGGATTGCCTCGACAAACAAACTAATAATAACAAAGTTGATAAGCAGCTGTACAGAGGCTTTGTCAAAATTCAAAAATAAAATAACATAATCATTTATCCTATAATATCCTTTTTTAGAGAGAGTTAATATGGTTTTTAAAAGCATTTTCTGTCAAATTTAAAACTACCTGAGGAATTTTATTATAGATCCCAATAGACGTTCTTACAAAACTTTTGTTAGTGTTTTTCTAAATGCAGAGCAATAAGGATAAACTTCTAAAGTTTATCCTTATTGCGTGGTTTTATCTTATGCACGTCACAACGCTTTTTGAAAAGGCTAATATTTTTACGAACGGCTCATAAAAGGCTCGGCTCCGTGGCTTAGTTGATAGTAGCCCTGCCTTAGAAGCGAGGGGTCGAGGGTTCGATTCCCGGGCACACTTTGTGTGGTGAACATGAAGTTTGTTTGTCCACGCCATCTGCGACACAGGGAATCCTAGCGCAGGGGTATGAGTGTGTAAAGGGACGATTTTAAACTGAGCAGTAAATATTAATTTATTTCAGGCCTCCACCCTGCTTTTCCTGTGGACAGGCGCCAACGGAACTGCGTACTACAAGCGTTACGTGTTCGCCGGGTACACGGTCGCAAACGTATTTGAATGGGCTATATATGCCACTGGGGTCGTTACTAATCTACCCGTCGCGCTCTACAATGTTTACAGGTATGTTGGCAAGTCCTTCAAGCTGGGTAGGGTTTAGTTGGCAGGTACTGCCGTAATTTAAAAAAAATAGCTGTAAAGGATCCTTATTCTGACACCTTGTATAGTATAAAAAAAACTACCTCTGTTTGTACGCTTAGATGAATATTTATTGTAGTAGAGTAACTGCCCCACATTAGTATATACATTGCATCCGTGCGATGCTGGGGCGAGTCGCTAGTAGTATATAAATTACTTATTAAATTTTATGACTTATATGTTTTTTATATTAAAATAGTTTACATTCAAAATAATTCATCACGCCAGCCACAATTTTTATCACATAAGGGTAACCTGGTAGAAAAAGCTTTTAGCTTTAAGTTCAAAAGTCAAAAAAAGAATTAAATATATTGGGTGTGTGAATATGACTCCGCCCTTTCTCAACAGATGTCGTTTTTAGTATTGTTTACGTGTACTAATAAATGACCATACTTGTATTCGATAGTACTGAATGTCAGCTATCTAACGCATTTTATGATATTTGGTTGAAGTGTAAGCAACAATTGTTTTCACCTTTTCGAAAATGTCGGTTTTTATTCCAAATAAACGTCATTTGCGGGAAGTGTTATTACATTATTTTATTGCGAAGAAAACTGCAGCGGAAACTTATCGTTTGCTTGTGGAGATTTATGGTGAGCATGCTCCGTCTAATACAACTTGCAAGGAATGGTTTCGACGATTTCAAAATAACGATTTTAGTACTGAGGATAAAGAACATGGAAAACCACCAAAAAAATTTGAAGATGCTGAATTGGAAGCATTATTGGCGGAAGATTCTTGCCAAACTCAATCAGAATTAGCTGCAGCATTAAATGTTGATCGTTCAACTGTTGCAAAGCGTTTACAAATGATGGGAATGATTCAAAAAGCCGGTGACTGGGTTCCACATGATTTAAAAGAAAGAGACATGGAACGTCGGAAAACCATTTGTGAAATGCTGCTTCAAAGACAGCAAAGAAAAGGATTTTTGCATCGGATAGTCACAGGAGACGAAAAATGGATACACTACGAAAATCCTAAACGCAAAAAAGCTTGGGTGAAACCAGGCGAACCAGGCCCATCACAGCCAAAAATAAATATTCACTGTGCCAAGGTCATGCTCTGTATTTGGTGGGATCAGAAAGGTATTGTATATTATGAGTTGCTCAAACCCTCTGAAACTATTAATGGAGAAGTTTACCGACGACAACTAATGCGTTTGAAGCGAGCCATAGAAGAAAAACGACCAGAATGGGTGAATAGACATAACAAATTAGTTCTTCAGCATGACAATGCCAAACCGCATACCGCAGAAGTCGTAAAAAGATATTTAGAGGGACAGGACTGGGAAGTGTTACCCCACCCGCCATATTCACCAGACATAGCTCCTTCGGATTACCACCTATTCCGGACGATGCAGACAGACCTTACTGGAGAAAAGTTTACTTCATGTGAAAGTATCAAAATTTGGATTGACAACTGGATAAGCTCAAAAGACCAGGACTTCTTCCAGCAAGGAATACGAAAACTACCTGAACGATGGGCGAAGGTTGTAGCTGCAGATGGAGCATACTTTCAATAATTTTTTTTTTAATTTTGTAAGCGAACAAATGTGTTTTATTTTGACAAAAAGGGGCGGAGTCATATTCACACACCTATTATATTATAAAAAAAAAAAATACATACAAAATTTATGATAGAAGTATGTTATATACAGGTGAAGTGTGGTTATATTACAATACAATACAAAAATACTTCATTGTACACCAAACATATTATTATGAACAAATATACAGAGCAAACTTACTTAAACAAAGTTAATGTACAATGGGCGGCCTTATCGCTAAGAAGCGATCTCTTCCAGGCAACCTTTGGATGGACAGGTATTTTGTTGTAAGGTAGATTGGTCGGTTATTTCATAATTTCTTTTCAGATCATACAAGCTTCAGACAGGCAAGATGAGATCTCCCATGGAAGCTGTGAGGCCGATGTGGTCGTTGCTGAATATAATGTTAATTCTCTTTGTGTGGGTGCACAAGTCTGAGGCGCTGCGTCATTACGATCTCAGGATGCTGTTCGTACTCATGGGTACGCTGTTCAGTAACGTGGCCGTGAGTATTTTTGAAGTGAAAACTCCTTGGAGCGATTTTTTATTGTTTTTTTATGGGAGATACTTTATTTACTATACCAATTTTAACAGGTTGAATCTAATGCAAAAGCGTCGTCAATTATTTTATTTTAGGCGTGTATGTATTAATACATCCATTTACATTCAAACGAATTATATAAAAATTTCATCTATTATATAACAAACTAGCGACCCGCCCCGGCTTCGCACGGTTAGTAAAGTATCAGTGTCGTATCAGAAACTACCTGTGCGAAGCCGGGGTGACTTGCTAGTGTATTATCCATATAAACCTTCCTCTTGAATCACTCTATCTATTAAAAAAAACCGCATCAAAATCCGTTGCGTAGTTTTAAAGATTTAAGCATACATAGGGATATAGGGATAGAGAAAGCGACTTTGTTTTATACTATGCAGTGATTAAAGTAGTATAAATTAGTAATTATTTCTGCCAGTTCTGCCATAGAATTGGCAAACATTTCTACTTTTTCTGCAACTTCATTTAGTGCAATCCGTATCAATGGGGAAAAGCTCATTGGTGCACGTGCGGGTTTGAACCAGCGACCTTCAGAAAGTGTCTGCTCCAACACGCTTTTAATGCTTATATCTTATTCCAGTGTCGTCTCATAGTTAGTCAGATGAGTAATCAGCGCTGTGAAACGATCAACGATCTCACTTGGGCGCTGTCCGGTGCAGCGCTGCTTTCGCTGCTGTTGCCCGAATGGGAACCTTTCGCGTTCTACGCGATCACTTTGCTTAGCGTACTCGCTCATGTGCACTACGGCTGCTGTGTGGTAAGTGGTACTTTTAGACTTAAAAATAGGTAAAAAAAACACATAAAATGAGCCCGAAACGAGCTGAAGGCCCACCTGGTGTTAAGTGGTTATCTGCGCCCGTTTTAATCTTGGGTGTTCTCATCCTCCCTGAGGATTTAAATCGTATTCAACAGACTTAAAAATAAGTATCAAGTAGTAAAATAAGAGATTAGGAAGCATGCCTCTCGTAGAAAGGACGATTGGAACTATGGTCATTTTTGTAACCTCCACATCCGCCTTATCTCATCTTTTATATTTAGAAAGTTTTTCCGCAATAGTGTTGTGTATGTTATGAGTGTTGGGCACAGCTATAAGTGGCGGCCTTAGGGGGTGGCAAGCAGGGCAACCGCCCGGGGCCTCGCCTTTGTAGGGCCTCGCACCCTCGCAGAACAACCCGTTTTTTGTTTTGATGTACTGCAGCTGTAAAGAGGATGCTGACTGATTACCAGTAGCCCTGTACACTTCCATCTCACCTAAATTCCTCATACGCCAAGTGCCCCACAAAAATCTAACGCGCGGAGCCTCGCAATATCTAAGGCCGCCCGTGGCTATATCAATATAGTGCAGTCTTTTTTTATTATTATATTTCAGGTGCGTCAGATGTGCGCTCACTTCAAGATCAGCTGTTTTCATATCAAGCGGGTCACCGACTGACTGTTGGATGACAATGCGTGGTAGAAATCTTCTACAAAGGACATTATACTCACTTAAACTGTGGAGCTCACTCAAACTCGAAACTTAATTATTCCTTTAGATCTCAAGTATCGTTTGGAAATTTCAAATCTTACTTTTACACAGTATATTTAGCAGTGGGGAGAATCTTTTGACAAGATGGCGTCCGTTATCCAGTTTACCAATATAATCTGTAATTCTTTAATGTACACAAGAAAAATAAAACAAACATAAGCTATAAACAAAGTATGTACAAAGGCTGGCTTAACCCTTATAAGAGTTCTCTTCCAGCAAAGCGTTGAGGCTAGCGAGAGGTGATAAAAGTGGTAGGGATGTGTACTCATAGTGTAATAATTACTTATAATATACTAATACATATACCAATATATAAACACAACTAATTGCATAATGATATATAGGGGTGTCTCATAAATAATGTCGGTTTCATATGTGAAAATTCCTCCGCCTCAGTGTGAACATGTCGCAACTTGTTAAGACTAGTCTCTGATTCTATGAAGAGTACAATTGCTTTACTTTCTTCTAATCATTCTGTCTCTGTTTATTGACGCCGCAGTACGTTTTTATAATAAATAGTATGGAATGCGATTAATATGAAATTCGTGTATTTAAGACATTATTCGCTTCCATACTATTTACATACTATCAGTTTTCATGTATGGGCTAGTATTATTTTTAAGGTTACGACTGTTTTATAGAAGAATCTCGCTTGTGACATTTGGCAAATAGCACTGTTTCGGGAAAAATAAGTTTTGAATTAGTTTTTTATCCTATGGGCAATTTAAGTTTTGTCAACTTTAGAATTTTGAAACTTCAATTTCGAATTCAAAATGGTTTCAAGGAATTGCTGGACCGAAATTGGTTTCTATGTGTTTCAATATTGATTACATATATCTCATACATATATCTTCTAAACGCCCTGTTGCCCATACAACCAATGGAACCAATTGAGGGATCGCCATGGTACCACAAAGTTCGATGAAACGATCTGTTGGTGGACTGTTGTTAGCTCAACTGATTAACCACCTAATAAAATTCTGCGTCGCCTCTGTACAGCAACGAAGAACTCAATTCTTTGTAAGTAAGAAGTTATGGATATAAAAACTTATTTAGCCTGTGCTGTGGATTCTCCCCATTGGTAGATTTACGAATAATTATTAACCGACTTAAAAAAGGAGGTGGTTATTAATACGGACGTTTTTTTATGTATGTTCGTCATTTATAAACGGATTTGGAAATTATTTTTCCAAGTCGGTAGATAAATTTTGTTTGAAAGGATATGCTTTGAGATTGGTCCCATATTTTTTTCTCAATTTTTGTCAAAATCGGTTCAATAGTTTGGTTGTTGAATCAAAATAACTGGAAATATGTCCTCCAAGTCAACGAAATTGCGTATGTTGCTTTTTTGAATGTATCGATTGAAGTGGTTTTTTTTTTCGATTTTTGAATCAGTTACTTGTCAGATAAGTACAATATATTGTTGTTGCATTATTTAAAAACGACACACGCAAAAAAAAAATAGAAAAAATCGTATCTGAAAAATTATTATTTATATTACAGAGATATTTTTTTTGACTAATGCAATATTTGATTTTTGGCAAAGAATAATATTTTGGACCTATTAAATTCGATCATGTCCAATTTGGTGTGAAATTGAGTGTGCCTTCTATATTTTTTTTTAATGACGGCTTCTGCTGACATTTACCTAAACATAAAAAGCTAAATTCTTTTTTTGATTATAGTCTAATAATAGTCTATAATTCTATTGGTGTTAAACCAAACTGAAATAATATGGGTTTTACAAGAAGTACAATTACATAGGTAAAAACGTTTTGGAAACAATATGGGTTTTTACAAAAAGTACAATTACAAAGGTAAACTTAACAGCAAAACCCTGTTCATTCAAAATTTCATTCAAATCGTTAGCCGTTTCTAAAATACGCGAAATAATTACAAGAATTGCTCGTTTAATGTAATACGATTCAAATCGAGACACGCACACTCGTATAGTGCAATAAGTATTCTCACTCACACATCGGAACAACAGGTTTAGTGGAGGGGGGTGCATTTTTGAATTGGATGATCTACAATATGACAATTACGTATCTGAAATTCAAAGTTGTATGTTTTGTATATTTTCTTCTGGTTTGATTTCGTAGCGCGCATTGTCTGTTTATCATAGCATTGTTTTATATTTTAGTATACAAACAAATCGTGTTTTGCCTATTTTTTAAATTTATATTTTATTTATATAAATTGAATTGATATTATTATTAATTGTCTTTGTTTATAAGGGTAACATTTAATAAAACACTGTCCGATCCGAAAAGTGTATATAGCATTCACATCACGTTGTCAAATATATGAATCAAATGTTCATGAAAGGAAATTCATTTATTTAAATATAGCGGAAACCCGGCGTGTGCACGTTAAAAGAAATACATTTTGTGCCTAATGCATTGTTTTAGTGGTCAAAAACCATCTTCGCCTTTCTAATTAAACCGGTTTGGGGCACATCGGTTGGATGGTTTCAAAGTATATAACGGACAAGTAAAAACAAAATATGTGTTTTATATATTAGGATGCATAATTTTTGTTACCAATTTTTCGCAATTTTCTCTAAATCAAGCAAATTTTTTATGTGGCAATCCACATAAAAAAATTGTTTGCTATTTTTATGAGCAAATTTTTTATGAGCAAATTTTTTTATTTTTAAATAACTTACCGAATATTACTTTCACGGATCGGTCAGGGTTTTCTTAACATATTGTATTTATAGGTTATTTTTAGGTGCGTAAAACGCTTCCTTAACAGCCAATTTCAATATTCAACTAACATGTGGCTGGTGATAAATTACCGTCTCTGTTAACCCCGGCTAATCTAGTCTATAAGCCATGGCTTAAAAACATCACGAGAGACAATACAAATACGATGCAATTACGAATAGAAGACCATCGCACGTTATGTTGGTTGAATATTGACGCTGGCTGTTTGATTGACGATCAAACTTCCATTATACAACACTTTGTATATAGAGATGCTAGTTGAGTTATATTTTTAGTTAAGTCAAAGCATAGGTCTCTTTAAGTTTTATATAAGTTTATAAGTGGACGTACTAACCCATATTTTTTTAAGTTTTACATTTCCGTACCTCAATAGGTATACGGAACCATATTAATATGTGGCGCGAGTCTGTTGCTAGCTGCGCGCGCGCACACCTACGGACGAACACATAGGCATAGGTTGAAATAACCTCCCGCCCGCGCCCCGCCCCCCGCGTCCCTTCGCCTGGGCCGGTCCGCGGCGGCGTGCGCGCGCGCATCTAGCAACGCGTTCTGTCCCTTTTAAACGACAGTTGACAATGAAATTTTCTCAAACGAATATCTATTATGGTGGATATTAAATAAGTACAGAAGCTTTATTTGCGCGACCAAATAGCACTAGGTCAGTTTACTATTGTTACTTTTTAATTTAGTTTGCGTGTTGTGTTGAAATCGGATTAAAAATCCATTTATATCCAAGTATTACTTATAAAAACAAACAGGATAAGTTAGTCTTAATCTGTGTCGCGAATGGTAGATTTACCTATTATTGTTCTGTATCCTAAACATGAGATTATTAGCACCAGCAATTGTATTAATTGCTTCACATTTAAATAGTTGTATCGTTATAACTGACAACACCGCAGATGAGTCGTTTATAATTAAAAGCTACCCGCACAATTTGAGAAAAATGTTAATCAATATGGCCGTATAACAAATTTTAAATATCTACAGTAGATTTGTATGAAAGATGACAATCTGCGTTATATTTTTTTTCTAAATCTTTATTATTTTTAAAGGTCTTTAAGTCATTTGACTATGTCAGACCTATGTCTATCTTACATTTCAATCCTTAATAATGATATTAAAACTAATTTCTACAGCGTTTTTGCCTGCATTATATTTTGCAACGAATATGTCATATTCTTAACCCCGATGAAAGAGGTTTTATATGTTTAGTGTGTATCTCTCTGTGGCTGTAGCGAATGAATGGACCAATTTTGATGCGTCTTTGTCTGTTTGAAAGTTGACGTGATCAAGATGGTTCTAATCTATAATTAATGAATATTGATTAATTCGTCTGAAAATTATGAGCTCATTAGAATAACATTTGGTCGTGGGATTTTATTTTCGTAAAATGACATCGGTTAAGTATCTAGTAATTCTAGCAAAAAGCTCTGATTGAGATCTAATCCTGTGCTTATATTTCGTTTTAACACTTACAAATACAAATTGTCGGAATAATATATAAAATAAACGTTAACACACTCATATCTCTGCACTAGGATTCCGTGTCGCAGATGGCATGGACAAACACAGAAACACAAGACAAACACCCAAGACCCGAGAACAAACTTCATGCTCACCACACAGTGCGCCCCGGCTGGGAATTGAACCCGGGACCCCTCGCTTCGAAGGCAGGGCTACTACCAACTAAGCCACGGAGCCGTCAATAATTCAGATATTATCATCAGAATAGTATTATTTTGGAAGTATCCACTGCCAAAAGTATTTGGAAGTATACTCTTTAAGTGATATTTCCAAAAAAATATTAACAAATCATTTTTATCGTGTTGTCGATATTTCAAAGTGCAGCTTGTCGCTTTTGATTCTATACGGCTCATGCCGCGGCAATAAATTGTATTGGTTTTAATGTTTTGAACCAAGGTCATTTGTGAATTGAATATAGAATTGTATTGTATTACAGTCTAGCCAAGTTTTTCATGGTAATTGTGGGTAATTGTCACGTCTATGTTTATATGTGAAACGAGGCTGGGCGCTCTCACTACCCTTGGGGTAAAAAGCGTGATGAGTATAAGATCTTTGTATTAATCGTTAAGGAGATATCCTGGTATTTATTTAGTATACTTTTTTGAGATTAATTTGTTTTGTAATGTATAAAAATTTGGTACAATGTCATCAAAAATATAATTATGTACATTTGCAATAAACTGGTCAAAAAGATATTTGATGTCGAAAAGGAATTTCAACATAAAATAAGTTAATGATTTTCGAAATTGTCACATTGCGGACAAAAATCACATTGGCCTTATTCGCCAAAATATTTTTTTGAACCCGCCCTCTCTCCCAGTCTCATGAATATAATCTTAATGCTTGAAAAGTTATCTGCAATCTATTTATTGTTGATATTTTGTCTCACTGTCTTATTTATGAGACGGCGGCTACAACGTTGGCAGTAATTAACCATGGCCGTTGAAAGGTTAATGTCTTTTGTTTATATATGAAAATAATATATTTTTCATTTATGTGTGGTATCTGGGCCAGTTTTTTGTACACTATAATATTATTATATTTTGTGTAATTTATTTTATTGTATTGTACATGGAAGTTAAATCGTTTGATTGATGACAACACCCGTTCGGTAGCAACGGATGAAAATAAATAAAAATAAATTCCAGTCGTTTTGATGACTATGATCAAAATAATATTATAATCTGGTTCACAGCAACGAAATTGCGAATTGAATGGGCTCACAGTTCAGTTGGAAGTAGCTCTGCCTTATGCGTTGTCGTGGGTTTAATTTTCATAGAGGATACGCATTGTCATTAATATAGATGATTGTTCTGTCCTGTATATTACTAAAAAAAATACTATGTAAGTATTCTATCAGTTATCTAGTTCTTGTTCTTGGGCCTAGATGGCGCTGTGTGAATCTATGAATATTTATTTATTTTATACAATATGTCAGTGTACGTACTTTTTGTCTACGATATAACTGCTTATTAGATTAATCATTATGAAATAAAGTGTTTCACACTCAATTTAATATTGTAAAATAACCTTCACTTAATAGCATCAAGATTAGACCATGTTTAGGTAGAAATGTAATAAAAATATAATATATTGGTCACAATTAGTCTTAAATGCATAATGCTTTAAATTTGTAGACATTTTACTCTTGTACCGTGTCCGGTATTATATTAAGGGTATATACGAAACTTTACAATTTTTTTTGTGAATTGAATATCATTGTTGCTTTATAATTTCTAGGACTATATAGTGGTGAAACGATTGTAGAAATATGATTAACTAGTTTGATATTTATCTGAGGTAACGACCCCGATTCTGGTTACTTTATGGACACAATTTAGACCTTTTCATAATGGCCGAACTTTTTTTCTTTGGATTCGCCATTTCAAAAACATAATATTATCCAATTAGTGCTTGAAAATTTAGCTGCATTTGATATACATTCGTTGATATTTGTTTTACTGTCTTATTTTTGAGAGTGGCTTTGTGAGCTCGATGTTATGCGTCTTATATTTGAGACCATAGTGGTAAAAGGTTAATTGAAGTTTTTCATCGTGCAATGAAATTAAAGGCATGGAATATGTGTAGGTCCTTGAATGATTTTAATTTAAAATTATTAGTAGATTGATAGTCGGTTAGGTCACAGGAACAAAACGATATAAATACATGTCAAACAATAAAAACAGAGTCCCCATCCCACTCTTGTTCGACATTGGGGTCGTTACCTTGTGTTCGGGCTTGAAATAGTCAATAGGAACTATTATTCGAATAGATAGACGTTTTGAAATTTGAAATGATGTATTTTTTCTACAATTCTATCAAAGTAAATACTTAGATACAGAGGCCCGACTATGCAATAACGACGCCATCCCACGTTTCGATTTAAAACAAAAGCGAGGTGTCATCTGCAAGCAATACAATCTCATGATCATCCTTTGCAAAAGAGGGAAGATCATATAGGAAAAGGAAGGGTCCTAGTATAGATCCCTGAGGAACGTCCATACTGATCCCGGCGGTCGCTTTCCGTTATCTTCAACTCTCTGTACTCTATTTCTTAGACAGAGAGATGAGAAGATGTAATGCATTGCCCTTTACACCATAACGGTGAAGGTTCCTGATCAAAGTTTCATGGTTTACGCAATCCAAAGCTATAGACAAATCACAGAAGACTTCTAACTCTTCTTGTGATCCCTCGAACGGTCGACCGAGTTGATCAGTACTCAGACGCCGGTGCCATCGTTTTGGTTGGATTTTGAATGGAGTCACTTGAAGCGCTCCTAGCGGTCGTTGTTTGAAACCTGAAAACCAAGTTTTGCGACCGAAATTGTTGTTTCGAGTTCGTTTGTGTGCACCGGTTCAGGCATTGTACGCGGTTGTCCCTCTACATCTATTTACTTTGTGCTTCTAGTAAGTACAGAACTTTTTGTATGTTTATTCGGATTGTCTATTATCCGTTTTGTATTTATATGATAACAATCCACGTCTTCGAAAGTATGATAAACGATTTGCGCTCAATCTTTAGATAGGTTGACTAAAATGTATTGAAACTGTTCTTCCCAATAATGTAATCGTTGTAATGATATGAAGTACTTAGCTTCTTCCACAGATTAATAATATTATACACATAGACACATGTACCCAGTTAACAGTTTATAAATAGCAATATTTATGCAGATATCACTAATGCTTTTGTGCCACAAAAAAAAAATCGATGTGAAATTATATATTTGTTTCATTTATCCGCACCGGATTCAAAGCTGCTATGGTTTACATATGTACCTTATATATGTATATAGAAAGAAATACTAAGATACCTGGTTCCCAAAGGTCTGAAGGAACTGAACAACACAAAACGTAGCAGTGGAAATCGTGCAAAATTCGCCCGGAGAACGGCCTCCACATCTGGTAATATGCCGCCAAGTAGTGGCGCGGTCGCGTTGCTGTGTTCCAGTGGAAGGGTATGGGTGCAGTGGCGGCATTAGCGGGTGGCAAGCAGGGCAACCGCCCGGGGCCTCGCTTTTGTAGGGCCTCGCACCCTCGCAGAACAACCCGTTTTTTTGATGCAGCTGTCTTTAGGAGGATGGTGACTGATTACCGGTAGCCCTGTACACTTCCAACTCTAAATTTCTCATATACCAAGTGCCTCACAAAGATCTATCGCCCGGAGCCTCGTAATATCTAAGGCCACCCTTGTGTGGGTGCCGGTGAAATCACTTACGCGTGAGATGTAACATCCCCGTTCTAGGTGACTGGCGCATTGGGGTGCGACTGGGGTCTTCTCATGCTTCGGTCGGGGAGGAAGCTCATAAGTCATATTGCTGTTGTTATAGGCATCCCTGTTCTTCTTGTCGTCAGGTGGGCCTTCAGCTCACCCGTCACTTTGTTTACATGAAAAAAAAGTTTTTTGGGTCCAATTGATTACCAAGCCAAACTTGAACGTAATATATCAGTTAGAAAAAATAGTTTATAATTTTGAAAAGATCAGGTATGCGAGCGTCGCATAATATAATGGAATAGCAGACAGATGTTGTTTAAGGCTATAGGGGCTGGTAAATGAGGGATCGGGTTTCTTTTATTCTTTAAATTATGATATAATATTTCTCCACCTCTCCCGTCGCGACGCAGTAAATAATAACGCTGCGTAAATAAAAATAATTTGAATTATCTAAAGCTCTATATATTCGGCCTTCAAATGTATTGTTCGCAATATAATTGACGGCTCCGTGGCTTAGTTGTAGTAGCCCTGTAGCCCTGCCTTCGAAGCGAGGGGTCCTGGGTCCGATTCCAGGCCGGGGCACGCTTTGTGTGGTGAGCATGGTTTGTTGTCGGGTCCTTGGATCTGCGACACGGAATCCTAGTGCAGAGGTATAAGTGTGTTAAAGTTGTTATATTGTTGTTATAACGAGTATCTACAGTGTAAAGTAGGTACCTATGCATGAAACTTAAAGTAAACAACCGTAATTTCCACGACAAATCATGCAATAGATCTGTAGCAGAGTTATCCGATTTATAACCGACTGCGCCAGAACCAGGGATTACTTAAAGAAATCACTAATAGTATACGGAGAGGGTGAAACCTCGGGGAACAGCTAGTTTTTTTTTTTTATGTGAATTAGTGACGGAACGAGCTGAGGGCCCACCTGATGGTAAGTGGTGACCCTCGCCCATGACAACAGTAATGCGCGCGACTCAGTATAAAATCCAAATCTTTACTGAGTCGCATTCATCCTGCTGCGTCCATCACCCGAGACGGGGATGATACGTCTCATGCGCATGTGATTTCACCGGCAGCCACACCCTTCCACCGGAACACAGTAATGTAACCACTACTGCTTGGCGGCAGATTCCAGATGTGGTGGCAGTACCTCTACGGACGAACTTGGCACAAGTTCTACTGCTACTTTTGGTTGCTCCTTTAGCACCCACGGCGTACGTGTAGGGAATCAAAGGGTACACACCTACGGACGCGAGCAACTGGACCCCCCATATATGGTTAGTATATATTCGCCATAGTAATAAGAATATTTGCTGCATTACATCACATCACACAACAATTAGAAATTCCAATCTATATTGAGTATTCGCTAATCGATAAAATTACCACATCCACGGTGATAATCAAATGCAGATGATTTTAAAATGCGCTAAATTATAACTCGCATGTAGAAAACGTGGATGTGGCAATGGGTAAGTATTATTTGGATAGTTAAGTATGATGGCTACTTTTTAGTAGCTATCATACTGGCCCTGATACTCGCGTCCGTTGATGAGTACCCCCAGAACCCTACACGAGTACCCGAGTGGTGCGAATGGAGCAACCCAAAGACACTTTTTCTGCCAATTTTGTGAGGAACAGTTGATGAGATTACCGAGATAAATTGTTAGTGATGATTGTCAAACGCCTGAAAAAAATAGTCAACACGTTAGATTTCAAACAAAAATCCGCATAAAAATAGGTCCATTCATTTTGGAGTTACGATGCTACAGACAGACACATTGATACATATATACTCTACAAAATAACGCCCTCCCTTTTCGGTCCGGGATAAAAAAGGCGAAAAAAATTGTTCATAATTTTATAGACCTAATCAGCAAGAGTAAAAAGTTGGTGTTAAACGTTTTGTAAACGTTGCAAATAATATATCATAGAGAGTTTTACGAAGAAAAAGCCCTCTTTTTCTACGTAAAAGTTTCGTGTTATAAGTTTGTAGTGTGTATTGTATGTCTGACCGTTTTTGTTGAACAAGTCGAGGGTTTTTACATTTTTGTAAATTCAACATGTACAGCCTTTGAAAGCTCTGCATCCACTCGTTTCTGACATCTGGGTGTGAGCTGTATGCAGTCATGGAAGTATTATCTAAGTCAAGGTCAGCCCGAGGTGCAGTGCCAATGACATCAACACGTAAAAATGTGGGCGGGGAGCAGGTAGTTGGCTGTAGGATAAAGCTAAACACGGCAAAGTTACTATTAGAAGTATTAGATCTTAGTAGCTGAAAAGGGCTCTAAAGAAGTATCATACTTATAAAAACTGTAACAGGTCCAATTCTGTATATTGAAAATATTTTGAAATATATTTTGCAGATCGTTCTATAATCGATACTGAAGATGAAACTATATTTTTCTTTCATGTTTGTGTATGTCTGTATCTTAACCGCGCAACACGCTGAAACTACTGAATGACTTCAAATGAATGGTAAGGCACTGGATATTTTTTATCCTGAAACTCAGCACGGTTCCCTTGGGAGAAGGGATGAAAGTCAAAATGTATTCTCAGTTCATTTCAAGGGCATTCATTAACGCGTTGTCTAATCTAATTCTCTTGTTGGAACAGAGGTACACAATAGATTGTCCCGCAAATATTTCAAGGCCATTGACCAAGTTCATAAAATTAAATAAATCATAAATTAAAAGTAAATTAAATAATAGAACTTGAACTCCAGAATGTACAGGAACGGCTTTACTTAACTAGCGTTAGTACTTTATTGTATAGGCCTCATACGCAGTGGCGGCCTTAGGGGGTGGCAAACAGGGCAATCGCCCGGTGCCTCGCTCGTGCAGGGGACTCGCGCAAGAACACAATCACTTAAAAAAAAATATTTATTTGATTTTTATTTAAAACTTTTGATTTTGGTACTTAATTACTTATTAACGTTTTAACATAACGGTGAAATAAAATAAAATAAAGTTAACTAATTCATTTATTCAAAACAAAAGCAGGCCTCGCAAAGACCTGCCGCCTGGAGCTTCGCAATGGGTAAGAAAGAAAGAAAGAAAGAAAAAGAAAGAAAGAAAGGCCACCACTACTCATACGAATGGGTCTATTGTCAAAGTTAAAGTTAGATATTGCCAAATCTCAATATTTCTTGAATTCGGATTTTCAAAACTATTTACATATTATTGCTCATCTGTATGAACAACTTGCTTTTTCTGTATTTTAGGATTATGGTATTTCGTTGTAAATAATTAGTTTTATTTTTATTGATCAGGTAGGTTAGTTGTCTTTTAATAAATTGTAGTTACCATTGATTGCCTAATGTGGTATATTAATCTATCACTTCTGGTTCCCACAGTACAAGCTACGCTTAGTTTTGGGCTAGATGGCGCTGTATGAATATTAATGTGCCCCAACTAATTTGTAGCAAAGTACCTACCGTCATAATCTATTAGTGTTCTACAGAAATAAATCTGTTTGATTCACTTCACCGATGATTAATCCAAATTATGGTGTTTATTGAAACTGGCGCCAAAAAATGAACACATTCGTTTACCGTAGATTTAGCGTATCGTAAACAAACTTCTAGTACCTAGACAAAACTATGATTTCATGAACCTCTTCTGTCAAATAAACTGGACAGCGGAGTAGTTTTTTATATGTTAATGAATGATGGAACTAGCTAAAACAAGAACACTGATATTTTGATATATCTGTGTGCATGTAATGTGCAAGGAGCTCTTGTGACACGCTAAAAGCGCACGAATATCTTGTGTGTGTAAAATTTGACGTGTCCAAACGATACTTGAGATCTATAGGAATAAATAAGTTATACCGTACCAGCCTCTAATGTTCCCACTGTAGGGACACCGGCTTACTCTCGATAATTGAGAGTGAATGGGCTTTGATCTACCACGGGAGCCCAATCCGGATTGGTAGATGGCACATGTCGCCGAATTTTTGGTTCTAAGCCATGCCGGTTTCCTCACGATGTTTTTTTTCACCGTTTTGAGAACGGTGACGGAAAATAAATGAGTTGAGTTTGAATAACTTTGTTGAAAGGATTTCTATGACACAATTTAGTTTTTCCTGTATATTTATAATTTTAATAATAAAACATTTATTTGTAATTGTAATGAAGAATGAATCGTCATTTAGTTTATAAGAATTCATTATTTTTAGATCTATTCATTGAATTGCCAAGAAAATAATCTTTATAAATAATAGCAACCTATTTTATTCTCATAGGGGAAGCTGGGGAATGTAGTTCACTTAAAAAGAACAACATGTTCAAAAGTAGCTTATACTCGACGTTAGCGCGACGGTCGGGGTATCAGAGTTGTTAGAGATCTAGAGAATATGTGAAGCATACGCTATTGAACATGAGCTCATGTATGATGTCAATAAAACAGTATGCTCTTTATCTTGAGGGCTGCCGGTAAATGTCCCGATACTACACTCAATGTTTAGGCCCTGAACGGATTGAACTTTCATCGTGTTACGAAGTTTAATATTTGGGATATTATCTTACCGATTTCGCTCGCATTTCACTCTCCTATATTGCGAAATGACTGATATTACATGAGTGCTAATGCCTCTTTACACCAACTTCAAACGAAGCATGTTTTTTTATTTTGTTGGCCACAGAAGGCTTTGGTTTTGTGCGTATGGTTTTGCGATTGTTTATAATTTTGATGTTTTTTATTCTTCTGACATGTTTTGTGATATTATAATATTTTATTGACTTCAGCGAATAACGTTACATACAATATAATATTATAGAATCTGATATTCAATCTATATTTGGTGCTTACAATAACTTTAATTTTTGTATTCGTAATTTTATTTCTCTGTATTAATTCTTCAACTGTTTGTGAATAGATAATAAGTATAAATATTTTTTCTTCATTGTAATTGGTTCTTAACCGTTTTAATTAATGTATTATATTAATAAATATTTATCGATATTTAGCGATATTTACCCTTCAACGCTATTCCCGTGCCTCCTCTAATTAATTAGAATTCCTTGAATGAAGATGAATTAGTTTTAGAGTAAATAACTATGATTCAGAACATAGATCTATGAATTATGCGCTAATGAACACTAAGCATTGACACATAAGGAAAAATAATTTACGGGGATATGACAATAATCTGTTCGTATTCATTCATAACTGTATGAAATAGATTTAGATTAAAAACACGATGATCGTATTAATTTTGCGGTTGTATCTTGAATTATTACGATAAAATTTAATCACATGAAATTTTAGAAGCGCTATCAGTTATTTACTTTTGTATAATAAGATTAGCTCATCTTCACTACATAGTATAAAACAAAGTCGCTTTCTCTGTCCCTATATCCCTATGTATGCTTAAATCTTTAAAACTACGCAACGGATTTTGATGCGGTTTTTTTTAATAGATAGAGTAATTCAAGAGAAAGGTTTATATGTATAATATACTAGCAAGCCACCCCGGCTTCGCACGGGTAGTTTCTGATACGACACTGATGCTTTACCAACCGTGCGGAGCCGGGGGGGGGGGGGGGGGGGTCGCTAGTATTATACAAAATGATACTATTATGATATGACCTATCGTGTTCTCAATTGGAATCAAAGTTGTTAGGGAAGCAGTTGTTCTTACACGTACCCCCTGAGTGCTAAAGGAGCAACATGGCAGTTGCTCCTTCAGACTCCTTTGGGGGTCCAGTTGTTCGCGTCCGTAGGTGTGCCATTTGATTCACTACACGTACCCCCTGGTGCTAAAGCAGCGACCAAAAGTAGCAGTAGAATTTGTGCCAAGTTCGTCCGGAGAGGTACTGCCACCAAACCTGGAATCTGCTGCCAAGCGGTTCTCGCATTACTGTGTTCCGGAAGGGTGTGAATGCCGGTAAAATCACAGGTGGTAAATGAATTACGAGGAAAATGATGCATTTGAAATACAGTCTTAACAATTATTGATTCACAGAATTTCAATTGTTCAATTTATACCAATTTAACCCTTAGCATGCAAATTCACGTGAATCACAATTGAAAATAAAAGTCACGGGCCCCAATTCTTGAAGCCTGGTCAATTGGAGAAATTAAGTTCATCCTCAATATCTGATTGGTTAGTAACATATTAATAACCAGACACAGAACAGATATGTTCGTCATAATAATAATAATAATAATAAGACTTATAGCGAAGAGCCTCGACCAACATCTTAAGAGGCTCTCGCTAGGCGGCTGGATCAAGGGCCAGATACAGAAAGCGGTACTCCTGGACACGGCACGCATCGTCAGGAGGTTCCTCTCTCTGCAGCCCTAGCCACCGACTGCTTGGGTCTTACTCCGCAGTCGGTGGTCGTCCGTTTTTATATATTTTTTACTACAATGTTTTTATACTGTTTATTTTATAAATAATGTATTATTTTGTAGTGAAAAATGTATACAAATGAGAAATAAAATAAATAATGAGAAATAATAATAATAGTTTATTTCCAAAAAGGTCTTAAATTATGCAGTTTCACACTATTATTTAAGAAAAAGTAACAGAAAAAATATTTTTAAATGTACTATGTGCTCTTTATATATTATATATATTATATATAATGTTTGCCCTGGGTGAGAATCGAACCCACGACGCCAAAGGCAGAGCTACTACTAACAGCTGTGAGGCAGTCAACTATGTCGCTATGGTAATCAATATTCAATAACCTGTTAGCTGATTATAGGGTTTAACCGTTATCCGTTATGATAATGTACAATAGCTGTATTTTTTTTTATTTGAATGTGACGGGACGTGTTGAGGGCCCACCTGGTGGTAAGTGGCGACCTCCGCCCATGACAACAGTAATGCGACTCAGTATATGATTTGAATCTTACACTGAGTCGCATTCCTCCAGCTGCGTCTATCACCCGAGACGGGGACGATACGTCTCATGCGCATGTATCCGGGTATAATTAAGCTGCTGCAGAGACCCACGCCTATTCTCAATAAGCGAGAATGAATCACGGGCTCGGTACTTTTGATTCAGAGAATTCTTCTGTATTTTCAGATATGAAACGATTCTGTATTCTGACGTTACCAAACTAAATATAGGAGTTACCAGATTGATTCCATACGAAAGGTAAGCTTGCGGTCTTGCAGACTTGCGACTTCAGATTGCCTTCGATTTTTTTATAATATAGTTGGTGAAGGTGATCACCGTACTGTGATGATAGATTGCTAACTACAATGGGACCTGATCGGGAGGAGTGCGTGGTCAGGTTACCTCCTCGAAGTCTGGGATTGCTGCTTGTCCCTTGTGGATGGGGTTAGCTCCATCCGGGGGGAACGGCCGCAATCGAGACGGGTGCACTCTGGGCAACATCGTTAACAACTTCCCAAAAAGGGATCTTCTTAACGATGGCTAAGACCTGACGCGGAGGGCCACTCCTGTCTCTCTGATCAGCAGAGGGACTAGGATGTGGCGTGGCTGAGCTCAGCCGAGCGGCCGGGAATGATAAATACGAGTTGCTTTGAGTTCGAGTTGTATACTGTTTTATTAATTTGTAATAGTATGTGCTACGTATGCATGTTTGATGACTGTGGTAAATACGCGTCGGCTCGTACAGTTGGTTAGCATGATTTTGCAAAGGTTCCTAGTTCGATCCCGACCGGGGCCATTATTAGAAATTATTCTCGTGTCAATGAAAGTAGAATAATCTCACTACGAACGCGGCACAAGTTCTACTGCTACATTTGGTTGCTCCTTTAGCACCCAGGGGGTACGTGTAGGGAATCAAAGGGACACCTACGGACGCGAGCAACTGGACCCCCCATAAAAAACTCGCTACTAGAATAAACGCCGTTTTTCTCTTAAATTGATTTGTTAGATTAATCTTGGTTTGTGTATCTCGTCTAATAAGTCTAGCTATTCAATTGAACACTGAATGAATTTCAGTGCGTAGGCGAATACATCACCGATAGCCTGAAATTCGAGTGCTAATTATAGGAATCTCGATTGTATGCACTCCTGTGGAATGTATGGTATGTAAGGCCATTGGACATAAGCGTTGGTTGATTTCTTGTATTTAATCAATGAGGAAAATTTTTAAACGACTTCAAAACAAGTTAGTTTATCAATTCGGATGTTTCTATTTTTTTATGTATGTTCACCGTTTTCTCCGCCATTTGTCAACTGATTCGGATGATTTTTTTTTATTTGAATGAGTATGCTTTCAGATCGGTCCCATAGAATTTTTAGTTTCAATAGTTTCGTTGTTAAATCAAAGTAACTGGACAAAATATGTCATCCTAGTATACGAAATTGCTTATTTTGCTGTTTTAAAAGTATTGAACTTGGTTTATTTTCGATTTTAGATCAGTTACTTGTATTGATTGATTTCATAGCACAGTTGGTAGTAGCTCTGCCATCTGCCCTGTAGGTCGTGGGTTTGAATCTTACCCAGGACCAATTGTATGACAAACTATGTTTATTTTCTGGTTAATAAGAATTTACGAAAAACTACAAAGGTAAGATGCTATCGGTAATCTGGTTCCCATAGTACAAACTGTTTAGTTTGTCGATAGATAGCGCAGTGTGGAATGCCCGTGTACTATCTAACTAATATTATAAAGGCGAAAGTTTGTGGGTATGTTTGTTAATCAACGGCTCAACGGATTTGGATGAAATTTTGTACCAGGATAGCTTAAATCCTAAATTAACACTTTTTATCCCGGAAAAGTGCAGTATTTTCTTGAGATGGCTAACCGCGAGGCACAACTAGTGTACCACAAAAACTTCTTCAATTCTCAATACCTGCATAGCTGATCCAATCGATGTTGGATCTGAGTCACAGATAAAATAGCCCACGACCAAAGCTCTGTAGGTAAATTCCTGGTCGAAGACGTCGTGGCTAAAAATGAATATTGATTTTAGTGCATTCACGTTTCTCGCTAGTCATGAAACAGGTGAGAAATCTATGAAAATAGCCGAATATTAGATGGTTCGGTAGCTTAGCAGTAGCAGGCCTGCCTTCGAAACGAGTGTTTTTGTCCATGCCACCTGCGTCACAGATCCTAGTGAAGAGGTAAGAGTGTGACTTTTTTTATAGTACCTCTAGCCTCTAATGTTTCCACTGCCTACTCTCGATAAATGAGAGTGAATGGGCTTTGGACCACGGGAGACCAATCCGGATTGGTAGATGGCCCAGGGGCATAGACGCCGATTTTAAATCTGAAGGTTGCTGGTTCAAACCCACACGTGCACCAATGAGTTTTTTCACTTGAAAAATTTATGTGCACTATACCACGTTCTCGAAACGGTGACGTAAAACATCGTGAGGAAACCGGCATGTCTTAGAACCAAAAATTCGAAATGTGACATCTACCAATCCGGATTGGGCTCCCGTGGCCCAAAGCCCATTCACTCTCAATTATCGAGAGTAGGCCGGTGTCCCTGCAGTGGGAACATTAGAGGCTGGTACGATAGCCTCCTTAGAACTCCGTCCATGGAAGTAATGGCCGCAGCCCTAGCGAAGCTGAAGTGACATCAGTTTACGAGCGCATGTTACAAAACCGTAACTATTTGTGGATAACGATCCATCACTTCAGAATAAACCAACTGCTCGAGGTAAGTGGTTCTATTGTAGTGTGTGACGTAATGCGATATTGGATTACCTGGAACCTAGATATATTGGATTAGAGTACTTTAGAAAAAAAAAACATCGCTTACACACTAATACAAGAAGCACTCTTACTTACCTGTTCATTACGGCTCCGTGGCTTGGTAGTAGGCCTTCGAAGCGAGGGGAATCGAACCCGGGACGTTTGATTCCCGGCTGCGGCACACTTTGTGTGGTGAGCATGAAGTTTGTTCTCGGGTCTTGGGTGTTTGTCTTGTGTGTCTGTGTGTGTCCATGCCATCTGCGACACAGAGAATCCTAGTGCAGGGGTATGAGTGTGTAAACGTTTATTATACTTAGATAGATAGATGACACTTTATTTAACACCAAACGCAGATAACAATAGCTTAAAAATAAGACTCATAACTAATCAGAAGGTGAAACAATGGGCGGTCTTATCGCGATAAAGCGATCTCTTACAGACAACCTTTGGGTGGACAAGAAGTATTAGAAATGTGAAATTAGTATTAGATATCATCTAAGTTAAGCAACTCTTGGCCTATTGCTGAATTTCTGGAATGAGCACCTTTTTTGTCGGTGTGAAACAAGTAGTTAAATACTAAGACTTTTCCTCTATGGAAGTCAACTATTTTCTTTAACCAATATATCTGGGAAATCCCGTCTTTTAGCTTGGTACACTTTATCAACTGGAAAAGTTGAGTCTATAATCCAGAGCCAAGTTGAGGAGTTAAGGCGTAATGTCCTTTCTTGGAAAAGGTTTTTAAAAAGAATACAAAAACTACGCAAAAACATGAGTGAAAAAAGAACGAGTCTGTTCTTTTGTTTGACATTCCAAATTCAAATGTGGCATAATTCAAATTCACATTCCAAAATGAGGAAGACATTTTGTTTCATTTTCAACCGATACATAACGTTATTCAACCACAGATTGATAATTTCTAAATTGACGCTTTAAGAATTTCTAGAATTCAAATGTTACTTAAAAGTGTTAATAAATTAATTATATTTGATTATACATTATACTAGCTGACCGGGCCACGCGTTGCTGTGGCTAACGTTTTTGTCATACGATATTATAATTAGCAATAAATTAAAATTGCGACTATAATTTGAGATTTAAACTATCCTATCTCTCAAGTTAGATCGAACTGCACATGGTGTGCGAATTTTATTATAATCGGTTAAGTGGTTTAGGAGTCCATTGAGGACAAACATTGTGACACGAGATTTATATATATTAAGATTTTTATTTTCAATCTGAAGGTTGCTGGTTCCAACCGCCATGTGCATTAATTTTTCACTTGAAAAATTGATGCGCGCAATACCACGTTCTGCAAACGGTGAAGGAAATCATCGTGACGAAACCGGCACGTCTTAGAACCCAAAGTTTTATGATTTGTGACATCTACCAATCCGGATTGGGTTCCCGTGGTAGATCAAAGCCCACACTCTCAATTATCGAGAGTAGGCTGGTGTCCCTGCAGTGGGAACATTAGAGGCTGATTCGGATACATTAATCTAATAATATGCCGATTTGAGACAGGTTTATTGTGCGAACTGAAATTTAAATCTTAATTTGTAGGTATATTAATGTTGTGTAGCATAGAAAAAAAATGTTTTTCTTACCGTAATAAGTTTCCTGTCTATTGGAACTGAGTTTTAGCGTTAGTAACTTCGAGATTTTTCGAATCCTATTCAACAACGTTCATTCAACATTAACACATACCTCTGCCTCTGCACCTCTGCACTAGGATTCCCAGTGTCGCAGATGGCATGGACAACCACAGAAACACAAGACAAACAGACAAGATCCGAGAACAAACTTTATGCCACCACACAAAGTGTGCGCCAGCCGGGAATCGAATATTATGCTTTACTCAAAACATTGAACATTGATTTGCAAAATGCTCCGGTGATGAATGCGATGATATTTTCGTAAAGTAATTTAACAAACTCGAGGATTTGTACTGTCCCAAAAACAAAATGGTGTCCTTTATAAATAACACGAATTACGGTTAACATATTAATACGCTGTGACCTGGAATTGCGACCTCGGTAAGTTACATTATACCTAACATAAATGTCTGTCCGTGTGTTTATTCAGCAGTTACAAGTACAATTAGTATGTACGAACTTGGAATGAAAATGTTACAATATTTGTACTTGAGTCGGATATTGGAATGTATTTACGTAGTGCTTTATTGTAATATAATTTTTGTTTTTATTAAAAAAAATGCACAGTTTAATCTTACGCATAAGCATAGCTTGCACTATGGGAACCACATCAGTGATACGGGTTGAGATGTAAGATGAATAAATTAAGACTGATCGTAGTTTGAAATATCTGTGTGCATGTAAAGTGCCTGGAGCTCCTGTGACACGTTATATGCTCACGAATATGTTGAGATCTAAAATAATAAATGAGTTTGAGTTTGATATTTACTTTTATAGTCTCTACTTTTTTTTTTAAATAAATACATATAATAGCTACACATTAAGTTAGAAGAAATTTCATCGGAATAAATTCGAACGCATCCCTTTTTAAAAAAAGAATTAAGTATCTAAATCTTTTCAATAAGCGAAGATATCGCGCAACGAACAAAAACTGCGAACTGCGAGTCGGACCTGCGCACGAAGGGTTCCGTACCATTATCTATAAAACAAAAAATAAAAATCACGTTTATGTATGAGAGCCCCCTTTAAATACAATATTTATTTTGTTGTGTTTTTTAGTATTTGTTGTTATAGCGGCAACAGGAATACATCATCTGTGAAAATGTCGACAATCTAACTACCATGGTTTATTAGATACAGCCTGGTGACAGACGGACAGAGCAGTCTTAGTAATAGGGTACTATTTTACCCTTTGGATACGGACCCAATATCTCAAATCTCCTCCTTTTTGAAAACGGCTAAAACAGATCTTTTTAAATTTTAAAACTATCATGGTTATGAACATTATTATTCGTGTTACCGAGATATTTACCATGATTTGTGAGTTTTGTTGACTCCCGATATTTCGACTGACCGGTCAGTTTGCCCGGGACCATGACGCATGTAACTGCGTCGAAATATCGGGAGTCAACAAAACTCACAAATCATGGTAAATATCTAGGTAACACGAATAATAAGATCTTTTCTATTCTTAATTCTTTATTGTACACCATAAACGACATTAATACAAACATGAGGAAGAAAGGTACACAGGCGAACTTAACCCTGAAAACAGTTTTCTTCCAGCAAACCTGGGGTGCTAGAGAGATGTGATAGAAAAGGTAGGTCCAACTGATTAGATAATAGTCTTAGCTCACCTACACAATATTACGTAGTTTTTAATCACCGATCAGCAATGTAAGGATTCTAAGGTCGTTCTAAACACACTCGTGATAAGATTAGCGAGATTCCTGTGCGAATTTTTCTAACGTCATACTTTTTATCTCAAAGTCATTTAAAGGCCGGCAGCGCATCAGCATTGCCTCTGGTGTTGCAGGTGTCCATGGGCGACGGTGACCGCTGTCCATCAGGAGGCCCGTCTGCTCGTCTGCACACCTATTCCACAAAAAAAAAAAAGAAAAAAAAAATGGCAAAGTCAGTATTATTGGGTAGCTACGCCCCGCGGTGTTACCCGCGGTTGGACTTCCTACGGGAACCGTACATTTTTCCGAGATAAATAGCCTTTGTGCTATACCAGACTATAATCTATCTGTGCCAAATTTCATCCAGGTCCGTTCAGCAGTTCTGGTGTGATTGAGTAACAAACATCCATCCATACTTCCAAACATTCGCGTTTATAATATTAGTAAGAAGTAGGAATTCATTATCTTTCTTACTTATACTATAAAGGCGAAAGTTTTTATGTGTGTGTATTTCAAGCGACTGAAATTTCACTGGCACCCACACCCTTCCACTGGAACACAGCGATGCGAGTTCACCAGTTATTGGCTGCGGGTGAGCGGTGGTAGTACTTCCCTGGACAAACATGGCACAACTTCTACTGCTACAATACATTAAGTTCTTCATTTTCGCACTACCCGCGGCAGACAGAGTTAATTTCGAGATTAACGTATGTCTGCGTCCAAGGGCGGCCTTGGATATTGCGAGGCTCCGGGCGATAGATCTTTTTGAGGCTCTTGGCGTATGTGGAATTTAGGTGAGTTGGAAGTGTACAGGGCTCCTGGTAATCAGTCAGCATCCTCTTTACAGCTGCAGTACATCGAAACAAAAAACGGGTTGTTCTGCGAGGGTGCAAGGCCCTACAAAAGCGAGGCCCAGGGCGGTTGCCCTGCTTGCCACCCCCTAAGCCCGCCACTGTGCGTCTCTGTGTGCGTGCGCCGTTTCAGTTGCACACGGCTGGCTCTCTGTAATTATTTACTTTGTAATTTTTTTTCAAGTCATACTTTTACTTATCAAAAACAAAAATATTAATATATAAAATATGAAGAAACAAAATGTACTTACCAATGTACAATTGGAAAACTAAAATTTAATAAATTGCTGAAACTCGACTGATTAAAAGCCATGAAACAACTTAAAGATTTAATTAAATTATAATATAATAGTTAGGTATAATTAATGCATAGATCAACCGCAATTAGCAATCCAATGAAGATGGCTAAAAAATACAGGTGGAATTTTACCTTAATATTGGTCTTTTTCGGGTTGGAATTCGGATAATTAACAAAAAAAGTTTCTAGAAATTACCAAAAAATAATGAATTGAAGATTATTCGTATCTACAAAAAAAAAAAAAAAAAAAACTATTTAACACTCATACCCCTGTACCACCATTCCTTATGTCGCATGTGGCATGGACAAACACAGAGACAGAAGAGAAACACCCAAGACCGGAGAACATACTTTTTGCTCATCACACATTCGCGGCCGGGATTCGAACCCGGGGAACCTTCGAAGTCAGGGCTACAATAAGCTCGTGTTTTATTTTACGGAGCCATCAAAATAAAACCTGAGCTTTTTTTTCACCACAGGCTTTTGAACGCGAGCATTCAGCCGAGTTGATTTTTTTGCCCTCGAGTGTATATTGGTCCGTAATAAAAAACGTGTGCATTATTAGTGCCGCTCGCAGTGTATTCGCGACTCGCGCGCCGAACTGACGCTCTATCGTTCGAAATACTAATTTCCCGCGCGAAGCATTTTGAATTTCGAGTGTCTTATTTTTTGTGTTGCAAAAATGCCCAGAAGACTTTCGTAATTTTTTTTCGATATTATATATTTTTATTGAAGGACTTTCCAGCGAAGTTTGGATTTTTAGACTATTTTGATTGTGCTAAGTGTTAAGGGGCTGTCATGGCGAACAAGTAAGCAATGATAATTAGATAAACATGCTAATATTTAGTAAATAATGGATGAATTTTACGGTTGTATTATGCTAAATTCTGTGTGCTTGTTCTGTTTGAGTAAAATGGGAAGGAGTTACTTTAAGACAATTTTGAACTATACTTATTTTAATAGTTACTTTGTTAAATCATAGAAATATCAAAGCACAAAACGATTTATCTGAAATAATGTAAAACCTGAAATCTTTTTTTCAATTCAAACGTAGAATTCTCCCTATATGAAGTTTCAACTTAGAACTAAGAGCATTTAATTCCTTGGTTAACAAGATCTAGGAGTAAATAAAATACTATATTGTCTATACCTATAGTCTAATAAGTGATTTTATAAAAATTAATCAATTTAATCATGTAGAGACAATAGACAAAAAAATATCATTAAAAAAAATGATGGGCAGGCAACCGTTTCATACTTCTTAATCTTTTCAACTCGGGTTACACTATCGTGAGAAAGTAGACGTTGCAAGTGGTGAGCTGACGGCCGCCGTTATTTCCCATGGTAACAGTTTCCCTTATCCGCTTCCTCGGAAGCGTGTCCATTTCAGGACTCACTTGGTGATTTAGCCTATTGTTTCCCCACCATAACCTTGCTAACACTTTTCTACAGTTCTTCTTCTACTTTCTTGTAAGTGGCCAACTCTGGTGTCGGATGTTTCAAGTCCGAAAGCCTCCGACACGGTTTAACGACTAGTGTAGTATAGATCTTCAGGTGCTCTCCGAAGCACGGAAGCGCTCAGTTCATGTGCTATGAAACGGTCACCCATCCAACTTCTGACCGAGCCGAAAATTGCTTAATCTGTACAGAACAGCTAAGTAAGCTGTAGTAAGTGCCTGTAATATCACCGGCACCCACACCCTTCCATCGAAACAGATCTACGCGAGGGTGCCACTCCTTGGCGGCGGATTACCAGATTTGGTAGCAGTAGTTTGGTAGCAGTTGAACTAATAAAACGCTTTATCAGTTTTTTTTTGAACGAGATATATACAAAAATTCTTATTATACCTTTCAATCTGTATTTCTGTGTCCAAATACCTCATTGTCTCACGTCTGGACCAATGAATATTTAAATATTTAATTTCAAAAGAATAAATTAGGTACCTACATTATGTTACATCCTCATACAGACTCAAACATCCTTTACATGAAATCAAGGCGTCTTATTATCATCACCACATATTATAAAACAAAGTCGCTTCCATGTCCCTATGTATGCTTAGATCTTTAAAACTACGCAACGGATTTTGATGCGGTTTTTTTATTGATAGAGTGATTCAAGAGGAAGGTTTATATGTATAATACACTAGCGATTCGCCCCGGCTCCGCACGGGTAGTTTCTGATACTCTACTAACCGTGCGAAGCCGGGGCGGGTCGCTATTGGAAATATAATGTGTTCTCTGAAATACCTATCTAAATTGACGGCTCCGTGGCTTAGTTGGTAGTAGCCCTGCCTTCGAAGCGAGGAGTCCCGGGTTCGATTCCCGGCCGGCACACTTAGTGTCTTGTGTTTCTGTGTTTGTCAATTCGCTGCTTGCATTGCTGTGTTCCGGTGGAAGGGTATGGGTGTCGGTGAAATCACATGCGCATGAGACTTATCATCCCCGTCTCGGGTGATGGACGCAGCAGGATGAGTGGGACTCAGTGTAAGATCCAAATGTTATACTGAGTCGCATTATTGTCATGGGCGGGGGTCGCCACTTACCACCAGGTGGGGCTCTAAGCTGGTTCCGTCACCTACTCACATAAAAAAACATATATTTTTGATGTGAAAGAATATGTTTTCAGTTTTGTCCCATAGAATTCTTGTCATAGGATCAATAATTTCGTTGTTAAGTCAAAATAACTGGAAAAAATATGTATTATTTTTGCTATATATACGTATTTTGCTACTTTGAATGTATTGCAGTCGGTTTTTTTGACTTTCAAATCATTTACTTGTCTCTATCGAGTTCTATAAAAAATCACTGTTATCTATTTTTATCATGTATTTGCTAGGACTATCGTTTATCTGTGAGTGTTTGCATAGAAATCTCTGCGCTATGATATAGTTATAATACAATATTTTAGATAAAAAATCTTCAAGAATATTCTGAGGATTTATAAACAGAACAAAGTATATATCTATGTCTTTACTAGCTGCGCCCCGCGGTTTCACCCGCATAGTTCCCGTTCCCGTGGAGAATACGGGGATAAATTGATTTAATTTTTTCGTTAATTTTCCAATGTTTTTAATAGTTATTCTGCTGTTCGGGACGGAAACAAATCCAACAAATCAAAAACCATGGCATTCGGTCCAGCCGTTCTCGGGTTATAAGTGTTGTAACAAACACGACTTTCTTTTATATATATATATATATAGATTTATTTTATGTGACGAAAGCGACGGAAAGATCCTCTTGAACACGGCAATGCGGGTATAATACTGCTTGGCGGCAGATTCAACCGTGAAGGCAGTACTTCTCTTGAGGAACTAGGCACATGTTCTACTGCTACTTTTCGTTGAATGAATGAATGAATGAATGAAAACTCTTTATTGTACACCTCGATAGTAACATACATAACCAAAATAAAATTAACAAAACAGTCACAAAAAAGAAAAGGTTAAAATGGGCGGCCTTGTCGCTAATAGAGATCTCTTCCAGGCAACCTTCCTTCCTTCTTCCTTTAGCACCACCCAGGATACCTACGTGTAGGGGTTCAAAGGGTACTCACCTACGGGCGAGCGACTGGACCCCCCGATATTATAATAACTATTGATATTTTGGCTTCACGCTTCGAAGATCGGTAATCCAAAGCACGTCATCCAAACGATGTTAATTGCTTTGTATGGAAATACTAAAGATAGTTGCTGATTATTTTAACACTAATTGAGGCCAATTATTCTAACAGTTCTTTTTTAAGTGTCCAAAAATATGTATAACTAGGTACTTAGCTAGATATCGACTACACAAACAAAAAAACAACAACGTTAACACACTCATACCTCTGCACTAGGATTCCCTGTGTCGCAGATGGCATGGACAAACACAGAAACACAAGACAAACACCCAAGACCCGAGAACAAACTTCATGCTCACCACACAAAGTGTGCCCCGGCCGGGAATCGAACCCGGGACCCCTCGCTTCGAAGGCAGGGCTACTACCAACTAAGCCACGGAGCCGTCAACACGTATAACGTCTACTCGAATATCGACAGGATTTTGTACTCGACTGCGCCAGAATAGTTATGTATGTATGTATGTTTATTACTTTAGCAAGTTTAAATGGTTTTACAGATTTTTAGCTTGTAAGGTGTCGTTAGATTAGAGAAATTATAACAATTAAAAATGGCCGATCTTAGGCGCCATAATATGTCACCAAATTTTTTTTTCCTTTATATCCTATATTTCGAGTAGGGTATCAATAAACAGGTTTTCATAAATGGCTTGCAAAAATATATACCACTTATGTTTAAACGTTATTTTGTATTTCTCAAGTTCTGAAATTTTCTCAATATTTTTCATTTTCACCATCAAATATTTGTGCTACGAATATTAAATGTTTGTTCTGTGTCTGGATGTTAATATGTAGGTATAATAAGGTAAGAGCCAGATGGCTGTAAAAAAAACAGTTTTCATTTTGTTAAGTCAATTTAGTATAAAACTTATAAAATTGTTTTTTTGCCACCGATATTATCAATAAATTATCTACCATTTTTATTTAATCTCACCATTCGAAATGTTTAAGAAATATATTTGCTTAATATATCCCATTATTTGTTAGTAGCGCCCCGCGGCGTTACCCGCGGTAAAAAAATATGCGAAAAAAGTTAAGTCATTAAACGCACTAAAAAATACTTCACATTTTCAGGATAAAAAGTAGCTATGTCTTAATCCAGGGTATGCGCTACCTTCATGAAAAAAATCATTCAGCTGTTGGGCGTGAAGAAGTAACAAACACACAGAGAAACTTTCACATTTATAATATTAGTATGAGTCGATTAGCATTTTGCAATTAATGTCAAATAAATTTCACATTTAATTTCGGAACGCATTTTTACACAGCAGAACAGAATAGTATTATAATATCTGTGGCAGAACATATTTTTATTTTTAATCGGTCAAGTGGCTCTGTGCTGAATTCAAACAACCATTATTGGCTATAACCTTGAAATAAAGCTGTTCCATTTCATAAATTTAAAAGCAATAAAAGATTTATTGTTTTGTTTCGCTCGTGATCTACTTATACAGCACATTTAATACATAATATTTCGTGTGGATGTTCGGCTCGTAAACTTGGGGGAGCGTAAAATATCGATCGAATAACAATGGCGTTCCAATTTTGAAATAGAATGGCATTTTAGTTTTATTTGAAAATCGATCTTGGCATGGGTATTTTGGGATGTCTATCATCTCGTAAATTTTATGAGTTATTTTTATCGTTTTTTATAGCTTCCTTGGGCCCAAGTATTTTGTCTACCTCTGTCATATAAAAATATTAAATCTGTAAGTAGTAAAGTACCACAAGCGACCTTCTTGCCAGTAAAATTTTAAATAAAACCACCAATAAAATGTAAAACTTTCCAGTTGATTTTTTCATGCGGTCACATTGTTGTGTATGTACCTATCGTCCTATTTCCACCACTATTGGTGATATCGCGATGATTGGTAGGTATTCAATAATAAATAAATATTCATGGATGTCCATGAATATTTATTTATTATTGAAAAAAAACAACAACAACAGCGCCATCTACACACAGAAAAATCATTTATGTTCTGTGTGTAGAAACATGTAAAATAAAAAAAAAAGTAACCTTGACATATTTCGCCACAGAGTCGAATTTTTTTGCTCACGAGCGCATAATTATTATCTTATCAAAAGCCTCATCGGTGCAAATAAATCCATGCAAATATACAGTTAGTACCGCGAGATGAACAAAAGCTTAAAGGCTTATTTTAATGTTCCGTAACTTAAATCGTACAAAAAGGTCATTAGTCTGATAAAAAGCAGTCTGCTCTTAAAAAAGCGATGACATCTGACTTGGCGCCAACGGATTAACGGGTTAACGCGCGGACATTTTTTTTCATTTCGGCGCTGATGTGACCTCCATTCCTCCATTGAGGTAATAACCGCTAATAGCATCCATTTTGGACAGTCATGGAATGGGGAGAAAATATAAAAAAAAAAAGAAGAGTAGGTATAATAAAAATGTGTATAGGTACTATTGTTTTGAAAGGTCAAACTTAAATTGTAATGAGAACGTGATAGCGGAAGTATATATTTGAAAAATTTGATGTATTCGAGTATTTAAAAAAAATCCTTTCTTTTATTGTTAAATGTTTTTTAAGATTTAAAAGGATAAAGAAAGTTAATTTGCCTATAGTATTGTTTAGCTCTTATTCATTCAGAAATATTATAAAATATAATAGTTTATATGTGTCAGTCAAAAATGACAATATATTTGATTTCCGCTAAAATCATAATTAAATACTTGGAAACATTACCTTTTTAAAATAAATATGTATGTACCTATAACATCACGCCTTCTTATTACTTAATTTACTTTTTTAAACCCTATCCGACCTTCTTTGGGGAAGAACGAGCAAGAAACCTGTAATGAAAGGATTACATACTTTCTTTGCGCAAAAATTATCGAAAGAAAAAATACATCTTCCTTTTCAATTTTAATTAATTAAACAGATATATATGTTGCTTATGGTGGAAAATAGAGTAGTATGATTTCCCACAAGACTAACTTTTTTTTTAAGTACAACATGTTGTCAATATCCAGTATATCTTTTCGTAACTTTTTGTTGTATCCTTGAAATCTAAACCGCGCTTTTTTCACAATTTTTATTCCCGTCGCTTTTGTCTCTGTACCGTACCAGCCTCTAATGTTCCCACTGCAGGGACACCGGCCTACTCTCAATAATTGAGAGTGAATGGGCTCTGATCTACCACGGGAGCCCAATCCGGATTGGTAGATGTCACATGTCGTCGAACTTTTGGTTCTAAGACATGCCGGTTTCCTCACGATGTTTTCCGTCACCGTTTTGAGAACGTGGTATTGCGCACATAAATTTTTTCAAGTGAAAAAACTCATTGTTGCACGTGTGGGTTTGAACCAGCAACCTTCAGATTGAAAGTCAGTGTCTATGTCCCTGGGCCACCACGCTCTTCTGTCTATTTTGTCTCTGTATCACCTTATATTGGGTAAAAAGTACCCAACAATTTGTGAGTAAGATTAAAAGTGCTAATTAACTGGCCTTGTTTCTTCGTTCGAATACTTATCAGATAAAGATTACGGTTAACAATGAATAAAACAAACAGTCCTATTACTAACCATAATCACATTGTTACAATATAAGCAAACAAATATGTCTGACCTAATTCAGAAACAGCCTTGATCTAAATAAAAAAAATAACATCTGGAATAAGTGCTCTCTCGCTTTATAACAGAACCATAAACATATTTAATACATACATAGCTAAAAACATCCATTTCCGTCGTGACAAAGCTTGCTTAGATATCTATAATAGATTATTAAGTTCCTTGGCTAAGACGGCTGCTTGGCTTAGCTTACCTCTGCCTTCGAAGTGAGCCACTTCCAACCAACTTCATGCTCATGAAGTTGAAGTTTGTTCATTTGTTCTTGGGTCTTGAATGTTTCTGTGTTTCTGTGTTTGTCAATGCCATCTACGACACAGGGAATCCTAGGGCAGAGGTACGAATGTGTAAACGTTTTTTAAGTCACGCAAATACATGCATGACTTCGTAGGTATAATATTTATTAAAAATCTTAAGTTACACTTTATAAAATCACCTATCTTTTTTTTACATGGGGAAATACTTTTACGTATCATCCCTTCTGGGGGGAGAGGAGTGGGGTATGTTGGACTCAGCTTTTAAAGCTGAGTGCCACTACCGTGCCTTCGAAGCGAAGGGGACCCGGGTTCGATTCCCGGCCGGGGCACACTGTGTGGTGAGCACGAAATTTGTTTTGGGTCTTGGGTGTTTGTCTTGTGTTTCTGTTTGTCTATGCCATCGACACAGGGAATCCTAGTGCAGAGGTGTGAGTGTGTAAAGGTTTATTTATTATTTTATTATCTTTTCATAGAATGTTGAGTAACCGAATGGTGGCCAAGAGATATGCGTCGACCTCAAGGCAGACCACCAGCCCGATGGTCGGACGACATAATAAAGGCAGCAGGAATGAACTGGGTTCGCCTTGCACAAGACCGGCAACAGTGGCGTGCTAGAGAAGAGGCCTATACTCAGCAGTGGGTGTTACCGGCTGATTAGATAGAAGATAGATAGAATGTTGAGTTCATGGTGACGCGTTCTGAATAGGCTTAGGACAAACGTCGCATTCCAACTGAACGTATCTAATATTATTGTACCAATCGTTTTGTTTAGTCTGGATACTTACGATAAACATTCTTCTTGATCCAATTTATTTTAAGAATGTTGAGGTTGTAAAAATTTTTCATAGGTGTAACTCAATTGCTCGCCAAATCGATAAATAACAAAATTCCGCTGAAATTTCCGGGGAACCGCAGGTAACACGGGGCGTAGCTAGTATACGATGATAATAACAACAATAATAGTAATTAATTGTTAAAAAATTTGTCTGATTAAAAAAAAACTTGTTCTAGGTAAGAGTTTTAAGAAAATTATTGTTGAAAGTTTATGTAGGGTGAGCAAAATATCAAAATTTAGATTATTGTATGCTTATGTTTTCTGTACCGCTGACAACGTGTATGCAAAATTTCATAATGATGAATTAAGTTGTGGTAGAGCATGGTGGCCCAGGGGCACACGCCGACTTCTCAAAGTCGCTGGTTCAAACCCACACGTGCACCAATGATATTTCACTTGAAAAATTTATATGCGCAATACCACGTTCTCGAAACGGTGACGGAAAACATCGTGAGGAAACCACCATGACTTAGAACCAAAAATTCGACGACATGTGACATCTACTAATCCGCATTGGGCTGCCGTAGTTGATCAGAGCCCATTCACTCTCAATTATCGAGAGTAGGCCGGTGTCCCTGCAGTGGGAACATTAGATGCTGGTGCGGTAAATAAAACATGCTCCGACACGCTCGCAGACAACTTTCGCGCGATCAGCTGTAAACGAAGCGTCACGGAAATTGCCGAATACCCCTGAAATTAAAATTGCCGAATACCCCCGAAATTGAAAATGCCGAATAGCCGAATAATCGGCTAGATCAAGTCATAATCGGCACATCTGTACTATCTACGCAGTTTAATGTTCAGATGACAAGGAAAGAAATAAATTCAAATCAAATCGTACTTACAAAATTAAAACAGTTGCTAACCAGAAGCTATATATACCAGAACCATAAATCTAAATTAAACTGAATGCGTTCTTTGACTGCAAATCACTTGAGTTAATCATTATTACGTTTTGTTCCGCGTGATAAAAACATTGCGCCGATGCAATGTTCAGCCTTAAACTGTTAAAATAAGGGCTAATGGGTGGTAAATTAAAATTTGTTTATGTAGATTGCAGGGTGTTCAAGATGATAAATGGGTTTGATGGAAATTGATGGGTTTCAGATATTGATTAGTGTTGCATAGCGCCTATTTAACTGATCGTCCCAACGGTCTGGCGAATTGTTCCACTTTTAATGGGGCTAAGATGGATGCTGGCCTACTTTAGGGTCCATGATAGGATGGAATATGTACAATCCTAACCATAAAATTTGATATGAATGTACTTCTGTTTGTTACGCGATCACAATTTGCCGTACCGTACCGCGTCAGCCTTTTTAATGTTCCTACTGCAGGGACACTGGCATACTCTCGATAATTGAGAGTGTAATGGGCTCTGATCTACCACGGCAGCCCAATCCGGATTGGTATATGTCACATGTCGTCGAATTTTTGGTTCTAAGACATGCCGGTTTCCTCACGATGTTTTCCGTCACCGTTTCGAGAACGTGGTATTGCGCACATAAATATTTCAAGTGAAAAAACTCATTGGTGCACGTGTGGCTGCACCAGCGACCATCAGATTGAAAATCGGCGAAGTGTTTTGTTTACTTCGCATTCTTTCTTGATTTTACTTGCAGTGTTCAAAATGTTTTTCTGTAAAAAAAGACAATACTATTATTGTTCATTAAAGTGAAAGAGCTTAATTAAAATTTAATATTTTCCAAGATTCAAACAAAAAATCATCCACTACAGTCCACAAAATTGGCGAGATAAATCACGTAACAAAAATACATTAAAAAAAACAGTCGAATTCCTAATTCGACTGTTTTGACTGACCTACTCTTATTTTTTGTGTGCAATTCTGCTTTCGTGATTTCACGCAAGCCTGTGCTGAAAATCAGCGCTGTGACTTTCTTCACAACATACTGAGCAAAGTGCTATTCCAAAGCCTTACACAGCAGTAGCTCAGTTATAGATTGTTGTTTATATATCTACAACTAGTTTTTTTTGTGTGAATAAATGATTTTAATTTCATTTCATTGTTCATAGAAATTGGTAAAAAAATTACATTATTTTTTTTTATTAGAGTAGGCAATCCAGTCGATACGCAGAACGGATATGTTTATCAAAACGGATATCGTTAATATTTTTACACCGATATAAATAGCAAGCATACCTTGATTTTGTATCGCGTCTGATAAAACATTAACCAAATGGCTGTGAATCTCTTCAGTAAGCTATTATTAACTACAGATAATTTATTGATGTTCGCTACCAACGGAATTTGCAAACCACTTTTTATATTCATTTATATCTGAAGTATCTTTTGAACACGTCAATATTTAAACACAAGTAAACATTTTTGTGCGTATAACGTGTCACTGGCGCTCCTTAGGCACGTTACATGCACACAGATATATGTCAAATTACAGTTATTCGTCTCTATGAAAGACGGCAAAGTAGCTCACGTAACTGTTAAAAAAAAAAACTCTTTATTGTTCTACAAGAACGTGGTCGATCAGACTTTGGACTCAGAAACTGGAGGTTGCCCGTTCAAATCTACGGGTGGGTCAAAAGTTTTCAAACGATTTCCAAAGGAGGGTTATAAATACGGTTGTATTTTAGCTCAGAATTCCGTCATTTATGAACCGATTTGGAAAAATCATTTTTTATTTGAAAGGATATGTTTTCTGATTGGTCCCATAAAATTTGTATCGAAATCTGTTGAATAGTTTTGTTGTTAAATCCAAAAATAACTGGAAATAACATGTCATCCAAGTACACAAACTTGCGTTTTTTGCAACTTTAATTTTCTCTTCGCCAGTTATATACCGATTTTTAAAATAAGGGTCCTGAGGGCGAGAAATAAGGAAGGAAAGTATTGCAGTTTTTTTTTTTTTCAATTTTAAATCAGTTACTTGTTCTGAAACATGTCTTGTGAAACAGTTATGCGCTCGCATTGCTATATTCCAGTGGAAGGGCGTGGGTGCCGGTGAAATTACTGGCGCATGTCGTCTGGTTTCCATATTATAAGCTATGCTTAGTTTGGGGCTAGGTGGCGCTGTGTGAATTGTCCATGAATAATTATTATAAAATTTTTTAGCATTCAAATTCTGTTAATTTTGTTAATCTACCAACATATAACTGGAGATAGATGACCACAACATTGTTGTGTTGAACAATGCATGGACAGAACAATGTTGCTATGGTAATCTGTTAGTGCATTCCAAGTGGTTATATCAATCATCGACTAATTAGAAATCTTGAAAGATAATATCATTTCCAGCTCATTCTGGTAGATCTAATCACGCCAGATATACAGCAAAACAATGCGGCCTACATAACAAATTGATTCTAAGAGCTTAAATTGGAGTTACTGTTTCAAGGTCGCTAATGTTCTAATTACTATGTCAACACTAAAATTCTGTTTAGTTTTCCATGTAGATGGATAGACAGATAGATACACTTTATTGTACACCTCAAATAAAAAATAAACAATATAAATACAGATAAAAAAAAATAAAAAACAAAATGGAGGTTACAACGGGCGGTCTTATCGCTCATAGCGATCTCACCCAGACAACCTTTACATGTAGGTATTAGGAGTACAAATATTTATTGTAGAAGAACGGTAATATAAATTTAATCAAAATATTGCCCATCACTTGCAACCACTTTTTCCCATCTCTCAGGCAGCATTCGAATCCCACGTCTGAAGAACTCCTTGTCTTTTGAGGTTATCCACGAATCAACCCAATTTTTGGTATCCTCATAAGATGTGAACCGCTGCGCCGTCAGAGCATGTGCTACGGACCGGAACAGGTGATAATCGGACGGTGCAATGTCTGGTGAATACGGCGGGTGGGGTAACACTTCCCAATCAAGTGTTTCCAAGTACTTTTTCACGGGAGCCGCAACATGTGGACGAGCATTGTCATGCAGAAGAATAATTTTTTCGTGTCTAGAATAGTATTGAGGGCGTTTTTCCTTCAGAGCTCGGCTCAATCTCATCAATTGTGTTCGATAGAGGGCTCCAGTAATTGTTTCGCTCGGATTAAGCAACTCATAATACACTACACCTAGCTGATCCCACCAAATACACAGCATATCGTAAATTTTTGGCCTTCCACTGCGATCTTTGTCTTCTACGTCGAAATCACCGTTTTTAAACTTTTGAAACCACTCTCGACACGTTCTCTCACTCAAAGCAACCTCACCATATGCTTCTACGAGCAATCGATGCGCCTCAGCAGCAGATTTCTTTAAATTAAAGAAGTAAACTAATATTTCCCGCAAATGACGCTTACTTGGCTCAAATTTTGACATTTTCAACTTATAAAAATTATATTTTACCAATATAAAATCAATGATATTAATAGGTTATGTTGTTCTTGAATGTCCAAACTATTTTTTAAGCCGGTTATCATCTGCGAAAGCTAACCGAAACTCCGTGCCGCGCCATCTACAATAAAACGGCGGAAACTTATTTGTACTCCTAATAATATTATTAACCTTTCTTTTGTTACCATCCTTGTTTTCTTATGAAAATTTTGTAGTGAGTGATCTATGTTTGGATATTAACTCATTTATTATATGGTAGAAGGGGGACCTAGTTTTCTGCGTCCGTGGGAGAGTATCCTTAGAATCCCTCCACGTTTCCCCCCGGCGGTGCGAAAGGAGCACGAAAAGTAGCAGTAGAACTTGTGCAAAAGTCGTCCGTACTACTGCCTCATCTATCACCAAGCAGTAGCTCGCATTACTTTGTACCGGTGGAAGGGTGTGGATGCCGGGTGAAATCACTAGCACTTGACGCGTTACCGTTTCGGAGTGGCGGGCGCAACGCATTGCGGCATGGATCTTCTCAGTGGTCGAGTCGCGTTGTTATTGTTTATGGGTAGCGGTAACCACTTAACATGATACATGCAAGGTGACATTATAATGACTACAGAAGCGCTGGTTATGCAAAATGCAATGTCAATCGATTTATTTGGTATCAGCGATCAGAAAATATTTTATGCACCTATACCTCCAACCGTTATCAGCTCCACAAAATAGGTATTTTCGGCTGCGTCATTACTTAATCAGTACTATTCTTTTTTACGATGGGTAATTACTTCGCGTACAGCCCGGGAATTACGATGGGAAAATACGTCGCGGGCAAAAGCTAGTCTAAATCCATTGATTGATTTCACATAGTATTATTATTAATTATTTTAAAACTCATTTTATATACATTTTTCACTACAAAATACATTACTTACTTATTATATTGGTCTGTTGACATTATTGGTCTGTTGACAGCCCGCGGAGTATCTTCATAGAGCTTTTTTTTGTTGACGAATGGGAATCTGCAACAGATACACCGGTTGCCCTGGGGGAGACAACCGAGTTATGTGGGACTTTTACCCTAACTAAACCCCTCCGGTGGCCGACCTCTGCGCATTCGAGGGTCTCTGGGCTCTCCGAAGGAACTTCACCAGTGACCCTCCTAAGGGAAACTCTATGTTAATAAACAAGTTAATAATAAATAAGAAATATGATGCTTTACAATTACAGTAGAGTCTTGCTAATCCGGCACTATTGAAAACCAAGGAGTGTCGGGTTATTGGAATGTTTGTACTATTGGATTGTATAAAAAAACTGTATAGAAGACATTGTGACATTATCTAACAATTAATTAATTAGTCTTAAAGTAATTCTTAATTGAGGTTTGCTTTTTTGAAACATGTTTAAAAACTTTCTCTCGCATGTCTCGAAGAATTATAATATCTAACGAAAGTGAGGGAAGCGTGAGCGTAGGGTGCCGGATTATTGGATGTATTGGCAGTGGCGGCCATTGCGAGGCTCCGGGCGACAGATCTTTGCGAGGCCTGCTTTTGTTTTGAATTAATGAATTAGTTAACTAACTTTATTTTATTTTACCGTTATGTTACAACGTTAATAAGTAATTAAGGATCCAAATCAAAAGTTTTAAATAAAAAACATATAAATATATTTTTTTTATGTGATTGTGTTCTTGCGCGAGTCCCCTGCACGAGCGAGGCACAGTACATTGTGTATTGGACTACTGAAGTGCCGGATTAGTGAGACTCTGTACTTAGAATGATAAGTACTAATAACGCAGTATTAGTAATTAATCACAAGTGGTTTATCTATAGTTTATGAATCACCACTTCAGCGACCCTGGCACATCGGGACATGAAGTCTTAAATGGTATTAAATACCTAGAAATGTTATCAGTGTTTCAGAATATTTGTGTGACAGTATTACTAGGAAGAATGTGTCAGTGTTACCACAGATAATAATTGTTAGTTTTGTATTACTGACAGCAGTGTGTTGCCAATGTATAATAATAATAAATAATAATAAACGTTTACACACTCACACCTCTGCACTAGGATTCCCTGTGTCGCAGATGGCATGGACAAACACAGAAACACAAGACAAACACCCAAGACCCGAGAACAAACTTCATGCTTACCACACAAAGTGTGCCCCGGCCGGGAATCGAACCCGGGACCCCTCGCTTCGAAGGCAAGGCTACTACCAACTAAGCCACGGAGCCGTCAATATGATTACTATTCATATAGTACTCGTATATGATTATTGATTCTGGGCTTCTTGATAGATGAAGAACCAAATTTTTTTTAATGAAGAAAAAAAATTGTTCTGTAGGCAAGCTTTTGACAGGATTTTATTTATAATTAAAAATAAATATTAAACAATGAGACTTAAAAATCGAAAAATAAACCGATTACAATACTCGCCACGCCTACCATTATAAATTAGAAACATCGGTATACAACGCGCGAAGAAAAAAGTCAGGCAAAATATTACTTTCGTTAACTTGGATGACATATTTATTCTTATAAAAAAATATGGGACGTTACTATAAAAAAATATGTGAAAATCTCGTACCCTACTTCACATAAAAAAAGTTCAGTTTGTTGTTCCACTCGCTTTGTCACTGAAGCCATCATAATATTTGCAGTCACTTAAGAGCAACAAGACCATACAAACAAAGAAACATTTTCGCGCTAAACGTCTTGATAATATCGCCTGTTTCTATTATACCCGACTACGGCGAAGCCACAGCGATTTCAACTCCTATGTTCATATGAAGATACGAGTTGAAATCGCGCTTGAAATCGTTCCCACCTGGTAATCTGCCGATAAGCAGTGATTCACTGGTATTGCTGTGTATTGCTACGGGATGCGACTTGGGTAGGAAGACCTAGGTCGTAATTCTGTTGTTATGGGCGGAGGTAACCACTTACCATCAGGGGCCTTTAGCTCGATTCAGATAAGTACTATAAAAAAATCCTCTTATGTTGATTCATGTTAGCTAATACTATAATAGTACAGTACTGTACAGTAGTATAGTACTTAGGAGCGTGGTAGCTCAGGGGCATAGACACCAGGCCCACCCAATATTCGCTTGCAACCCACTGGTGGGTCGCGACCCGTACTTTGGGGATGGGTGGTCTACTGTACCAAGAAATCTCAGACGCCTTTATTTGACCTGGCCCAATTTATGCTAGCGTTAGCATCTTGATAGTAATCTGAGAATATACGTCATCGAAAGAAGATCTATTATAAAAGAAAAATAAAAAACTACACCACTCGAAAAACCCATAAATAAAACATCATCATAAAATTCGTCCAAAAAGATTTTATTGTTTTCCAGTGATTTATTGCTTGTAGACGCCATTGTCGACATCTGAATTTGAAATTCGAACATGGCGACTTATCAAACATCTAATTCCGAAGGTAGATGACCTCAGCAAAATGAATTATTATCACACAATATGTGGGCGTTTTAAAGTCAGTTTCTATGCAACTAACAGATACCATACTTGTTCGTGTTACCGAGATATTTACCATAATTTGTGAGTTTTGTTGACATGGTAAATATCTCGGTAACACGAATAATAATGTTCATAACCATGATAGTTTTAAAGTTACACCATATTTACTATATTTGTCAAAAAGTCCAATACATATTTGAATTAAACAATGTTGCCATATAAATCAACCTTAACCACTGACTCTATTAGTAAAACACTAGATAGGTGTCTGTCGTTTTATATTGGTGCCTTATTAATTGACGCCATATTAGCGCTGTAAACAAATGCGAGTGTCCAAGGAACTAAAAGCCATAATAACTGCAAGTTATGTTGACAGCATTGTTGCCATGCTATCATGTTTTAACATACTTAAAAAAAGAGTGCAATTGGAATCATATGGTTTTACCGTATCCAAGGTCGCGGGTTCAAATACCGTTAAGTATTATCGGGATTCATTTATTTATTGCATCATTCATCATTTTAATGTAGTAATTTACTACCATACAAAAAACATACAGATGAACTGAGAACCTATTTTTTTAAAGTCAATTAGGTACCTATTCAAAAATCTGTACTATGACGCGGCCAAATTAATTAAAAAGTAGGTACTTCTGTTTCACTAAGCTAACGTTATTGTACCCATAAACAATTTATCGCAAACAGTTTAATTGCTTTTAGTTAGTATTCGTATAGGAATTTATAGTTGCCAAAGGCTTTGGTTCACAGATTTAACCTATATAATTTACAATATATGTCAAAGTCAACAATCTTTATTACCGTTGAATTCTTAAAAATTACTTGGAAACGTCAATTTCTTTTTTTAAATAAATAAGTATTTACAAGAGCATGCGTTCTTTAAACTAAGGTTAGCGCTTGTTCAAACACTATCCAACCTTCCATGGGGAAGACCTTCTGGATTATAAAGAGACTAAAATAAAATTCCAACAAACCAACTTAAACATTTTCATCCCCTCTCTCGCTGAATCTTGCAAGGGATGTAAATTAAATGTAAAACGCAAAATTTTACAATGAAATATTTATGCGAACACATCTGAACATCAAATTACAAAACAATCACGTAAAAACCACACAAAAAAAAATGTGTACAGCTGATTGATAACCTCCCCCTTGATTCGGTCGGTTAAAAATATACCTAGAATGATTAATCGGCTTACAACCAAGCCTGTCATTATGTCGTTTATAAAAAGGGTATCTATTCTCAGTGGTTCTATTTTAAACCGACTTTGGTAGGTCTGTCATTTATTAGACGGCTCCGTGGCTTAGTTGGTAGCCCTGCCTTCGAAGCGAGGGGTCCAGGGTTCGATTTTTGGGCACATTTTGTTTGAAGCATGAAGTTTGTTCTTTGGTCTTGGGTGTTTGTCTTGTGTTTCTGTATTTAAAAAAATAATAGGTTATACCTTTTTTTAAACGGTTTAAATGGTTAGGTTACCGCTAAGAGGTATATTGTTGAGAAATAGTTAAGGGGAAGAATTGCAGTTGGTTTTTAGATTTGTTTTAAAACAGTTAGATATAGAATGATCTAAAGTCAGATACGAGATGAATAGCATCTTTATGAATAAATCACGATTCGTTTACCTGTATAATTGGATTTGCAAATAAATGTCTCATCATAGGTTATATCGTCATCACTCTTGCGCAACGGCCTTTGACTGACCTCATAGCTGAATTGGCTCTGCCTTCTGCTCTGTAGGTAATGGGTTCGATTCCCACCCAGAACAACCATTTATGTGCCAAACATAGATGTTGTTCTGTCTGTATATTAATGCGTATTTTATGTATATATTTGCAAAAAAAGTAATATAAAGTATTCTATCAGTTATTTAGTTCCCATTGAATATTGAGACCTATAAGTAATAAGAAAAAAAACAGAGGCACATAATCTCTATCTTTAATATATGTCCTATCTGCGCCCCGCCGTATTTCCCGCGGTTGCCGATCCTACGGGAATCGTATGTTTTTCCTGGATGAAAAGCCAATATGCTATTCCAGACTATAATCTTTCTCTGTGCCACATTTCATCCAGGTCCGTTCAGCCATGGCGTGGTTGAGTAACAAGCTTCCATCCAAACCATGATGATGGAACCAAATATCTATTACATGGATATATTTACGACAAAGAAGTACTATATTAGTATTATATCAGTACCTAATCTGGTTCGCATAGTACAAGATTTTTTTTTATGATGTGAAAATGTGACGGTACGAGCTGAGGGCCCACCTGGTGGTAAGTGGCGACTCCCGCCCATGACAACAGTAATGCGACTCAATATAAGATTTTGGTCTTACACTGAGTCGCATTCGTCCTGCTGCGTCCATCGCATGTGATTTCACCGGCACCCACACCCTTCCACCGGAATATAATAATGCGGGCACTATTGCTTGGCGGCAGATTCCAGGTGTGGTGGCAGTACCTCCGGACGAACTTGGCACAAGTTCTACTGCTAAAATGCTTAGTTTAACTGATAGAATACTTATGTAGTATTCTGTCCGGGGTGGGAGTCGATCCCACGACCTGCAACGCAGAAGGCAGCTATGCCAACTAAGCTATGAGGTCCTCAATCTGCCACTGTATTTATCTAGGTACGACTGTTGCAACCATCTCAGTGCTAATCTGTAATCAAGGGTCGTTGGCTTGCAAGCTGGGCTGATAACAAACCAGATCAGAATTGGAAACATTCTCTAAACATGCTAGAAACAATAGCCTACCTTCTTTAGCCTGGATGTAAATAGATAAAAAAAAGCTCAGTTGGAAGTAGGTTGCCGAATCGGGTAAAAGGGAATTAATTGATTGCTCAGCCGAATTGATAACCTTTTTACTCGACTGCGCCAGAAGGAGCGTTGTTTTTCGAGTGTATGTTTATATGTATATTTCTGTGTCTATATGTATATTTCGCTCTCTATCCTAAATGGCTTTATGGACTGTAGCTTGAGAGATATCGTTAGAATCTTCTTAATTATGAGAGTGCACACTCTAATAATTTAGGAGTTTTCAAGCAGTTGGTTTTTTTTATAATTTTGGTATTAACAACAGACTTTGATTTCGATAACAAGAGATCTAACTATTAGCGTTAACTTCCAGATGCCTGGTAATCCTGGCGGTGGCTGTCTGCAGCGTGGCCGCATACTGGGGGCCAGATCTACCCCCCGGGCCCTATTGCGGGAAGGAAGGCCAGGTCCAGTGCTGTGACCACAGGCAGGACGGGTGCTCCCATCGAATCCTTGGTAACTACAACACCTCTAAAGAATAATATGTTTTTATGTGCTTCGGAGGGCCCGTTAAGAACGCGGTGTTTCAAAAAGTAGATTCATACAAATCAGATTTTGAATCATATGCCTGAATATCAGAATCCACATCAAAACTTAAAAATAAATAAAAAAAAAAAAACACAAATATGGCAACGGTATGAAAGTGTCGAAATAGGTTTTATTTGATTCTTTAATTTCAGACACACTATGTTACTGCGATGAGTTCTGCAACCGTACGATGTCCCACGATGACTGTTGCCCAGATTACCTGCCAGTGTGTCACGGCGGTCCGCCCAATATCATTGAAAAGCCTTCATGTTCATTGTACAACAGGAAATACAACGTAGATGAACTTGCTAAGCAGGGATGCAACGAATGGTGAGTATTTTTTAAATATCTTTTAGGTTTAAATGTGGAATCGTATTCTGCTGTAGCTTCTAAGCCTGGATTCTAATTTCAAATCGTGTATTTTTCGTGATATCGCCCCAATAAAAAAGTAGGTGTTACAGTTTGAATTTGGAACGTAATTCAAATAAGTATGTTCGTGTCAACAGTTAACATATCATGTTCTTGAAAATATCTAAGGAATAATTTTGCACGTATGATAATTCAAGTCAATTTTTATGTGAAAAAATATATCCACTTCCTGTCTCTGATAGATGTCGTACAAAGAAAAATAGTGGGAAAAATAGGAACTAGAAACAGACGACAAATAATACGGAAAAGGCATTTTAACTAAATGAGATCACATTAATTTTAATTAATATGTTAGATCACATTATCCCCATGGAGGGTCGTATAAGTTTGAACAAATGCTAAACTCGATCATGTCTTGAATGTCTTCTTCTTATTTTTGGCCTTTTGTGTGTATATTTATTAATTTTGACTTTGACATAAATATTATGTCAACGGTGATGTAATGATACAATGTCAAAGAATACCTATCGAAATAATATATTACTAAACACTATTATTTACCTCTATTGAATTTCCGAAAAATTTAATGGAAATGTCATTTTTACAACTAGATAATGAAACTACGGGAACATGCGTTCTTAATTTGGCGCTGGTTCAACTAACAATTTTTTGCTAGAGCCGACAAGAGCCTACCCTACATTTTATTTTAAATGTGAGTGCTTATAAACAAGTATTAAACTAGACATTTCTAGCTCACATTAAAACGATTTGTTTATACTCAATAACATTACCTAGTTTCACACCGATAATATCTGTCTTCGCCACAAATTCAAACGAGCGAGCGTTTTAAAATAAGAATGCCACATATCAAACAATCGTGTGTATTTATGTAGGTAAATGCTGGCCGAAATGTCTCCGAAGAATTTGCGTTTAAATAATCGGGTCGTTGCCCTGGAACCCGCGAAATGGATTCGTTCGAGATTTAAAATTGGCATTTTTAATTTCAGTAGGAAGATTCGCCACGTTCCACATTACGTCAATAAAATGTGATCTAGATACATACCAAAATTCCCATCCGCCACCACTGGTGGCGGCAAGAATTTTTTTTCTCGATTGCCACCATTCGTGGCGGAGATGGTGGTGGCAACTGGGAATAGACCATTACAGGTGAACATATACCCACAAAGAGTTATATTTATAGCCTTTAAGACAAAAAGACAAAAAAGGTCAATGTCCATGTACCTAATTTAAAACTTAAAAACTTAGTCGTTAATTTAGCATCAGTATTAAGTTATAGATATATTTTGTTTAAATTAAGGTACAAATTTTTATATGTGATAAATTATTAAGTACAAGATAATATTTAAGTCTGGTTTTAGTACGAACAACTATCTCAATTATTATTTTCTGCAAGCACTACCACCCACCCCATACACACAAAGGTTAGCTGAAAGAAACTGCTAATTAGCATTAAGTTCGCCCATGTAGTTATTTTTTGTGCAATAAAGAATTTTCTGTCTATCTAATTTAAACGCGCCGCACCCGACGGACAAGTCATGCATCCCATTTTTAATAATATCATTGGATTCATTGGCACTGTCCTATAATAGGACATCCTATATTTTAATGGCGCGCTAAATAATTATTATCGTCGTTTAAATTATTTTAAGTGGACTTTTATCACGGTGTAAATCTTCGGGTTGGATGTAACAGTACAATTTTAGCAGTATACAAATCAAGTTAATTTCTTGCGAGAATGTTTTCATAATAATATTATAAATGCGTCCGTATGACGGAGATGTACGTAATGCTCCTGTAATTTCATTGGTGGCAGTATTCTAGTGTTGCCAGATTTTTTGTATTTGAGTGAAAAAGCGGGATTCTTTCGTCGAAAGCGGGACATAGTAAAAAACGTATATATAATCAGAAATTTAAAAAAAAAATCCCTTTTTTTGAGCGCAAATTACGTTTATGTGACAAGAGATAGCAAAAATAGCCATAGATAATATATTTTATTAATATTTTTTCAATCAGATTTGAGGCTCAGAGTGACGGGCGCAACGCCATGCTACGCCATGCTCATAATTTGTTGGAAGATATTTGTTGTTTATGGTGGCGGTAACCACTTAATACCAGGGGGGTTATCAGATCGTCCCGTCACATTAATCACGTAAAAAAAACTTTATAGCGCTTATTTTAATAAGGTATTTTCTCTATTGGCATTTTCATTCATGTTATGATAGCATAATAAATAATAGTTATTTGTTATACAAGAGTGCAAAGTTGCTTTTTAACCGCGTTCTCAACTTTGATGACCGAGAAAGCGAAGGATTCTATTATAATGTTGGCGAAAGAAGGCGATGGTTGGGAGAAAATTAAAAACAAAAGTACACCAAGAAGGTTCAGAGTCTGAGTTTTTAATAAATTTAAAAAAGTTGTATGTTAAATACGGCACCATGGAGATGAAAGTAAATAGGTTTAATGATGTTTTGAAATCACATACCTAGTGCACGCGATGTTCTAAATTCAAATTTACTTTAACCTCAAGCGGGTAAAAACGGCTTTTGCGTTCAGATATCGAATAGCAAAAATACCATTTCCGAGGTGGGGCGATGAAAATATATTTTCTTTTTTTTTTGTATTAGAACTACTCAGTTTCAATATTGTAATGATACCTCCAACAGGAAATTCTTCGCGTCTCATGTTGACGCGACAAAGCAAATAAACCGCCCATGAACTTTGTCTGTAGCTGTCTGGTTCCAATTGTAACAATTAGGTGATGACACAATTCTGATGGTTAGATTGATTTGTTGAAATTGAGACACTTCAAAACTATTCCGGTGTCGCGAGGGTCACGTAGCTGAAAGCAATAAAATCAATTCTCCTTTTCGCGTTTTTTGCGACTCGAGTGACGGAACTGAAAGCCCGATGTTATATTTACATATTTATTTGCAAGAACGTTACCTACGTTTAGTTTTTGATAGGTAAGTAAAAATAAAAGTGATACTGTAAATTCTGATTTAATGTACAGGCAAGGGCGGCGTTAGATATTGCGAGGCTCCAGGCGATAGATCTTTGCGAGGCTCTTGGGGTATGAGGAATTTAGGTGGAAGTGTACAGGGATACCGGTAATCAGTCAGCATCCTCTTAAAGACAGCTGCAGTATATCAAGACAAAAAACGGGTTGTTCTGCGACGGTGCGAGGCCCTACAAAAGGCCCCGGGCGGTTGCCCTGCTTGCCACCCGCTAAGGCCGCCACTGTGTATAAGAGAATGTATAGAATGATAATTAGGTCGTAAATTAAAAATAAGTCACAAGAATAAAAATATTGATACGATGTTTAGTATCTAAAAAGTTAATTAATGTAAGAGAATAAAAACAGTAATAAAAGCAGTACACAAGCAGTATAGAAAAGTTTGATTATCAATCATAGACATCATAATTTAAATATTGTATCAGTAAACATATTTTTCTAGCATTTTGTTTAAATTTAATTTTTATATTTTAACCCAAAATTTCATATTTTGCTTGTGGCGATTATGATATAATCTGTGAGATGTGGCATCCCTAGGGACTCGCACGGTCACCTCCCTACGAGGAAAAAGGCGGGAATAATTGACAGGCAGACCGAGAGAGTGAAAATGGCTCTCTGAAAATTTTATTTTTGGAAATTTTGAATTCTGGTGCCATGCTTGCTAATAAACTGTCGTATATTGATAAACGCATCAGTTTGATTTCCGACTCGGGGTGTCGTAAAATTCTCCCTCCCAAATGCTTTCTAATTAATTTTCACGCTGATTATAGAGTGATATGGATGTCTCTTTTTTAAAAGGGCAAGGCTCCCCAAATAGAGATATAAAATGAAAGTAAGGTTATTTAACGATATTTTTAGAATTTTGAAATTTGACTTGTTTATGCGATTTTGCTACTACGTATTATAATTTAACAACTGATTGTCAATGAATCAAGACACGAAAATATCTGTTGGATCAGCTACTTTTATATCTATACTAATATTATAAAGCTGCAGTGTTTGTTTGATTGTTTGTTTGTTTGTTTGAACGCGCTAATCTCTGGAACTACTGGTCCGATTTGAATGATTCTTTCAGTGTTGGGTAGTCCATTTATCGAGGTAGGCAATAGGCTACGTTTTTTTTTCAAAGTTAGGCATCCGTAATAAAATTGCTATTTTGTAACACAAGGTGTAAAATCGAAAACCTATTTTTGCGTGCGCTGTTTCCACGGAAACGAGAAAAACGCGGGTGAAACCGCGGAACGCAGCTAGTAGATTATAAAGAGCTACAAAACGCCGTGTTCTCTTTTCACGAAATCTCGAAATAACAATGTGTTGCACCTAATGTAATATTTATATTTAGTGGCGACCCAGGTGTGTTAGAAGCTCTTCATCAACGTGACCCTTGGCTAGTAGCCATTGTAATGCTGAATCCACACTCAGCGTACGGCGTCGGCCATTTTATTACACTTGGTCTGCAGTACCGTACCGTACCAGCCTCTAATATTCCCGCTGCAGGGACACCGGCCTACTCTCGATAATTGAGAGTGAATGGTCTCTGATCTACCACGGGAGCCCAATCCGGATTGGTAGATGTCACATGTCTTCGAATTTATGGTTCTAAGGCATGCCGGTTTCCTCACGATGTTTTCCACCACCACCATTGTCGTTTCAATCATGATTATGGGTGGTGGTAACCGGTCCGGTGGACCGGTGGACCGGTGGACTCCGGTCCTCCCCTACGCATGAGAAGACCAAGTAGCATCGCGTTGCGCCTGTACTCTGAAACGGGGATGTAGGGTCTCATGCGCCTTTTATATCACCGACACCCACACCCTTCCACCGGGACAGCAATGCGAGTATACCGCTGTTTAACGGCGTGTGTGCAGGTGTTGTGGTGGTACTTCCTGAACTAACTCAGCGCAAACTCTACTGCTATTGTACTTTAAGTTGCTCGTTTCACAACTGGGGGACAAGTTTAGGGTCCCTGAGGAAATTCATCTACGGACGCGAACAACAAGGCCCCCCAAAAATAATATGATTCTATTTCTTCGCATTCGTCTCCGTTCTATTGGTAGTGGCCACTTTAAGTGCCGCAAATATATCGATGAGATATATCGACGGCCTAAAACGCAGCGCGAATTGAGTAGTCGAATGTGTTGTTTTAAGGTAATATATACATATCTCATACTAGCAGCCCGTCCCGACTTCGCACGGGGTAGTGACATAACTACAATAGTTGAACATATGCTACCGCGGAGTTTTTTGTAGACATTATGATGTTCTTCAATATTGTTGTACATTATTTTGTTCTATCGCTAATAGTATCGGCAGCGCATTCGACGAAAGACATTTTAAGACTCATTTTTCTACACCTTCGGTTACATTGTTCAAATTTTACCAAGGATCCCTAATTTTTTTCAAAATGAAATGTAGCCTATGTCAAATTGGAAGAATGTAGCATTCTATTGGTGAAAGAATTTTTTAAATCGGCCCAGTACTTTTTGAGCCTATTCATTACAAACATACAAACATAGGTACAAATCTTTCCTCTTTATAATATTAGTGTAGATATTTTAGGTTTCGGTATTGATAATTCACATACGTCTACATGATAAAGCGTGGCCCAGGGGTACACACCGAGATTCCCAAGGCCACTGTTTCGAATCCAGAGATGAACCAATGAAATTTCGCTTGAAAATATGATTGAATACCACGTGAGGATACCGGGCATGTCCTAGACCAAACTTTCGAAGAGCGTCCGAAAGTTAGCTTAAACATAAAAACTGTCTGTAATTTGACATATCTGTGTGCATGTAACGTGCCTAAGGAACTCCTGTGACACGTTATATGCTCATGAATATGTTTACTTGTGTATGTAAAATTTGACGTGTCCAAACGATACTTGAGATCTGAAATGAATGTGTTCCAGTTTCCCTCATTTTCTTCAGGGGTTAAAACAGCTCTCTATTTATATAACAAATAATAAATCACTCACATTAGGACGGGTGTGTATTGTAAAAGATCTTTTTATTTTGTATCTTTACGCAATCATTTAACATTACAAAATATCTGGGTTGAGTCAACCAAGTATAAAAATATTCAGCTGAGTAATTCGAATTTTCGTAAAACAGGCGAATGTATGTATTTTATTCGATGTTTCAATCGTAAAAATAAAGTTGTCTCATCGCTTATGGCGATGGTAATTGGCCTTTTTATAGGGGAGGGTCGGTTTGCTGTTGATTAACTGTAACCGGTTAACATTATTTTATTGATTAACTGTAACCGGTTAACATTATTTTGTTGATTAACTGTAACCGGTTAACATTATTTTGTTGATTAACTGTAACCGGTTAACATTGTTTTGTTGATTAACTGTAACCGGTTAACATTATTATGTTGATTAACTGTAACCGGTTAACATTATTTTTCAAACTTTTTAACTGGATAATCTTAAAGAGATTGTTTGTATCATTCATCATCATTGGTCTTGACAATTGTTACATTGCCATTGTCAAGGTATTAATTAGCCTTTTTTTTTAACCGCGGGAAAAGCATTTACGCCTACCCTTCAGGTCCGGGGGAACCTGACGGGGTTATGTGAGGCTCCCAGACATAGTGTCCGTCCTACTCACCAAAACCCTATCCGACCCTCCACGGAGAAGAACAAGCAAGAAACCGCTAATGGAAGGATTATTTTTTTTCGCGAGCATTATTACCCTGTTCACAAATAATATAATGTTATGTCTACGTGCTTATACATCTTGTTAATGAATTTAATACCTATACTATAATAAACTTCTTATAATTAGCTTAATTTGACAGTTGACAGCCGACTAAGCTTTTGTAATCGTTATAGTAACTTGTATCGATAGTTCGGCACAACTCTTAAGAGTGAGTTGCACTCACTCTTAAGAGTTGTACACAGTTAACACACAGTTAAACAACTCATTCTAAGAGTTGTGCCGAACTATCGATAGTTAAACAACTCATTCTAAGGGTTGTGCCGAACTATCGATACAGTTAAACATCGATAAATATTCCGGTTACGTTTCGTTCAGTTTACCAACTGATGGATTCATTGTACAACGTGATCTGTTCGCATAAGATAATAAACGGATTTAAATTCTACTACAGACGTTATTGCAAGGACGAGGCAACGTTTACGATGGAATTTAAATAATTAGTAGCTGTTTCCCGCGTCTTCCTCCATGTGAAATTTAATATAATTAATATAATTTTGGTGTGGAATCCTATAATATTTTTTTATATAAGTAATAAAAGTAGCATATATTTATGTTTATAACATCAGCTACATAGACATTAGCCAGTGAAATTCCCGTCGAAATCGTTCCACCGACTCAGTGTTAGATGCAGTTCTTATACTGAGTCGCATTACTGTTATTATGGGCGGGGGTCGCCACTTACCACCATTCCGTCACTTATTCATATAAAAAAATCTAAAGGTAATTTATTTAGAGTCTGAGTTTATTACTAGCAATAAATATATTTTCAATAATAGTCTCTGCGTATCGCGATGTCCTTATACTGTAAACTTGTAGAATCCGGTATACATTCATACAATATTTTCTCGGTCAATTATCACATTTAGTTATGTCCCGTTTATACTGACCAAGTCGACTTGCTTGGATTGCAGATTGGTTAATAGTGCGCTAGCGCTTCAAGATATCGTGCTTCCTTCTTCCTAGCCACCACACACCCCGCAATAGTTTTGCTAGTGTTTCGGAGTTTGACACAAGTCCGACCTCCAATAAATGTCGCCCAATGGATACCCAAGTCGATTTGCCTTCGAAGTGAGGGGTCCCGGGTTCGATTCCCGGGGCAAACTTTGGTGGTGAGCATGTAGTTTGTTCTCGGGTCTTGGGTGTTTATCTTGTGTTACTGTGTTTGTCCATGCCATCTGCGACACAGGGAATCCTAGTGAGTGTGTAAAAATTAAAAAAAACAATTACTAGCCCGTAATGTTTTTACTTAAAGGAGGCCGGGTCCTTTAAGTAAAAACATTACGGGCTAGTAATTGTTTTTTTTTTAATTTTTACACACTCACTAGGATTCCCTGTGTCGCAGATATTTTTAAGGATCTTGTCATATTCATCATCTATACAAATAAATAAAATTGCAGTGTCAGCTTGTAATGTCAATCAATATAACAGCAATCTATAGCAGTACGTACCACAAAAAAAAATATAAATTTTCGTATGAGTACGAGTTACTAGCATCTGTCAAATACGATTACAAGATTGACGTAACGGTGACATCACGTGTCACGGTTATAATATATGTAAAAACGAGAACCTTCAAAACTTGTTCGTTTTGTTGTAGAAACTGTTTTTTTGTTTCAATTTCATGCCGACGTAATGGACCATTTACACGAGGCTAATGGCCAAAACAACCCAATGAGCCAAGACATTATGCCAGTACAATGAAAAATGAAAGTCGTTTACAAGTTGGCCTTAATATGAGTCAGTTTGTAGTGTACATCACATTCAACAATAGAAACGCGCGATCACATGGAGCCAATGGACAAGACAATCCAACGAGCGAGTGGTGGGGGAAGGTATAAAAAAAATGGAAATCGTTCTATTTCAATGGATTGGCTAGAGTACAATCCAATGCAGTGTATTGGCTCTATTTAATGCCAATATTGGATGGACAGAAAGAAGACAGAAAGAAACATTTCCTTGCGACATATACTGCTGCAAAGCATCAAGACACATATAAAGAATAAGCTTAAAATTAGACATTGTATTCGAACAGCTTATAATCGACACAACGGGCTTCAAACTCACGATTTTGTTTAGGTGAAAATACGAATGCCAGCCATACTTTAATCTTAACCTTACACAAAAAATATAAAAAAAGAAATATTACAATTACTTTTGGACTGTCTTAGCTATTGGTCTTGTGTAAATGGTCCATAATTCTATGTCAAGCATCAGTGACATTAGCCGGTGTCAAGCCGAATGACGAAACCGATCAACAGATGAAAAAGTAGGTGGCTTAGTAGGTAGTAAGCCCTGCCTTCGAAGCGAGGGGTCCCGGGTACGATACATTTTGTGGTGATCATGTGTGTTCGGGTCTTGGGTGTTTGTCTTGTGTTTCTATTTGTCATCTGTGACACAGGGAATCCTAGTGCAGGAGTATGAGTGTGACATATATTATTAATTAATTAAACAAAAGACGCAGCAGTGAGGCGAAATTTAAAAATTTTGATGAATACCTACTTATGTAATTAACAGATAATTTAAGTCTTTTTAAATGTTAATATCGCTATTTAAATTAACACATTTATAGATGCAAATGGAAATTCTTAGACTAGTTTCTAATACACCACAAAGCATTTGTTTTAATCTATTTCGAATATTCCATTTATTTTATGATTATTTGTTGCCATTAATAATCCATTCAAAGATAATAATTTCTTGCTAATCTAGTGCCGATTTAATTATAGAATCTAATTAATTTACTTGCAAAGTTACTTTGCAAGTGCAAGTGTTCTTATGGTTATATAATATGGTTAGCAAAAAGTTAAACTAAAATTAATCATTATATTTCACTTTATTTGGGAAACAGATTTAATATAATTATTTATTAATAGTATTAATGGTACATCGACTAGCGAAGTTTTCGCCATTACAATTCACAAATAAAAAGCTTGTGAGATAGTATAATAACCAAATAAATAGGTAGCAAACCAATAGTACAAAATTTAGGTTTACAAAGAAAGATATTTATATTATATTAACTAAAAATATTTATTATTACCAAAAAAAACCCTAGTTAAGATGAGCTAGATCAGGGATGACCAATTAGTTTCGTCAGGGGTCCGGTTTTTTTATAATATTACCATCACGGTCCGTTTCTACTTGAGCTTGTTAAATAAGCATATGCAACGTGAAACAGTAACAATATTTCTTTTACATATCAATGTGAAAAAATTATGAACTATTCATGTTTGAAATTTGACGTAAAGTTGTTGCAAGTTATTGTCATTTAATACTGGAGAAAGACAAAGCGCACTACATTTTATTAAGTAACGTACTCAATAATGCATGCTACAGTTTACTTAAGGTCCTCACAAAATAGATTGGCGGTCCGTCATTTGGTGACCCCTGAGCTAGATAGTAAATCTATAATATGGCTAGATCTTTAATAAAAAAAAAAAAACAAAAACAAATTTTGTTTCACAATAAACGATTTGTATTTGAAACCCTGTACATTAATAAATAAATTCGATTTGATTTGACTATGAATGTAAATCACTGCAAAGCTATCCATCATTTACGATAACCGTTAAATTACTTTTGAGTAATTGTTAAACAGATGCACTGGCTGCGATCCATCTTCTAAAACTATGGATGCCTTTTGGCCCAATTAATCAAAATTATCAAAAGCTGTCAACTTTTACCGATAAGACTTGCCTATTACTACAATCCTTGAAAGTGACAGTGACATTAGACTAATTTTGAAATTAGAATACACTTTCTCATTTAAAAATAGAATTGTCATTGTACATTATTTACCTGTCAATTAAGTTAAGTGACAGATAATAAATGCTTCTATTTATAGAGATACGCGAGTCGCAGAGCTGCCAAAAGTTTAGCCATGAATTCTTATAGGTTGTTACAAATTTTTCAATCGTTTCGTTTTTATTTTGTTTCATATTTGAGCGTCCTTGTTACTCGCGTTCGTAGGTAAATACCCTTTTAACCTATAAACTTACTACCCATTCTCACCCTTAGGGGGTACAAACTTCTATTTAAAAAAGAAAAATCCAAACCGGTATACAACGGGCGAAGAAACAAGTCACAGGAAAGCAAAATACGCAATTACGTTTACTTGGATGACATAGACCAGTTATTTTGATTTAAAAACCAATGTATTGAACGATGTTGATGAAAGACATTTTAAATAAAAGAAGAATTTCCAAATCGGTTAATGTATTGTATGACGGAGGTAACAGACATAAAAGAACACAAATTGATAACGTTGATTTAGAAGTTGAGAAGCCATTATATCTAATGATTTCAAATGATCAAATTATTCCGTAAATTATGTTTGTGTTAGCACTGCGCAATGTTTATTTACACAAACCGAAATCAGTGGAAGAGCGTTGTTTAAATAATTCATTTTTCAACAATGACATCATTTTGATTTCCGCATATTTTCCAACGTAGAGTTTCGGATTAAATTTACTCGTAAACCATACCTAAGTGACGCAACGTTTTTCAATAGAGCCTTCACACATTTGTCAATAATTTTAAAATTAAAACACAATCTCGCTTATTCCTTTGTATATAGAGTATCGTGAAATTTTACAGACAAATATTCGTGATACTTGTCACAGGATATCCCTATATAAAATACCCTCCTCACTCATGCTATGATTGAAAGCAAAAAGTAAAGAAGTTATTTAAAAAAAAGCCCACCTTGTTACCTGTGGTGGTCGGGAGCTTAAATTCCCAATGCCCCGCCAATGGGATGGTGTTGGTTTATTTATAACCGTATAACAAAGTATTATATTATCCGGATTTATTTGGACTAGCTGTGCCCCGCGATGTTACACGCAGTTGGTCATCTTAAGGGAACACCGCACTTTTCCGGGATCAAAAGCAGCCTGTACTAATCCATGATCTAAGCTATTTTGGTACCAAATTTCATCCAAATCCGTTGAGCCGTTTGATCGTGAAGGAGTAACAAATAAACACACATACAAACTTTCGCCTTTATAATATCAGGTATTGTGATAATCCGTTATTAACCATAAGCTGCGTCTCGCGGGGTAACCCGCGGTTTTTCGGGATCAAATGTAGCCTATGTGTTAATCTATGATATAAGCTATCCTGGTACCAAATTCCATGGGCCATTTGAGCGTGAAGAAGTAACAAACATAACAAATAAATTTCCGCCTTTATTTATAATATTAGTGTGATTATCCATATACTCACTATTAGACAACTTATGTACTATTCTTTTTCCATGGAACGAATTGAATGACATCATGACGTCAATCTCAATTGGTAATTGTGTAGCAGACAGCTGATTATCGTCAAGCTATTGATCGATGGCCTTCAATGCACGTGCTGCAGTGATGTCAACTACACATGGCAACACTCATGCTGGACGAGTGTGAGCCTACCTGATGTTAGGTGGCTACTACCGTACCAGCCTCTAATGTTCCCACTGCAGGGAAACCAGCCTACTCTCGATAATTGAGAGTGAATGGGCTTTGATCTACCACGGGAGCCCAATCCGGATTGGTAGATGTCTTCGAATTTATGGTTCTAAGACATGCCGGTTTCCTCACGATGTTTTCCTTCACCGTTTCGAGAACGTCGAATTACGCACATAATTTTTTTAAGTAAAAATTCTCATTGGTGGGCCTGTGGGTTTGAACCAGCAACCTTCAGATTGAAAGTCGGCGTCTATGCCCCTGGACCACCACGCTCTCACGGTGGCTACTACCGCCCATAATAATAAGTCATATAAATGCGACCGTTCGGTTCGGTGGTTAATTAATTAATGGTTTATTGCTGGTTATTAATACTTCAATTTATAAATGTTGACGGAAAACATGCGTTATAGGTGGTATTTCCGCGGCCCCCGTGAGTTCTGGGGCCCTGGGCACGGGCCCCGTGTGCCTTTATAGTAAAGGCTACGGTGCCACAGACAGACATACTACAGTCAAACTTACAGCACGCCTCTTTTGCGTTTAAACTTCAGCTTCAGTTCAGTTTAAGTTTAAACTTCACCTACGGACGCGAGCAACCAGTGTTACTTGTAAACGTATTATAAAGTTTTATGACTTAAAACGGATTTTAGCTTAAATTAATCGCTACGGCGATGATCTAATCCTTGCTAATTATTTTGCTAATTAGTTTTGCTGTCGGATATAATTTTATGACAATAAATTATGTAACACTTTATTGCATTATAAATTTATGTATAAAACACATTTTTTACAAGGTCAGCTGCCTTGTATTTTTTCTAGTGATATTAAAGGCTTATTTCCAACTACCCGTCTAGTTGTCACGAGGGGGGTGATTGGCTTTTTTAATATTTTTAATGTTGAAGCTATAAAAATACTAGAAAATTCACAATGTGAGGCAATGAACTTTTACGTAGCAGCAGAACTTGGGCTATATTCTTGAGTAGTACTGCCTCCACACCTGGAGGCAGCATGACACACGCACGCACAGCAGCAGTGGTGGAATCGCATTGCTGTATTCCGGTGGAAGGGTGTGGGTGCCGGTAAAATCACATGCGCATAAAGCGCCATACCCGTTTCGGGTGACGGGTGCAACGCGGTCTTCGGTCTTCTTGACACTTGCGTGGAGATGACTTAAGTTGTATTATGGTTGTTATGGGCGGAGGTAACCACTTAACATTAGGTGGGCCTTCAGCTCATTCAGTCATTTCCGTTAAAGCATCATTCAGAATCCTGAAATTAACCTTAATTCAGGTCATTAGTACAGTCAATTACTTGCACAATGCCTAAAATTAGATCTAGCAATTCGTGTCCGACTTTTAGTTATCTGATGTCATCTCTAGAAACTGATCTAGATTACAATGCATTTGTAATTCAACCCACCAAGGCATTGTTAGTCTGTAAGTTCACATTTAGAATGGTTGAATGCCAAGCTAGAATTCTAGAAATCGTTTTCGTTCCATCAGATAAATAGGCGTATTTACCACTTATGTTCCCACTGCAGGGACAATGGCTTACACTTGATAATTGAGAGTGAATCTGATCTACCACGGGAGCCCAGTCACGTGATGAATACATTTGATAGATCTCAAATGGCGTCGAATTTTTGGTACTAAGACATTTTGGTTTCCTCACGATGTTTTCTTTCACCGTTTTGAGGACAACAGTTCCATCCTCGACGAAATACGATTTCGGTCTTCCCGTACCTAACTTAAGTAGACGAAACCTTAGGAAGAAAAATAAATATCACTGGACATTTCATAGAGCACCAAACGAACTCCAAACTAAGCATAACAATTGCACTATGGGAAACAGATTTTGAATAGAATACTTGTACAGTACTTTATTTTGTAAAACAGTTCTGTGTCCGGTCCAGAAATTTAGTTTTTTTTTTTTTTTTTTTATGTGATTGAATGAGCTGAGGGCCCACCTGATGGTAAGTGGTGACCCTCGCTCATGACAACAGTAATGCGTGCGACTCAGTATGAGATCCAAATCTTTACTGAGTCTCATTCATCCTGCTGCGTCCATCACCCGAGAGGGGGATGATACGTCTCATGCGCATGTGATTTCACCGGCAGCCATACCCTTCCACCGGAACACAGTAATGCAACCACTACTGCTTGGCGGCAGATTCCAGATGCGGTGGCAGTACCTCTCCGGACGAACTTGGCACAAGTTCTACTGCTACTTTTGGTTGCTCCTTTAGTACCACCCAGGGGGTACGTGTAGGGAAGCAAAGGGTATACACCTATAGACGTCAATGTACACCTAATGTCAATGTTCGTTACACAAATGTTTGTCTTGGTTGAGAAACGAACCCAGGACCTACAGAAACCAAGAGCTGTGAGGTCACTCAAGCAGAATTAGAGCATATTTATTTACATTGTAACCTACACCTATTGTTACAAAAATAGTTTGACGGCTCCGTGGCTTAGTTGGTAGTAGCCCTGCCTTCGAAGCGAGGGGTCCCGGGTTCGATTCCCGGCCGGGGCAGACTTTGTGTGGTGAGCATGAAGTTTGTTTTCGGGTCTTGGGTGTTTGTCTTGTGTTTCTGTATTCGTCCATGCCATCTGCGACACAGGGAATCCTAGTGCAGAGGTATGAGTGTGTTAACGTTGTTTTGTTTGTTGTTAAAAATAGTTTGGTCATTGCGTATGATTCACCCAATAAACCTACATAAAAATATTCATTTTTTGCGTCGCCTTGTAAGTACTATCAACGCAGTACTATCTATATTAGTTACATAAACGATTGTTTGAGTGGGAATTGAACCAGTGGCGGATTTACAAATTTTCACGGTACAGGCTGAATAGTTTTTGCCGCCCTTGCCTCAACAATTGTCATATCATACATTATTTTTACAATGCAACAATTTCGTTGAAATTGCACGTAAAATAAATTAATATAATAAAAAAAAAATCGTTCGCCAAATTTGCCGCCCCCAAAATCTGCCGCCCTAGGCTCGTGCCTACTCAGCCTGCTGGTAAATCCACACCCACAACTTACAGCGCAGAAGGCAGAGATACTACCATTTGCGATTCGAAGCCAGTGGCTTAGTAGTCTTAGCGTAACTTTTAAATCATAATTAAACAGGCGTTGTTAGTTTATTAAATTAACTAGAAGTAAAAAAAATAGTTTCGTCATTTAGTTTTCTGTCTTTCTGTTTGTCTGTCTTTAGGTTTAGGGGTCCAAGTTGCTCGCGTGCGTAGGATAATACCCTTAGAATCCCTACACGTGATTGGTGCGAAAAGAGCAACCTAAAGTAGCAGTAGAACTTGTGTTAAGTTCGTCCGGAGAGGTACTGCCACCACACCTGGAATCTGCCGACACCCACTGGTGGAAGGGTTCTACCGGAACATAATAATGCAAGCACAATTATGTGGGTGCCGGTGAAATCACAGGCGATTGAGACGTGCCATGCCCGTCTCGGGAGTAACCAGTTAACACCAGGTGGGCCCTATGCTCGTTTCGTCACTCGAAGTATAACCCCCAGAGAGGGGCGGGTTTAGGGGGTGGCAAGCAGGGCATCCTGGGCCTCGCTTTTGTAGGGGCAACGCACTCCCGCCAAATTCACATATAATCTTCATAGGCCAAGGGTCTTCCCTGGTCCAAAGTCACCACTACCCCCAAATAAGTTCCAATTTTAAAGCTGTAACATTGAATTCGTTCTCTTTACCCCGGTTCTAGATTTAAGTTCGTTCTTTCCCCGATTCAAAGGAGTCGTACACAAAAGCGTTGTTAAAATTATATCATAGTATCATGATATCTGCTATTGATTGATTATCATTTTAAATGATTTATGTATTTATTGGAATGGCATGGCCTATAATAGTACCACAATAGTATTTTAATACCGGACAATATAATTGTACCGTATCAGCCTCTAATGTTCCCACTGCAGGGACACCGGCCTACTCTCGATAATTGAGGCTTTGATCTACCACGGGAGCCCAATCCGGATTGGTAGATATCACACGTCGTCGAATTTTTGGTTCTAAGACATGCCGGTTTCCTCACGATGTTTTCTGTCGCCGTTTTGAGAACGTGGTATTGCGCACATCATTTTTTCAAGTGGAAAAACTCATTGGTGCACGTGTGGGTTTGAACCAGCGACCTTCAGATTGAAAGTCGGCGTCTGTGCTCCTGGGCCACGCTCTTTCAATGTTATAATACTTACTTTAATTTAATTACCGTCTCTAGTAGCACATTCTTATCAATTTTATCATGTAATCATGTAATGTGGTAAGCTGCAGTATTAATAATTCTTGTTACTTCATTTTAAGTTAATCCTTTATACTGTAGTTGTTTTTGTCCTTAATAAATAAATTATATATTTTAATGGCAGTATGGAAAGAGCTTCCATCATAAACAATAGGAGCCGTGTCATCAAATCATGCATTATGAGCACATCTTGACTCTGTAATGTTTATTTTAAGGTCAAATGACTCAATGGTCAATGCCCATTGATCGACGTTTAAGGCTGTTTATGTGTTTACTACTTATGATTCTGATTGTACCTTCCAGAATGTCCTTTGGTTTCGATGTCTCAACTCTTCAAGAAGCGAACTAAGGACGATGCAAGGGGAGAGTAATAAGAAATTAGATAATTAAAAAGAAATTAATGCAAAAACAACTCGACTGCGTGAAAACATAAATTGTATTAAATTTTTGTTTATTTAATATTTTTGTGTCGATCTAATTAATCTCTGAGAAAACCAGTCATGTAGACATAATCGTAGATGATTAATAAGAAATAATATATTATTTACGTACCATTCAGACACGCACACCACCGGTCCCGTACCACCGATTGCATTTTTTACGATTGGTTAATAAATATGCCATAATAACACATATTATATTTAAATTTTCTAAAAAGCTCCTTAAAGGGGCAGACAGACGTTGTAGAACTTCAATTCTTTTCATTCTAGACCTACTCATCGAATTTCTTTGTTACAGCAAATGCGTATACGATATGCGATCGCAAACTGCCCAGTGGCAGTGTGATCAGGACGAGTGCATCATCAGTCAGGATGTCATTGACAGAGTGAGACAGGGCGCCTCGTGGAGACCGCAGAATTATACGCAGCTTGCTGACAAGAAATTAAAGGACGGCCTGAAATTTATGCTTGGTGAGTAAAAATATTTAAGTATAAAAACACTTCTTCTTTTCGTGTGAGTAGCTAACTCTAGTATTTCGAGTTTTCAAGCAGCCCGATGGACTCCATGGTTCATGGTTTATCGACTAGTATAGCCGAGACTGACATCTTAACGTGCCCTCCACAGCACAGAAGCTCTCAGTTCAAATGCCTGTTCAAAGGTCACCTGACCATTTAGTGGCATTTGAACCTCAGCACAAATTTCATGCACATTGCTTGGATCAGGTTCACTTCCTGACCCGGGCAGAGCAAATTTGCAGACAGGGTTTATTATCAACAAGGTTACGGCGGCTACTATTATTGTTAGACATAAAATATATTTATTTATTAAACATTTTCTGGGGTTATTTATAAGTGCAACATTACAGAAATATATCCAAATAAAAAAATTAAGTGAAAATATAATGATAAAAAATTAGCTTAATAATATTAAAATAATAAGTAACGAAAAAACAAAATTACATAAAAAGTAAACGATTAAACAATACAAAACTAAAAACTATTGATGACACATTATCATAAAAATATAATTTATGTGTCATCAATAGATTTCGCAGTGCTCTCCAAATAATGAAACCTTGGGTAACATTAATAAAAAAATGCAATTTACGGACTATATTTTTTTATTAAAGAATTTTGCGTTATGTACTAAGGACAGATAAGGTAGGCGATGAGGTCGTCTTTTAAAAAACTCATATGACTCACAATTCCAGCTCAAAATCATTGCCCCCATTGTCACCTTAAATCCACCTCTGCCTTCATTGTCCAAAGGTCAAAACATACCAAAGCAAAATATCAATTTCAAACAAACAAACTATAAATCATGATACTTGGATATGTCGAAACTAAGCACCGTGATTCCATAAATGCAGAGCCCAAATGATCCTGTTTAAATGATTATGTCGTGACAGAAATAATAAAGACATTATAATCTTAATATATTGTATATAAATTACGTGTCACGATGTTTGTCCGCGATGGACTCCTAAACTACTTAACCGATTTTAATCAAATTTGTACACCGTGTGCAGTTTGATCCAACTTGAAAAATAGGATAGCTCACATCTCAATTTATGATCGCAATATTATTTTATTGCAAATTGTTTGTCTATTATTTTACAGTCACAATTGCACCCGCAATAGCTAGCTCGCAAGAGCGTGGTGGCCCAGGGGCACAGACGCCGACTTTCAATCTGAAGGTCGCTGGTTCAAATCCACGTGGGCCAATGAGATTTTTCACTTGAAAAATTTATGTGCGCAATACCACGTTCTCGAAACGGTGATGGAAAACATCGTGAGGAAACCGGCATGTCTTAGAACCAAAAATTCGAAATGTGACATCTACCAATCCGGATTGGGCTCCCGCACTAGATTATCGAGAGTAGGCCGGTGTCCCTGGAGTAGGAACATTAGAGGATGGTACGGATTGCACTCGCGTTAAGAGTTCATAGTAGCTGAAATTTGGTCTGTAGAACTAAAGTATCTACTTGTGCTAGAAATCCGATATTTATCAATAAATAACTCTAATATTTTTATAATAATTTTAATATTTTTGCTATGGTTCCGTTTTGGTAAAAAGACGAATAGAGAAAAAACTCCACTTCGCAGACTTCAGTTTGCCCGGGACCATGACGCATGTAACTGCGTCGAAATATCGGGAGTCAACAAAACTCACAAATCATGGTAAATATTTCGGTAACACGAATAATAACGAATAGAGAAAAAAGCCCCGATAAAAAAAGGAAATAGTCGTTTTGAAAAAAAAATATAGTCTGGGTCTCAGGATCCCTGTAGTATTTCAATATGATTCTTGCTTTCTTATATCAAAAAAAAAACTATTCTAGTATTAGTAATTCTAGTGTTCTAGTCAAAACCTAGTTTTTTTAAATAATTGTGTAGTTATATTGAATACAACAAAATTATTTGATGTGTGGTCCATGCAAATTCGGGATTGGCGTCCAGGAAGGCGTTGAATGCCTTAAGTACACTGGGTATGCTATAAAAGTGCAATCAGCAAGGTTAACTTGATTAACCTTTCGGGACAAAACGCGTGAACTTTTTTTCTACTTTTTAATGATATTTTATTTTACAAACAGGATTCGCTAGCAAAGCATTGACGATAGCAACAATTCTATACGATACGAAATAAGTTTGAATTTAGTTTTATATAATATGGCAATTTGTATACAAATGATGTTTTTTTTTTTGTAAATCATTTATAACGACTCAGAAATATATGATTGAAGTCGACTTTTACGATGCAGATGGTATTTTTTGTGATGGAAATTAAAAGATAATTTGACAAAAGTCCATCAGATTCTCTGCTGCCTGAACAAAAAAAGGTCGTGGATTAAAAACTTATAATAGTTATTAATGTTGTTAAAACACTAATAATTATTGTATTATGATATAAATTTTATAACTATCATGATTATGAACATTATTATTCGTGTTACCGAGATATTTACCATGATTTGTGAATTGTGCATGTAACTGCGTCGAAATATCGGGAGTCAACAAAAACTCACAAATCATGGTAAATATCTCGGTAACACGAATAATAATATTATGATATAGTTGGAATGTTGGAACTTGGTCCACTATAATGGATGAAACTATGAAAACAGACTGTAATTTGGCAAATCTATACCATGCATGTATCCATTATTTTTACAAATATTTTAGTTATTTTCCTACAAAAAAGTGCCACCCATTATTATATTCCTGTGTTTTTTTAACAAATTATCTCAAACCTCACTTTTTTTAAATAATTATCCAAATCTTTTTACACTAGGCGAAGAAATCGCGTAATCACTACATAGTATTAAACAAAGTCTCTTTCTCTGTCCCTATATCCCTATGTATGCTTAAATCTTTAAAACTACGCAACGGATTTTGATGCGGTTTTTTTAATAGATAGAATGATTCAAGAGGAAGGTTTATATGTATAATACACTAGCAAGTCACCCTGACTTCGCACGGGTAGTTTCTGATACGACACTGATACTTTGCTAACCGTGCGAAGCCGGGGCGGGTCGCTAGTATACATACAAAAAAACTCTTCGTCTGTTTGAATTAAAATCATCTTTTTTCGAAGTCTGTCAAAACATCTCTGTTATCAATCGAAAAAGACAATTTAGCATAATTAATAACAAACTGTTTCGTATTAACTATTAATATATTCAACAATAACACTAAAGTTTTTATGCAAAAACTGTAAACTTATCATATTTGTGTTAATTAGCTCGCGCCGTGCCGGGTGTTTTAAGTGCTAACAGCCACTTATAATAATAGCTAATGTTCTCAATAAAACTTAATCTAGGTCTGACTGAACATTATGGTTTCTGAATGCTAGACAATGGTGAAAGGCGAAGATACCAAGATTACAGCTAGAAAGCGCACGCGCAGGATATTCGGTCTACTTTCTCGTGTGATTGTAATTATTAGATTTGACTTTGCATATATTAATGACTAATTGTGCCTCGCGGTGTTACCCCCTTTTTCCGGGATCAAGCCAATGTGTTAATCCAGGAAATAAGCTATCTTGGTACCAAATTACAACCAAATCCGTTGAGCCGTTTGAGCGTGAAGGAGTTTGTACTACATACAAACTTTCGCTTTAATAATATTAGTTTGGACTTTTTCCATAGTTGGCAATTCAAAGTGACTCAGGAAACTGATGATAATAAAGTCGGGGTACACAGTTTAATGCTGCAGCTAGATATATATCATTCACATCAAACATTTAATTAGACCACTACACGTACACGTATTCACGTAAAACACACGGCCGTGTCCACGACACAGCCATAACCTATATTTTTTAATGTAATGATAGTGACGGGACGAACTCACCTGATGTGTGTTACCGCCGCGATACAACTCAGGTACAAACTCAAACTCAAACTCAAACTCATTTATTCCTTTAGATCTCAAGTATCAAGATCTCAAGTACTCCTCTACCGAAGTATAAACAGACCCAAGTCTGTAATTTATTAACCGATTTGGATTAGATAATTTTTTTTATTTGTAAGTATATACCGTACCAGCCTCTAATGTTCCCACTGCAGGGACACCGGCCTATTCTCGATAATCGAGAGTAAAAAATTATAGATTAACAAAGATGTTTCTGAACTTGAAGTACAATACTTAACTTAAAAACGTTGTCTGCACTGTTTAGAATAAACTGTGACTTAGATTTGGTAGAACGGAGAATATGTTTTGGGTTGAACGGGTAAAAATATAATATTGGGTAGAAAAATTGTGGGTTGAACGGAGAAGCACTCAAAATATGTTCGGGGATCACTAAACTTTTAAATAAACTTATTACTAATACAATCAAAGCAAATATGAGTATTAGGTATAATATGCTAATTATGTGAGCCATTCTGAACACGAGTGGCTCGCAATATTAGCATTATTGAAATAGTGGATGGTCTTAGCAATTGAATTAGCAATGAAATGGCTAAGCTTCGGAACGAGAATATGAGTTCAATCTTATTACCAGATAAGCCGTTGTATTGACGCGCCATTGTAGTTAATGGATTATAGAATGATATATTTTATTATTATATATCTGTAGGTCGACGGAACGAGCTGAGGGCCCACCTGATGGTAAGTGGTGACCCTCGCCCATGACAACAGTAATGCGCGCGACTCAGTATGAGATCCAAATCTTTACTGAGTCGCATTCAGCCTGCTGCGTCCATCGCCCGAGACAGGGATGATACGTCTCATGTGCATGTGATTTCACCGGCAGCCACACCCTTCCACCGGAACACAGTAATGCAACTACTGCTTGGCGACAGATTCCAGGTGTGGTAGTACCTCTCCGGACAAACTTGGCACAAGTTCTACTGCTACTTTTGGTTGCTACTTTACCACCACCCAGGGGGTACGTGTAGGGAATCAAAGGGTACACACCTACGGACGCGAGCAACTGGACCCGCCAGTGGAGTTACGTACACTGAATCTAATGTTAAATGATATCACAGAGAACCTATGAGAATTAATTAATGAGTGAATTATTTTGTAGAGAAATATCAAATCAAAATATTAATGCCTCATTTCCGATGATTAGACTATAAATTTAGTTAACCTCTCTTCGTAACTTAGACTTATGCGACCAGTATATCTAAGTTAGTAGCTTTCAGATTGGTCGCATAGAAATTTTATCAAAGTCAGCGCAATAGTTTGTTTGTTAAATCAAAATAACTGGAAAAATATGTAATATTAGTAAACGAATTGAGTATTTTGCTTTTCTGAGGCTGTTTTCTTCGCCCATTGTAACAGTCAAATGGATGTCAATCAATTTTTATTCTCAATGGTAGGTTGCCCCCTTAGGGCGAGAAATAAAGGATGAATTAATATTCATCCTCATATAAAGTCTGTCGTCGTTATTACATTTTATTTTTATAAATGTGAATGTTAATGTTTTTGTTACGCTTTCACGCCTAAACCAATGAACCGATTTTATAAATTCTTTCACCAATGGAAAGCTACATTATCAGCGAGTAACATAGGCTATATTTTATCTCTATACTCCCACGGGAACGGGAACTACGCGGGTGAAACTGCGGGGCGCAGCTAGTAATGCATAAATCTATTTCAGGCACCATGAAACTTACTCCATCGACCAAACGCATGGGCCCGATCCGGTACGACAAAGATATCGACTACCCGAGCGAATTCGATTCCAGGAAGCATTGGCCGGGCTTCATCTCGCCCATCGTCGACCAGCGCTGGTGCGGCTCTGACTGGGCTGTCGCCCTGACAGGCGTCGCTTCTGACAGGTAACATTTTTTTTAATTAACCTAAGTAATATAAATTTGAAAACTATCATGGTTATGAACATTATTATTCGTGTTATATCGGGAGTCAACGAAACTCACAAATCATTGTAAATATCTCGGTTACACGAATAATAATAATAACCTAAATAATAATAATACGATTTATTTCTCTCACAAGGTTAACAACTTAATACTAAGGTTTATTTTATTTAAAGCTAAGTAACCTAAGTGACGGGAAGAGCTGAAGGTCCAACTGAAGACCCAAGCCCGTTGGACGTCACCCGATGTTTCATGTGCATATACAATAATTTCACCGGCACCCACAACCTTCCACCGGAACACAGTTGTTTGGTTATGAAATTGATATCCTGTGAATTTTTCTCCACCCGTTGCATACCAAGTCGGTTTTATTTGGCTTTTTAAATCAGCCAATTGTATCAGTAGCCTAGCTGTTTCTCGCGACCGCATGAAACTAAGCAATTTACTTGCGCGAAATTAATTTCAATTTTCTTTTTCATTTTCTAAAATAAAAGTACCCTGTGTTACTCCTAATAACATCAGATATCTGCCAGTTAGTGTCAAAATGTTGTCGTCGTTTCGGAGATTACAAGGTAAAGACAAAAAGACAAACAAAAATTTTCTAAAAAAAATTCTTGTTTATTTATTGTACAATATATTACTTTGACATGAATTTAGTAAAATGCCACCCATTATTGGTGACATTTAATTTTAGTCACTTGTATAGATTAAGCCTTCGAAGCGAGGGGTCCCGGGTTCGATTCCCGGCTGGGGCACACTTTGTGTGGTGAGCATGAAGTTTGTTCTCGGGTCTTGGGTGTTTGTCTTGTGTTTCTGTGTTTGTCCAGGCCATCTGCGACACAGGGAATCCTAGTGTAGAGGTATGTGTAAACGTTTATTTATTTATTTATTATAGGCTACCTTTGATCCCGGAACAAAAAAATCAGATTAAAACAGTTTCAGTTGTTCAACAGTTTCGTGCTGACAAAATTGCAGTACAAAATCTTTATTTTATCTGTGCCGTGCATACATCATTATAATTTCCAACATATCTACGACCAGGTATTAACCCGGCTCTGAATCTGAGCACCCTGTTCTTGTTACCTGCGATGGGATCTAAAAATAACCAGCGCTGCGAACCTGAGAGCCCTCGGTTTATTTGCTTGTTTAAGTACCTGGGACTCGGGGCTGGAGTGAGGATTAAAATGGGGCTTTATAAAAATAGCTGACTAAATGTTTTTCTACCTTGATACTCGGCTTGACAGTTTGACAATCTGCTGTCAAAAAATGACGTGAAAAAAAGGAAGCTTGTGGAAAATTTTCTTTTTAGAAACCTTGTCTTGAAAATTACATATACAACAGAAAAAGCAACAATTAAGCCGTTTTGAAGTGACGCGCTTACATATATCCAGCAATTGATTTTTATTTATACATATATATATTACACCTTAATCAAAGATTCACAGAACTTATTCACAGATTTTATAATTAGGGTACCGCGCAAAAAGTTTAATTAATTAATAGGGTACATCTAGTGTAAAATAATTGTATTAACCAGTTAAGTGAACCGGTTAATATTTTCATTTTGACTTTTTTTACTTCATATATATTTCCATATGTTCCATAGAAATTTGAGGAAGCAATGCTACCCCTAAGGCCAAAATAGGCAACAAACCGACGAACTTCATGCTCTAGGGTCTCTCCCCTACTTATAGGGGAGTATCATTGACTGAGGCGTTTACCTTTCTTGGTAGTAAACTTTGTTATTTTTAGTAAAGTACTTTATTTATATTTTAATCTTTCGCCCGTGTTTGTCTCTTAGCAAAAAATACATGAATATATTTAAATTACTTTCGTTCTTTTTTTCTTTCCTTGTTATTGGGTAAGGCCTGGGCTTCTAAAGCCTTCTGATACTACTGAATAGGTTTCTCCTAGACAAGCGTGCTCCATCGTCGGCCGCATCTTCACTTTCCATCAGGTGACATGGCGGCCAAACGCTTGGCATAACATTAATAAAAAAAAAATAATTGGATCAAATATGGTTCCTCTCTCGAGATTCGCTTCGAATCGCCCCCATCACTGGCGACTCTGATTACGTCTCTGATTGTTTCTGAGGAAACAAAATATGTATAGCATTCTTGAAGTGACAGACGACGTGCCTGTCTCGAGTATGCTTATATATGCTACACAGTATGCTTGAATATGAAACCTTTGATCGTAGTTTCTCTCTTTCTTTGTGTAAATGGCTAATTTCAAGCCAACGAAGGCCTCCAACATGGCTTTGGAGTATTATAGCTGGGGCCATCTAAATGTACCCTCCGAAGCACGGAAACTCTTAGTTCTGAACGTATAATTCCGAAACACGAGAACTATTGAATGAAAACACTCTATCGTGAATATCAAAAGAAAGTTTTTTTTTTTTTATGTGAATAAGTGATGGAACGAGCTGAGGGCCCAGTATTTATGTGTAAATAAATATTTATATTAATAAAAAAAAGGAGCATAAAGTTTAGTTTTAATATTACGTTCAGGCGATAAATCATCTTTTCCTTTCTTTCTTTCGACGGCTCCGTGGCTTAGTTGGTAGTAGCCCTGCCTTCGAAGCGATTCCCGGCCGGGGCACACTTTGTGTGGTGAGCATGAAGTTTGTTCTCGGGTCTTGGGTGTTTGTCTTGTGTTTCTGTGTTTGTCCATGCCATCTGCAACACAGGGAATCCTAGTGCAGAGGTATGAGTGTGTAAACGTTGGCCGTCATTGGTTTTCATTTCAAATGCTAACGTATCTTTTGCATTGACTACAATTTGTTAAGTACTTCCTTTCTCAGAATTCGTATCAGCAGAACTAGACTTAGATAAACATAGGTAGCATAGAATATTTATTATCATAGAGTCTAACAACTTGAAGCCGTGACCTACTACGGGGGCGCGTGGGCATGAAGTTCGCACTTTGCCAAGGTATTAAGATTAATCTTTATTTGGTCCACTAAATTTACAAGTCATAACCAGATTTTGAGATTACGTAAGTTCAACTCTACGTCATCGCCACAGATTTTGAGTCATAAGCTCTTGTTAAAATCATATTTTGAGATATCTTATTAGTTTAAACGAGAAATTTATGTATATACAATATATTATATTTAATTTTGTATATATATATATAATTTCGCGTATGTCGGTATCGGCAATAACGATTTGATTTACAATATATTGGATGAAATTTTGTGGTTAGATAGGGTTTTGCTGTTTACCTGTATAATTGTACTTCTTGTAAATAGAAAATTGTAAAAGCCACCTTGCGAAGCTCGATCGTATTACGATCGCCTTTGGTACTCAAAGTTTACACACACAAGTAAACATATTCGTGTGCATATAGCGTGTCACAGGAGCTCCTTAGGCACATTATCGGTGATAATTTTTTTAAACGTTTACACACTCATACCTCTGCACTAGGATTCCGTGTCGCAGATGGCATGGACAAACACAGAAACACAAGACAAACACCCAAGACCCGAGAAGAAACTTCATGCTCACCACACAAAGTGTTCCCCGGCCGGGAATCGAACCCGGAACCCCTCGCTTCGAAGGCAGGGCTACTACCACTAAGCCAAGGAGTCGTCTAATGCACGATATGTGATATAAGTCATGAGATATGTCAAATTACAGTCAGTTTTAGTTTTTTATTTGTCAAGTTTACGTCTGTTTTTCCTAACCTATCAACGAAGAAACAGACATGAAAACATGAAATGCATCCAATCTATACTTTTATTAAAACGGTAACAGGTCCAATCAAACAAAAAATTATATAAGTATATATATATATTTATTAAATACAGGCAGTCCTCGTGCTTACGGCATGTTAGGTTCTCGAAATACGCGACGTAAATCGAAACGACGTAAGTCGAGACATATTTTTTCGTATGTCATTGGCATCGCGACAAGTGAATTCTCGTATGCCGGAAATCGAAACAAAATGACGTATGTGTGAGGAATAGTGTCAAAACATTGTTCGACGTAACTTGAAACGACGTAAATCGAAACGACGTAAGTCGAGTACTGACTGACTGACTGCCTGACTGTATTGAATAGCGAAATAAATATATATTTAAGAATTTCTCGTTAAAAGTAATAAGATAATATAATAATTGTCCAAACGATAATTGAGATCGAATAAATGACCATGAGAATCGTAATGATAACGAATAAATGAGTTTGAGTTTGTATAAACGAATTGAATTGAATTGTTTCTAGATTCGCTATCCAGTCCAACGGAGCTGAGAGCATGCTGCTGAGTCCTCAAATCCTGCTGTCATGCAACGACAGGGGTCAGCAGGGGTGCGACGGGGGGCACGTGGACATCGCTTGGAACTTCGCCAAGAACTTCGGGTAAGAACCCTTTGAAATATTCGTGGACATTTCACAGCGCCGTCTAGCCCCAGGCTAATAAAAGCTTGTACTATGGGAACCAGATTACTAGAATACTTATATAGTCAGCTACGCCCCGTGGCGTTGGCCAATCGACGGGAACTGTACACTTTTACGGGATAAAAAGTAGCCAAATTTCATCCAGATTTATTCAGCCGTGATTAAGTATTGTAACAAACATCCATCCATCCAAACTTTGGATATTAAAGTAGTATTAAGATTTTTTTTCAACCGACTTTTGGAGGAGGTTTTTAATTTGGCTGTATTTTTTTTATATTTTGTTACCTGAGGTAAGTATTGTATAAACTCTCCGTCATTTATAAACTCGTAATAAAAATATATTCTGATAAATTCTTTTAAATTTATAGAAATTTTATTAAAATCGGTTTAATAGTTTGGTAGATAAATCAAAATATCTAGAAATAATATGACAACCAGGTAAACGTTGCATATTTTGCTTGACCCAAAGTCGCCCATAACAGATTTTGTTTTACCAGTAACCCTGTATATGAAACGGTAACGGTAAGCGCATGCCTAGATTGGTCTAGAACCAGGTCTCCCAATCAGTGGCGGCCTTAGGGGGTGGCTAGCAGGGCAACCGCCCGGGGCCTCGCTTTTTTAGGGCCTCGCACCCTCGCAAAACATCCCGTTTTTTGTTTCGATGTACTGCAGCTGTCTTTAAGAGGATGCTGACTGATTACCAGGAGCCAAATACACTTCCAACTCACATAAATTCCTCATACTCCAAGGGCCGCACAAAGATCTATCGCCCGGAGACTCGCAATATCTAAGGCCGCCCTTGCTCCCAATCCAGCACGTTACGTCACAAGTTATCACAAGTCAAACTTTAACGTAAACTTGAGGTTCAACCCTAAAAGCATTATAGAGTCAACGTACGGATAGATGTAGGTAACGCATGCGTGTGTGAGTGCGGAATGATGGGCGCGGTCAGTGACCGCTCATTAGGGCTGCCCCAAAATATAACAAATTAATATTTTTTACAATGAATGTTAAAAAAAGTTTTAATTTGGATTCTAATTTTCAGGCATATGATTCAAAATCTGATTTTTATGAACACCTTTATTAATACATATTATATTATTTTAAATAGTTTCGAATTGTATTAGTTAGTTTAATATAGATACACCCAATGCCCCTAGTAAAATCCGTTGCTTCTTGTCCAATGTTGTCTGTAAGAGATCGTTTTAAAGCGATAAGACCGCCCATTGTTTCACATTAGTTGTGTAGTATTAATTTTTTGTTCTGTTATTTTGTTTATGTGAGCAATAAAGTGTTACCTATCTATCTACCTTTTATTATAATATTATCACACGCCTAGTATATTATAAAAAGGAATAAAACAGTAACTAATAGAACAAGATCTGTGTTCTTCATACAAAATGTTGTCCCGGGAATCGATACTTAATCGCAGAAGTCGTGGCGACCTAAGTTTTAAGATGGGTGTGACCACTTAACGCTACCTCATGCGAACCGACAGTTAACTATTATTTAATCTGTAGTCTATCAACGGGAAAGCAGCATACATTAGGATAACTTAGATACCTGATAGCTTGGTATATAGATTTCTGTCTCTTAAGTCAGATTATGATTCTAAAAATAGCTGTATCCGCCTCAGCGACCAATCTCCCACGACCACAGACCCTATCCTCAATCCTACCCTCATCTCGTGTACGAGATTTGTTTTAAATATAAAAAATAGTAGAGAGATGATCTGTAGAGGGTTATATTAAGTATACCTCCTAAATTTCTAATACATGAGTTTCGGAAAAATACTATTATTCGTGTTACCGAGATATTTACTATGATTTGTGAGTTTTGTTGACTCCCGATATTTCGACGCAGTTACATGCGTCATGGTCCCGGGAAAACTGAAGTCTTTGCGGTATATCTCGGTAACACGAATAATAATGTTCATAACCATGATAGTTTTAAAATTTATATCGGAAAAACACGGTCCGTGCACCGTCTGTATTGTACTTACTACTGTCTGACGGCTCCGTGGCTTAGTTTGTAGTAGCCTTGCCTTCGAAGCGAGGGGTCCCGGGTTCGATTCCCGGCCGGGGCACACTTTGTGTGGTAAGCACGAAGTTAATTCTCGGGTCTTGGGTGTCTGTCTTGTGTTTCTGTGTTCGTCCATGCCATCTGCGACACAGGGAATCCTAGTGCAGAGGTATGAGTGTAAACGTTGTACGTTGTTGTTGTGATCTCACAGCTCATTTGTTGTTACACAGATAGTTGTTATGTGTAAATCGTAGGTTTGATTCCCACCTAGGACAAATATTTGTGTGGCGTACATGATATTTTTGTTTTGTAATTCGGTGTTAATATGTATGTTTATACATACAAAAATTGGATGTGTATTCTATTTGTAATCTAGTTCCCATAGTACAAGCCATTTTAGACCTTGAATCGTTGGTCGTATTGATTCACTCACGCTGTCAGAGTAAGCAAAATTAAGGTGAAGTTCTTGAATTTTATATAATTAGGTTGCAACTTACTACGAATTATTGTGTATACCAAAACAAATGAGTTATGTTTAAAAAAAAATTTAAGAAGATGCAGTAAATCTTAAACAAATATGTATATGGAAAATGAAAAATAAACTTACATATATGCAGAATATAAAATTACTCTTACTACCACAACAGTGGAAAACGATTATAATACTAATAAACAAATACACTTTGCTTCTGTTGTTTGCTTGAAACTATACGCCATCGAGGTCTTTAAAATATTTTTATTTTTTTTAATTATAATATATAGTGAACCTTTTTTTTTTTTTTTTTTTTTTTTTTTTTTTTTTCGTGGGGAAATGCACTCGCATACCGCCCTGCCACGGGGAGACAGAGCGGTTATGTGGGACTAGACCCACTAAAACCCCACGGTGTCCTCCTCTGCCGCTTAGTGGCGGGAACACGGGAACGTTAACACACACATCCGCGAACCCGCCACGGCTGTCCGTCTCCGGACCCCTCTCTTTTTGGCACCGAGTGCCACGCCTTAGTTAGCGACACGCCAGAACACATAGCGTGTCGCAACCACCTCGGGGACCTGGCCAGCGAAAGGGCGTTAGATGACCCCGTATCTAAACGCCCTAGGTCCCCATGCGACGGGTCAGATATGTGGCCCCGTCGCCTGCCACTACGGCCGCAGAGGATAGGGAGAGTGGCGCCTCTCAATACCAACACTCCTCTTCCCCTGCGGCCCCACCGCGTCCGCCATCTAGCGGTGGCGACCCCGCCGTGGCCGCGGAAGGTAGGGAGAGCGGCGCACCGCTATACCGGCACTCCTCTCCCGCCGCGGCCCCTAACCCTCAGCTGCGGTGCCGCCCATACGACACCGCAGCCCGCCTCAGTTGCGGTGCCCCCCATAAGGCACCGCCACCTACTGTGGCCGCTCCTAGTCGGCTTGGAGGCAAAGCCTAAAGGAGCAGCCCCTCCCGGGTTCCTCTTGGCTTCACCGTGGGCAGCCCAACCACGGTTACTAAGCCCCCCCGCCCCGACAAGGCGGGAACCCGCGGGGGGGAATATATAGTGAACCTCAATACTTATTTAAAATTTATCTAAAATGTAACAAATTTATTGCAAATTTAACTAACGTATCCAGAAATAAGTGCAGTTATCAGAGGAGTTCCTAAATGAATCGAATTGAATCTCGTGAACTACATTTTAAACAAGAATCGACCCCCAACTCTAGCTCTGTCTGCCGCATATCAAGTGTCAAGATCAAGTAATCCAACTAGTCGCCTCTAGTATCAAGTCGTTTTATTTATAGCTTCTTCTTTTTACGTGTGAATAAGTAGCCAACTCTAGTGTCAGGGATGTTAAGCCGCCCCAAGACCACTACCATGGCTTAACGACTAATACAGTCGGGTAAGACATCTTATCTTGCCCTCCGAAGCACGGAAGCGCTCAGTTCGAATGTCACAAAATGGTCACCCATCTAACTTCTAACCGGGCCGAAAATTGCTTAACTAAGTGACTAAAAAACAATTAAGCAAGCTACGCCACCAGCGCTTTCGTAGTAACTAAATAACAGGTATTAAAACATATCATTATTAAATATTTAGCGGCTCCGTGGCTTAGTTGGTAGTATATAGTTGGCCTTCGAAGCGAGGGGTCCGGGTTCGATTCCCGGCCGGGGCACACTGTGTGGTAAACATGAAATTTATTCTCAGGTCTTGGGTGTTTGTCTGGTCATCTGACCCATAGAAACCTAGTGTTGATAGGAGAGTATGTAAACGTTTTTTTTTTGTAGCTTGGTAGACGAGATCTGCTACCCCTACGAGGCTCGCAAGACGAAGTGCCCATTCCAAGCCAGGAGCACCCTCAGGGAAGACGGCTGCAGACCGTCAGTGAGGCAGCGGTCCAACAGGTACCGGGTGGGACCGGCCGGGAGGCTGATCAAGGAGCGGGACATCATGTACGACATCATGTCTTCCGGACCCGTGTTTGGTAAGTCGTGTTGCTCGATATCCTGTCCAACCATAGCGCTTCGTGTAAGGGAAGCTCCTCCCTAGGGTGGGGAGTCAATACTCAATACTCAATACATGGGGGGTCCAGTTGCTCGCGTCCGTAGGTGTGTACCCTTTGATTCCCTACACGTATCCCAAACAGAAGTTTTTTTAATGTCATTAAATGACGGAACGAGCTGAAGTCACACTCGGACTTGAAGACTTGGATTTTAGTCTGAGTTGTATAATAACGAAGGTATTTATTTAAAAAAAATCCTGACGTTTGAAGTAATTTTTACAATATCTATTGGGTTTTTTCTAAATGTAAAAATGTGACGGAACGGGCTGAGGGCCCACCTGGTAAATGGCGACCCCCGCCCATGACAACAGTAATGCGACTCAATATAAGATTTGGGTCTTACACTCGCACTCATCCTGCTGCGTCCATCACCCGAAACGGGGATTATACGTCTCATGCGCATGTGATTTCACCGGCACCCACACCCTTCCACCATATTTATACAGAAATATCTTGGGTCGGACGGGTAAGCACAAATATTTCCGAGGGTACAACGCAAAATGATTTTTGTCTTTGACTTTGACATAAGAAGGGAAGATATATTGAAATACCTACACATTTGCAAATGTAACATATTTTAATGTAGGTACCTAGCTTGCTATATAATATGTGGGTGTATTCACTTGAAAATTCTAGTTACGTACTCGTATCTAAAGCAAGCACTTGAATTATATGAAGGTTGGCAATAAAGAAGTGTCCATGTTTATTTGTATTAGCTAGCAACCATAAATATTCGTAGACATTTTACGCTACTCCGTCTAGCTCCAAACTAAGCATAGCTTGTACTATGGGAAGATTACTGATAGGTAAAAAGACGGTGGGAAAAAACGTGGATGTTTTTCCAAATAACTAAAAATCTTCGCTTTTCGGGATAGAGTAGGTATAAAACTCAAAGTAATATTCCTTTAGATCTCAAGTATAATTTGGATAGTAAACATATTCTTGAGCATATAACGTGTCACAGGAACTAATTACGCGCACACATGCACACAGATATATCAAATTACAAAATTGTATATTTTGCTACCCTGTGACTTTTTTCTTTGCCCGTTGTATACCGATTTGGATGCGTTTTTTTATAATGGTACCCCCATGGGAAGGGAAATAAGTCGATGTCTTTCGATTTTTAAATCAGACACTTGTTAATATGATTGCAGTCTAGTATCAAATTGTAGATGTTGGTATTGGCAAATAGTCAGCATAATATTGGGTGTGTGAATATGACTCCGCCCCTTTTTGTCAAAATAAAACACATTTGTTCGCTTACAAAATTAAAAAAAAAATTATTGAAAGTATGCTCCATCTGCAGCTACAACCTTCGCCCATCGTTCAGGTAGTTTTCGTATTCCTTGCTGGAAGAAGTCCTGGTCTTTTGAGCTTATCCAGTTGTCAATCCAAATTTTGATACTTTCACATGAAGTAAACTTTTCTCCAGTAAGGTCTGTCTGCATCGTCCGGAATAGGTGGTAATCCGAAGGAGCTATGTCTGGTGAATATGGCGGGTGGGGTAACACTTCCCAGTCCTGTCCCTCTAAATATCTTTTTACGACTTCTGCGGTATGCGGTTTGGCATTGTCATGCTGAAGAACTAATTTGTTATGTCTATTCACCCATTCTGGTCGTTTTTCTTCTATGGCTCGCTTCAAACGCATTAGTTGTCGTCGGTAAACTTCTCCATTAATAGTTTCAGAGGGTTTGAGCAACTCATAATATACAATACCTTTCTGATCCCACCAAATACAGAGCATGACCTTGGCACAGTGAATATTTATTTTTGGCTGTGATGGGCCTGGTTCGCCTGGTTTCACCCAAGCTTTTTTGCGTTTAGGATTTTCGTAGTGTATCCATTTTTCGTCTCCTGTGACTATCCGATGCAAAAATCCTTTTCTTTGCTGTCTTTGAAGCAGCATTTCACAAATGGTTTTCCGACGTTCCATGTCTCTTTCTTTTAAATCATGTGGAACCCAGTAACCGGCTTTTTGAATCATTCCCATCATTTGTAAACGCTTTGCAACAGTTGAACGATCAACATTTAATGCTGCAGCTAATTCTGATTGAGTTTGGCAAGAATCTTCCGCCAATAATGCTTCCAATTCAGCATCTTCAAATTTTTTTGGTGGTTTTCCATGTTCTTTATCCTCAGTACTAAAATCGTTATTTTGAAATCGTCGAAACCATTCCTTGCAAGTTGTATTAGACGGAGCATGCTCACCATAAATCTCCACAAGCAAACGATAAGTTTCCGCTGCAGTTTTCTTCACAATAAAATAATGTAATAACACTTCCCGCAAATGACGTTTATTTGGAATAAAAACCGACATTTTCGAAAAGGTGAAAACAATTGTTGCTTACACTTCAACCAAATATCATAAAATGCGTTAGATAGCTGACATTCAGTACTATCGAATACAAGTATGGTCATTTATTAGTACACGTAAACAATACTAAAAACGACATCTGTTGAGAAAGGGCGGAGTCATATTCACACACCCAATATATACATACATATATATATATATTTATGTGAATATGTGACGGAACGAGCTGAGGGCCCACCTGGTGGTAACTGGCGATCCCCGCCCATAACAACAGTAATGCGACTCAATATAAGATTTGGGCCTTACACTGAGTCGCATTCATCCTGCTGCGTCCATCACCCGAGACGGGGATGACACGTCTCGTGTGATTTCACCGGCATCCACACCCTTCCACCGGAACACAATAATGCGAGCACTATTGCTTGGCGGCAGATTCCAGGTGGCAGTACCTCTCCGGACGAACTTGGGACAAGTTCTATAGCTACTAAAAGCATTTTGGTCACCTGTTGCTTCGACAAGCTCTAACAAAGATTATATTTAATTAATATTTAGTTCTTGAGTCACACCACTTATTACTGAGGACATGAAGACTTATTTGTAGTGGTATTAAAGAGTTTGATATAACCGCCGAGTAGGAAACAGATCAAGGTTGTACCTACTCGTGTCTGGTAGCGTAGGCACAGATAATTTAATGCTGATTTATTACGCGACAAAAGTGGCGGAACGAGCTGATGGCTCGCCTGATTTTAAGTGGTCAACGCCGCCTGAAACTGAAAAACGACTCAGGTTCTCCGCTACCGGAGTATGAGGGGTCGCATTACGTTGCGCCTGTCACTCTGAGGCTCCGCGTCAGGTGCCTCAAGTGCCTGTAATTTCACTGGCACCCACACCCTTTCACCGGAATGGGATCTAGTTGCTCGCGTCCCCTTAATTCCCTACACGTACCACCTGGGTGGTGCTAAGGAGCAACCAAAAGTAGCAGTAGAACTTGTGCCAAGTTCGTCCAAAGAGGTACTGCCACCTGGAATCTGCCGCCAAGCAATAGTGCTCGCATTATTGTGTTCCGGTGGAAGGGTGTGGGTGCTGGTGAAATCACATGCGCATGAGACGTATCATCCCCGTCTCGGGTGATGGACGCAGCAGGATGAATGCGACTCAGTAAAGATTTGGATCTCATACTGAGTCGCGCGCATTACTGTTGTCATGGGCGAGGGTCACCACTTACCATCAGGTGGGTCCTCAGCTCGTTCCGTCACATGAACAGTCGCATGCTGTGTGTTAATTGTCTATCCTTGTCTTACAGCTGTGATGACAGTATACCAGGACTTCTTCCACTACCGGGACGGCATCTATCGTCACACCAGATTTGGAGACACAAGGAGTAGTGGACTCCACAGCGTCAGGATCATCGGCTGGGGACAGGAACAAGGAGACAAATACTGGGTAACTTGACAGATATATATTTATGCACGTTTCACACAGCGTTATCTAGCTAAGCATAGCTTGTACTATGGGAACTAGATAACTGATAGACATTATATAGTACTAAAGGATATCTGGCGTGTGCTATGCTAAAAAAAGAAATTCATTTTTGCCTAATGCATTGTTTTAGTGGTCTAAAACCATCTTCACATTGCCTTTTAAATGAAACAGGTTTGGGTCACATAGGTTGGATGGTTTCAAAGTCAGGACATAGATAGAAACGTTTTTTGTGTTTTATAATACAATATATTGTTTTTTTTTTTTGTAATTACATATACCCAGATATGGGGAACGTGGTGGCCCAGGGGCACAGACGCCGACTTTCAATCTGAAGGTCGCTGATTCAAACACACGTGCAACAATGAGTTTTTCACTTGAAAAATTTCGCGCTCGAGATTTATCTAGGGGGATTTTCTACACCCTACATGTTTCAATAGTCAAATAGCACATCATATATAGAATAGAGATGAGTGGTATGCAACAGAACGGACCACAGATACTACGACCTTCGTCCAAAAATCTCATTGGCTTGTATAAATATTAAAACTATTTCATTGTACATTTTCAGTTGGTAGCAAACAGCTGGGGCACCGAGTGGGGTGAAAACGGGTACTTCAGGATCGCCCGTGGTACCGGGGAGTCGGGCATCGAGTCGTTCGTGGTGACGGCCCTCAGCGAGGTGGAAGCTTACCAACGGAAATAACCCACGGTACCTGGGTACTTGGTCAAACCCCTCTGCACCGTCACTAGACTAGTGAAGACATCCAGGGGGTTTGTGCTTCTCAATAGTACCAGGGATTTCGGCTAGTAACCATCGAGTAGGATAGTTTTTTTTTTTTAATTTGGTAGCGCTATTTTAACTCAGGATAAAGTTTTTTTTAATTGGGATCATGGCTAAATCTAGCTTCTGATTAGAAATTAAGATTGAATCGTTTTTTTTATTTTTAGGCACACAAATAAAGTTGTACTTACAGAGTTTTGTAAGTGTAAGTATGGACAACCCTTCTAAGATTTCTCTTTCGTTTTATCTGTAACAATATTTTACACAACCTAGCTAGGCAGATTGTGTAAAACATTGTTACAGATAAAAAGGGAACTAGTTTTCAAATGAATATTATAGAATAAATAATTAATAAACCTACATAGCATACGCATACAATATATTCAATTCAATATGTACGGACACCTACGCAGACAAGATTTTATGTACATAGAAGCAGTGTGATTCGTCAGTCTGCTAACATTGTAGAGTAGGATTTGGAGCGAATGAATAGTAAAATGACATTAAAACAAATGGACAGGCAGACAAGGCGATACTTTTAAGTATTTATTTGATGCCATTTGGTTATAGCACTAAAAATACAATTGGAGGTACGGAACCCTCAATATACGTCCACATCGCACTTGCTGTACCAGTTTCGAGATCAAAGTCAAAGTCAAACTCATTTATTCCTTTAGATCTCAAGTATCATTTGGATCTTGCCCCAAAGCACTGATTATCGACGCCATTCAAAGGCTTCGTCAATCCCAACTCATTCTGGCAAGATGTTAGAAGGTAGAAGAGAAAGCTTCGATATGATCCCAATTCCAACAAAACTGGATTCTATGATCCTTGCAAAACTGGTTATATAGTCATTTAATATCCTGAAATTGTCATGGGTTATTTAAGCACCCATCAAGCCAAACATAAAATTTCCGAAATGAGCTTGTACTGCAAGTAGGCCAAGGGGATGTTTTATAATCTCCACAACCCCTTAATAGGTTAATCCCCACTGGCCCATTTGAGAATAAGTTTATGAAATCGCTAATTAGCTATTAGCATTGTTTTGATGGAATCAGTATATTAAATTATATACGAATATTAAATTAGTCAACAAAAGCAGAACTATTATTTAAAGTGTCTAAGTTTAGAATCTATTTAGAATTAATAAATAGTAAACCTAGGTTAACGATAGGTTTTAGCTGAAATTCCTGGTTTTATATACGATCTCGACCGATTGTATAATGCCTATGTCATGTACTTAGCCTGAAACATAGCTAATAAAAATACCGTTCGTTTTGATTTTGTCATGTATTGCATGAATGTCTACCAAAGTAGTTTTACGGAGTTCCATTTAATATGGAGCGAATTTGTTTTTTTATGTATGTTAATTAATTGAACAAGAATTACTTTAGTTTCCGAAAAACGAACCGAAAATTCAGATTAACTCATTTGGCTGATATTATTATTTCAAAAATATAAAAATAAACTACAAAATCAACATTAAATAATTTATTGAACAGTATTCTCGTAACAAAACTGCCTTAAAGCTTACTTTATACGAAACACTTGGTTAAGTCTAGGCCACAGGGATCGTCCATTAAACACATGAGGCTAACAAACCCCTCACCCTCACCCTTTTAAAAAATCAATTATCACAAGGAGGGTAATAAACACATGCGATATTTCACTACACCTACCCTAGGTGTAGTGAGATATCGCGTGTATACTTTTTTTGGTGAACGCGCGATTTATCCACCCACCGCGACAAACCACCCAATGTATTTTATTTACATGAATCATTGTAATAGGGGGGGAGGTGAATTTGTATAAAACCTCACTGTGTCACCCACCAGTGTGAGGGGAGGTAAAATCCTCACGTGCTTAATGGACAACCCGTAAGTATACAGCTATGATATAGAAGGTATATGAAAAAAAAGATGAGTTGTGGCCTAGGCTATAGAACCTTAGCGATGCAGTTAGGTGCCGCTAGATTTAGAAAATAACATGCAACTAGTCTTAGATCCATTTAAATTTAAAAATAAGTAACAATATAAAGATAGGATTTTAAATATATATAACTATAGGTACACATATTTAGAATTGTACTTATGTTTTGTATTACACATTTACCATATTAATAATAAAAAATATATATAACTAAAAATATAATAGTCATAAAGCATTTGTAGATACAATTAAGTTTCGTCTTCACGTAATCACAATAACGAAATGCACATAATCTGCCATGTTTGACCTGAGATAATAGAGCACGGGTTATTCGTATGATATACCTTGTAGCAACAAAAGGCATCATTCTGTAAGCAACAAACTAAACTAAAACCGTCTGACAGTCTCTTTTAGTTCGCTAAGTTTAGTTTTCTTTGAGTCAACCAATTTTGTTAATAAATTAAAAATGAACATTTTCAAACAGGAGTTTGGGTATATCACCCAGCTGATCAAAGTGGAATAGAGCGAACAAGAACGCTGTCTTTTTACTACGTTAATTACGGTGTGATAGTCAAGACTTGTTAATTAATAATAATTAATTACATATTAAATGCAAGGCAATGATTGTGACATCTGTAGCCAAACTTGTAAATTAAAAATCCCTTATTACTTGCATGGGCAATGTTTTGTAAAACATGTTATCTACAACGTTATTTTTTAAGACCTTTAGCAAACTCTTGTTACGCGCAAGATGTTTAGTTCAACATGCAAGATAATTATTTTAACGTCTTTAGGCCTGTAATAAAGGTAACATACACTCACACGCAAAATAATATTTAAGATATCTATAGCCAGACTTCTAAATTAATGATTACCCCTTGTGACAATGTTTTTGACAACTATGGCCAATATGACATGCCAAAAAGCCGTCAAAAATGATATTATTACAGGCATGACAAAATTATTGAAATAAACCCTTACAAGAAAGTTTTGTTTAAAATGCAAGATGTTTTTAAAATCAATAGACCTGCAAATTAATGATATACCCTTAAAACATGCAAGACAATAATTTATAACGTGCGAGATAATATTTTCAACATCTAAAGCAAGATTCTTAAATTAATTTGAATAGAAACCTTGTTACTTGCAACACAATGTTTTTGACAGCCAAATTGAAAGACAGACTTTTAAATTAATAGTAACAAAACCTTTTTAAATGCAAGATGAAGTTTTAAAGTCCATAATGAAAACCTATCAGAAAAATATACTTAATCAATATTTAAGAAACGAATTGAGCACTAACACTATATTTTTATGTCAATTATGCCTGTATCAATGCAATAACAGTATTTATTTTATAAGTAATAATTATGTAAGTACTTACAATCGAAATGTATTTTAGGTAAATAAAGATATAAATATTTTTCATCTTTTTATTCACGATTACCCATTTTTTATGTGAAACATCTTTTGGCCGCGCGTTGGTGGACTCGTATGCCGTGACGGCAAACGACAAAACGCTCTTTTGCCGTCATGTTTCACATCTGACACAATTTTGACTGGAATACGTATTTGAATTTGTTTGTTTCCATATGGGAAACAATTCATAAAACTGAAACATCCAGAATTTAATTATACCACTCTATAGCTAAAGGAGCAAAGAATTCGTGACGTTGAGTCAGGACTGTGACGCGTCGCTTACGGTGGAGGAGGAAGCACGCCATCTTGAGGTCGTTTCACTGTGTAACATAATATCGGCATAATATACGTGCACGAAAACGTACACGTTTTCACGTAAAACACACAGCCGTGTCCACGACACAGCCACACCCCAATTTTATTATACTCTACTATCGATTCGCCACGGCTTTGCACTTCTGTAGTACATAATTTTGATCCAGCTTATAAAGTTAGCTAGCATTAACAAAGTAATAATAAATTATTTAAACTCACTGATTTTCTCTACAATAATATATATATATATACAATATATATATATGTATATCATATGTGTATGCATGTATTACACATATGATATACATGTAGCGATTTGGTATCATATGTAATATATAGATAAATTTAAGAAGTCCGCATCAGTTTCTATATTTAACCAAAGGATGACCAGAGGTGGATTATCCAAATAACATTATATGAACAACATTATTTATAATGACAACTTTTTTACAGATAATAACATTATTGTTATATAAATTGGCTGTAAGATAAATGGTTGTTAAATAAGGTACTTTTAGTAGTTAGGATATGACAAAGATTGTAGAAAATAGTAATCTATCACTCTCTCTTGCAAGCATATGTCAACTCTGGGAGCTGAGTTTTCAAGCTAACCAAAGTCCTGCGACATGAACAAGTAATGTTGGTACTAACTGTTAGGTTTGCTTTGGTTTGCTCTACTTTTTGCTACTTTTTCAACATTAGCTGCTCTTGCCTGTAACAAAATAACTCTCATTACATTACTAGCTATTTCCTGTGACTTCGTCCGCATGGAATTTAATTATTGGCTCGGAACACATAACATAAGTGCGTCAAAATTGATCCAGCCGTTTCGGAAATTAGCCCAAACAAACAGACACACAGACAAAACAATTTATAATTGCTTTTTGTTTTATGTACCATACATACTTTCAAACGCATTTGGTTATAAGCTGTTATTTTGACATAACAAACAGACACTTCATTTTTATTTCCCTGTCTCTTTTGTCGCATAAAAAAGCTTGTGTGGGAGATAAATGGCATTACTTACCGATAAGGACTGTACTCGTTTATGTAGACTCATCATATTAGTGGAGATATTGACTAGTTTTTCCTTGTTGGTTGCTATGTCTGCAAGCTGGAATTAATGTTTTTGAAAAAAAATGTTTTTAGTAATGAATATTATGTAGAACAAACATCTTTGTATGTCATACAAATCTAGTTCTCGAGTCACATAAAGAGTCCTTGAGTTCCGATAACTCAAACATAATCAAAGGCCACTCACCAGTGCATCATAATCAGCATCATTCTGTAAATCCTCAAGTTTCCTCCTCTCTGATGTGATCATACTCTGCACAGCTTCCTGTTTTTCTCTGTAAAGAAATTATTTATTGATTTTTAATTCCATTTGTCACATCTACATTTCTAGTTCGCACTAAATGAAAAGTCATCGAGGGACACTATTTTTAGAAGTTTAAAAGTGAACCAGCTTGATGTGGGCTTATTCCAGAGTGAGCTAGCTAAAAAAAGAAAAAAAAAATTTAAAGAGGCCCATTGATACTCAGTCTAACTATTAATAGGAAAAGATATAGACAAAGGATGGAGGAAAGAGCATGGACTAACCAGAAAAAGAAAATTAGGGCGACCAAAGAAGAGATGGATAAGCAACATATTGCCAACTGCTGGAAACATACTACTGGAAGAAAGCGAGCGACAGAGAGATATGGAATAAGGTGGGAGATGGCTATACTCAACAAGGGGTTCCTATCCTAAGTAGTGAAAAATGTAACAAAAGAAAGCTATACTGAATAATCTCAATGTAATAAACTCTACAACACCACAGCAATCACTGGAACAGAGCTGCCAACAACCCAGTCCTTCTCTGGTATTTTAAGGAGTTGGGCTTGCTGAGGTACGGTTTTAGTTATCTATGGGGGATGATACACAAAACACCCCGATGCGGGACGTCAGTGCCGGCCTAGTCACCCTTACCCAGAATTAGCATTAGAATCTCAATGTATTGTAGTTATAGAAAGGACGAAAATAAATAGAAACATTTATTATCTTATTAACACTATTCATTCGTTGATAACCTCCTCTGAAAGTTGGTTGAAAAAGGAACAACCACGGACAATAGACCAAAAATATCACTGATAAACCAATTTTGATTAAATGGAACAATTTGAAAGTAAGTACTTATTTCCTTCTACGCAAAAAATATTTTTCCAAACCGTCAAAATACAACCAATTTGATAACCTATTTCTTTAGAGGTCTATATACCCCTTAATCCATTTACCCATTTTTCCCATAAAACAAAAAACTTATTAATAATCTTATAAAGTTTCAAATAGATTAATCAAACTTACGTTAATTCCTTCAAGTGCGTATTGATAGTAGTCAGGGGTGGTTCGTAGAGCTCGAGTATACCCCTAGCTAGGGTCTGCACTGTCTCCATATCATCGGAACGCGCTGCACTTGAACTAAATATGAAAATATATTTTAGTTGCATTTACAGGAAACCTCTGAAATTACACGATTCAAACAAATACTGAACCTTTCCATTGTGGGCGTTAGATAAATAAACCGTAAATAACTGTAATCCAACTCTATTTAGACCAAGGACGAAAGAATATCAAGTAAATAAACATTTACTAAATTTTCTTCTTCTTCTTCTTCTTCTTTTATTTATGGCCTCCGTGGTGAAGTTGTCCACGATTTGCCAGTGTCAAGTCGCAAGAATTATTTGAGCCGATATCAGATGGAGAAACTTGTACGAAAAAAAAAATACCTCGTGAAAAGAGGGAGAAACACAAGTTGATTTAGAGCCTGTAATTAAGGACAACACAATTCCCATACACAATACAAACCAACACCACACAAACTAACATTAAAAAAAAAAAAAAAGACATGTTAAATGTAAAATCAATACTAGTATAATGAAAATCTTTCAAAATTTTAATTTGTTTATACTGAAAAATTTACACAATTTGACTATAAAGGGACTGAATACTAATGATAATAAAAATGTAGAAGATACAGGGACAGGGATTTCGGGAGGGTTCATGTCATGTAGAGATAGTCGCAGCCTCGGACAGGAGAATAACAGATGATCAACGTTACCCTCATCTAAACCACATTCACACAGAGAGTGGTCTCTAACCCTGATTTTAGCGAGATGGACTGGGGTACAAGCGTGACCCAACTAAATTTTCGATTCAATTCAGTTCAGCTGATTGACATTCCTCATTTCATTAGGGATGCAAACGATACATCGATTTTTTAAAACATCGAGGTATCGTTCATAAACATCGATGTTTTACATCGATGTTGAACTACAAGAAAACATCGATACATCGTTCATTAACATCGATGTTTTATGAACGATCTTTGATTGCAGCGCCATCTTTTTGTATTGTGCGCAAAGAATATAGTTACTATAGAGGAAAAGAGTGGCAACTCTATGGTTAAACTTGCATGTATGGAAAGTGCTGCCAACTGGAGTTTGTGCGCGTGAACTAAATCTATACTATATACATGCATACCTAGCCATAGGTTTATATACGTCTCTACCTATTACGATTCTCCATAGAATGTATTCATAATAGAGTTTCTTGGGCGCACTCATGTTTATTACAAAAAAAAAAACAACACCAAATAACAAACTTATTTACTTAACAGAACGATACTAACAAAAACAAACAAAATAACAAAAATTAAACAACAAAATTGACAATAAAACAGAGAATTCGAGAAACGCATCAACTTCCACGAGAGCCAGACAGTAGACTATACGCCATTTTTGACAGTTCTATTTCGTCCGCAAAACTCCCGAGGTCGCTGTCATCAGTGAAAATAGGTGGCATTCTAAGTGTGCCCCCCCTGATTGTGCGTAACTATCATTTGTGTCACGTGACCACGTCGCGCCACTGCCGCCATTCTTTTCACTCGCGCCCTGCTAGTAATTAAAGAAAACATCGAAAAAACATCGATGTATCATCCTAAAACATCGATGTTTTCAACATCGATGTCGCACTTTAAAAAATATCGATGTTTCAGTATCGATGTTTTTTATGAACGATGTTGCATCCCTACATTTCATTACAGATAACCAAAACCAAAGACTACTATTGTATACTGGAGATAATGAAGTGAAGTAGGCTAAAAAGAAATACCGATATATTACAATAAAATATGGATATTTTTCTATAGAATTATCGATATATATCGTCGATATTTTTAGTCGCGATATATCGTTTTTTGATATTTATTTTAGGGTATCAAAATCAAATTCCTATCAATTTTGATATTTTTTTTTACGTAACTCTGGTTTCGTGTTTAACCTTTTGTGACAGTACCCGATAAAAGAAGCCACTTGACAGGCGAGCACATCAAACAGAGGGTAGCTGCTTGTTTGATTGAATTGTATATAAAGGTTTAGGCTCGAACATTCATAAAAAATACTATTTTCTTCACGTCTATTAATTTAACGATATATCGATTAATCGATATTTTACACTCGATAATAATAATTATCGATACCATTTAAAAACGTATATACAAAAAATATCGATATATTTTTTTACTTGTCCCTCCTTCAAGTGAAGTGACTAGAGTGTGACTATTTTAGTGTGAGGGAAGTTACTAAGGTTGGCCGTTTACTGATATAAACTAACAGTTCTTTGTGCGCTTAGTACGCATTCTAGTTGTAACTCTAATTTTCTTACTAAAAACGCCGTATTGAAAAATGATTATTTTTATAGATCCTAAAATGAATCTAGTAACTACTACTAATCTGCTCGACCTGATTTGGCAGAACTGACATGGCACTGACACCGTGACACGTTTATAGTTATGGCAGACAATGTGACAATGACAACACAATATGAGAAATAGGCATGTGCTCAAACGTGTAACACTAGCATGTAAGTTTTTTAACGGCGGTTTTTTAAAACTTTGCAACGTTTTTAATAAACTTTACCTTGATGCCAAGATACATCTCATAATACATTTATAAAATAAAGGAAAAATCATAAGCGATGTAGAGCAGAGGCGAGCGCGCGGACCATATCGCATCTCTTACGTCCGCATCTCTATGTCTCTCATAACAATACAGTAACTGGCCTACTCTGAACAAGTATTTCGTTATTATTTACCACGAGTGCCCAGTCTGTTCATCTGGCTTTTAACTTCTAAACTTTGGATTGAAAGTTGGCTTCTATAACACTGGGCCACCACACCACACTCACGTTGACGCCTTACGTTCAGTATTAATATTATAATAATGATTAAGATAACCATATGTACTATATGGACTATTGGCTGGGTAAGGCTATGCCTAGAGATCAAACAGCAATCAATATTAAAAATATCTATTTCTATGAATTTATAAACAACAAATTATTAGTAAAAAACTACATATGTACATACATATTTTTGAAAACCATGATTATACAAAGTTTTTTTTTTGTTATTCCTATTACGTTTGTTGGAACGTAATATATTGTAACTGCGCGAGCGAACTCCCTGCCTGCCCGTCTTGTTTTGACGTTCCATTGTTTCCTGATCTGTGGATTGTGAATTTGTGGTTCTTTCTTTCTTTCGGTACATTTTCTGTGAATCGAGAGGGGGATTTTCGTAATCACAGTGAACTGTGGCGTGCGTTTACGCCGCCGCTAATACAACAGTCTAGCAACAAAGCCGCCACCCTGGGAATATTACAAAAAGTCGGTCGGGACCGCAAAATGACATCAGTAGCCAGGAGAACCGAGGACACGGGCGAATTTTCGGAGGGATCACAAGAGGTCGACCACAGCAACTCTGGGAACGTGAGTGCTGTGCATCAAGCCAACTTCTAATGAACTTTCGTTTTGGCGCTAAATGTATTACGGCTTACTTTCTCCGGCGCGCTCGCGTGTCGGAATGTCCATTTCTTTTCGCTGATTGAGGTCACGAAATTGCCACCACTATCTAAAACACTGCCGTTCTGTTTGGATCGTGCTTTTGACTGTTTTTACCATATTCGTGTCGCCACGTCGATACAAAGTCAATAAAAGAAACAATAATACAAATATTAGAAAATTCTAAGTGTATCATGCAGTTGTTGAAAGTGGAAGGTTGTTTGCAGGAGGGAGATCCAGCTGACTCCGACTATGACACTCCGGGGAGCATATCTGATAACGAACAGGATCCTGAAGCTCAGGTATGTTGTGTTACTGTATGCCTACAATAATCTAATTTGTTTATACCTAGGTTTGAGTGCTATACAAGGTTTCACACTTTGACATAGAAACCTTTACTAGATAATGTGTGAAGTGTTTTAGAGATTGTTTTAGAACTAGTATGCGATTGGACTGTAAGATATCTACATTCATTGAGCTTTTGATCGAAATCTATTTTCTGTATAATAATGTACGGGGGAATTTATTTTTGCGATAGTGCCTATAAAATAGTGCTCATTAGTATTTTTAATTAAAATAATATTAATTGGTAATTCTGAAAAAAAAAAATAACATTTGTTTACCAAATAAATTCATAATATAAGTGATAATATTGTAGTATCGAAGTTGGTAATTTCAATTCTTAAATCAGTTAATTATTTGTTTTCAAACACATCACAAAACCTTAACAAAATATGTGTTGCAAAAGTTTGTTGTTTAAAGCAAAAAGTAGCAGTAGAGCTTGTGCTGTGTTCGCCTGGAGAAGTACTGCCTCCACACCTGGTAATCACCAGCAATGCGAATGCACTGCTACCAAGCAGCGGTGCATTCACATTGCTGTATTCCAGCGGAAGGGTGTGGGTGCTCATACATTGTTCGGGAAGGACCGTCGTATTGCTGTTGTTATGAGCAGATCATTTTACATCAGATGTGCCTTCAGCTCGCTCCAACACATAAATTAAGTTACTCTTGGTAATTGAGAGTGTACAGCTTGTATCAATTATATCCATTGGAAGTATTGGAACAATATAATTTGCTTTCACTCTCAAAACAACAAAAGAAATGACGCTAAGTGTCCATTACAAAATGTTGCGATGTATTTTCTATCTTACGCCAATAGTGATACAGTCTTGAATTCACCAATGGATTTGAACGGTTTTACTGAAAAAGTAATTGGCTGATGATTTATACTTTTTTAATGGATTAAACTTAATTGAAATGAGTTCGAACGATTAATTAATTCAACATAATAATGTGACAAATTACTTAGTTCAAAGTTTTTTAGTAGAAGTCTAGCTTTTCCCCGAGACTTTTGGGCGGAGCCCAGATTTACCAAGACCAGATTTAACTACAACAAACATTGACGAGATCGCGCTGTATTAAATTGTTACCATAGTTTATTATAGAAAACTGATATGCTGTTACAAGAAATACAGTTAAACTTGTACAGCAAAACCCTATCTAAATACAAAATTTTATCCGAATCGTAAGAGCCGTTTGCGAGATACGCGAAATATACAAGAATTGCTTTAAAGTATAAGACGTAAAGGGAGAATGGATTACCATTTGAATAGATCTCTCCAAGTACCCTAACCTGTCGTTTCATGGTCATGGTCATATAAACAGTCACTTAACGACTTTTTGAGCGATTTCAATGAGACTTTTGAAATTTGATAGGGTGTAGAGTCCCATACAAATTGTATGAAAAATCTCCATCACTAAGTAAAATAAGTGTTAGTATTGATGTCAACATCAAATAAACTTATTAAAGTCCAGTTGCTCGCGTCCTTAGGTGTGTACCCTTTGATTCCCTACCCCTACCCCTGGGTGGTGCTAAAGGAGCAACCAAAAGTAGCAATAGAACTTGTGCCAAGTTCGTCCGGAGAGGTACTGCCACCACATCTGGAATCTGTCGCCAAGCAGTGTTGCTCGCATTACTGTGTTCCGGTGGAAGGGTGTGGGTGCCGGTGAAATCACATGCGCATGAGACGTATTATCCCCGTCTCGGGTGATGGACGCAGCAGGATGAGTGCGACTCAGTGTAAGATCCAAATCGTATACTGAGTCCCATTACTGTTGTCATGGGCGAGTGTCTCTACTTACCACCAGGTGGGCCCTCAGCTCGTTTCGTCACTTAATCACATAAAAAAAAAAAGTTTAATTCTTAAAAAAATACTTGGATACATCCATTTTTTACAAATACTGTACATACAAGAAAACGCTTTCATAATACTAAAGTTTAGTTTAGTTTTAAGTCGCGTTTTTCGTTTCTTTGATCGGTCAATTATTTATTCCTAAAACAACAAACAAACGTTTACACACTCATACCTCTGCACTAGGATTCCCTGTGTCGCAGATGGCATGGACAAACACAGAAACACAAGACAAACACCCAAGACCCGAGAACAAACTTTATGCTCACCACACAAAGTGTGCCCCGGCCGGGAATCGAACCCGGGACCCCTCGCTTCGAAGGCAGGGTTACTACCAACTAAGCCACGGAGTCGTCCAATCCATAGACAAAGTCAATAGCCGATTAATTAGAACATTATTTTTTTGGTGTGGGTTTGAAACAGCGACCTTCAGATTGAAAGTCGGCGTTTGTGCCCCTGGGCCACCACGCACCTGGGCATATAGTTCCATAGCACAAGCTATTCCTATTTTGGGGCTAGATGGCGCCTTTATATATATGTTTGGTATGACTTCAGGAGGGCACCGAGCGTCGTGTGGACGACGATGAGGACAGAAGCAACCCCCAGTACATCCCCAAGAGGGGGACCTTTTACGAGCACGACGATCGAACCGCAGCCAGGTAACGAACCGCTTCATTTTACTATTGTAAACCGACTTGGGTGATGGCAATGTACTGATGGAGATCAAATGTTTGTTCGGTGTCTGGATGTTAATATGTATTATAAGTATGCATTTACAAACAAAAAAGTACTATATGTATTCTATCAGTTATCTAGTTCCCATATTACAAGCTATTTTTAGTTTGGGCTAGGACGCTGTGTGAAATATCCATGAATTTATCTATTATTTTGACTCGCAAGGGAATCAAAACCTATAGGGTAGTAGAAGTTCCAGTAGAGGAATAAATATGAAAACCGTAATTCTGTAGTTAAATCACAAAAAACAATTTAAAAAACCTACAAATTACGCGTAATCCGACAAGTTCGTGCGGAACCTTTGGTGCGCGAGTCCGACTCGCACTTGACCTGTTTTTAACAGGGATAGCAGTAGTTTTAGAACAGCCTTAGTCGAGTTTAGTTTGATGTTAGTAAAATCGACACCATTATCTAACAAATAGTGCATTTATCGTTATTAATTCTTACATCACGATGCATAGTTCACATGCCTAATCATGCATTACCGACCACGCAGAAATATTCCTTATTATCATTATTATTAAGATAAATACACAAATCAATATGCATTTTTACGTTAAACGCCGCTCAGTAATAGACTCTAATGCGTGATGGTAAAGTTCAAATTTCATGAACGGACGATATAATTTTTTTTGTTACTGCCATTCAATTGTAGTCTGTATTACGTGGAGTTACAGTTCATTATGTGTGATGGATAAGTAATGACCGCATTGATCGTTGAGGCGTTGTAGAAAATAATAATAATATATAATAATAATAATAAATTTTTATTTCCAAAAAGTAATTACATGAGCCAAATTATGTTACAACTAAAGATTATACAGCTACTAGTTGATAAGTGACTGCGAGGCCCAAACTAGGCGGTAAAGCCTGTATCTTGGGTCTCAGGAGTACGGTTAACAATTCCATGTTACGTTATTTTACGCAGATTAACAAACATTAATGGCTAAAAGACAATTTTATGGAAGAAAAACAAAGTAGGTAACAATGAAAAACAAACAAAATACAGCAAATTTAGCAATACAGAAAAATTTGCAATCTGATAATACAAAAACAGAGGCCAGTTGAGTTAATTATTACCAAAAATACAGAAGGGTATGCGTGTGTGTGTGTGTGTGCATGTGTGTGTGTGTGTGTGTGTGTGTGTGTGTGTGTGTGTGTGTGTGTGTGTATGTGTGTGTGTGTGAGAGTGTGTGTGAGTGAGTGCGCATTGGAAATTTTATATTAAATTTTCTACTGCACTATAAGAAAGCTTTAGAAGCCAATTTTTCACAAGTTTTTTGCACTGATAAGAAGATGTTTCCTTTATGTCACAGATCCTACAGACTTTATTATACGTGTTAATGAGTGAAAAATTGGGGCTGCGTCGAGCTAAAAGTGACTGGTTACCAGGAACGGGAATTCTATATGATCGTCTTGCCAGAATGTCAATATAATCTGAACGATTCTTTATTTCTAAATGAGTCTTAACAGTAGCATTCAAAACAAATAAATGTCGGACTCTGAGAACTGGAAATTCCTCATAGAGGGTATCGGTAGGAAAACGGAAAGGCTTTTTAAGCATAACTTTTATAAGCGCCCTCTGAGCTCTTTCAACCTGAATGAGGTATTTTTTTCCAGCGCTGCCCCAGACAGTAATACAATACTGAATTATGGATTGACATAGCGATGTGTAAACCAATTTTAAAATATCAGGAGGTGAGCAGTCTCTTAGCTTTTTCATAACAAATATAAGTCTTCTCACCCTACCAGCCAGATCAGATAAGTGTTGTTTATAATTGAGATTTTCATCTACTGTAACTCCCAAATACTTCAGATACTTAACACGACCAATGAGGTTACAGTTACAATTTTGACTAAATATTGAGTGATCCAGTGAGCATTTATGTAGTTTAAGGTTAAGATCATGTGGTGGACTTGATACTATGGTCTTGGAAAAAGCTATATATTTGGTTTTCTGGACATTGAGTGTCAAGAGATTGGTGTTGAGTGAGTCACTTAATCTTGAAATTCCTTCTTCTGCATAGCATTGGACCTGGCTCCAGTCCGGTACGTGAAAAAATATAGCCATGTCATCGGCGTATGCAATAATTTCAGCGTTTCTAAGTGGCGACAGTATTAAATCATTTATATATAGTGTAAAGAGGGTAGGTCCGAGTATACTACCCTGGGGTACCCCGTATTCAATTACTTGTTCAGAACTTACGTTACCACCAATTTTAAGACATTGTGTGCGGTTTGTTAAGTAGCTTTTAAACCAATCTAGTGCTATACCTCTAATACCTGACGATTCTAACTTCTTCAAGAGCAAACCGACGGAAACAGTATCGAACGCCTTCGCTAGGTCAATAAATACTCCAATACAACTATCCCCTTTTTCCACATTGGATGAAACAAGATTAGCGAGAAGCGATACAGCATCTTCGGTCGATTTGCCTTTTCGGAATCCGAACTGGCGATCCGCAATTAAGTGGTTTTTCTCTAAGAAAGGTACGAGACGATTACTGACAATTTTTTCCAATATTTTAGAGAGAACACTAAGCAAAGATATTGGCCTGTAGTTATCCGGTGTGTCTTTTGCTCCACTTTTGTAAATGGGTGTGACAATAGCAATTTTCCAGCAATCTGGGAATATGCCTGTTGATAGGCTTAGATTGAATATGTGGTTCAAAGGGACTACAATAGAAGATAGTGATTTCTTTATGAGAGGAACCGTTATATTATCTAATCCCGGCGAGCTATCATTTTTGAAGTGACTAATAATGTTGTTAACTTCATTTGTGTCTGTAGGGTACAGAAAAAGAGAATTGGCAACCGATCTGCGAGGTCTGTAAGATCTTATAATGGATTCCTCAGTATTGAGCAGCTTTTCTAGAATATTATCAGCTAGCATTCTACCCACTGATGCAAAATGATGGTTACAATTATTTATAGAAGCACTGGAGTTTAACAAATTTTCAGAATCATTACTATGACATGATGACTGACAGACTTTCTTAATGGCTTTCCACATCTTTTTGGGGTTATCCCTATTCTGAGCAAGAATCCGGCTATTGTATTGTAGTTTCAATTTACGGAGAAGCTTATTACAGAAGTTCCTGTACCTAGTATATACTCTGTGACGTTCAATATCATCTGGGAATGCTTTTGACTCATTATGCAGTTTGTCCCTGTGTCTCATACATCGAATCATACCTGAAGTAATCCAAGGTTTAATATTAACTAATTTGCGACCAATTTTGACTTTGTGAGTGTGTAAACTAATAGCTTTCTTGACGAGAGCATAAAAGTGTGTGATAGCGCTTTCAGTTGATGTACTGCTTAAGACAACGGACCAGTCAACAGCTTTTATAGCAGCCGCAGCAGCATCTACATCAGTTTTGAGGCGCCAACGAGATTTCATGTTATAACCGTTCTTAGAGAGAGACAAACCAGCAATTACAATGTCGTGATCTGTGATTGACGAATTACATACTAGACCGAATGAATTTAAGTCTGACTTTATAAAGATGTGGTCAAGGCAGGCCTGTCCTCTGGTAGGTATTGTTATAGCAGGGAGTAAGCAGTGTGAAGCCATTAGGCATAGATATTCCGGTAATTGATTATTGGATGGATTACAGATGTCGATGTTGATGTCACCTGCCAGAATAAGGCTAGAATTGTTACCAAGAGTGTGTAATACCTTATCCAAAGAGTTTAAAAATGCTTCAATTGATATAGTAGAAGGGGATCGGTATATGCCCAAAACAGCTATATTTCCATTAATTGTGACAAGCAGGCTATCGGCGTCTACTACATCTGGATGAGAGACTGAACATTTATAACTGTCTTTTACAAATATTACAACTCCTCCATTTTTATTCAATTGGGAAGACGAACGAAATGAGTAATACCCAGGCAAGAAGTCAATTATACTGTCATCTGAAAGCCAGCATTCAGTTAATACGATAACAGCGATTTCAGAGTCAATGCGTTTAAGCGTTATGGTAAAGTCGTCAAAATTACGCTGAAGGCTCCTTATATTAAGCGATAAGATTTTAAAATTGTGGTTGGTTTTTAATAGGAATTCTTTGCAAAGTTCAGGAGATTGAGTTGAATGACAATCAATTGCAACAGTTTCATCAATATCTTCGGAAACACTAAGTAAAGCCATATTTGTAAAATAAAAAAAGCGTAAAATAGTGGTTCAGTGACCATGCTGTCATTACTATAGGGAGAACATTACATGCGAGAATATTAAAAGTTCCTACTAACTTTTTAACTTCAATGCGCGGAAGGTGTGATCTAATGCGAGTGATGCCTGTGAGCCATGTGGAGTGTGTGAATTTTGTGAAATGTATGTGATATAAAAGTGCCGTTTGAGTTTGTCTGTATTCAATAAAAGAGCTGATACTACAACATAAATTAGCTAAAAATATTAGCATTGTAGAAGAAACATTAATTAGAGTAAAGTACAACAAAATGAACATTAAGATTTTAAACATACGAGTACTATAACGGAGAATCATCTTATTATCTCTCGAAGAGAAATTATATTCCTTCCGGGACTGAGTCAACTCGTCGCAGCAGCTCATCCATGTTTTTGATTGAGATTGCAGCATTTCCTTCCTGTTTACGGACATACACGGTTCCATTTTTAATCCAGCAATATTTGAATCCTGCCCCCTTGCATCGGAGACGAGCAGAACGAAATAATTGGCGGTTCTCTTGAGTAAGGCGTTCATTGATGTAGATGTTCCTTCGGGGTCCTGGGACCTCAATATCTAAGCAATTAAGATTTCTTTTGCTTTTCCCAGCTTTTAAAAATTCATCACGTTGATAACGTCTTAAAAATCGGACTACTAAGGGGCGAGGTAGTTTCTCCGACGAGTCATCCACCGACGAGCCATCCCTCTCATGACGCTGAGGTCCTACTCGATTTACGTAGTCTATGTCTCTGTCATCAAGCGGTGCCCCAATTTTATGAGCGAGAATTTGTATGATGTGCCTAGGGTTTTCGTTTAAGTTTTCGTTGATGCCGGCTATTTCGAGCTCATTCTTCAAAAGAGCTTGAGCCCTTAAACTTTGTTGCTCACGAAGTTGAGTAATCGTGCTCTGCAGTTGAATGATAACAGAGGATTGCTGTTCCAAAGATTGTAGCCGTTCCTCAGTTTGAACTAGATGGTTTTCATAATCATCTAAACGAGAGTTGCATTTCGTTATGTGATCCGTGAGCGATTTCATTTGAGATTTTATTTCTCCAACATCTTCGCGAAGAAGTCTTATTTCCAAGGCGAGACTTGAGAGCGATTCAGAATCCGTTGAGGAAAGTAAGGGACTCGAAACTGCTATAGCTTTACGAGAATCTCGGTTTGCATTCGGCGGCTCGTCACTGCAGGAAGCGGACGCACGCACGGGAGTATTAGTATTATCTCGCTTTGGCTCAGAAGCTTGACATAAAGGGCAGATCCAGTTTAATTTCAGTTCATCCGATAGCTTTTTACCGTCAGTTATATTTACGCATAATTGATGGTAACTACTTGCGCATTTCGAGCATTTAACATTGGGTTGGCTAGTGCGCATAGCCTTATTGCAAGCCGCGCAATTGACCATTTTTAAATGTTATTATCTTACCGGCAAAACAGCGTTTAAACAATAATATGAGAAACCGGTGGGTGTCGGTTATTTTGTTATGTCCAAGCGGTCGGTAAAACTGCGACTACTACTTGCTATGCTGTGGCGTGGCTGCTGACTTCAACTCCAGTGTTGTGGCGGGACAAGGACGAATTATTTCTGTTTCCAGAGCCCGTCTTGCTTTAATGTGAGGTACAGCGGGGCGAGGTACCACCGAGGCACTACCGGAGATGCACTTGTTTAGTCAATATTTGTTTAATGTATGCACATCACTGTCACACTTGAGATAACGTATATTAGGGTGAGAGTTCTCTGAGTATAGCGGAAGAAAAATTGGAACAAAATGATACGTGTTCACCCGTGCAAAGTCAAATTCGTACTCCAACGACAGACAGGCAACGAAAGTTGCCTGTTTGACTGAAAACTGAATTTGATTGTTTTTGTCCTTCGGGAGTTTTATATTTGTATGTATTCATACATACATGCCGCAGTTTGTTGGTAGTTATTCCGCTGCGGAAGCGAGGCCGGGTTCGATTCCCGGCTTCCTGAGACTTCATCAGGAAGAAAACTAAATTAACAATGAATATAAATACTAATTAAATTGTCTATTTATTTTCAAATAAATAAAATGTTTTAATAACTTTGTAGGATATGAAGTATTGTAGAATAAATGGCTTTTTTACTTTTACTTACGAACTGAGACCCACGGTGGTTCGGGTTCAAAAGCAGCCTGTTTTAATCCGGGATAAAAGCTATCCTGGTACCAAATTTCGTCCAAATCGGTTGAGCCGTTTGAGCGTGAAGGTGGTACAAACATACACACACACAAACATACAAACTTTCGCCTTTATAATATTAGTAAGATTTTCTCGTTCTCGTTACCGCGTTCTCGAAACGGTGACGGAAAACATCGTGAGGAAACCGGCATGTCTTAGAACCAAAACTTCGACGACATGTGACATCTACCAATCCGGGTTGGACTCCCGTGGTATATCAGAGCCCATTCACTCTCAATTATCGAGAGTAGGCGAGCGTCCTTGCAGTGGGAACATTAGAGGGTGGTACGGTATTAAGATTTATATATTCTTGGTAGCGGCGAGGAGACAGTCAACACGACATCTGAGCTGTCCACGGAGAAGGAAGGCAGCGAACAGTCTGTGGAGCGGCGGCGGCCCCCGCGCAAGAGTGACGTCATCAACAAGTGGTCACACGACAAGTTCAACGAAAACGAACAGGTAAGGGCCCGTCCAATCCAAAAGTGCGCGCCGTTGACATCTTGCCAATATTTTTTTAGTCGGAAAGTGACGGAAGGGACCCACCTAACAGCAAGATAGTCCTAGCGCGGGAAAAGCAGTACAACTTGTACAAAGTTCGTACACTTGGTAATACGCCGTCAAGCAGTGGTGGTTGCATTACTGTGTTCCCGTGGAAGGGTGTGGGTGCCGGTGAAATCATATGCACATGAGACTTATCATCCCCGTCTCGAGTGATGGACGCAGCAGGATTAATGCGACTCAGTAAAGATTTGGATCTCATACTGAGTCGCGCGCATTAGTGTTGTCATGGGCGAGGGCCACCACTTACCATTACGTGGGCCCTCAGCTCGTTCCGTCACGCAATCACATAAAAAAAAAACGAAGCCACTTTGAAAGTAGGGGGTAACTCAATTAACCATGTGATTTCACCGGCAGCCACACCCTTCCACCGAAACACAATAATGCAACCACTACTGCTTAGCGGCAGATTCCAGATGCGGTGGCAGTACCTCTCCGGACGAATTTGGCACAAGTTCTACTGCTACTTTTGGTTGCTCCTTAAGCACCACCCAGGGGGTACGTGTAGGGAATCAATGGGTGCACACCTACGGACGCGAGCAACTGGACCCCTGTAGAACTTTAATAGAAAATTTTGGATTTAAAAGTAGAGTGGAGATGATGTTATTGAAGTTGTTTAACTAGATTTTATGCCGGTCCCTTGTTATTTATTATACTCGGCATTTTGTCAACAGATGCCGAAATCTCGCGACGAACTGGTAGCTATTTATGGCTACGACATTAGGAATGAAGACGCGCCACCGCACGCCCGCCGCAACAGACGATATGGGTGAGAAATATTAAAATGTCCATTAAAATAAACTACAAAAAAGCTCTGACAGCAGTGGGCTTTTGTTGAATAATCATACTTGGTTTTACTTATAGAATCCCCAAGCAGAGAAGACCAAGTATGGTTATTACCTTTATTATCTGAATAATCGTACTTAGTTTTCTCTGCCAGGGGATTTCACAGTATTGTTAAAAATTATATTTGGTTTTCCATGCTTGGGGAAGCTTCAAACGAATCCACTTTTGTTAAATAATCATACTTGTTTTGCTCTGTTTGGGGAATCTTTAAACTAATCCACCTTTGTTCAATAATCGTACTGGTTTTTTCCCTTCTTGGGGAATTTTTAAACACTATTGTTAATAATCATATTTCGTTTTCTCTGCTTGGGGAATCTTTGAAACTATTTCACTTATATTATAGATTAGGTATATAACAATAATCTTATTTGGAGAATCTTTAAACGCTGTTTATAAATAATCATAGTCGTTTTTCTCTGCTTATTAATCTTTAAACACTAGTGTTAAGTAACATAAATACTTTGTTTACTCTGCTTGGGGATCGATAAACGCTAGTGTTAAAAATCATATTTTGTTTACTCTGCTTGAGGAATTTAAACATTTGTTAAATAACCATACATGGCTTTCTACGCTTTGGGAATTTTTGAACAGTGTTGTTGAATAATTATACTTGGTTTTCTTTACTTGAAGAATCATTACACACTGCTGTGAATAATCATACTTGATTTTCTCCCATGCAATCGAAACAGGTGGTTCAGAAGTGGACGGTAGGTCGTTGAACAAGTCTGAACGTGCATGTTGTGTTGCATGATAAATATAAATTAATTTATAGCTATGATATGTGTTTTGCGGGTAGTCCATGATAAGATCCTACATCTTCTATTCTGGGGAATTTTTCTAGAATTCAACTGGTTTGCTTTTACAACCTGACAAATATAATATCACCACGTATCACTGTTATTATATATTTGTTATTATTTATATAATAGTGATCCTCAATTTCACTAAATCACTTTTTTCTTACGTAATTTTGCATGTATGCAATGTATATCGTTTCACCTCTTTCTGTATACTTTCACTTATTAAAAGTTTTTTGCATGTTGCGTAGATGCACACAATATCTCCTGTTTTGAACAGGCTTGAGTATTTTTTATTGCAAGTGTAAAATACAATATGACCAAAGCTACCTTTTCTATTACGTGATAGATCGTTGGTACGGTTAATATTATCAAATTCTTGCTTTGCTTTCGAAGCGAGGGGACCCTGGGTCGATACCCGGCGGGGGCTGAATGCCGAAACATGTTTCGTGAAAATAACATCAAAACTGTGTATATCTCTTACAAAAGTAGTTGCATGCATGTTGTAATTGAGTTTACCTAACATGTTTTACAAATATCGAAATATGTTTCGTGAAAATAACATCAAAACTGTATATCTCTTACAAAAGTAGTTGCATGCATGTTGTAATTGATTTTACCAAACATGTTTTACAAATGTCGAAACATGTTTCGTGTGAATAACATAACATGTGTATTTCTGTACAGTCGTGGGCCGAACAAATACACGCGTACATGGGAGGATGAAGAGGCGTACAAGCGGCAGACGGCCGCTCAGGCTGTTCCGCGGAAGCCGCCGAACCCTGAGGACTTCCCCGAATTGGAAGCTTCTAGAAGGCATCCGTGAGTACCACCTTCATTATCACGGCTCCGTGGCTTAGTTGGTAGTAGCCCTGCCTTCGAAGCGACGGCTCCCCGACCCGACCGCGCCAGGAGGGTTGTGTCTTTTGAGAGTATAAACAGTATGTATGTGTCTATGTATCTTTCTTTGGCACTCTCTGTAGCTTAAACTATATGATGGATTTTTCGAATTTTTTGAAATGATAGTAATGTTTGTCCTCGGATCTTGGATGTTTGTGCTATGTATCCATGAATACAAGTGCAGCTGTATAAGTGTAGCAGCGCAATATCGTCAATTCATCTTGTATCTTACAGGCGAAAGCAACGCACCCCACGGCCACGTTCCAAATCGCAGCCCACTTCAAACGAATCTCTTGAGAACGGGGGAACCCCCGTGCGTCGCAACGCGTCGATTCGCTCCCCCAAGACCCGCCCGTCTCCCGCCATCAAAACCGGCGTCAGGAACGCTACCGTGCGCACTCCGGCCGCCAAGCCCAGGAGGGACAGAGACGGCGATACCAGGAGGGATAGAGACGGCGATACCAGGCGGGACAGAGACGGCGAAATTAGAAGGGAAAGGGAAAGTGGGGACGTGAGGGATCATAGGGAGAGTGGGGATGTGAGGAATCTTAGGGAGAGTGGGGATGTTAGGAATATGAGGGAGAGTGGGGATGTTAGGAATCTGAGGGAGAGTGGGGATGTGAGGAGAGACAGGGTGGACAAAATGCCGCCCATTGAGAATCTGACGATCACGACGATCAATAGGTGAGGTGTATTTTTATATTTCTTATCATTACGTTGTTTTTATAGATAGATATTGTTGTTAAGTGTTTACCTCCGCCTGTAGACACGACTCTGGTCCTTCTCTACAAAAGTGAGATGATCCAAGCAGCAGTTAGATGTCACATGTCGGTTTGTTTCAAACGTATTGAAAACGTGTTTTTTTAATCATAAACATAAACATTTTCACACTCATACCTCTGCACTAGGATTCCCTGTGTCGCAGATGGCATGGACAAACACAGAAACACAAGACAAACACAGGACCCAAGAACAAACTTTAATGGTCACCACATAAAGTGTGCCCCGGCCGGGAATCGAACCTGGGACCCCTTGCTTCAAAGGCAGGGCCACTACCACTAAGCCAAAGAGCCGTTTTCAAGCGTGAATCTCATTAGTTTACCTTTGGGTATGAACTACCTTACAAATAAACAACCACGCTCTCTTAACTTGCTATGATCAAGTGGAAAGGGTTGAAATTACAGCACATGAGACGTAACACCCCCGTCTCGGGTGACGGGCGCAACGGCGTGCGGATTGGGTCTTCTCATACTCAGGACCTAAGTTGCATTGCTGGTGTTATGGGCGGAGGTAACCACTTAACATCAGGTGGGCCTCCAGCTCGCTATATTCCCATCACTATAATACTCACTCTTACAAAAAATAATACTATATGATTATTCTATCAGTTCACACAGCGCCATGTACCCCCAAATTGGGGGTACCAACAACAACAACAAAAAACAACAACGTTAAAACACTCACACTAGGATTCCCTGTGTCGCAGATGGCAATAATGGCGCTGTGTGAACAGTCCATGAGTATATATTATTATTATACATAAGTGTGCAATTCGCAGCGAAGGCCCCACGCAGCGGAAGGTGCAAGCGCCAGTCGCTCAGCAGAGGCCGGTGCCCACGGAGCACGCCAAGAAGAAACCCAACGCACAGGTCAGTGTAGCCGGGGAAATTACAGGTGCAGGGGAGATTACAGGTGCAGATGTGGATGTCTTTAGAAAATAGTGTGTACCCTCTTCTTCTATTCTCAACTATTACTGTTATAGTAGCTTACACCAGTAATCATTTAATGAGATAAATACCGATGATTCTTTTTTTTTTCTTTATGTGAGTAAGTGACGGAAGAAGCTGAGGGCCCACCTGATGGTAAGTGGTGAACCTCGTCCATGACAACAGTAATGCGCGCGACTCAGTATGAGATCCATATCTTAACTGAGTCGCATTCATCCTGCTGCGTCCATCACCCGAGACGGAGATGATACGTCTCATGCGCATGTGATTTCACCGGCAGCCACACCCTTCCACCGGAACACAGTAATGCAACCACTACTGCTTGGCGGCAGATTCCAGATGTGGTGGCAGTACCTCTCCGGACGAACTTGGCACAAGTTCTACTGCTACTTTTGGTTGCTCCTTTAGCACCAGCCAGGGGGTACGTGTAGGGAATCAAAGGGTACACACCTACGGACGCGAGCAACTGGACCCCCCGTTTGCCGTTATTATTACGGAACCCTTCGTGCGCGAGTCCGACTCGCACTTGGCCGGTTTTTTTTTTTATAAATCATTCGCTTGTTAAACATTTTGTTTTGTCCGTAGGGTGCTAATCTATCCGGCGCGCCGTCTAAGCTCTCGTCGCAGCCACATGCGCAGCAAAAGTCACAACCTTCGCACCAACAGCAACCGCAAACAGGTCAGTTTTACCCGACTACAGCGGAGGTAAGGATATGATAACAGCTCGTATGTCTATCTGTTCTCAGAACAGCTCAAGCAGCACTATTTATTTATTGGTTATGTGTAGTGTAAGCTCATATTTCATATATTTAATGTTATGCACTATTTTTACTTATAAATGTATGTTACATTTTGTATGTATTATATTTAGTTTATTTAGAATTATATTATTTTTATCTATTTGAATTTTGTTAAATTGCTTATATATCACTTTAACTAAAATTAATGGTAAAAAAAACTTTTTAATAACAAGCTTTTTTCGTGTTCTCTTCAGCAAGCCCTTTCATTTGATACCCATACTGTGTAGTGCAGAAAAAATAACTAGTCCGCCATCTTGGATGATCCGCCATATTGGAATTAGAATGACGTCACATAGCTAAACATGCATTGTCATCCAAAATAAGCGTGTATACCAAATTTCAGCTAAGAAATATTAATTAATACTTATTTTTAACCTTTTCAGACAATCTAACATTCTAATTTGCTTGTATCGTAGGTTCAGAACCGCGCGGCGGCAGCAAACGCTACAGCAGTCTACGGCAACGACCTCTAGCGGAATCATCCTACTCTCCACAGTCGCAACAGCAACTACCGCAACAGCAACTACCGCAACAGCAATTACCGCAACAGCAATTACCTCAACAACAATTACCTCAGCAACAATTACCGCAGCAACAATTATCGCAGCAACAATTGTCGCAACAACAATTATCGCAGCAACAATTGTCGCAACAACAATTATCGCAGCAACAGCCAGCGCAACAATTGCCGCAGCAACAACAGCACCGATATGCTGGCCCTGGTAATTATGATTGTATATATATACTTGCTGTTCCCCGTTACTTCGTCCACGTAAAATTTATCAATTGTTTTGTGCGGAATCCTACTTCTAAGGTCCCGTCAAAATCGGTTTAGCCGTTGCGGAGATTAGTCGGAACAAACAGACAGATTACAATAGTTTTTTAAATTTACAAATAGTTTTTTTATTGTGTAAGTACCATGTATACTTTCAAATGCATCTGTTAATTTGACATTAGAAACAACACATTTTGTTTATTTGCATAGATAGATAAAAATAAATGGCTAAAAGTGTTGCTACTCGAAAACGGCTAATTAACGGACCAATTAGGCTAATTCCTATTTTGTGGTATTTGTAATTGTTTCATATTAAAGAAAATGTCTGAAAAATAGCACAGAATAGTAAAAATCATGAAATTTGAGATTCAAATCTTAAATTTCAACTCAAAACTCAATACTTCTGTCTCAAAACAACATAAAATTTTCAAAAGTATTGTCAGAATTGACAGATTGAAGTTCAATTGTTCAGTTTCTTACATTACCTGGATGGGGTGGTTGGTTGGGTTCCGCGCAAGAACTTTTGTAAAACAATTAGTTATATATGTGTTATACACTGCCTATCTGCTTAAGAAACATGTTTATGGTGATGAAATTGTCACAGGTGGCAGCGAATTTGCACCACAGGGTAGCGCACAGCTCGCGCAGCAACATCCACAGCAACATATAATGCACCAGGTACCTATAATTTAAAAGTGATTTGAGTGGCTTCACAGTCCCATTTGTAGGTTCGATTACCACCCAGGGCAAACATTTCTGTTACGAATATATGTTTCATTTGTGTCTAAGTGTTAAAACGTATGTTTGTTTTGTTTCTGTGTTTGTCCATGCCATCTGCGACGCATGAGACGTAACATTTCCGCCTTGGGTCTTCTCATACTTCGGTCGGGGTGGACTTAAGTCGTATTGCTGTTATGGGCGGATGTTACCACTTAACATCAGGTGGGGGCTTTAGCCCGTCTCACAGACGTTACACAGGACAAAAACAGGTCGAAACCCTAGGACCATAAGATTTGAAGTTATACTTTTAACATTGTTTTAAATTTAGCAGGTGGTGCGTAATGCGACGGCTCCGCACGCCTCTTCCCCCCCACACCAGCACCCCCCCACGTTGCCGCCAACGCAGCCCCCTCCACAACATGCCCAACAGGTAAATTATTTAGCGTTCTAGCGTACTGTCTGTCTTTGGCATGGTAGCTCCGAATGGACCGATTTTGATGCAGATCTTTCTGCTTGAGAGCTGACATGGTCGAGGTGGTTCTTACCTATAATTTATGAACTGTTCAGGCGTTTGATGTTCACCAGTACCCCAATTGGGAGGGTTTTACATTTTTGTAAAATGACTTGTTAATATTAAATGTTTGAATTTAAATTAATTTTATTTCAGACTGCTCGTTCGGACGCGAACTATGAGGTTCGTTTTGTAATTTTGTACAACAACAAAATGTACTGTGTTTCATGCATTTGTATTGTGTTTTATTTACCTTTTGAATGTTTTTCACGGAATAATGCCTATCCTTCAAAGTGATTTGTGCTTGTATGAGAATTAAGTTGAATACGGAAACTCAATTAATAGTTACAGTTGCCTAAATTAAATTTGTTAGGATTTAACGAAGCCTTAAATCCTATGTTAAGTTAGAAGCGAGGGGTTCCGGGTTAGATTCTCGGCCTGGGCAAACATTGTATCACCTGTGACACAGGGTATTGTAGTGCTGGGGTGTGAGTGTTTAAGCTTCTTTTTTTATCCATTGTGTGTGAATTGACTATTTGTTTGCTTATTGGCACTTTTTATTTCATGAGATGAAGTTCATTATTTTTAATTATTAGATCACTAAGCAATTCGAAACTGATTGAGTTTTTGCTAATGGCATTTCTTATGCTTTCGCTATCGTTTTCAACTAACTTCCAAAGGTTATTAATTTTGTTTTTTCTCCAATTGTTGACATATATGCATGATTCTGTTTTGCGTCGATAGAGAGTACCATTGAGATGGTCCCATATGAATTTCAAACCAAGTCAATTATACATGAATGGTATTTTTATCAAGTCAGTTATACATGAATGATATTTTCACCAAATAAGTTATGCATGAATAACATTTTTACCAGGTCAGTTATACGTGAATTACATTTTTACCAATCTATTTCTAGCAGGTGAGGCTGGGATTATTGGAGCAGCAACAATTAGCGGCAGTCCAACATCACACAATGCACAACATACCACAACAACACAACATAGGTAACTCTATAAAATATTCCGGCCGTATTTGTATGTTGTCCGTAACAGCCTACAGGTGATACAGTCCTACTCTGGCTTTTTATACTAAAATGAGAAAGCGTTTTAATATAAAAAGTAAAAAGAAAATACTTTGCCTATTACTTTATTAATATAAAACATATTAGACAAAACAAAAAATAAAAAAAATCATAATGCAAATAAACAGGAAATGCAGCCATTCTCACAAAGAATTAAGTTCACTTGAGTTTCTCACTCGAGCTGGTAATACTTATTGTTTATAAATTTTCAGGTCAACTACAACCCACGCAAGGGTATGCTCCTCCAGCTATGATGCCCGCTCAGTATATGCAGGTAAGGAAAAGAAACTAACCAACCGATTTCCAGAGGAGGCTATCAATTCCGCAATTTTTAGGCTTCCGTACCCAAAGGCCAAAACGGGACTTCTAAAACTCCGCTGCCCGTCTGCATTTCTGTCGCCAAGCCGTGTCTCATGAACCGTGATAGTTAGAGTTGAAATTTTAACAGATGATGCATTTCTATAATATATTTGGTAGTATATAAAGTATTATATATACGTGATAGTAGCTGATGTATTTCTAATACATCTACTACATCTAATCTACGGAGTGTAATTATTATTTACATATTGTTTTCAGAGCGGTTCTGGGGCAGTCTACGGTGGTGCACCTATGTACGCGTCCCCTCCCGCACCCTACACGCATCCGCAGATATACCCGCATCACAATTACGTGAGTACCGCATCATCTTATATGTCGATTTAAATCACATCAAGCCAGACAGGTACAGTCGATGAACAGTCAGGTTCTTCAATGAAGTCATTCCGTACCAGCCTCTAATGTTCCCACTGCAGGGACACCGGCCTACTCTCGATAATTGAGAGTGAATGGGCTCTGATCTACCACGGGAGCCCAATCCGGATTGGTATATGTCACATGTCGAATTTTAGGTTCTAAGACATGCCGGTTTCCTCACGATGTTTTCCGTCACCGTTTTGAGAATGTGGTATTGCGCACATAAATTTTTTCAAGTGAAAAAACTCAATGGTGGACGTGTGGGTTTGAACCAGCAACCTTCAGATTGAAAGTCGGCGTCTATGCCTCTGGGCCACCACGCTCTCAATGAAGTCATTATCAATGGTCGATTCCAGGCGACGCAAGCGGGCGGGGTGACGTACTTCAGCTGCGCGGAGCAGGAGGTCCCACCGCCGCAGCGGACCACCCGGCGACCCACCGCTGCCATACCCATCGTCAAACCCAACCAGCCTGAAAGGTAAGCTAGCTAAAGTTGCCGTAAAACTTGTGTACCTATTAGCTGCGACCCAATCGGAGGTGACCCTATTAGCAGCGAACCAATATGTGGTGACCCTATCACCAGCGATCCAATCCGAGGTGTCACAATTAGTAATGATCCAATCCGAGGTGTCCCTATTAGCAACGATCCAATCCGTGGTGCCCCTATTAGCAGCGACCCAATCCGAGGTGTCTTTATTAGCCGTGAAAATAATAAAGGCGAAAGTGACGTCATTTTTTACTTGTAAAAAACCCAACTTCTGTTAATTTTTTCCCATCGTCTCATGTTAACTTTTTACCGCGGATACCACCGCGGGCGCAGCTAGTTCACTATAAGCTTCGAAAACTCTATTTATCCTTTTCACTCCTACAGGCCAGCAAATTCAACAGAGAAGGACAACATAGACAGGATCGTGGAAAACATGTTTGTCAGAAAACCTTGGCCCGCCACCCATGGAGTTGGTAAGTCAATAACGATATATCACATTGATGATACATTTCTTCGACGGCTCCGTGGCTTAGTTGGTAGAGCTGCCTTCGAAGCGAGGGGCCCGGGTTCGATTCCCGGCCGGGGCACACTTTGTGTGGTGAGCATGAAGTTTGTTCTCGGGTCTTGGGTGTTTGCTTTGTGTTTCTGTGTTTGTCCATGCCATCTGCACAGGGAATCCTAGTGCAGAGGTGTGAGTGTTAACGTTGTTGTTTTGTTGTTATTTTCGTTTTGCAACGCATGGTCAATGACATATATAAAATAATATTATAAACGCGAAAGTTTGTAAGTATTGGATGTTTGTTACTCAATCACGCCAGAACGGCTGAACGGACCTGGATGAAATTGGGCACAGAGATAGATTATAGTCTGGAATAGCACATAGGCTATTTTTTATCCCGGAAAAATTTACGGTTCCCGTAGGAAGTCCAACCGCGGGGCGCAGCTAGTATAAAATATTTGCGGATACCCCGCATGTGCTACTACGCTAAAATCGAAACATATTTTGTGCCTAATGCATTGCTTTAGTGGTCTAAAACCATATTCTCCGGGTTGGTGTACATCGGTTGGATGGTTTCAAAGTCTATAACGGACATAGGTAGAAATTAATTTTTATGTTTTATGTATATAATAAAATATAAAAATTATTATTAATTTCAAAGTGAAAATGCCAAATCATATACATAAATCATTCAAAATTAGTATATGAGACTAACAAAAAATATTAACAAAAGTATATTGTTTACTTGATTTTGAAAGCATTTTGTGCTTGCACATTGCACTTTGTGTATACCAGACACCAAGATAATGACTGTTTTATCTGTACCACTAGCTTTTTAGTTTGCTAAATGTATTCCAATGTTGCCAACATAGCACTTGTTGATAACCTAATCCCTTCCTGTCCAAGATTATGGCATGCTCTTGGCGAAGCTTCGCTGGCAAGCTTTGATATCGCGCTTGCGTCGCCAATCTCAGTAGTATGAACACGGAGATTTGCTTACGGGATGCATGCATGGAGAAAGTTTGGGCAATTATTATGAAAACCCAAGGATTTATTTTGCAGTTTGGCCTAGAAGAGGGCTTTTGAGTTAAGATTTTGTTATTGTTCGTATATTTTTTTCAATTTAGAAGTTGGTTTATAGATTGCTGTAGTTTCTAGATTAGTTACTTTAATATAGATACACCCAATGCCCCTAGTAATATCCGTTACTTCTTGTCCACACAAGGTTGTCTGTAAGAGATCGCTTTAAAGCGATAAGACCGCCCATTGTTTCACATTACTTGTGTAATATTATTTTGTTATGTGTTGTTTTGCTATGTGAGCAATAAAGTGTTATCTATCTATCAATCTAGATTAGTAATTACTGTTTCTGTTTGTTTTTTGATGCTGACGTTATTGGTTGAGTTCTAAATATAATTCTAATTGTGGGAAGGGGTGGCTAAGCCTGCACTGCATAGGGGTACAAATCACCTCTATTGTCACCCGTTGTTAAATATTTAAAATTCCCCAAAGGCCAACGAAATCTTTTTATATCTCCTAATGCGCGCCCCGACAAAATCTAGACGTCATATCTTCTCGTTAGTTGAATTATTGCTTAGATAAAATTGTAGGTTAATTAGTTTGACAGGTGTGATTCTGTTACAGATTGCTTGTAGTTTATGGCTGGACTTTATCAGCGAAAATTTAGTTAGTTGTTTTAGAAAAGTTTCTTAGTAATCTAAAGTGAAAATTTAGGAGGGTTAAAATTCATCGGTATGTTACTGATAGTGTATTGCAATGTTATTGATCTGGAAATTGCATTGCCAGTGTATTGCAAATCCTTTGAATTATGCCGCGTTCTGTTGCAATGCAATTCATGATCTGTATCGCTTGTAATGTAGTTTATGTATCGGGACAATTGAAGACTTTACATTTGTAGTATTAAGCTGTCTAATAATGATTTCATCCATTGATAGTATTTAGAAATATAAGTGCCTACTTATTATTTTGTTTTGTAAATATTCTCAGAAATGTAACCCATTGGAATTTCTTATTGTTATTTTACTTATATTATAAAGACGAAAGTTTGTATGTGTGTATGTTTGTTCCACTTTCACGCCTAAACGGCTCAACGGATTTGGATGAAATTTGGTACCAGGATAACTTTAAGCTATCCTGATACCTGGTACGCGGGTAACACCGCGGGGCGCAGCTAGTGTTGAAATAAAGAATTCAATTGCATTGAATAACACAATACCTATGCTTTTTTGCAACATCGAAAATCATGAACATCACTCACTTTTCGCATAAAAACAATACAGAAAGCTCTGTCCACAGATTCAAAAGAGAAGTCGCTCTCGGAGCGTAGCTCTCAAGAGCCGCAGCCAAAGGAACTATCCCAACCGAACAGCCTTACGTCCAGTTCAATATCCACCGACTCCAAACCCTCGGACAGCATAGAGGAGCCCCGGGAAGAGAGGAAAGATACCACCACGGAGCCAGCCGAGAAGGGGGCCAGCGTGGAGACCACCGACAAAGTGGAGACTGCCAATGTTGACAGTTTGTTGATGGAGGCCTGACAGTGGCGCCGTCTGGTGATGAGGATTTGAGTAGTTTAGTGAAAAATCGAACTCTGTACTCTCGTTTGTAACATACAGGAACGATCCTGCGGTCTGATGTTTTAATGCCACGCTGAATTGTCTTCTAGCTTCTGTCATAGATTGGTGTCGATTCTGCTGGTGTTGACTGAATTTTATTTTGACTCCATCTTTTTTCTTAAATTGAATTCGAATATTAAGTTTTTACTCAGTCATAGTCAAACTCATTTATTCCTTTAGATCTCAATTATCATTTGGACACGTCAAATTTTACACATACATGTACACATATTCATATTTTGCTTTCATATTATATTTGAAGTGAAATGGATATAATATTTTTTTGGATATTATATTTAACTAGCAGACAACCGACTTGTGCTACTACGCTAAAAAAATACATTTTGTGCCTACTGCATTGTTTTAGTGGTCTAAAACCATCTTCGCATATACCTTTCTAATGAAGGTTTGGGGCACATCGGTTGAGTTTATAACCGACAGGTAGAAACAATTTTTGTTTTATTAATGCACTAAGTTTTTGTTGCAGGCTAAACGATTTTCGCCATCTATTTTGTTCTGTTTCATTATAGAATTAAAAACAACAAAAAAATATTTGATTGCTATTGAATTTAGTTTGTTATCGGCAGATTCGACGCCAATTTTCTCTTACCTTTTTCATATCTGTTGGCCGACTAGATGCAAATTTTATATACAAAATATGTTGAATCACTTTGGAGACAGTTTTTGGAAACATGGATAGTCGGCCATTTTAACTACACAATGCAGATATCACAAAAACAAATTGTATGTAGGTATATACTTTAATTTACAATCATGAAATTAATAGATTAATACGTTATACCTATTTACTGTGTCGTTACTTATATACCGTTAGGATATATAATATTAACCAAAAATGTTTTATATATATTGTTCGATCATTTATTTATAAAAGTAAAGTTTTCGGTCTCCATATGATTAAAATTTAGATAAATGTTTGTCTTATTTTTAACTTAAGTAAACAACCATACAAACGGACAGACTTATCATTCGAATCATAATTATATAGATAGTGAATTCGTTATGTGAAATGTATCTTTAATACATAATGGTAGTATTAGGTTGGCAAGATCGTCCAATACATTTCTTATTCAAAATCTAGTACTTTGTAAGTCTTTGGCTGTGTTAGACTCTGGATTCAAGTATACGTTTAAGGGTTCGATACCGAAGGTAAAAGGCACTCTTGTAGGGAGGCTTCGGTATTTGATTGACACGGCGTGTTTTATACAATCTTATAAGGGTTTTTTTATTATTTTTGTATGTTGCGATTGTTAAATTCCAAATTGCTTCTCGGTGGTTATGAACGGAGGTTTTTTTTCCACATACACACACACAACACACAAACACACACACACACAAAGCACACACACACACATATATATAATTATAATAAAACACAAGTAATAAGAGCATTGGTCGATCGGCCTTGCCAAAATTATATTTGGGTCTAAGCTTACAAATTTGACAACATATTAAATGGCTCCAAAATAATTTTTCATCAAAATATAGTATGCATCAAACACTTTTTATAAAACTCGTTTAAATTTATCAGACGTGACTAAATTCTCGAATAAAGATATTACAAGTTTAAAATTCTAAAATATATAATAGACTATAATATATAAATTAATCGTTTGTAGAATCGTTAATATTTCATATAAATATAAGTGAATGTCTATAATAATCATAGAATATTTTAAATTAAAATATATTTGGTTCCCAGCTAAAAGAAATAGTTAATATTTTATTTATCACTATACCGATACCCTATTTACTCGTAATATACATAAATTGTAAATTGCAAGATTATCATAGTAAAATTGTGTTTCTGAAAATTATGTGAACGAAGATCTTTGCATATAACATAGGCGATGGAATACTACAACATACGTAATGCAGACCCATTTGGACCCTTAGACTGAGTTTAACGGAGAAAATAACTAATTTCGATTATTCATTGTTTAAGCGCTTTTGTGGTACCAGGCGTTGCATGTCAGATCTCTTCGCTTACTGAAATTATTTATTTTTATAATACTAGCTTGTCTGTTGTGTATCGTTATAATTTTATGTAAAACGTATTTTTATTCTGCTTTGTCTTACGCTGGGTTGCAATAACTTACGGATGCAAAGTTCTTGTGAGATTTTCTGACGAATAACGAATGGAGATATTATTACTTGCGAATGGTTTTTCTTAATAGACTCAGCATTAGTATTTGTTAACCAAACATAGCAATAAGGCCGAGTTATCGTTTTAGTACATATTTATTTGAAAATTGACTTTTCCAAATGGTTATGTCTATTAGTTATTTCCTTTACTTAATTCACATTATTAAAATATAATTACATTTTTGTAATATTTAATACTCGCGTTGCATTATTTTCAATAACTTGGATTAAACTATTTAGTTTTTAACTGCAAATTATTCACGTGAAAGATCATTACAGATTAAATATATACTCGTTAATATAATGTCCCCCTAAATGACGAAAGGGTTAAAGATTAATAAAAGTCATAGGCGATAAATCGACCCCTTAATTTTCAAATGCTGAACAAAGCTATAATGTGGATTATGAGAAATGCTATAATGGTGGGTCTCAATAGCATACGAATGCTAGCATATATGTTAGTCACAATATAATGGCCACAGTACATTTGAAGAGTTTTTGTCTGATAACAATGTTATTGAGATCCAGCACCTTGTTTCAACTAATATATTTTATATAAACCCAACATAGGAGAATGCACTGATTAATTCACTCTTTCAAGTAGATATTAGAAAACTTAAAATATAATATTTTTAAACACAAGTATCTAAACTTCAGAGCTTGGGTAAAATATTTTTTTGTTCTGGCGAGTTTAAACCTTACGTGTATCCGCTAGCGATAATATACCAAGGCGGCGGCTATTTTTTTATTTCTTTGAAAATCTGTTTCCTTTAGAGATAGCTTCAGTTACTGACACTGGAGCATATGTGGTGGGTTTTGGGGCGTTTTTAGAGTGCGCACACGCATGCTGGTTTAAAATTTTATGCGGGTAGTTCAGTAGGTACCTACATAGTAAACAGCATAAATAGCGTTATCCGCATGCGGGAGCTAATCCGCAGGAAACTAAGAACGCCCCAAACTTTCTAAAATCATGTTTGACCTAGTCCTTAGCCTACTGCCAACGCAAGGGTGTATATTAAGTTATATGTAGTTGAACATCAAACTTGAGTTTCGGTTATTTTTTAATAAAAACGATCAAAAATTAAAAAAAAAAAATGCTTTTGTATTAAGCTGGTTATTTATTATGTTAAGTAAATCTTCCTCAACTGTATTTTGTGTTTTATTTTTAAAAGGTTCCACTTTATATGGTCACTCAAAAATGAGTTAAGTACTCATTATAACATACCTTTCTTTCCTGGTTCCTGGCTCCTTTTTTTACGAAAACATAATGAATTAATGTTCCGGGCAAGAAATTGTTAAAGTCGCGGGTAGCTGGTAGATTGTATAATATTAGCAAAGTTTTTGAAAACAAGGCGAATTGATTGAACTCTATATGTCATATTGAAACCACACAAGCCGGTTTCAGGTTCAAAAATAATTGTTCAGTAGGTAATCTGTAATTATTTATTGTATTGTATTTATTTACAAAAGTTATAAACAATAATGTTCAAAGGCGAGATTAACTAAGAAAAGTTTCATTCCAGCAAACCTTTGAGGCTAGAGAGATGATAAAAGTGTGTACACTGGGAGTCTAATAAATATCTAAATACTAATACATATTTTTGAAAACCGTATACCTACATTGCCTATCTATAAACAGCTTATTACATAACAATAAATAAACGTTTACACACTCATACCTCTGCACTAGGATTCACTGTGTCGCAGATGGCATGGACAAACACAGAAACACAAGACAAACGCCCAAGACCCGAGAACAAACTTCATGCTCACCGCACAAAGTGTGCCCCGGCCGGGAATCGAACCCGGGACCCCTCTCTTCGAAGGCAGGGCTACTACCACTAAGCCAAGAAGCCGTCGAAATAAATATTAATATAAACTACTAATCGTAATAACTTATCTACATAATAATATTTTAACGATAGACCACAAAACAATACTCTGATTTTACTCTAAATATTGAGTGAAGGGCGAGCTAGAATTTGATGTGGAATTGAATTCCACAATGCAGCATCAACAGTGAACATCTCGGATTTGTGTCATATTTGTAACAGACTTAAAAACTAAAAACTATTGTACTTATAACTACCCTCCATCGATCTCACTATCATTAATTACGTATATTAGCTAATTACAAACAAAAAAATATTGATAAATTATACAAGTACTTAGCTTGACTGAATATATTGATAAAATGATAGTTCATCTTAGACCATTTGTTACGGATATATGTGTTTAGTAAATATAGTGTCATGCACGAATACACTATTTCTAATCGCTTACAGTACAAATGTGCAACATTCTGCTAGTGTAGCTTTGTCGATTCTTACTAATTGCCTATCTATACTATTGTATCGACAAAACTAAAACACTAGCGTATTGCACATTTGTATAATATAATAGTAAATACTGTAAGACACTCTCTAAGTTTTTTCGTGTCTAACTGCTACGCAAAACGTTTTTGAGTTGAAATAATTTATTTAATAAGGACCCCTAACACAGGATACACTGAACATACAACTTAAAATAATCAAAGGTCTTAAATAATAGTGGTCCCGCAATTAGGGCATCACAGCATGTTAATAGAGACAACTAGACAACATTTTAAAAAGTTGAAAAAAATAAAAATAAATAGGTTACTACATATATTGAATTGAATATAGCGTCTCAATAGGCGTATAACAGGGCTCCAGGACTACTCGTTGGTAACCATTTCCATGTCTACAGCCAGATTGGCATCGTCAGCGAAATATTATTAAGTACTTTGCTAAATCTATTGACTCAATAGATTCAGATAATCTAAAAAGCGTATACTTAGCAGGTTTATGTACCTCCGCTAAACTTGTAACAAATGATCTTTCCAAATATAGTCTCGTGCGTGTCCTATTAATGTAAAAACAACTCTTGGAAGTCGGTAGAAAGTTAGAACCCTGCCTTCAAATGAACAAAAAAAATATAATTTTATTAATATCCATAAAGCTGTAGGTACTTGTATATGTAGGTACATTCAGTCAGATAACTCGGTGAAGCTACGCGAAAGCGCATCATCACGCATCTTTAACGTGAATATGTTTAGCGCCAATACTCAAATATGATGCGCCTCAACCACAAAGTCCTTTTTCTTCTTTCTCTTTCCTTCCAAGTCCGCGTATATATCTTCTAAAGATCTCTTCTTCGTCTCCGGAACGTAGAAGATCAAGTAGAAGACGTTGGCTAGGCAGACGAAGCTGAATATCCAGAACGTGGAATGGTAGCCGATCCCAATGGTGAGAGGGGAAAATATTTTCAGGAGTGCGAAGTCTGTTCCCAGCGAGATGGCCATGATTAATGTAGCTACTGTTCCGCGGAGCTGAAACAATTTTTTCTTATAATAGATCATTTTAAAAATTGAAAAACCGACTTGTTTACTTTCTTCAACTACTTTACGCCTTTAGAGGTGGATGAATGAATTTCGTGATGGAACCACCTCGGTAGTAACACGTTAGTAAGTTTAAAAAATATCCCATAACAAACATACAAGCATGAATGTACATGAAGTACTGCATCCACACTTGGCAATCCGCCGCCAAACAGTGGTTCACTAGCATTGTTGCGTTCCGGTGGAAGGGTGTGGGTGCCGGTGAAATCACAGGCGTATGAGATATAACATCCCCGTCTCGGGTGACGGGCGCAACGAGGTGCGACTTGGGTCTTCTGATACTTCGGTCGGGGGACTAAAGTCGTATTGCTGTTGTAGGTAACCACTTAACATCAGGTGGGCCTTCAGCTCGTCTCGTTACACAATCACACAAAAAAAGCTAGAAGAATTTCTGGCTACGTTCGTAGATGAAATGATTACCTGGAAATTGAACATCTCGGTCATGATGACAAACGGTAATGGCTGGAGCCCCGCTGCATCAGCGAAGATGCACACACACATCGCTGTGATGGGCACCCAGCCGGGCATGTACACGCTGATGCTCTGCAGGTAGAACCACACCCCGAGCAGACACATGGAGAAACCGCTGACCACACTCGTAATTGCTAGCAGAGGCTGCAAGAAAAACAAAAGTGACTGATAAAAAATGCCGACTTGAATCCTTTCGTTCGTTCCTTCCTTTCCTTCCCTTATTTCTCGATCTCAGGGGGTAGAACCAACCATTTAAAAAAAGAATCATCCGAATCGGTATACAATGGTCGAAGAAAATAACCGACTCCAAAACTTTAAGCCGTGAGGGTACGCCATTTTAAAATAGAAACATCCAAATTGGTATACAACGGGCAAAAAAGATTCACAGGAAAGCAAAATACGCAATTTCGTTTTTTTTATTTCACAAAAGTGACGGGACGAGCTGAAGGCCAACCAGATGGTAAGTGGTTACCTCCGCCCATAACAACAGTAATACGACTTAGGTCCTCCCCGAACGAATTATGAGAACGTAACGGGCTGCTACATGGGTCATGTAGCACCTCGTTGCGCCCGTCACTCGATGCGATGTTAAGTCTCATGCATGTGACTCCACCGGCACCTACACCCTTCCACCGGAACACATCACTGCTTGCCAGATCGTCGTTTACTTGGACGACATATTTTTACCAGTTATTTTGATTTAACAACCAAACTATTCAACTGATTTTGATTCAATTCCTATGGGACCAATCTCAAAGCAAATTTTTTCAAATAAACGAAGAATTTTCCAAATCGATCAATAAATAAAGTATTACAGAGGTAACTAACATAAAAAAATATAACTGAATTGATAAAAGTCGGTTAAAATCTTATTTATCTAAGTTAAATATAGGTATAAGAGGCACAGGGGTGATTGCTACGGCCCATTACGAAATTTACATAAAGGGCTTCGTAATCCACATAAATTATTTTACTAAATCATGTGAATTAACAGGTTAGGTTTGTTTAATAATTAATTTGTTTAATTACGTAGTTTACAAAGCGTAGGTATCTATCATTCTTATTTAAATACTAGCGACACGCCCCGGCTTCGCACCGTTAGGAGCGCATCAGTGTCCGTCTTATCAGAAACAAAGGTTTCACAAAAAATTCAAAAAATAGGTTTCTTTTATTTAGGTTTGACCACTACGTCTATCTGTGGCACCGTAGTTTTTAAATGTGTGAACCGATTTGGGAGCGTTTTTTCTATTTAAAAGCAGGTTTTCCAGCGGTGGTTCTTAGACGTGTTTTATCAAAATCGGTTCAGCCGTTTCCAGGTCATCAACGACTCTGTGTAATTACCATTACACAGAGTCGGGGGTTTTTGTATTTTCGTAAAATGAACTTGTATGTGTAGGCATTGTGCTTGCACCCATTAATTCTTTATTTTAGGAAACAATACCTATAGTATTATACAATAATAATCCAGTCATCTGGATTATTGGTCAGATTAACCTTCTGTTAAATCTTCGGTTTCTACAATTCAAGTACTAATTAACGTGTAACTGGATAGCTTTAAACAATGAGGCATTGATGTTTCAAAAAATAATAGGTAAAGATACAAAGGCTGAATAATTTCATACAACTAGGTAAGTAGTTATTTATTACGGCTAGCTTTAGGAAGGCCATAATTGCAGATGTTTATTGTACTGTAAACTGTATAGTGGTTTTAATTGTCGGTTAGATAATAATGGTTTCCAGAGTCCCTATACGACAACAGACGTTTACACACTCATACGTCTGCACTAGGATTCCCTGTGTCGCAGATGGCATGGACAAACACAGAAACACAAGACAAACACCCAAGGCCCGAGAACAAACTTCATGCTCACCACACAGTGTGCCCTGGCCGGGAATCGAACCTGGGACCCCACGCTTCGAAGGCAGGGCTACTACCCACTAAGCCACGGCAATGAGCAACACGAAAAGTTGAAATGTTACCTACCCCTTTTTTGCCCGATCGATGGTGTTACCCGACTGTACAAACTCGCAAAAGGTTCTCAATTCGGCTAATATATGTATTGTTTTGCATGTTATTAAAAAAAAATCTAAATCCACGTACCGGATAACGGGTAATAAACATACAAAACGGCTAAGTAGCTTCGTTGGTAGCCTTGCCTTCCAAGCGACGGATCACGGGTTCGAATCCCGGCCGGGACAATATTTGTGTGAGCTCTATGTTCGCGGGTCTTATGTGGTGTTATTTCTATATTTTTCTATGCTTAGAGCGACAGAGTATCTTAGTGCATGGATTGAGATTACGAAAAAAACACATTAACCAAATTGAGAACTCATTCTTTTATTAAAGTTGGTAAAAATCTCAGCATCTAACCTTTCTCCCTGCCCGGTCCACCACCTGACAGGCCAAAAACGACCCCATGATCTGAACAACAGCGAGCAAAATCGACTGCTTGTTCGGCGACAGGGCTATGCTGCTGTTGGGGTCCTTCCCAGCTTCGGCGAAGATGTGGCTGGCGTACACCAGCACCGCTATGCACCCGCAGAATTCCCGCGTGAGATTCACTATGAGGGCCACCCAAAAGGCTTTAACTGTCGTCTTGTCAGCAACTGTAGGAATAAAACAATATACAAGTGTTATTATTGTTGTTATTATTAAGAGCGTGGTGGCCCAGGGGCACAGACGCCGACTTTCAATCTGAAGGTCGCTGGTTCAAACCCACACGTGCATCAATGAGTTTTTTCACTTGAAAAATGTATGTGCGTAATACTACGTTCTCAAAACGGTGACGGAAAACATCGTGAGGAAACCGGCATGTCTAAGAACCAAAAATTCGACGACATCAGACATCTACCAATCCGGATTGGGCTCCCGTGGTAGATCAGAGCCCATTCACTCTCAATTATCGAGAGTAGGCCTGTGTCCCTGCAGTGGGAACATTAGAGGCTGGTACGGTTATTATTCGAGTTACCGAGATATTTACCATGATTTGTGAGTTTACTCCCGATATTTCGACGGAGGTTCATGCGTCATGGTATCTCGGTAACTTGAATAATAATGTTCACAAAAATGATAGTTAAAAAAAATTATAGACCAGTAACAAGTGAAAAAAGAATTAAAATACCGATCGGCAATATTCATTAACTTCAGCTATACAAATAATCTCTATAAACAAAATCGGATCCAGTTGCTTGCGTCTGTAGGTGAATACCCTTTGAATCCTTACACGTGGTGCCAAAAGAGCAACTAAAAGTAGCAGTAAAACTTGTACATTTCGTCCGGAGACTTACTGCCTCCACATCCAGTAATCTACCGCTAAGCAGTATTGCACTCGCGTTGCTATGTTCCGAGAAAGGGCGCGTGGGTGCCGGTGAAATTACAGATCATTAAGACGTTACATCCGCGTCTACATAAACAATAAACTTTGCTACATTTAATAATGTTGTACGAACAGAAGCTTCATCAAGAGATAGTCGGCTATCACTAATGTATATTGTGATATAAATCTATATATTTAAAAATTAATTGCTGTTCGGTTGTCTTGCTAAAACTCGGGAACGGCTGGGCCGTTTTAGTCCAGGGAAGATTTGTATAATATTATTATAGTTCTTTGAAAAATTCACGAAAAAGGTGTGAAAAACTGAAGTACATTTTTCTATGGTATTTTTGCCAGTACGTCGTTTGTCAAATTCAAGACAGGAAAACATTTGTCGGGTCAGTATAGTATATCATAAAATTTGTAATATTTACAAAGTAGGTATGTACACCCAATTTCTTTTAGGTCAGTACACCGCAATAAACCTCAATTGACCAGGTCAACACATGCAAACATACGTTTTTTGCTTCAACAGTCTAAAACACCACTTAACCCTTCCCTATTGACCTGCCATTAATTTGCATCGGTAAGCGAAACAGACATTGTATCGAGGACTGCGAGACGCTTATTATGTGATGCGAACATCTGGAAAGTTCTAGAAGTATTAAGAGTTTATAGTGACTGAATTTGACTCAAAAAAACTATAGATAGAAACACTTTATTGCTTAGGTACATAAACGATATAACAGAAATTATAAAATATATATTACACATTAATGTGAAACAATGGACGGTTTTTTCGCTTTAAAGCGATCTCCTACAGACAGCCTTAGATGGAAAAGAAGTAACGAATTCTACTAGGGGCATGTGTGTGTATCTATTTATTAAACTAACTAATACAATTTTAGAAGTTATTTTAAAGTAACATGTAATAATAAATTTTACATATCTAAATATTATATATATACCTAATATCTATGCTTATATTTTTATAATAATATTATAAAATAGGTATACATGGAATAAGGCAACAAATCAACGGTAGTTAATAATGTTCCTTTAACATTGTTTTAAAGCTTGGAATGCACTTGTTCCCACTGTAGTTACACCGTTTACTCTGGACAAGCGAGAGTAGGCTTTAATCTACCGGGCCCAAGCGAATTAGTAGATTTTTTTGATCTTTGTTTAATGTTCTAAATCTGGTTCTGATTATGCCACTCAGTTTGAACATAAACTAAGAATTACCTAGGTAACTTAAAAATAACAGATTAATCAAACTACTTTTGTACAGAGAACATATTTACGGGAACTGTTGCGCATCTGGATTTGAACCAGCGACCTTCGTAATAGGGGTGCGTCTGTATCCTTCCACAATGCTAATAAGAACACTCCTCGCGTATTTTGCGCCTCGCCTGCAAACGCAGGTAAACTACTTAAAATAGTAGATATGGCCTTTGATTAAAAAGAAATATGAACCTGAAAAAATACCTATAGCATCCCATCAAATGAATAAACAAACAGGTCAATACGATCAATTGGTGTAATAAATCTGTTTGTTGATTGTCAATCACGTGCTTTTTGCTTCCGCATATTACGAGTATGTTCATGATATTGTGATTCAAGAGGATTTTTTAGCCAAATTCATTTTACGAAAATGTAAGAACCCCCTACTCTGTAATGAGCTGATGATCTTGAAAGAGCTGAACTGATTTTGATAAAACATGTTTTTTCACTTGATGAGTTTTTTCACTTGAAAAATTTATGTGCGCAATACCACGTTCTCGATACGGTGGCGGAAAACATCATGAGGAAACCGGCATGTCTTAAAACCAAAAATTCGAAGAAATGTGACATCTACCAATCCGGATTGAGCTCCCGTGGTAGATCAAAGCCCATTCACTCTCAATTATCGAGAGTAGGACGGTGTCCCTGCAGTGGGAACATTAGAGGCTGGTACGGGATGTCCAAGAACCACCGCTAGAAAACCTGTTTTTGAGTAAAAATAAACGCACCCGAATCGGTTTACGATCTCCACTTATGATCTACAGTGCGATAGACAGACACATAGCGGTCAAACTTAACAACTCTCCTTTTGAGTCGATGGTTAAAAACTAGCTGATCCAGAAGTTGCTCTGTCTTGATTCAAAATAGAAACAACACAACACAACTATCAAATAACGTAGTGACAAAAATCCCATCAAATATGTGGTTCTAGTTTTTCCCAATTTCCGAATTTTTACGAAGGCTTCCCATACATTTTCTTACATATAAATAGCCCGAGATCCAGTTGTAAGATTACTACGTTCATCAAGTTTTTAATCGAAATCACTTTTTTATATAACTAGCTGCGTCCCACGGTGTTACCCGAGGTTGGACTTCCTACGGGAATAGTACATTTTCCAGGATAAAAAGTAGCATATGTGCTATTCTAGACTATAATCTATCTCTGTGCCAAATTTCATCCAGGTCCGTTCGGCCGTTCTGGCGTGATTGAGTAACAAACATCCATCCATACTTACAAGCATTCGCGTTTATAATAGTAGTAGGATTATGAATGGGGAACATATTTTTGTCGAAGTGCATGTCAAAAAGTGACTAGTATTTTTAGTTAAAATAATATTAGTTGATTATTCCGAAGAAAAATCGTTAAGTCTCTTCGCAGCTTTAGATCTGGCTGCGGAGTTTGCAGCCAACTGCGCACCAGCAACGCAAATATTTCAAGTCCATTACATTATGATTGAGTCAATTAAATTATAATCTGTGAAGTGGATATAATTTATTTGAAAAACAAGTTCTCTTTTCGGAATAATCGACTAATATTATTTTAATTATAAGTACTAGGGGCCACTTTTTGATAGGCGCCGAGGTAAAAATATGTTCCACAAATATGTTATTAGATATATATAAAAATATGTTATTAGATATATATTATATAAAAATCGAAGTCGTTTAAAAACTTTATGAATGTAATAATCTTGCAGCCGTATCTCGGGCTAAATCCTACATTTACAAACACAATAAAAAAACAATTACCCAAATAGGTTCTGGAGTGATATGCTTACTACTATATGCGTAATACTACTATAATATCTACACTAATATTATAAAGAGGAAAGATTTGTACCCATGTTTGTATGTTTGTAATGAATAGGCTCAAAAAGTACTGGGCCGTTTTAAAAAATTCTTTCACAAATATTATAGAATGCTACATTCTTCCAATTTGACATAGGCTACAATTCATTTTGAAAAAAATTAGGAATCCTTGGTAAAATTTCAACAATGTAACCGAAGGTGTAGAAAAATGAGTCTTAAAATGTCTTTCGTCGAATGCGCTGACGAAACTATTAGCGATAGAACAAAATAATGTATTAGGAGTACAAATAAGTTTCCGCCGTTTTATAACACAAATTAAATATTTATTGTAGAAGAACGGTAATATAAATTTAATCAAAATATTGCCCATCACTTGCAACCACTTTTTCCCATCTCTCAGGCAGCATTCGAATCCCACGTCTGAAGAACTCCTTGTCTTTTGAGGTTATCCACGAATCAACCCAATTTTTGGTATCCTCATAAGATGTGAACCGCTGCGCCGTCAGAGCATGTGCTACGGACCGGAACAGGTGATAATCGGATGGTGCAATGTCTGGTGAATACGGCGGGTGGGGTAACACTTCCCAATCAAGTGTTTCCAAGTACTTTTTCACGGGAGCCGCAACATGTGGACGAGCATTGTCATACAGAAGAATAATTTTTTCGTGTCTAGAATAGTATTGAGGGCGTTTTTCCTTCAGAGCTCGGCTCAATCTCATCAATTGTGTTCGATAGAGGGCTCCAGTAATTGTTTCGCTCGGATTAAGCAACTCAATACACTACACCTAGCTGATCCCACCAAATACACAGCATATCGTAAATTTTTGGCCTTCCACTGCGATCTTTGTCTTCTACGTCGAAATCACCGTTTTTAAACTTTTGAAACCACTCTCGACACGTTCTCTCACTCAAAGCAACCTCACCATATGCTTCTACGAGCAATCGATGCGCCTCAGCAGCAGATTTCTTTAAATTAAAGAAGTAAACTAATATTTCCCGCAAATGACGCTTACTTGGCTCAAATTTTGACATTTTCAACTTATAAAAATTATATTTTACCAATATAAAATCAATGATATTAATAGGTTATGTTGTTCTTGAATGTCCAAACTATTTTTTAAGCCGGTTATCATCTGCGAAAGCTAACCGAAACTCCGTGCCGCGCCATCTACAATAAAACGACGGAAACTTATTTGTACTCCTAATACAACAATATTGAAGAACATAATAATGTCTACAAAATACTCCGCGGTAGCATATGTCCAACTATTGTAGTTATGTCACTACCCCGTGCGAAGCCGGGACGGGCTGCTAGTAATTAATAATTTTCATTAATAAAATTTGTTATTAGTGTAGTTTTCACACGGGTTTTTCCGGTTCTTACAAGGTATAGACGATACAGTCCCTTAAAAATAGTACTGAAACACGTATTTACCTCTAAATGGTGCCATGTGACCTTGGAGAGACATCGTGACAGAGCCCATGAACTTTATATCGACCCTACATGGACAATTAAGGAAAACTCTACTGGCAGAAGATTGAGATAGATGGAGGGATGTGGGGAAAGCTTTTGCCAAACTGTGGAACACGATAGGCTAATCGAAATTTTATTCACAATATTTGAAAAATTTATTCCGAAGTTTGAATTTTTTTTTTGGAACTAGCTTTTAACAATTAACAATTTAATTGCGCGGATCATTTTTTTTTTAATTTAAAATAGCCTAATTTAATTCTCATGACATTGGCTATCTGGCATAAAAGTCCCGTCAAAAAGTTAAGCCATTTCGGAGATTAGCCGGAACAGACAAATAAACATTTGAATTTTTCAACACTACTATTATATGTATATATACTTTCAAAAGCATTTAGTATCAAGCTAAAATTTCATCATTATAAAAATTAAATTCATATAAAAAAAATACATACAAAACAATGGACTGATTTAAAAATTGGAAAAAATGCCGACTTCAACTGTTCCATCCCTTATATGTATTATGCGACTCAGTAAAGATTTGGATCTCATACTGAGTCACACGCATTACTGCTGTCATGGGCGAGGGTCATCACTTACCATCAGGTGGCCCTCAGCTCGTTCCGTCATTTAATCACACATAAAAAAAAAAAAAACTCCCTACCATTTACACATTTAGGGTACAACGGGCGAAGAAAAAAGTTACAGGAAAGCAAAATAGACATTTTCGTTTACTTGGATGACATATTTTTCCAGTTATTTTGATTTCATAACTGAACTATTTAATCGATTTTGATTGCTACGAACCCGGGACCCCTCGCTTCGGAGGCAGGGAAAGCAATCACGCCATAACGGTTGAACAGATCTGTATGAAATCTGGTACAGCACATAGGCTACTTTTTATCCAGGGAAGATGTACGGTTCCCGTAGGATGGCGCAGCTACTATAACAATAAAATACGAAAAACTTACATAACAGTTTGGGTGAGAATTTAGTTGTGAAGGTTGTCTGCTCAATGATGAGGGCGTCTACCTCTTCGCTAATGCGTCTGTCGCCCGGTGGCAGCGACCGAAGCCAGCAGAGGACCTTCGTCGCTTCCTGAACAGAAAAAGAGAGTCACATTCAGAAAATAATTTAAAAAAACCGGCCAAGTGCGCTTCTATTTCCAAAATACTGTTACGTATAACAATAATATAGTCCAGTCCATAACTTTTATATATGTATTTATTATCTGTGCCCCGCGTTTTCACCCGCATAGTTCCTGTTCCCGTGGGAATACGAGGATAAAATATAACCTATGTTACTCGCCGATTATGTAGCTTTCCATTGATGAAAGAATTTTTAAAATTGGTTTAGTGGTTTAGGCGCAACAAACAAACAAAGTTACTTTCGCATTTATAATATTAATATAATATATTTAGTTAGGATTACAGATAAACACTGTATCTGCGGCAGCTAACCGAAACTGTTCGATTTTAGTATGATTGAAAATTGTTGACAAGTCATTTTCCACTTTAAACAATTGTAGACGTAGAATTGCAATACAATTAAATGGTAAGTACCATCTATTCGTATTAACGCGAACACACTTAATTGGTTTGGTCACGTTTTAAACACAAAAGAAACTGTGGGAAAGATCTACAAACGGAAGAAATAGAAATGAAAACAGAATATTTTAAGATCTGTAACATCTATTAAGGAGCCTAGATATCTTAATATATATAAATTACGTGTCACGATGTTTGTCCGCGATGGACTCCTAAACTGCTTAACCGATTTTAATCAAATTTGTACACCGTGTGCAGTTTGATCCAACTTGAAAGATAGGATAGCTCACATCTCAATTTATGATCGCAATATTGTTTGATTGCAAATTATAATATCGTATGACAAAAACTTTAGCCACAGCAACGCGTGGCCGGGTCAGCTAGTACTACATAAGACAAGAGATACATCTTGCATGTATGAAACAAAAAGTGCTATAGAGTAAAAAACCTGAATATTTATTTATAATATAAGAATAAAAATAAGAAAATATTTATTTGTACACACCTTAAAAATTAAAACAAAAAGCAAGTAAACATTTATACATAATGTGAGCACAAATCGGCCGCCATTCAGTATTTGCTTCAGAAGCATGACTGTAGCACTGGTTTTCAGTGTTGCCGTAATTTGAAAAGATCGCTTGGTTTAAAGATATTCACGAGGGTGTGTTAACCTCGTGAATATCTTAATCCTCTAAATCCCTGGAAACTCTATACATTCATAAACATAAGACCACCGGATACAAAGCTTGCTTCAAATATTGTGCGTCTAAAATCTGAAACAACTTTCCACCTCCTTTAAGAAAAACAATGTATTTATACTCCTTTTAAAATCATGTAATAAATTCACTCCCATACTTATACAATACACACATACGTTGGACGAGTTCTATATTATATACTAGCGACCCGCACCGGCTTCGCACGGTTAGTAAAGCATCAGTGTCGTATCAGAAACTACCCGTGCGAAGCCGGGGTGATTTGCTAGTGTATTATACATATAAACCTTCCTCTTGAATCACTCTATCCATTAAAAAAAACCGCATCAAAATCCGTTGCGTAGTTTTAAAGATTTAACCATACATAGGGATATAGGGACAGAGAAAGCGACTTTGTTTTATACTATGTAGTGATAATACTGAAGTGATAATGATGATCATCATTTCCCAATCTACCAACCCAGCTTATTTAGATAAAAGTTTCTTATCAAACTCATTTATTCCGTTAGATCTCAAGTATCATTTGGACACGTCAAATTTTACACATGCACATATTCGTGAGCATATAACGTGTCACAGGAACTCCCCAGGCACATTATTTACATGCACACAGATATGTCAAATTACAGTCAGTTTTCATGTTTAAGCTTATCTTATTTGTTAAGTTTACGTCTGTTCCAACCCTAACCGACCAACCCGAGGGGAAGAAACAGACAAGAAACCCCTCGGAGACAGTACTACAGACACAGAGACAGTTATCAGAGTTTTAAATTTCGTTAGCGATTATGTTTTTCGTATCGAGACTGGTAATTAATTCCACTTTTTTAACACAAAAAGGCAGCCCGTAGGCTAGGCCCTGTTTATGCCCCCCCGCGGGTTCCCGCCTTGTCGGGGCGGGGGGGCTTAGTAACCGTGGTTGGGCTGCCCACGGTGAAGCCAAGAGGAACCCGGGAGGGGCTGCTCCTTTAGGCTTTGCCTCCAAGCCGACTAGGAGCGGCCACAGTAGGTGGCGGTGCCTTATGGGGGGCACCGCAACTGAGGCGGGCTGCGGTGTCGTATGGGCGGCACCGCAGCTGAGGGTTAGGGGCCGCGGCGGGAGAGGAGTGCCGGTATAGCGGTGCGCCGCTCTCCCTACCTTCCGCGGCCACGGCGGGGTCGCCACCGTTAGATGGCGGACGCGGTGGGGCCGCAGGGGAAGAGGAGTGTTGGTATTGAGAGGCGCCACTCTCCCTATCCTCTGCGGCCGTAGTGGCAGGCGACGGGGCCACATATCTGACCCGTCGCATGGGGACCTAGGGCGTTTAGATACGGGGTCATCTAACGCCCTTTCGCTGGCCAGGTCCCCGAGGTGGTTGCGACACGCTATGTGTTCTGGCGTGTCGCTAACTAGGGCGTGGCACTCGGTGCCAAAATGAGAGGGGTCCGGAGACGGACAGCCGTGGCGGGTTCGCGGATGTGTGTGTTAACGTTCCCGTGTTCCCGCCACTAAGCGGCAGAGGAGGACACCGTGGGGTTTTAGTGGGTCTAGTCCCACATAACCGCTCTGTCTCCCCGTGGCAGGGCGGTATGCGAGTGCATTTCCCCACGAAAAAAAAAAAAAAAAAAAAAAAAGGCCCTGTTTATGGCTAAGATGCTTTGGGCACAATTAGATGTGTATTTTTCCTTTTGTAAATATCTCTTCTATTTAGTAAGTATAAGGTTTCTTGTATTAAGACATCTTTTGTGTATTCTTGTATAATTCCGTGTCAAATAAATGTTTGTTTACTTTACTGAAGGGCTCCTGTGACACAATATATTTATGCTTACGAATATGTATATACTAGGCGACCTGGCCACGCGTTGCTGTGGCTAACGTTTTTGTCATATGATATTATAATTTGCAATAAAATAATATTGCGATCATAAATTGAGATGTGAGCTATCCTATCTTTCAAGATGGATCAAACTGCACACGGTGTACAAATTTGATTAAAATCGGTTAAGTAGTTTAGGAGTCCATCGCGGACAAACATCGTGACACGTAATTTATATATGTTAAGATATATTTGACATAATCAAGTGTCAAATGATCCTACGGTGAAAATAAACGAGTATGAGTATGTTTACTATGACTCGAGTAACTTTACGAGTATGTTTTAAGACGGCTCCGTGGCTTAGTTGGTAGTAGCCCTGCCTTCGAAGCGAGGGGTCCCGGGTTCGATTCCCGGCCGGGGCACACTGTGTGGTGAGCGTGAAGTTTGTTCTCGGGTCTTGGGTGTTTGTCTTGTGTTTCTGTGTTTGTCCATGCCATCTGCGACACAGGGAATCCTAGTGCAGAGGTATGAGTGTGTAAACGTTTATTTATTTATTTATTATTTACTTGTGCGCGAAAATTTGACGTGTCCAAACGATACTTGAGATCTGAAGAAATAAATGAGTTTGTGTTATATCTACACTAATATTATAAAGCGGAAAGATTTGTACTTATTTTTGTATGTTTGTATAATATGTTTGTAATGAATAGGCTCAAAAAGTACTGGGCCGATTTAACAAATTCTTTCACCAATAGAATGCTACATTCTTTCAATTTGACATAGGCTACATTTCATTTTGAAAAAAAATTAGGGATCCTTGGTTAAATTTGAACAATGTAACCGAAGGTGTAGAAAAATGAGTCTTAAAATGTCTTTCGTCGAATGCGCTGCCGAAACTATTAGCGATAGAACAAAATAACGTACAACAATATTGAAGAACATCATAATGTCTACAAAAAACTCAGCGGTAGCATATGTCCAACTATTGTAGTTATGTCACTACCCCGTGCGAAGCCGGGACGGGGTGCTAGTGGCTGAATAAAAACGAATGAGTTTGAGTGTAATAAATAAATAATATAAACGTTTACACACTCATACCTCTGCACTAGGATTCCCTGTGTCGCAGATGGCATGGACAAACACAGAAACACAAGACAAACACCCAAGACCCGAGAACAAACTTCATGCTCACCACACAAAGTGTGCCCCGGCCGGGAATCGAACCCGGGACCCCTCGCTTCGAAGGCAGGGCTAGTACCAACTAAGCCACGGAGTCGTCAAAGCTTTTGTTCAAGCGTTAAATTAAGGGGACTACTTGCTCGCGTCGTCAGCTGAATAACCTTTAAATCCCTACACGTAGGCACCCCCTGAGTGGTGCTAAAGAAGCAACAAAAAGTGGCATTAGAACCTGTGCAAATTTCGCCTGGAGAAGTACTGCCTCCACACCTGGTAATCGCCGCCAAACAGTAATACACTTACATTTCTGTGTTCAGATGAAATCACATACGCATGAGACGTAACATCCACGTCTCGGGTGACGGGCGCAACGGGGTGCTACTTAGGTCTTCTTATACTTCGGTCGGGGAGGACCTAAGTCGTATTGCTGTTGTAATGGGCTGAGGTAACTACTTAACATTAGGTGGCCCTTCAGCTCGTCCCGTCACTTACCTTACATAAAAAAAGTTAGGTACCTCATTTTTTCCTTGCTTGATGAGAAACGAGGGTGTCTCCGGGAGTCGGAGTAACAGGCAGAAGTGCAGCAGAGGAATAGCGAGCAGAATCCAAAGAACCGTGTGGAATGAGAGCAGATCTCCTAATACAAATACAAAGAGGTTTCCGACTGTCTGTAAAGAAAGTGTTTTTTGTTTAAAAATGACAGAACTAAACTTGTGTGGCTAAATCAATGATGGTATGAACCCAGGACCCCTCGCTTCGAAGGCAGGGCTACTACCAACTAAGCCACGGAGCTTGTTTTTAAGCATTGAATATATATAGCTAAGAATATATCTTAATATATATAAATTACGTGTCACGATGTTTGTCCGCGATGGACTCCTAAACTACTTAACCGATTTTAATCAAATTTGTACACCGTGTGCAGTTTGATCCAACTTGAAAGATAGGATAGCTCACATCTCAAGTTATGATCGCAATATTATTTTATTGCAAATTATTTGTCTATTATTTGACAGTCACAATTACAAAAACGTTAGTCACAGCAACGCGTGGCCGGGTCAGCTAGTATAGTATAAATGTATAACCTACATGCTATACAAATAATAATACCTGTCTACGCAATACAGGGAACGAAAATACCAAGAAAACCTGTCACGATGTGTCTTAATGTCCGCGAATATATCATGGGATATGTGACATTACCCAACCGGATCCGGTAGATCTGGTTTGGTAATGTCATGTCTTCGAACTTTTAGTTTTAGAACGGATCGGTTTCCGTGCCATATTGAGAAAAAGAAACCAATTGAAAGAAAAACCAATTGGTGCTCGTCTGGTTTTTGAACCAGTGACCTTCGAATTGGGCAAGGTCTCAATCAAATTCAATTCGGATAAATATCAAATCAATATAGTAAGATATGTTTACATAGTTTAGTTATTATTTTAATAATATGTTAATTCTTTTTTATATATTTACAGTATCACTAGCTGACCCGGCCACGCGTTGATGTGGCTAACGTTTTTGTCATATGATAATATTGCGATCATAAATTGAGATGTGAGCTATCCTATCTTTCAAGTTGGATCAAACTGCACACGGTGTACAAATTTGATTAAAATCGGTTAAGTAGTTCAGGAGTCCATCGCGGACAAACATCGTGACACGTAATTTATATATATTAAGATTATTGTTTTTTTTTTCTTAGTTTGTTTCTAATATAGTTTTTGTTTAATATACCAAGTCGAAGTTAGCACGCCAAATTTATTTGTCCTATCTGTAAGGTTGCCTGTTAGAAAATGCTTTAGCATTATTTCCTCCTTTGCACATGTAAATTTATCGTGTACAATAAAGAAATATTTACTGACTGGCCTCATACCTCTGTTGGTAGTAGCTCTGCCTTCTGCGCTGGAGGTCGTGGCTTCGATTCGCACCCAGGACAAGCATTTGTGTGCGAACAGAAATGTTTGTTTTGTGTCTGGGTGTTAATATGTATTATATGTATGTATTTACAAAACAAAACTGATTTGAGTATTCTATCACTTATCTAGTTCCCATATTACAAGCTATGCTTAGTTTGGGGCAAGATGGCGCTGTGTGAAATATGTCAATGAATATTATTTAAATAAATATATTTCTTACCAGTGAGAATATGACGAAAGTGCCAGTCATACCCCTGATGCTATCTTCGCTGATCTCCTTGACGTAGAGGGGACAGACCACGAAACCTCCCCCCGAGCCAAACCCGATCAGGGCACGAGCCCCGATCAGGGCTATGGGGTGCGCGCTGCTCAGCTTTACTGCCCAGCCCAGCTGCGGAAGACATGCCATGATGATACTCATACTCATACTCATACTCATACTCATACTCATACTCATACTCATACTCATACTCATACTCATACTCATACTCATACTCATACTCATACTCATACTCATACTCATACTCATACTCATACTCATACTCATACTCATACTCATACTCATACTCATACTCATACTCATACTCATACTCATACTCATACTCATACTCATACTCATACTCATACTCATACTCATACTCATACTCATACTCATACTCATACCCATACCCATACTCATACCCATACCCATACTCATACTCATACTCATACTCATACTCATACTCATTTATTTTCACCGTAGGATCATTTGTGAACACTTGGTTGGATAGACGTAATAAATTTAAGAAATTGAGGGTAGCCTATTTTGGTAATCCTACGAAACTTAGTTCTAGGTAAGATTCTCAGCCGATGCAAAATTTGTGGTGGCCATGAAGCATTTTCGGGTCATGGGTATTTGAGCTGTGTAATTTTTTTATGTGAATTAGTGACGGAACGAGCTGTGGCTGTGGGCCCACCTGGTTGTGAGTGGCGACCTCCGCCCATGACAACAGTAATGCGACGATAAGATTTGGATCTTACACTGGGTTGCATTCATCCTGCTGCGTCCATCACCCGAGACGGGTATGATACGCCATGCGCATGTGATTTCACCGGTACCCACACCCTTACACACACACAGTAATGCGAGCACTACTGCTTGCATTACTTAAATATGCCATCGTACGTTTTAATGCAGCCAGCATTTTGGCACATTGTCGTCTGGTAATATTTTGGAGTTGTAAACATTTTAATGTTTATCATTTAGTATTACTATATATATATATATTACTTTAGTTAATTGGTGGTTTACATTACACGGAATATTTGAAAAAAAAATCGTCATTCATACATTATTTCCCGGTTATTTTGATTTAAAAACCACGAAATTTTTACGTGTATATCCTTTCACATTAAAAGATCCTTTCAAAAGAATTTTCCAAATCGGATGATAAATAACAGATAACTGAGATAAATAAATAAACAAACAAACATAAAAAATACAGCCGAATACACAACTTCCCTTGGAGGTCTTATAAACTTACAGCAATGGGAACAGATGCGCACAGCAGTGCTCTCTTCCTGCCGATTCTGTCTGTAGCGACGCCGTACACGAAGACAGCGATTGGTGCGAAAATAAACATGATGGATGCCATCCAGGAGACGTCTTCCTCCGTGAGGGAAGACGTTGACGGGCTGGAGTCACCCATGAGGAGCGCTTTGTTGGGGGAGATCCACCCCATCGCAGTTCCATACGCCACAATTGGCATGCATACTGGAACAAATAAAAAGTTAATTTTACGCAATTATAAAAGCTATGTGTACTAGTAATGAACTAATGATCTTCAAACATTTAACAACGCCCCTTTACAGCCGCTTTACTAATAGTTTTAGAATTGGATTATATTGTACATTGTCTTTATTATAATTTAATTTTAAATTATTATTTATTTTTATTTAAATTAAAATATGTTACTAAATAATATTATATTGTTTTGTTTGTTTTTGTATTCGATATGTTTTGTTGTATTGTAAAAATATTGTTGTTTTGAACAATTGACAAGGCATAGTTGCAGCCGCCACATACCTGTAAGCAACGAAACAAGGCGTCCAAAATGTGTCGTAAAGTTAATAAATAAAATGAAACGCATGAAGAAATGAAACTCATGAAAATAACTTCGTAAATTATAGCTAAGAACATTCTCGATGACGTCAGATTTAATACAGAAAAAAACTGCATTAATATCGGATCATTCTTTTGGGAGCTACGATACCACATATACACAATACAAACTTATAAAAACCTTTTTCGTCGGGAGATAAAAAAAATTGCAGTTACATTGGTGTAACCCATTGATACCCAAAGTGGTCTATATCGACCTCCAGGGGTCGATGGCAACATGCAAAGGGGTCCAAGAGATGGCAGCAAAAAAAAATGGGACCCCCACATTGCAATTTTTGAGATGCAAATGATAGTGGGTCTCATATAAGCAGTGCGCTAATAATTTTGGCTTTCTATGAATGTAAACATGTATTTGATACGACAAGTTAAAAACAAAAATTATATATTACATTTAACTACAAAAAAAAAAAATATTGTCTGTTTGTAACGTCAAAATAACAGCTTTATACTAATTACATTTGAAACATATAACAAAACAAAAAACATTTTTTTTGAATTTTTGCCTGCCTTAGCAGGAGATTACGCTAAACAAACAGACTTGTTTCGCGTAATCTCCTGCTTATGTTTTATGGAGCAACTTAGACTTAGCAAAAAATGTTTAATTTGCAACAATTCCACGCGGATGCGGGAACGGGAACAACTAATCCGTTAGAATATTTGTATTGGACTGTGTGGTCAAAAAGGTCTCATTCATATTATTAGCTACTTGTAAACAATGAGATCAATAGGTCTAATATATAACTTTTGTTTCAATCAATTTCTATCAGTATCAATGTCAAATCAATTTGTTATTAATGTTTAGGAAGTATCTTGTCTGGTTACAAACGAAAAGGTACTAGAAATTACACAGCTCCGTAGGGGAGGACGGGGTGGTTATGCCGGGGGCATAAATTAACAACTTTACGTAATATATTCTAATGTATTTAATAAAATATTATGACAATTTGCCCTAAAGCAATAGTTTCGTAAGAGTAGGTAGCGTACGACCGTGGCAATCCTCTGAACATCGCAATGATTATTTTATTAAGTACATTACAATATATTACGTGAAGTTGTTAATTTAAGAGACGATAAATACTGAATAGTTTGTCTTGTGTTTCTGTGTTTGTCCATGCCATCTGCGACACAGGGAATCCTAGTGCAGAGGTATGAGTGTGTAAAAGTTTATTTACAATATATAATATATAAGGAAAATGTTATTTAGATTTAAGTTCTTACTTTGTTAAAGGATTAATGCTGCGAAAAGAAAGTAATCCTTCCATTAGGGGTTTCTTGCTTATTCTTCCCCATGAAGGGTCGGCTAGGGTTTGAAACAGCACTGAACTTAGTTTTGAGAACACATGCAATAGTAGGTACTTATTTATTTATTAAAAAAAATTGACGTTTCCCAGTATTTTTAAGAATTCAACGGATATAAAGATTTTTGACTTTGACATTGACTATATATATATACTAAAAATATATATATATAGTCCAATATATATTTATATACCAGTACCAGTGTTGTACCAGTACTGTTGTACCAATGCGGTTGAACTGTTGTACTGTTGGTGAAGAAAAAAAGCGAGATTTTTACCGATTGCAGTACTTGTTATAATACTTCCCTCTATTTTTTACTTAGTAAATTAATTTCTTTAAAGTGTAGATAAAAGAAAACAAGAACGATCAAAAATGGCGAAGAAATCGCGTAACATACAAACAAATATGAAAGTGAAAGAAGAACCGAACCACCAGAAACTGGTTCATAGATAGAAATTGCGTAAAAAACAAACAGTCAAGAACCTCATTTTATGAAGTCGGTTAAAATTACTACACACAATTATAACTTATACACAATTTAGACACGTTTCAATACACAAAAAGTTATTAATATTGTACAACAACAAATACATGTACAAATATTATACATTAAATTGAAGTGTTTGCAATGTCAAAATAACAGCTATTTATTAAATACATTGGAAAGTATATAATTTCTTATTTTTCTTTTTGTGTCAGTTTGTTCAACTAATCTCCGAAATGCATGGACCAATTTTGACAGGGCTTTTATTGGCAGATAGCTGATATAAGGAATAACGTTTGACTCAAAAAAAATTAAATTCCACGCTCACGAATTCACGCAGCAGAGCTAGTATTAAATAAACTAATTGAGCCAAATAGTCAAAAATAGCCAATAATATTAGCCAAATGAACCGAATAGCCAAATAATAATAACTAATTGAGCCAAATAGCCTCTTTTTAAAGTCGGTTATAAGTGAAACTTACCAACGATGGACATCAGAACTTGATTGTGTTTGCTGCCATGATTTGTGTTGGAACTCACTTTGTACACTTTATTCACCATTTTGAACAAAATAAAACACCAAAAAATTCACTAGTACAAGCAAAACTTGCTATTTTAAAAGTATTTCAACTGAATTTCTATAAAAAAATTAGGATAACTTAAAAAAAAATATCTTTCGCTTACTATTTTGCGCCAATATAAATTTTAATGATTTTTTCACAAGTTATAAAGATTTAGAGAATTTTCTCTATTATTTCCATTATTATTAAATATAAAAAAAGTATTTAATATTTTGTATTTTTATTATTTTTTTACGTTATAAGGAGATGTTGCGCGCATGCGTCTCCCATTGAACGCGTGAAACTAATTACAGGGAGACTCGTCGACAATACTTATATAAAGCAGGTACCGTTGCCACTGTCAATAAAATTATTGAGATTCATTCAATGATCAACTTTGACTGTATATAGGTATGTATTTGCTGTATACCAATTACCGTGGACCAAGAGAACAAGGTCACGCAAACCAAACAGACTTAATTTAATAAAATTAAGTATTTATTAATATAATATTCTTGGACATTATACACAGCGCTACCTAGCTCCAAAATAAGCATAGCTTGTACTATGGTAACAAGATAACTGATAGAATAATATAATAGTTTTATTTTTTGTACATAAATCCAATAATATTACTTACATATTAACAGATATAAGAGCGTGGTGGCCCAGGGGCACATACGCCGAATTTCATTCTGAAGGTCGCTGGTTCAAATCCTCAAGTGCACAAACGAGATTTTTACTTGAAAAAAATTTTGAGAAAAAAGTTTCGTTTCATCTTTATTAATCACTAGCTGACCGGGCCACGCGTTGCTGTGGCTAACGTTTTTGTCATATGATATTATAATTTGCAATAAAATAATATTGCGATCATAAATTGAGATGTGAGCTATCCTATCTTTCAAGTTGGATCAAACTGCACACGGTGTACAAATTTGATACACAAAATCGGTTATTGTGATTAAACTATGATAGCTAGATATATGTTCTCGCGGACTTTTTTGTAGGTCTTAATAGGATCTACAAACCCGTAGTACATAATTTTGTTCTATTGTCAATAGTTTTTGCAGCGCACGCAAAAATAGGTTTTCGATTTTACACCTTGTGTTACAAAATAGCTATTTTCTTACGGATTCCTAATTTTGAAAAAAAACATAGCCTATAGCCTTCCTCGATAAATGGACTACCCAAGACTGAAAGAATCATTCAAATCGGACCAGTAGTTCCAGAGATTAGCGCGTTCAAACAAACAAACAAACAAACTCTGCAGCTTTATAATATTAGTATAGACTAAGCCGAAAGATGTCTTCCGGTTTAAATTCACAATTGACAAGCAGCTGATAAATTATATAAACACCATAAAAAACAACTGAAATGATCCTCATTTGAATGTCGGTTAAAAAAACATAAATATACACTAAGATTAGTGATATCAAAGTACGCCGTAACGCCTAATGATATTTAATGAGCAACTGTATTTGAGAGGTAAATTATTATTGCTATGATCTATTTATGGTAGGAATAGGCTAGCTTGTATTTTACTTGCATTAAAACGGCCTAGATATGTTTTCAACTAGTGGTGATTCAGTGGGTAATGTCTCTGCCTGCTTCGACGTAGGTCGTGGGTTGGCTTCCAGAATTTATGTCTACGAATTTATGGTTCTAAGACATGTCGGTTTCCTCACGATGTTTTCCTTCACCGTTTCGAGAACGTGGTATTGCGCACATAAATTTTTTAAGTGAAAAAACTCATTGGTGCACGTGTGTTAGAACCAGCGACCTTCAGATTGAAAGTCGGCTTCTATGCCCCTGGGCCACCACGCTCCCATTGATATACAGTTCGTCCCTCCTAATTTTCCGTTTCACCAGCACTAGAAGAGAGCGGACGTGAGACTGAATTTGAGATTTGCACGCACACATAAGCATCTATATACTTTGATACCTATACATCTATACAAATACATCTATACTCCGTGGCTTAGTTGGTAGTAGCCCCGCCTTCGAAGCGAGGGGTCCCGGGTTCGATTCCCGGCCGGGGCACAATGTGTGGTGAGCATGAAGTTTGTTCTCGGGTCTTGGGTGTTTCTCTTGTGTTTCTGTTTGTCCATGCCATTTGCGACACAGGGAATCCTAGTGCAGAGGTATGAGTGTGTAAACGTTTTAAAAAAAAGTAAAACAAAGCTCCGTGGTGTGATTTTGCTCTACTCCACGCAAGCGAAATATTTTGTAATATCTGTTGACATCTTAATACGGAAAATGCTATTTAGATTTAAAGAATTCATGCTCGCGACAATAAAGTAATTCTTCCATTAGGGCTTTCTTGCTTATTCTCCCCATGGAGGGTCGGATAGGGTCACTAAACTTAGCAAGTTAAATTAAGCGTGATCTCATAGTTACATATTTATTTAGAAAAACCCGGTCAAGTGCGAGTCGGACTCGCGCACGAAGGGTTTCGTAAAATTATTTATAATATCGAGCAAAAACGAACAAAAAAAAATCACGTTTTTGTGTGAGAGCTCCCTATATTCCACCAGTTCCATAAAAAATACGTTTAATTTTTCAACGAAAATAAAGATCTTTGACTTTGAAACAAGAAGTGGTATTGTCAACAAAAAAAAAAAAATTACGATAAACGACCAGACAAACTGTGCTGAGCAATATCCACTTGGGCGTCCAAGTGTCGATTTGACAAAAACTTGGTATGGCTGTGGAGTCCACGTATCGATCGAGGCCGAAAAACGCGCGCGGTCATCGACCTATTCACGCTTCAACAGACGCAAATTCAGCTGTTATTAATACTGCTATTCGATACTAGATGGTAGTCAATGAAATGTGTTATCTGTTACAATTCCTATATCTGTGGAAAGAACGAGAATAAACTCAGAAAAAAATAATCAAATTTCTAAATGGCCATTTCGAATTCCATAAATTTTGTGGACGGAGCTCTTGCGAACATGAGGTAAGTTTTCTGTTTTTACTAGTTATTTCTAATAGTATTATATATCAAATTGATTGTGGGGATTATCTCTTTACGAAATATGTAAAATTACGACTATTCCAAAACGTTTATGATGTTAAATCTAGTTGAGAAGATATGGTGTCATGACGCCAACATCGTTTGATGACTTTGAGTTGTTATATATAATATAAAAGGTCTTGATAATGTAAAACAAAGGCATAATATAAGATAATGCTTCACTGGTATCACGTTAATATACATTTTAATAATAAATATGTTGAGATGTGTCTGGAAATCGTAATATGCAACTTGAACTTGCAACTAGCAGTCAGGTTTTTGATCAAGATACCATCGAAAACGTCTAATGCTACATTTACACGTTTTGTGTTTTGCGATCAGTTCATGTTTTGTGGTGATGTATTGGTGGATTACGGACCTGGGTATCATTTTACAATAAATAACTTAGTGGCATGTAAACTTGACAATATGAAGTTATTGGTATATATACCTATTGGTATGTATTGAATATGTTTTGTTTTTCAATATAAATTATAATAAATCAACAATCAAAATTGGATATATGTTTGAAACAAATTGATTTTGGCAATACTTTGTGCTATTTTTACTATATCTATGGTTAATATAATATGTGTACTAACATCATCATTAATATTGCAGTGACCAAATGGAAATAATGAATACACAACCGTAAGTACACTTTGTATTTTTCTACTAACTGGCTAATTTTTAGACTAATTTTGTATATTGTATTAACTGGCTGCGACTCGGTATAAGATTTGGATCATACACTGAGTCACATTCATCCTGCTGTGTCCATCACCCGAGACAGGGGCGATACATCTCATGTGCATGTGACTTCACTGGGACACAGTAATGCAAGCACTACTGCTTGCCAGCTTCATCTACATTAAATATGTATTGCAACAATATATAATATTATACATTCAAAATATTGTTTTGAGATAGATAGATAGACACTTTATTGCACACCAGAAAGAAAAAACAATTATAATAACATATAACATTTTATAGGCTCTCTGGCTTAGTTGGTAGTAGCCCTGCCTTCGAAGTGAGGGGTCCCGGGTTCGATTCCCAGCCCGGGCATACTTTGTGTGGTGGCATTAGATATGACTAAGTGTTAATAAGTATGATGTATTTTAATACACAAGTTCTCTATTTTTTACAGATTTCATGGAGGAGGATTCATCAGATCTTCGTGGAGGTGGAGCCAGCAACTGCCTTAGACCCAGCCCCTCACCAGCCCAGCACTAGCCAGTCCAAGCCCTACATGATCTCTTCTATTAGTAAGTAGTTAATAGAACAATCTATTAGTCCCTAGAAACTAAGAAAATAAGATTGACAACTTATGCCTTATTATTTGTTTCAGATGCGACTGACTATGAATTCAATGGAAATAAAGTATTTTGACCTTCACTGCGGAGATCTTGACTGGCTATGTGGTGGTGGAGGAACCAATTTGAAAGTAACTGATGGGGCCAATGAGTTCTACAGGGAAGACTGCAACTGCTGAGAGTTGATAACAATAGTGTAATTAATTTAAGAATTCAATGAATTCTCATTGAATTAATGAATTCTCTTTGACTTTAATAGAATCATGGCACTGTTTGTGTGGTGAACATGAAATTTTCTCTTAGGTCTAGTGTGTTTGTCTTGTGTTTCTGTTTGTTCATGCCACCTGTAACACAGGACACAGGGAATCCTAGTACAGGAGTGTAAAATTTAAATTTGTAAATATATATTTTTTTGTATATTTTAGTTCGTTTTTTATTATTATTTAGTATTAAATTATAAAGTACAATATATTATTTAGTATCTATAATAATAGTATTAAAGCAGAATACATTCATTTGTGTTTCACTGAAAAAAAAAAGAACGTGTAAATGCGCATTATGGGCGGCCATTTTGTAATATTTTTTTGATTTTTTCCGCTCATATTTTTTTGAGGAGGACCTGGATTACAAATTTTTATTTTGATAGAAAGCGTCGTATTCAATATTGAAATATTGGTATCGTTTTAAAGAGAAAATACTAAACTATTACAAAATAATATAATAGTTAATAAAACTATTATAATTTTCACGTAAACCACACGTAAAAGTAAAAATTTTAAAGTTTTATTCACATCACCAACTTTTAAGCTTTATTTTTATACTTTCAGATTGATATGAGTAATTTACTTTGAACTAAACTAATTCTCGATTCTTTTAGCTTGCCGTAGGTATTTTTTATTCTAATGAAGGTACAGTAGTTGTCCAGTAGTAAATGTTTATGTGAAAAAAGGTCGCGCGCGGTTATTAAAAAAACGATGCCGGCGGAGCGGGACGTTGCAGACATAGTCGCTGCGCGGGCCGGACGCTTGAGTGGATATGATTTTTTCAAATATACTCGTACATGGAAGTATTGTCATTATTTTCGAAAAAAGAACACGCGAAGTATCGAATTAACGGACAAAGAAAAACAAACTATTGCAGGAGCATTTTTTGAATTCGGAACATTACAACACTCCAGCAATGTTGTATGAAACGGCGTGCTGGAGTTAAAACTCATTAAATACTCTTTGGTTTTAGTAATTGCCCCAATATGACTAAGGTAACTTTAATATTAATTAAATTAAATGTATATAATATTACAGTATGTTTAAGTACCCTGTATTTTTTGGGAAAATCACTGTTTATATGCGTCGGCGGAAATGGCAATTTCCTGTCTCGTTTACGTGAAATTAGTGATGTCTACGGCTCGGCCTTCAAAGTCATACTCGATCTGCAATTGCCTATTTCACGGCCTTTGCAATAATATACTTTTTCTTTACCCTTTGGCTACGCAATCCTAAAAAATTTCCAAACCCCAAAGCGAAATCAGCTTTTCTAACCAGTCGTTAATTTGACGTCGAACGGAGTGCCACGGGCGCCACAGCCCGCACGAAAAAGCGCGCGAATTTGACCATTTTTATTTTGTATTATCTGTGCAAAATAAGTGAAAGAGTTTTGTGATTTAAATCATAAAAAAAATGTTATTATTTGATTTATTTATGTAAAAGTTTTCTACTGGGATTTTGGTGAGTTTCGTGTTTATTTTTATGGCCAAATGTACCAATTACCAAATTACCAGCTGACCCAAAAAATGTTTTCCTGTGTACAATTTGAAAAAATTGTGAATCAATAAACTGAACAGATTAAATTCTAAAGCTTAATATTAATAAATATTCATAGGCATGTCAGCGCCATCTTACCCCAAAATAAACAGCATGTACTACCTATCTATATACAATAACTGATGTAATATTTATGCAGTTTCTTTATTAATACTTACTAAACTGATACAGAATAGTTATCTAAGCTAAAGACAAATTATTGTCCTAAGTGGGAATCAAACCTGCGACCTACTGCGCCGAAGGAGAGTACAATTTGTTTTTAAAATAAAAATTTGTCTAGTTTTTTTATTTCATATTTTTAATTTATGGTGTTATGTACAATAAAGAGTACCTATATATATATATATCTATCTATATCCAGTAATTTTTTAATTGAATATTAAAATGGACAGGCAGTTTATTATAGAAACTTGGTTATAATTTACACACTCATACGCAGTAGATGCTGATTTTTAAAACTGACAGCTAAATACTAGCCCAAACACACACTTTACGATCATCACACAATGTTTGACCGGGCCGGGAATCAAACTCGGGACCCTCGATTTGAAGGTAGGGTAGCTACCAACTCGTCACGTCACGGCGCCGTCGTTCTTCTTATTCTTTTCCTGTCACCAACTCTGGTGTAGGAGTTTTTAAGCCACCTGAAGGCGTCCGACACGGCTTGTCTAGAATAGCTAGGATCGAAATCTTAGCGTGCCCTTCGAAGCACGGAAGCGCTCAGACAGAACTGAGACTAAAATGGGTGACATTTTAGTCTCAGTTCAAATGAGACTAAAATGTCACCCATCCAACTCCTGGTCGGGCAGAGAAATGCTTAACTCAAATGATCTGTAAAGAACATCCAGACAAGCTTCACTACGAGCGCTTCGCGAGCTAGCGAGCGAGCGAGCCAGTCCGTTGTGCGTACCCTTTGATTCCCAACATATACCCCCTGGGTGGTGCTAAAGGAGCAACCAAAAGTAGCAGTAGAACTTGTGCCAGGTTCATCCGGTGAGGTACTGCCGTCACACCTGGAATCTGCCGCCAAGAAGTAGTGCTCGTATTACTGTGTTCCAGTGGAAAGGTGTGGGTGTCGGTGAAATCACATGCGCAAGAGACGTACCATCCCCGTCTCAATGAGACTCAGTGAAAGATCCAAATCGTATACTGAGTCGCATTACTGTTGTCATGGGCGGGGGTCGCCACTTACCACCAGGTGGGCCCTCAGCTCGTTCCGTCACTTAATCACATAAAAAAAGTTACCGATAAGGATCAAGAATCAACCTTTAAGAATAAAGGAATCCTTATTAGCCTCATTAATTACTCCCATTATTAGCCTCATTAATTACAAAAAAAGGGTGTTACAAGTTTGAACGTCTATTTTTTTGTCAATTACGGACCGAGCGAAGATTTCCTTAACTCATATCTTCTATATCTAATTGCCCGTGATGTCAACCACCTCCAGGCCCTAACGGAATACCAGCGTTGCACTGCCCGTCAGTGCAACACATGCTGAGTTAGGTGCCTTTTGACTCCGGGAAGTAGGTCTAATGATATATTTAGTGTATTATTATATATTTTTTTCTTTCTTTTTTTATTTATATTCTCTGTTTTCACTTGATATTTATACAATAGTTTGATGTTTATTATTTGTACCTACTTTTTGTGATGTCAATAAAGTCTTTTTCTTTCTTTCTTCTTTCTATATATATAAAAATTAATCCCTATTTCCCTTGGTCATGGCATCATGTGTAGCTGGATCAATTTTGCGAAGTCTTTTTTCGTTGTGTTTGTTATTGTCAGGAGAAGGTTCTTATGAAAGAAAAAATTAAGAAAGTTGCGCGGAACATTAAAGATTTAAGAAAACTTAACGATCATATTAACTTTTCTATTGTAAATTTCTTGGTGCTATTGACAATATAAACTTTTAATTGTAACCCTATAGCATTTGACATAACTGTCAGGGGTTTACATGTTTAACTGTCAATTAAAATGTATATCCGTACCAGCCCGTATTGTTCCCACTGCAGGGACACCGGCCTACTCTCCATAATTGAGAGTGAATGGGCTCTGATCTACCACGGGAGCCCAATCCGGATTGGTAGATGTCACATGTCGTCGAATTTTTTGTTCTAAGACATGCCGGTTTCCTCACGATGTTTTCCGTCACCGTTTTGAGAACGTGGTATTGCGCACATAAATTTTTCAAGTGAAAAATCTCATTTGTGCACGTGTGGGTTTGAACCAGCGACCTTCAGATTGAAAGTCGGCGTCTGTGCCCCTGGGCCACCACGCTCTCAAAACGTATATATTATAACAGTAATTGATAATTGTTAAAATTAATATATTTCCTGACCTACTCTCCTAATCCATATCCTATTTTCCTTTTTTACCTCTATTAACTCCGCGAAAAGTTTTCCAAATGTTTAAACGCTAGTAAATACACTGAAAAATAAATGACTGGACCATGATGAATGCATAAGTCGTGCGAAGCCAAAGAAAAGAAGAAGAAAAAAAACTGTCAATTGTTTGACATAACTGTCAGCGATCGACGGAATGCGCGCTGCAAATATCGTTTAACACAGATGCATCGGTCGAAATTATTAAGACACCAAACGTCCGTCTGGCTAAGCTAGTTATTTATTTATAAAGAACACAACCAGGCAAGGTTCGCTGTAAGCTTGTGAAGCTTCATTAAAACTAGAAAACTGGCTGTTAGTTTAGTTATAGAGGAATTACCGGTTCTAGAAGGAATCCTTATAAAATATTTCACCTTCGTATGATGAAGCCACAAGTAATTTTCACGCTGTGCTCGTTGCCTTTCGAAAGTTCTCTTTGAGTTTCTTTTTTTTATGATCCATAAATGACGGAACGAGCTGAAGGCCCACCTAATGTTAACTCAACAGCAATACGACTTAGGTCCTGCCCGACTGCCCGACCCAAGTCGCACCCCGTTGCGGCCGTCACCCGAGACGGGGATGTAACGTCTCACGCGCATGTGATATCACTGGCACCCACACCCTTTCACTGGAACACAGTAGTGCGAGTGCACCACTGCTCCAGCAGGCGCGGAGGCAGTTCTTCTCCGGGCGAACTTTGCATAAGTTCTACTGCTATTTTTTGGTGCTAAACACCACCCAGGGGTCACGTGTTTACCTACGGACGCGAGCAACTGGACCCCTCAACTCTGCAATTGGTGCCAACTAGAAATCATTAGGTTTAATAACTTAACAAAATATTTCCATCCAGATCCATTTACAATAAGATTATTTTATTTCAATCATCTTATATCTACCTTCTAATAGAATAGAAAAACCTTTCAACGATGCTAAAAAAACGATATGAAACCAGTATTTCTTTTTTAGCAAACTCCTTTTAGCTCTTATTTAGTTACTTGGACCAATTTTGTCTATATTCACGTGAATCCTGAGAGAATTTTACAAAGTTTTCTTGCCTATATTGTTATGATTATGTTACCATTAATTCTGTTGTCACAACCCTATGTTTAATTAACTGTTATGTTTTGGTAAATGACAGGGTTTTTTTTTGCTCTTGAGTGTTTTTTCCTGTGTTTATGAGATCAAAGTAACAAATGGATCGTTGTTTAAATCTGTATATACAGGTTTGTATGTTTATTTATGGCCTGGAATTGCTGGTAATTTTCGTTCGCATACGTTTTTTGGAAACAGTGATATGTTGGGTAGTGAAAAGATGGAAGGCATTTTGTCAGGCAGTGGGATCAAAAGGGCTTACAAAATATAACAATCATACTTAAAAGGCGAAAGTTTGCATGTGTGTGTAAGTTGACTTTACAATTGTCATTGTCTGTGTTGTTAAAGTCATTCAACATTAGCCTATATTAGTCTACTGTTGGACATTGGCCTGATCCCAATCTTCAGCTCTTCCAGCTATTGCTAAAACTTAACTATATAAAAATACAACTTATACAACGATACTAACTTAATGTGTACCTAAAAATGAAAGGAAAATAATAATTGTTTCCAGAAATAGAATGAGAGACGAAAAAACAATTTTAATTAATACGTAAATTGCTAATCTTTGTCCAAGTATTTAAGATTTATTTCAATATTATATAACCTAGTTTTGTTACGGTGTAGTACCAAGGTTTTTATTACAAAACTCTGGACTGGAAAATAAACTGTGGACTGGATAGTACCACGATTTAGTTTGATCCAAGTGACAGCCATAGACTATATACAAAATAACCATTGAATCTGAAATCATATCAAGATTCAAGATTTACGATATTTATTTCATTAATTACGGTATTAGTATGACGATGAAACTTAGTACTTACTCAATATATCGCAATATTATGCTAGATTTAAATAATACATATCTGAGTAATAATTAAAAATCCATACACACTAATAAAAATAGAGATATTAAATTAACAAATTAAAAGTTACTCTAAATACTCACGTACTTTAACGAGATCAAAACATTTACTTGTTTGGGGATTCAAAATCAAATTTTTTTACAAAATAAAAACAATTTCTTGTTAAAAAAATATTAGGAATTATTTTTTTACTAAATTAAATATTAATAAAGATTGGTTTCGTTATTCAAGTCTTTTAGTAGTTTATTAAATATTTTTACAGCCATATAATATAAGGGCTTTTGTTTAGCATTGTAATTCGAGATGGTGGCAGATATAGTTTAATATTTTGACGAGTGTTTATATGATCATTAACTTTCTCTAGACCTCAAGCATCGTCTGGACGGTGTAGGATTGTGATATCTAAAAATAAAAACATATACAACCTCCTTTTTGACGTCAATGAAATATAGGAATGTGATAGATTTTATTTATAGATTTATCTGGTCCGAGACATTGCATGCAAATGACGTTTTGACAAAGGCCACGGTCACAGTTTTTACTTGTGATATTTTTTTTTATATCTGTATGGCAGCTTGGTTGGTAGCTCTGCCTTCTGCGCTGGAGATCGTGGGTTCATTTCACCCAGGATAAGTATTTGTGTGACGAACGTAGATTTGTTCTGTGTCTGGGTGTTAATTTGATATGGCAAATTTGTGAGAAAATATTTGGGACATCACCATTTTTATCAAAAACTATTATAGCTACGCCCCGCGATGTTACCCGCGGTTTTCCGGGACCAAAAGTAGTCTTAACCCTTCATATTTTTCTCGTAGACTTCACACCTGTTTCACGTAGGCTATCTACGGACTTCGCGGATTTCTACGGATTCTGTAGACCGCTACGGGATTTATATAAGCAGCAGTAGAACTTGTGCCATGTTCTACTACTACTACACCTGGTAATCTGCCATGTGCGGTTGTCTTCCGGTCGGTGAACTGACAGTTACCAACGTTACCAACTTCGGTATGGACCTGAAGTGAATTGATGTCGTTTAAGATTAGCGGTAACTATTTAAGATCAGGTGGGTCGTCAGATCGTTTGTCAAACACGTTAAAAAGAGACTGACTAAAAAGAAATCGAACAAGCTTCGATTCAATACTTTCATTTCTTCATTACTACAAAGTACCATTTAAAATAAATATTAATGTTCCTTACATCGAAACGGGTCTACAGTGGGGCGGAGAAAAGTTACAGGAAAACAATTTGGATTACTTTGATGTTTTTTATCTGTTACTTTGATTTAGGAACCAAACTTGTTTTATATTGTAATATTATATATACTTTCAGATTGGTCTCGTAGAGGTTTCAACAACTTCGGTTCGATAGTTTGGTTTTAAAATCGGAATACCTAAATCGAATAAAATATGATGTAATCCAAGTTTACGTAATTGCGTATTACCCCTTAAAGGCGAGAAATATGGGGATGAGAGTATTGAAGTCGGTTTTTTTTTAAATCAGTCATTTATAAGCATAGCACCTGGAGACCGAGCTTTGCTCATGTATTGTTTTATAGTAAAATTTTGTTATACCTGTAATTATAAATTTTTGAAGTAACTGTAAATTATCGATCAAGTACCACAAAAATTTACGAGATGGCGCTGTATAAAATTTTCAGCATAGCTTTTTATGAAAAAAAACCATTTGTTTTTATTGTATAAAATATGCTTTATTTTATTTTAGGAAATATAATTATACAGCAAAACCCTATTTCACAACAAAATACAAAATAGTTTATTTACCAAAAATATGGATTACAAATAAGACATATGATTACTAGTGGTCCCCGTACTAGACGAAGTCTGTGTTGCGGGAGGCCGAATACCTATTAGGATTACTGTACAATAACTATATCAGGGCAAGACAAACATTGAAATATGTAATATGTAATATGTAAATTATTTTCCAACTTAACAAGCTATTGATAACTTTAATAACAAAAACAATAAGAAATAGGAAATATCTATAGGGGTAAGACCGAGCATTATGGACATTGTACCAATAATAATTATAGTTCCAAGGCAAGGCAAAATGTCATCTAAATCGTTAAAGCCGTTTCAAAGATACACGAAATAAATAAATAAATGTATAAATTTCTCGTTCAAAGTATTGTAATAAGATTATTCTAATTCGTTTTTTATGTCACGCTGAATAAAATTTACTCAGCACCGAGACACATTACAATAAATATTTTGTCTCTTATATTCCTATTATAAAGCTGCAGTGTTTGTTTGTTTGTTTGAACGCGCTAATCTCTAGAACTACTGGTCCGATTTGAATGATTCTTTCAGTGTTGGGTAGTCCATTTATCGAGGAAGGCTATGTTATTTTTTTTCAAAATTAGGGATCCGTAGTAAAATTGCTATTTTGTAACACAAGGTGTAAAATCGAAAACCTATTTTCGTGCGCTGTTTCCACGGAAACGAGAAAAACGCGGGTGAAACCGCGGAACACAGCTAGTATTCCTATACTCACGATAATTACGAAATATCCGACCGAGAAACAAAATGTAATCCAAATTTTTCACCAAAACACCGATGAGTCAGAATAACGCAAATCAAGGATTGTTTGGATTCAACCATTGTTTGAATAACGTGTTTGTTTATCGACATTGATGGTGATTATTAATCTTAATTTAAATTTGCTATTATTAGCGGGATAAATAGGCTGTTGGATAGCTGTAAAACTATTGGAGATCTTGTAGCGAAGCTTGTTTGGTCATAGTTTTGCCTTCTGCGCCGTCTTAGATTCAATACCCGCTCGTTTTTTCAAGACAAACACAATCGTATTTCTAAATAATTTAGACGTTTGTTTACTGTCTGTATGTCAATATGTACCTGGGTGACCGAGCTTCGCTCGATTTTTAGTATTATTGTCTTTAGATTATAAATTTTTGAACAGTATATTCCCGTTGAAGTACCACAAAAATTTACGAGATGGCGTTGTATTAAATTTTCGGCATAGTTTATTTAAAACACTTCTTTTTTAAAATATGCGCTTTTTACAAGAAATAAAAATATACGGGTAAATTTATACAGAAATACCTTATCTACAAAACTGCGCCATGGACATGACACACAGCGCCATCTAGCCCCAAACTAAGCATAGCTTGTACAATGTGAACTATATAACTGGTTGAACGCTACAAGAGTTTAATCAGTTTTTTATACAAAAAAAAATCCTATTTATAAAATGTGTTGCTATATGAAGGGACCCCTTAAATGGCTGTCTAGTTTACAAATTGTTATATATACCGTTACTTTGTGCCGATGGTTTCTCTAAAATAAATAAATTAAAAAAAATATATAAGTAATTACAAAAAAGTACTGTCTGAGTATCCGTATCTCGCGTACAAAATAGGATGGGTGGCGCTATGTGAAATGTCGATGAATATTCTCAAACAATAAAAGTCCGGGCGAACCTTTAATACACAAGTCAAAGGACGAATAACTTTTATGAGACATAAAGCTTATGCTTACGGACTAGGTAATGGATTTTGAATTAATTTAATTGTTTGACCCGTTCATCCGTTTTTTATCCCCGACTGATACTTCTGTGTTATCCCATTTGTACCTTTTTGGTCAACCAGTTACTTTGTCAAAGACTTTGTCAATAGGAATGGATCGATTTTAAAGAGGTCTGTATCAAAGCTGGTATGTCCTGGTATGGTATGGCTGTTTTCATACTGGAGTCGGGTCTAGATCATATTTTCATAACGAAATTTTCACGCCTAGACCGCTCATGTTTTTGATGGATTTTGGTATAGACGTAAATGGGACCTTGGTGCTTAGGCAAATTTTGACCCGTAAATAAATTTTGAAGGAGGTGAAAATGTGAATGAGGAACTTGTCAAGGAGATAGATTGCATCCAAGGGAAGCAGCTACATATTCTCTGACTTCCATTGAAATTCATTTATTCCTTTAGATCTCAAGTATCGTTTTGACACGTCAAATTTTACACATACAAATAAATCATATACTTGATTCTATACTTATATAGTATTTCTTTCTGAATACATAGGTACGTATAATACACATATTAAAAACCCAGCCATAGAGCAAACATTTATGTTCGTCACACAAATGCTTGCTCTGAGTGAGAATCGAACCCATGGCCAGCGCAGAAGGCTGAGCCATTAGCAACAGGCCGTCAATCATTATAATCATTATTGAATTGCCTTGCGACATTTGCACGGAAAGCATGGTAAGTATTACGATTTGGGCACTCCTATTGCGGGTAGCTGGTAATTAATTCGATAATGTAGGCTGTCTACAAACAGAGACGGTCGTTAAAAGGATATAAACGTCACTCAAAATCTATTTATTACCTACCTATTACTGAAACAAACAAAGTCAAGTACTGAGAGCCTGGTAACAAGATTGGAAGAAAATTTTCGTCGACTACAAAAGAGGATCATTATTAGAACTGCAATATTCACGTATGGGCATCCAAACAAATACACATTCTGTTGGTGTATTTATGTATGTTTGTCTACGCATTTCTCCGAAACTATTGATTGGATTGTGCCCATTTTTACTGGCCTTAATTTATTTCAACTTAGTGAACAGTGTAAGTTTCATCGGTTCAGTAGTTTTCAAGGTATGGACTAATACGTGTATTTATTTATAAGTTCCGTACCCAAAGGAAAAAACGGGACCCTATTACTAAGACTCCTCTGTACGTCTATCTGTCTGTCCGTCTGTCACCAGGCTGTATCTCATGAACCGTGATAGTTAGAGTTGAAATTTTCACAGATGATGTATTTCTGTTGCTGTTTTTTAGTATTTGTTGTTCTGTTAACAACAAATACTAAAAAACAGAATAAAATAATTATTTAAGGGGGCTCTCATACAAAAACGTGACTTTTAGTTTTGTTCGTTTTGCTCGATATTATAGATAAAGTTATGGAACCCTCCTTGCGTAAGTTCGACTCGCAATTGGTCAGTTTTTTACTATTAGGTTATTTTATGGTATATCCAAAATGGATAGGCTATGTTGCAACTACTAATATTTTTGCCATTTTTGTAAAATCACAGTCGGTAATAAATTATATTTCTATTTATATTTCATATCTCTTGGCATCCATTCGGTCTCTCCATCGGAGATCTTCTCGTAATCTCCTGTTAAGTCTCTCAATCCGTATCCGTAATCCGTATTAGTCTTCGGCTTTGGTACGATGTCGAATCTCATTCAATTACGTATCTGCCAAAACTTAATGACGTATGCACATAAACGAGTCATACGTCAGAATAATGATGATAAGTATATTAATTAAAGTTGATGTTTATCGATCCATTCCTCGTAGTTCTTTGAAAGTGTCTGATGTTTGTTTACAGCGATTCACATTAGGGTTTATTTGTATACGTTAGCAGCCCAATATACCGCTTGTTTATGCACGGTGTTTATTATCGAGGCAGACGTGAAACGGCGTAGTGGCACAAAATACGTAAGCAAAGACGGCAAACTGCTACGAGCTAACAAACTAGGCTAACCGCATGCTTGGGTGACAAAAAGAAAGAGTGCGTTCAGGTAGTGGTAAATTCGACTATTTCTATGATGAAAAAGTGGTTAGATATTAAATATTGCGAGGCTCCAGGCAATAGATCTTTGTGAGGAATTTACGTGAGTTGGAAGTGTACAGGGCTACTGGTAATCAGTCAGCATCCTCTTTACAGCTGCAGTACACAAACAAAAAACGGGTTGTTCTGCGAGGGTGCGAGGCCCTACAAAAGCGAGGCCCCGGGCGGTCCCTAAGGCCGCCACTGGGGATAGGCACAGCGGGTATAACATATTCATGATATTTTATACCTATCATCTTAATCTCTCAGGTACACATCATCTTTGACATCTTTGATCATTTAATTTGATTCTAAGTGGATAAATTCATATTTGTATAGAATTGCGAGAGAGGTTCTGTTTGATCTCCCGCGTAACTGACAAACACCACCCCATACCATCTCATACTATAGGTATATTATTTTGCATGAGATATTATATATGTTAGCGCAGAAGGCCTTCATCAGAGTAAAAGTTTAACATAAATCAAATAGAAATATCATTAATCTTCACTTGTAACCAGAAAATGGCTTTTATCATCTTAAATTGAAACAATCGAACAAATTAATATTCTATTGTGTAGGCATCAAACACATAACTTACAATTACCACCAACTAAAAACAAATAATCTTGGATGGAGGTGATAAATACCGATTTGGCTTTTCCTTCAAAAGTTCTCCGTTTCAAGATGGCTGCCCCGCTACCAAACGCACGACGCTCCGCCAGAGTGAATTGACAGTTAATTTTGACATTAATATTTATGACGGCGCCTTAACAATACTACGTTGACATTAATTGACATTTGACATTGACATTAATGTTAATATTTATGTCAGTGATGCGCCGTCATTTATTTTCAACAGACTTTCAAAACAAATTAGCAATTCAGTTATATTTTTTTCTGTTCGTTAACTCCGTCGTTTGGTCGACTTGATCTCTGCCTACCTCCAGAAAATGAGCATGAATGTATGTAGAATGTAACATAAATTAGCAGGACTCCGTGTTAAAACGCGTTCACTCTTGCATCCCAAGAATAGAATTGCGACAGTGGGAACATTAATATGTGGAATTAATTTATCGCTGCCACTAAACACACGCGTTACCACAAATCTCTTAACGCCAGTTTATTTAAAATACACGCTCGGATGTAAATATTATTGTCTTGTATGTGGCTTACACACATTTCTTTCCCGTTGGTATTATTGGTGTCTTTGAAATATTTTTTTTGGAAAATCAATGTTTAAACAAGCTTTTTTTTGACCTCCGACTAAAACAGGTGTTTTCAATTCGTTTGAAGCAAAATATCTTCGAAAGCGATGGCTATATGTCATAGGAGTTTCAAGCTTTCAATACGTTTCTTTCATGCGATTAAAGTGACTAGACGAGCAGATGGCTCTACTGATGTTAAGTGGTTACCTCCGCCCATAACAACAGTAGCCCTGTATACTCAGGACTCAGGACAAACATTTTTTTGACGAAAATAGAAGCTTGTTCTGTGTCTGGGTGTTTAATATGTTTTATATGTATTTAATAAATAAATAAATAGAAAAAGTATTGTATCAATTATCTAGTCCCCATAGTACATTAGCTATGCTAACAAAATCCTAAAAATACCGAAAAAAAAACCAGTAATATAAATAAAAAGACAGTTTACTAATTATTTACAACAAAATTAAAAAACAGAAGAAACCAAGTAATATTTAAAGACGAACAACTAATGAAGTAAATAGTTCTGAAAAGAACTTTTTATCCGAATTTACATTCAAGAGATATTAAAATTTCGTAATATCTGACTCCGAGCCTATATGATAAAGTACATAGGTACATAGGCTTAATGAATAGGTCTATTTTCAAAGTCAGACTATTTTAACAATAGATCTATCCATTAAGCCTATACAATAAAGTACACACGCCAGCTTAAGATGAGCCGTATGTTCAAAGGTTGCTGTATATTGCGGTGCTCAAGTTGTTTGGACTATATACTGAGGATTATGATGTCTATAATGACGTTGAAATATTTACCTTTAAAATATTACTCCTTTCTACCAAAAAATAATGAACTATTTAATTATTTGAGTTATAATTAATTAGGACCACGCGTTAATTAATTACAACTAAGATAATCTCTAAATATCCAGTGTCTATATTGTAGTATGAACTCAAATCAATGTTTAATTTGAATTCAGTAGTTTCGGCGTGATGCGCGGCCAAGATACAGACATACAAAAATGATAAAAATAAACAGTTCAGTATCCATTAAAGAGAACCAATTTTTTGGTATAAGTATAGTTGTGAAAATTTCTCTGTACGTATATTTGTTACTCCTTCAAGTTTCAACGGGTGATCGGATTTGAATAAAAATTGTTATGAGGGTAGGTCATATATAATAATAAGCTTAGCTACAATTCAACGTTTGACTAAAGACCGATATGCCTGGAAGGAGACCTTTACCGAGCAGCGAGAAAAAACAGATTAAATAAAAATAAACAAGCTTTGGATAATATATGGAATTCGTGGAAAAACTATTGAATCACGACAATATCCTTTTCGTCCAATAAATGTTGAGGAGTCTGTGAGAATATTTCTGGAAATATTTAATTATAGAAAAGGGCTTTATCAAACATACCAAATGACAGACAAGCGAGTAAGCCCGAATTTGTTCGCCAGCACCTCGAAAGAAATCGAACCCTTGACTGCAGAAGGCAGAGTTACTATCAAATAAGCTGTAAGGCTAGTCACTGGTAGGATTTTGTCAAAATTATGATAAAAGTTTAATTAAGAAGTATAAAAACTGCAGTAAAAAGATCGCCACTTACCACCAGGTGGGCCCTCGTTCCGTCACATATTTAAGTACATTAAAATAAATCGTTGAATCCACATGGCGGTGATCTCATGGGATAAGTCAAGTACGACGAGTAGTATCAAGTAGTTGTAGTAGTGTTGTTATAACAGCGTTATTTGGTCTTAATAACGGATTAGGTTTAGCGTCGGTGTCATTGTAATATAATCTATAGTTATCCTCAGCGTTATCGGGCATATCGAAATTAAGTTATCGACCGATAACTTTTGTTGATTAAGCTTAAGTGGCTTCTAATTAAATAGCAATAATTTCGTTAATTAATTTGAAATATGCATCCAGTGACGGAATGAAATGGCGAACGAGCATCTAGTTTATTAGAATATAATAATAATGTAACTAAAAATAATAAATAATAAACAGATGGCATGGACACAGAAATACAAGACTCAAGACTCGTTGTACAAAATGTGTCCCGGCCACGAAAGAACCCAGAACCTACAGCGCAGAAGGCAACCAACTGAGCTGTTATTTGAAATGCATTTTTGGCTCTACATTTTCTATGAGCCAGGATCTATATTCTTACATGATATAAAATGGTTGACGTGAATATTTTAAGATGGGCATAAAAACATAAAATTTGGTCATTGGCCTTTGGAAACAATTTCAAATACTAAACAAAAACATTAAATAAACAAAAAAAAAACGTTTCATACAGCGCCATCTTGCTCCATACAAAGATTAGCTAAGAACATAACATGGGAACAAGATTACTGAGACAATACCCATACAGTACTTTTTTATAAATTTTGTACCCAGACCCACTATAAACACCTATGTTTGTCACACGAATGTTTAACCTGGATAGGAACCCAAGACCTAATAGAACAACGCGCAGAGCAAATACCAACTGAGCTATGATGCCTGTCGCTATATATTTGTAACAATGTTATAATATGTTTATTACATTTGCATTTTTATTGTTTCAGATAAATTGTGGATTCACAGGCAAAACAATATTCAGAATGCATAAGAAGCTAGTCGAGGTTCTAGTCTTAGGGATAGCTTTACTAGCGAATAACGCGTCTACTATGAATAACGCAATTTCAAACAAAAATGACAAAGTTGATAATTACACAAGAAAAGCAATTTTAGCACATGACAAACACAATGAAGAGAAGCTTAATGCTGAAATTTCTGATAATGAAGATAAATTCGATACAAATACAAAGTCGAATAAGATCAGCGATGATGAAATCAACACAAATAAAGAAATTAAAAACGAAAGCACAGAATGTATCGGAGCAATAGAATATTGCAACATGACGAAAGAAGAATACGTAGAAATGCTAAACAACTACATATATCCTCAGACATACGAATGGGTACTGATAGCTACGCACACATTTGTATTCGTAATGGGGTTGGTGGGAAATGCGTTAGTGTGCGTAGCGGTATACAGGAACCACTCGATGAGGACGGTTACGAATTATTTTATTGTGAACCTAGCGGTGGCGGACTTTATGGTGATTCTGGTTTGTCTGCCGCCAACCGTGCTGTGGGATGTAACTGAAACTTGGTTCTTTGGAGCTGCTATGTGCAAGATTATATTATATTTACAGGTAAGTGAAATAATGTTTAATAACGAGCATCGACAACTGGCTGATTGAATAATTGAATATACTGATTTCCCATCCATATCAAACAAGATTATTTTTAATTTATGTAACTAAACTGACAGAATGAGCTGAAGACCCAGCTGCTACCCATAACAGCAATACAACTTAGGTCCTCCCCAACCGAAGTATGAGAAGACCCAAATCGTACCCGTTACCCCCTTGACGGGGTTGTATGTCTCATGCGTACGTGGTTTCATTTGGCACTCATACCCTTCCACCGGAACACAGTGCGAATGCGACACTGCTTGGAGGCAGATTCCGAGTTGAGGAGGCAGTATTTCTTCGGGTGAACATTACACAAGTTCTACTGCTACTTCTTGTTGCTTTTTTAGTAGTTTTACGTGTAGGGTCTCCGAAGGTATTCACCTACAGACGCGAGCTTCTGGACCCCCCAACACTCTTAGTGTCTCTCTCTCTTCTTCTCTCTTCTTATCATCAGTAGAGTCATTTTCTGAGTAGTTTTGCTGTTGTAACGGCGGAAAAGATTTTCATAAATAGGTTCGCAAAAAAAAAAACTGAGGCCCCCACAACAATTAATACAGACACAAGTAACCTTAGAGAAACTTTGCTAATCTGATCAAAATACCATGATATAAATTGACACTGGAAGAGAAGCGCAAACAATGTAAATAAAATACCAACATTAAAAGTAATGGCTTATTCTTGAAAGCCTTCTTGAATTATTCCCTCTTTACTAATACAAGGCTCGTTATTTCGAAATAGAAACACGTCGACTTGTAAAGAAAGTACGTTTTTCCTTGAATCATTACTTTTTAAACTCCCCAGCTCTTTGTTTTCGGTAAAGTATACATCTCAAGGAAGTCACGAAAGAATTTGTTTTAAAATCCACCATGTAAAGTTAATACATAAATTATTGTTAGAAACAAAAATTCAACTGCGTGAAAGATTCCATATAACATTTCAACATATAATTTCAAAAAACGGCCATATTACTTTTCATAATTTAATCATAAGACACCTCTAAAGCTAAAATCTATGTAACCGTTTAGGCTACAGCGCGTGCCAAAGAAATATACATACATACACTCGAAAAACCCTCCTGGCGCAGTCGGGTGAAAATTAATATACATAGTAACAAGGATAGGAGGATTCCCTATATCGCAAATGGTATGGACAAACACAGAAACACAAGACGGTGTTTGTGTTAACAAATTTCATGCTCACCAAACAAAGTGTGTCCCGGCCGGGTGTCGAACGCGGGACCCCTCGCTTCAACGGCAGGGCACTACAACTAAGGCACGGCGCCTTTTCTAATAGGTAAACAAGAAATCCGACGGAAGAAAAATATTTTTAAATATTGAGTTGAGAAAATATTCGATGATTAAGACTTGAAGTGTTATGAAAAGTGCGATATGGCGTGGCACAAGCAAAATAAAACGGCTGAAAGAGACCTTACAATTTAAGCTTCGGTAATAATTGAAGTTTTTTTTTACTAGTTCTCATGTTTGGCATTGCGATGAAAACCTTTCAGTAAATTGTTTTTCGAAGAGCGTGGTGGCCCAGAGGCATAGACGCCGACTTATATTATCAAGGTCGCTGGTTCAAACCTACAAGTACACCGATGAGTTTTACGCTTGAAAAATTTATGTGCGCAATGCCACGTTCTCGAAACGGTGAAGGAAAACATCGTGAGGTACCCTCCTCCGGTTCGGCATGCCTTCGAGAGGCCGGTGTCCCAGCAGTGGGAACATTATAGGCTGTTACGGAAAATGTTTTGAAATGAACTCTTAATACGGAGAATTCGAAAAGAGAAATTTAACTTTTAGCTCATTAACATAAAGAAAACTCATCGAGTGATGGGCGCAATAAATTTCGCGATCTTCTCATACATCGGTTTGGGAGGACCTTAGTCGCATTGCTGTTATCATGGGCGAAGGTAACCACTTAAAGTAAGGTGGGCCTCCAGCCCGTCGCTTTGGTCACATGACATGTACTTATAAAGAGTTGTTGCAGTCAGTGTCTGTCACGGTATCTGTTCTGACGCTTACGTTCATCTCGGTGGACCGCTGGTACGCCATCTGCTTCCCGCTGCGGATGAAATCCACCACGGGACGTGCGAAGATCGCGATCCTCATCATTTGGGCTGTCTCCCTTATCTTCAGTAAGTGTTACTGTTAATGGCATGTAGGGGGTCTCATAAGTAATGTCGGTTTTCATATGTGAAAATTCCTATGCCTCAAAATATGAAATTTGTGTATTGTTAAGACATTAAGGCTTCCATACTATTTATTATAAAAACGTACTGCGTCGTCAATAAACAAAGAGAGTATGATTAAAAGAAAGTAAAGCAATTGTACTCTTCATAGAATTAGAGACTAGTCTTAACAAGTTACGACATGTTTAAATTGAGGCGTAGGAATTTTCACATATGAAAACGAACATTAATTATGAGACACCCCTATAAAGAAACAATTTTAATTGTGTATGTTGACATGTCTACCTTTATCAAGGAAGATCCACGGATAGGAAATGTTTTTCGTAGATTCCTTGTGCCAATTAAACCCGCATCTACTGGTGGAAGCTAAAAATGTTGGTATCTGATAGTCGATGCTTGCTTAGATGTTGTTTACAGATCGTATAATAGTCCGGGAGCCTGCTGCCATTTTGAGTTTTTATATTTCATTAAAAAAAATGTAAACATACTCATACCTCTGCACTAGGATTCCCTGTATCGCAGATGGCATGGACGAAAACAAACAAGACAAACACCCGGTGGCAGTAGCATTACTGTTGTCATGGGCGGGGGTCGCCACTTACCACCATGGCCCTCAACTCGTGCCGTCACATTTTCAAATAAAGTTTCTTCACTGTGGTAACGTAAAAAGAATATTCCAGACGTGCCAGAGCTGATAGTGTTGACGACAGAACAGTTGGTGCCTCTCCGCTTCGACGTGCAGTATCTGGTCCAGTGCATCGCGACCTGGTCCTCCCAAAGCGATCTCTTGTGGCACGTCGTCAAGCTTGTGTTCATGTACACGTGAGTTCCCATCTTTAAGCAAATGTGCAGGTGTAAAGAAAGATGGAAAGAGACAGCAAGTTTTGAAAATTACTTGTTACAATTCGAGAAATCTAACCTGAAGCTAACCTGCTTCTAACTGAGAGAAAGAAAAAACAACGTTAACACACTCATACCTCCGCACTAGGATTCCCTGTGTCGCAGATGGCATGGACAAACACAGAAACACAAGACAAACACCCAAGACCCGAGAACAAACCAGTCACCACACAAAGTGTGCCCCGGCCGGGAATCGAACCCGGGACCCCTCGCTTCGAAGGCAAGGCTACTACCAACTAAGCCACGGAGCCGTCCGAACGGAAAAAGAAACAGACATACAAAATAACACATGAAAGATCTATCCATTACCCAAATCTTGAGTATTTACTTTTTAATGATAAGGACTTGTTCCACAGAGTACCATTCCTACTGATGACTGTGGCTTACTATCAGATAGTGAAGGTTCTGTGGCACTCAGAGAAGATTCCTGGACAAGCAGACACTGCCAGGTTGGCGCCGGCAGAACAAAGTAAGTATTGAGTTATTCGTCCATTTGTCGCACACATGTCTCATAAGTAATGTCGGTTTTCATATGCGAAAATTCGTACGCCTCAATTTAAACATGTCGTAACTTGTTAAGACTAGTCTCTAATTCTATGAAGAGTACAGTTGCTTTACTTTCTTCTAATCATTCTGTCTTTGTTTATTGACCACCCAGTACGTATCTGATAGACTACCATTATACCATCTGACGGCTCCAAGATTTGTTTAGTAGCCATTTGAAGCGAGAGGTCCGGGTCATATCCTGGCCGAGACACACCTTGTCCATGCCCACTGCGACACAGGGAATCCCAGTGCAGTAAACCTGTATAAACGTTTATTTTCCTAGTTTAGTTTATTTTGACTCATTAGTTTTAAAACCATAGACTCTTCATATTTTGCACACCGTACTCGGTAAAATGTGTTGTGTCAAACCAAAATTGCATGCAATGTATTTAATTTACACATATTTATGCAAATAAAATATTTTTATTTATTATTATCTATTGCATACATCAGTTTAGTTCAGTATTTGCTACATAATTAAATTATGTATACTAGATTCATTTTGGTTATTGTTTGTCAAGGCGTTTAATTTACAAAATCTGTTAATCGCGAGTTGATTCCCGCGATACAGGCCTAGCCTAGTGTGGAATCATTTACAAATATACTAGCGATCTTTTAAACTACGCAACGGATTTTGATGCGGTTTTTTTTAATAGATGGAGTGATTCAAGAGGAAGGTTGATATGTATAATATACTAGCGACCCGCCCCGGCTTCGCCCGGTTAGTAGAGCATCAGTGTCGTATCAGAAACTACCCATGCGAAGCCGGGGTGACTTGCTAGTTTATTATACATATCAACCTTCCTCTTGAATCACTCCATCTATTAAAAAAAACCGCATCAAAATCCGTTGTGTAGTTTAAAAGATTTAAGCATACATAGGGATATAGGGACAGAGAAAGCGACTTTGTTTTATACTATGTAGTGATACTGGCTAAAATCTCTGTACTTAGATACTCACCTAATATATTCTTTTGTAACTGTTTTGTTATATCTTATTATCTTTATCTCTTCCTTCATTCACTCTCATCATATTCCCCATGCTTACTCCTCACCTGGCCTTGTCCCAAAACGTTATCTATTTGATCCAAACGTACGCCGAGGTACGCCGAGGTACGCCCTTCCAACGATCCCATTAACGATCGCCTTGTATACGAAAATATTCCCTTCGAAATAATTCTGAATGACAACGCCTATCCTTCTGAGTCCTACATTGATACGAACGCATTTCTTCAACCCTTAGTAACGAGGTGAGATTTTCACATATGGCTGTTTTGATGTTATAACAAATATTAAACAATGCGGTGTCTATACAAAAATTACAGTTGACAATGAAATAATACGGATCTTCAGATAACCAGATGTAGAGCCAGTATTTCTACGGACGAAGCACTATGTTTGTTCCTTTCGCACCACCCAGGGGATACAGGGGTTCTTAGGATAGTCTCTTGGAGGGTAACTTGGTCCCCCACAAGTAGCTGTTTTATAATAATAAACCAACATTACAAGCGGTGGTGCAGAACCCTTGGCGCGGTTCAGAATTGAAACCAGCTTTTTCGATTGTTATTTTCAGTTTGTTTATATACAGTATGTGGCAACACTATCGTTCGTGGAATTTTAAACAATACTTGTTTACGTAAACCATTCTTATTGTTTCATTTCGATGTCCACCCCCACACTCATAAGTTATATATTTAAATCACCTTCGTGAATAATTAAATCTATTTTACAATATATAAGACTTTTTTATAAGTGGTTGATTTTAAAATCTAAAAAATACATCTTCAATATTGTCATCCCTTATTTCTTGCCTAAGGGGTAACCCTACCATTACAAAAAAAAAAAAAAAAAATAGCAAAATACGCTATTTCGTTTATTTGGATGACATATTTCTTCCAGTTATTTTGATTTAACAACCAAACTATTGAAGTGATTTTGATAAAAATTCTATGGGACCAATTTGAAAGTGTATAATTTCAAAGAAAAACATAGTTTTAGGCATCAACCATAAAGTAAAAAAAATACAGCAAAATTGATAACGTCCTGTAGAAATCGGTTGAAAAGTGGTGAAACCATTTAAAGGCCTTTAAAAACGATTTAGGTCCTCCCCTAGCTAAATATATATTTGTATCGGAAGATGGGACGAGTTGGCCCACCTGATGTTATATGCTTACCTCCGCCCATAACAACAGAAATACGACTTCAGTCCTCCCCGATCGAACTATAAGAAGACCCAAGTTGCATCCCGTTGCGCCCGTTACCCGAGACGGGGATGTGAAGGCAGCAATGCGAGTGCACCACTGCTTGACGGCAGATTACCAGGTGTGGAGGCATTACTTCTCCGGGTGAACTTTGCACAAGTTCAACTGCTACTGATTATTGGAAGACCAAAGTTGCATCCTGTTGCGCCCGTCACTCGTAGTTTACTGATAATAATACTGGCAGCGTATCGTCGCGATAGTAACGTATCGCCACGTTATATGCTCATGAATGTTTACTTGTGTGTGTAAAATTTGACGTGTCAACGATATTTGAGATCTAAAGGAATACATGAGTTTGAGTTTGAGTTTGCCATTACTGTAACCAAGGGCGGCCTTAGATATTGCGAGGCTCCGGGCGATAGATCTTTGTGAGGCTATTGGCGTATGAGGAATTTAGGTGAGTTGGAAGTGTACAGGGCTACCGGTAATCAGTCAGCATCCTCCTAAAGACAGCTGCAGTACATCGAAACAAAAAACAGGTTGTTCTGCGAGGATGCGAGGCCCTACAAAAGCGAGGCCCCGGGCGGTTGCCCTGCTTGCCACCCCCTAAGGCCACTGACTGTAACAATTCATCAAGTAATACGTTCACATTATTAATCTATTAATTCAAGTTCTCTCGGCGAACGCGCGATCGACACGCCATTTCATAGAGTATAATCTCTATTATCTATCATTATTCTGTATCATCTACCTTGGCTCCCGGCCCGGTCAGAAGTCTGATGGGTAACCGTTTAGTGACTTTGAACAGAGCGCTTCCGTGCTTCGGAGGGAACGCTAAGATGTCAGTGAAAAATATAGACGTTTGTTCTGTGTCATGTGTTGTAATGTATAATACGTATGTAGTTATAAAAAGTACTATTTTGGTATTGATTCAGATATCAGTAATATGGTTCCTATAGTACAAGCTATGCTTACTTTAATGCTAGGTGGTGATATGTGAAATGGCCACTAATATTTCTTTCTTTATCTAAATAAAACGGCGAGGTTATCGCTGCGATACGCGCGTCGAAATCCGTAGTGACCGCTTCTGACCTTGTCCATACATTTCCAGCGTATACTAATATTATAAATGCGAAAGTTTGTATGTATGTTTGTTACTCCTTCAGCCTAAATGGATTTGGATGGAATTTGTTGTGAAGGTTCATTGACGACTCATTTGCCTTCGAAGGGTCCCGGATTTGATTCCCGACTCACTTTGTGTACATACATACATTTTTTTTAAATCATTTAGACACTCGTACATCTGCACTAGGATTCCCTGTGCCGCAGATGGCATGGAAAAACACAGTAACACAAGACAAACACCCAAGACCCGAGAACAAACTTCATGCTCACAAAGTGTGCCCCGGCCGGGCATCGAACCCGGGACCCCTCGAAACCACGGAGCCGTCATGTGGTGAGCATGAAGTTTGTTCTCGGGTCGGTCAACTTCTGTTTCTGTGTTTGTCCATGCCATCTGCGACAGGGAATCGTAGTGCAGGGGTATGAGTGTGTAAAACTTAAAACATTCATACCCTGTATTGACATTGGCTACATTTTATCCCGAAAAATAGAAGTAATTGTTTTAGTGACTTGCAATTTCTTTCATTATTTTCCCATCGTCTCAATACTTTTTAACCGCGGGTAGCACCGCGGGGCGCAGCTTGTGATATAATAAAATTTGGCATAGTGAAAGGATTGAGTAACGTTATTGTATGGAAGGTTGGAATCCATACAATGTTTATTGATGTAAATCCATCACCATCAATACTGGTGTTTAGATTCTGAAATATGTACAGTGCAACGCATAGTCTTATATTAATTTGTTTTTTAATGTATGAAGATAGTCACCACACCTGGTAATCCATGGCTGAGTAATGCACTCGGGTTGCCGTGTCCCAGTGGAAGGGTGTGCCGGTGAAATTACAAGCGTATGATACGTATCATCCCCATCTCAAAGTGATGGGTGCAACGTGATACGACTTAAGTTTTCTCATATGTCAGTACGAGAGGACCGGAGTGGTACTGTCTATTGTTGGCAGTAACCACTTAACATCAGGTTATTGGATCGTTCCGTCAGTTTAATCACATTAACAAAAGATGCCTCGTGGACACCGACGTACTCTCGATAATTGAGAGTGAATGGGCTCTGATCTACCACGGGTGCCCAATCCGAATTGGTAGATGTCACATGTCGTCGAATTTTTGGTTCTAACACATGCCGGTTCCCTCACGATGTTTTCCTTCACCGTTTCGAGAACATGGTATTGCGCACATAAATTTTTCAAGTGAAAAAACTCATTGGTGCACGTGTGGGTTTGAACCAGCGACCTTTAGATTGAAAGTCGGCGTCTATGCCCCTGGGCCACCACGCTCTCTTGAACCACTGAAATTCGTGTAATTCTCTATGGTGGCCGCCCGCGGCTCGTGAGTGAACTGTTGTGTTGTGGAGTGCTTATACCCCTGGATTGCCCATCATATACGCCGAGTCCATGTACGCTGCACATTCCTTTTACACATCCCAAACTATCTCCGAAGAGCCACAATTACATTTAAAATTATATTATTGTAAACTTATTGTTAAAGCATGTGATTTGTCTTGTCTGTTTCTAGTTTCTTATTTCTTGTTATTTTTTAGGCTATGTAAGCCATCATTTTTGACAGAACCAAGTGTTCCGTAGTGTTCCTAAGGCCGAATAAATATTAACTCAGCTTTCCCATAGCTATCAAAGGTGATGGTAATAAAACTACGAGCGCTACCAGTCCTAATTATATATCTTAATTACATATATAGCTTTCTTCTTCAATTTAGGAGATGGGAAGAGGATTGGTTTGATCTTCTTATTTCCTGTTTCTTATTAGTTTATTGTAAAGATGATTATTATGTCTCTAATCATTCATTATCATTATCATTTGGGGGGTCCAGTTGCTCGCGTCCGTAGGTGTGTACTCTTTGATTCCCTACACGTACCCCCTGGGTGGTGCTAAAGGAGCAACCAAAAGTAGCAGTAGAACTTGTGCCAAGTTCGTCCGGAGAGGTACTGCCACTACATCTGGAATCTGCCGCCAAGCAGTAATGGTTGCATTACTGTGTTCCGGTGGAAGGATGTGGCAGCCGGTTAAATCACATGCGCATGAGACGTATCATCCCCGTCTCGGGTGACGGACGCAGCAGGATGAATGCGACTCAGTAAAGATTTGGATCTCATACTGAGTCGCACGCATTCACGCATTCATTCGCAGTCGCACGTCATGGGCGAGGGTCACCACTTACCATCAGGTGGGATCTCAGCTCGTTCCGTCACTCATTCACTTAAAAAAAAAAAAAAAAAAAAAAAAAAAATCTAATGAAGCATAGTAATACAAGAATTACAGGATTATACATTATTATAACAGGATTATTTCTGGTCCATTCTACGCACGTTTAACTATTTATCCAACTTTTTACATTTTCTTCTTATATCTAGTTACAACTTTTATTGCATCTCTTTATGCATATATATTTCAACATTGTTATCTATCTATATGTTTAATTTTATAACTTTCTTCGCAACTTTGGTACAGAATGAGAAGATTAATCATTTGAACACGTTACTGTTTAAATGATTGCGGTAACCTAGTTTATTCCAGAACAATCCATCACTTTCTGTTTACCGAGTAAATGGGCACGGCTTGCCGTACCTCCAAATACCTGCGTTAATGTTCTGAAAATTGTACCTGTAGACGAAAATTTTATCTTAAAATTGGCTCGGCTTAGTTGGTAGCTCTGCCTTTGAAGGGTCCCGGATCGATTCCCGGCCGAGACTATGTGTGGTGAGCATGAAGTTTTGAATGAAGCAGTTGAAATATTTATTAATGTTAATATCTCTGACTGTACATAATGGTATCCATTACATGTTCTTGTTATATGAATATTTTTACGATGTTTTTATACGCTATGAGTCATCGCGTTATGTTTGATTGATTGATAAAATTCGATTGACGTCAAGGTAGATGCGGCCGGTGAAATTACAGATACTTGTAGACTTAACAAAAACAAAATTCTTAACGCCAATGGATAAATAGATTCACTAGCTCCTGTGACACGTTTTATGCTCACGTATATGTTTGCTTGGTTGTGAAACTTACTTATTTTTAGATTTTAGAACCAATCGGTTCTTGGCGAATAATCTTTGACTGGTCTCATGAGTCAGTTGGTAGTAATTCCGCCTTCTGCGCTGGAGGTCATGGGTTCCCACCCAGGACAAGCATTTGTCTGCAAACGCAGATATAACATAGATATATTAATAGGTGACGTATTCTTCAGCCTAGTAAAAGCCAGATTCAAAACCTTTAAATCTATTGTATTATATTAAGAATTCAATGATTATAAAGGTTTTGAATTTGTCTTTGACATCGCGAAATATTTACAGTATCAACTTTCAAGGTTGCTTTCTGACTGAATTCTAAAAGGTAGGAATTTCTTTTTTGTTACAAATTTAACTTGCAAAGTTTGTGTTTGTTAGGTCAAAATTTGCAATTGAATTATCTGAATAATTTTTTGTTCTTAAAAAATATTTTTCGCTATAAATTTATATTCAGTACAGCTGTCGTTTGAATGGTCGGTACGCGATATCTATGCCAGATAATAGTAATATTATAGATGAAAGAAAATCCAATGAATTCTTGAAAAACATTTAGGATACATCACTTTTTGGAATAATATTATATGATAGTACTTTCTTATTTCATGGTGCTACATGGAATTATTTATATAATAGCTTCTCAATACAAAAATAATCATTACAAGTGTACTCGGCTTAAATTTTTTCTTCCCATAGGGTCATTCAACTTTGGAGAAAAATAAATTCCTTGCATTTGAAACATTAAAAAAATCTATATGTCCTATTGCTACCTTTCTGAATGGTATAAGTAACGTTACGACTCGCAAGAGGCAGAGAACAAATCGTACGCTTATCACAGAGTCTGCCTCGCCCGGGAATCAAACCCAGGACCCCTCGTTTCGAACGGAAGGCTACTAAGCTACGGAGCCGTAAAAATAAGGAATTATTGTCGATTTTCAGTTCCCGATTTTGTTCAATTTTCAAAATCGGGTGGTAAATGACGGAGAAACCAGCGAACAAACAAAAAAAAAGGCGAATTGATAATTTTCTCTGAAAGTCGGTTGATAATTCAAATGGGATGGTAAAAATGACGTTGGCATTTCATTCGATCTCTGTGTTTCCAGTTCAGCTGCGGTCCAGACGCAAAGCTGCCAAGATGTTGGCAGCAGTGGTTGTCATGTTTGCTGTCTGCTATTTCCCGGTCCATTTACTTGCCATGCTAAGGTAATTACATTAAATAACAATCTGTTAGAACGCGTGGAACGCTAATTACTTTTCTAAAATAAATGCAACCTAAGTTACTCCTTTAACCTTCAGTTATCTGTCAGTGAAAGTCCCTTCAATATCGGTCCAGCCGTTTCTTTGATAAGCTGGAACAAACCGACAAACAGACAGACAATTTCTTTTAAATTGTTTTTAAAAAGCTGTTTTTTAACATTACAAATAGACACTTCAATTTTATTTATTTGTATTTGTATTTTGTATAACAAATTCTATATACTGAAAGGCTATTCAAGAAGACGTTTTGACGGCTTAACGAAAATACTCTCTACTCTCGTTTTAGCCAGGGGTCGATAAAATATACTATACAAATTCTCAGTCGAAATATCTAACTAAAAGTCAGTAATTTGGACAGATAGGTATTTAAAACTAACAAGAATTAGACCTGTTCTTTGTGTATTGACAAATTCTAACGACGGAGGTACTAAAATCAATATTAGTATTGCTAATGAGCTATACGCTTGGGCAATATAGAGGCGAAATCTTGTTACAACTAGCAAGCTAATGTCGTATTTTATTCAATGCTTATCTCAAATTAGGACGTAGTAGTGAAGTGGACGTGACTCTTAGTCTATAAAGCAGTAATTTGGTGGTACGGAACCTGAGTGCAAGGCAGAATCACACTCAAACTCATTTATTCCTTTAGATCTCAAGTATCATTTGGACACGTCAAATTTTACACACACATGTACACATATTCGTGAGCATATAACGTGTCTCTCATCCAGTTTGTGTTCCGCATGATACTTAAAATATGTACTTTTTCACATTCCCTTCTGCGATAGGTCGTGGGTTTGATTCTCACCTAGGACAGGCATTTCTGTGACATACATATATTTTTGTGTTTCTGGGTGTCAAAATTTACTAACTGTTTTACAAAAAAAAGTACTACATAAGTGTTTTGTTAGTAACGTGGTTCCCGTAGTACAAGGTATTCTTAGTTTGAAGTAAGCACGCGCTGTGTGAATTGTCCATGAATATTCATTATTTAAATTGTCAATTAAGAGCGCCATAGTTAATTGTTAGAACTACTCATTCAATAATAAACTTTGATTGCGGAAGTATACAAAAATAACTTAGAGAGTTGTGTTTTTTGGTATATTTTAAATTAAAGTCGTCTAAACAGTGAAAATCAGTATCATTGTTGATTCAAAGACAATTTCAAAGTCATTATTATTAACAGTCTACATCGTCCCACTGCTGAAGGAGGGCAAAGGTCTCCCTAATCCCCCTCCACTCCTTCCGGTTTTTGAGGGCCAGTCATATTGATAGAAAAAATATTTAGATTACTTGAGAGTAGTAGAGATCGCGAACATCTTAAAAATACTATTAATAATCGCCTCTATTTTGGGACAGACAAATTTATTGCATAGTATGCCGACGAATTCACAAGTAGCAAATAGACTCTAGAATCCTGTTTCAATCCAATATACCTATCGTTTGCACTGAGATGTAATTTAACAAAGTGATTCTATTTATTTTGTTACTCATAGCAATTATTCACCACACAATTTATATAGATACAGTGATCGGTGTATTAAACGCGAAAATTGCGTAGGTACATAAAGCTCAAAATTGATTCTAGACTTCGTAGCACCTTTATATATCTTTCAGTCTAAAAGTCACTCGTTCATATTCAAATGTGCCCAATTTTCAACTTGGATTTGATGAATTGAATTTGAGAATTTATTTATTTATTAAGGCAACGCCAACAGCACACAATAGATATAGGATTGACCAAAATAATAATTACATTGTGCCAATTAAAAGCTCAACATTCTCCGCATATATCAGACGATAGCAAGCTAAAAATATAACAATAAAAATAGAAAAAATGTACGAAAATTAAAACTAAGATAAAAAAAAAACAAAAGAGAATGCTTATGCATTCTCAAAATCTTGCTCATCTCATCAAGTGGGTGAGAATTGAATCGACAGCCTTCAGTGCTGAAGGCAGACCACAACATTCCACTTTTTAGTTTGTTGCTAAAAATGACGTTCCCACCTTGACGTCACAAAATATTGATTTTGAATTAACAACCAATTAAGACTGTTAATCCCCGTCAACCTTGACGATCGGGTAATGGCTTTCTAGCTGTTGTTTTGGGGATAAAGTTAGTTTTATCCTATAGGCAATTAACAGGACCATTACAGTTGATTTCTCCCTGATTTTATGTTGCGTGGAATCTTAATTTCTTGGAAACCTAGTTACTCAGTATAACATCAGCTATCTGCCATTGACAGTTCGTTCAAAGTCTGTTCAGCCGTTTCGGAGAGACAGACAGACGGAAAGACCGACTGATAGACAACAAAAAAAGAAAAAAGGCTTTTTGTTACAGTTACTTTATACAATATACTTTTAAATTTTTTTGGTAAAAAAGCTGTTGATATTGACTATTGAGTATTGGGTCCAGGCTCAGCAAGATGCTGCACTGAAACGGGATGGTATCATGGTATTCTGTAGGACAAGTCAAAGTAGGAAAAATCAAATCTTATATGTATATATTTAGTTTAGTCGCAGCTCGTCCTCGTGCCTGTGAGATCTGTTGCGACGCACCACGTTGCACCCGCCACTTTAAGGGGATGAAATGTCTCAAGTGCAGTTGCTCGCGTCCGTAGGTGTGTACCCTTTGATTCCCTACACGTACCCCCTGAGTGGTGCTAAAGGAGCAACCAAAAGTAGCAGTAGAACTTGTGCCAAGTTCGTCCCGAGAGGTACTGCCACCACAGCTGGAATCTGCGGCCAAGCAGTAGTGGTTGCATTACTGTGTTCCGGTGGAAGGGTGTGGCTGCCGGTGAAATCACATACGCATGAGACGTATCATCCCCGTCTCGGGTGAATGCGACTCAGTAAAGATTTGGATCTCATACTGAGTCGCGCGCATTACTGTTGTCATGGGCGAGGGTCACCACTTACCATCAGGTGGGCCCTCAGCTCGCTCCGTAACAAATTCACATAAAAAAAGTGCTGATAATTTCACGCCGTAGACAAGAATCTGTATGTGGCAGCGTTTTGTTACAGATACACCAGTACTTTTGACACGCAGCAGAATGATACCATCACGTTCTTGGCGCTGGTCTCCCATGTGATGTGCTACGCCAACTCTGCCATCAACCCCCTCATTTACAACTTCATGAGTGGTGAGTGACTCAGTTTCAAGGTGTTCTTGGTGGCAGGTGGCAGTAGCGCAGATGCCTACTTCCAATCTGATGGTCGCTGGTTCAAACGCGCACTTGCAATAAGTTTATCGCTTGAAAAATTTATGTGCGCAATACCACGTTCTCGCGAAGGAAAACTTCGTGAGGAAACCGGCATGACTTACAACCCAAAATACAAAAACATGTGACATCTACCAATCCGGATTGGGTTCCCGTGGTAGATCAAATTCACTCTCAATTATCGAGAGTAAACCGGTGTCCCTTTTTTATGTGTCTAAGTGACGGAACGAGCTGAAGGCCCACCTGGTGGTAAGTGGCCACCCCCGCCCATGACAACAGTAATGCGACTCAGTGTAAGATCCAAATATTATACTGAGTCGCATTACTGTTGCGCCTTGGATCTTCTCTTCGGTCGAGCGGACTTAAGTCGAATTGCTGTTGTAATGGACGTAGATAACTCCAGGTTCTAGTTATCTACGTCTCCAGGGCCTTCAGCTCGTTCCGTCACTTCTGCACATATTATATAAAAATGGTAAATGGGATTAAATGGATGGAAGTGAGATTAAAACCAAAAGAAGGCATACGGCAAATACAAAAAAAAATTCAACCGCTGGTTCCAGGTAAATTTCGCAGGGAGTTCCGAAGAGCATTCTGGTGCTCCGTCTACCAGGCGCCCGAGCACTCGCTGACGTCACGCGTCACGCTGACGTCATCGCGGAAACGTGACGTCAACTGTGAAACCCGCCGCCACGGGAGTTACGGATACAATACCGCATTCTTTTAGGTTTCCCTTGAATATAAAGTTAATAACAGAGCCGAGGTCAAAGATAAAAATCTTTATTTCTGTCGAATTCCCAAAAAATTACTTTTAAAAACGTAATTTTTTTAATATGTGCAAACTTTATTAAAAAAAAATCCATTTCAGATAAAGCATATACGCACAATAAACATAGATTCAAATCGCATAGTGCGTATTAGTGGCATGTCGACTGCAAAATTACGCCAGAAGTCGTAATGGTCGTACGATAGTGAATAGTGTAAAAGGAAAATATGAATATATTATTATTATTAATTTGGAAGAGTTGCCCGTACAATTGGAAAATTTGGGATATTCTAAATATGCTGGAAATGGTCTATGGATTCGATACCAATTATTTCCAATCTTGTACACTTTTCGATTATTTTTTTTTTCTCTTCTCTTGGCTCCACACGTCTTGTGTATTGCCATTCTTCAAGTGGTATTTGAATTCAGTAATATTTTTTTGTGAACATCAATGAAGAATAAATAAAAATTTAGGAAACTTAATACGCGAAAAAATATTTTACATGAATTTGGATTAGGAAAAGGATCAGTAGGGTAGGATAGGGTAATAATACAAAGGTACAAAAATTTTCGAATTTCAAATTCAAATAAAAATGTTTCGGTATTGACATTGACATTTAATAAACCACAGACTACGTATTGCAAAGCAGCGCCATCTTGTATAGATATTCGAAAATGGCCGCGAAATCCCTCAATAAAACGATATCTTCTTCTTTTTAATTTTTGGCTATAACGGAAATAAAAATTATTGACTTTGACTTTGTATCATTCATTCCCGACGTCATTTGTTATCTTATTTAGAATTTAAATTATCATCTTGCTCACCTAGTATTTTTTAAGTTATTAAAAAAATCTTATTGTATATTCTTAAAGTAATTTTGTATAAGTATTAAATACAAAAAAACAATTAAATTAGAATATCATTATAACGTCAATATTCGTTACATATTTCTATAAAATATTGGAAAAAAAAATTGAATTTATATTTTCATATATTTGTATAGATCGTATTATATAATATTATATATCTTAACATTTGGTACAATTTTATTTACAAAAATATAGATGCATTTATATAAATAGAAAATTTCGTAAAAAAAAAATAATATATATATTACTTATTATATTAAATAACTAAGCCGTTAATTAGCGTGCCCAAAACTGGCAGCATTGCCACGCTGGATGGCAATGCTAATATTTTATCAATATCATATATTTTAGCTTAAGACATGATGTATATATTTTTTTAATTACAATATTTTTTTTATAAACGATCTCTTCGTTAGATGATTTACATAATATTGTAGTGTCGATGTGATTCTATTGTAAATAAATTAATATTTTATTGGTATTTGAGATTGTTTAGTAGTTTTAAAATTGTATTTTTTGAATAAATAAATGTTACGTTATTTACAGTTTGCATTATTATTTGCTATAATTTTGAACCACCTTTTGGTTGCCCAGGGGGGACAAATGAGCAATGTTTTTTATTCCTATAAATCCCTCCGGTAACGTACCTCTACGCATCCTAAGATCCCCTCGCAGAGATCCTCTCGAGTACTCACAGCAACATGAACCCCTAAAAATACAATTTCGATGCCAACATTAAATCTGAGGGTTACTAGTTCAAATTCAGGTTCGCATCACTACATAGTATAAAACAAAGTCGCTTTCTCTGTCCCTATGTCCCTTTGTATGCTTAAATCTTTGAAACTACGCAACGGATTTTAATGCGGTTTTTTTTAATAGATAGAGTGATTCAAGAGGAAGGTTTATATGTATAATAACATCCATTAGATAGTGGAAAAGTACTGTTATTTTTGAGGTTTCTAATGTGATGTCGTAAATAATTACATTTTTTCCGCTTACATTGCAAACGCAGGCTGAACCCTACGAGTTTTATCAAAATAATGTACTAAGTATTGTACACATTGAAAAGGTCTACAGAAAAGTCCGTGATGGTCTATCTCTTATGGATATCCCACAATAATTATTTTTTGTCATTTACTTTTTACGACAAATAATGGCTAATTTTCGAAGCGATTTTAACCAATACAGGATTAATCCTTATCTAATTGAATACCTTAAATACATTGTTGATTTAATATAGATATATATTACAGCATATGATTTAAATGAATATTTTCGAAGATATTACATATTTAAAAATTGCGGGACGTAGCGTTTGCGGCGGTTCCGGCCGGCCGGGGGCGGCGGGAATTTAACGCGTGCGGGCCACGGGCAGTAATGAATAAATCAAAACATTCAAAACTACTGGATCGATTTTAATCATTTTTCCAGTTAATGACATAGGCTATATATTTATACCCGTGCGAAGCCGGAGCGGGCCGCTTGTTAAAAGATATGCAACACTTTTAATAAATTAACGGGCACCAAAGAATCTCTACGTTTTATTCCACTGACCTCACAGCTCAGTTGGTAGCAGCTCTGCCTGCTATATAAAGGTCGGGGGTTCGATTCCCACTAAAAAAAGCATTTATGTGACTAACGTATGTGTTTGTTCTGTGTCTGGGTGTACTTCACTTTGCACAAGTTCTAGGTACTGCTACTTTTTGATGCTACTTTAGCACCACCCAGGGGGTACGTGTAGGGACTCTGAGGGTATTCCGGTGAAAGGGTTTGGGTGTCGGTGGAATAACATGCGCAAAGACGTTTCATGCCTGTCTCGGATGACGGGTGCAACGGGGTACGACTTGGACTACGGCCTGGGTGGACCTAAGTCGTATTGTTGTTGTTTGTTGTTATGGGCGGAGGTAACCACTTACCATCAGGTGGGCCTTCAGTTCGTCCCGTCAATATAAAATAAAAATTCGTTAGCTCTAATTAGGTGTCAAGAAACAACGAAATGAATTGAAATCTGCAGACATAATTTTTTGTACTAAGTGCAAAGTCTAAAATTTGAAACCAACTTTTGTTGTATATTTATGGTGCTGCCATCTGTACAAAGACACAGAACTTTTTAACGCCTACGGTTACAAATCAAAAATCTAAAGGCACCGTACGCACCACGTTTGTTGTAATACTTTCAGCGACTTTACATACAGCGCCATCTAGGAGAAAAATAAGCGTAACTTATACATTGGGCGCTTGTACTCAACATAAGTAGTCTCAAAATAATCGCATAGATGGCGCTATTCTCAATTTGCTTTCATGTAGAAATCTTGTTCATTTTGCGTTTATCTACGACTAAGCTTGATTATTTAGTATTGCAATAGCAGACCGAGTGCTTTATTAGGTTCGTGTCCCAGCACTGGAGAGAGAGAGCTGTAATGTCTATGCCACTCGTAACTTCCGCTGCAGAGGTAATTATCACCTACGCTAGAAAGAAAACCGCTTCGACGAACGTATTGCGTCTTTGTCTCGCTCGTGTCAAGGTGCTTCTGCAATGCATTCCACTTATATCGTATACAATAATGTTTATTCATATTTACCGCCTCTGGTCACCAGACTGTGAAAATAAAGAGACAAGCTCGGTCAAAGACCTACAGAGCAACGGACATTTTCTTATTTACTCTTTGATGTGTAACATCTATTGACTAGCCATTGCAGCAAAACAGACTCCTGTGACAAGACGGCAGACGGTATGACGCTTTCTGATGCTGTAATGTTTCTGTAACATCTGCTTAATATGCCGTTGGCCACCTTTTTATTAAGAACGTTGTATATTTCTTTGATTATTTTGTAATAAATGTAACAATTTAAATGAATTCTATGGTATACAGAGAACTTGTATCTTCGGATGTTTTTCCGTAGCATTGTATTGCATTAAGAATCCTTTTTAGTTGTGCCATTTAAATCTGTTAGTATATTTTAACCCTCATTTTAAACTTGCAACAGAGATGATCGAATAACACGTACTTATTAATTAAAGATTAATCTACCACGTCTATCTTCCTTAGAATATTTAGAGACTATTGTTTAATAGAAGTTGCTCGCGTCCGTAGGAATATCTAAGGGTATTCTACACGTCTGCCGCCGAGTAGTGTTTGCATTACTGTGTTTAGATGGAAGGGTGTGGGTGCCGGTGAAATCACAGGCGCTAGAGACGTGCCACCCCCGTGTCAGGTGATAGATACTATTATTTATCAACCTGAATAGGGCTCTCGATGTAGAAGCCTATTTACTCTCATTTCTCGAGTGTCGGTGTCAGCATAAGAGGTTGGTACAGAAATGACAGTGAGTTTCCGCGAAGGTTTAAACTGAAATATAATAACTAAAACTTGAAAGAATTTCTCTAGACACCCTGGAAAAATGCTTGTTGGTAGAAATAAAAAATACCCTCTATTTCGCAGGACACGTAGTTTCTCCATTCTGAGACAGAAATGGGTGCATCTAAAGGGGATGATACATTAAACTCAAACAAATCACTGAATTAAAAAGCGACTTTAATGCGTTCAACCTTTATTTCTAGCCTTAGGGTGAATTTTGGATGTAATTTGTTTCGGACCACGTCGGATCACCTCGGAACGGAAAAAAAATTCTAACCTTTTACCAATAGCGAAGAAATCGATGAAAAAAATGTACTATTATTTAGAATCACCTCTTTTTTATGTCGGTAAATTAACACATAGGCTTTTTTGATTTTTTTTATGTGAATTAGTGTCGGAACGAGCTGAGGGCCCACCTGATGGTAAGCGGTGAACCTCGCCCATGCAACAGTAATGCGTGCGACTCAGTATGAGATCCAAATCTTTACTGAGTCGCATTCATCCTGCTGCGTCCATCAACCGAGACGGGGATGATACGTCTCATGCGCATGCGATTTCACCGGCAGCCAGACCGTTCCACCGGAACACAGTAATGCAACCACTACTGCTTGGCGGCAGATTCCAGATGTGGTGGCAGTACCTCTCCGGACGAACTTGGCACAAGTTCAACTGCTATTTAAGGCTACTTTTGATCCCGGAAAACGGGTAACATCGCGGGGCGCAGTTAGTTATATTACAACCCCAGAATTCGCCCGTGCGCGGTAGATCTTACTTGGCAATAAATTGAGGTAGCTACTCCGTGAGGATGATATTTATTTTAAAACATCCATCCGTACTTCCACGTGGAAATTGCTATATAAAGTTACCGTTTCCGCTGAAAAATTTCTTAATTCTAGCTGGATTATGACTCTCATGTTATTTTTAAAGCGCTCTTTATTTGTAAAGCGCTTTCGTCGGGAGCTCAGTGGTACAGACACACACTTTTATAAGTCTGTGTCTAAAAGATCACACACTTTTGTGAGGCTCAGTTGCTCGCGTCAGTAGGTGAAATCTTTGAATCCCTATACGTACCTGGCTTAAAAGAAGCAACAAAAAGTAGCAGAAGAACTTGTGCAAAGTTCGCCCGGAGAAGTACTACTTGCATATATGGTAATCTGCCGCCAAGTAGTGGTGCTGTAGCATTGCTGTGTTCCGGTGGAAGGGTGTGGGTGCCGGTGAAATCATATGCGCATGAGACATGATGGGCGCAACGGGGTTCGACTTGGGTGTTGTCATAGTTTGGTCGGGGAGGGTCTAGGTTGTATTGCAGTTATTATGGGTAGAGGTAACTTAAGTTCAGGTGGGTCTTTAGCTCAATCCGTAACTTGGATACCATAAAAAAAAAACAGTGTCACTCCGGGAGTGTTGACAGAAGTGAAAACAAAAGCAGACTACACTACAGATACAATATACAGAGGTGTTGGTAACGGTGAAGGTAACAGTGGGGCGATTTCAATGGAGTTTTCCCATCTCAAAAATTTCTCAACGCGCCTAGAGACGTTTGCACTTCAAAAAATGTCTTGGATTCTAAGTTTGGTGTTTGTTCACGATATCCTTTTGTGTTTTGATAAGTCAATAACCCATTGATGTTTATGTGGATTTGAACCAGCATACGAACAATCTCATGGTTATGGTATACATGAGTAACGTAATTAAATTGTTTTCAACAGGATCGTATTTGTGAAAAGAATGGAATCCCTCCATTACGAATTAGATTGATTGATTGTTTTTCTCCACGGAGGGTCAAATGGGGTTAGCACAATCGCTAAACCTCGTTATACGTAAGCGTGAGTGATAACGTAGATACAATTTTATTTAAAACATAATTCTGAAACAAATTTCCTGTTATTGTTTTAACAAATCAATTGAATTGTTATTGTGAATTTCAAAATCACACACGCACGCAACTCTCCAAGAATGAGTGATTCGGAGTTTAGCGGTACTTGGCTACGCCGTAGCCTCTACGACGTAGTTATAATGTTGATTGCAGTCCATAGAGTCTACGGCGTAGCGGTCAGCGTAGAAGACCCATGTTCTTAGCTGAGTTGTTTTCGAAAATCCTTCTATAAAATGTATCCGATATCTAAAAATACTACTAGAGTAGAGAGAGCACAAGAAGTATAATAATTCATTATCAACGTAATCATCTTGTTCCATTTATTTATGTATTAATCTTCGCCTGATAAAAGAAACTTTTCATCTAATTGACAGGTATTGATAAAGCGTTCGTACCTCTCGGCCACCAAGCTCTCATATTCCCTGTCCATTACAACATAAATAACTTTACTGAATAATGTGAAAACTCATCTCTCATCTAAGACCCGTCACCCAAGACCAGAAGATGGATCGTCTTGTGAGGATGTAATTTCAAACTAAACAGGCCTGTATCATTTGATAAATAAAAAAACATAAAGTTTCGAAGAATTTCCTTCCAAATTATTGTATATCCATACTAGCTACGCTCCGCGATGTTACCCTCAGCTGGTTCTTACGGAAAACTGATTGTTATATATTTTTTTTCTTTTTTGGGATTAACTTAAAGATTTTTAGTTTTTGACTTATAACTTGTTTCTATCATTTTATTACAAGTAATTTAGTTTTTAATATTTACACAGTTGATCAATTTACACAGTTGATCAATTTACTTAATATTGTAATTTTGTTACATTGTTTTATAATTAGTTTATTTTTAATTTTATTTGAACAGCATTCATAATATTTTTTGTTACTCGCTTATAATCCTAAGGTTCGTAGTTTTCTTCTATAATTATAGTGGCATTATAATAATATAGTAGATACAAATATAATTGTTTTTCTATTCTACATACATATATTCGATTTTTCGAAATAAGTAATTTATAAATTAGGCTTTGGTTTTAATTATAACATATGGAATAAAACATTTTTGATATTAAATTCCAATCCTTCTCAGACGGGCGCAACGCAATACGACTTAGCTCTTCTTAAACTTTATGAGAAGAAGACCTGAGTCGTATATTTATTGTTTATGGGCGGTAGCTCATCCTGTCACTATAGTTGCATAAAAAAATACAACACTCTATTTAGAAATTAAATCTACTACCAGTTGGTAACTACCCATTCTATCTAACCATTAACCGTAACTAAACAAAACAGATTCATACTTACAAACGCTCACACACATATTGCATTTATTCCTTGTGTAACTTATCAACCTTTGAAGAAACATATCAAATCGTAGAAAGAATCTGTAGGACTGCTTTTATAGCGGGCACAGTGTGCTCGGCCCATTCAGGCCATCGTTTGAGGGTTTCCAATCATAGAATCCAATGTGTGTAAAGCGTGTCAGACGGAGATCTGTACAAGGAATAGGCAAACGGAAGCGAATCAGTTAGCATTAAGAAATAAAAAAAGACTGATTAAAAAAAAATCAGGAAACCCTCTTCAATATTTTTTGAATTTTTTATTTCAGATTTAAAAGTTTGGTAATTAAATCAAAATAATTGGATATAATATGTCCATCCAAGTAAACGAAATTGCGTATTTTTCCCTCTAAGGGCAAGAGAGGTTTTTTTATTTTTGAAATCGGTCACATGTAATGCTTATTAACATTTAGATAAAACAAATACCTATGTTGTTCACACAAATGCTTGTCCTGATTGGGAATCGAACTTACGGTTGACAGTGCCGAAGGCAGAGAGCTAAGAGGCCAGACAAATTGCAAATTGCTTCTTAAAAGGTATTACGTTTAAACTGTGGAAAATACTAGCGTATTATATTATAAAACAATTTTCATTCATTCATTCTGAACTATAAGAAGATAAAAGAATCAGTAATCTATTCTTTACTTCTATTATTCTTATGAATCTCTCGGACAGAGGGGGAATCCGATCTGATACTTTTTCAATCTCACCGTTGCAGTAGTAATCTATCTTGTTCTGTTTCTTGTACGTGTATACGTGTTTCTTTTACGCGAACTACATTCTAGTTCAATACAATTAAATTTATTAAGTAATGGTAAATGCAGACACAGCAAAGTTGTGTTATATTTTTCTGTTTGTTACAGCAGCAATCAGTCTATTATCAATCAATTCGGAAAATTCATTTTTATATCTTAAAGGATTTGCTTTCAGATCGTTCCCATAGAAATTTTTATCAAAATCGGTTCAATAGTTTGGTTGTTGAATCAAAATAACTGGAAAAATATGTCATACTAGTAAACGAAATTGCGTATTTTGTTTTCCTTTGACATTTTTTCGCTCATTGTAGACTGAGTTAAATATCTCTTTTTTAAAACAATAGGGTGAGAAATAAGCTTGAGAAAAAAAAAATAAAAAACAACGTTAACACACTGATACCTCTGCACTAGGATTCTCTGATTCCCTGTCGCAGATGCATGGACAAACACAGAAACACAAGACAAACGCCCAAGACCCGAGAACAAACTTCATGCTCACTACAAAGTGAACTACCGGCCGGGAATCGAACCCGGGACCCCTCGCTTCGAAGGCAGGGCTACTACCAACTAAGCCACGGAGTCGTCAAAGTCACAGAAATAAGGGATGAACGTATTGAAGACTATTTTTTTTTCTTTTATAAATTATTTATTTGTCTATGACCGAAACGCAAACATCGGGTATTAATCACACCTGTTGTGATTTGTGGTCAAACATTTATTGGGTATCAACACGTTGCGTTGTTTCAACAATAAGTTAAAGCATGTAACGTTTACAAACAAATCTTTATCAAGATGTTTGTGAATTTCTCATAAATGTTATGGTTGTTTATGTAAGTACCCATTAACGCTTACAGCTAATTGCCAAAATGGTGCTTGAATTACCCTTTTGTTTCAGGCGTGGGCTTTTGTGATTATAAGCAATTAAATTATGCTAATTTGGTTAAAGCTCAATAAAAACTATTAACTATATACTTCAAATGATAATAACATAAAAAGAAAATGTAAATAATTAGCGACTTTTATTGGCAAATAATTGTTAAAGCTGTAATCCAAGGTAAAGGATCTCTTGGGACTTCGAAGAATAGTAAGTTCCAAATATGATGGTGATCACATTAAATATCATCATACTCGTGTTCGTCATCCCAAGTTTGATGACAGAAGAAATTCAAAAGACAAATAAAATAAATAAAAAACGTAACCTACAAAGCAGAAGCCTGGAAGAATCAGAAAATTTTCAATTTCCGGAAGAGGAAGAAATAGTAAATCAAGATACGAAATATATTCAATCATTAATGAGAGACACTGTATCAGAAAAGTATTCTGAGAGAAAAATACAAGTCAATTTGGAAAAAGTCACGAAAGACGAAGCTTTAAATACAGACGTAAAAATGCCAGAATATTCCACTGTTCGGGATATAAAAGAGGAAGCTGATGATAAATTAAAATATAAAATTACTTTAGACAAAGACACAAAACCAGAAAGATTATTAGTAAAGGTAAAACTATACGAGTATCATTCGTCAATTGAACAGAAACATCAGAAACATTTTAATGATTCGTCGATTGAACTAAAACATCAGAGCCATTTAGATGACCATACTTTAGTCACGGATAACGGGCTGTTCCCTTTTATGGTAGCTATTTTGAAAGGAGCTTCCTTTTTGTGCGCTGGTGCACTGATTGACGAGAATTGGGTATTGACTGCTGCAGGGAAACTGTTTTTGTGAGTATTGTTTTCTTCAATATCTATAAAGCCTTTGAATTAACTATTATGCTCAGTGCAGTCAATAATATAATAAGTAACATTTACCTTGCAAATGAGACATTATATAGGTTATTTTGTCATATCGTGAAGTCAGTCAGAGAGCATGGTAGCCAAGGGGCACAGACGTCGACTTTCAAACCCACACGTGCACGTGCTGGTTCAGACCCACACGTGCACCAATGAATTTTTTCACATAAAAAAATGATGTGCGCAATACCACGTTCTCGAAACAGTGACGGAAAACATCGTGAGGAAACCGACATGTCTTAGAACCAAAAATTTGACGACATGTGACATCTACCAATCCGGATTGGGCTCCCGTGGTAGATCAGAGCCCATTCACTCTCAATTATCGAGAGTAGGCCGGTGTCCCTGCAGTGATTTTGATTTTTATTTAGTAAATCGATATTCCTAAATATTATATGGGATAGTGCTAGTTTTTGCTGTGTCTGTCACTAAATAGATAATTTAACTTAGCCGTAACTTTGAAATTTGTGTGTTCCCATTATTAATTGTAATATTACACTTATTAAGAGGTCAGGTTGCTCATGTCCGTGAGAGTCTCCTTTAGTATAGTAGTCCCTCCACGTACCCCCTGGGTGGAAGCAATCACTTCCTATCAGGTGGGCCTCAGCTCACCTTCTTTTTTTTTTGTTTTTTTTTTCGTGGGGAAAATCTTCATCGGTACCCGCCCTCCCTTGGGGATGTTGGACGGGTTATGCCGGATTCTTACCGGCTAAAAAACCCCACGGTCCCTTCTAGACGCCTATTGCTGGGGCTACGGGAACGGCTTGCACTCTTCCGCGGCCCCAGCGGCGTTAATCCTCCCTTATCTAATGGCGCACCGGAACGCGTATACGCCATTCCTCAATGGAGAAACTCTTCCGTCGGGCGACGGGATCCCCAACCCGTCGCCCGGAGGTTCGTTAGGGCGGCAGGCGGCGCTCGTAAGCCTGCCTTCTGCGGCCTACCCTTCGTCGCCTGATAAGGTGAGGGGTGTCTTGTTCCCTTGCCTTCTCAGCTTCGTACTACAGCAAAATACAAAATAAAACGTGAAAAGAGACTGCAAGCTATGAACATTTTAAAGATTACTCGTTATATTAAAAAAATAGGTTCTACTGTAAGAAGAAAGAAAGAAACATGCAAAATAACAAATGAAAATAAATATTTGTACTTATGTTCTAGGATGACTGAGTCGGTAAGATTTCTCCGCGTCAGGCTCGGGAGTGTCAACTATAAGAAAGGGGGGACACTACTATCAGTGAAATATTTGGAACTGCACCCTTATTTCAACCGGAGTAAGCCCACTTATGATCTGGCTCTTGTGATGTTGTCGGCACCGGTGAGATATACCCCAAGCTTGAGATCTGTCAGGCTCCAGGTGATGGCACAAGAAGTCAGCGCTACGCATTTCCTCGTGTCTTCATGGTCTAAAACAGCCGTAAGATTTTGTTTTCTTGTTGAACTGAATATTTCAGTATAATTAAGAGCAAATATGGCCAAATGGGATTTTTTTTTTAACTCTGTATAAGATTTGGATCTAAGACAGCAGTCACACCCTTCCACCGGAACACAGTAATGGGAGCACTACTGCTTGACGGCAGATAACAGATGTGGTGGCAGTACCTCTCCGGACGAACTTGGCACAAGTTCTACTGCTACTTTTTGTTGCTCCTTTAGTACTACCCAGATGGTACGTGTAGGGAATCAAAGGGTACGCATCTACGGACGCGAGCAACTGGATATCTTGATCCATTCCAGATTCAGTGTGACTACGGTGCAAGTGATGTCACACCTGCTTACATGTCCCCTGTGTCCGACAACCTGCACACAGGAGGACCTGAACCAAGGCACATGTAAGACATACAACCAAACCAAAACTGAATCAATTAATCTTTTCAGAAAAAAAAACCCAACAGTATCCCCTCCTCATCACTCCGCCGCATCTTGACAGTGACACACGTCCACCCATTAGACCCTCAGGATTGTGCTGAGGAGCTGCAGGATATCAATGCTGGTCATGATGGAGTCATATGCTTTGAAACTAGCTTAGAAGATGCTTGCACGGTAATAACTAAGGATTGTTTTAATTTAATTTAGGAAGTTTAGAATAAAAGAAACTAAGCTTTTATATTTCAGAGAGATACAGGGGCACCGGTCGTGATCAACGGAGTTCTCTGGGCAGTTATATCCTCGTGGAAGCCAGCAGTGTGTGACAAGAAGGATCCACCACCTGTCTTCGCAGCGCTGGTGTCTGCTAGTAACATTAGCACCTGGATCCATGAAGCCATCCATGAGTACAAGTGGAGTCCGAAAAATATATGACCCAATTTTTTTGATATCATGTTCATATTTTAGCTTTATATCCAGATTTTGTAGTTATATTTGATATCGACAAAATGGTCTGATGATTTTTCAAAGACGAAGAATAATATGCTATAATATTTTTTCATACTATAATACTATCTCTAAAGTGACGTAACGGGTGCAACGAGATGCGACTTTATGCGTTGGATAACGCATGAAGTCACTCGGAGAGTTTCATGCGCATGTAATTTTACCGACATCCACACACTTCTTGCGCAACACAGCGACATGCTTTACAAGAAAATTTATGTCAAATGCTGATGTTTGCTTGTTTGTTTCGCTATCACGCCTTAACTACTTACCGATCATCTTGAACTTTTGCATAAATGTTATCAGAGGTTCAGAAGAAGACATAGGGTAGCTGTTCATCTAGAAATAAATTGCCTCCAAAAGCGAAGCGAAGCTAAAAGTACTGGCTAGTGAATTAATCTCAGAGTGACAGTTGTAACGCGATGCAACTTGGGTATTTTCATACTTTGGTAGACCTAAAAGACCTGAGTCCTGAGTCGTTTTACTGTTATTTAAGGGTCCGTTAATAGTCACATAAAAATTGCGAAACTGAAGTGATAGAAAACTATCTGTCATACTAATGTCTTCCACGTTTGCATGCCTTAAATAAGAGGTTCCTTTAACCTTGACGGCTCCGTGGCTTAGTTGGCCCTGCCTTCGAAGCGAGGGGTCCCGGGTTCGATTCCCGGCCGGGGCACACTTTGTGCGGTTAGCATGAAGTTTGTTCTCGGATCTTGAGTGTTTATCTTGTGTTTCTGTGTTTGTCCATACCATCTGCGACACAGAGAATCCTAGTGCAGAGGTATGAGTGTGTTAACTTTGTTTTGTTTGTTGTGTTTTAAGTTATGGTTAAAGAAATGTAAAGGCTAATTTAACTTGTGGAATAACTATTAGCCCTAGTTTCAATCCAATACCTACAGTTTGGGAAATTCAATGGATGTGAAAATTGGGTACGAAATTGCCAATATGTAAATCGGTTTCAATTCAGATACGGTAACAATTGTAGTATTCAGAGAAACGAGGATAGAGCTATTACGGGCCATTTTTGTTATGTTTATAATACTTACTTTTTACTTATAATACTTAAACTTAAAAAGTTATTTCATTTAATATCTAAACAGGGAATGGTCAAAGTCATGGCAAATCTTAGTTTTCGTTAAATTCTTATTTAATAGATAAGGTAGAATAAGTCAATAAAAAAAATCAATACACCCTTAAAAATCAATCACATTATTTCACACCAAAAAGATAACAATAGCTTAAAACTAGAAATTTTAATTAATAAAAAGGTGACACAATGGGCGGTCTTATAGCTATAAAGCGATAACTTACAATATTTTTTTGTAAATAGATACATTATAATACATATTAACACGCCTGAACAGACATCTATGTTCGTCACACTAGCTTATCCTGGGTGGGAATCAAGCCCTGGACCATAAGAAAGAAAGAAATATATAAAGTAGAGCTTCGACCTACCAACTGATTTGAGACCAGTCAAATAAGATTGTCCAAACAAAGATATCCCGCAATTGGCAAGTTTCTCCCCAAATTCTTACCTCAGTTTCTCTATGAAAATACAATGAATTACTTCATTTGCCAGAATTGTGTAAAATAAGTCCGGATTATCTTGTTTGAAGTCCCCCCGGGAAATGAACACGCAAAAATTACGTCCCACTTCTAGCAACACAATGAACAGACGGCAAATATTCTCCGGTGATCGTTGCGCGCTGGGGAACACCCAGGGGATAATTCTATGGCAGGGAGGGTCAACTGAAGAATAATGAGGGAAATAATAGTATGGATCTTTCAGTCATTTTTTTAACCAAGATAAAATCGTTTCCAAATTATTTTTTCAAGAAATCATAAGATGGTCGTACTTACTCACTTGTTATAATAAGATGATCGTACGACATAGTTTAAAACAAGTTTTAATAACTCCGACGGCTCCGTGGCTTAGTTGGTAGTAGCCCTGCCTTTGAAGCAAGGGGTCCCGGGTTCGATTCCCGGCTGGGGCACACTTTGTGTGGTGAGCATGAAGTTTGTTCTCGGGTTTGGGTGTTTGTCTTGTGTTTCTGTGTTTGTCCATGCCATCTGCGACACAGGGAATCCTAGTGCAGAGGTATGAGTGGGTTAACGTTGTTTGTTTGTTTGTTTAAAAAAGTAGGTACATTATCTAGTCTATGTGTGACTCTATGAAATCTATAAAAGTAGATTCCTGAGTAAGAAGTAACCTAGGAAATAAGTTAATAAGCATGAATAAATATTTCACTGAGATTTCACTGAGAGCGTGGTGGCCAACGGGCTCAGACGCCGACTTTCATTCTGAAAGTCGCTGGTTCAAACCCACAAGTGCAACAATGAGTTTTTTCACTTGAAAAATTTATGTGCGCAATACCACGCTCTCGGTTTGAAAACATCGTGAGGAAATCGGCATGTCTTAGAACCAAAAATTCGACGACATGTGTCATCTACCAATCCGGATTGGGCTCCCGTGGTAGATCAGAGCCCATTCACTCTCAATTATCGAGAGTAGGCCGGTGTCCCTGCAGTGGGAACATTAGAGGCTGGTACGGTAAATATTTCACTTGTAAAATGCAATATCTGCCTGTCGCGCTGAATACTGAAATAAACTAATCATATTGTCGTGTTAATTCAACTGAAGAAATCAAATAGACCGCGAAGGTCAGAGTAATACTGTACCTAAGAGTAGAGGCTAAGTATGAACACGTGTAGAGTGAGTCCAGTTGAAGAAACGTGTAACGTTGGTCGTGAGTTTGAATCCTACATTGCTTGACCTGAGTAGGGCAAATAAGAATATTTAAACTAAAGTTAACAAAATTAATAATTTATCGCGAAACATTTGATGCGTGTTGCGTATAGTAGCCTTACTTGACAGCAAATTGACAATCTAAGTTTTAAAGACAAATAATCTTGTATTAATAACAATTAGATTGTGTTCACAATCAGTTCAACACAATTATATATTGAGTTTTACTCATATTTGAGTTTTAAGTATTTAACCGTTGCGTGTACATAAAATATATAAATTTTCAATTCAATTTTTCACAGCACCATCTAGCACCTAACTAAACGTCATAGCTTGTCTATGGAAAGAGATCACTGATAGAATGCTTATGTAGTATTTTTTTGTAAATATACACATATATTACTAACTAACACCCAGAAAAGAAGAGACAGTTACGTAAATGCTTGTCGTGAGTCTGAATCTATGGACCTACAACGCAGAAAGCAGAGTTCTGAGGACAGTTAATATGTGAGTTTTATTATACGGCAAAAGTGACGGGACTATCTGAAGGCCCACCTGATGTTAAGCGGTTGCCTTCGCCCATATCTCCCAGCCTAAATATGAGGAAACCTAAGCATCCCGTTGCGCTCTTCACCCCAGACGGAGATGTAACGTGATTTCACCGGTACCCACACCCTTGCATCGGTTCACAACAGTGCGAGTGCATCATTGCTTGGCGGCAGAATTCCAGGTGTGGAGGCAGTACTATTGGCTCAAACTCTTCTGCTACTTCAGTGTAGGGATTCAAAGGGTACTCACCTACGGATGCGAGCAACTAGAACCCCCAAAACCAGAATGTGTACTACGGATAAGCGCTGTTTTTTTCACGTTCTATAGCTTGCTCGTAATATTCTAATAACTTAATCTTATTTGATATTAGCAAATGTATTGGTTTCAACGAGTATGGTTTCCATTGAACAGACAGAATGAATGAGAAAGTTTCTCAGAATTTTGTTTTGTGCCTAAAAAACCGATATCATATTTCTACTAGCTTCGCCCGTAGTGTTACCCGCATTTATAAAGTTCACATGAGTTGGTGAGAAAAAACTGAGAGACGAAAATAAACTTTTTTTTTTTCAATAGTCGCTAGTCGTTTGAAAAATGAGTTTTTTTTCTTGTTTTTTTCTTCACTTTAGAACTACGTTATTAACGTTAATTAAAAAGACCGATTAAGAAAATTATTTTTATTTGAAAGTATCGACTTTCAGATTGGTCGATTCAAATTCAAAATCGATTTTCTGTTTTTTTTTTTTAAATATGATGTAGATTGATTTAGAAGTTTCTTTTTTAAAATGAAAGTATGTACCCCTACGGGCTAAAAATAAAAGTTGATTCGGCACTTTTCCGGGATCAAAAGTCGCCTAATTAATAAAGCAAGGATATAAGTTATCCCGGTGCCCGAAATTCGTTGAGCCTTTTGAGCGTGAAGGAGTAACAAACGTGTTCCCTTAGGATACCCCCGTACCAGCCTCTAATGTTCCGACTACAGGGACACCGGCCTCCTCTCAATAATCGAGACTGAATAGGCTCTGATCTACCACGGGAGCCCAATCCGGATTGGTAGATGTCACATGTCGTTGAATTTTTGGTTCTAAGACATGCCGGTTTCCTCACGATGTTTTCCGTCACCGTTTCGAGAACGTGGTATTGCGCACATAAATTTTTCAAGTGAAAAAACTCATTGGTGCATCTGTGGGTTTGAACCAGCGACCTTCAGATTGAAAGTCGGCGTCTGTGCCCCTGGGCCACCACGCTCTCAGGATACCAAGCGCAGGTTACACTGCGGGGGGCAGCTACTATTATTTATAATTTTTTTTTTTATTTAAACTATTATGGTTATGAACATTATTATTCGTGTTACCGAGATATTTACCATGATTTGTGAGTTTTGTTGACTCCCGATATTTCGACGCAGTTATTGTACATGCGTCATGGTCCCGGGCAAACTGTCACAAATCATGGTAAATATCTCGGTAACACGAATAATAATACTATTATTTAATAAAGAAGGGGTTATATTCGATCTGCCCAGGCAGGTAACTTCATTAGCTCGACTTGATATAGTTACATGGTCGACTAAGCTCAAACCATTTGATTCTATCAATAGTAATTTAGTTTAGCCTGATTGGCTTGAAGTTAAACTAATTTGAATATACTGAAGGTAGCTATGAGCCGGTTACATTATGTTCCAATTTATGAATTCTGTAGTTTTATGTTCTATAGTTATATTCACTATTATGGCTCTGTGGCTGTAGATAGCCAGCTCGATTCCCGGCCGGGGTAGATTAAATGTGATGATCGTAAAGTTTGTTCTCGGGTCTTGGGTGTTTGTATTGTTACATGTAACCTGAAACACAGGGAATCCTGATGCAGGGGTATGTGTGTAACCGTTACGTTACTTATTATATTTGATGTTGCATTTTTTGTACCTAAAACCAATTAAACTCAATTCTTTCAATTCTGATTCCGACGGAGAAGATATTTTAAGAAATCTTTCCATGTGTGTGTATGTATGTGTCTGTATGTTTGTAACTCCTTCACGTTCAAACGGCTCAACGGATTTGGATGACATTTGGTGCCAGGTTAGCTTATATCCTGGATTAACACATAGGATACTTTTGATCCCTGTAAAATATGGGTTTAATTCATCAGTCGTCAGTATTTAGTCGTTAGTCGTCAATCATCAGTCATCACTCATCAGTCGTCAGTCTTCACTCATAAGTCGTCAGTCATCAGTCAACAGTCGTCAATCATCAGTCATCACTCATCAGTCGTCAGTCTTCACTCATAAGTCGTCAGTCATCAGTCAACAGTCGTCAATAGTCAGTCGTTAGTCATCAGTCGTCAGTCGTCAGTCTTCAGTCATCAGTCGTCAGTCTTCAGATATCAGACGTCAGTCTTTTACATTTTCCGCACAAATCCAGATTGTATCTGAAGACCAAGTTAGACTCACAACTTGGAAACATTCAGCGCAACTTGAACGATTGTCTAACTTTAAGTAAGTTTATATTGTTGACTCAAAGTGGTGAGTTAAATGTTGTTTACAACCCTAAACAACAATCGTTAATATTTGAACCAGTTCCGGTTGTTCCTCGTTTTAGGGAAGCCACAAACGTTCAGGTTATCTTTTATTTTAATGTAACAAAGTTGACAGGACGATCTTAAAGTCCCCGTATCAGCCTCTAATGTTCCCACTGCAGGGACACCGGTCTATCTCGGTAATTGAGAGTGAATAGGCTTTGATCTACTACGGGAGCCCAATCCGGATTGGTAGAAGTCACATTTCTTCTTGATTCTTGAACTTTTGATTCTGAGACATGCCGGTTTCCTCACGATGTTTTCCTTCATCGTTTCGAGAACGTGGTCTGGACCGATGTGAAAGTCCACCTGATGTTAAATAGTTACCTCAGTCCATAAAAACAGCAATACGACTTCTGGGAGACCGGGATTTTGTGATCAGCAGGGGACAATATCGAATACAAATATTTATAATACAATTTAAAAGGAAAGCAACAAATTATCTATGATGGCTCACTTCGCTTTGAGACATCGTCAACTCGTTCGATTTGCAGCTCGCGAGGATGCGTTCAGTACTGAATCGTGCTTAAGTTAAAGTAAGTCTTTTATTTAAAAACGTAAAAATAATGATCTAAATGAATAGCGTAAGGTGAGTCAAAATAAATTTCAAAATAATAAGAATCATTTCAAAAATTAAGAAACTTTCTTTTGGAAACTTTTCTAATATAATGAATATATAAATTGCTTTCGAAGTTAGACAGATTTGTCTGTCTGTCACGTGTATAAAAAGAAATGTCTTTGAGGAGTTCATGATGGTTCGATTACATGACAAAAGTTTAATGCGCTTTTTCCAGACGGATCCTGTAACGTTTTGGCTAGCAATGCTTTTTGATAATTACTTATTATTTTGTTCCGGCGGATGGGTGTGGGTGCCGGCGTGGGTTCGACTTGGGTCTTCTCATACTTTAGTCGGGGAGAATCTAACTCACTTTGCTGTTAAGGGCGGAGATTACTAACATCAAGTTCGCCTTCAAATCGCCCCGACACTTTCGTTACATATTATAAAAAAACAAAAACCTACATTACAAGTACGGTAGCACCCTATCCAACACATGTAGAAGTCATTGTCAATTTGTGGAATATTTTCTCCCTTTTTGAGAGTATGGCTCAAAAGTCGAGGACAGATTAGAAAACAAAATTGTTTGTCCATCAGACAAAGGTCCAAGTGTCCGTCTGGCTCGGTCCACTGAACACGTCCTCACTATTCATACAAAAGTTTTCATACAGCTTGTCCATGCTTGATTTAACTTGCCAACAAAATATAATCTGTTCGAAAATTGGGTAGCGCACAATTGAGCTAGTATTTTTTTAATATTACATGCGAGATCGTGTTTTATTTACCATACGAAAAATCAAAATGAAGAATATTTTGTTTCCGTTGTCGAATACTAAATAAAAACGTGGAAAAGTCACTTTTTATACAACTGCGCGGAGGAGGGTTATGTTTTTCGAGTGTATGTGTGTATTTCTTTCAAGTTCTACTGCTACTTTTGGTTGCTCCTTTAGCACCACCCAGGAGGTACGTGTAGGGAATCAAAGGGTACACACCTACGGACGCGAGCAACTGGACCCAAAATACCTGAGATAAAATGGCCGATTTTAGATGACAAAAAAAAAATTATATATATAACATATATGGCTTAGTTAGTAGTAGCTTTGACTTCGAAACGAGGGGTCCCGAGTTCGATTCCCGGCCGGGGCACACTTTGTGTGGTGAGCATGAAGTTTGTTCTCAGGTCTTGGGTGTTTGTCTTGTGTTTCTGTTTGTCCATGCCATCTGCGACACAGGGAATCCTAGTGCAGAGGTATGAGCGTGTTAACATTGTAAAATGTTGCCCTATTAAACTATTTAAAACAAGAAACAAAAGGAATATTGTAGTGATGCTGAACTAAATAAAGGGTTGCCATCAGCCCCGTTCAATTTAAATTGAAAGCATTGTTACGCGTAGTTACTAAATTGTATGGAATAACTACCAAATAGTGTTGGGACGTTTCTTACAAACTACGATAGCAAATCTTTAACATTAAAAAAGTTAGTTGACGTCACAGGAGACCGAAGAGCTGGCTACCGCGTACAAAGAATAAGTCTAGCTATTCAAAGGGGGAACGCTGCCAGTATATTGGGAACCTTGCCTAAAGGGACTCCTTTTAATAATATATTTTAGTTTTTATATTATATTTTTAAGATTTTAGTTTTAGGTTTGTTACCATTACTATATTGTTATTATATGCTAATAAATATTTATATGAATAAAAATTAAAAAGTAGGAAGTATAAAAGGATTTCATCCAAATCCGATGAGCCGTTTGAGCGTGAAGGAGTAACAAACATACACACATACCCATACATACAAACTTATGCCTTAATATAAGTGTGGTATGTATGATAGTATGACTATCTCCGCCCCGCGCAGTTATCCGCGGTTTTTCGGGTTTAAACTTTTACACCTCACATACCTCTGCACTAAGATTTCCTGAGTTGCAGATGGCATGGACAAACACATAAACATAAGACAAACCCCCAAGACCCGAGAAAAAAACCTAGGACAAGCATTTAGCTGACGAACATAGTTATACTCGTATGTTCTGTGTCTGGGTGTTACTATGTATTTATAATAATAATAATAATAATAAATTTTTATTTCCAAAAAGTAATTACAGGAGCCAAATTATGTTACAACTAAAGATTATACAGATTCTAGTTGATAAGTGACTGCGAGACCCAAACTAGGCGGTAAAGCCTGTATCTTGGGTCTCAGGAGTACGGTTAACAATTCCGTGTTACGTTATTTTACGCAGATTAACAAACATTGAGCGTGTGTGTGTGTGTGTGTGTGTGTGTGTATGTGTGTGTGTGTGTGTGTATGTGTGTGTGTGTATTATGTATATATTTATAAAAAAAGTAGTATATTGGTCTTATCTTAATTATCTAGTTCCCATAGTACAAGCTATTCTTAGTTTGGGGCTATATGGCGCTGTGTGATATGTCCATGGATAATAAAAAACAAATTTCCATCGGTTCTTCAACACTGTTTCACTTCTTACCAGTGACATCAAAATACGGTATTATATTCCGTTTGAGTACTAGACCCATCTTGATATATATGAATTACGTGTCACGATGTTTGTCCGCGATGGACTCCTAAACTACTTAACCGATTTTAATCAAATTTGTACAGCGTGTACAGTTTGATCCAACTTGAAAGATAGGATAGCTCACGTCTCAATTTATGATCGCAATATTATCATATGACAAAAACGTTAGCCACAGCAACGCGTGGCCGGGTCAGCTTGTATGATATAAATCATCCCACGAGTATTAAACAAAGCATCGTCTCCCCAACACTATTGTTGAATTACTTACAATTGGCGTCAGATAGATTTGAAAGCTGCGAATTGTATGCGGTAAACTTTTACAATTTAGGTCAGAAATTGTAAAAGTTTAGTATATTCCGAAGCGTTTACAAGTTTACTGTCCAGTTTTAAACTAATTTAAGTTGTATCGAATTTCAGGGCGATGTTTCAAATACTTTTGTTGCAACTCTGTCGAGTAAAATCAATTGTTGTCACTTATAAGGGTAGGGTGTCTCATAAGTAATGTCGGTTTTCATATGTGAAAATTCCAACGCGTCAATTTAAACATGTCGTAACTTGTTAAGACTAGTCTCTTATTCTATGAAGAGTACAATTGCTTTACTTTCTTTTAATCATTCTCTCGTTGTATATTTACGATGCAGTAAGTTTTTATAAGTCGCAGCCAGGTGGAGCGACGACTTGCGGAAGGTGGCTGGCAGAAACTGGATGCAAAGAGCCGAAGACCGGGCTCAATGGCGCTTACTCGGAGAGGCCTATGTCCAGCAGTGGACTGAAATAGGCTGATGATGATGATGAAGTTTTTATAATAAATAGTATGGAAGTTTTCTTACGACGCAATTTTTCTTCTGCAAAAGTTTGAGATCTAATGTAAAAGCAAGTCAGTCAATATACATACAACAACTTTGTCATATTGTTACATAAATTATTAATTAACTAACAAAATTTTATAGTGACCTTATCAATAAAGACATCTTTATTCATACAATTAAATAAAGTTGAAGTGTCTGTTTGTAATGTCAAAAATAACAGCTAATTACTCAATGCATTTGAACGTATATACGGTACAAAAAGCAAAGAAACAATTATGTAAAATTTCTCTGTTCTCTGTTCAAATCTCTCTGTTTGCGCCGGCTAATCAGCAAAACGGCTGAAGCGATTTTGATGAGACATTCACTAGCAGATAGCTGTTATTATAAGGAGTAACTTAGGTGAAATTTATTCTAGACAAAGAATGAGGGTTCTGCGCAAATGTATTGTTAAATTCTACGCGGATGAAGTTGCGGGGAAGAGCTAATTTCAAAAACAACTAGAATGACTTGTCACTCGCACGCGGCCTTGGTATAATTGCTAAACTTGGCCATTGACGTGCCTCAAATCCAAATCAAATATTTGGTCAATGACTAGATTTTTTCTTAAGGTTATTTTCAATGATTTTTTCAATCACGTTCCGCCCAAAAGGTGACGTTATATTAAAATTTGCATTATTCATTATAATGTTTCGAAATATGGCGCATTTTTTAGGTAGGTCTTTTATTTACCTTACAAAATGAACACTTGCTAAAGTCATACATTCTAACAATAACAAATAACATAAAAGAAAGCATAAAGTTCTATAGCAGCGAGAAACAGACATGGTCCATTTATATTATATACAATAATGAAAGAAAATGAAAAATTTTACGTTTAACAAAAGGGCCTCGTCATGAAACCATCATACATCATGATAGAATTATATTTAAATCTACTATATAAAAATAAGTCGGGTTTTCCTTCCTGACGCTATAACTCCATAACGCACGAACCGATTTCTACGGTTTTGCATTCGTTGGAAAGGTCTCGGACTCCGTGTGGTTTATAGCAAAGAAAATTCAGGAAAAATTTCAACAGAAAAGCGTGAAAATCTTTTTTCATAAATGTTACATAAAACGAAGCCATCTGGTGGCGAAACGGAGTTCGCCGGGTTTGCTAGTTTTATATATAAATTCTCTACTTATCACCAGGCGATGAATTAGAAAAAAATTATAATATTCGGCTAGCAAAGGTTTTTTTGTTAAAGAGCGTGGTGGTTCAGGTGCACAGACGCTTTTCAATCTGAAAGTTGCTTCTTCAACACCAATGAGTTTTTTCACTGGAAAATTTTATGTGCGCAATACCACGTTCTCTAAACGGTTACGGAAAACATCGTGAATAAACCGGCATGTTTTAGAACCAAAAATTCGGCGACATGTGACATCTACTAATCCGGATTTGGCTCCCGTGGTAGATTAGAGCCCAATTACACTCAATTATCGAGAGTAGGCCGGTGTCCCTGCAGTGGGAACATTAGAGGCTGGTACGGACCAAAGGCTTAGTTTAAGAGTCTATTAGCACGCAAAAGTATAATAATGTGCCTTTTTATTTCGTGTTAATTAGGGAATCTATAAAATAATCCATTAATTAATTATAATACCAAAGTTTGGACGATACTTAATCACCCCAAGTTTAGTGAACTGAATTTTATGAAAGATCTTTTAATTTTTTTCAACTGACTTCTAAATCAGGAGTATTGTTATAGTGAGGGTTTTTTTTTATCTTTGTTACTTCATAACTATAGTTATCAATTGATATGGAAAACTCTTTTATCTAAAAAAAATATACTTTCATTGGTCCCATAGAAATTTCATCAAAATAGTTTGATAGTTTGTTGTTAAATCAAAATAACTGGAAAATATATGTCATTCAAGTAAACGAAAGTATTGTAAAGACGGTTTTTTTTCGATTTTTCAATCTCTTACTTGTTAAACGAATAATTTCATCTTTTTATTTTGGCAAATTTTTTAGTCAGTGAAGTTTTTCGCTTAGCAAAATGGAGGTCTAAGCTTTGATTACCATACTACAAGAAAACTTACTCCAAGCGGGGAAATTGAGGCTGATCAAAGTGTTCGAATCACATCTCGGTCGCTACTTGGAACCAACGTGAGGCAGTTGAGATTATGATGGCAAGAACAGATACAGAATGAAAGGATAAACAAGGGTTTTGGGTAGTCCAGTTGCATGGGGATTCCAGTTGCTGGCGTCTGTAGGTGTGTACCCTTCGATTCCCTACACGTACCCCCTCGGTGGTGTTTAAGGAGCAACCAAAAGAAGCAGTAGAACTTGTGCCAAGTTTATCCGGAGAGGTACTGTAACCACACCTGGAATCTGCCACCAGTGGTGCACTCGCATTGCTGTGTTCTAGTGGAAGGGAAAAAGTAAGATCCAAATCTTATGCTGAGTCGCATTACTGTTATTATGGCCGCTTTCAAGGTAACCAGAACTTTAAACCGACTGCATCCCGCATCCCATAAAACATCACAACAAGGTAGACGCAAGGATAAAACTGCACATTGCGCTAACAAGCGTAAATTAGATAAAACTCCACGCGAATTCAGTCTGAGCTGTTTCAATGCATTCCGCACGTAACAGATAGAATAGATGCATCCTAATATTATAAATGGCAAAGTGAGTTTATTTGTTACGCTTTTACGCCAACATCGTTGAACCGATTTTAAAAGTTCTTTTACCAATGGAAAGCTACATTATCAGTGAGTAACATAGGTTATATTTTATCCCCGTATTCCTACGGGAACGGGAACTACGCGGGATAAACCGCGGGGCGGAAGCTAGTACATATATAAATTCGCGACGTTTTTCCCGAAGGTATAGGCAGAGGAATAACAAGTAACTGATTTGAAAATCAAAATAACCTACTTCAATAGTTTCATCCCTTATTTCTCACCCTTAGGGGTACACCCTACCATTTTAAAGAAGAAACATCTAACATCGGTACGGGCGAAGAAAAAAGCAAAATATGCAATTTCGGTAACTTTAATGACATATTTTTCCAATTATTTGTGCTACCAAATTATGAAACCGATTTTGATAAAAGAATATGGGACTACTTTGTATTATGCTTCTGTGTTTGTCCATGGCATCTGCGACAAAGAGAATCATAGTGCAGGGCTTTAAGTGTGTAAGCGTTTATTTTTTTATTTCGGAAATGTTGTGGTAATTAATCCGACGAATTGCCCCACAGATGAAACCTGCATAATTTTATGAGATGCAGCAAAATACTGACTGTATATCTATGACTGTACATGACTGTAAATCTGGCATCCCCAAACGTAAACCATACTTGATCTAAAAAGATTGTTCATAAAGCTTTATTTCCATATATTCTGTGAGTGAGTGAGACGGATGATACTTACATACCACCTCAAGCGGTATCACAAAGCGTACTGATTGCGGCATGTTCCTTACTTACCTCGACACTCTGACCGCAGTCCTATAAGAATAGTTAGATCACTCTGTTCACTCAAAACTCTTTGTAGACCGTCATATGAAATTACAGGCAGTTGAGGCGTACCATCCTCGTTTCAGAGTACCAAGCGCAACACGATGTTACTTGGATGTATTCAAACTTTAGTCAAAAATACCTGAGTTATATAATTGTTGTTTATGGGCACCAGTTATTGTCAGGTGGACCATTTACTACTTCCGTAATTGTAGTCACATAAAGAACAGAATATCGGTGACTCTGATGAAGAGATCACCTCCAACTATCTGGGTTTTTTTGGCTATCCAGTCAGGACAGAGTAACCACTGCACCTTTGCACTGACCCGCCGGCGTGGTCGAATAATTCCTATGTCCGCTGTGGCCGAGTTTCATTCCCAAGCTCCCGATAATAGCGAGCCCTTTTTGCTACAATAATAAAAATTGGTTTTAAGACGGCCGAGAGTTCCGCTCTCACTAAAATCCCGCTGCATAAAGTTGTATACACTAATCAAAATATTAAGAAGAAGACGTTTAGAAGTTTAAACACCTTTCTTAAACGACAAATTGATTAGGGGAACACAGCGATCGATATATTTCAATTTCCTTTTTTACAGCTAATTTACAACTTTAATCCGGGTGCCATCTTCCTTTATTCTCCAGTAGTATAGACTGTGTATGCATACCGCCGTCCTATGAAGCAACACATGTTAAAACTCCATCCTAAGGTTGTCTGGAAGAAATCGATTTCAGCGATAAGACCGCCCATTGTACTACATCTAAGTAGATTTATATGAATATTATGGTGTACAATAAAGTGTTCATTCATTCATTCATCTTGGATTTAGAGTCCAGTGCTGCCCTCTACAAATGTTTTCCATTATCATCGACTATACTACAAGACTACGAGATTTACCTTGCTTCTAGCATGATGGGCTGTGTTTAACTATGCGACGTGGCACAAAATACCGCGGAAGCCACGAATGTACTCAAGAAAGTCGTTTTCTTCGAGACTATGTTGGAGTTTGATTTCAGACTCAAGTTTGTTCTTAACGCTCTGATAGAGATGTTTTTACCCGACTGCGCCAGAAGGAGGGTGGTTTTTCGAGTGTATTTTTCTTTGGCCCGCTACGTAGCTTAAACGGTTAGATGGATTTCAGCTTGAGAGGTGTCATTAGATTCGTCTTAATAGTGAGAGTGACACTACTAAAGAATATATAAAAATAAAATTTTGGACGCCATATTATTTGTAGTCAAATTTTTTTTCCGCGAGACCTATTATTTCGGTTTGTCAATGAAGGTCAAGGAAAATGTATAATCGGGTTTTTGGTTCTTTCAATAATATCTTGTTGAGTTATACAATATATTGCACTTGTTAAAGTATTTCTGTGAAACAAAATGCTTTGGCACAAAATTGCATATGGCAAACGCACATAATACCCAAAAACGAAGCACGTATACAAAAGACTCGAAAGGTCTCGACCATCGAACATAAATGATCCAAGGATCAAGTCGGTCGAATTGTAAACAATTTGCTATCTAGCGGAAAGAAAACAAAGTGCGTAAGATTTGTTTTACCTAAAGTTAAAAAGTAGATATTAATGCTAAAAATGGATGGATCTCCTTAATACCACACGTTCTTAAGAATAATTTAATAATAAGCTTCAGTGAGAATCACATATTTATAAATTGTCTGCAGCATAATTATGTCGTCAAAAAGATCCGCCTACTCAGAGACGTTGAAACCGCAAGGCTGGTATAACCGCAAGGCTGGTATAACCGTAAGGCTGGTATATTTCAGCTAATTACACAGCATTATGTCATATAGCATAGTACTGTGGGGGTATTCTGCAGATATCAACACCATATTTGTGTTGTAAAAAATGGCTGTTCACGCAATCTACAATCTGGGTTCTCAAGAATCATTGCGTAAGATTTAAGGGCATAAATATTCTTAAGGTTAAATGTGCACTGTGCATGCTCACAAAAAAAAAAAACCGCCGGGTCACACCCACTGTCTTCGCTATATTAAATAATAACGTTTACACTCATACCTCTACACTAGGATTCCCTGTGTCTCAGATGGCATGGACAAACATAGAAACACAAGATAAACACCCAAAACCCGAGAACAAACGTCACGGTCACCACACAGTGTGCCCCGGCAGGAAATCGAACCCGGGACCCCTTGCTTCGAAGGCAGGGTTACTACCAACTAAGCCACGGAGTCGTCGATAAGCGTCATCACATTATGTTTATGGAGGCTGGCATTGCCAATTGAATTTCGTTCAATCGGTTTCTACTTAATTATATCCACCTATTATCTTGCAAAGTTGGCAACGCACCCGCTTTCGAATTTATTGGTAGTGATGTGCTGGGTTTCCAATGAATCAGAAACCGGGTATCCGGTTTTGACCGGATAAAAAGTAGCGATACGATGTAAAATAGTGGACCTTTTTATATCCACGTGTTTCGAGATTGGGGTCCGAAATATTACTGTGCCTCTATAGACTTTATGAATAATGAGTCGAAACTCGTATTATCGTCGTATTAGGTAGGCCTGGTAGCGTGGTGGCCAAGGGGCACAGACGCCGACTTTCAATCAGAAGGTCGCTGGTTTTAACCCACACGAGCAACAATGAGTTTTTTCACTTGAACAATTTATGTGCGCAATACCACGTTCTCGAAGCGGTGACGGAAAACATCGTGAGGAAACCGGCATGCCTTAGAACCAAAAATTCGACGACATGTGACATCTACCAATTCGGATTGGGCTCCCGTGGTAGATCAGAGCCTATTCACTCTCAATTATCGAGAGTAGGCCGGTGTCCCTGCAGTGGGAACGTTAGAGGCTGGTACGGTAGGTAGGCCTGGGCAAAAAATATGAAATAATCTGAATTTCATATGCTATACAGCAATAGGTAATAGTTTTAGACGATGTTTGTAGGTTACCGAGATATTTCGACGCAAAGACTTCAGTTTACCCAAGACCATGACACATGAATCTGTGTGAAATATCGGGAGTCAATACAACTCAAAAATCATGGTAAATATCTCGGTAAATTAAAATTTACAGCCATGATAGTTTTAAAATTTATATGGTGTTTGTAGGTTTCAAAAAATAGAGCAAATATATAATGAATTATACCGGTTATCTTATAGTATCTCGTTTGGCACATCACTACTATTTAGGTCATATTTCCGCAGTTTGCAATCGATGGGACGCAGGTTCAACTCTCGCGTGACACAGATGGTGATTCAGCGTCCCGACCCGATTCGTAAATAGGTTATGGGCTGATATAAAAGCTTCGATGCAGCTAGAATTCTAATGCTTTTCAACTCTTAAACTTAAAACAATTGATTTAATATTTGAATTACCGACTTTAATGCTTTTATTGTATTAGGACTTAAGTTGTCACTGCACATAATATATTTTAATTTCATTTTGTTTCACTGCTAAAATTAATGATCACAATATTTTATTATCAATGCAGACCGTGGTGGTTCAGGGGCACAGACGCCGACTTTCAATCTAAAGGTTGCTAGTTAGAACTCCCACGTGCACCAATGAGTTTTTCACTTGAAAAATTTATGTGCGCAATACCACGTTCTGGAAACGGTTAAGGAAAACATCACGAGGAAACCGGCATGTCTTAGAACAAAATTCAAAGACATGTTTTTTGAAGTAGATTTTAAAAGGTAAGTCTTTTATTGTTAAAACTGCTATTGTAGCATACACTATGGTATATTCTGTATCAAATGGCTTTACGTTATCTGTATTTAGTCATTATGTTAATATTTGAATTAATATACGTGTACTATCACACGGTTTAGAAGCAGTGGCACTGTTTACTCAGGCGTGCCGATAAAACGGCTTTTAATTCTATGCTATTTATTATAGCGGGTTAAGCATTCGTCAAATTATATTATTAGATTGCAAGGTTCTGTCTGTAATATTCTAGTCTTGGTACTCAATTGATTTAGCGCAGCCCGCATTTGTGACAAACACAGATGTTTGTTTTGTCTGCGTGTTAATTTATATTAAAGGAATACTAGCTGCGCCCCGCGGTGTCGCCCGCGTATAGACGAATATTTTTTTTTTTAAAGTCGGTAAATGACGTAGATCTGAGGCAACAAACAATTTTTTATTTGTAGCACAAACTTTGTGCTATGAACGTTAACTTAATTCACTGGTCTGAGTGTTTGTTTTTTATATTGTAGATGCCACCTGCAACACAGGGGATCCTATTGCAGAGGAGTGAGTGAACCTTATTGCCACATTGTAATTAACCATAGCAATAAAATTATTTAATAACATAAAAAGTTCTTTGTTGGTTAAAATTAAGTAACGGCTTATTGATGTTAAGTGGTTACTGCCGCTCATAAACAACACTAATATGTTAGGTCCCATCCTCTGAAGTACGAGAAGACCTAAGTCAATTCATTCCAGACGCGTTGCGCCGTCACTTTGAGACGGGCATGCGTCTCATGAGCCTGTAATTTCACCGGCATCCACACACTTCCAATGTCTGTTGAATATTTTTGTAAGCAATCAAAGATATGCGTCCATTGTGAGCCAATTGACGTTATACTGATCCAATTTGTGGACTAAATGATAGGTGATGCGTTGACACTGGGATAGTAAGATAGTAATAACCATTACTTGACAGCGTAGCGTGGTAGCCAAGGGGCACAGACGCCGACTTTCAATCTGAAAGTCGCTGGTTCGAACCCACACATGCACCAATGAGTTTTTTCACTTGAAAAATTTATGTGCGCAATACCACGTTCTCGAAACGGTGACGGTAAACATCGTGAGGCAACCGGCATGTCTTAGAACCAAAAATTCGACGACATGTGATATCTACCAATCCGGATTGGGCTTCCGTGGTAGATCAGAGCCCATTCACTCTCAATTATCGACAGTAGGCCGGTGTCCCTGCAGTGGGAACATTAGAGGCTGGTACGATAACCATTACTTTACCGAATCGCTCGCTGAGTTAAGCAACTTTTGGCCAGGTCGTTACGTTAAGATGAAGGAAGAAGCGATTTCACTCGTGTCGTTCCCGTTGCTGTGAGAATACGGAGATAAAATATAGCCTATGTTACTCGCTGATAGTGTAGCTATCCATTGGTGAAAGAATGTTTAAAATCGGTTCAGTGGTTGAGGCGTGAAAGCGTAACAAACAAGATGAATGCGACTCTGTGTAAGACCCAAATCTTACACTGCGTCGCATTACTGTTGTCATAGGCGGGGGTAGCCAACTTACCATCAGGTGGGCCCTCAACTCGTTCTATAAATTATATACATTATAAAAAAAAACGGCCACGACATAGACTGCTCCCGCGGGATAAGTTTGAGCGGCTTCAGTTGACTAAAGAGCCATAGCAACACCCCAATTTTTTATTTCGTAACATAAAAATCATTCAGATTATATCCCAAAAATATTAGTAATAAGCTACGATTTCGTCTAATTCATAGAAGTAAGTATATTATATAAATGGAAAATTAAATATTTTGAGCAAGTGAAATGACTTATCATCGCGCGAACTACTAAATAGTTCTAATGTGTCACGAAACTTCTAACAAGGCACGTCCCGTCGTTACCAGTTTACCAGTTTTTCAACCAACTCATTTTATGTCTTTACATTGCGATAGTCCTTTGCGCCGAAAGCAAGGAAAGGTGAATTTTATACGCCATATGCAACGGTACATAATCGTGTAATTCGTTTGAGATAAGAATTGAATAAATAGTAGCGGTATAAAAAGATGAAAACTGTGGTTTCGAAAGTATTTTGAAAGTGTTATTTAGATAATATAGTATATAGTATCTGATAAAATGGTGTATACGGTAACAAGCGGGAGAGATCCGAAAAGTGTTGGTGGCAGTGTATTTTGGGAGTTTTTGTTTACTTTGGGAGGTAAGCGTTTTTTGTAGTTGGAATGTGTGGATGCCAGTGATTTTCCATACTCATGTCTCAGATGGATGTGCTACCTTCTGATTCGGGGTTCTAAATATTTATATAAACATATTTATATAAGTAATTAGCTGCGCCCCGCGGTGTAACCCGCATAGTTCCAGTTCTCATGGAAATACGGGGATACATATAGCCTATGTTACTCGCTGATAATGTAGCTTTCCATTGGTGAAAAAAAGTAAGAATTTTAGTTAAACCTTGTTATAGTTTTATTTTTAGAAATAACCCCTCAGTTTTTAGCATAAACCATAATAAAGTAATCAGTTAATGACCCTGGAAACAGGTCTAATAATTAACACTAAACATAGCCTGACCGTAGTAAAAGATGTTTCTAATTAATATTTAACAATATTAACAAACCACACAGCAACTTACCACAAGACCACATGCATAGACAGAGATTGATGTATATACTCTTTATTGTACATCACATTTTAAATTAAACTATTAAGGTATTACATAGACTAATTTAAAAAGATAAGAGAAGGCAAAGCTACTTTCAAATGATATATAAGGCTATTCTATGAATGTCTACTATGTTTCAATCACGTATAGTGGTCGCATTTCTACAATAGACGATTAAAAAAAAAAATTACAATAATCTGATTAAATTACGATCTAGCCATATGATATAGCTAATGAGTAATTTAATCTTACTTAAAAATTAAAAAAAATATTTATATGATTAATTTTTTAAATAGTTTTTTTTTTAATATTTTTTTAAAATTTTACATAATTATAATTAGCTATCTAGAATGTGTCCATCGGCACATTCTTATTTACATTTTTAATAACAGTTTAATGATAAATAATAAAGGGTGGAAGACCTTTTATTATCTGTGTAATTTTAAGAAACCAACTTGAAAATTTTGAAGTAGGGTTCTTCAGGAAATGAAAGCAATCGAATTGGTTCAGACCATTCGCGGAGAGCCTTTACAACGTAATTTTATTCTATTGAAATGTCTGGTTTATTTGCGTTACCTTGTCTGTGGACTTTGAAGGAGAAATGCCTGGAACAAACGAATGCCTTCAGGAGCAAAGCCGCAAAATTTGGTTACATCATACTAAAATTAGTTATACGAAGGTCAGTATGTATGTTCGTTACTCCATCACGCCTCAACGTCGAACAACAAAAACAACAACGTTTACACACCTGTACTAGGACTAGGATTCCCTGTGTCGCAGATGGCATGGAGAAACACAGAAACACAAGACAAACACCCAAGACCCGAGAACAAACTTCATCCTCATCACACAAAGTGTGCCCCGGCCGGGAATGGAACCAGGGACTCCTCACTTCGAAGATAGAGTACCAATTAAGCCACGGAATCGTCACGGAGTCGTCGTGAACGGATTTAGATAAAATTTGTACAGATGCTAGCTAGAAAATACACTGGAATTTTATCCCGAATAACTTTTCCTATAAGTATGTTTATAGTAGTAAAAATACAGAGAAATCAAATCAAATATTTATTTATTAACACTGATTGACATCGACAACGCACCATGATTTGATCCACTCAGTCAACTCTAACTTTTTACTCTGAATTTTTCAGTTTGTAGTTAAAGCTACTTTATAAAGACTATTTTACTTCTTACCATTAGTATTTTATTCTTACTTTAAAAAAATTGAGTTATCTATTCGACACGAATTATACTACTAAACAAATAAAAAAATATTTCTTTTTTAGCGTTATTACGCTATGTGCTATGTGCTACTATGTGCTATTACGCTAAATATTCATGGCCATATTTCACACAGCGTTATCTGGCCTCAAACTAAGCATAGCTTGTAATATAACTAGATAACTGATAGAATACATATAGTACTATTTTTTTGGTAAATACATATTTACAATACATATTAAATACTCAGCCACAGAACAAACATTTATGTTCGTCACACATATGCGTGGGTGAGAATCAAACCCACGGCCTACTGCGCAGAAGGCAGAGCTGACCACCTGACCTGTAAGGCCAGTCAAAATTTATATTTATAATTGTTTCAGTTAGCCTCCCATTCCTCACTCAGGGCATCGCCGTCACCCTTGTTCAGTCATGGTTGAGTATCTTCATCACCAGCCACATAACTTGGAGCCAGACGGCTATGCTGATAGCGGCGACAGCATCAGCGCCAGTGTTCGCATTCGTGGCCCAGAAGTATGGGAGGAAGATGGGATATTTTTGCATCAGTATTATTCAAGGAGTGAGTAATTTGGTGATTTGTGAGCTTGAGTTGCTTGCGTCCGCAGGTGGAAACCCTTGGATGCCTTATATGAGTCCGCTGGCTTGCTAAAAGATCACCAAAAACTAGCAGTAGAACTTGAGTCAAGTTCATCCGGCGAAATACTGCCTCCATCCCTGGTAATCCCCAGCTTAGCCATGGTGCACTTGCGATGCCGTATTCCGGTAGAACAGACTAAGTCCTTACACGTACCCCTTGGATGGTGCTAAAATAACCACAATAAGTAGCATTCGAACACTTGTCAAGATCGTCCGGAAAGGTACTTCTTCTATACTTGGTAATCTGCCACTAAGCAGTGGTAAAGTCACGTTGCTATTTATGTTTTAGTCGAAGGGCATGGGTGCCAAAGAAGTCACATGCAAAACATTACATCCCCGTTATTGTGACAGGCGTAACGGGATGCGACTTGGGTCTTCTAATACTTCGGTCGGTGAGGACCTAGGTGGTGCTACGGTTGTGTATATAACCATTTAATCAGAGGGGTCTTCAGGGGTCGTTCCGTCTTATAACTCGAGTAAAGAAATGAACTTAAATTCCTCTGCTCTCATTCATATTTCCAGGCTATTCTGATCCCCGCGTACATCGGAACTCAGCACTCCTTCCTATATATCCATATACTGGCCGGGGTATCTTCAGGGGGAGTGTTTACCGTCCTGCCAGCTTATATCAGAGAGGTCACCACCACCAAAACAAGAGGGTTTTGTCTGAATTTTACAATGCTGATAACTGTAGCTGGGTAAATATCCATTTTTTATTAAATTCATAAAGAGAATGAACCACCACTAGTTAAGTGGTAACTTCTGCTCATGACAACCATAATACGCATTAGATCTTAGTGACTTAGTGATGAAAAGGCACAAGTCGTTCCCATCACTAGAGACGGAAAAATAACGTTTCATGCACTTGTAATTTCACCGGTATCCATATCCTTGCACTAGAATATCTCCACAGCAATACGAGCACACCTGTTTGGCGGCTGATTACTAGATGTGACGACAGTACTCCTTCGAACGTGGTAGAAGTTCTACTGCTACTTTAGGTTGCTCCTTTAGCAGCAACCAGGAGATAGTGTAGGGCCTCAAAAATTCTTCAGTTCTAGAGCAACTGAGCCTCCGAAAACTAGATATCCTTAGAACTATTATTACCCCCCATTAAATACCATTTTACCAATCCGGATTGGGCTCCCGTGGTAGATCAGAGCCCATTCACTCTCAATTATCGACAGTAGGCCGGTGTCACAGCAGTGGGAACATTAAAGGCTGGTACGGTAAATACCATTTTAGGCTTCTTAAACAATTTCAGATATAATATAATCATTATCTGTCTATCCTATTTCAATGATGATGCTGATAGATCATCAAGAGGATCATAATGATATGTTACAGGTATATGTTTCGAGCTATTACTTACTGGTCATATGGGGACGAAGTGAGGATTTACCTGATGCTGGTTATGGTGGCTGTGCAAATCATCTTATTTTTGTGCTTGGCTGAATCTCCCGGGTATCTAGTGATGGTGGGGAAAAACGAGGTAAGTATTAGAAGCCTGGTACTCCTATTCAGCACAAATTTGCAGCAGAATATAAGCAATAGTCAAAAGGGGTCCAGTTGATTGCGTCCGTACCCCGTTGATGGTGCTAAAGGAGTAACAAAAATTTGCTGTAGAACTTGTGCAAAGTTCGCCCGGAGAAGTACTGCCTCCTCACCTGGTAACCTGCCGCCAAGTCTCAGTGCATTCGCATTGTTGTATTCCAGTGGAAGAGTGTGAGTTCCAGTGAAATTACGTGCGCATGCGCGTTACATTCCCGTCCTGAGTGACAGGCACAACGATGTACGACTTTATTCTTCTCATACTTCGGTCGGGGGGACCTAAGTTGTATTCCTGTGGTAATGGATGGAGGACCATCACAACAGTAATGGCAACAATAGACCGCCCACCTGATGTAAATTGGCTACTACCTCCCACAAACAAAAAACGAGTCAGGTCCTAGGTAGATACGAGGTATAAACTGACCCAAGTCGCAACGCAATGCACGTCACTTTGAGAAGATGAATTTACGTCCTGTAATTCCTGTAATTCCATCACACCTTCCTCCTTGGCGGTGGATGACTAGATGTGGTAGACTACAAAAAATATATTATATCAGCGATCTGGTTTCCATGGAAGGCTATGCTAAGTTTGAGTGATGGCTCCGTCTGAATTTCCATGATTTATTTAATTTCATATTCATAAATTATATTTTTAGAAAGCGAAAACTGCTTTGTCGGCAATTAAACGAATCCCTGAGGAGGATCCGCTAATATTAAAGGAAATAAATAACCTCTTTGATGAAATTGCAAGAGCTGGTGTCGATGGAAAAGTTTCTCTGCTTAGTTTGTGTAAGTATGTAATTAATATTAAATATGCTATTTTCAACCAGTAGTGCTTGCATTACTGTGTTCCGGTGGAAGGTTGTGGTTGCCGGTGAAATCACATGCGCATGAGACGTATCATGTCCGTCTCGGGTGATGGTCGCAGCAGGATGAGTGCGACTCAGTCTAAGATCCAAATCTTATACTGAGTCGCATTACTATTTTATACATTTTATACTGATGTGTTTTTTTCTTCTTTTGTTTCCTTTTTGTATTTGTATTTTTTTGCCAAATGTTATGATATGTGTGCTACTTTAGTAAATAAATAATCGTCTATGTCTGTTTATTATTTAGCTCCTTCCATTGTCCTATGTTGCTAACTATGTAGTTGCAATTCTCTTCCAGACAAAAACAAAATATGTTGGGATGGTATTAAAATGGCTTTTCTACTATACACGACGATGGAACTCTGTGGCTGCTTTATCTTCTTAGACACCGGGATGGCTTTGATGGATGAAAATGTTATCATTGCTGTTGTACTGCTTGGAAGTCTTTTGAGCGTGCTGGTAGCATTGTTTTGGGATAGAAAGGTAAGACACGAGTATTATTTATCATAAATCGAATGCACAGATTGAGTTAAGCAAATATTTTGGACGCATTTTAAGTACTTGCTAGCTTTCCTCGGCAGGTCAGAAGTAGAATCCACCTTAAAACGGTTTTACCCAAAATATAGGTAAAACTGATGGTTCTATTGCGCTTATACTGATGGTTTCATTGCTTTCACTTCGTTTGCTCTCGGAGCAATATTATTCATTACGACTCTTTTGTTAAGCAACACACGAACAACATGCATATTTGTGACGGGAAGAGCTTAAGGCTCACCTGATGTTATGTTATGTTATCTATAACAACAGCAATACGACTAGGGTCCTCCTCGACCACCCCCCCGTGGTGACCAGCCACCCCGCCTTGACGGGGCGGGGGGGCTTAGTAACCGTGGCCTGGTCCCCCACGGTGAAGCTAAGAGGGAGGGCCGCTCCTTTAGGCTTTGCCTCTAAGCCGAATAGGAGCGGCACAGTAGGTGGCGGTGCCTTATGGGGGACACCGCAACTGAGGCGGGCTGCGGTGCTGTATGGGCAGCACCGCAGCTGAAGGTTAGGGGCCGCGGCGGGAGAGGAATGCCGGTATTACGGTGCGCCACTCTCCCTACCTTCCGCGGCCACGGCGGGGTCGCCACCGCTGGATGGCGGACGCGGTGGGGCCGCAGGGGAAGAGGAGTGTCGGTATTGCGAGGCGCCGCTCTCCCTATCCTCTGCGGCCGTAGTGGCAGGCGACGGGGCCACAGATATGACCCGTCGCAGGGGGACCTAGGGCGTCTAGACACGGGGTCGTTTGACGCCCTTTCGCTGACCTGGTCCCCGAGGAGGTTGCTACACGCCACGTGTCCTGGCGTGTCGCAAACAGAGGAGTGGCACTAGATGCCAATGGAGATGGGTCCGGAAACGGACAGCCGCGGCGGGTTCGCGGATGTGTGTGCTACGTTCCCGTGTTCCCGCCACTAAGCGGCAGAGGAGGACACCGTGGGGTTTTAGTGGGTCTAGTCCCACATAACCGCTCTGTCTGCCCGTGGCAGGGCGGTATGCGAGTGAATTTCCACACGAAAAAAAAAAAAAAAAAAAAAGGCTCCTCCTCGACCAAAGTATTAGAAGACCCAAGTTGTACCCCGTTGCGCCCGTGGCCCAAGACGTTACGTCTCAAGTGCCTGTAATTTCACCGTCTCTTGCTAGGTATGTTTCTATTCTACCCATATAATAATCCTTTTTTCTACAAACAGTTAATGTACGTGTGTGAATGGAGAAACAAATAAATGATTTATCTATCTGCGGTATTCATCAAGGTTTCAATGGCAAACAATTATTTCCAGTACATCATCACCCTCGGTTACGCGATGATGGCGGTTGCAATAGGGATCAGCGCAGTCAACGGCCAGTTTCACATTCAGGATTCAGTCGGGCACGCGGTGTCCTTGGTGGCGGACGTGTTCCTCTTTGTCCTGCAAGCAGCTTACGGCATCTCCTGGGGACTGCCAGCTCTGATCGCAGTGGAACTGTTCAATGTTAAGGTATGATGGGGGGAAATAGTGAAGCGCTTACGCATAGCTTGCCTAGTTCTTTATAGGTCTGAGTTAGGCAACTTTTTCGGTTAGTAGTTGGATGGGTGACCGATTAGTAGCATTGAGCTCCATCAGAGTCACGATAATGTCAATACTGGAATTTTTTGCCAATAATTCATGTCTGAGGTCTTCGGGTGGTTTGAAAACTTCAACACTAGAGTTGGCCGCCTAATCATACTCATTTATTGCACAGCTAAAACACTTCCTTTCGTAAAATCTGCACACATCTAATTAAGGAGATAAAGAAATATTTCAATAATTACAAGATGTTTGATCAATGTCATTTATATCAAAGGAACATGACGGCTCCGTGGTTGAGTTTGAGCCCTGCTTTCGAAGCGCCCCTCGCTTCCCCGGGTTCGATTCCCGGACAGGGAACTCTTTGTGTGGTTAGCATGAAGTTGGTTCTAGGATCTTGGGTGTTTGTATTGTGTTTCTGTGTTTGTCCATGCCAACGAAGGGAAAACTATAAAATTCAATATAAAATATTACAAAAAAAAATATAACATACTTATTAATATGTTACATTGATACATAATAGGCAAACTTCCATCGGAACAAAACAATACAAGTGCACAACTGCTTACCGGCAGATTGCCAGATGTGGTACAGTACTTTTCCGGACGAACTTGGCACAAGTTATACTGCTTATTTAAATTGCTATTTCCTTTAGTCTATTTTTTGTATGGATACTTATGGGTTTCCACCTTCGGACGCGAGCAACTGGACCCCTGAAAATAGCCATGTCGCTGAGATGTTAGGTTTCCTCATTCCTTGTTCTTTTCAGGTTCGCATCCCAATCCTGGCTGCCCTCTTCACCTACTCTCAACTGCTGAGATTGCTCCAAGCTTATACCTTCAACTACCTGCGGATATACCTCGGTATTCATACCATATACTACATTTATGCTGGTGTAAACTTGTATGCAGGGGTTTACGCCTTGTTCGTACTTCCGAATGTCAGGAACAAGAACCTAAAGCAAATTGAGAAGCAAGTTAAGAGGGTGCCGCTGCCTGCTTGATAATAAAGGTTTTTGGTGTGCTGGTGTTTTATTTTCCGACTTTTAAAGATTTTTTATGTGAATATGTGACGGAACTGGCTGAGGGCCCACCTGGTGGTAATGCGCATGTGATTTCACCGGCACTCACACCCTTCCACCGGAACACAGTAATGCGAGCACTACTGCTTGGCAGCAAATTCCAGGTGTGGTAGCAGTACCTCTCCGGGTGAACTTGCAAAAGTTCTACTACTACTTTTTGGTTGCTCCTTTAGCACCACCCAGGGGGCACGCGTAGTGAATCAAAGGGTACACCTACGGACGCCAGCAACTGGACCCCCTGGATATTATTGAGGAAACCTTAATATTGTTCCCTCGGCGGGTTCTGATGTAATATCTGTAATATGCTAAGGGTTTTGGAGTGGAAATGGTTAATAGTTTAAGCTACGTTACCTTCAGTATTACATATATTCAGTATAGGTTTTTTAAGCTCTCTTTAATAACCTAGATAGGTAGCAAATTAACTATTTAGGATTTATTTATTTTATTTCTCATACGATTAGTACAAATCTTTACTGAGAAAACAGAAAACATTCTAAAACAAGTGTTGAAATATAGTGAGTATATTTTTTTTTGTATAGATAACAAATGTATATATACAGAAAAAAAATTGTAGTGTCTGTTTATAATGTCAAAATAACATTTTTTTTACTAAATGCATCTAAAAGTAGGTATATACGGTACTTTCATTATAACATTTTTTTTTCTGTCTGATTGTCCTCGCTAGTCTCCGAAATCGCTGGACCGATTTTAACAAGAATTTCACTAGGAGATAGCTGATGAGAAGTAATTTTGGCTACTTTTATTTTAGAAAATCTATTTATTTATTTAACATCAAATAATAATAATAATAATCTTTATTTCAGGCAATTAACATTTTTTGCATAAATACTAAAAACGTCACCCCATAGAATAAATACCTTACAGACTAACATACATATAAAATATAAACAAAGAAACACTGAAACTAGAAACGTAATGTCTGCGACGTCTAATACATCATGTAATAACATCTGACATTTTTCCTAATACAACAGTGTCTATTAGATAAGTCAAAACCCGTATAAATTTTTAGGAATGCACAAACATACATCGTAGCCCACACGAATTAAGTAAGATTCCGCGCAAAAATCAAAATCCATGAAATACGCTATATTTTTATCAACAACCCACGCGAACTAAACCGCGGGCGGAAGCTAGTAGTCATTAATTAATGTGGGGTACAGTAACAGATCGGTGCGCTGAATACTGAAGCAGAAATAAACCAGCGAAGCGTTCCGTAGCACCATTTAATCTCTGACAATCATCTTGATCACCTATAAAACACAAACATTGTTTCTACCATGTCCGTAATAGACTCAGAAACCATCCTACCGATGTGGTCCAAACCGGTTTCATTAGAAAGGCAATGTGAATGGTTTTAGACTAAAATAATGCATTACGTACAAAATGTATTTCTTTTAGCGTAATAGGACACGCCGGGTATCCGCTAGCTGACAATATAAATAAATATATTTAGATGGACACATTGCAATTTAGTACCAAACTAACTGCCGTGACACAGTTTTTAACTAGCATGGAAGGTAAAGGTTTAAAAACTGTATAGGTACTATTTATCTGTCTATAATTAAGTACCTTAATTACTGTTAGCGTAGCATGTGTGTTCCTAATCATATATTTTCTAAGATGCTCAAATAAACTTCTTTATTCGATTATAATTATTTTTTTGGTTTTCATTATAATGAAGGGCATTAAATGTATTAATATCCAGACAGAGGATTTTAACGTCTATATTTAAGTTTGTCATTAATACAAATGTTTTTTCTGGATCTAACCCACGACTCGCAGAAGGCAGAGCTACTAACTGAGCTGCTAGGCAAGGCAAGTATCGTAGATTTTGAAATTAGTTCTATCAAAACTAGCCTGTGTAAACCCAGAATATAAGCTATCCTGGTACGAAATTTCATTAAAATTCATCGAGTTTGAGCGTGAAGGAAAAAACCGTAAACACACAAATATACAAACTTTTGTTTTTTATAATATAAGTATAATATTACTGTATTTTACGGTGAAAGTACACTATACTATATTTGATTCATTGAAAAACCCTGATTCACCACTAACTTCTCGCCGTTATGAGTAACGCTTCTTCACAAAAAAAAATTATGTATTGGTGTGTGAATATGACTCCGCCCTTTCTCAACAGATGTCGTTTTTAGTATTGTTTACGTGTACTAATAAATGACCATACTTGTATTCGATAGTACTGAATGTCAGCTATCTAACGCATTTTATGATATTTGGTTGAAGTGTAAGCAACAATTGTTTTCACCTTTTCGAAAATGTCGGTTTTTATTCCAAATAAACGTCATTTGCGGGAAGTGTTATTACATTATTTTATTGCGAAGAAAACTGCAGCGGAAACTTATCGTTTGCTTGTGGTGAGCATGCTCCGTCTAATACAACTTGCAAGGAATGGTTTCGACGATTTCAAAATAACGATTTTAGTACTGAGGATAAAGAACATGGAAAACCACCAAAAAAATTTGAAGATGCTGAATTGGAAGCATTATTGGCGGAAGATTCTTGCCAAACTCAATCAGAATTAGCTGCAGCATTAAATGTTGATCGTTCAACTGTTGAAAAGCGTTTACAAATGATGGGAATGATTCAAAAAGCCGGTTACTGGGTTCCACATGATTTAAAAGAAAGAGACATGGAACGTCGGAAAACCATTTGTGAAATGCTGCTTCAAAGACAGCAAAGAAAAGGATTTTTGCATCGGATAGTCACAGGAGACGAAAAATGGATACACTACGAAAATCCTAAACGCAAAAAAGCTTGGGTGAAACCAGGCGAACCAGGCCCATCACAGCCAAAAATAAATATTCACTGTGCCAAGGTCATGCTCTGTATTTGGTGGGATCAGAAAGGTATTGTATATTATGAGTTGCTCAAACCCTCTGAAACTATTAATGGAGAAGTTTACCGACGACAACTAATGCGTTTGAAGCGAGCCATAGAAGAAAAACGACCAGAATGGGTGAATAGACATAACAAATTAGTTCTTCAGCATGACAATGCCAAACCGCATACCGCAGAAGTCGTAAAAAGATATTTAGAGGGACAGGACTGGGAAGTGTTACCCCACCCGCCATATTCACCAGACATAGCTCCTTCGGATTACCACCTATTCCGGACGATGCAGACAGACCTTACTGGAGAAAAGTTTACTTCATGTGAAAGTATCAAAATTTGGATTGACAACTGGATAAGCTCAAAAGACCAGGACTTCTTCCAGCAAGGAATACGAAAACTACCTGAACGATGGGCGAAGGTTGTAGCTGCAGATGGAGCATACTTTCAATAATTTTTTTTTTAATTTTGTAAGCGAACAAATGTGTTTTATTTTGACAAAAAGGGGCGGAGTCATATTCACACACCTATTATTTTAAAACAGGATCACTTAAATCCGTCCTCAACAGGCGAAGAAATCGCATAACAACAAGTGGTAGAGATTTAAAAATTGGAAAAAAAACCGACTGTTCTTCATCCCTTATTTCTCGGCCATTAAGGGCGGCCATTTTATATTTTATAAACTCATTGGAGCAGGCCAACGAATTGCACTGCTCCAATGAGACAGCGAGGTTTTGGAGTAAACGAAAATATCATCGATTTTTTTTTTAGTTTTGTTTATTTTTTAAAACCCGCTCTAAAAACTGATTTCGATAAAACTTATAAGGGACCATCTCTTAAGTATGATCTACGAACCAAAAAAATAATCATCAAAATTGATTCATAATTGGCGGAATGCATCCATAAAAAAGGGGAGGTTCGGCTGCATACTGCCGAAACTCCCCTTTTCTTTCAAATTGTTTAAAAATGAAATAACTTCGCCGTTGTAGACCATCAAGGTAGGTCATAAATGTTAGTTTATCGCAAGGACTAATAAACTACCGCAATTAAACCTTCATAACGGGAAAACGCCATAATTTCACTTTATATTTTTATGTTGCTTATCTGCTTTTAACGTTGCGTGTAGGATATCCATTTTTAATGTGGTACGAGCATATTATTATAAATTTGACTGGCCTCATAGCTTAGTTGGTAGCAGTTCTACCTTCTGCGCCGTAGGTCGTGGGTTTGACCCGCGGCTAAAATTTGTATGTGGCGAACATAAATGTATGTTCTCTAGCTGGGCTTAATGCCCAATTCCAATTGAAAACCCATAACTAAAACGAAAACAAAAAAAAATGGGTATTGTATCAGTAATTTGGTTCCCATACAAGTTGCGCTTAGTTTGCTGGTAGATTGCGCTGTGTGAAATGTCCAGTGGAATTTCTTTCAAAATCGGTCCAGCCGTTCTGATGATTGCGCGAAACAGACAGACAAAAATTTTAATAGCATTATTTTCGATATTTTTTTTTTATTTACAGAGGTATGCTTCTATATTGGTCCCATAGAAATTGGTTCAATAGTTTGGTTGTTAAATCAAAATATCTGAATAAAATACGTTATCCAAGTAAACGAAATTGCGTATTTTGCTTACCTGTGACTTTTTTCTGCGCCCGTTTCATACCAATTTGGATGTTTCTTCTTTAAATTTATGGGGTGTACGCCTTAATGGCAAGAAATAAATTATGAAAGTATTCGTCGGAAAGAAATTTTTTTTTAGTCGGCCACTTGTTTTATATTATAAGCTTAGCTAGGCAAGGTTACTTTTAACCACATTTTCCATCAGCTGTGGTAAGAAACGAGGACTGATTCTATCGTGACGATAAAAGCTGATCTGACGTCGTGATTTTCGTAGTTTATTACCGGAGGATATTTTATAGCGAAAGAATAAAGTACTGCCGGTTTCTAAATGAAAAACTATGCGAGCGAAGCTGAAATAAACACCTAGTAAACGATAATAACCCCATAGCCCATAATGGTGATTATCCTTTATGAAAGAAAGAAAGGACACATGACCTGGTAGGTAAATAACTATTTAAAAAAAACTGATGCTTCGAAGTAATTTTTTTAAGAATTCAAGACGTTTAAACCGTTTACACACTAATGCTAGGGAATCCTAGTGCAGGGGTATTAGTGTGTACATGGTCAAAAACAAACACAAGACAAACACCCGAGAACGAACTCCATGCTTAACCACATAAAGTGTGTCCTGGCCGGGAATCGAACCAGGGACTTATCGCTACGAAGGCAGGGCTAGTACCAACTAAGACATGGAACAGTTAAAACAGCGGACTTTGACTTAAAAATATTGTTAACATAACATACTTTTATCGAGCTCATTCATGCTACATCGAGTTGAAATACGAGATTTCAGCGTCTGCAACTGAAAACAGAATTGATTTTCCAAACTTCGTTCCATATTAGAGACGAAACGGTCAGGCTATTTACGGTTGCAACCTAATATTTTCTAGAATACTGCAAGTTGATGTGTCTATGTGACCTGAATCTATCTGGACAGACTCGTTTCGAAATTGTCTAGTAGTCTTTTTAATGTCAGTTAAATTGTATAGCAAGATACCATAATGTCAGGCATCCTATTTAAATTGTACATGAGAAATTATTTCACTAACAAAATAAAAATTTGTATTTTGCGCTTGCGAGCGTTCGTGCGTGCGTGCGTTTATTTTGACGTAACTACAATAGTTTAATATATAAATATATAATGGGTATAAAGGCATATAGCCTTGCAGAATGGTATGAGAATGGAAATGTGATAACATCAATTGAAAAATTCCTTCATTTTAACTAATAAAATGAAGGAAAGAGATAAAAAATCGATTTGTTCTCATGTTGGGGCGCCAAAATTTAAAATATCAAAACCAGACTTCTAACCAAAAAATCTGAAAAGGTCTGTATCTGATTGAAATCGCATCAATCACAAAGTTACAAACAAAAAGCAAATGCTTTGCTTCAATTGTGTACCGCCGTTGCCCCGTGTTGGGGCGCCAAGATTCAAAGCCTGAAAAATGGACACCAATTTATTTTGGACCGCGTTTGGACAAGAGCTAACATAGATAGTAGGTTTTACAACCTGGTTCTTTATCAGGCTTTAACCAGGCAATTAGGGTTAGGGTATCTTTCGGCTGGAGCTGAAAAAATTAAACTATATATTCTTCTTCTTCCATCGAGTCGATGTTACATGAATTTTTTAGACCAGTAGTTTGCAACATCAATGGCGTCCTTTGTACAAACCATAAGGTCTTCCATCGACAATATATACTATATAAGATGGTAGTAAAACTTTGCCTTTATTTATTTTTCACAGAGTATGTACTTTTTCTTCGGTAATAAGCTTTGACTTTGAAAATTGGGCAGCTAATCTGATCCTTTAGAACCTATTTATTTTCACGACTCGTTTACAGGCGTAAATGAATTAATCAAAAGTTAATTAAGTATTCTGACTGCGCCAGAAGGAGGGTTATGTTTGGAGGAAAAAAGACACGCTTGCTTATTATCTTATCACTTGAAACGAGAAATCTATCTATACTTTATCACTAAATAGTATAAAACAAAGTCGCTTTCTCTGTCCCTATATCCCTATGTATGCTTAAATCTTTAAACCTACGCAACGGATTTTGATGCGGTTTTTTTTTAATTGATATAGTTATTCAAGAGGCAGGTTTATATGTATAATACACTAGCAAGTCACCCCGGCTTCGCACGGGTAGTTTCTGATACGACACTGATGCTTTACTAACCGTGCGAAGCCGGGGCGGGTCGCTAGTATATTAATAAAGCTGAAAGAGTTTTGTAGCGGCACGCTACAGAAAATGGAGTAGTAGTTTTGCTGAATAGTAGAAACTGTAGCTGTTGGCGACAGTCGTCTCCCTCCCAGCGATAGGTGAAGTTGTGTACCTACTATCCTGTTAATGTGAATAAACATGGAGTCAGATATGAATTGGAATTGAACTATCAATTCTTTGTATCGTCCAACAAACTACAATAAATCCTACAGATTGTTTCTTTGTTTGAAAGCGCTAATCTCAGGAACTACAAGACAGATTTGAAAAAATATTTTTGTATATGATAGCCACATTCATGAGGAAAGCTATCCAGTTTTAAAATAAATATTTTTAAATTATACGCGGGTGAAACCGTGGGGCACAGAAAACTTTTGTATATTGTATATATTTATTTTGCGTATCTCGGAAACGGCTCCAATTTAATAATAAAAAACGATTTGGATGAAATTGTGTTTTTAGATACGGTTTTTAGTAAACCTGCTTTCGAAAGCAAGGTATCCCGGGTTCGATTCCCGACCGGGGCACACTTTGTGTGGTGAGCATGAAGTTTGTTCTCGGGTCTTGAGTGTTTGTCTTGTGTTTCTGTGTTTGTGCATGCCATCTGCGTCACAGGGAATCCTAGTGCAGAGGTATGAGTGTGTAAACGTTATTATTAATCTGTATAATCGTATCTCTTGTCAAATACACAATGTTTTATTCCAAAACAACATACTACCAATAAAAACCGAGCGATGCTCTGTCACAGCAGGTATTGGTATAAAAATTGGCGTCGCCCCAATCCGAAATGGATTTAAAAGCCAGATTTAAACGTTCCACCATTATAGTTATACATTCTGCTCGTGCGTTGACTTATGCATTCCACATAGTGCTGTCATCTGCATTCCCAAAGATACCGGCTTTGGGCAGAATATTGATGTGTAGCAGAAACCACTTTGCGGAAAGAATTGACTTCAAGAGGAACCTCAAGGGTTCACCGGCATTGATGGGCAGTATGATGGATGATGGAAAATAATGTGTTTAAAGAAAAAAAGTATTTTTTTCTTTTTTTTTGTGCGTATGTTTGTTACTCCTTCACGCTCAAACAGCTCAACGGATTTGGATGCAATTTGGTACCAGGATAGCTTATATCCTGGATTAACATATGGGTTTCTTTTGATCAAGCAAAGATGCGGGTAACGCCGCGGAGCGCAGCTAGTGTAAAATATATCTTACTCATATTATAATGTGAAAGTTTGCATGAATGTTTGTCACTAAATAACGCCAGAACGTCTGAATGGATCTGGATGAAATTTGCCAGAGATAGATTGTGACAATTAGTCTGGAATAGAATGGTACGGTTCCCGTAGGATGACCGCGGTTCAACTAGTATTAAATATTCCTTTATTTTTCTCAAATTCTTACCTAAATATGAAAAATTATATAGTCATGAGATAGACAACTTTAATTTTACAACCCACTGAATAATAAAGCGAGCATCAAAATAATAGTACGTAGTTTTGAACCGACACAATTTAAATTTTGCTTTATTCTTAAACAAACTTTTTGACAAGTGACTGATACAAAAATAGAAAAACGTCGACTACAATACTTCCAACCCTTATTTCTCGCCCTTAGGGAGTAACCATTTTGAAAAAGAAAATCCAAATCGGTATACGGGACGGAAAAACTTACAGGAAAGCAAAATACTCAATTTCGTTTACTTGGATGACATACTTTTTCCAGTTATTTTGATTTAACAAACTTGAACCGATGTTGAAAAAATTATGGCACCAACCTGAAATCATATCCTTTCAAATAAAAATAGAATTATCCAATTTGCTGACGGAGCACCAAGGTAATACATTAAAAAAAACCGAATTGATAATCTCCAAAGGTTTAAAAATCATCAACATTTTGGAGCGAATGCAACATTTCAATTTTATCAATATATACCTTTAGGATGTAATATCACTTTAGCCAGTTCTTTTTATGTGAATGAGTGACGGAACGAGCTGAGGGCCCACCTGATGGTAAGTGGTGACCCTCGCCCATGACAACAGTAATGCGCGCGACTCAGTATGAGATCCAAATCTTTACTGAGTCGCATTCATCCTGCTGCGTCCATCACCCGAGACAGGGATAATACGTCTCATGCGCATGTGATTTCACCGGCACCCACACCCTTCCACCGGAACACAGTAATGCGAGCACTACTGCTTGGCGGCAGATTCCAGATATGGTGGCAGTACCTCTCCGGACGAACTTGGCACAAGTTCTACTGCTACATTTGGTTGCTCCTTTAACATCACCCAGGGGGTACGTGTAGGGAATCAAAGGGTACACACCTACGGACGCGAGCAACTGGACCCCCCAAAAGTTCTGCCACATTGCTGTATTCTATTGTAGGTCAGGCGGGGTTGAATACAGGCTCTTGAGATGTTTCATCTTAATTTCTCAGGTCTATGAGAATCATACCTGGATCTGGATATCAGAGTCAGGCTGGTCTCACATCTCAGTTGGTAAAGTCAAAGTCAAAGTCAAAGTCAAAGTCAAAGTCAAAGTGAAAGTCAAAGTCAAAGTCAAAGTCAAAGTCAAAGTCAAAGTCAAAGTCAAAGTCAAAGTCAAAGTCAAAGTCAAAGTCAAAGTCAACAATCTTTATTTTCGTTGAATTTTTTAAATTAGTTGGAACGTCAATTTCTTTTTTTTAATAAATAAATACCTGCAAGAGCATGCGATCTTAACTAAGTTTAGCGCTAGTAGATGTACTTGTTTGGTAGATGCTGGTCGTGAGTTCAATTTCCACTCAACACAAGTATTTGTGTCACGAACATTTATGGTTTTTCTGTGTCAGGTATTGACTAAAGGACTACGAATTGTAATTATCTCATTCTGTAATATATTTCCCATAGTACAAGCTATGCTTAGCTATGCTTACAAGCTATGCTTAGTTTGGGGCTAGATGGCGCTGTGAGAAAAATATTTATTTATTAAACATTTGCGTGTCTTCTACACCAATCATAGAGATTGTCGGTATGATGACAATAGTAGTTAAAATTTTCAAAATCAATAATGTCAGATGCTTTTTCAACCATTTACTCCGAGTTATTTCATCAAGCTTTCGATTGGTTTCGAAAGTGCCTTCGAGAAAGTTTATTAGATTATATTGTTAGCCTGAATTCACTGAAATAATTTTAATAACAAATTGGCTGGCCGCCAGGGTAGGTATCTGCAGGCGTCTTCTAGTAATCGCGTAACATATATACAAAAAAAAACATACAGTCGAAATGAGAACCTCCAACTTTTTATAGTATGTATTGTTCTTTACATATTGTATATGACCGACCAATTTCGATAAAATAGAATAGAAATAGAGTAGACTTTGATCGCTCCGTGGCTTAGTTGGTAGTAGCCCTGCCTTCGAAGCGAGGGTCCCGGGTTCGATTCCCGGTGGGGCATACTGTGTGGTGGCATAAAGTTTGTTCTCGGGTCTTGGGTGTTTGTCTTGTGTTTCTGTGTTTGTCCATGCCATCTGCGACACAGGGAATCCTAGTGCAGAGTTATGAGTGTTAATGTTGATTGATGTTGAATTTATATTTGGAATGTAGAATTGTTGTTAGAATTTAAACCGCTCAACCGATTCCAGGACCACCTGAAAACACAAAAGAACTTTTCAAATCAGTTCAGGCGTCTTTGAGTAATCGCGTATCTCAATTCGGCTGTAGGAACATATTTTTTTTGGCCTTTGCTAGGCGGCTTTTTTGCAAATTCTTGACCAAATTGAATTCTTTTTTTAAAAAACCAAGATCAAAAAAATTTGGTCTTGGGGTAGGGTGTTAAGAACATTGGCTGCATTCCCGCGTTCAACGGCCAAAAATAATATTTGGGAGAGGAACGAGCCAGCCTTCTTGTCCCAGTAGCATCACATAATAAAGTTGGAATTTTTGTATAAAAGTTTGTGGTCGGTCCCCACGGTCCCATAGTCTCTAAAGTAAGCGGCGTAAGTATATAATCACCTGAAAGTACTTCACATTTTCGTCGCTTGATGTTTTCAGCAGCCTTGGGTTTGGTCTGGTTGAGATAGAAAGATAAACACTTTATAAACACTAACAGTAAAATAAAATAATGACAATAGTAATTAAAATAATAGTAGGTAGATATGCATTATCACTAAAAGTGATCTCTTCCATTCAACCTTTGGATGGATAAGATCGAGAGTACATACAATAGATGGCAGTGTACACTTAATTTTTGGGACACACTTCGATAATAAATTAATTACACTCAATAATAGTTGAAGTGAGAGCCGCAATCGTGTCGACACAAGTATTATATAATAGCATCGATTTATTTATTTTTTTTAGAAAGAAACAAAGAAAATGGAGAAGGTTGTTAATTCGGATATTTATATATTTTTAATGTCATATATAGACAGATTTGCAATTTTATATTTGAAGTGAAAAAGTCTTTAGGCGCGTTGGGAATTATTTATTGTAGAGTCAAAATTACAGAGTCTCGAACATAGGCGCCAAGTTGCTCGGCTATCGGCTTTTTATAAAATACACTTCGGTGAGTGCGCCCAGGAACTTCACGAGCTTGTCCCTCCATCTCCATTCCATCATCGGACGACGAGACGTTCGGCGGTGTACCACCCCTACACAGTGGAAATCCCTCGGATTCGCATAAAACGATTTGAGTCCTCCTTTTTAATCCGAACTGCAAAGGAGTGGAATTCGCTGCCTGCGTGTCTTTTTCCCGAGCAGTACAATTTGGGTATCTTTAAGAGTAGAGTGAATACGTATTATCTAGGCCAGCGTGTTACATCTTCGACCGCATCATCACTTACCATCAGGTGAGATAGCGGTCAAACAATGGCTTATAATGAATAAAAAAAAAAAAAAAATTGAACTCGCGATTCTGTTACCGTTACTGTTGTTTTTTTTTTTATTTTTATGGATATGCTTCCAGATTGCTCTCATGGAATTTTTATCAAAATCGGTTCAATAGTTTGGTTGTAAATCAACTGCTTGTCATCCAAGTAAACGTAATTGCCAATTTTGTTACTTTGAAAGTAGTGAAGTCGATTTTTTCAATTTTTAACCTTACTTGTAAATCAGTCACGTATTCCAAATATGAAACGATTTTCGCAAAAAGAAGACAATATTAAAATACTTGGGGAATTTATACGCTTTTTATTATGTTTGTGTTGAGATATTAAACTATAAATATTTGCATGAAACATTTATATTTTAATATCTCATGGATAAAGGTTCCAGAGTTTATCAAACATTAAAAATTCTCATTACTAACAATATTAAAGGTAAGTAGGTACCAGACATACATAAAATAAATGGATGGCACGATAAATGGATTGTGATTATCAATGTATTGTGACTATTTTCATCTTCATCAAATTCATCACCTTGTTTGCAATTTAATTGGATTGCGAAGCTTTCAAACTCCTCTGAGCGTTAATCAAAGAACGTTGGAGCCTTTTAAACTAAATATTTCAGGTAAAATTTGATTATCATCAAAAGTATTATTGTTGAATTATTAAATATTTATTCATAACTTCCGGTAAAGAGACGAATCCTGGATGGGTTTGAATAGAAATCGAATAAATCGAGGAGGGTCTATGATACGATTTGTATGGTTTTTCATGTTAAATATCTGTCGGCGCGTCTTGGTAATGTATGGTGTGACGGCAAACGACATGACGACATCATCTCTATGCCGTCATGTATCTGCTTCCAATCCCGTGGCTAATTTTTAATTGATAGTGTGTATTATCAATTTGCTCCCATAGAAATTTTATGGAAAAATTGCGCTCTATTAAATATAGATCGTTAGTTTAGTCGGTTCATGCGATTTTACAATCTCGTTAAAATTTCTGCTATCCAAAGCTTTTAAGATTTCCTAAAATATGGATTTTGCATTTTCACAGGAATCCAAGTAATCACGTTAGGCGTCCAATTAGTTTGAAATTTGATCGCTGGCATCATATATCGGCTTCTTTCTGGGCCGGACTTAGGTAAGAGTCTGATAATCGCCTGTCAAACGCCAGTCAAACGCCTGACAGTCATGTCAAAGATCCCATGGAAAAATGGGCCCAGTTTTTCCCAATTTCTGGCTTATCGCTTAAATTTAACAAACAAAAATATTTTGTACAAACCTTGTCCTGGCGATTACAAATACATCAAAAAAGACAGGCCGTTCTGAAATGATGCGAGAATATTTTTATTCATTATTTTTTATTATTTTTATTTATTTTTATTTATAGATTGCTAGCTGCGCTCCGCGATTTCACTCGTGTAGTTCCCGTTTCCGTAGGAATACTGGGATGAAATATAGGCTATGTTACTCGCTGATTACGTAGCTAGCCATTGTTTTTTTTAAATCGGTACCGTGGTTGACGCGTGAAAGCATAACAAAGAAACAAATAAACTCACTTTCACTTTCGAATTCTTGTTATGTTATGTTTCACATGTTAGGATTCATATTGAATGAATAATTTAGACCTAGGTGTTAAATTCGAGTTTTGACATTTCATCCGAATCTCGAAGTTAACAGACGAATCAAAAACTTGATCTGTGACAGAAATTACGACTAATCAAAGTAATATCGGTTTATGATAAGACAAGCTTAAAAATTGGCGGATATTTTCACCGACTTAAAAAAAATGTTCCCAATTAACATGTTTATATTTTTTTTATGTATGTTCACCGATTTCTCAGCTATTTATCAACCGCTTTGGAAAATCCTTTTTTTATTTGAAAGTGCTTTAAAATGGGTCCCACAGAATTTTTATCGAAATCTTTCTTCTATAGTTTGGTTGTTAAATCAAAATAACTGGTAAATATGTCATCAAAGAAACGAAATTGCGTATTTTAATACTTTGTAAGCATCGAATCGGCTTTTTCGATTTTTAAATCAGTTACTTGTACAGATAATAAATACAATTCGTTATATTACAGTGGAACTTCAGACCGGGTTTTAAAATTTATTTTATACCACCCTTAAATCCGGCTCTAAGCTGGGCATTAATCAAGGGTGTCTCATTCAACCCTGCTCTATAGACAAGATACCTAGGGCTTAATTACTTCTATCAATCGTAAGACTAGATTGAAAAATGAACGTAGGTAACCTACTACCTAGTTCCCCAGATAAGATTTCGTAGATAGGAGTAAATAGATAGATAGTATATCGACATACCAAAACAAGTGGCAGACTTAAAAATCGAAAAAAAAACGTCTTTTATTCTTTCATCCCTTTTTCTTGCCCTTAAGGAGTAAAGCCTACTATTTTATTATATATTTTATTATGTTATATATTTTATTATTAGGAGTACAAATAAGTTTCCGTCGTTTTTTAACACAAATTAAATATTTATTGTAGAAGAACGGTAATATAAATTTAATCAAAATATTGCCCATCACTTGCAACCACTTTTTCCCATCTCTCAGGCAGCATTCGAATCCCACGTCTGAAGAACTCCTTGTCTTTTGAGGTTATCCACGAATCAACCCAATTTTTGGTATCCTCATAAGATGAGAACCGCTGCGCCGTCAGAGCATGTGCTACGGACCGGAACAGGTGATAATCGGACGGTGCAATGTCTGGTGAATACGGCGGGTGGGGTAACACTTCCCAATCAAGTGTTTCCAAGTACTTTTTCACGGGAGCCGCAACATGTGGACGAGCATTGTCATGCAGAAGAATAATTTTTTCGTGTCTAGAATAGTATTGAGGGCGTTTTTCCTTCAGAGCTCGGCTCAATCTCATCAATTGTGTTCGATAGAGGGCTCCAGTAATTGTTTCGCTCGGATTAAGCAACTCATAATACACTACACCTAGCTGATCCCACCAAATACACAGCATATCGTAAATTTTTGGCCTTCCACTGCGATCTTTGTCTTCTACGTCGAAATCACCGTTTTTAAACTTTTGAAACCACTCTCGACACGTTCTCTCACTCAAACCAACCTCACCATATGCTTCTACGAGCAATCGATGCGCCTCAGCAGCAGATTTCTTTAAATTAAAGAAGTAAACTAATATTTCCCGCAAATGACGCTTACTTGGCTCAAATTTTGACATTTTCAACTTATAAAAATTATATTTTACCAATATAAAATCAATGATATTAATAGGTTATGTTGTTCTTGAATGTCCAAACTATTTTTTAAGCCGGTTATCATCTGCGAAAGCTAACCGAAACTCCGTGCCGCGCCATCTACAATAAAACGGCGGAAACTTATTTGTACTCCTAATATAACAAACAGACAGACAAGAATTCTAAATAATGGTCTTCTGTTATAACTACCGTATATACTTTCAAATGCATAGTGTTTTGAAAAGCTGTTTTGAAACAAACAGACACTTCAATTTTATTTATTTGTACAGATACGAATCCAAATTTTACAAGAGCAAATCGTAAGGAATGTCTTGGAGAAGGAACTTGCTCCGTTTCCAAGCCACTGATTTTATGAAATGAGCTGACTCAATAATTAATTCGAAAAATTCTCACAAGCAGAGGGATTGGACTGTTGAGATTTTTACTGGCTTCCACTAACACCATATTCACACTGTATTATTATATGAACAGATAACTTTTGGTTTTACAAAGACAAATATATATATTTTTGAGAGCGTGGTGGCCCATGGGCACTGACGCCGACTTTCAATCTGAAGGTCGCTGGTTCAAACCCACACGTGAACCAATGACTTTTTTCACTTGAAAATATTTTTTTTGCATTATTTTTTATTGAATGGTATAATTATCATAGTAATATTATAAATGCGAAAGTTTATAAATATTTGTTATAAAGGTAGCATACCCTGGATTTACATGAACTACTTTTCATCCCGAAAAAGTGAAGAAATTTTTTAGTGAGTTGCATAAAACACTTCTTATAATTTTTGCTCTCTCTTGTACAGTTTTTAACGGCGGGTAAAACGTCAGGGCGCAACTAATAGGTACCTACATAACCTATCATTCAACCCTATCTGAATGTCAGAGTTATTAGAATAAATCAAGAAATGTATTTGGGGTGGATTTTTTTCCTTCCTATCGCTATCAACCAATTTGTCCGGCACTCCCCGATGTACCGGACAAAGGCAATCGAATTGAATTTGGGCTCTCCCAACCCCCGCACCTACATTATCTTTGTAATACGATTAGGGGCACGAATCTACCAAGTCAGCCATATATTTAAATTTTGGCTGACGTTTTCGTCTTTGTTTCAACCGACTTCCAAAGGAGGTATTGATTCGGCTGTATTTTTTTTTATGTTTGTTATTTAATTTCTTCGTCGTTTTAAATTTTTTTGTCTTTTTAAGGTTGTGTTTTTAGATTGGTCCCATAGAAATTTTATTGAAATTGGTTCAATAGTATGGTAGTTCAATCAAAATAACTAGAAAAAATGATTCATCAAGTAAAAATTTCCGGTTTTATTACAGAACGTGGATTAACTTTAGACTAGGTATAAACCACTAATATTACGTATTTGTAATGTTTGGCTTTCCTGTAACTTTTTTCTTCGCCCGTTGTGTACCGATTTGGATGTATCTTTTTTAAATTGTAGGTTCTTTTTAAAAAGAGCGAGAAATAAATAATGAAATAATTTAAGTTCGTTTCTTTCTATATTTAAATCAGAAACTTGGTATGCGATAAAATTTGACGGAACGAGCTAACGGCCCAGATGACGATAAGGAGACGCCCACAGATAACAAAATTACGACGTGAGTCCCCAGAGAAGACCCAAATCCAGCGATACTTCAGATTTAAAGGAATAAATGAGATCTCTTTCGTGTGAATGGCCAACTCTGGTGTCGACGTTTTCAAGCCGCTCGAGGGCCTCCAACATGGCTTGACGTCTCCGATACCACTACACACCCATCCAATTTCTGACCGGGCCGAAAGTTGCTTAACGTTATGTTAATAGCAAGTTGACACGGAACGAGAACAAAACTAAATACTAAAATAGACTATATTAATAATTGTGTTTTTCAGATATTAATTTATTTATGTTTGTGAGAACTTCAGTCGATGTAGGCTTCGACTGATTATGATCTGGAGGGTTGTAGTCCTGCGGGATCAGCCCAGCATTTGAAATAAAGCCATTTCAATTCGTTGAAGGTTTCACTTCCAATAACGCTTGCGCTCGCTTGCTAAATGTTCGTGTTTAAATCCCAAATATTGTTAAAGGCTTGTTGTTTTATAAAAGTCCTGCCCAAAATCTAGTTCGAAATTCGATTCCTATATTTTTTTTTTTGAACAAGAATGTCTCTTCTTTTTTGGGCATCTGCCAGGAGCGGTTGTGCAAAACCATCTAGTGAGTAATATAATTATCCTTAACTTAATTAATGATATTAGTTTAATTGTTATAATGTAATTGCATTGAAATCGGAGATTTTTTTAAATCAATTTGTTGTATTGAGTAAATTATGTACACTCAACGCCACAACCACTTAAGTTCAAGTACCTAAGAGTACCTTTCAGGTACTTCGATCATTTAAGATGGGACACCAATTAGGCATATAATGAGCTCCCAAGCAACCCTTTTAAGGCCCTATTGATACTATTAATCAAAGTAGGGTCCCGTATAATGTATTTGATGCTTAATCAGGGTATCGCGCGAACTTGAGATAAGTGCTTCAATATTTACACTCAAGTTACATATAATTGTTTCCGGATTACTTTGTACATAATAAATAATAATTAGTATAATATAATATGATAAAATTAGAGCGTGGTGGCCCAGGGGCATAGACGCCGACATTCAATCTGAAGGTCGCTGGTTCAAACCCACACGTGCACCAATGAGTTTATTCACTTGAAAAATTTATGTGCGCAATACCACGTTCTCGAAACGGTGACGGATAACATCGTGAGGAAACCGGCATGTCTTAGAACCATAAATTCGAAGACATATGACATCTACCAATCCGGATTGGGCTCCCGTGGTAGATCAAAGCCCATTCACTCTCAATTATCGAGAGTATGCCGTTGTCCCTGCCGTACGGATAATAAAAAAAATAAACACAGAATCGCAGATTAAATCAATCACTTTATTTGTATAAAACTAGGAATATATGTATTCGAAAAAAATACGGTAAGATCAGGTGGGCCTTTTGTTGTTGCCGTCTCTTTTGCGACACAAAAAAAAATAAAAAATTTCTTGCAAAATACTTTTAAACTTAAACTTTGATTCTAACAAATCCAATTAACAGTACTTAACTTAAACCTACTAAGTTTAAACCCTTTTCAAATTCAATCTCTATCCAATTGAGAGAATCTATTACGTAAAGTAGAAACTGGCCCTAAGTCTTATAATAAAATTTGTCTATTGACTGCGACAGATTATAGTGAGAAGGTGCGCCAAAGGAGTGAGTTAGTGGGATTTCCCGGAACTTCTGGTACGCATCGGAATTTCTAACGCTGTGTTCACTCACAATAGCTGTTCACATATGACTTATACGTTATAGCTTAAAGCTGCATGAGGATAATAAATTAAAATTAAAATAGACATGTGTCTACAAAATCCGAATTGGGCACACGTGGTAGATCAAAGCCCATTCACTCTCAATCATCGAGAGTACGCCGTCCCTGCAGTGGGAACATTAGAGTCTGATACGAAACGTATTCACGTTTCACGTAAAACACACGGCCGTGTCCACGACACAGCCACATACCATTGGCTCCTGTAATTACACCGGTGCCTACACCCTCCTACCGAAACAGCGAACACCGATGCTTTACCAGGAGTCGTGGCAGCACTGCGGAAGAACCTGTCACAGATTCTATTACTATTTTCGGTTGCTGCTTTCGCACCGGAGGACACAAGAATAAAATATAAGGGTATTCACCTAAGGAAGCCAGCAACATAGGACCCCTAAATTCTAAAAAGTTTCTTGTTGAACAGGGTCTAATTAAGTTGGAACTTGGGAGAAAGTTGCCATCCTTGCGATTAGGTTTACTCGATTAAGGAAAAAAGTTATATGTATTTGAGTTCGAATACCTTCCCCGATACCTACATATCATCATCATACTAATATTATAATATATAAGCGAAAATTTGTCTGTATGTATGTCTCTTTCACGCCTGAACGGCTGAAAGGATTTTAATGAAGTAGCTCATATCCTGGCTAGGCTACTTTGTATCCCGAAAAACTGAAATATTCCCGTGGGACGTCCAATCGCGGGTAAACCGCGGATCGCAGCTAGTACCTATGCTATATCCTAACAAGTAATATTTATAAAACAACAATTATTGAGTAAATAATTCTGAAAAGAACTTTATTTTAAATCCAAATTCACATTGAAAAATATTGATATTTGGCAATATCCAACTGCTATGGAATGGTCTGACTTAGACAATAGATATAGGCTTAATGGATAGGCCATTAATCCTATACGATAACGTACAAACGCCAGCTTAAGATGAGCCGTTAAAGCAATGCCGTAGGATTGCTTTAACGAAACAATCTTAAAAAATCGGGGGAAAAGAGTTACCTTAAATACAAAAAAGAATGAATGAGATCGAACTACGTAAATGAATTAAAACGAAGAACAAATTTTGACTTACATCCCCACGGGAACTGTGCTGAACTTCGGGATAAAAAGTATCCTGTGTATGTATCCTACCTCTTAGTATGAACTCAAATCGTACCAAGTTTCATTTGAATTCATTCATTAGTTTTGGCGTGCACAACCAAGATACAGGCAGACAGACAACAATGAACAAAAAAATACAATTTTTCCTTCAGTATCGATTACAGAATGCACTCCAAAAACAATTTCGAAATACTTATCTTCAATGTACAGAATTGGATTTGTTACAGTTTTATAAAAGTATAGATAGATAAATATTCGATAGCTTCCGCTACGGTTATGGACCTCCATAACATTCTATAACTAGCATATAGCTTGAATATCTTCTTGAAGTTTCCTTCTGTACCTAGTACTATTCTTGCTCTGTGGTAACTCCTGTTGACTAGTCTGCACAAGTCTGTCGAGTGCTCAGTCTGGCGTGAGGTACAGTAATCTCTCGAACAAGCGACAGCAAACGTGCAACTATGTGCAGTAATTTCCGGTTATGTCCGGCTATATCCGGTTTCTTGTCTGCTGAAATACTTGATTGGCAATACTGGCTCTCGTTTATTAAATGAAAGTTATTCGATAACGCTGTTCTCATAGGTCAGTACGAAGTGGTTCTGGTCAGCGTTTGGGTCGTGGGTTTGATTCCCACCAAGCACAAACATTTATTTGACGAACATGTTCTTTGTGTCTGGGTGTTATGTTTGTATTTACATAAAAGAAAATTGTATAAATATGCTATCACTAATCTGGTATACGCGATGCTTTGAGGCTAGAAACTGTGTGAAATGTTAATGAATATTTATTTATTTATTTATATTCTACAAAAAAGTAGTTGCCGTTGTGCCCGTGACTTTGAGACGGGGCTGTAACGTCTCATGCACCTGTAATTACACCGGCACCTACACCCTCCCACCGGAAGAGCAGTGCGAGTGTGCCACAGGTACTTTTTTGTATGTGGTTGTATGATGGAACGAGCTGAGGGCCCACCTGATGGTAAATGGCGACCCTCGCCCAGCAACAGTAATGCGCGCGACTCAGTATGACATCCAAATCTCTACTGAGTCGCATTCATCCTGCTGCGTCCATCACCCGAGACGGGGATGACACGTCTCAGCATCAAATAGGTTACATATAAAATGTGTTGTGTACTAAACCTCACTCAGAACCAATAATATCACGGGCAGGACTATGCTAAAGTTTTTGATTGATCGCCGAAACTGTCAGCAGATTACGCTCCAAATTAGATCGACGAGTGAGCAGATGTGTTGCTTCTTGGAACTACATACTGAATATGGTGTACTGTACGAGCCTTTAACGTTCGCACTGTAGAGAATTCTTTTCTTTTTTTAACCCCTAGATCTAAAAGAAGGGTGTTATAAGTTTGACCGCTATTTGTGTCTGTCTGTCTTAAACAGGTGAACCGATTTGGGTGCGGTTTATTTTATTACAAAGCAGGTTTTCTAGCGGTTTATTTTAAACATAATTTATCAAAATTGGTTCAGCTGTTTCATCTGTTTTCTTGGCTGCAGTAAGGTTCTTCAAAGTATAATGTGTATTTACTTTATTTTCAAATATATGTGTGACCTAAAATTTGAAACATCCATGTATGCTAACTATGAAATATTTTCATTTATACTTGGTATAATTTTATACTTGGTCTGATGCAACAGTCAGGCACTAGGTGGCATTTGGACTGAGGTCCTTGAACTGACCTGAAAGTTAAACTTATAGTCCGGAAGTCTGCTGCCATGTTTTAGGACCAAAAGTAAAAAAAGCATGTTTTTTTTATATAATTAATTGAGATAGATAGATAGACTACACTTTATTGCATAACAAATAAAGATAACAATAGCTTGAAAATAGAAATCTTAAATAATAAAAAAGTGACACAATGGGCGGTCTTATCTATGTATAAAGTGATCTCTTACAGACAACCTCTGGATGGACAAGAAGTATTAGAAATGAGAAGGGCCATTGGTGCATCTATATAAAATCATACTAATTTTATTTCCGTAGTAATAAATGAACTAACAAAATTTTATTTTTCTTTATGTGTTTTAGTTTTGTATAATTGTACTTCGTGCGGATACACCCAACGCAAATACGCTAGCTGATCACATCGTTCAATAGCAGTACTAAAGAAATAATAGCACAAATTCTTAGCTTCCTTTAAAAAATGACGGCTTAGTTGGTAGTTGACTTGCCTTCGAAGCGACGGGTCCCGGATTCCCGGCCGGGACACACTTTGTGTGGTGAGCATGAAGTTTGTCCTCGGGTCTTTTGTGTTTGTGTTTGTCCGTGTCATCTGCGATACAGGGAATCCTAGTGCAGAGGTATGATTGGGTTAACGTTTTTTAATGAAATTTAAACTAAAAATAGCAGCGGGCTCCCGGACTATTATACGATCTGTAAACAACATCTAAGCAAGCATCGACTATCAGATACCAACATTTTTAGCTTCGACCAGTAGATGCGGGTTTAATTGGCACTCGGATCTACGAAAAACATTTCCTATCCGTGGATCTTCCTTGATAAAGGTGAGATGTCAACATACACAATTAAAATTGTTTCTTTATAGGGGTGTCTCATAAGTAATGTCGGTTTTCATATGTGTAAATTCCTACGCCTCAATTTAAACATGTCGTAACTTGTTAAGACTAGTCTCTAATTCTATGAAGAGTACAATTTCTTGACTTTTTTTTAATCATTCTCTCTTTGTTTATGGATGACGCAGTACGTTTTTTATAATAAATAGCATGGAAGCTAATGTCTAAACAATAAATTAATTTCATATTTATCGCATTCCATACTATTTATTAAAGTTACAAGATAACGAATATATTCACTTGTGTGTGTAAAATTTAACTTATCTGTTTCATATTATACTATTATATTATAATTTACCACACAAATGTTGTGTCAAGTTTCATTGAACTGAAAATTATGTCCAACAGTACTTCAACGCTTGTAGTTTGGAATATTTGCAGCATCCAAAGAACAAGAGCATCTCAATTAAAACTGGACGAGTTGTGTGCCAAATTGATGCTTCAGCCATCCCGCGTTCAATTAAAACTGCTTTTTGAAAATCTAATTTGATGATGTAGGGTTTGTGAGCTGTGATTGTTAAGGATGGCGACTTTCAACACGAACTATGGTGGTTCATATTCGTGTACAAAACGTCCGTACGACTAAATTCACCTAGCTCTCAAAATTGTCAACGATCTATCAACCATACTATTAGTTTTTTATTTCTTAAAAAAAACAGTCACGAAACGAATCAAAATTAAATATTTATTGCTCCAATAACAATACATATAAAATAAAATAAATAAACGTTTACACACTCGTTGCACTAGGATTCTCTGTGTCGCAGATGGCATGGACAAACACAGAAACACAAGACAAACACCCAAGACCCGGGAACAAACTTCATGCTCACCACACAAAGTGTGCTTCGGCCGGGAATCGAACCCGGAACCCCTCGCTTCGAAGGCAGGGCTACTACCAACTAAGCCACGGAGCCGCCATATCAATCATATCAATCTATATCACCATTCCCTGAATCTTCATTGATTTGTTCATTATATATCTCCATCTTTCGAAACCCGGCAATGAAATTGAATAACTTTCCTTGTTTTGCTAAACTTGTTTACAAAGCAGATATGATATGAAAAAAAAACTAGATACGGAGCATACGGGGGGAAATTTGAGGGGTTCTTTTTAGATTTTATACACGTATTTTCTTGGATGTATTAGCACCACGGGGGGGACGTGTAGGGATTCAAAGGGTTATCGTTTATTGAGCATTTCACACCCCTCATAACTGATATTATACATAGGTATAGGTATGTGGCAGTAATACTGCAGGCAAGATCAAAACAGGCATCTTTAAAAGGAAATAAAAACTCTTTTATTTCTCTTCTATTTTTACTTACTCTCATTAAAAAAAACTGCCTAGAACAATAAAAAAGATTTTTCGCGCAAGGTGTACAACTCTGTATTTATCCACCTACTCCTCAACTACTACAAGAAATGGATTCGAAGACAAAATATATAATAAATATATAGTACGCGATTCAATAAGTGAAAACACAGGTGCAGATCCCCGTCTCGGGTGATGGGCGCAACGGGAGAACTTGGGTCGAAGGACTTGGGTCGCATTGCTGTTGTTATGGAAAAAAGGTGACCTTAATTATTGTTGTGCATAATGGATGACCAAAATACTAAAATGCAGTAATCTTTTGTTTCCTTTTATAAACACAATTAACATTACGATGATGTATTGTTAATTTTGTTATTGACTAATAATACAAAGAAAACGCCTCAAAATTTTTTTAATGAATGAATTAACATTTTATTGTACACCAAAATATATACACCATAATCGTTTACATAACTCTACTTAGATGTAGTATTGTACAATGGGCGGTCTTATCGCTGAAAGCGATTTCTTCCAGACAACTTTAGGATGGAGTTTTAACATGTGTTGCTTTATAGGACTGAGTTGAAAATCGAAAAAAAATGAAGAAAAATGTGAGAGGAAAGCAAAATAATCAATTTCAATAAATTACGAGGTAACAAAAGAGAGAGAGGAGAGGATAGGGGAAACAAACATATTACAAACATACATCCGACTTTTGCGTGGTGGCCCAGGGGCATAGACGCCGACTTTCAATCTCAAGGTTGCTGGTTCAAACCCACACGTGCAACAATGAGGTTTTTCACTTGAAAAAAATTATGTGCGCAATACTACGTTCTCAAAAACGGAGACGGAAAACATCATGAGGAATCCGGCATGTCTTAGAACCAAAAACTCGACATGTGACATCTACCAATCCGGATAGGGCCCCCGTGGTAGTTCGGAGCCCATTCACTCTCAATTATCGAGAGTAGGCCGGTGTATGCAGTGGGAACATTGGTCCTGGAGCGGTACATCAGACTTATCAACCTCCTCCGAAAATTTGTTGAAAAACGAAAAATAAACCTAAAATTTTATCGACTAGATACACTTAGCTCTAGACGGATACTAATGCCTAATTAAGTTAGGTCATAATTATCAGTAACCGACTTCAAAAAAAGGAGTAAGTTCTTATTCGGTGACAGCTCCCATATGCAAGGTCAGAGTACCTGAAACGTAACAGTGAGAATCACTATCACTACATAGTATAAAACAAAGTCGCTTTCTCTGTCCCTATATCCCTATGTATGCTTAAATCTTTAAAACTACGCAACGGATTTTGATGCAGTTTTTTTAATAGATAGAGTGATTCAAGAGGATGGTTTATATGTATAATACACTAGCAAGTACGACACTGATGCGACACTAACCGTGCGAAGCCGGGGCGGGTCGCTAGTAAATTATAAATGTGTTTCGATTACGTATTTAGCCATGAGCAATCCATATTCATTTCAAAGTTTATGATCGATATTTGGGGGAGTGCTTTTCTTCCAAATTGGTTTTTGTTTGTTTGGAAATAATAGTTAAACATGGATTCAGTTCCCGAGCCACCGGGTATGGGTAGGGGGTCATTTGAGTTAAGCAACGCTTCGCCAGTTGGATGGGTGACCGCTGAATAGCATTTGAACAGAGTTTGTATGTGTGAGTGCGTGTGTGTATGTTTGTTTCACGGATTGGATGCAATTTGGTACCAGGATAGCTTATATCTTGGATTACTACATGGGCTGCTTTAAACCCGGAAACAAGCGGGTAAAACCGCGGGGCGCAGCTAGTTATTACATAAATAAACATTATATTTACTACAAAATTACGATGAAATAGAAATAATCACTTTCTTAATATTTATTTATTTATTTACTATAACAACTTTTAACAGGTTTAACCTTATGCAATAGCGTAGTCAACTTTTTATTACCTAAATACAAATTAAATAAAATTTTCATTAATATATAAATGAATTATAAAGCTATTATGACACGATTTATAATTCAATCAGTATCAAGGGAAAAGCTGATTAAAATATAAAAAAATATATAATATATTAATAAAAGTAATCCCTTCAAATTCTACCGGCGTGTCGAGATAAAAGGACGAAATGGAGCGATTTTTACGCCATCCGTCTGAATTCCGTGGATTAGCAAATCCCCCGGATTTGCCCAAATAGACTGGACCGACTTACATGATGGTGAGAAATACGAGTGTAGCGTATCGTGGTTAAACGTATTTGTCTCGTTGGTGGTGCTAAAAGAGCAACCAAAAGCAGCATTAGAACTTGTGGCAAGTTCCCCCGGAGAGGTACTGCCACCACACCCGGAAGCTGCTGCCAAACAGTAGTGCTCGCATTACTGTGTTCCGGTGGAAGGATGTAGGTGGAATCACATGCTGATAAGACGTATTATTCCCGTCTCGAGTGATGGACGCAGCGGGATGAATGCAGTGGAAGATCCAAATCTTATACTGAGTCGCACTACTGTTGTCATTATTCACTAAGCGGAAATCGAACCCGTGATCTACAGCGCGGAAGGCACAGCTACTAAAAACGTAGCTATGAGGACTGTCAAATAAGAATAAAAGCCTTTTTCGAAGTCGGTTAAGGAATTTACGTAAGGCGTGCGATTTTCATGAATAAGGTACCAGGAATGTAGAAGCAAGCAACAGCCCTTTGAATTAAAAATAAGTAATGCATGTTGCAGCGTGCCGATCTAATAATTTCTTCCCCTCGGGTTGGTTAGGGTTGGAACAAACGCAAACTTATCAAAAATACTAGATAAAATACGAAAACTGACTGTAATTTGACATATCTGTGTGCATGCAATGTGTCTAAGGAGCTTCTGTGGCACGTTACATGCTCTATGTTTACTTGTGTATAATTTGACGTGTCCAGTCCAAATAAGCAGTTGCTCGTGTTCGAAGGACCGAACCCTTTGAGTCCCTACAAGTACCTCCTGGTGGTGCCAAAGTAGCAACTAACTCTACCATATTTTTACCATTTTGTTTTATATATGTTTTTGATTTTTTATTAACCGATTTGGAAAATTATTTTTTATTTGAAAGGATATGCTTCCGGATTGGTTACATAGAATTTTTATCAAAATCGGTCCAACAGTTTGGTTGTTAAATCCTTCCCTTCCCTTGGGCCCGATTGAGCAGAGCAACCAGAGACAACACTCCAAAAGCTTTTAGGAATAAAAATGTGGAATTCTTCACGTTTTTGTGTATCATCCTTTCCCAGGAGACATGTTAGTCTTTTCTGCTATGTATCGTACCAATTTTTAACCACCGACGGAAAAGAAGGGTGCTATAAGTTTTTATGTAACCCATAGATAATAAAATCCCATAGACAATAAAAATAAAATTCCATAGAATAAATCCCACATTTAATTCTGGTCGAATATTCAAATTTTCCGGGTAACATTTACAATTTTTCATGCTGTAAAACCTAAATTCGTAATACGAGGTATGAATATTTTAAAAACAAATTGAATCAAATTGTTCTAGCCTTTCAGAAGTTAAATCTTGTTTTTACATTGAATGGTCTTACAGTACAGTTTAGTTGGTAGTAGCCCTGCCTTCTGCGCGTGGGTCGTGGGTACGATTCCCGCACAAGACAAGCATATTACAAAATCACGCGTTATTATTACTAAGTTATTATATATCATTTCAAAAATTGGTCATCAACATTATTTATCGAGTTATCGAAATATTTACCATGATCTGTGAGCTTTTTAGACTCCCGATATTTCGACGCAGTTTCATCGAGATCAAGACGCATGAGACTGCGTCGAAATATCGGGAGTCTAAAAAGCTCACAGATCATGGTAAATATTTCGATAACTCGATAAATAATGTTGATTCCAAGTTATAATTATATACTATATTTATTTTTACATTTGTCTATCTGTCTCCAAGAATTGTATTGGGCGATATATAACAAAGGTAAAGAGTAGTTCAACCTTTTTTAAATTCAAAGCATCGGGTGTTGCCAGTGGACAAAAGAAAGAAAATCATTCCATTCCTTTGCGTTAGCACAATATGGACGGCATATCTACTGAATAGAAATGTGATTCATTTGGTGGTCCAATAGAGATAAACGAGTATACCAATGAGTATACGAGGCCTTCCTATGGGAACCGTACCATTTTCATTCCTTATTCCAGACTATAATCTATCGTTGTGCCGAATTTTATCCAGATCCTTCCAGTCGTTTTTCCATTGATCGTCAAAGTCAAACTCATTTATCCCTTTAGATCTCAAGTATCATTTGGACACGTTAAATTTTACGCACGCATGTACACATATTCGTGAGCATATAACGATTCATCCATTCATCCATTTTTGCATTTATAATGTTTGTAAGAAACATAGTCCATCCAATAGTAATAGTTTATTTTTAACCAATTTCCAGAGGAGGTTATAAATTTAATTGTATTTTTTTTTTTTGGTTTTGATTTTTATTACCTCTGTTCTCCGTTTATTGACCCATTTAGAAAAATCTTTTTTGGATGGCTTTTCTTCTTTGGTGGGGGAGGTAACCACTTAACATAAATTCAATTCAATTTATTTTATTTCATACAAGATAAGGATAGTAGAAGTGCCTAAACACAGTGCACAGTAAGAAAGATGCTATTGCGACTGCGACTCATCATTCAACATCTGGTATCAGGTGGGTGAGATTCCCGCCACTTCTAATTTAAAAAAAATGTACGCTTATTTTTGTACAGGCGACCGTTCAAACTAAAACCCATTATTCCTTTAGATATCAAGTATAGTTTGGACACGTCAAATTTTACACGCACAAGTAAACATATTCGTGAGCATATAACGTGTCACAGGAGATCCTTAGGCACATTACATGCACACAGATATGTCAAATTACAGTCAGTTTTTATGTTACTAATCTGCTGAGCAGGTTCGGGGTTCTTCCACTAAGGTAGTCACGATTTTATTAAGCTGAGTCATAGTTTAAGGGGCATTCTAGCACGTTCTAGCTAGATTAAAATAATTATAGCCTGCGCATAATCCTTATTTTTCCTGCTACGTGATATTCTAGAAATAATAGAGATTTAATTTTAATATCATCTTCCTACGCAAGTTTATTTTAATACTAAGGTAATTTCTTATCTATACAATATATAAAAAGCTTTATCCTGACTGACTGACTGATCAACGCACATACTAAACTGATCGTAGACCTGAAACTTGAAGGGTTTGTTTTTGTTCTGAGTAATAAAAACACAGGTACATACAAACATGCGCTTTTATAATATTATTGTGATAAATATTAGTGTGTCTTCCTTATAATAAATAAATTATAACTGTTAGTTTTACAAGGCAATTATAGACATCATACTAATATGATAAATGTAAAAGTTTGTATGTATGTTTGTTTCTTTTTTACGCCTCAACGGCGGTTTTGAAGGTAGATAGTACCTTGGATTAACACATAGGCTACTTTTTATCCCGAAAAAGTTATTTTTGTAGTGCGATTCAAAAATGAAAATGACTTCTGACTATTTTTTTCCCCTCGTCTCATGTTGACTTTTAACCGCGGGTAACGAGGGCGTAAATAGTTCGTAATAGTACCAAAATATCAGCACGCTTAAACACTTAAAACAAACATTATTAAAAGTATCTTTAATCTTAAAATAATGTGCATTAATATAAAATAACTTTATTTAAAAATATATTATATATAAAACTCAATCCATTTTAATTAAATTGATAATATAGCCGAGATTCACTTAAACAAAATTTTCATTAAAGTATTTACATTAGACATAATAAGTAGTTAGACATAAAAGAATAATAAGTAAGAAAAAAAAATTACATTTTCGGTTCTACCTGAAACAAAACAAAAAAATTAAATGAGTCAAATGTGTATTCATATCAATATCTAGAAATAAGTAGCAATAAAAATAATTACAATTAATCTACTAGGATAATGTAATCCAATCAAACTATTTGCTGGACGCGATGTCGCTACGAAAAGTCGTAGCGCCTTCAGTCTAATCTCGCTTACGGCCCGCGGTGCCAGCCTCGCGCGTTCGAAATTTGAAATCACACGAAAACTTTTTGGTTTTCCTTTCTGCTACGGTATCAAAAAGTGGATGTTCTTTTTTTAAATTGACGATTTGCTTTTATTTACATTTTTTTTGGCTGTAGGTATTAAATTTTGGTGAAGTTATAGACTGGGTCGAATAAAACAGTTCAGTGTAGCGCATTACATATTAAAAAAAAATGAGTTCGTAATTTAAACGTTATATTAGAACTGTTTTTGGATGTAAAAATATAGGTAATATTATCTGTTGAAAAGCGAGCGTTTGAGTCTAGTTTGGTGATATATGATGTAAAACGTGATTTTAAAGTGATTTTATTTTGTAATGGAACATTAACTCTCACAGAAATATTGAACGGCAGCCAAATGTGTTGAAAACGTGAGTATTTCTCATTTACAATTGTTTATACGTATATAAGAAGAAAAGAACTGTACATGCAAATCTAGGTCACTTTAATTCGAACTTCGTATAACTTTCACCTCTTGTAAGGCATCATCAAATACCTTTTCTGATTCTCTACGAACAATCTCAATAATTATTTTGCGAGAGTTATAAATCAACTCATAACTAGGTACAAACTTATGTAGGTCTTTTTATATAATAAACTTTCCTCTACTATTTAGCTACTGATAAAGTTAGGTAATAATATTACATAAAAAGTGGTTTCACGACTCATTTGGGAGCAGTTCCGCCTTCTGTGTGTTAAAATTTTGTAATAAAAGAATTTTATATAAGTACTTCAGTAATATAGTTACCGTAGTACAATCTATGCTTAATTTGAAGCTGGAGACGCTGTGTGAAATGTCCATGAATATATCTATATATATATAGTATAGTTCTAGAAAAAATAATAATTCATAGACATTATTATATTTTTGTATCCCGTAAAATTATGTAATTGTATTTGTTAATGAACAGTAGGTAAATAAATCCATATATTTATTATTTTCTAGTAAAAAAAATTGGGTTCTAACTGTAACGTCGAATGAACTATAATTCTCTAATGCACTAGAATTCTCTGTATCACAGGTGGCACAAAAACAATCACACAACATAAACACAGACTCAGGAATAACTTCTATGTTCATTACGCAATTAGTACATTGGGATCACATAGAAAAGTAGCAGCATTTTGCTAAGTTCATCCGGAGAAGTACCTCCACACCTCGTAATCTGACACCAAGGACTCGCATTTTTGTATTCAGGTGGAAGGGTGTGGGTGTCGGTAAAATGAGGTGCATGTGATATCCCCGTATCGGGTGACAGCGCTACGGGATACGACTTAGGTCCTCCTATATTTCAGTCGGGGAGGACCTCAGTCGCATTTCTATTCATATGAGCGGTGACAAATTAATATTAAGGCCTCCACGTTCTGTCATTTTGTCGTATTAAAAATGCAATCTACCAACTTAGCTTCGCCGAACAATGGCTGCGTTTTAATTTGAAGATCATGATTACAGTGCAGGTACATTACCAGCCTTGTGGAACCTTTCTTTGACAAGCCGTTTTAAATATGTAGGTATTATCTGAAGAGGTTAAACAGAAAATGCCTTTTATGTACCAAACAGTTTCAATTTATAACTAACTTAAAATCGCCGTACTCTTTGCTTTTGAAAAAAGTTTCGTAATTTTTGTCTATGGTACTTTTTAATTATTTTCTAATCTATATCCATTTAAAGTAATTTATTATCCTTCTGTTAGTTGTCCATCTTTTGTTAGGATGGCGTTTGGCGTGTATGCATTGGAACAATTCGATCTATTGAAACGAGAGATTGATTAAAAAATCTAACGAAACGACTTGTATTTTCATGTATAACGTATATCATAATGATAAACGTTGGTATTTCTTTTTGGAATTTAAAATGAAATAAGCCTACATCATAAGTTTCACTATTTGTCATATAAGAAAAAATATTTGTCGCCCAAATATTTTTTCATGGTTTTATTTTTCTCCTTTGTTTGAGCACTATCAAATAAAAAAATCTATAATATAATAATAAAAAAACACGTCCTTGGGGATCGAGTTGCTCGCGTCCGGCATTTCACCGGCATCCACACCCTTCCACCGAGCAATGCGAGTGGAATTCCTTGGCGGCAGATAACCAGGAGTGGAGGCAGTACTTCTCCAGGCGAACTTTGCATAAGTTCTTCTGCTTCTTTTTGTTTCTCCTTAAGCACCACCCAGATGGTAAGTGTAGGGATTCAAAGGGTTATTTTTCTTAATATCTTTTTATTTTGTTACTTCTACGTGAGTTTGACGAAGATTGCTTTTTAATTAATCATTTAAGAGAACAAAACCAAATTTCTTTTGGAAAAATATTTAGCCATTTTGGAGTATTATCGCTAGACACAAATTTCAGCTCACAGCGTGGTGGCCCAGGGGCACAGACGCCGACTTTCAATCTTTAGGTTGCTGGATCAAACACACATGAGATTTTTCACTTGAAAAAATTATGTGCGCGATACCACGTTCTCGAAACGGTGTCGGAAAACGTCGTGAGGAAACCGGCATGTCTTAGAACCATAAATTCGACGACATGTGACATCTACCAATCCGGATTGGGCTCCCGTGACAGATCAGAATCACTCTCAATTATCGATAGTAGGTCGGTGTCCCTGCAGTGGGAACATTAGAGGCTGGTACGGGGACAAATTTCAAGCCTCTAGAATATTGACCCAGATATTCAAAGGTAGCTACGGACGCGAGTAACAACTGGACCCCCCAAATAAACGTTAAACGTTTACACACTCATACCTCTGCACTAGGATTCCCTGTGTCGCAGATGGCATGGACAAACACAGAAACACAAGACAAACACCCGAGAACAAACTTCACGTTCTACTACCAACTAAGCCACGGAGTCGTCACAAAGAAATTAGCATATCCACTAATATAAATATATGAATAATGCCCTTGGCATTTTATAACAATAAGAAAACACCTTCGAACTCTTATCAGTATCCATTCATGCATGTATCAGAAATGTTCATACGCGTAAACGGTTTTATGTTTTCAATTTGTCACGTATTTTCTGATAAAATAAAACATGTGTATGTAGAATCTTTGCATTCATAAATTATATATTTTTTTACTTATCAATAACACCTGACCTATAGACAAAGAACAGTGTCAACGCAGACGACCAATTATTGTCGGCCGGCAATAGTCTGCAAGATAAAACACGTTTGACATTTGGCCTACCTGAGGTTAAGTGGTTGCCTTCGCCCATAACAACAGCAATACGACTCAGGTCCCCAACCGAAATATGATAAAACCCAAGTCGCACCCGAGACGGGGATGTTTCATGCGCATGTGATTTCACGGGCACCCACACCCTTCCACCGGAGCAATGTGAGTGCACCACAGCTTGGTGGTAGATTACTAAATGTGGAGGCAGTACTTCTCCGGATGAGCTTTGCACAAGTTCTACTGCTACTTTTAGTTGCTCTTTTAACACCACCCAGGGGATACGTATAGGGATTCAAAGGGTACAAACGTACGCATCTAGACCCCCAAAAAACGCGCTTAGCTCGTCAATAATAGATTTATTGAAAGTAACCCGACAAAAACAAAACAGCATATTCTCTTTGATCCTTAAAAAGTGCTATAACTCGGCCAAGTTTAGTCGGATTAAACCAATAGAGTTTTCATCTGTGGCTTAGGTTATTCACCTCAAACGGTTATACGTAACCCGAGGATTTCAAGGAATTAATTTAAGCTTGACTAAGTCTGCCAGAAGCTGGAACCAAGAACCTTTGATATCGGTGCTTTGTGTATCTATACGTTAGTTTACAATAATTATCATTCTGTGACCTGAGTCAAAGTTGTCTTGTTCAAAATCTATGTTTCTACATACCAAATTACTTTCAAATACCACCGCTGCCCATAAACAACAAAGATACGACTCAGGTCTTCCCCTACTAAAGTCTAAAAAGACCTAAGTCGCATCGCGTTGCGCCCGTCACCCTGAGACGGGGATGGTACGCCTCAAGTGCCTGTAATTTCACCGACGCCCACTCCCATCCTCCTGGACACGGCGCGAGCACCACTGCTTGACGGCGGATTAACAGATGTGGAGGCAGTACTCTGAACGGACTTGGCACAAGTTCTACTGCTATTTGAAAGGTCTCTTTTACTGAATAAATATGTAACAAAATGATTACACGTCGATTAAAATGATTACTAAGTTTTTCGATTTTCGTATGATTGTTTTAATGGCAACCATTTAAAATTAGGTAGGTCACACTCACATGAAAATATAACCTCTCATGGGCCTGTAATTTCACCAGCACCATTTCACTGGAACCAGATGTGGTATGAATATTTTCCGGACGTACTTGGTGCCACAGTTCTACTGCTAATCTCGCAGTACTGAATAAAATTTAACAGCATAGAATATAATATTAGGATTGAAGGCTATATATAAATACTAGCGACCCGCCCCAGCTTCGCACGGTTAGTAAAGCATCAGCATCATCAAACTACCCGTGCGAAGCCGGGGTGACTTGCTAGTGTATTATACATATAAACCTTCCTATTGAATCACTCTATCTATAAAAAAAAAACCGCATCAAAATCCGTTGCGTAGTTTTAAAGATTTAAGCATACATAGGGATATAGAGACAGAGAAAGCGACTTTGTTTTATACTATGTACTGATTAATATTAGGATAGCTTACTTGGTAGTTAGTGGTTAGGCCTTGCCTTCGAAAGGGGATCCCCCTTCTAATAATAATAATAATAATCTAAACAAAAACAATTTGTTATTTTGTAAGTGACAACATAACAGCGCAATAACATAAAAGGAGCCATAAGGGAAAGTAAGCAGTATTTTGATAAATTCTATCAAACTTATTACATTGCGCAAAGTTGTATTACAAAGTTCTTACATTTATATCACTTTGAGGAAGTAACTTTCGTGAACAACCATTCCTCTTTAAATAATACTAGCTGTGCCCCGCGGTTTTACCCGCGTTTAAATTAAAATTAAGAGCATATGCTGGATAAAATTAAGAGCATATGCTCTTAATTTTATCCAGCATGTCTTATAACCAAATATTCAAAGATATGTGACATCTACCAATACGGATTGGGCTCCCGTAGTACATCAAAGTCCATTCACTCTCAATTATCGAGAGTAGGACGGTCTAATTTTCCCAGTAGTGGGAACATTAGAGGCTGGTACGGATTAGTATATATAGGTATAACCCGCTGCGCCATTAAAATAAATGGAATTGGAGAGAAGGAAAGAAAAATGTACTACAAAACAGAAGTGTAAATTCATTCCAGAGATTACTTTTACGGGAAGTGAAAAAAGCAATAAAATATAAACACAAGACAGGGCTGCACCCCGGTATAGCGTTCATGGCGTAGCTTAGCTGTTAATCAACTAAGTTAAGCAACTTTCGGCCCGGTCAGAAGTTTGATTGATGGCTACCAATCCGGATTGGGTTCCCGTGGTAGATCAAATCCCATTCACGCTCAGTTAACGAGAGTAGGTTGGACTCCTTGCAGTGAAAACAGACGCTGGTGCGGTGTGGATAGAAAAAGAAAAAAGAAAGAGGTTTCTACGCAAAAAAAAAAAAATCCACGCGGAGGAAGTTGCCACGAAAAGGATAATATATATAGACTTATTTGGTAAGTTTACGTCAGTTCAAGCTAGAAATCTTCGGATACTTTTTTTATACTCTTGTCTTTGCGCTGGAATTCCCTGTGTCGCAGATGACATGGACAAACACAGAAACACAAGACAAACACCCAAGACTGTGCCCCTGAGTCACCACACGTCTCTTCTTTACGTACAATAAAACTGTACCGTGTTGGTCCAGTGGCACAGACGCCAACTTTCCATCTGCTTTACCCGGGTTCAAAGCAATATGCGCACAAATGAGATTTTCAATTAAAAAAAATTATATGCGCTATACCACTTTCTCGAAACGGGAAAGGAAAATATTGCAGGGAAACCGCCATGTCTTAAAAGCAAAAATTCGAAGATGTGCCATCTATTATACCAATCCGGAATGAGCTCCTGTGTTAATCAAAGCACTTTCACTTTCAATTATCAAGAGTAGTCGGTGTCCCTACAGTGGGAACAATAGAAATAAAACTGTAACAGGTCTGATTCTGTACATTGTAGATATTTTGAACATCTGTTCACAAAACAAACATACATAAAAATCGCACAGCCGATATTGAGAATCTCCTCTTTTTTGATGTCGGTTGAAAAAAACTAATTTAAAGTTCAAACTATTTTATCAATCATTTGTTACCAGTAGAGATGTTCGCAAGAATTTATTTTATTGCATTCTTTCGTTGTGCGAAATTTATTGTTTGTTGACGTCATGGTAAATAGAAGGCGATGTCCATACGGAACGTGATTACGCAAACATCGCAAATTCGCACGAATTTCGTTAACAGTCCCAAAGACACAAAAACTATGAAATAATTAATTCAAATACTTAATCATATATACATTGCTCATAGCGAAGCTTGTTTAGCTGTTTTTAAGTTAAACCACTCTCGAACCGGTCAGAAATTGAATGGGTCACCGTTTAGTGGCATTTGTGCAGAGCTTCCACGCTTGGAAGGCACGTTAAGATGTCGGGCGCGGCTATACTAGTCGATGAGCCGTGTCGGAAGTCTTCGGGCGACTTAAAAGCTCCGTCAACAGAGTTGGCCACTAACTCACGCGAAACGATCGTACATAGAATGTAAAAATATATAATTTTGATATTAAATAATTCTACAGAATATGCCGTACAAAGGTCTTAAGGCTATGAAGCGATTTGTTCGATGGAAAGTTGACAAAAGTTCAGTTTGTCGGAAATCACAAAAAAATATTGCTTTTTTTTCGGTAGTCTATGTAACTCGTTCGGTAACTATAATAGGCAGAAGGTTGTAAATCTAGGGTGTGAAAAACTTTTATTACAAATTTCCTACAAATCGATTGACTCACTGAGGCGTGATATTAACAAACAAATATACAGACAAACTTTCGTATTTACAATATTAGTAACTGCGTCCCACGGTTTTCCAGGATCAAAAGTTTTTATAATCCAGGATATAGGCTAAAAACATTCGAAGACATGTTGACATGACATCCACCAATCCGAATTGGGCTCCCGTAGGAGATCAAAGCCCATTCTCAACTAACAAAAGTAGGCCAGTGTCCCTGCAGTGGAACTGGACTTTTTTACTGAAAACTCCTATTACCAATATCTGTTAATTAAATATTGATAGAATAGAACAGAATAGAATAGAAAAACTTTATTTTGTGTTACATAATTAGGGCTCACTTAAAATTAATAACAAAATTACACGTTTATGAATATGTAACAACAAAATAGGCAACCACTCAGCATGTGCTGCGTCAGTGGACTGATACAGCGCTAGTATTCTGTGGCACCGTAATATTATTTTATCCGTTGGATACAGACCCTAAGAATAACCGTACAATTTGCAAAGTGATCTTCGCAGATCAAATATTGATATTCGAACTAGACCTCTCACATTGTGCGACAAATGTCAAACGCAATTTAGTATTTTATGCGGCTTTTGAACCTGTGAAATTCTGCCCTCTGCATAAGTTTTCGAATATTTCATCCCAGTTCAATAGCTTTGTGCCTATTGAAGATGCTTATTTGAAAAACTATTATTTGTTTAAAAGAAAAAACTCTTCTTATGAATATAGCTTTAGGTTTTTTTTATTTATACTCGTATACATAATATATATTGTTATTCATATTTTTTACAATTTTATTTTCTACTGCACTCAACGGCGTTACCCGCGGTTGGACTTCCCACGGGAACCGTACATTTTTCCGGGGTAAAAAGTAGCCTATGTGCTATTTCAGACTATAATCTATCTCTGTTCCACATTTCATCCTGGTCCGTTTAGCCGTTCTGGCGTGATTGAGTAACAAACATCCATCCAAACACACACTTTCGCGATTATAATATTAGTAGCATTTCAGAAATAGGGGGATGTTATAAGTTTGTAGTGTGTACTTGTGTATATGCGTATCTGTATCTGTTTGTGGCAGCTACGCACGCGAGCACCTGGACCCCCAAAGTATGTCCACATTAAAAAGACACCAAGTCTTAATCATATTTGTGACTCAAATACGAGGTTTATAGGTTTCCACACAATAAATCCGTCCCGTTATATTTACAAGCTCATTCGGAATAACGATAAATCATATGAAATCTATTTACTTTACCAAAAAATACGCAGGACTTTTACCGATTGGCTCCCTTGCCATATCTGCCAGGGGGCATCGTCATAATAAACGTTAACATTATTAAACCTAACTAGATCGCTTGAGGGCAGATATTCCCATAAATTTCGAATATTACAAAAGAAACTTATAATATTATGATGCACAAATATCTCTCAAAATGTATTTTTATGCGTGTGTGACCTTACGATTTGATTAAGTGCTTACCGCCACCCACCGATTTAGGTGTCAGGAAGAGATCGCGTCATAGCACTTCCATGCTTAGGCAAGTGAATATATATATTCCGGCTATACTAGTAGTTGAAGGCCTTTAGGAGACTTTAAAACTTCGGCAACAGAGTAAGCCACTTGCATGAAAGCAGAAGAAAACAATGTGCCATCTTTTTTTTTTTAATCACTCGTATATCTGCTCTAAGAGTCTCAGTGTCGCAGATGGCATGGACAAACACAGGAACACGAGACAAACACCCAAGACCCGAGAACAAACTTCATGCTCACTACAAAAGTGCGCCCAGCCGAAATCGAACCCGGGACCCCTCGCTTCGAAGGCAGGGCTACTAACAAGCATCCTGATTAGGCTACTGTACTAGATAATAATAATATGAGGCACACTTATATTCTCCTTCAGAAAGCAGTCATTCTCAACACAATATAGTAATTTTAGATTTTTACAGCCGAGTTCTTCGGATTCATCATTGACCTTTTTTTTTTTTGGTGACTAAGAGGTATCTACAACAGATACACCGGTTGCCCTGGGGGGAAAACCGAGTTATGTGGGACTTTTACCCGAACTAAACCTCTCCGGTGGCCGACCTCTGCGCATTCAAGGGTCTCTGGACCCTCCAAAGGAATTTCACCAGTGATCCTCTCGCACGTAGCCATGAGGCAACATGTTACCTATCAAAGCATCACTCATCATTGGCCTAAGCCAAGTGCCCACGAGCTAGTTTCAAGGGAACTAGCTCGTGGGCATTTGGCTTAGCCAATAAACAAACGTTTAGCGGCATTTTAAGCTGAGCAGAATAAGAATAAAATATAAATAATAATCAAATAAATTTATTGCCAACGACATTGATACGTAGTTTTTATTAATGTTGTTTTTGTTATAATAATAAGCTATTCACTCCCACTTTTCGAGAGCAGGCCGTTGTATCTGCAGTAAAAAAAAATAGAAGTTGTTTTGGATTCATCTCGCAAAAAGTGCCGTGAACCTAGCCATTTCTAGCCTCTATTTGCAATGTTGATTACTTACCAACAATGTTTCTGAAAATAGTCCAACAATTAATGCTAAAATAAGATTGCTATTTCTGATCTTTGACTTCTTATTAGGGTTGCCATCTTGTGGGATTACGGAATAATTTCTTTGTTTATTTCTTTTTCCCCAAACATACGGCATATTGACCTTTTCAATAGACGTAATTCTATTATCGATAAAAGGCTACGAAAACCACTTAAGGTAATAGTAATTCTTACTTCTGAACATTATTAAACCTCTATCTTATATAATACCCTTGGAACTATCAAAGAAACGAATCAAAAATGGCGGCTTGTACTTTCGTTACGCACTACAGTTAGCAAATACAATTTCGTGAACAAGTTTTTTTTATTTCAATTTAATATGATAAAATAGACCTAGTGGTATTTATTTCCAATAGTACGACTAAAAAATGGTCATTGAGCTCATCAATACAAACAACTTTTGTTGATTCATACATTTATACTAAATTAATGTACAATAATAAACGAACTTTTTGTTCGAAACAGTTAAATTTATCGTGAATATTCAAGAGAACAATAGTTAATGGCATTCATGAGTATAATGACCACTTTTCAGCTTAGTTTACCCTATAATAATAACCTTATGAAGGTAAATATTCCAACATTTACCTGCTCCTCGCTCGAGATTCTTTTCTCCAAAATATTTAATCACATTGTATACTATTTGACGTGTATTACTACGAATAACCTTCCCTCGCCTTCGAGGAGACATATTTATTGTCTCCAAACGTCCCAACGAAACTCAACAATACAAAGGTAAAACTCAACAACAACAACAACAAATAAATAACAGAGCACGGTTATAATAACAAGTAATTCGTAGGAATTGTGCGCGTCAAAACAGCTTGAAAGTAAATGGAGACTGATCTGATTTTTTTCTGCGGACGGTACGCGTGTTTGTGAGTATAGACGGCACGAGTGTGCAAGCGAGAAACAATGATTTACACCGCCATTTTTAATTCGTTTCTTTAATGAACCGAGTTATAGGCAGTTTAATTCTCTATCAATACTACAGATATCCAATATATTATACTACTAAGTGAGTACAAATAAAACAGGAAATCGTAAAATATACCATAAAAAAAAAAACAAAAGAAGGAGTTATATATACACAATAATAAAATAAATAAAAAAGTGAGGTGTGGTTGTCTTAGCCACAGCCGTGTGTTTAACGTTAATACGTGTATGTAAACGGACACAGCGAAACGACTTCAAAATGGCGGTGCTTCCCTTTCACCGTAAGCGATGCATCACAATTCTCACTCATCGTCACAAATCCTTCGATTTTTTAACAATTGAGTTGTGTTATTTTGGCTGTATATGATTAATTTTCAATAGTGCATCAATATATACAATACTTCATGACTGGTATATACTGGTCACTTGTCCTAAGTGTGAATCGAACCTACGGCGCATAAGGCAGATCCATACCATACTACCATAGTTGCTCTGCTTTATGTATTTATTAAAAAAAAGTCTATAAGCATTCTGAAAGAAGTCGTAGGTCGTATATGGTATTGGTATGGTGACCTACGAAGCTTCTCGTTATTGCGATGGTTGGCGTTAGTCAAAAGACGTAGCTCCGTGGCAATATTATATTTATGGAACACTTATAGTAACTAATTTAAATATATGGTAATCTAATTAAATGGTAATTAATGGTTTGGTATGGTTGAAGAGTTCGCGTGCGCGGTTCGCGACTGGTTTGCGACTGGCGGATTTGAGAGACGATTCGCGAGACTATGATTTTGTCGAATAAGCGATTACCAAAACCGCTGCGCTGTTCGAACTACTTCGAACACATTCTTTCTGTAATATATGCTTATGAAATTAAAATTTCATGAATATTTGTTTATCCTGGCAACCCTAAGCGTAAGGCATGTAAATTGAATGTAGTTTGTGTATGAACGGTGATTGCATGCATTGATTAGTTACGCACGAGTCATGCTGAGTATGAAACGGTACTTGGGAAAATAACATTTTCTGAAGTACTTCTGGTATACTGATGAATGTTTTTTACCCTACTGCGCCAGAAGGAGGGTTATGTTTTGAGTATGTATGTAACACATAAGTATGTATATATGTATACAGACATACGTATGAACGTTGAACTATTATGACTATTATTATGAAACACGAGACAAACTTCATGCTCACCACACAAAGGCCCCGGCCGGGAATCGAACCCGGGACCCCTCGCTTCGAAGGCAGAGCTTCTACCAACTAAGCCACGGAGTCGTCAATGTAGAGCCAATAATGTAGATATAACTTGAGCATGAGTATAATGGATACTGGATGCAAGGAGCAGAAGACCCGGCTCAATGGCGCTTGCTCGGAGAGGCCTATGTCCAGCAGTGGACTGAAATATTGATATGATAGGCTGATGATGATGATGATGAGTAAAATTAAAACTGTATTGTTTAATTGAAGTTATTATCACACTAATATTATAAAAGCAAAAGTTTGTATGTATGTGTGCGTTTGTTACTTTTCAACGCTAAAACGGCCCAATGGATTTAAAAGAAATTTAGTACCAGAATAGCTTATATCCTGGATTAACACTAAAGATACATTTGATCCCGAAAACCGCGGGCAACAATGCGGGGCGCAGATAGATCATTTAAAAAAAATCGTATAGTCTTCTAATCCGGTTTTTATCACCCGTATAGGTTCACTTCGACCAAATTTGATTTCAGTTTTAGCCAGATACCATATTGGATTTTCCTGCATGTAGCTCTTCGGTTGAAAAATTCAATTTTAAAACCACTTTACCATTCAATCAAGCTTTACCGATACAAAGCATACATCAAACTTTCGTAAATTATGTTGATATTATACAAACATGTATTATTAATTGACGGCTCCGTGGCTTAGTTGATAGTAGCCCTGCCTTCGAAGCGAGGGGTCCCGGGTTCGATTCCCGGCTGGGGCACATTTTGTGTGGTGAGCATGAAGTTTTTTCTCAGGTCTTGGGTGTATGTCTTGTGTTTCTGTGTTTGTCCATGCCATCTGCGACACAGGGAATCCTAGTGCCGAGGTTGAGTGTGTTAAATAAGAAATAAAAAATATGCAGTATCAATTCAGTTTATTATCAATTTTAATAGAGAACAATGCGTTTGAACAAAATTTTGGTTCAAAGTTATCAGTTTACAGTACAGTTCGCAACTTTTAAAATTGTTCCGTTGTTCACTTAAGATACAAAGTACCCTTAAACTTGAACAATACGTCCTCATACAAAGGTCCTTACTGGATTGAGTCAGCTAATACAATATTTTCAAGCACACCTTTGTGAACTGCTTGCACAATTTATAAAGAAGCTTTAGAATTTATGAAAATTAAATATTAACATAATTAAACAGTTATTAACTAAAAACAGTTATTAAAGGGACCATAGATCAATACCCATATAATACCTCTGTCCCCCGGGTGGTGCAAAAGGCCAAGTTTATTTGAAAATCAAAATGAGTTCGATAGTTTTGTTGTTAAATCCAAATAACTGGAAAAAAATGTCATCCACGTAAACGAAATTGCGTTATTTTGCTTTCCTGTAACTTTTTTCTTCGCCCGTTGTATATATGGATGTTTCTTTTTGAAAATGGTAGGGTGTACCACCTACGTGCAAGAATAAGGCATGAAAGTATTGAAGTTGTTTTTTTTTTCGATTTAAATCAATCACTTGATTCAGCGTGTTTAAATTTAATCGCGCCCAAACGATACTTGAAATCTAAAGAAATAAATTAGTTAGTATTACATAGAATAATGGCAATATGCCTTGGGACTAAATTATCTAACATTTGGGCAATATCTTGAGCCCAACCCCATTTAATATTTGGAATTGTATATCAAATACAAAGGAATATTTGATTGGCTCTTTGTATGTGTAACTGTAATGTGTAACTATTATATGGAAATTTAGTGGGCTTTGATAAGTAAATATATCGATATTATACCGACGACATTGTAAAATAACAATTGCTTTCTTATCATAATGCATAATGTGATTTACAGATGATTGATTAATGCATGTGAATAATAATAGAAACAGACGGTGCGGGATTCGAAACGCAGCGCAACATACACATTGTTGGGAAGCATACTAATTTCGATTTTTTTACTGAGAGAAACTTTACCCCTTACGCCGCGGCGTAAGGGGTAAAGTTTCTCTCAGCCTATGTATGTTTTGTTTGTTCCTTTATGGCGTTCTGGAGACCAAACGCGTGGGCCGATTTTGATAATTCTTACGTCAATTGATTTGTGTTAATCGCGCGAGTGTCACTAAAGACATGACAGCAATCAAATTTCAATATGGCGACGAAAAGATGCCATATTTGAAAAAAAAAGAAAGTCGACGGCCTATGTAAGTGAGGTATCATTGAATAGATATTTAAAAATAATTTTTAGGTTTCTGATGTCATTTTTCGTTTCGAATCACCATTTACGATCTATGACAATTTAAAGTTGATTAGCAAACATTGTCACTGAATTCTTTCAAGACTTATAAAGCTGTAAAGTTCTTATATAATCGTATTACAGGATTATGTCGTGAAAAACAATTATCAAAATATAGTTTTTATTTAAAATTCAATTTAAACGCAGTCGGTTTTTTATTTATAATTTTACAATGACAATTTGATTGTGCGGCGAAGTATTAAGTAAGAGAGACACAACATATTGTAAACGCGTCCTTTATAAGAATGTATCGTGGGCGACTCGCACTTGACCGATTTTCGGGTAGCCGTGACCACAATATTTTTTGAAGGCTGAATCCGCGTCAATACTTCCTACACAAACAAACTCTGCAAATATTGATTCAAGCGTAGTTATTTGAGGACTCCAATTTCATCTTTAGCTATTCTAGTTCCAAATAAGGTTCCACTTTGAAGACATTTGTATGCGATGCTCTCAATCTTCTACAAATGAGATGGCAGAATTATATGCAGGTATCTATGGAAATATTTTGGTGAATCGATATTTTTCATACTTTTTTTATGTGATAGTGTGGCAGAACGAGCTGAGGGCCCACCTGGTGGTAAGTGGCGACCCCCGCCCGACGGGGATGATACGTCTCATGCGCAAGTGACTTCACCGGCACCTACAACCTTCCACCGGAACACAGTAATGCGAGCACTATTGCTTGGCGGCAGATTTCAGGTGTGGCAGTACCTCTCCGGACGAACTTAGCACAAATTCTACTGGTACTTTTGGTTGCTCCTTGAGCACTACCCAGGGGGTACGTATAGGGAATCAAAGGGTACACACCTACGGACGCGAGCAACTGGACCCCCCAATAATTGTTGTCCCTTCACTTTTTTACTTTAGTTGTAAAGTTTCCACGATTTTTATTGTTAATCAACTTCAAAAAAGGCTTTCAACTCTAGTATATATTATTTTTCTTATGTTTGCTGCGCAATTTTTTAGGTTTGATAGGGTAGACTTCCTAGGCGGTTCCATCGAAATTTTACGAAAAATTCTACCAAGCGTTGTAAAGTTTGTGATGAGAATATTGGCATTTTTGGTGTGAAATCAGCCAATTATGTTATATTAATTATACGTCTTTTGTAGAAATTGGCACCTATAATTTTAAGGTTTTTTTGTCAAATTTTACTTACATTTCTTACAACGCCATCTGGTTCCAAACTAAGCATAACTAACTAAGCATATCAGTACCAGATTACTGATAAAACACTTATACCTACTAAAATACTTTTTATACCAACACACAAACATACAAAACACCTACGTATATTCGCCACACAAAAATATTTTCCTGGCGAAATGAATCCACGACCGCGCAGATGGCAAAGCTACTACCATCGCCGAGCTGAAAGCGATTCCAAAATTAATTCCACAATACCACAACAGGCAACGTAATTCAACTGGATGCCAATATACTATAACTTTGAACCTATTGTCAATAATAGTGAGTTCTCGATAGCGACGATGGGCGATTTAAGTTGACCAATTTAGTTTAAAAGTTTGACTCTGATGCTCAATAAGAACAATTAATTTTGGGCGTAACATCTTCTGGAAACGACTGGAATAGTTTGACTTGATGTTCTTAATAGCAAATCTAAGTTAAGGGTCTCCGTAGCCGTCTGGTGACGTTTAAACCGTGGTTTCGTAGTTCTATTTCAATTTGTCTTGTTTTTTTTTTATTATAAATCTTAACACCAAGACACAGAACAAACTTTTCTGTTCGCACACAAATGCTTGTCCTTAGTGGAAATCGAACCCTCGACCTACAGAAGAAGGCAGAGTTACTACCAACTGACCTATGAGGCCATTCTGTCTTACGTCTGTCTGTCTGTTTGACGTGTCCAAATGATACTTGAGATCTAAAGGAATAAATGAGTTTGAGTTTGAGTTTATCCATTATTCCAATTCCAACGCTACCAATCTGACTATTCAGTGAAAGGAAGATGGAAATTTTCACAGCAACTACCTTCCATGATTTCCGACCGGAATTGCGCTTTGGCACGTGCACAATAGGATCCATTTTTAGACAGCGAATATATGACGAAGCTTGGTCATGTTTTACGAGATGCCTGTTTTATTTCTTTATTTCCTCGTTTTATCGATGACTCAATTGGTAACATGGATGGGATGTGTTTTGTTAACCGACTTTCAAAATGGAGAGGGTAACAATACGGCGGTATGTATGTTCTTTTTGTTTGTTTCGCTGCTTTTCCTCCAATTGTGGTCCAATTTAGATTTGTATAGCGTTTCATAGTTTTATTGAAAATTTCCACCCCTGTGTGTAAAAAGAGTTTATTTGTTTTATAAATCAGTCAATAACATTCCTTTTAGAAGACTCACATAGATTTAAATTTTAAAACTATCATGGTTATGAACATTATTATTCGTGTTACCAAGATCAGTTTGCCCGGGACCATAATACATGTAACTGCGTCGAAATATCGGGAGTCAACAAAACTAACAAAGGTTGTCTATTAGATATTTCCGAGTGTATATCACTTAACTGCGAGTACCGTTTCCCCTCAGTCTTGAACAATAGAACTATGGTTGAGAGTAAGTGACGTAACATTGATGTTTGTTCTGTGTTTGTTTGTTAATAGGAATAATATGTATTGAGAATAAAAGTATAAAATATAACTGATATCAATGGAGTTGATTCCATATTAAAAGCAATGCTTTGTACGTGTGAAATGTCCATTATTTATTATTATTACTATACACGTGAGAGCGTGGTGGCCCAGGGACATAGACGCCGACTTTCAATCTGAAGGTTGCTGGTTCATACCCACACGTGCACCAATGAGTTTTTTCACATGAAAAAAATTTATGTGCGCAATACCACGTTCTCAAAACCGTGACGGAAAACATCGTGAGGAAACCGGCATGTCTTAGAACCAAAAATTCGACGACATGTGACATCTACCAATCCGGATTGGGCTCCCGTGATGGATCAGAGCCCATTTACTCTCAATTATTGAGAGTAGGCCGGTGACCCTGCAGTGGGAACATTAGAGGCTGGTACGGTACTATAGACGTGAAAAGAATATAAAGTTATTTATCGTTCTGTTAAGTTGGCAAGCTAAGCTAAGCGTAGTTCTATCCTATGCCCGAGCAAACCTTTAACACTGACTGAAATATTCATGGATATTTCACAGCGTTATCTAGTTCCAAACTAAGCATAGCTTGAACTAAATAACTGATAGAATATTTGTATAGAATTTTTTTTAAATGCATACGTATAATACATATTATACGTATGCATGTAAAAAATAGGGGTCTAGATGCCGAATATGATTTTGTCCCATTCGGCGTCGAGACCCTTGGTCCGTGGGGTCCTAGCGCTATAAGGCTCTTTAAAGAAATAGTTAATAGGTTAGTCGACATCACAGGAGACAGAAGAGCTGGCAGCTACCTTGGACAAAGAATAAGTCTAGCTATTCAAATGGGGAACGCTGCCAGTATCTTCGGACAACAATTATATATTATAAAGGTGAAAAAAAAAAAAAAAAAAAAAAAAAAAAACAGAGCAGAAGGCGGAGCTACTACCAACTAAGCTATGAGATGAGGGTTCTTTAGTCAGCTGATCCCGTTCTAAACTCATCCCAACTGATCAACTCATCAACAACTGATCAACTCTGCAGTGATCCCACTTTAGAAAAAATACAAGGTTAACAAACTTAATACTAATGTGTACTTATTTGTATTACATTAAATTTTATAACCACATTTGTGAGAGACTGGTGCCAGAGATAGGTTAAAACATGTACTGGTCACCAGGCCCTCCCAACCACGGATATCCAATTCAACTAATAAGAAATAAGGAACCTTATAAAGTGAGTGGAATCGTATCATATGAAGAAGAAAATTAATAGAACTACATTATACAAATAAAAATTGGAATGGAAATAAATAAGCCATACAGCATTACAGAACAGGTTATAGTGTGATGAGTGATAGTGTGAAAAAAGCTATATTGTATTCAAAATACGCAATAAAACGTGGCACAATTTAAGTACTGTTGTACCATTTTTTATAGCAATACTGTTTGCACCCTTAGAATGAAAGTGACCTAAGTCAAAAAATGATATTTGTAGGAAATCAGCAATAAAGTTTTCAAAAATGTATATAGTTGAATAAATTTAAATATATCTCTCCCGTGTTTCCGTGGAAATTAATGAATTTTTGCGGATTTATTGTATATACCTACTGATAATTTAGGTTTTAGATCTTTTAAGGTTAGTTTACAGAAATATGTGAATTTACAGAAATTTTGAATCAGGTAACTTTCATTCTAAAGATACTGTTGGTCTGTACCACAGTTTGTTATTGTGTAAATGACACTGAAATGTTCGCAAAATGTCCCCAAACCAGGCATATTAGATAAATTTATTTCTGCTGCTGTAACTGTGCGTCATATTTCATGCAGCTGAGTAATATTTCTGTTCTATTAAGGGTTTGTATTGTAGTTTCCGTTCGAATAGAGCTATTTCTTCTTCTAGTTACAAGCTACTGAATTGTTTTAGGCACGTTGTCGGAGTACAGAAAAGGTTTTTTTATATATTTCATCTAGAAATAAACTATTATTTTAAAATCAAAATCACTAAAGCGGGCGACTGTAGATTTTTATTCGTGAATAATTTTATGTTTGTCCTTTCAGTGACAAGCGTGAAAGGACAAACAAAAGGCGTAACAAATAAAAATATAAAATTCACATTGGAATTGAGTTTGCATTGGAATTTGAATTGAATTGAGTCTAATTAATTTAATTTAATTTAGTAAATACTAGATGTGCCCGCGACTTCGTCCGCGTGGACTTAGATCTATCCCAGCCTAGAGAATAGAAATATAATGTGATGCTTATTATGTCTGGTCGTTACTATTATATTAAAATTATGTTATAATTAAATCTCAAAATACTTTATTTCCGTTGGATTTTGTTAACTGGGAATGTTAAAGACTTGATTGGATGATGAACCACGTAAGTGAAACTGCAACCATTGCAAATGTATATTTTAATTAACCAATTAACCAATTGTAAAAAACGGAGGGGGTCCTCATCCTTTTCTGGCATTTGGCTATATAATTTTCTTTTCAGATCATCTTAAGATGGACTTGATCAACGCCTTGAATCTGTCTACAATCTCGTAATGGGTACATTGGCTGCACCGCACAAATTCTATTTGCGTAGCAATTTCCCACAGAGTACGTTTTCTCTAGAAGGCTCTGTATTAAGTTATCACAAAGTGAATTGAACAGCCGGTCTAAGTTAATAAGTGAGTTGTCATCGGCAGATAATCCAATACAGTTGCGATTATGACCTACTTCTAAATACGGATGCTGAGAGGTTGCAGGTAACGTTTATTTTGGTGAAGTGAGTTTATCTGGGAAGCTATCACTTTTATGTATTAATATTTTTAAAACCTATCCGATCTCACTAAAAGCTAATAAATATCTATTATAGCTCTAAAAAGCTATTAAAGCTCATAAAAATCTTTTAAATTAGCTTTAAAAAAGGAGGTTCAAAACCACACACCAATGAGTTTTTCCCTTGAAAAATTGATGTGCGCAATTTCGTTCTCGGAAGGCTGAAGGAAAACATCGGCATGTCTTGAAACCAAAAATTCATGTGAAATCTATCAATCCCGATTGGACTACTGAGGTAGATTTACCCTTAAGGCCCATTCACTCTCAATTATCGAGAGTAGGTCAGTATCCCTGCAGTGTGAACATCAGAGGTTGATACGTTAGTTAAAGTAGTTAAAGTTAACATATCGCCGTGTTACGGTTCCTGACGGTTAAATATTTGGATATTGACAGGAATAGTCTAGACACTTCTACGTAGCTTACAAGGTACCTACACCTATTGCCTTCAATATTGTCTTTGAAATACGAAAGTGTCTCGGCTATTTTGGAATTCAATCAATCAAAACTAAAAGCGTCGAGGGATGCTTTTGAAGCTGTATATTGGCCAATAAAAACGTATCTTTCGAATCGCTTTTATGGTCCGTAAAATAAAATAATTTATTTGATCAATCTCTATGGTAACCTATACTATCTAATCAGTCTGTAGAAAAACTAATTTATTGGGTGTGTGAATATGACTCCGCCCTTTCTCAACAGATGTCGTTTTTAGTATTGTTTACGTGTACTAATAAATGACCATACTTGTATTCGATAGTACTGAATGTCAGCTATCTAACGCATTTTATGATATTTGGTTGAAGTGTAAGCAACAATTGTTTTCACCTTTTCGAAAATGTCGGTTTTTATTCCAAATAAACGTCATTTGCGGGAAGTGTTATTACATTATTTTATTGCGAAGAAAACTGCAGCGGAAACTTATCGTTTGCTTGTGGAGATTTATGGTGAGCATGCTCCGTCTAATACAACTTGCAAGGAATGGTTTCGACGATTTCAAAATAACGATTTTAGTACTGAGGATAAAGAACATGGAAAACCACCAAAAAAATTTGAAGATGCTGAATTGGAAGCATTATTGGCGGAAGATTCTTGCCAAACTCAATCAGAATTAGCTGCAGCATTAAATGTTGATCGTTCAACTGTTGCAAAGCGTTTACAAATGATGGGAATGATTCAAAAAGCCGGTTACTGGGTTCCACATGATTTAAAAGAAAGAGACATGGAACGTCGGAAAACCATTTGTGAAATGCTGCTTCAAAGACAGCAAAGAAAAGGATTTTTGCATCGGATAGTCACAGGAGACGAAAAATGGATACACTACGAAAATCCTAAACGCAAAAAAGCTTGGGTGAAACCAGGCGAACCAGGCCCATCACAGCCAAAAATAAATATTCACTGTGCCAAGGTCATGCTCTGTATTTGGTGGGATCAGAAAGGTATTGTATATTATGAGTTGCTCAAACCCTCTGAAACTATTAATGGAGAAGTTTACCGACGACAACTAATGCGTTTGAAGCGAGCCATAGAAGAAAAACGACCAGAATGGGTGAATAGACATAACAAATTAGTTCTTCAGCATGACAATGCCAAACCGCATACCGCAGAAGTCGTAAAAAGATATTTAGAGGGACAGGACTGGGAAGTGTTACCCCACCCGCCATATTCACCAGACATAGCTCCTTCGGATTACCACCTATTCCGGACGATGCAGACAGACCTTACTGGAGAAAAGTTTACTTCATGTGAAAGTATCAAAATTTGGATTGACAACTGGATAAGCTCAAAAGACCAGGACTTCTTCCAGCAAGGAATACGAAAACTACCTGAACGATGGGCGAAGGTTGTAGCTGCAGATGGAGCATACTTTCAATAATTTTTTTTTTTAATTTTGTAAGCGAACAAATGTTTTATTTTGACAAAAAGGGGCGGAGTCATATTCACACATATTATTATTTGTATTGTGATGATATGGATACTTTTCATTAGCGCACCCGTCTCGATCGACAACAGAATCATCCACATACTCTTGAGGTTACTATAAAGTTTCAGAACTTCCCCCCGTGTACACAGGGACTGCTCTTCCTATCACGGTGTTCCCTGACTGTAACGTCTGTATTTAAGGGTCTGCCGCGTGTAGTGCCTCTGGTATTGCAAAAGTCTATAGCCTACGGTATCTGCTTACCACCAGGTGAGACATACTCATAGTCATTTGTTCTGCCTTAAATAATAACAGGAAATAGGAACTAGAAACAGACAATCCTTGTTTGCCATCTTTTGGTATAAAATAAGATTAGCACGGGATATAATTATAACCTAACTATCCTACCGACATTTTTGTATTTAAGTTTGCTGAATAAAATACTCTTTTGCTAGCATTCCATGTCGAAGGTTGCATTTACAAACAGAAACACAAGACAAGCAATCACACGAATTCTGGATCTCTCGCTTCAAAAACAGCGTTACAACCAACTAAGTTACAAAGTACAAAGACATTGAGACCAAAGACAATGTGGATGGATCTAATGAATGATAATATAAAAGAATGTAATAAATGTCTGATTCAAAGATTTCTAGTATATCGATAACAATGAAAAATTTGTTTTATTAACAAATAAATTGAAAGAGCTATCTGTAAAGATTACTGAAATATTTTTTAAAATACTGAATTATAATTTAACTTGTATGGCTTTCGGGTATAATATGTATGTTTATGTAATAATCAGTCATCTTTCGCACACATAAAATGTACGAGCAATAGTTAAAAATGGCTAAAAACCGGCACGGGCACATTTTGTGTGGTGATCATGAATTTTATCCTCGGGTCTTGGGTGTTTGTCTTATGTTTCTTTTTGTCCTAGGATTCTCTGTATCACATATGGCAATATGTGATACAGAGAATCCTAGTGTAGAATTATGAGTGCGTAAACGTTTTTTTTTAATGACCTGAATGCCCTCCTGATTAAAAGTGGTTACCTCCGCTCATATCAACAGCAATACGACGTAGGTCCTTTGACTCAAGTCGCATCCCGTTGCACCCGAGGGATGCTACGTCTCATACGAATGTGTCACTGCTTGCAGTTTACCAGGTGGAGGCAGTTCTCCGGACGAACTTGACACAAGTTCTACTGCTTTTAAGTTGCTGCTTTGGCATCACCCAAATAACTTTTAACTTTTGATTTTGCGCAATCAAATTCTTATTCTTGAAACGACGAACTATACCTATTAAAACGTGAATCTGACCTATCGCCTGCCAACGTAATATTTTCTACGCTGCACACAAGAATGCCATAAATCTCAGGGCTTTCGCAATCACACTAATATTAGAGTCATTAATAAAGGCGAAAGTTAGGGCTCTGTGGCTTAGTTAGTAGTAGCCCTGCCTTCGAAGCGAGGTCCCGGGTCTCGGGGATGAAGTTTGTTCTCGGATCTTGGGTGTTTGTCTTGTCTTTCTGTGTTTGTCCATGCCAACTGCGACACCGGGAATCCTAGCGCAGAGGTTTGAGTGTGTAAACGTTTATTATTATTATTGTATGTGTGCGCGTGTGGATTTGGATGAAATTTACCAGACTTGTTTATATCCTGGATTAACACATAGCCTAATTTTGATCCCGGGATAGTGCAGTGCAGTGTTCCCTAAGGAAACCACGCGTGGGTAGATGTCACATGTCTCCAAAATTTTGGTTTTGGTTCCTCACGATGTTTTCCTTCCCTTTTTTGATGGTACGCATAATTTCTTCAAGTGAAAACCTTGGTGCACCTTTGCATTTGGACCAGCGACCATCGGATTGAAAGTCAACGTGTATACCCCTGGGCCACCACTGCCTATAAATATCTGATGTGTTATTAACCTAGGTACTAAATATTCAACGTAATAAATAATTATTGGAAATAGGAAACCAAACATCCATCAATAATTCCAAATGGACAGGAAATACAAAATAGAATATTGATATTTAATATTATTGTACATAATATCTATATTTAACCAATACGGATCGGGCTTCTGTACCCTCAAAGTTACACGTGTTCCTCGGGGGGTGCGAATGGAGCAACCCAAAGCAGCAGAAGTTCCAGGTTCATCCGGAGAAGTGGGTGGTGGGTACCTCCACACCGGTATTCCATAGCCAGAGCCGAGGGCGGGTGTGGGTGATGGTCGATGGCCGGTAAAATTACAGGCGCATGAGATGTTATATCCCCGTAAAAGTGATGGGCGTAACGCGATGCGACTTAATTCTTAACACGTTTAGCTGGTGTTTATGGGTGGCGGCCATCACTTAACATCAGGTGGGCCTTCAGATCGTTCCGCCACTTTCGTTACATAAAAAAAATGTTATAATATATAATAGCTTGAAGTTTTTTTGTGTAGATTTTTAATATACTTACATAATATAATTGAATTCGTATAGATTATGTACAGTGAAGTTAGTTTGACGGTTGCGTCGCCTAGTTGGTAGTAACTTGTCTTGTCCCGGGTTTGATCCCGGGAAAACTTTGTGAATAAACTGAACTTAGTTCCAGATATTGAGTGTATGTGCCATGCTTACTGCGGCATAAGAATCATAGTGCATGGGTGACTGTCTGAGCGGTTGTTTGTTTGCTTACTATTTTCGGAAAGCTCCCATTAAACCATAAAATAATAACTAAAACAGATGATCCGGAGACATACGTACCATCTTAAATACCAAAGTGGCAATTCCTATATAAAATTACCAAACCGATATTGTATGTACTAAGCGAAATTTGGAGGCACTATAACCTTTTAAACTAAATATACTAAATGTGTCTTATAAATTAAATGTTCCCATTTTCGCAATAAATTGATGTAAATTTGAACCTGAGTTTTATTATTTGAAAATGAATTTGCATCAGCAGATATTTTTTTTCTAATTTTTCTGCTAACCCACATCAGTTCATTTTTTATAAATATTATTAGTTGACAACCCTATTACAATTGCCATAGATTTCCACTCAAATGTGTTTAAAATTTGTGGCGCAATAACTGTGACAGCCCTAGTCACGGATCATTATCCTCAGATAAGCCGTTCGATACGGGAAGTCGGTACACATAAAAATGAACCGTAACACTGGGCACTAAAAATTAAATTGCCTTACGTAAAAATCTGCATATCTTCATTTGCTGAGCTGAATATAATGGCAATGCAGAGTTAATTAGAACTTTAAGTATAAGGGATTGGGTTGAGTGTTCAATGAGAGATGAATTGTAGATAATTCAATGCATGTTATGAATGCAGATTTTGTATGAAAATGTACTGTGTAGGTATTTCTTCTGAATCATCAACGAAATTTATGTGATACTTACAGATCAGTACTTAAAGTAAAGTACTTGTGCCAAGTTCATCCGGAGAGGTACTGCCACCACATCTGGAATTGTTTTCACTTCTGTCGGCACTTCTGTGACACTATTTTTTGGTATTATTTTAGGTATTAGTTTTTACTTGTAGTTTTAAATTTTGTTTTCTGTTACTTTGATTTATTACTTTTTTACTCTCGTTGTTATCTCTCGCACGTGATTCTTGTCTGTGTTAAGTTTTAACTTTAATATGTTTTGAATATTAAAATTTTCAAAACGTATTTTACTGTGCGCACATAGGTTATGTTTCAAGCCAGACCAAAGCTATAATCTAGGTAAATTGTAATGTAATGTATGCCTAAATAAATATGCTCCTAGACGTTTTATAGTTACGTCCAGGAGAGACATGAGAGGCCCAGGTGCCGGTGAAATTACAAGCCCATAAATACTCGTCGCAGTGACGGGCGCTACGCGATGCCCGCTTTCTTTTGCCGGACCTGAGTTATATTGCTAACGTTTTCTAATTTTGAAAGGATTTCCTGTCTCCCTATTTTACACGGCTGTATATATCTTTGTAAATTGGTTACGCGATTTCATAGTCAATTGTGAACTGAGTTAGATGGTGTTTTATTTATTCGATAGGTCTTCGAAGTCCCATAGAAATATCTGGAAGGAATTTTATCTTACATGGTGAAAAAAAAAATAAGTCAAGTCAGTTTATTAGATTTTTAAATTAAGCAAATAACAAATTTGTCAATTATATTACTTCTTCTACTTGGACAGTTACATTCCTAAATCCGAAAATTGGACATAACTATAGTTACACACACAAATAAAAATATACACACGTACACTGATATTAAATGTATGTACCTAAATATTTTTTTTTTTTATATTCGTAATATAAAAATACTAGCTGAAGGCTCTGAATGTTAACCAACCTTCACCCATAACAATACCAATACGACTTAGATCCTCCATCCATGTAGATACATTTCAATATACTCTTTGTTTGAGCGTGAAGGCGTAACAAACATATACACACACAAATTAACGCGCGCGCGCCCATACAAACTTTCGCCTTTATAATATTAGTGTGATAATCAATAGAAGTATTCTAAGTAATCTATCTACTCTGGTCATAAAAGATGTATTATAATAAGTAAGCACTGCCTATAGAGTTGTATATATGTTGTGACGAGAGAAATCACGTCCTTCAGAGCACGTGCCTCACGTGTCACGGTGTCTTGTTGATTGCTAACCTTCGGTTTTATTAAATTCATGTAATACGATTCGTAAGCCGGGAACAAATTTTCGAAGTCAGGTTTATTACAGTTTTTATTAAGAATCTCTGACAGTGTGATTCAAGCGTAAATCCAAATGAAAATAGAATTATGGAAATCACAGTACAGGTTTTAGTAGTAAAACTAGTTATTTCCTAACTAGGTACACGGTACTTTTCTCTAGTGAAATTCTTTTTGGAGAGAACAGATTTCCTTGAATATGCAGAAGTGGTTAAGTTTGGGTAAAAACCCCACATATCATGGTTATTTGGTGTACCCGAATGAAGAATCATTGTTTTGGTGCTGGTGGACCCCCAACTTGCTCGCGCCAGTAGGTGAAAACCCTCTAGAATTCCCACATCTTGGGTGGAGACAAACAAGCAACTAAAGTAGCAGTAAAATTTGTGCTCAAGTATTGCTGTGCTAGGAAGCAGTGATGTGCTACTATTGCTATGTTCTGGTAGAAGGGTGTGGGCGGTGAAATCTCAGGGCATGAGACGTATCTCAAGCCCTGAGATTTCACCCCCCGTCTCGGGTGTATTATGCTCGGTATTGCTGTTATTATGGGCAGAGGTAACTTACCATCAGGTAGGCCTTCAGCTCCCGTCACTTGAAAAGTATAAAAAAGGTGCTAGCGTAAAATAAAATGACATTTTTACATTACGGTGATAGCGATGCTCTTCGTAACTTTAGTGATCAAAACAGCGTTTAAAAAACTGCGACATATACTGTGAGTTTTGCCCTTTATTATAATGTTGGGTAAGCACCGCCCATTCTGTGTCCGCCAAAATTAGTTTCCTCATTGTTTTGTCACTTCAGACTATGTTCATTTGTTGTAGAGCCGCTAAGGGCGAGAGCTCACAGGTAAAATCTTTGCAATTGAGTAGCGTAGCACAAAATGTGCATTGAGGTTTGCTAAGCAGTGCTGCCAGTTGAGAGCATTTCGCAATCACCAACCCACTGAAAGAAAGAACGAAAAGAAAAGAAAAAAACATTTATTTGCGACGAATTATATAACTGTAGAGAGCGTGGTGGCCCTGGGGCAAAGACGCCGACTTGCAATCGGCAGATCACTGTTTCAAACCCACACGTTTACTAATGAGTTTTTCACTTGAAAAAATTACTTGCGCAATACCACATGAAAGAAAACATCGTGAGGAAACCGGCATGTCTTAGAACCAAAAATTCGAAGACATCCGACATCTTCCAATCAAGATTGGGCTCCCGTGTTCAAAGCCCATTTACTCTCAATCTATCAAGTAAGTAAATTTAGTAAGGCGGGTGACCCTACAATGGGAACATTAGAGGCTGGTACGGATATAACTACTCGCGAAACACAAAGACACAAAGAGGTAAATTACAAGAATAAGCTTAGAATTAGACATTGTTCCTCGAACAGCTAGTAAAGCTAAAAAACAACTTAAGTCAACGACATCTAAAGCAAATAACATAATGGTCTATATAAAACTAAATCTTTGTAATTCGCGAGATTCAGAGCTTTTCACTCTCACTATAATTGACTGATTAAAAATCAACTAATCCGACTTTCATATTTTTATCCCTTAGTATCTGCACCCTGCGGTTTTAGCCGCGTAGTTCCCGTTCCCGTGGGAGTACGGAGATAAAATATATTCTTTGTTACTCGCCGTTAATGTAGCTTTATATTGGTGAAATATTTTTTTTTATCGGTTCAGACACTTCGGAACACTTGTTATAATCAATAAAATATATCAGGTAGCGGCTGTACATAGGCCTTGTCAAAATGTAAAGTAAAAAATAAATAAATAAGAAAATAAACAATATTATATAACATATGCAACTGTAGGGGCCTTGTCAAGTATTAAGTATTATATTAGTCATAGTATTATGAGCTATTCAACTAAGCAAAGCTCTTGCATGTAGCAATGCCCTAATTCGTACAGAAACTTGGAGCGAAATAATGCACCCCAAGCCGACATTTTCGTCAGGATATTAAAGCTAATTTAAATTAATTTATAAACGTTTAGCGATCCTGGCTTCGCGAGCCGTAATAAATTCGTAAAGTAAGTTATTTTTATGCGGCTTCCGTTAACTCCTGTTAGAACTGTAATGGCGTCGTAGAACTACGTTGGTGTTTTTGGTACGTTGGTTGGTACTCATGTAATAATCACAGTAATATTATAAAAACAATTTTTTTTATGTTTGTGTGTGTGTGTACTTATTCACGCTCAAACGGCTCAACGGATTTGGATGAAATGTGTACCAGGATATACAAACAACACATACATTTAACAGATAGCACCACAAAATAAAAACAAAATAAAAAACAAAACATCACAAAAAGTTGTCGGGTCTTGGGTGTTTGTCTATGCCATCTGCGACACAGGTAATCCTAGTGCAGAGGTATGAGTGTGTAAACGTTTATAATAATGTGTCATAAGAGCCCCTTAGCACATAACATGCACACATAATGTCAATTTTAACTAGTCTTAATTGTTAAGATTACGTCTCTTCCAACCCTACTCAATATTTCAAATACTTACTCAATATTATAAAAAAATACAACCAACCAAGCAAGCTTTTGTTTCTTATATTTTCTAGGAATGTTTCATTAAGTTAATACACACGTCCAAAAGTTAGGTGAGCGACTAAACTCACAATCAACTAAGTTCCGTTAGTTTAGTCGAGGTGATCAAATTATTCAATCTACGGTCCTTGGACCCTTAATCCTTTGAAACAGTACAATAAGAAAGTTGTTGCTATATATTGTTTAGGGGTAGGCAGGCCACCAAGGGGTACTGTTTGTTTCTAATCTGGTAGCTTTGATGTCCCGTTTGTGACCACAGGCCTAAACACTTCCTAACGTCAAATTACTATATTCTATTAACAATGATAACGATTACACTCATACCCTGCATGCAGGATTTTCTGCATCGCCGATGGCATAGACAAACACAGAAACACGATACAAACATCCGGTATTAAATGATACTTGAGATCTAAAGAAATCTTTAATATTAAGTATTATACTATGTATAATATTTTTTTTCTTCTATAGAAGTACCATTTTAATTTGTTTTATTGTTTCTGTGATCATATTGCAGTTTGTATTTTTAAGTTACATAAGATTGAAGTACCATTGTTGTATATTTTAGTTTTCAGCAACTTTATTATTATCTAAAGGAATAAATAAGACCCGAAAACAAACTTTACGCTCATCAGACAAAGTTTGCCCATTATTTTTTTGTCACTCAAGTTGTCTTGGGTACAGCGCAGAAGGAAGATTTACTACTGAGCGTTGATGCTACATTATAATAATAGTAATATATTATAATAGACCAAAAAAATGGGTATGTATAATCACTTGTTTATTCTACCAAAACCATAGACTCCGAACTATGGTATAAGACGCGCAATTCAGTACTGAGAATGGGTAGCTCGCCAAGTACAATTCGTATAATAAATTTTTTATATAACATTAAAACGACTATTACAAGAGAAGTAAGTTTAAGGTGAACAAACAGAAATAAGTCCAACCCAAATAAAAAGTATAAGTATTACATCATAAAGTATGCCTCTTGCTTCAGTCAGGATTACTTTCAACTATGCTATAGAGCCGAAGAAATCGCGTATGTATTAGATTAGCTGGTCCAATGATGAGCTGGCAAGAACACAGCTAATGGTATGAATAACAAACTGTTATTTTGTTTGTATGAACCAAAGGGCTTCGAATTGAATGGATCGTTTGTTATATAAGTGTCAAAACACATGCGTATCAGAAAGAGTTACGAAACCGTAGTAAATTACAACAATAAATCATTTATTTACGCAAATGTGTTAAACTTTTATCCGAATGCGTCAGGAAGAAATATTTTTCGAATATGTGAAAATAATTTACCGTGGTTTATGGATTCAGACATTTTTTTGTGGAAGGCTATCTTAAGCTGATTTGAAAAGGGTACGAGTAATATTTGTTTATTTAATTACTGGGAACAATCCGCGTTTGTATGATTGTATATATATTTGTACGGCGAAAACTTGAGTAGCGTTTGCTTGATCGTCACCAAAGTGAGTAGGTTAAGTTAGGTTAGGTGTGTACCCTTTGATTCCCTACACGTAGCCCCTGGGTGGTGCTAAAGGAGCAACCTGCCACCACATCTGGAATCTGCTTGTAGTATCGGAACTAGATAACTGATAGAATACATAGTACTTTTTGTTTGTAAATACATACTTATAATACATATTAAACACCCAGACACAGAACAAACACTGATGTTCGCACATAAATGCTTGTCCTGGGTAAGAATTGAACCCACGACCCGCAGAAGGCAGAGCTACCAACTGAGCCATTAGGCCAGTCAATAGCTGCTGTAAAGGGGCATGTCAATCAACATGTCAAATAAACTGGTACCGCGGGCAACTATTTCACAACCGGCGGGTTCATTAAAAAAGAAGAACACTTTTTAATGTTGATTGACGTTTCCCATTTGGTTTCTTTGTTCGGTACGTTTCCCGTCCGGCATTTTAATGGGTTCCTGGTCAACAGATTCCTGATGGGTCGGAGCGTTTTTAATCGCGGTTATGAAGAGATTAATTTTATCTCGCTTAAAATCCAGTGGCGTATTGAATGATTTTTGCTCGCAATTTGAGCAGCCGAAACAGGTCAGTTGGCTTTGCTTTCTGCGCTGCCGGTCTTGAGTTCGGTTCCCATCAAGTTCAAACATTTGTGTGACGAACATATATAATAGATGTTTGTTCTGTGTCTGGGTGGATTGGATGGATGGACGTTTGGTACTCAATCACGCCGGAACGGATGAATGGATATGGATGAAATTTGGTACAGAGATAGATTATAGTCTGGAATAGCAAATAGGCTAGTTTTTATCTCGGAAAAAGGTACGGTTCCCGTTGGATCGCCAACCGCAGTTAACACGGCGGGGCGCAGCTAAGGATGTATCATAAGTAATGTCGGTTTTCATATGTGAAAATTCCTCCGCCTCAATTGAAACATGTAACTTGTTAAGACTAGTCTCTGATTCTATGAAGAGTACAATTGATTTACATTCTTTTAATCATTCTCTCTTTGTTTTGACGCAGTTCGTTTTTATAATAATATGTAATTCGTGTATTGTTAAGACATTATTCGATTAGTAATCGAAATAGATTTAACACAAGTATCCCAATATATTACTGCAATTCAGGTCACTGACCTGATTACGAGATGAATATACTTCTTTATTTCCGCTGAGAGCGAATATGAGAGACCCACTGCCTTAATGCAACATCTGAACCAACCGAGCGAATAAAAACCAAGACGAAAAAACTAATAATAAAAGTAAAAAAAGTCTCCTAAAAAGTTTTCATTAAAATCCTCTATAGATGGCGTGAAAAAAGTAAAAATGTTTACTTTTGAATTCTTTAAAAAAATCATTTATTTTATTTCGAGGCGACGCAAGATGATTAGCTTAATAAGAAATAAACGTTTACACACTCATACCCTGCACTAGGATACCCTGTGTCGCAGTTGTGGAGTTGAACAGTTGTGTTGTGGGACCAGATGTAGAAGCAATACTACTCTTGAGGAACTTTTTACAAGTTCTACTGTTACTTTTTTCATTACTATTTTTTTAACCGCCTTTTAATTAACTTACCTGGATTGCATCTCTTTCTTTTAATTAGCTTAATTGTTTTTTTTATATGAGTAAGTGACGGAACGAGCTGAGGGCCCACCTGGTGGTAAGTGGCGACCGCCAATGACAACAGTAATGCGACTCAGTATAAGATTTGGATCTTATACTGAGTCGCATTCATCCTGTTGCGTTTACAATGTTGGAAACTAAATTAATAATCCAAAGCCTTAATGTTCAATTCCAACTTGGATTACTCTGGAACGTGTGACAGACAGATAGGTGACAGAATGACAGGTGTCAGACTATAAAGGTGATTAATAATTGTCAGACTGCGCTTGCTTGTAGAATAATTGTTTTTTTATAAGGCGGTATTTGCGACGCCATGATGGCGATAGTGCACGTGTTGTTTCGCCTCAAGGTTGAGGGTTTAGAGGCAAAGTAAAACGATCTGTCAAAAGATAACTTTTCTTTCAAATCTATGGATCAGCGCAGGTGTTAAGCAAGTTAGTTATGAGCGAAGAACAATCGAAACAAGCGCTTAACTTAGTTATAAGAACACATGACCTTGTAGATACATATGAGTATTAATTAGAGAATGTAAAAAACCCCGACTTGGGGTAATGTTATTATGTACTGATGAACATCAAATGCCTCAATAGATCTTCATAAACTATAGCTAAGAACCATCTTGATCATGTCAGCTTTCAAAGACACGAAACTTTGGGAGCTATGATGCTACAGACAAATACACACCACAAACTTATTACACCTCTATTTTCCAAATACTTTTTTAAGAATTCAATGAAAATAAAGTATTTTGAGTTGGACTTAAAGAAATGAAGTGTTTTCTCAGATACTGTCTACTAATATAGTTATGAGCTGATCTGTTCCGTGATGACTACCGTAAAAATCTTATCTAGTAATTCCAGTTCATTTTGTTGGTACGTACGCTTAATGTACCATAAAAACCACTTTATACTGTTACTTTTTCCTTGTTTTGCCAGTGATAACTATCCCCAGTTATGATCCTCCTCTTCCACAGATAACATTTTATTAAAACGTTGACTAATGTTATTCTCTGTGACATTTTTGAGTTGATGAATGGATAAAGATAAGCAGAATGTTTGGGATGGCGAAGGAAATTTACAAGCTTAATCTGAATTTACATGTTGAATGTAAACTGGTAGTCCTTTGTACGTGGAATTTTGAGGGTAATGCTTCTCTGTTATATACGTAACCCTCTAAGGGAAGAAAAGGTGCTGTTTAGAGGCCTACCTAAAAGGTATCCTATTAAGAATAAATTATAGTGCTAAAACCCGACTAAGCAAAAGCCGTAAACAGAATTGGAATGACAATTGAGTAGTCTCAGGCTTTATACTTATTAAAAAAATCTCCGACTATTCAATTATCATATTAAATCACTATGTATTATTGTCATCTTTTAGTAAAATAAAATTTCGGTGTTTTTTTTAATCGATTAAGCATTTGAGATAAATTGTAAAAAAATACTCAGAAATATAATAATGGGTGGCAATTTTTGTGGGAAGCGGCTGAGCTAAAAAAAACTTGTCTCAATACTTTCATCCCTAATTTCTTGCCCTACCATTCTACAAAAGAAACAGTACAGTATACATCGGGCGAAGAAAAAAGTCACTAAAAAGCAAAATACGCAATTCCGTTTACTTAGGTGACATATTTTTACCAGTTATTTTGATTAAACAAATACACTATTTAACTGATTTTAATATTTTTTTTACGGGACCGATCTGAAATCATATCCTTTCAAATAAAAAAAAATGACCTGAGGTAACAAATATGACGCCTATTCGTATAGACCCTCGCTGTGAGTGTCCGATTCGTATTTGGCTAGTTTATTATACTAATATTATAAAAGCAAAAGTTTATCATTTATTATTATATTATTATTATTTATTATTTATGTTTGTTACTCCTTCGCGTTTTAACGGCTGAACGAATTTTTTATGTAGGGAGCTCATACATAAAATTAAAACATGCTATTTTTTATCCCGAAAAAGTGAAAATTTTCCCGTAGGATGGTCAACCGCGCGGCGCAACTAATCACACTTATAACTAATCACACTTATATTATAAAAGCGACAGTTTATTGTTTGTGTGTGTGTGTGTATGAGTGGTACTCACGCTTAATCGGCTCAACATATTTTGATAAAAATTGGTACACATTTGGTACTAATATCCTATTAACACATAGGATACTTTTGATCCCGGAATACCGCGAGTTACACCGCGGGGCATAGCTACTATATTATAATAAAATTTCCACATTCATACCCCTAGGATTCCCTGTGTCACACATAAACACATACCACATACCCGGGATAACTTAATAAAAGAAAATATAACATTAGAAGTATAACGTAAGAGCTTATAACGGTACTATCTCCGCGCGAAATAAAACTTTCTGGATGAGAGGAAATCTTTAATAAATTATTTGGTTAAAAGTCACTAAATTAAACACTTTTGACGTCTCGAAACCGGAAGAAAATTTATTGGACTTTTCGGGAGTACCTCGACTAAATGTGAGTTGAATTTATAGTCCTTGAAATTACGCTCATAAAGATTTTTTCCAACGAAAATTCAATGTTGATATCAGCGGTTTTTAATAAGCTCAAGGTAATATCTTCTGTATTTTATTACAATTAAGAAGCGCTCATGGCTTAGCTGTTCTTTTTATTATGTAAATAACATAAAACGTTATTATTCATCATTACATTATAAAATATTCATGGACATTTCACACAGCGCCATCTATCCCCAAAATTTAGAAAGAAAGAAAGAAACATTATCACACGAAGTAATAAAAATTACAAGAAGAATATAGTATTAAATAAAAGACTCAATGGATGATAGACATGGATAGGGAAGAAAGTTGGTTAGTTAATTACCTGGCTAAAAAGGTGCAGTCTCAGCATGATGCCTCACTGAAACTGAAACATAAACGGAAACTGAAAAGCTTGTACTATGGGAATTAGATAAGAAATATAATACTTATACAAAACTTTTTTTTGTAAATACATACTTATTTCAAATATGAACACCCTATTTATTAACCAGTTATTTTATATTCTTTTACTGTAGTGAATTATTATCGGCATACATTTTCCCGATAGCTTTTATATTAAGGAAAATAATGTAAAAGTCAATAAACTTCCGCAAACAATGAGCATTTCTTTACGACTCAATTATACAAAGATTACAAAGAAATGTAATTGGAAAATTTCTTTAATAACATTTTGAATAAATTAAATATGATTTCTGAATGGTTCAGTGAACAGAATTCGACAATTGATTGGTAATTTTTCATTACAAGGCGATTTAGAGATGACGGCGGTAATACTTGGAATAAATTTACTAAAGATTTACTGCTAATTTAGGTTGCTCCTACAATTATTTAAAAGTAGAAGCATTTCGTTATTAAAGTCACCGTAATTGACAATTTTTCACATGAAAAATTTATGTGCGCAATACCACGTTCTCGAAACGATGACGGAAAACATCGTGAGGAAACCGGCATGTCTAAGAACTAAAAATTCAACGACATGTGACATCTACCAATTCGGATTGGGCTCCCGTGTTAGAAGATTGAGAACCCAAGATTGAGATTGAGAGATTGAGTGAATAGCCCATTCACTCTCAATTATCGAGAGTAGGCCGGTGTTCCTGCATTGGGAACATTAGAGGCTAGATTTGAATTGTCAGCTTTACCACCTATAAACGACAGCAGAACGACTCCAGGCTTATAGTATCGAAGTATGAGAAGACCCAAGTCACGTCTCATTTCGCTCATTACTTACAACCGGGATCAATTTCACGCCTTCAAGGATTGTAATTGCACCGGCACCCACAACCTTCTATCGGAATAGTACTGCGAGCTTGGCGATAGATTCCCGTTGTGGCGGCAGTACCTCTCCGGACGAACTTGGCATAAGTTCTACTGCTGCTTTTGGTTACTCCTTTAGCACCGCCCAGGGGCTCGTGTGATTCTAAGGGTACTCTCCTATGGACGCGGGCGTCTTGTTCCCCCAAAAATCGTAAATTATATAAATAAATATTCATAGACATATTTCACACAGCGCCATTTGGCCCCAAACTAAACATAGCTAGTAATATGGGAACTATAATAGTAACTGATAAAATATTTATATAGTATTTATTTTTGCAAATACCTACCTACGTATAATACATATTAACACCCATACACAGAACAAACATTTATGTTCGGAATCGAACGACTTACAGAGCAGAAGGCAGAGCTACTACCAACTAAGGTATGAGGAAAATTGATTTATATTCTTCTCTCCATATGCATAAACATAATCTTTTCGATCTATCACCCATACAACAAAAAGCATAAAGTTTTGGGCAAAAGTAATTATATCTCCAAATTTGTTAATGAAATTATGATTGTTCTGAAACTTTCTGAAAGTTATCCTGCCACAAGGCACAATCGTTACGTGATCCCTATGTTTCAGCTTCTAATTGAATTGTTGAACAGTTGTTTATTATTGTTGAAGCCTTTATACTGAAATTCATTCATTCCTTTAGATCTCAAGTGCTCAAGTACAGTGATAAAGGAGCAACAAAAAGTAGCACTAGTACTTGTACAAAGTTCGCCCGGTGAAGTACTGTCTCCACACTTAGTAGTCGCCAAACAGTGCACTCGCGTTGCTGTGCTCCGGTGGATGGGTGTGGGTGCCGGTGTCGGTGCAATTTCATGCACATAACATCATCTCTGTCTCGGATTATGGACGCAGCAGGATGAATGCGACTCGGTAAAGATTTGGATCTCATACTGAGTCGCACGCCTTACTGTTGTCATGGGCGAGGGTCACCACTTACCATCAGGTGGGCCCTCAGCTCGTTCCGTCACTCATTCAAATAAAATAAAAATAAAAAAAACATAAGACGTAACATATACATCTATGAAAGTTCTATTTAGTTCTTCAGAGCCAATTTCAGTTACTATGCACTCTTAAATAGAATTTTCCTAGGACGCTAATTTCGTATTCATCACAAGGTATCCGTCCACAAAGGTTTTTGGCTATGAACATGCGGTTCGCGACAAAGCAAATTAACACAGTAATTGACTTCCTTGTTCATGTTATTTTTGTGATACTATTATAAATATTTAGTTTGCAATTAACTGCAAAAAGACAATGGATATTTTATGGAAAAATATCTTTTCCCAGTACACTTTTCTCAATGTATTTACTTCTGAATGATTTCTGAATTTCTGGTAAATTTCTCTGTATATGTATGCCAATTTTGATGGTGATCGATTAAGTAGATGTGATAGCGAATTAAACAAACTCACATTCGCATTATACAAGCGTTTGCCCGCGACTTCGCCCTCGTTGATGTAAATTTTGTCAATCTTTTTGTTTCTAATAGATGCCCTATTTATTATACCCTGACAAAGCGTATACAAAACCTCATGGTGATCGGTTGAGTATTTAAGATAGCGTAACAAACAAACAAACTCACATTTGTTCGCCACATTACGTATAGTCTGTTTACACTCACTTATAGTACCTAATGAGGAAACTTATTTAAATTGTAAAAGGGATAAGGATTACTTTTTAATTGCAATTAAAAAGTAATCCTTTAATTAGGGGTTTGTTTATTCTTCCCTATGGAGTGTCGGATGGGGTCTGGACAAACCGCTAAACTAATTAATAACAAAGCGTGATATCATACACAGTTATATACTACTTAAAACAAATTTTCACGTCCGTAGGTGTGCACCCTTTGATTTGCTTCACGTTCCCCTTGGGTGGTGCTAAAGCAACCGATAGTAGCAGTAGAACTTGTGCCAAGTTCATCCATAAGACGTATCATCCCCGTCTCGAGCGATGGACGCAGCAGGATGAATGCAACTCGGTGTAAGATCCAAATCTTATACTGAGTGCAATTGCTAGTTCTAGGTGAGAATCAAACCCACGACCTACAGGGCAGAAGGCAGAGCTACTTCCGACTGAGCCGTGAGGCCAGTGAGGTGGGACATTACCACAAAATATACTTTTTATTTTGTGGTCTCTAATTTTCTATTGTGTGTTTATGTTGTAACAGTCAAAACTTCAATTCACCTTTTTCTCCAACTTCTAGACACATAACCTTAAAAAATAAAGGGTTAATGTTCATAGTATGCTAAAACACGTTCAAATTTTCAAGTTCATTGAATATTACTAAAGTTATACCTTACCAGCCTCTAATGTTCCCACTGCAGGGACCCGGTGTCCCTGCAGTGGGAACACTACTCACAGCGCTTTACGATGTATACCTTCATCGTTTCGAGAACGTGGCATTGCGCACATTTAAACCAGCGACCTTCAGATTAAAAGTCGGCCTTGCTTGCTCTCAAATTATGATAACTAAGTTAGAACTCCATTGTCTCTTCATCTCAATCAAATCTTCAGGGCAATAATTTCCAAATTTCTATTGGTTTACTGAACACGTCTTAATATTAAATGCGATGTCACAGAAATATAATTTAAATATAATGCTTTCATGACAAACGTCTGTAATATTTTCTCTCTCACCACGGTGCCACAGAATTCCAGCGCTGTATCAGTCCAACGCAGCACATGCTGAGTGGTCACCTATTTTGTTGTTACATATTCATAAACGTGTAATTTTGTTTTGAATTTTTAAGTGAGCCCTAATTATGTAACACAAAATAAAGTTTTTCTATTCTATTTTGTTAATATTTGACAGCATAAATTTAAAGAGAAATTTAGAAGAAAATATCTCTCAGGGCCCACGTTGCTTGCGTCCGTAGGTGACATCTGGGAGACAGGTGTAGAGAACACGTGTCTCCCTGATGGTGCGAAACCAGCACCCCAAAGCAGCAGTAGAACTTGTACCTAGTTCTTCCAGAAGCACTGCCTCCACACCATTCCAGTCCATTCGCGTGTATGTGTTTTTTAATTCATAAAATAAAATAGAATAGAAAATTTATAATATTACTTGGAATTAGGCAAAACCATCTTCGCGAATATGTCATTGTAAAGGATATAAAAAAGGATGTACGGTCCGTACACCTGAATAGTAACAGAAGCTGGATATATCAGAAAAACTAGAAGATAAATTTTCACTGATATATTTAAAGATAAACTTAAGTTACCGATGATATGATTGTGAGTCGCGGTTGTCGATTGACTGCTGATCGCGAACTGAATATAATTCATTATTTGCTCAAATTAATGATTACCGTAAAGTGCAATTGATGCATTATTATAAGTAGGGCAATGTACGTACAGTCATACTGTCTGCGAGGGGTTTCTTTTTTAATATATTGAGTACTTTGCATGTGTCTATAAAAGTCTAAGTTAACCGTCGTTATTTCCGTTGAATCCTTAAAAATTGCAAATTACTTGGAAACGTAAATTATTTATAAATACCTACGAGATCATACGTTCTTACAACTAAGTTAAGCGCTTGTTGAAACCCTATCCGACCCTCCATGGGAAGGATAAGCAAGAAACTTTAATTAAATTGATCCTCATACTCAACTCACCCTCACGTGCATAGAAGCAAACAAATATACTCTCTCTGCTACACACACCCACACACATATATTTAACGTCCTATTGAACTAATTAATTCAAAATTCCCTTGATTCATAGAACTTATTTTACACAGCATCTCTTAATAAAAACTCATCATCTTCCTACCCTTATCCCGCACTAAGTGGGGTCGGCACAACATGTATTTTTCTTCCATTTCCCTCTGTTGGACGTCATCTCAGTACTCACTCCTTTCTTACGCGTATCATCTTTCACACAATCCATCCATCTTTTCTTTGGCCTACCTCTTGTCTTATATCCTTCCACATCCATATTTAAGACTCGTTTTATAATATGCCATACATCCCTCCGCATAATGTCCATACCACGCTAACCTATTACTCCTTAACCTCTCCGTTACTGGAGCTACTTTCATACTCCCTCTTATATATAAATAGATCCTCCTCCGTACATAATTATGGCAGGATTAACTTATTAATCAATCCTTGCTTAATAACACGTGAACCTTTAATAATGGCACCCGCTCAGAAAATTATATCTTCTATTACGTACCAATATCAATTTCATTGATCAACACATAATTATAGTTGCAATGTATAACAAACAAATAAATATTCACGATTCACAACGCCATCTAGCCCCAAGCTAATCATAGTTTGTACTATGGGAATTAGAAAACTGATAAATTATATAAATCTAATAAATCTTTCATCTTTTCCAGCTTCGGTAGGGGAAGACCTGAGTCTTATTACTGTGCTCACCATCAGGTAAACCGCTCGTCTCAAACTCAAACCCATTTATTCCTTTAGATCTAAAGCATCGTTTGGACACGTCAAATTTTATACATACAAGTAAACATATTAGCTTAAGCACATTACATTCACACAGATATGTCAAATTTATTTTTGTAGCTAGCCTTATTTGTTCTACTAGTGGCCTGGAATACTACGCTAAAAAAATAAATAAATTTTGTGCCTAATAAATACATTATATTAGTGGTCAAAAACCATCTTCGTTTGAAACCGTTTTGTAGCATATCGGTTGTATCGTTTCAAAGTCTATAACGGACATAAAAGAACAACAAAACAACGTTAACACACTCATACCTCTGCACTAGGATTCCCTGTGTCGCAGATGGCATGGACAAACACAGAAATACAAGACAAACACCCAAGACCAAACTTCATGCTCAACACACAAAGTGTACCCCGGCCGGGAATCGAACCAGGGACCACTCACTTCGAAAGCAAAGCTACTACCAACTAAGTCACAGAGCGGTCTAAACAAACATAGAAACAATTTTTGTGTTTTATATATTAGGATTACTATAATACAATCAGATAAAAAATCTATAATGCGACCCGCGTTTCCTATTGAATAGACGATAGAAACTATCTCTCACAACATAGATTTTTTTACCTAGGATCATAAAGATTTTGGCAAATCTTCACCGCTCCTACGCATTGAGTAAGTACTTAACCTTTTCATCCCAGTAGTCATCCCTACGGCTAGGTTAGATATAAAAGAAGTTTTCCGTAAGCGTTGCTAATGCGAAAGTTACTTATAAAACGTTTTCAAGTACCTTTTTTATGAAAACGTTACGTGTTCTTAATTTACATTTCTACTTCTTAAGTCACACGTCTGGTATACTCTATCTTAACGATGTACGGCCATTACCCTTAATAATTTCAGTGAAGTTACTAACATATTCTGGGGATCCATGTTGCTTGCGCCCGTTAATGACTTGGTACAATTTGTATGTGTAGAAAACTTTCATTTTTACCCACCCACCTCGGAGATGCTGGATTCTAACCGGCTAAAAACTCTTGTTGTGTGCCCTCTGGATGTTCTTTCACGGTGTTCCCTCTGGACGGCTCTGGGGCTACGCGAACGGAATACACTCTTCCGCAGCCCCACCCGTGGGAATCTCCCAGATAAGATATTGAGTAGTGATCTTGTGCCAAAAGACAGGATGAGCAGAAAGCTCACCTGACGTTAAGTCACCTAGATGTCGTTTTTAGTATTGTTTACGTGTACTAATAAATGACCATACTTGTATTCGATAGTACTGAATGTCAGCTATCTAACGCATTTTATGATATTTGGTTGAAGTGTAAGCAACAATTGTTTTCACCTTTTCGAAAATTTCGGTTTTTATTCCAAATAAACGTCATTTGCGGGAAGTGTTATTACATTATTTTATTGCGAAGAAAACTGCAGCGGAAACTTATCGTTTGCTTGTGGAGATTTATTTCCGTCTAATACAACTTGCAAGGAATGGTTTCGACGATTTCAAAATAACGATTTTAGTACTGAGGATAAAGAACATGGAAAACCACCAAAAAAATTTGAAGATGCTGAATTGGAAGCATTATTGGCGGAAGATTCTTGCCAAACTCAATCAGAATTAGCTGCAGCATTAAATGTTGATCGTTCAACTGTTGCAAAGCGTTTACAAATGATGGGAATGATTCAAAAAGCCGGTGACTGGGTTCCACATGATTTAAAAGAAAGAGACATGGAACGTCGGAAAACCATTTGTGAAATGCTGCTTCAAAGACAGCAAAGAAAAGGATTTTTGCATCGGATAGTCACAGGAGACGAAAAATGGATACACTACGAAAATCCTAAACGCAAAAAAGCTTGGGTGAAACCAGGCGAACCAGGCCCATCACAGCCAAAAATAAATATTCACTGTGCCAAGGTCATGCTCTGTATTTGGTGGGATCAGAAAGGTATTGTATATTATGAGTTGCTCAAACCCTCTGAAACTATTAATGGAGAAGTTTACCGACGACAACTAATGCGTTTGAAGTGAGCCATAGAAGAAAAACGACCAGAATGGGTGAATAGACATAACAAATTAGTTCTTCAGCATGACAATGCCAAACCGCATACCGCAGAAGTCGTAAAAAGATATTTAGAGGGACAGGACTGGGAAGTGTTACCCCACCCGCCATATTCACCAGACATAGCTCCTTCGGATTACCACCTATTCCGGACGATGCAGACAGACCTTACTGGAGAAAAGTTTACTTCATGTGAAAGTATCAAAATTTGGATTGACAACTGGATAAGCTCAAAAGACCAGGACTTCTTCCAGCAAGGAATACGAAAACTACCTGAACGATGGGCGAAGGTTGTAGCTGCAGATGGAGCATACTTTCAATATTTTTTTTTTTTAATTTTGTAAGCGAACAAATGTGTTTTATTTTGACAAAAAGGGGCGGAGTCATATTCACACACATTATTATAAAAAACCCATGGTGCATCGCGTTGCGATCGTTACCCGAGACGGGGTAGGTTTCATGTCCTGTGATTTCACCGGGGCCCACACCCTTCCACAGAAACACAGCAATACGAGTGCATTACTGCTTGCTTACTTGTGCATCTTAACATCGCATGTATTTGTTAGGTTATCCACCATAATAGCCCGTGTTCTGTGAAAATCTCAGCACGCTACGGCTAATGATTCAAAAATTCTAAGCTCAGTTTTGATTGGTATGAAATCCTAATAATTTAAGTCTTCGATTCCCGTATCTATCTTGGAAAATGATATGCAATTAAAGGTTTCAATAACTCACGTCTGGATTTTAACCCGCGACAGTTTTTGAAGGTCCCGTTTTGGTGAAGGTTTTCAGGTCTCCAAACCTAATGTCGAACTTTGTTTATTGCTAACCAAGTTACCAACAATACATTGTTAGTGGACACAGTAATTAAAGTTGGCCATTTAAATTCTGCGAGGTGCTTGTGTGAGGCTAATTGCCACAATACTCGTAGTTAGGGTGACCATCTCGAATTATTCCAATCCAATTATTTATTTATTAGACAATTTGTTTCAATTTAATACTACAAAAATTAATTGAGCATCCCAATATTTAGATAACAAAGGTCAACAGGTCGTTTAGTGGCTTGTGTACCTTTCGATAATAATCTTTTGGAAAGTGCTACCAAGTTTCCAATCCTAAGATTTAAATCATGGATAAAAATATGTTGGTTTAGAAGGCTTACTGTTCATGATTTTGATAATGATAAAACGCCATAGCCTGTTGTCGCTCTGCCCAATTTCCATACTCAATATCAAAACATTTTAATATTGGCCAAAAGGATGTATAACTGCTACTTTAGGTTGCTCTATTAGCACCACCCAGGGGTACTTGTACTCGGGGAGGCACTCGAAGGGTACAGCAATGTACAATACAATTGGGGGTCCATACCCACCCAATTAAAATGAACAGTCGTCGAAAGTCGGGAATAACAAGGCGATATTTTGATATCATCCCGTATTTCAATATAGGATAGGTATTGGAAAAGTGGGAATGATATATAAGGCCATATTTCCACATTTTCTGGATGGATACTACGTAATATTAGAAAACTCGAGAGATACTCGCTGGAATGGCGTAACTTCAGCTGTCAAAACTGGGGGTCGCGACGTGTCGCAATATCCGAGAGTTGCAAGTTGTAAAATATCTGCAGTTGTTAGTTTGTGAAGTAATGTGAGATGGCGCGTTTACTTTGGTAAGGCTGAAATGTACAAAATAATAATCTTATTTAATAATTTTTATGTTGGAACATACAGAAGTACACATTAAAAAAAAATTGTTGTACGATGATAACTGCAATAGTTATAAGAACTGTGACGCAGTCACCAACGCCCACCAGTAACAGTTTACGTTCTTAACCAAAAATATACATTATATAGAATAGAAAGAAAAAAGATTACACAAATGAACATAAAATTCAAATTTTCTACTTAATTATGGTATAAAAGTGAGTGTGTAAGTATAACCGTGCGAAGCCAAGGCGAGTCACTAGTCTCTTTTATTCTAAATATTGCCAAACATTATAAAATAATCTATGTATGTGCGGTGCCTTAGTATTCCATTTAGGAGCAAACATGATCGAAAACAGAAGATAAAATGGGTTATGATTGATGACGCGAGTTTGTGGGTGAATGCTATTGAACCTTTGGTTTTAAGCGATGGAAAGTGGAAAAAATATGTTATGCAATCTCTGCTTGGGGGCTAACGTCCATTAATTTCACCTCACATCTCCTTTTTCCGCGTATTTGCACACGGATTTTCTCGTCTTCATAGAAGAAATAAGGAAAACTTAAAAGCCACCATTTTGGAGAGCGTGGTGGCCCAAGGGCACGGACGCCGACTTTCAATCTGAAGGTCGCTGGTTCAAACCTATACGCGCACCAATGAGTTTTGTCACTTGAAAAATTTATGTGTGCAATACCACGTTCTCGAAACGGTGACGGAAAACATCGTGAGGAAACCGGCATGTCTTAGAACCAAAAATTCGACGACATGTGACATCTACCAATCCGGATTGGGCTCCCGTGGCAGATCAGAGCCCATTCACTCTCTATTATCATTATCGAGAGTAGGCCGGTATCCCTGCAGAGGAAACATTAGAGGCTGGTACGGAAAAGCCACTATTTTGCCTACTTTCCTACTTTCCTGACAAAGTATTTACTACGTTTTTAAACTTTATTTAATCTATAACCTTGAGATGCTATTCGTGAGTAAGCGTATCTCTTGACAGTAGTACATAACTGCTTGGCGCAAGATTACGAGGTGTGCAGGTAGTACTTCATGCCATACGCTCATGAATTCATACTTCATATGCTCATGAATATGTTTACTTGTGTGTGTAAAATTTGACGTGTCCAAACTATACTTGAGATATAAATAATTAAATGAGTTTGAGCTTGAGTTTCTCCGGACGAACTTTGCACTAGTTCTATTGCTAATTTTTGTTGTTCCTTTACCACCATCCAGGGGGTACGTGTATTCCTGGAACTTCCCAAGTTTCTGTATTGAAACTTTAAGGTTCATGGTTTCATACGGGAATGTCTCATGTAAATTGTTTACAGATGGGCATACTACTAACATGAATGCCGTGTCAAACGAACTACAAATTTTTGGTTGGTTAATCTATTTACCAGAATGTATAATACGAAAAAGTATTTTCTGTTTGCGATATGGGGTTAGCGCGTAAGTGTGCGTTCATGCAATTTTTATCAGCGTTTGTTTAATGATATACGATTGTGAGGGTCAAAATATCTGGCTTTTAAAATAATTCAATAAAAAATTTACCATTATACTTTAGGCACGAAATATATGAAAATAGTTAAATTTTCGTTTTTGGGACGAGCTGAAGGCTCATAAGACCAAAGTTATTGACATAGTCCAGAGGATAAGCAAGGTAAAGTGGCAGTGAGCTGGCTAAGTATGCCGAAGAACCGATAACAGACCGCGAGGCAAACGTAGCGTAGGGCGTCCCCCGTCCAGGTGGAGCGACGTCTTGCGGGATGTATCTGATAGAAACTAGAGGTGAGCCAAAGATCGGGCTCAATGGCGCTTAATGGGAGAGGCCTATGTCCAGCAGTGGACTGTGATGAGATAAAGCCTCAATAAGCAAAATCCCAGACGATTCCACCTTCTTTATTCTGTCGTGTGAATAAGTGGCCAATCCTGTTGTCAGAGTTTTCCAGCCGCTCCAAGGCCTCCGACATAGATAGCTTGTTAATTTGTTCAGTTTAAATGCCACTAAACTGTCCCCTATCGAACATCTGACTGGGCAGGGAATTGCTTAACTTAGATGATCCGTAAACAACCATGCAAGCTTCGCCACTAGCACTCCTGTTAATAAGCGATATAATTACCCCTAATGTAATTTCACCGGACCCACAACTAGTTTCACTTCCAATCGTGTATAATTGTGAATGGATTAGTCGGCAGTAGAATGCGATATGGTGGCAGTATTTGAAAAGATTTGCTGCTGAACTAAGATTTGCTTAATAATATGTAGTACTTTTTACACTAGCCTTTTGCTTAGTTATTAAATACATTTTTTGACAAAATCGTACAAATATTGTACGTTATTTTGTTTTGTCGCTGTCTTTCAGCGAGCTCGTGCAAATTCTAACATGGTTACCGAGAAATCTGTTTCTTGAAAGAGGTTCGCTCTTGTTAAAAGTTTCTCCGTGACAAAAGAATTTTAATTTTGTCATTTAATACCCAATTTCCATAAAAAACGGAACAAAGTTTTTTAATATTAAATACCACAATGATATCCATAAACCTGAAACAAAAATATCATCGTATTTATCTAGATACTAGTTAAAAAGTTAACATAGGAAAATGTGAAAAAGTCTGATAGAATTTGTTTTTTTCCAAGAAACTAAAAATTAATTAATGTTAAAAAACCTTTTTAAAATATCTAGTCCGCCATCTTGGATGATCCGCCATATTGGAATTAGAATGACGTCACATAGCTAAGCATGCATTGTCATCCAAAATAAGCGTGGATAACAAATTTCAGCTCAATCAGTTAAAGATAGTTTAAAATTAGGTCCAAGATTCCACCCGGACATACATACATTGCAAGTTAAATGAAAGCTTGTAAACGTTTAAATTTTTCAGGATGAAAAGTAGCCTATGTAAATAATAAGTAGCCAGGAAATATTATTATATAATAATCCGGGAAGGAAGCTACCTTCATTACAAAATTCATCCAAATCCGTTCAACCGTTGAGTTATTTAAATATCAAACATAAGCATATGTACTTATGTTTGTGAAGGAGAAACTTTGGTATTTATAAGTAAGATTTACATTATACATTCTTATCACAGCAGTAGTCGTGACGAAAATGTATAGGCATTATTTCTTTTTCACATTTTAATTAAACATTACACAGTTTTCATATTCATGCGACGTTTAACTTTTAATTTAACTCTAGGACGTTTTTAAATAGTTGTTAGTAAAAATATTTACTTATTTTTTCGAAAGAGAAAATACCTTGCATATACCCCTATAATACCCCTTAAGAAGGCGTGTGTGACTCACCCTCAGCACTACTTATAATAACAGTCCTAGAATACACACTAAAATCCCTTTCGCATTGCTACACTACGCCTGGTAATGGGGCTTCGGGTAGGATTTCGTCCTTCCGCGGCCTCAGCGTTGGTCCTCAGAATCGGGACCCCAAATCTTATCAACTTACCTGTTTTACATTTTGTGTTTATTTATTCTGTGCTACTATTTAAATTGAGAATAATATTCTGTGCTACATAGTATAAAATGTCTGTTCGCTTAGATCTTTTATACTCTTCATCGGATTTTAATGTGGTTTTCAGCAATAGATAAAACGATTTAGGAGGAAGGTTTATATGTATAATACATATATATTATAGTACAGAAAAAAGTCGAAAATTCATATATTTTATGTGATGTCGCCACAAACATATTTTTGTGCGCTTTAATCGCAAAAGCCGGGTAAACGTTACGAGATAGATCAAATTAATGTACAACGGAAGTGTATATCTTAAAAAATCAATAACAAAGTCCATAAAAAAATCGTATATTTTTATCTCCTCCCACAGTAACCATTTTTGTCTTTTACATATTACAAAAAATATGTGTTTTATACCAAGCTATTTTATACAATACAGTATTATTCTTTATCCAATTAAATCCATTACATACATTTTACATTTTATGTAAATTAAAACTACCATTAACAGCATTTCACTAAAATGGATATCTTAGAAAATATCAGAGATTTTAAAGCGGAGCTCCGTAATCACTCCACACGGCCCCATATTATAATAGTATCTACATTGCACTCGTGCGAAGCCGGGGCGGGTCGCTAGTATATTATAAAGTAAAAGCTTACAGACTATTACTCATTCCCTGTGTCGGTGGCTTAAGCACACATAACGCAAATAGCCAATAAATTCCATGTTGATCACACAGAATTTTCCCCGGAGGGATTTTAAGCCCAGATCGCCACGCTTTGTAGGCAAGATATAACAACTTTGCTACGAAGCCGTAAAATTAATCGTGTCCTAAATATAATTATAAACTCGACACCAAAATTCAACAACGTTAGTCGCCGTCTCGAAGTCAGTCATGGTATTAACGACTCTCAATTTATCAAACTCATCAATCCTGCATCTCTTCCATTACGAGCAAAATTCACGTCTTCACTTACCTCCTTTTGTTTCAGATGACGACCGAAGATTAATCGACATGAGGCGAAATAGTCGCAGTGAGCCTCGAAAAACTGTCAACAAGATAATAAAATATAGATAGAAAATTTACTTCATAACATGGGCGAAGAAAAAACAATAAGATACAAATAAACAGAGGAGATTTCCAATCAAATGAGGACGCAGAAGAAGACAGTATTGTTTTATGAGAATAGAATATGTAACGCGTAAAATTGACGACGTAATAACTAACAAAATTGAATTCAGAACGGAATATCTGCCATACATTATTGACATTTCGTAAACCATCTCGTAGGCAAACATCCTTTGTCGATCAATGATAGTCAATTGAAAAAAAAAAAACTGTGTAATGGTGACATAATAGAATATAACTTTGTTTTTGAGATAAATGAGAAATTAGAATATCAAAATGGGTCTCAAACAACATCTCAAAATACTTACGATGCTCCTAATCTGGAACCAAGGACTTAGTGATGACGTATACAAAAACACCACGATCATTGATGCCCTAGACAAAAATATCCAATTAGATAGAAACTCAGTGAAAATAAAAGATGTAGCTACCATATATAATGAAACTCACAGAAATGATAGTGACGTGGACTATGGAAAACTCATGGATGACGCAGTCAATGGAACAGAAGAGTCCTGTGTAGGCGATCCAGAGTTCTGCAACATGACTAGAGAAGACTACATAGAAATGTTGAATGACTATATATTCCCGCAACCTTACGAATGGGTATTGATAGCGACGCATGCGATTGTGTTTGTGATTGGACTGATAGGGAATGCGTTAGTGTGCGTAGCGGTATACAGGAACCACTCCATGAGGACGGTGACGAATTATTTCATAGTGAACCTAGCGGTGGCAGACTTTATGGTGATACTGATATGTTTACCTCCGACGGTGCTGTGGGATGTTACGGAGACTTGGTTCTTCGGAACGGCGATGTGCAGGATCGTATTGTACTTTCAGGTGAGTTTTAAGTATACAAGTAAATTCTCTTAATTATGTAACTTTTGCGCTGTAGGTCGTCATTCAAGACAAGCATTAGTGTCACGAACACTACGTGTGTGTATGTTTGTTCTATGTCTGTAAAAGAAAAATAATAAAAATAATATTCGGGATGTTACGCTTTGTGTACCTGTAATTTTATCGGTTTCTCTGTTACACCAAGAATATTTTGTAACAATAAAATGTATTTTTGGGTAGATTGAAAAACAGAAGACAGAGTTCCATTTTACCAACTTTTTAACCGACTTCCAGAGGAGGCTATTGATACGGCTGTATTTTTTTTTTTAATTAATGTTTGTTACCAGCATTTTCAGTCATTTATCAACCGATTAAAAAAATATTTTGTATTTAAAATTTCAGATTGGGTTATACGAATTTTATTGGTTAGTAGTCGGTTTAAAATTGATATTAAGTAGGTTTAATAGATGGTTATTAAAAATAACTGAAAAATATTGTATTATATGTTATCCAAGTAAACGAAAGAGCGTTTTTGTACTATTATATGATTTTATTTCTCGCCAGTTTTATACCGATTTGGAAGTTTCTTAACATTATAAGGTGTAACAACAAGAAATAAGGGATGAAAGTATTGAAGACAATTTTTTGAAATCAGACACTTTTTAAAATAAATATTCGTGGACATATTTCACACAGCGCCATCTAGCCCCAAACTAAGCATAGCTTTTAATATGATAACTAGATCACTGATAGAATACATATAGTACTCTTTTGTAAATACATACTTATAATACAAATAACCCAACAACACTCGCAATCATCGAGAGTAGGCCGGTGTCCCTGCAGTGGGAACATTAGAGGCTGGTGCGGAATACAAACAACCAGACACAGAACAAACATTTATGAACGTCACACAAATGCATGTCATGGATGGGAATCAAACCCAGTAGCCAATTTTTGGCTAGTGAATTCTACAAAAGTGATTTCATGAAACAATTTGGTGTCGCCTAAGGGGTAGGTACGTGTTTGTTTTATTAGGGACGCGATGTAATGACTTCCCGTCAAAACGCTGCTTCATTGTCACCATTAATGTTTTATTACCTCCTATGGTGAGACGAAGATATAAGGATTCTTACTAGATTATTCTAGAGAACATCTTTATTCGATACATTCAAACGGCTGGGGAATATAGGTCACAGATATGAGTTGTTCTATATTTATAATACTCATGGATATTTCACACAGCGTTATCATCAAACTAGGCATTGTACTATGAGGGCCTGAGTACTATGGGGGTAAAAATGACCTGTATTGTAAAGATATAGATATTTCACTGCGTCTTCTAGCCCCAAATTAAACATAGCTTGTACTATGGGAACGAGTTAAGTGACTTGGATGTTTGTTCATGCCATCTGCGACACAGGGAGTCCTAGTGCAGAGGTATGAGTGTGTAAACGTTTATTTATTATTTACTATTTGTTTCAAGCCGGTCGACAGCGTTCCGCTTTCACTAAAAGCCCGCCTATTGTCAAGGCAATCTGCGGCCAACATTGTATGTTTCACTCAGAAAAAACGGGTACTTAATATATTTGCTCTAATATAGCGTTGTGTGGGGCTATTCGGTATATTTGCCATTTTTGCACAAATACCCAAAAAGCGAAACCCACTTCCGTCCAGTAGTCGTTTTTTGCTTGTAGCAACCGTTCTGAGTAAGCAAAACATTATTTGGCGTGTTGTTTTTGGCGTGATACAATTACGGGTCTATAGTATATGAACCTTTTTACATCCTGAATATTTTCGATTCGTCAGCGGGAGTGAAAACCGGCATATGACTCAGATTCAGATTCAGATTCAGATTCAGATCTGTACATTTATGTAAAATTTTAAAAAGAATTATTTTAAATAACTTGTTTGAGTTTTAGTCCTGCTAAGAAACATTGTGTGGTCGCGTCTCTCGCGTAAGTAACCCCTTGAGTAAGACCCAACACGCACCTCCTGGCTGGTGCTAAAGAAAGCCAGTTCATTTCATAACATTGTCGACATATTGTATAGCAACACAAATGTTTCTTCTGGGTGATACTCGAACCCACGACCTTTAGCCCAGGAAACAGAGTGTAAAGCCAGTACAATATAGAATTTTCACACGTTATATAAAATTGCAATTGTAATAGTTTGCTTGTGTGAGAATCCCGTCTAGCGTACTACACTTGTTACAATAGAGACCTCATTTTTAACCGACTTCAGAAAAATGAGGAGGTTCTATGTTCCACTGTATATAATATACATATATATTTTTAGGTTTATTCACCGATTTCTCCGCTATTTATCGACCGAATTAAAAACTGCTTTCATGCTTTCAGATTGGTCCCATACAATTTTTATCAAAATTTGTTTCATTACTTTAGTTGTTAAATCAAAATAACTAGAAAAATATATAATCCAAGTAAACGAAATTGCGTATTGCTACTTTGTTAGTATTGAAGTCGATTTTATTTTCGACTTTTAATCAGTTACTTGTGACTATTATTATGTGTATTAAAGGAGAGAAATCAAAAATAATGAAACAGCTTTTAATATTTCAATTTAATGCAAAGATCAAACGTAAATTGCTATTGAAAATGGCAAAAAAGTTACAAGAGCCTTGACCTTTTACTTCTACGAGGGAAACTAGAAACAATTTAGACAATAATTTATAGACGTTTGCAATTTAAACTTCTCATGAAGGCAAAGAAAACTTTCTGATATAATTATAACTTTATACAACAATCTACTTTTTTAAGATTCCGTTTCTAAAGGTGTTGGGCTTGAATTATTATGTTACGTATAGAATAGAAAAGAAAAAAATAGAAAAAAATATTTTGACACGATTTAAGTAAGTACATACAACAGACAATAGACCTAGAAATAGGTAGGACAGTAACAGGTGACAGAAAAAAAATAACAAATAAAACTCAGAAAAACAGAAAATTAAGACGTATTTTGCTTAACAAACAATAAAAATTGCAATCGGTATTCGGAGCCCCAGTCGACCAAGACCCGGTGTAAAAAATCACGTTTCACAATGAAATTTTATCTATAACCTAAAATTTATTTCTTCGACTGAAGTTCTAGTCGTGGGTTTGAATCCCACTCATAACAAGTATTTGTGTGACATACATAAATGTTTCTTCTGTGGCTGGGTGTAAATATCTATACTTAATATTATAAAGCTGCAGTGTTTGTTTGAACGCGCTAATCTCTAGAACTACTGGTCCGATTTGAATGATTCTTTCAGTGTTGGGTAGTCCATTTCTCGAGGAAGGCTATAGGCTATGATTGTTTTTTTTCAAAATTAGGTATCTGTAATAAAATTGCTATTTTGTAACACAAGGTGTAAAATCGAAAACTTATTTTTGCGTGCGCTGTTTCCACGGAAACGAGAAAAACGCGGGTGAAACCGCGGAACACAGCTAGTGCATTATAATATATATTTACGAAAGCAAAGTATTCTATCAGTTACCTAGTTCCCATTGTACAAGCTATGCTTAGTTTGGGGCCGAATGGCGCTGTGTGAAATATAACCATGAATATTTATTTACAGTAATAATAAACGGAATAAAATATCACCGTAAAAAAATAATAGAATCTACCATTTACAATACAAATGGTTCGAAATCAGATCGTTACCTTTGGAGATAACAGGAAGAGAGACATACAGTACAATTATATATACATACATATTCACCTTTTTAAACTATAAATGCATGATTTGACTCTTATAAATCTTTGATACACGACATACCTAATTATTATATGTTATTATTATCAGTTTTTGGAGACATTTACAAATTTTTTTAATTTGCTTTGTGATTGGCGTAATAATAGTTAACCAAAAAATTTTAATCTTTCATTGGCTATAAGATTAATTTTAAGTGTTATTATAATTACCCTCTAAGAGCTGTTGATTCTGTTTATAATAAATAAATAAATAAATTACCTGAAAGTAATATTACCCTTAATTAATTAATCTCCCCCTCTTCATCAGGGGCTTGAAAATTATGGACGCCCAATGAGAATAAAGGAATATACGCTACTGATAAAGAGTGGGGCGGAAATTAAAAACCAACAAAGTGCGTACACGCTAATATCCGCTTTTCATGCCAGCGACTTAAAACCTTTACTTAACATAAATTTACAATAGACAACAGTAATTTCCTCCTTAAGCGACTGCGCTTACTACGATTACTAAATCAAGTACTACACCCGAAGGTTGCTGGTTCAAATTAAAGCGTTAGTTGTTCCTTAAACAATGTTTGCGTTTCGTAATTTGTTGTCAAAACGGTGATGTAAATGCTTGATAGTTTTTTATCTGACTCAAGTGACTGGACTAGCAGATAGCCCATCCGATGTTAAGTGGTAACCGCCGCCCATAAACAACACAAATACGGGTCAGCTCTTCCTCTACTACAGCATGAGAAAAACCAAGTGGATTGGTGTTGTGTCCGGCACTATGAGAATGGTACGCCTCAGTTGCATGTAATTTCACCGGCGCCCACACCCTTCCACCGGATTACTAAGTGCGGTAGTACTTTACCGGACGAACTAGATACAAGTTCTACTGCTTTCGGTTGCTCCTTCAAACCACCTTGGGAACGTGTAGAGACTCTCAGGGTATTCACCTACGGACAGTTTTCAGCCAAAGCTATAAATGCCATTCATTCCCGCTTATCGATAATAGGCCTGTAGTACATTACTAGTGTTTAGAAGATGAAAGGGGAGTACAAACATACTACGACGGAACAACAAAAAGTCACGGCAAAAGCATAATACGCAATCTCGATAACTAGGATGACATATTTTAACTAATTATTTTGTTTTCAATATCAAACTAATGAAACGGTTTGATAAAAATTCTATGTATATATTTTTATTATGAATCAATTTTCCAAACCGTTTGTTAAATGAGTTCTCTACACAAAAAATACCTCCTTTGAAAGCCACTTTAATAATATGAAAAAACGACAGGTGTCGTTCTACCAGAACGACAGAACTATTTCCATCTTGAGAGCTCCATTCTCTACACAAAATTTCTTGTTCATGCCACTTCGATTTCTGTCACCATGAGAAGGCATCATTAAAAATCCAATACGTTTTATTTTCTCCCCCATAAGTTGGGGGACTTACCAAAGACCAATAAAGCCACAGACAGGACTGTATCGTTAATACCAAATTACATAAAAGCGTCTTTACTCGCGCCAATAAAAGGACTATTTCAGAGGTTTATAAAGCAGGAGGGTCCTTAAAATTATATTGGGTTGGTGACGGGGAATTCTTAGATTCGATGATGATGTCTTTTAATTGAATATTTGGAAGAAAAGCCGAGTAATTGAATAAAATGAATGTATATAACTTATAAGACAAGACAAGACGCCATTGCACTACCAAGAGAGTCAAAAAGCGAGCGCGAGGAAATTAATACTTAATATAATATATTCGCAAATATTGTTCAAGAATATTATTTTATTTAGTCCAATACGAATTGTAATATAAAAACACCAAGGTTTTTATCAATACATACGCAATTACACATATACAACAGCCAAAAATGTATGTACAATAGGTACGTTGGGCAATAACAGAGATTTTTTTTGGTAAACTGTTATCAAGAAATAACTTGGCTGATTGAAAGTCAAAGTCAATTTTTTTTATTTAACTTGTATTATTATAAATTACTTGGAAACGTCAATACCTTTTTTTATTAATCAATAAGTACCTACATGAGCATGCGTTCTTAAAACTAAGTTTAGCGTTTGTTCAAACCCTATCCGACCTTCAACCGTTTTAGGACAATAAGCAGTTCGTATTGTCGTAAAGTAAGATGTTATAATGTTTTGTAAACAACCAAGTTCCTGGAAATTTTGTGAATTTGAAGTGAAATTTATTTATTTACCATCACATACTTATCGCTCCCATAATTTATGTAAGGAAGCTGTCAGCCATATTTACCTCATAAGACCAGTAGAAAACGACATGCAAACCACTTGACAAAGCATAATTTTGGGAATAATACTTTTTGGGTTTTGCATACTAACCTACTTACAAAACATTTATTTGTTTATAAACAGGACAAGCATTTGTATGACGAAGATAGATGTTTGTTCTGTGTCTGTTAATATGTATTATATGTACGTACTTACAAAATTAAGTACTATATATTCCATTTACATTCGGTTTGTTCTATTTTTTTAATCAGTCATTGTAGTTGTCTCTTTCGCACCACACAGTTTCCTATTCCTGTTGCAGTCTGTCTCTGTCACGGTATCGGTTCTGACGCTCACGTTCATCTCGGTGGACCGCTGGTACGCCATCTGCTTCCCGCTGAAGTTCAAGTCCACCACGGGGCGCGCGAAGACCGCCATCCTCATCATCTGGCTACTATCATTGACCTTCAGTAAGTATAAACAATGTTTCTAATATTATAAATGCAATAGTGAGTTTTTTTTTACGCTTTCACGCTTAAAATACTGAACTGATTTTAAAAATTATTTCACCAATGGAAAGGTACATTATCAGCTAACATTGGCTTTTTATCTCCGTATTCCCGCGGAAACGAGGACTACGCGAGTGAAACAGCCGGGCAGCAGTAATATTATAAATGCGAAAGTTTGGATGGATGTTTGTTACTTAATCACGCCAGATCGGCTGAACGGATCTGGATGTAATTTGACACAGAGATAGATTATAGTCTGGAAGATGTGTCTATGTGCTACATAGACACATCTTTTTATCCTAGTAAAATGTACGGTTCCCATAAGATGGCCAACCCCGCGTGACGCAGTAAAATATATATTTTATGGACGCCATCAGTAGATGGCGCCGTGTGAAATGAATACTTTTCTTTATGAATAAATATATTTTTATACGGTTTATTTCATAATTAAGTGATTTAATATAAGTGATGTATTTTACGTATCATTTTGTTTACAAATATTATTTCCTACTGGGGACCGTAGGTGTTACCCGCGGTTGGATTTCCTACGGTAACCGGTTTGTTTTTATCTCAAAAATCCCCAACCCTTCTAAAGAAGTTTTCACTATAATAAACGTGATTTTAAAACGTAGAGAAAAACGTTGCTCTGCAACAAATTTTACTTTCTTGAAGTAAAATGAATTTCAACACAAGAATTCATTTTCGCAAAGAAATCTGTATTGTGACGAATGAAGGTTACGTATTTTCCAGACGGTACAAAAGAACGTAAACAAATTATATTTCCTTTCGTTATTACTTAAGTTATTAGTTTGGGTGTGGGTAGCGGTGAAATTGCAGACTCATTAGGCGTTTCACAGAGTGACGGCGCACCGCAATGCGTCTGGGGGCTTCTCATATTTAGGTTATACCTGATTTGTATGGTGGATTATGGCCGGCGACAACCACTTAACATTATATGGGTATAATGTTAAGTCCTAACAAATAATCAATACTCATAATCATTTACTGTACCGTAGTAAATTTGGTATAGTTAAATTAACGCTAAGAGCGTGGTGGCCCAGGGGCATAGACGCCGACTTTCAATCTGAAGGTCGCTGGTTCAAACCAACAAGAGCATGAGTTTTTTCACTTGAAAAATTTATGTGCGCAATACCACGGTGACGGAAAACATCGTGAGGAAACCGGCATGTCTTATAACTATAAATTTGAAGACATGTGACATCTATCAATCCGGATTGGGCTCCCGTGGTAGATCAAAGCCCATTCACTCTCAATTATGGAGAGTAGGCCGGTCCCTGCAGTGCATAATGTTTATAAATTATTTTAAATTCTTATAAATTTATTTATAGATCGCCCACAATATTATATTCCTAACGGAATGCTTTATCCGCAGACATACCGGAATTTGTAGTTCTTCAAGTACAAAGGAAAATGCAACTGAGATTCAACGTGCAATACTTCATGCAATGCACGTCTACTTGGTCAGACGAGAGCGACCTTAAGTGGCACATCATAAAGGCGCTATTCCTTTACACGTGAGTAAATAACTACAGCTATTTGCGTCATATCTAGAACTGCTATTGAATATATGTAAGTAATACATCACGTATGAAAATTGTGGCTTTGAAAGAATACTTTCAAGTTTCATAAACTTACAGGATCATTTCGTTGTCCATCTGTCTGTCAAGACCTTTTTTCTCAGGAACGCGTGATAATATACACAGTACACAGGTGAACTTAATGCTAAGAAGAATTCTCTTCTATAAACCTTTGGGTATTGTGGAAAAGTTATATCGAGGTAGTGCAGTGCACAGAGATTATGAGATGAAAACAAGATTGCATATAAACCTACATTTACATACTTACATACTATTTCTTACATGATTTATATTGCACAGTCATACATATACATATAAAATATTGACTTTCTGAATTTCCATGTAGAATGATAAATTGAAGTTTCTTTCTTTGCGTACTACTTGGCGGCAGATTCCAGATGTGGTGGCAGTACCTCTGCGGACGAACCTGGCACAAGTTCTACTGCTACTTTTGCTCCTTTCCTCCTCGTATAGGGAATCAAACCGGACAAAACTGGACCCCCAATATTTTGACGCAAGTGAATCAAAACCTATATAGGGTACTTCCCGTTGACCCACAAAAATAATACATAAAAAACCTTCATGTTATACGTCGTGCAGTACCCTCGGTCCGCGAGTCCAACTCGCACTTGGCCGGTATTTGTTTCTTGCATGACAAATGTAACGTTCTCCAAGAGAGTAAATTGACATGTAGAACATTATAGACATGAAAATAAAATCAGTTTACGAGAGAAATTCTCAATATGCGCATTCAATATACTAAGTATGTTTCTTTATGTAAATCATTTGCTTCATTAAAAGTTGAATGGTATTAATTGACTCGCAGAATTCGTAAATGACTTTGCATAACATTTGGCAGCCCTCTAAGGGGCGCACCTGTAAAAACAATTAAACTTTATCGATGGGTTTATAATTATTAGTTTATACAGTAAATGTGAAACCACTTACGAAATTAAACAGTGCTCCTAAATCATATAAATTACCATTCAGTATTGTGATTATCATCAATTATCATTTATCATTCATTCAGCCAAAAACCTGCCTAGTGTCACAGTAAGATAGGCGTATTATTATTATTTTTTTATTTTGTGGTTACTAACAATATTTATTGGGGTGTACTACTAACAATGATCTTGTATCTGAAAATAAATGATTATTATTATTATCGAAAGCAACCACAGATTATATATCTGTTCTATAACTTTTTTTCTTGTTGAAATGCACTCACATACCTTATCACGGGGCAATAGAGCGGTTATATGGGACTAGGTGTTACTGCCCCACTAAATCACGGTGTCTTCCTCTGCCCCTTAGTAAATCACATTCCAGTTTCCTACACGTACCCCCTAGGTGGTGTTAAAGGAGCAACCAAAAGTAGCAGTAGTACTTGTGCCAAGTTCGTCCAGAGAGGTACTGCCAACACATCTGGAATATGGCTGCCGTTGAAATCACATGCGCATGAGACGTATCATCCCCGTCTCGGGTGATGGACGTAGCAGGATGATTGCGACTCAAACTAAGATCCAAATCTTATACTGAGTCGCATTACTGTTGTCATAGGCGGGAGTAACCACTTACCACCAGGTGGGCCCTCAACTCGTTCCGTCACTAATTCTTGTCCGATGATTGCTTTGAACAGACGCAAATCAGGCGATAATTAACCAAGTAATTTTAATTCTTAAACGTGGTCGGCAGCGCATCGGCATTGCCCCTGGTATTGCAGGTGTCCATTGGCGGCGGTGACCACTTTCCATCAGGTGGCCCGCAAGCTCGTCTGCCCACTATTACATAAAAACAAAAGTGTAATTTTGTTTTTAATTTTTAAGTGAGCCCTAATTATGTAACACAAAATATATTTTTTTCTATTCAATTCTAATTGTCTGCGATTTCGTAATGCGAAATCTTCCCAGACAGGCTGCGGTAACTTTGAGCAAAACAACACAGGTATTCCAAGAACCCTACCTGAAATACCTTGTCTAACATCCTGTTTACCATGAAGTACACTTTCGAAGAATTTCTGATTGATCTCAGAATGTATTTAATTATTTATAAGGAAAACAATGATTTCCTCCACGTTCCAGGAAAATAATAATTTCTATTAATTATTTTCTCAGCAGTTATTATATTTACTAACAGTATCTGGAGCATAATTCCTGGGCGAAAACATGGTTGTTTTATTATGGCAATTCTTGGACACACATCGGAAGTGAACGCTAATGATTAGCAATTAATATACAAACAATGAGAGTGAGAGCGTGGTGGCCCAGCGGCATAGACGCCGACTTTCAATCTGAAGGTTGCTGGTTCAAACCCACACGTGCACCAATGAGTTTTTTCACTAGAAAAAATTTATGTGCGCAATACCACGTTCTCACAACGGTGACGGAAAACATCGTGAGGAAACCGGCATGTGTTAGAACAAAAAATTCGACGACATGTGACATCTACCAATCCGGATTGGAGTCCCATTCACTCTCAATTATCGAGAGTAGGTCGGTGTCCCTGCAGTGGGAACATTAGAGGCTGGTACGGATACAAACAATATTTGATGGAGGAAAATAACGGTCACCTGTATTGACAGGGGCTGTCTGACTATTCACAAAAATAATTTAGTGTTTGAGTTTGAGTACCAACGCTTTTTATTTTTATTTGACAAACCGTCACAAATTTTCTCCTAATAAAAACAACCTGATTTATTCCTTTATTTGCAGTAGCACAATGGCTTCGCACGGCTTCGAATAGCCAATTTACATAACAGTCCTCCAGTTCTTCCAAGAATTATTTATTCTGCATAAGACTTATTTAATAAGATGTGGAACTTCATTTCCTTGATAATGGGGAGGTCTTCCAAGTTTTTTCAAAGTTCTAAATGTGGCAATGGTCGTATTTGTTTTTTGTGTTCAGTTGATAGCCTATTCATTACTTGAGGATAATCTCATGGTAGTAGCTCTTTTGCTCTTCTGCGCTGAATGTAGATTGTTCGATGCCCACCAGAACGATCATAGAAGTTGGTAGAAGAATGTGTGTTTAAAAGATTATATGTATTTACAAAAAACAGTACTATATATAATCATCAGTAATCTGGTTAGTGCAAGCAATGCTTAGTTTGGGGCTGCATGAAATGACAAACCATCAAAATGTTATTAAACATTATTTCTGTGCATTATAAACCATACTTCTATATCTTACTTTGAAGATCTATATTTACATTGTTGCTATTATTTATTTTAAATATTTTATTTGTATTTACAAAACAAACTTAAAATATTAACAAGTATAGAAACAGTGAATCAACGACCGCGGAGTATGGGGAGTAAGAGGTGTCCACCCACCAAGTGGTGGTAAGATAGGGCTTCAGAGATTTCACCATGACGATACCATGTCCTAGACTACCTTCTAAATCTGGCTCTCCCCACTGGATTAAAGGAGAGCCCCTTTTTATTATTAAGTTCATCTATATTTATCTATAATATAAAAATTAATCCTACGCCATACGGGTACGACTTAACCGATTCCATTCATGTTGTTTTTTCATGTTTTCTAATATTTTGTAGAAGGTTCTTATGGATTAAATTAAGAAAATTGCGCAGAAAATTCCCGGAAAACCGCAAGTAACACCGGGGCACAGTAGTCATCAATAAAATTATCTTTATTTATCAATCTCTAAAAATGATTTCAAATGTAGAGATTATATGGAATTAATTATATCTATCAATCTCTAAAGCTGATTTAGAGATTATATAGAAATAATCTTCGAGCGGATGCATAATCTACCCAAGCTTCGGGAAAATAATCCACAATCTTGACGTATTAAGCCGAGAAAAAAGACAGGAGCTCTTATTATGTAAATTGGCTATTTGTCGAGAGTCTTCGAGGAGGAACAAAGGGTTTATTGTTTACAGAGAACCGGGTAATGGTTCCAGTTTAAATGGTCTACACCAAAGTTGGGCACAGAGCCAGCTCAGAATGTTTAAAACCGACATCAAAAAAAGGGGGTTATCAATTCTGATGTTTAGATTTTTTTATGTGTGTTCATTTATCAATCGATTTCGATTTTTTATTTTTTTCTTTGATAGATGATGCCATAAAACTATAGTATTTATAGTTTTATGTTAAAATAATAATTATGGATTGTATGATCTGATATAAAATAAACAATATAATATTTTTATTAAAATCGGTTCTATAGTTTGGTTGTTAAATCAAAATAACTCTAAAATATAATACATTTTAAACCTATTTTTTTAATTTAAAATAAATTTATTGTTCAATTAAACAATGAACAAATACTCATAGATATTTTTACACAGCGCCTTCTAGTCCTAAACTAAGCATAGCTTGTACTATGGGAACTAGATAACTGATACAATACTTATATACTTATTTTGTAAATACTTACATAAAATACATATTAACACAGGAAAAAACATCAATATTCGTCGCGCAATGTCCTGAGTGAAAATCAAACCCACGACCTTCAGGGCAGAGGGCAGAGCTACAACTAATTTTGCTGTCATGTCAGTTAATTTATATTTTTGCATTCAAGTAAGCGTAAGAGAGATGAACTATAATATAATGGATAATGGCGCTTTATAAAAAATACATTGTTTCAGGTTTCCGCTCTTCTTGATGATGATAGCATACTGCCAGATTGTCAGGGTGCTGTGGCGCTCGGACAACATCCCAGGACACACGGAGTCCCACAAGCTGTGCACCACGCCCAGCGCTGGGCAGAACTGTGAGTTTAAAACTGTACAGATCTGTAACTCTTAAGGGTCGCTTCTATACCTAATATGGCTCATAACCTTATGAGCTCAGAAGCGCTTATGGCAATTCGGAAGGCACGTTAAGATGGACATCTTATATTATACTATACTAGTCGATAAGCCATGTTGGAGGCCTTCGGGTGGCTCGATTACCGACACCAGATTTAGCCATCTACTCAAATGAAAGAATATTATATTTTTTCGTGCACACTATTGTGACTGATATAAAATACGAGGTGCAATAACTCTGACACAGCAACATGGTCCACCGAAGGGGACCATGTTGTTCGCGTCCGTTGGTACCCTCACAGTCTACACGTGTCCTCCCGTTGGTGCAAAAGGACCATCCCAAAGTAGCAGTAAAATTTGTGCCAAGTTTGTCCGGAGAATTGCCTAATCCGCTTAAGTAAATATAATCGCATTGGTGTGTGGAAGGGTATGGGTGCCGGTGAAACTACTAGCCATTGAGACGTACACTCCCGTCTCAGAGTGACGGGCGCAACGCTACGCGACTTCGGTCTTGTCAATACGGGAAGACCCGAGTCGTTTCTCACCAGTTTCCCTACGTTTCCTCAACCGTTTTGAGAAAGTGATAAACTTTCAGAATATTCTTGCATAATTGTATTGCCGTTGTTATGGGCCTGGGCTATATATCAACGCCACCTGCTCCCGAGCTTAATCTCAATAAAAAACCTCCAAAAGGGTCATTCCCAGGGGTCTGGGAGGCTGGTTATGTAGAGCGAATCTAACAGAATCTCGCGGTTTCCGTCCCATATGGGAATAGCTCCGGAATAGTCGGTACAGTCAACGCCATAAGTTGCCTATTTCAAAATTATCACGTAACACTGCAAAGTATGGAAAATACTATGTTTTGCTCGCGTCCGTAGGTGTGTACCCTTTGATTCCCTACACGTACCCCCTGGGTGGTGCTAGGAGCAACCAAAAGTAGCAGTAGAACATGTGCCAGGTGTGGCTTCCGGTGAAATCACATGCGCATGAGACGTATCATCCCCGTCTCGGGTGATGGACTCAGCAGGATGAATGCGACTCAGTAAAGATTTGGATCTCATACTGAGTCGCGTGCATTACTGTTGTCATGAGCGAGGGTCGCCACTTACCATCAGGTGGGCCCTCAGATCGTTTCGTCACTCATTCGCATAAAAAAAAATCATATTGTGGAATAGGTCATTGTAAAACAGCAAGAGAACAAACAAGCTACTGACATAAAAATATAGGGGTGTCTCATAAGTAATGTCGGTTTTCATATGTGAAAATTCCTACGCCTCAATTTAAACATGTTGTACAATATTATAACTTGTTAAGACTAGTCTCTGATTCTATGAAGAGTACAATTATTGCGTCGTCAATAAACAAAAATAATGATTAAAAGAAAGGAAAACAATTGTACTCTTATTACTAAAGTAACATGAAAAAACTGACATTTTAGTGCCTATTTTTGAGTTAATTAATAAAAAACTATTCATGGACATTACACATAGCACCATCTAGCCTCATAGTAAGGAGTTTATTAGCATGTAATGACACTTAGATAATTGATAGAATTTCAGTCCTATTCCTTGTAAATACAAACAGTTAAAGATTAATTCATCAAGTTAAGTAATTAATCTGTTTGATAAATCCGCTGTTTATATTTATCTTGGATATCAAGTTTGTGCTTCCACGAATTATTACCCTTAAAATGGTTCTCCAATTTCCTCAACAATATGCTTTTAAAGTGTTATTATTCGTGTTACCGAGATATTTACCATGATTTGTGAGTTTTGTTGACTCCCGATATTTCGACGCAGTTACATGCGTCATGGTCCCGGGCAAACTGCTTTTAAAGTGGAATAACTGACTGACCTCTCAGCTCGGTTGACAGTAGCTCTGCCTGCCGTTGTGAGTTCGATTCCCACAGGACAAGCATTTGTGTAACGAACGTAGATTTTTGTGCTGCGTCTGTTTCAATATGTTTATAATAGACTGTATTTTTTTTACAAAACAAAATGGCGTCTATGTAGATCCATTAGCACAAAAGTCCTCTGCTTAGGAGAGTCCCTCCCTTAGAATCTCTACACGTGTCCCCTGGGTGGTGCGAAATGAGCGACCAAAAGTAGCAATATAACAAGTGCCAAGTTCGCCCGGAAAGGTACTGAAACACACGTGGAATCTGCCGTCGAAGCAGTGGTGTGGGTATGGGTGTGGGTGTGTAAGGGTGCCGGTGCAATCACACTTCCTAAAACTTCACCAGCGTTCAATATCAAGCTCTGTAGCACTATTATAGCTTATATTATCTGTGGCTACTAAAACTGGATCAGCAACATTATTAGTATTATCATTGTGCCCACGATCGAGGATAAAACGCGCATACCAATTCCGTTCAGTCAGTATCTTTATCTGGTCTGTGGTCACCCATCAATCGTTGCATCGCTGTTTACCCACAGTACGCACATAGATAAAGATATAGATAGAAAATTCTTCACGCATTTTTATTTTTCCAGGATTAGTAGCAAACTATTTGCGCATACCGTTTCCATTCAGTCAGTATCTCAATATCTCTAACTGGTCTGAGAGTGAGAGAGATAGAGAATTTTTCACGCTTCCTTTATTTTGCCAGGGTTAGCAGCAAATAGAAGGACCAACCCATCGATCCACACGAACGCGTCAACAGAAGGTCAGCTTCGGTCTCGGAGGAAAGCTGCCAAGATGCTGGTGGCTGTTGTGGCCATGTTTGCTGTTTGCTACTTCCCTGTACATCTCCTGTCTGTCCTCAGGTATAATTTACTAGTACCCGACGTGTACGCTAAAAAAAAATATATTTTGTGCCTAATGCAATGTTTTAGTGGTCTAAAATCATTTTCGCATTATTGCCGTTTTAATGAAACTGATTTGGGGCACATCGGTTGGATGGTTTTAAGTGATGGAGATAGGTAGAAACAATAGTTTTATATATTAGGTCTAGATTCTGGCCAGCGAGACCAACCTCCCGTAATATTTAAAACTTCTTAAATGTAACAAAAGTGACGAGCTTAAGGCCCACGTGATGTTAAGTAGTTATCTCCGCCCATAAAGACAGTAATACTACTTTAGGTCTTCCCCAACCGAAGTATGAGAAGACTAAATTGCACCCCGTTGCGCCCGTCACCCGGGACAAGGATGTAACTTCTCATGCGCATTTGATTTTATCGGCACCTTGGTAGTAGTGGCAATAAGGTCAATGATAGGCTTCAATGTATGACTAGTAATATATTAACACAATTTATGAAGGTAAGAGGTAAAAATTAGACAGTAGAACAAAGTAATATAAAAATTTAGAGGTGAGAAAATTGCGTCGATAAAAGAAGAATCCTTTCTACTGGAAAGGCAATGCGAGTGTATCACTGCTTGGCAGAATAACTAGATGTGGAAGCAGCACTTCTCTGAGCGAATTCTGCCCAAGTTCTAGTTAAAGTTCGGCCCAAGCTTTTGTTGCTCCATTAGCAACTGTTTTCTTCTTTTTGTGTTAGTGGCCAACTCTGATCAGAGTTTTCATGCCGCTTAAAGACCGCCAACATGGCTTATCGACTTGAATAGCCGGGAATGACATTTAAACGTGCCTTCCGGAGGACGAAAGCGTTCAGTTCTAATTCCACTAACCAGACAAAACTTTTGACAAGGCAGAGAGTTGCTTCATTCAAAAGATCTGTAAAGAACCAGACAAGCTTCGCCACGAGCGCTATTAAAATAAAAAGGATCCTATTTATTCATCCTACCCATCATTCATCTCAAATCAGCCCACAGATGTTAGCTTTAAAAAGTAAAAAGTTTATGAAATCCATCAATTCAAACAGACAGACTTTCGGAGTTTGATTATTAAGAATTGGGATGGGATAACAGGAAGTGGGATTGTAGGCGTGTATGCAAAGTTCATCAAAAGTACTGCTTCCATACTTTTTACGCGACGCCAATTAATGTATTATGATTGCTAGGATATATAAAATTGTTTTCATTTCCAAACATGCGTTAAGCAGTTCTGATTTGAAGGTCCATACTCCAAGCACTCCTAATGTATAACAATTTAGATGTATTGTACCATCTATTACTTGGAACTGCAAGGGAGTACCTCAAGGCATCTGCCCCAGAAATAATTTTAGCGCCAATATCTGGTTTTAAGTTTAGGTTGCTCAATCCTCTTTCGTTCCAGGGTGGCCATCGATGTTCAGCAGAGTGATATAATGACCTGCATCGCCCTCATCTCCCACGTGATGTGCTACGCCAACTCTGCTGTCAACCCCCTCATTTACAACTTTATGAGCGGTAAGTCACAAGTTTAATCAAGCATTTCTTACAAGATGCTTTTTGGGGGTTGATCCATGAGCAAGTAATTCTTCTCTTTGTTTTGTATATCGCGTTACTTTACTTTGGCAGCGTGTTTAGTATATAATTTAGTATATTTAGTACAATGCACATTATTCTCGAGTCAAACATATAAAATCTTAACAAATTGGTGTAGTTTATCTGATCAAATGTACAGTTAAAATCGGTATGTGGTTGCAATTGTTTAATATACTGATATTATGCAAACGAAAACAAAGGATTATCTGACTGAACAATTAGTTACATTAATTGAAATAGACAAATTTATCTTTATTGAAAGGTTTAAAAAGCATTTCCGTATTTACGGCGTATAAACAAAATTTTAAATAATAGTGCATAAGCACTATTATTTATCAGGTTCAGGTAGGTTCAGGTACCGCCGTATCAGGTTTTATACATGCTTTGGATCAATCCCTAAAAAAGGAAACTTACTGAATTTAGATTTAAGATCAGCAAATCTATTTTACAAAAGCTACAAGGAGTAGCAATCTTTCATGTCTATCAATCTTTTATCTATCTAGAAGTTTCATGCGCATTCGCTTGCTTATAAAAATGGGTCAAATTTTAATTTTACTTTCAGGATTCCCTGGGTTTTCAGGTCAGTGATCAGCCATGCTGCACTGGTTTTGCTTAACTCAATGTTTTTTACCTGATATCATTTGTTTTGAATTTGCAGCACGGTTTTCAGTAACTCTTTTGCCAATCTTTCTTTAGTTATAATAGTTTCATAATCAAATTTATTTTTCGTATGCTTATTATGTTATATGATTTTGTTGATTTCTTTTTTTTATGGATTTATTAATTTGAGTGTGAGTTTGAAGGTTCTAGGGTTACTTGATGGTTAGATCAATCCCACTTTTAATAAAGTCTCAAAAATAACTTTGAAAGTAAATATAGATATTTTTTTGATCGCGTACTTTGCTGTTTGTTTTAAGTTTCTCAGTTTCTATAATGAATATTTTTTTATATATCTTGTATATCTTCACTTACGTTATTGCAGTATTAAGTACTTAAGTTCACAGATGTATTATTCGCTTTAACGATATAATTTATTTGCATTCATCATTTTTACCAACACCCAGTATAACTTAGTTGCCCCATCCACACTATGAAAGTTGTGTATTTTGTATAGTAGATACGTAAATATATTTTTCAGTGTTTTGATGTCAGCACGCTCCCACACAGAAAACTTACAAATCACTGATCGAAAACTTAGTTATAATTATGCTTTTGATAGCGTTTGACTACGGATGATTGAGTTTTGGGATGGTATCTCGAGAATGTAGTTTCTACGCAGGAGGAAAACCAAACTTATAGAGGGTTGTAGCATAATATAAAATTATAGATTATGGTTGTCTTATGGCGTAATATACCTCTCTTGCCTTTCCTACCCTTACACCTCTCTCACTAAACGAGAGGGGCCAATTCTGCAGAAGAAATCGTTACGCATTTAGCAAATATTAAACAAGCAGACAGTTAAACAGTTATTAAGTAAACAGTTATTACTAAACAGTTATTATTAAACAGTTATTAGTTAAACAGTTATTAAACAGTTAGTTGTACATGCCACTTCAAAAATCTGAAGATTTTGACCTTGCCCTGTATTTATATTTTAGAGATAAGCAAATTTGTGAGGAAAAATCCCCAATTTTATCAAAAATTAGACGATGTTCCAAGGCGAAATAAATTAAGACTGGGAAGAAATAAATTAATACAACCTCACCGCACATTAGAAATGCTAAGTGACGGCCCATACATAATGTCCATCAAAATATACAATAAATTGCCTACAAACAAAAACGAAACCAACAAATATTCACATTTTGTAAATAAATTAAAATATTTTCTCGCGGGGAAATGCTATTATGACATAAACGAATACTTATTATAATAAAAGAACTTTATAATAATAACAATAAAAATTGAATAGAACATAAATAAAAAAAAAATTTGGCATGCTTTTGATCCCGGATTGACCCAATAGGCTACTTTTGATCCCGGAAAACCGCAGGTAACACCGCGAGGCGCAGTAAATAAATAAATTTTAACTATTTCGCTATGATTTTATAATTTTATTAACAAAAGTAATTTTATTAACAAAATTACTCAGTGAAATAAGTCTTGCAAAAAAATATATTAAAAATTCTTTTGAAAATAAATACTCTGTTTTTTTTCGTTTCGATATTCTATTTTTTAAATGATTGAAAATAATAGTCATATTAAGTCATATTGAAAATAACTCGATTACTAGATATGTGCTTTCAACGTTGGCTAATATTTATCTCACCAGCGTTTCTCAGCTTATTGTCTCGTTCGCACGCCCCCGGTATCCATTAACGCTGTCCCTGTCAACAACTTCGTGGGAAGCACGAAATGTCTTAAAGCGCTGGTATGGCGCACTCATAATGGTAGTTTAATGCTCTGTGCTCAGATATTTCGCCATAATGTACTAATGACTGTACCAAGGTAGGTACACTTTGTTGCACGCTTATAAATACAATGTAATCTTGAGCTATGTTACCATTAAGTGCTGATTCCGAGTGAGTCAGACGCAGTTAAAACTATATTTAACATTTATTTTGACTTCTTTGCTTGCAGTCAATATCAATGTTAAATATAGTTGCGTCTTTAAAATCGGATAAAACAGAATTCAGTAGTAATTATATAAAAGAAACATTGAAATTGGTATACAGCGGGCGAAGAAAAAAAGTGTCAGAAAAGCAAAATATACTCTGCATATTTTGCTTTCGTGTGGCATTTTTCTTCGCCCGTTGTATACCGATTTGGATATAGCTTTTTTTTAAATGTTAAGATGACTACCCCCTGAGAGGGAGTCACTTGTTATGAAATATTTTAGTCCGCAATACTTAAAAAAACGGGGAAATAAGCATGTACCAAAACAAAAATTCGAAGACACGTAAAATCTACCATCTTAAAAGTAAAGTAGGCCGATACAAGTTTGAGAGTAGGCTGGCACACAATAGAATCTGGAGGCTATTACGAATAGGAATCTGTACCTATTCCATAGATTATACATTCAATCCATCTTTCAAACTGACGTTTTGTTCTAATAAGTGTGATCCAAAAAGGTTTTTCTCAATTAAACTTTTACAGCGGGCAGTAATGAGTTTAAACTTGGAACATTAACTCTCTAATGAGTTGCACGCGAGGCGATGAAAGAGTTTAAAAGCCAAATATTGTATTTTATGGATAAAGTTACTGGCCGATAAGAAAATCCGGCGGAACAAGGAACGCGGAGATCTTGAATTAAAAAAGAAACGTAAAAGGCGGGAACTTAATCTGTTCAAGGATTGATAACGCAATTATTTAAAAGAAATGTGCTTGTTTAATTGTGAAAACATAATATTTACACCTAAAAGTGTTAAAATTGATCCATTTGTTGAGGGCTTCACGAAGTTTTCAAAGCAAGGCAGTTCGATTCCCGGCCGGGACACACTGAGTTGTGAACATGAAGTTTATTGTCGAGTATTGGGCGTTGACCATACCATCTGCGAAACAGGGATTCTAGTGCAGGTGTATGAGTGTGTAAACGTATAAAAAACAATATGATATACAAGCCATAAAATTATGTGGAGGTACATAATGAATAGTTAGTCTTCGACAGTTCCGTAATTTAAAAATATATTCAAATGTTTTTAGTGAAATATTGCGTTTTTATACAGATAAACTTAAATAGCAAATCCCTATCTAAAGACAAACTTTAAACCAAATCGTTTCCAAGATACGCGAAATAAATAAATATATATTATATATATTTCGAGTATCTCGTACAAGAATTGCTCGTTTAAAGCAATTTAGAACTACCCGCGAGGTCTCTCTTAAATCAGCCGCAAAATACTTTTCCTCGTTTACTTACTAGAATCCCTCACCCCTCTAGAATCAAAATAATAAAAAGATATTTTACTCCCTTACAGTAAAATATACTATTTCCAAAGCTTATTCGCGAATGCTCTGCATTTATAATAATATTACATTGTATAAATCCTCATTGTATAATCCTGATCTACCACGGGAGCCCAATCCGGATTGGTAGATGTCACATGTCTTTGAATTTATGGTTCTAAAACATGCCGGTTTCACGATGTTTTCCGTCACCGTTTCGAGAACGTGGTATTGCGCACATATATTTTTCAAGTTACAAAACTCATTGGTGCACGTGTCGGTTTGAACCAGTGACCTTCAGATTGAAAGTCTAAGTCTATGCCCCTGGGCGACCACGCTCTCTAAAATATAAATCTTCCCGATTGACTCAACTAAACTCAACTCAAACTCAAACTCATTTATTCCTTTAGATCTCAAGTATCGTTTGGACATGTCAAAATTTACACACAGATGTAAATTAGACAGTTTTTTATGTTTAAGCTAATCTTATTTGTTAAGTTTACGTATGTTCTAACCCTAACCGTCCAACCTGAGGAGAAGAAGACAAGGAACCCCTCAGAGACAGTATTACATATTCGCGAATATGATCCTGCTTCTAGAGTAGAGCAAATTCATTCCCAAGCTATTTGCGAAACCAGTCTTTTGCAACAAATTAACGTAACACATCAAGCCAACGCACAAACTTTACCCATGCGAGCGATCAAATATTTGTGACAAGGATGTGTCAGCAAAGTGATCGCCAAGTACTTAAACCGACCCACTCAACCATGTAATGGCTCATTCTAACGAGGTTTATCTTCGGTTTAATGCGGGCCCAAATTAACCGGACAGTAAAATGTTTAGTGGGCACGTGACTCGAACTGATGAACCCGCAATGTCTGAAACGCTGACATTTCATATGACAGTGACATTTCATTTTTTTTCGAAGACTTCTTTTACGCGTTGGGCATTTTTGAGATGGAACAAGTGATTGATTTAAAAATCGAAAATGACTTCGAACAGCCGAAGAACCATCGAAATCGGTTGGCGTGATATTGAGTTGTTCGTACATTTGTCGCGTACATGGTTTTCTCATGGATGCCATTGTCAGGACTGGACCAAATCGAGGAGGAGGTTCTCTCCCTTTTTTGAAGTCAGTCCAAAAATCATTGAACTCGCGACGCTGTTACCTTTACCGTTACCGACACCTCTGCATATAACTATTTGTAGTGTAGTCTGCTTTTGTTTTCTCTCCTGTCGGCACTTCTGAATAGCGACCCGCCCCGCCTTTGCACGGTTAGTGTCGTACAACCCGTACGAAGCAGGGGTGAGTTGCTAGTACTACGTATAAACTTTCCTCTTGAATCACTCGTCTATTGCTAAAAACTGCATTAAAATACGTTGCGTGGTTTATACGATTTAATCTCTTAATAATTCATAGTTAATTAGATAACTAGTATTAAGCGAGTTATAATATTAGCTTTAATACTAGTTACTACTAACTAGCTTTAATACTGGTTAATTAGAAGTAGCGATCCATTGGTGAAAAAAAAATTAAAATCGGTTTAGAGGTTTAAGCTTGAAAGCGTTGCAAACAAACAAACTCATTTTCGCATTATAATATCTATATTGATTTCTGAAGTTGTTGCTTTTCCTCATTTCATAAAAATATGTTTCCCTTGTGGTTCAAGAATTGCCAATTAGGCTCAAAACGAGTGTATAAGCTAATATTAATACTGTTGGTAAATCTGATCTTGATTCTAAAAGGGTTTTTCGGTTTCCAAGGACCAATTATTTAGGTAGCTAATGAGGGAAGCCGAAATCCTACACTCTAAAGCTTACTTATCGAAGTATGTTGAGTAGGTTAAAAATATTTATCCAGGCAAGATTGTAATTTCATTTTCAGTTAGTCTTGGAAGGCAAACGTAATATTTTGAAGTGGTTTTGGGGTCCATATTGCTTGCGTCCGTAGATGAGTACCTTTAAAGTCCCTACACGTGTCCCCCAGGTGTTGTAGCTGTAGAACTTGCGCCAAATTCACCCGAAGAAATACTGCCTCTATACCTGATAATCCAACGCAAAGCAGTGATCTCGCATTGTTGTGTTCCAGAGAAAAGGTGTGGGTGCCGATGATATTACAGGCGCAATGCCATGCGACTTGGCACTTTTCATACTTCAGTAGGGGATGACTGGAGTCGTTTTGCTGTTATGGGTGGCAGTAACAAGTTAACATGGGCTGTCAGCTTGCCCCGTCAATTAAGTATTATAAAATATTATTCCGGTCTCATTTGACCTTAGATTTTACATGAATCATTACGTGAATACTATTTTTTCCCCAGTTTTCTTTTATTCTTGTCTCTTATTATTTTTAGGTCTTGAATACTAATCTAATTCTATTTAGAAACATATTATAATATTGAAATGCGGTGACACTTGACGAAACGTGACGGGACAGTACTCAAATCATACTACATTTTTTATATATTACGAGTAGGTACCATTAGATGACCCTGTGAATCAATACCACCTAAAAACTGATATACTGTTTTCAATTTTGATTGTGTCCTGTACCGTAGCAGCCTCTAATGTTCCCACTGCAGGGACACCGGCCTACTCTCAATAATTGAGAGTGGATGGACTGAGCAATCAAAGTCAAAAATCTTTATATCTAAAATTACTTGGAAGCGTCAAATTTTTTATAAATTTGTACCAACGCGATCATCCGTTCCTAAAACTAACTAATAAATACAAAACATGTGAATCCCAAAACAAACATTGTACACTTTCAAGGTCGTGCAAGAACAAGCTTCGTGCTCACTTAATACCCAAAACCGTAATGTTGGTCCTCGCATAAATGTTCAGCACACAAATTGATCCCGGGTCCCTTAGCTTCAAAACTTCAATCTACTTCACACTTCTTACTAGTTATGAACTTAATTTCCTGACCTGAAGTCTTGGTCTGCTAACCCCTTCCTATTTGAAATCAGTCAATCCAACAAACCAATAAAATGCATGAAAGGATCTTGCAAAATAATACTATGGCAACAAAGCGCATCATCACAATCCCATCTTGTCCCATCCCGAAATATAAATAGAACACACATCTTCACTTTCCGCACATCTCCGAACAGAAGCAACAAGAGGAACTCCCTCAAATCATTCTCGATTGTTGCAGGTAAATTCCGGCGAGAGTTCCACCGCTCCTACTTCAAGTGTTTCTGCTGCTGCCACACCCCACCACCGGAACAGAACGGTACCTTCGCGCCCGTCGGCAGCTCCAGAGGAACCACCCGCACCGTGGTCCGCAGAAACGACTCCTGCGCAAGCTACAGGCTCACCCATCTGTCCCCGTCCAACCACAACATCCACAGGGACTACGTAAGGAACACAAACACATCCTTCATTGAGCAGCTGAACGGTAATAGACGGCCGAAAATCCGCGATGACTCCATCAGCGAGTCCGCCACTCGATTCACGCTAGCTGCCGATACTTGTCGAGATTGACAGATAGGCAAGGACTTCCCCAGTACTCTGTGCAAGGACTCCTACAGAAAGGCTATAGGCATTGCGCACAGCACCAACAGCATCGATTGTAAGCCTCACTACGATTGTTTCAAGGTTGAGGATTGTGTGGAGGAGCGGCACAGCGATGGTGCGGATTATAGGGGGTGTGACCATAACGAATTTAAGGTTAGGTTTCATAGTAGTTTGAACAGTCAGAAGAAGGTTGATGTTTTTTAATGTGACGTTTTTATTAGCGGAAAGGGATACTGGGTAATGGTAAAATATCTTTATCGCGAAAATGTTAAGAGGAAAGACGGGTTTGTTTCAGGCACACTTATTGCCTCCTATTTTGATACCAGAACAGTCACAATTAATTGCACATTTTAAGACACAAGCAGTTAATTGTACTAATAATAATATGTCAGTACTTTGAGCTTTTTTATGACCAAAGACCCCCCATATTTCCATTTAACAGCGTAATCAGCGAGATCCAAACTGTAAAAAAAATTGTTCAGAGATAATATAATTTCTTTCAGGAACAAAAATAGTATCAGAGGTTTGGGAGGAAACAGTGATATATTTGATTCTCAATTGCTTTATTATTATAGGTTGGATAGGCCTGAATGAACTCAGCAAATACTTGGACCAAAGGCCAAACTGTACTCTAGATTATAATAACATATTTGGTATTTTGAGTTAACGAGTTATTTACTATGGTTTGTGAGTGTTGTAGCCTCCTGATATTTCGACGCAATTTCATGCATCATGATCCCGTGTATACTGATGTCTTTAAAAGTCTCAAAGACTAGTTTATCAGCCACCATGATGCATGAAATTTCGTCAAAATATCGTGAGTAACAAAATTCACAAATTATGGTAAAAAGCTCGTTAATTTGAAAAATAATGATACTTAAAAAATTATAACATACTTTGTGCCGTGAAGATAAAATAATTTACAAAATCTCTCCTTCTGGTATTTGCGACTGCCTTTCCTCGCCATTCGAGTTTAGTCACTTTCTGAGAATTGGTACCGACATTCATATCTTGCTGTTGGAGGAGACAAAGCTTATCTTAAACAGGGTTAATCTTAAACCTGGTTTATATGTAATATTATGACGTAGTATAATGGATATATAAGGTTTTATCGAATAAAATAAAATATTTTATATAAAATATGTAGGTTTTTTATCAGGATAACATTTTCTTCCCATATTTTTTTAAATCAACATTGAATAAGTCCTTATCAACAAGGTCAATTTTTATAATTCCTTTTAGATATAAATTCTACAATTTCCAACAGAAATATCAATTTAATTATCTTTTTGTGTTTAAATAGTAAATTTTTTCCAAATACATATTAATAAGATATTATTATATTGTAGAAACGCTCATGGCAAAGCTTGCTTAAATGTCCTTTACAGATTATCTAAGTTAATCAACTATTTTCCCGGTCAGTATTTGGATGGGAGTTTAAGTAGCATTTAAACTGAGCGTTTCTGTGCTTCGGAGGGAACTTTAAAATGTCAGTCATGGCTTTTCTCGTCAATATCGCTTGAAATTATCGACACCAGTTACCCAATTCCTCACAAAAGAAATCATCATTCGCCTTCATTTCAGCATAGTTTCCGAGATGCGCGAAATAAATATATAAACAATTGAATTGCGTTTAAAGTAATAAAATAATTAAAGTAATAAACGAGAATTGATATAAAATAATCACATAAAACTTAAATTAATCACATTAATGGCTTTCATCCAATGGCTTTCATCCAATTTTAACAATAGGTTTAATCCGTCCGTTCCTCATTACTTTACTAATACAAGGATTTGGACAAGACTTCTCTTAGACAACCTATTTTTATTTTATTTATTTGTTTCTCACATTCTTCTTTATTTTTTTGGTCTAGCAACATTCGGATTTTTATTATTTGACATTTTCTTTTTTTGTTTTCGAAGAAGTCCAAATAAAATGTAATACATTTTCTTATTTCTTAATGTGTCTTGGTTTACAGCCATTATTGTTAGCAAGCCAAAGGCCTTATACCATTATTACAAGGAAAAATTGCTATCTATGTTTTACGTTACCTATTAAAATACCATCGCATTTTTATCCTAACTATCGACCAATCTCCTTTCAAATTTTGTATGCTTATTATATTTCGACAAAGATACAATTATTTAAGGTTCCCCACCTATAGCTAATGTTTTTGTAAATTTTTAGCTGTCTTGTTTTTGTCTATGGGTGGTTAGCTATTTTGTTGGTTATTATTAGGTCAAATGGAATAAAATTTGCTATTTGCGTAAGCCAAGAGATTAAAGTTTAAACAGTTAAACATTCGAAAATATATCTAGAACAATCCAAAAAGCTAATGGAAATAGCAAAAATTATAAGTGTTAGTTGACAAGTTATTTTTTTAAATTGTTTTCAACACCGCATTCTAATCATAGTTCCACTAGGATTACTGTTATTAAAGTTGTAAATAATATCGTTTGATCTCTTAATTTAGTAACTAATTAGAGTATACGATGTGTGTTAATATTGTTTCGTAGTAATATCCTTAATTAAGTTTTTGAAATATTATAGTTTTCTAAAATTAGAAGAGGGAAGCTCTAGAGCAAAAGGTATCATCTTACTTTTACCTGTGTACTATTTTATCAATATTTTTGTTTATCGTTCAAAGATTCTTCTAGAACAACCAAACTATCAATCGAATCTTCCTTAAATAGTATTATTATAATGTCTTCTGTAACTTCCCTGTACATAAATTGTAAATATATTAATTAATAAGATTATTTGTAGCTTCTAAGTTAATTAATTTAAGGATAATGCGTTGTCGACACTTAATTTTTATTGGATGTTAAATGTAAATAAATTTAAATAAATCCATATGTTTGACTTTTATTTTCATCGAGAACTTTGTTTTACCTGAGTGGAAAGCAACCCACGACCTGCAGCGCAGAAGGCAGAGCTTCAAACTCAAGCTCAAGCTCCAGTTGGAATCTCAAAATATCAATAGCTAAAAATATTTTTTCCCGAGGTCACTATTTACCTACCATTACAAGTTATTTGAAATGTGACCCTCATAAAACGAGATTTTAGTTTACGCAGTCATAAAATGAAATGACTACAAGAACCTACATAAAAAAGTATAACAACATAAACCAAAATAGTTTTTGTCTCCCTCAATTGAATACAAAACTGCTTGGCACAGAGAAGGACAAAACTTCTTATGAATTGAGGGTAAATGTTTACGCACAGTGAATTAGTTTTTTATTAAAAAAGGGATGACAGTGCCGTTTCAGACATCATGCCACTACTTTTTTATACTAATAAAGGCACCTAATGTTAAGTTACCTTCGACCATAACAACAGCAGACTTAGATTTTCCCTGATGTAACGTCTCATGCGCCTGTTTCACCGGCACCCACACCTTTCCACCGGAACACAGCAATGCGAGTGCACCACTAGGCGGTAGATGTCAGATGTGGTGGCAGTACTTTTCTGGACGAACTAAACTTAGTTCTCATGTTCTACTGCTACTATTGTTGCTTCCACACCACCCAGAGAGTACGTGTAGGCGTCCGTAGGTGTGTAACCTTTGATTTCCCCCGGGTGGTGCTAAAGGAGCCACCAAAACTAGCAGTAGAACTTGTGCCAAGTTCGTCCGGAGAGGTACTGCCACCACAACTGGAATCTACCGCCAAGCAGCTCGCATTACTGTGTTCCGGTAAGGGTGTAGGTGCCGGTGAAATCACAACCGCATGAGACGTATCATCCCCGTCTTTGGCGATGGACAATGAATGCAACTCAGTTTAAGATGCAAATATTATACTAATTACTTAAAAAAAAATCCTTTTAATTGTTAAAAATTACTTGGAACGTCAAAGGGAGCACTTTTTTATCGGCTATCACTACTACCATATTTGGTCCGTTGTGATCGCCACATGAGATAGCTAGGGGTCACCACCAAACCCCACAGTCACTATAAACCGCTATTAGTTCTGGAGTGAGCTTAAATATTTCATCTGGGCTAAGTATGTTTCCCTAGATGCGAAATGCGTTTGTGCATTAGGAATCCACATTCCCCCAAAAGGTGGAGTGGCTTTTTAATATACTCAACGCACCTCGCGTCTCAGAATAAAGCCGTTTGAACCCCTACCGTACCAGCCTCTAATGTTCCAGCTGCAGGGACACCGGCCTACTCTCGATAATTGAGAGTGAATGGGCTTTGATCTACCACGGGAGCCCAATCCGGATTGGTAGATGTCACATGTCTTCGAATTTATGGTTCTAAGACATGCCAGTTTCCTCATGATGTTTTCTGTCACCGTTTCGAGAACGTGGTATTGGGCACATAAATTTTTCCAGTGAAAAAACTCATTGGTGCGCGTGTGGATTTGAACCAGCGACCTTCAGATTGAAAGTCGGCGTCTATGCCCCTGGGCCACCACGCTCTCCTCTTGAACCCCTACGATGAACAAATCTAGTAAAACTCTGATAGGTAGGTTTTTCGCGTAGGTAGGTTTTATCGAGGTTTTATTGGTTGTCAGAATAAATAAATCACGCCTTTTCCGAAAGGTTAGGCAGTCTCATGGGCCACTTTTCACCTTAAGGTAACTGCTTAGACGGCTCCGTTTCTTAGTTGATAGTAGCACCTTCGAAGGAAGTGGTCCCGGGTTCGATTCCTGGCCGGGACACACTTTGTGGCGAGCATGAAGTTTGTTCTAAATTCTAAATTACAAGAAAAAATGTGTAAATAAGTAAACAAAATTGCCTTAGTATTTTGCTTTGCGGTAACTTTCTTTGTCCGTTGAAGACTTTGGTTCGATTTATTTTAATCAGACAATTATTTAGCCTCAATTTCATAGCTGACAGACAGAACTGTCAATTTAATAACAAACCTTTTTAGAGCACAGATAAAAAATATCATCCCCCACCCGAACTCTTCATAGGTTCCCTTGTACCCTTTGAAAGAACTGTATACAAAACATTCGGCGCATTGTTCCCCTCTCGTATTTATGAGAACAATCGACAAAAGAATAATTTTGGAGCACGTTTTAAAAAAAGCTTTTTTAAATAAGCTATTCTGGCTTTTTTAAATATCGTGTCGTTCTTTTTAAGTAAAATGTTTGATCGTCAAAGGTCCTTTCAAATTCGGCAAGCGAGCGTATAATTTTAAAAGCTCAGAGTTAAAAGATGTGACATTATTTTGGCACGTATAGCTGTTCAAATAAAAGAAAGACAAAGTCGGAATATTCAGTCTCATTCTAACTGACTTAAAAAAGGAGATTTGCAATTCGGCTGTATATTTCTTTTGTTTGTTCCTTTTTTGGAGCTCTGTTGAAAATTATATAGGCGCCGGGCTACAAGCCTTCAATATGTCTAAGAAAAAATAAGCGAATATTTACAAATTTTTCATAAACTCGCAATGACTAAGCATGATATTAAAAATTTGGTCTTTGAAGAGGGATTGGTTTGAGTAAAAATACCGTTTATTAGCAAAGTCATTAAGTAAATAATCACTTTGCTATAACTCAGATAACATTATACTGGTCTAAGCTATATAACTTTTTAGGGTTCCTCAATATATTGGAGGGGTCCATGTTGCGTCCTTATATACCCTTTGAGTAGGGTACATTTACCCCCTGAGTGGTTTAAAGGAGCAAGAAAGTTGCAGTAGAATTTGTGCCATGTTCGTCCGGAGAAGCACTGCTGCTACTGATAATCTGCCGCCAAGCAGTGGTGCACTCCCATTGCTGTGTTCTGGTGGAAGGGTGTGGTTGGCGGTAAAATCATATGCACATAATACACCCCGTCTCGGGTGACGAGCGCAACAGGGTGCGATTTGGGTCTTCTTGTACTTCTGTCGGGGACAACTTAAGTTGCATTGCTGTTTTTATGGGTGGAAGTAACCACTTAACTACAGATGGGACATCACATCGGACATTACATTAAAAAAAAAAAAACATAAAAAACAAGATCCGAAAATAATCTTTACATTCTTCACACAAAGTTTGAAGCCGGGCATTATTTGGTCGGGGTTCGAACCCGGAACCTCTCGCTTCAAAGGTAGGGTGAAATCATTGGTGATAAGAACGGAATAGAAGTCTACATACCGTAAGAACATGCATCAAACCATGCCGGGAAACAATTTCTAACTTGCATTCCAGTACGCACAGGGGATGAGACGTAACATCCTATATGAGTATAGGAAAACCTGAGGTAAATTTTGTTGATTATGGGTGGCGATAACTACTTAACATCAGGTTCAACAACTACTTCAGGTCGTTACGTCACTAAAATAGTATAAAAAAAACAAGCAATTGTCATTTTATATGTTTCATAGTATCATTTATTACATGAATTTATTGACTGTTCCGCGCAACTTCGTCGTGGAGTTTAATATTTTTCTGTGCGGGTACTTAATTATTTTCTAAATTAAAAGTAGCCTAAATCACTTTTTATAATCAACTATCTGCCAGTGAAAGTCCCATCAAAATCAAAGCCCTTTCGGAGATTAGCCGGAAAAGACAAATAGATAAAATCCTAAAATTTTGTTTCTAATATTACCCGTAAATACTTTCAAAAACATTTAGTAAAAAGCTGTTCGACATAACAAGGAAACGCTTAAATTTGTATACATTAGGTAGGTTATACAGAAATAGTCCATAATCTTGGTTCTTTAATGTCTGTCACAACAGATGTTTCGTAGAAGACACGTATATGATGTACTTAAACAAGATCAATCAATCAGATGCTTCTAAGATATATTTTATTAGCGGATACTCCGGTAAAAAAGAAACATATTATAACTAAAATGTGTACACCGCCATCCTATAAAGCGTCACAAATGTTTAATTCCATCCAAAGGTTGTCTGGAAGAAATCGCTCTCAGCGATAAGACCGCCCGTTGTCCCAAATTTAGAATAATATTTTTTAATAAGCTACCATCTAAAAATTCTGTTGGTGTACAATAAAGTATTCATTCATTCATTCATATTTTGTGCTTAATGCATTGTTATGTAGTCTAAACCCATCATCGCATATTGCATTTCTAAAGAAACCGGTTTGGGGCACATCGGTTGGACGGTTTCAAAGTATATAACGGATATAGGTAGAAACAATTTTTGTGTTTATGCGATGCTGCTTGGGTCTTGACATACTTTAGTAGGGGAAGACCTGAGTTACATTTTGCTGTATCGGTAACCAATTAACATCAAGTGATGCTTGTCCCGTCTTTAAATAAAATAAAAATACAAAAGATGTGAATACAAATCCATAGCTTAGTTGCTAAATAAAATGTACCCTAGGAAAACTATTTTACTACTCAAGTCGTATTACTTAGTTGATAAAGCCTTTAAATAAAGTTATCTTGAGAGGCGTCGTTCAAATATGTACCAATAGTCGAAGTTTCAATGTACCTTTTGATAGAATACCATTCAAGATCCCTCAATCCGTTTACGCTCCAAGTATATAAACAGATACGCAGAAATCTTCCTCTACGATACACTAAGACGTATGAAAAAAACAGGGTGTCCCAAAACTACTGGTTCCATTATACAGTAAGCATAAAGAGAAAAAAACTTTTACACACTCATACCTCTGCACTAGGATTCCTTGTATCGCAAACGCTGAAGAACCGGGAACTAATTTTTCGATCACCACAAAGTGAGTCAGGACAAGGTTTTAATGATAGATTTTTTTTTTAATCTCTTTCTTTAAAACCTTTTCCTGACAAGTAAGAACACAACAAAACAAATATTATAGTTGCAGCCGTACTGAAACGTGTAACGTGTAAACGTTGTTTTTAAAAGAACAAACACTTATATTCGTCACACGAATGTTTTTCCTGGGGTGGGAATCGAACTCACGCCCTACATTGCAGAAGGCAGAGCCAACCAACTGAGCTGTAAATAATCGACTTTAGGAACAATATCTTGAAATCAACATTGGATAGAGAGTTGTTTATGGTTTTATACACCGAATTTTTGAAACACCATGTGGATACAAAATCTTGCTGCAAACATACATGGGGTGAGATATATCATAAAAGTACAAGCACAATGTTATATCGTAGCGTTTATATTCATGCTGAGTCATAGACGGGATAGAGTCATATAAGTGCCAATCCACACGGTGCGGTGAGGCGTCGTTGCGGCGCCTTTTTTAAACTAAAAAACTGAAGTGACGGAAACTGACCGTCCGCTGAAGTTAAGATACTTAACCCATAAATGAGAATACGAATAGATTCCCCCATACCAAAGTACGAGAAGACCAAAGCTTTATGCTAAGCCCGTCAATCAACGGAGAGACCAGGGAGCCAGGACCGGAGAAATAAGGATGTAACTTCTCATGTGTCTGTAAACTTTAAACCGATTCGAACAGCAATACGAATGCACCACCTTATTACATAAAAAATAAATAGATTATTAAAACTTTGTAGCATCGAACAAGAATATTATTGAAACCCAACAAAAGATGATACTAACGAAAGCAATGATATAGATCATTTGGAAAGTGAAAACGTAGTCTTTGAACCTTGTTCTGAAGATGAATGACACAAACATTACAATAATATAAATCACGAGTGTAGGAGTGGGAGTACCCCTAAAGTTTGGGGGAACTCCCTAAGTCTCAAATGGAGCTATCAATATTTGATGCTATATCCAAATACGATCCAAACAGCGTTTTTCGATATTACTACTTTGAGAATATTAAAAGCTAAAACATATTTAGGTAGGTACTAGGTATAGGGGAAGACCTTCTGGGCCAGATAGCAGTCTAAGTGGGGGGTGATGGCTCCGGCTGTTCTGCTTATTGGGTCCACGGAAGGCTGCCTTACACTGCGGCGTGCAGGGTACGCGGAATCTGGGGGGTTCTTTACATCTTTCCTCAGGAGCGGGCGACACGGCAACGTAAATTATTATAATTATATTTGTATTATATTTTTAATTAATAATTATATACGTAATTATATTTTTAAATATGATTAAAATCTCCGGATCGGAAGCTTGTACCTTGGTTGAAGTCAAAGTCAAAGTCAAACTCATTTATTCCTTAGATCTCAAGTATCATTTGGACACGTCAAATTTTACACATGTACAAATATTTGTGAGCATATAACGTGTCACAGGAACTCCCCGGGCACATTACATACACACAGATATGTCAAATTACAATCAGTTTCATGTTTAAGCTAATCTTATTTGTTACTTACGTCTGTCTGAGCGGTGACAGCTCCTTAAAAAGCTGCTAAGTCAACTCGCATAAATCCAGATAACCTGTCAAATTCTAAAAAATTTCGGACGCGCCTACATGTTTAAACATGTTTGCATCATTTGTTCATATCTCGCCACGCGTGGATCTACATGATACACATTAATGAAATATATTTGCATGACAATAATGTTGAATGTAGCATAAAAGGATTTCTGTTAAATATATGAACGTCCCAAATGCGGTTGCCTCGAACCCTCTTTGGAAGATAATTTGATATAAGATTCAATAATGAAAATAAATCACAGAGTGCGTTCGGTGTGGTCACTTTGCGAGCGATTCACCACAAGAATCCAAGTATTTGGGGGGTCCAGTTGCTCGCGTCCGTAGGTATGTACCCTTTGATTCCCTACACGTACCACCTGGGTGGTGCTAAATGTGAAACAATGGTGACAACTCCTTGGCTTAGTTGGTAGTAGCCCTGCCTTCAAAGCCAGGGGTCAGTCGGTTCTATTATATCGTGCCCAGGTCGTGCCAGGGCACACTTTGTATGTTGAGCATGAAGTTTGTTCTCAGGTTTTGGGTTTCTGTATTTTTCCATGCCATCTGCGACACAAGGAATCTTAGTGCAGTGGTATATGTGTGTAAACGTTAATTATTTATTTAATTTTTGAGGTACCGAGCACCTCGAATTTTCATCAAAATCGGTTCAATAGTTTGAATTAGCACCTACATATTCTCGCCAAAAACTTATCTGGGGTGGGTGAACTTTCAATGAAACAACATGAGTTGGTTGACAAGCTCAACATTTACGCGAGGGAAACGAAGTTAGAGTAAGTAAAACATAAAATATCGCCAAAAACCGCTATCAGAAGCGCTACAGCCCACAGGTGGAAACATAAAGGAATTATCTTGTACCTACAAAGAGAAAAACATATTTCAAGAATATGTAACATTGTTATTGACAGGAAACGCTTATTGCTATCCGACCGGATGTTCGCAAGACTAGAGATATGGCAGACCGGATGTCGTCAAGACACGAGATAAATAATGAAAAACATTTTTACTTTACTGTTTGTGTAATGTGCGTCATTGGCGTCAAAGCTCAAGAAGTAACTCTGGCTTCTGCGCTGCAGGTCCTGGGTTCGATTCTAGAAGCATTTGTGTTACGAACATAGGGGTCACAAACTTAGTTATCGACATCGACGTCGGATCTTTCGATGGGTGACCAGTTGGTGGCATTTGAACTGAGCGCTTCCATGCTTCGGAGGGCACGTTAAAATGTGGACTATACTAGTCGATAAGTCATGTCGGAAGAAGAAGATTATTTTTATTTATACAGATAAATAAAATTGAAGCGTCTGTCTGTAATGTCAAAACAACAGCTTTTAATTAAATGCATTTGAAAGTATTTACGGTACTTATAACAAGATCACAGTTTTTTTTTCTATCTTTTTGTTCCAACTAGTCTCTGAAACGGCTGGACCGATTTTGACGGGAATTTCATTGGCTTACTTTATTTAAGAAGTAATAAAATGCATTAGTGTTCCACGCAAAAAATATAAAATTCCACCCGGAAAAACAGTTAGTAGATAGATAGACAGGGATGTGAGAGAAATTAGGACACGACTAGATCTGTACTGACGTGTTCCCAGAAATCGCTAGGCCCTTGAGAGATTCCAGAACAAGTTCATTAATTACAGCCACAAAAGGAACCAAAATCCATTGACCCTATTTAATTAAACTCCTTAATCAATCGAGCCTCGAAATTCAAGCACAGGGTACATGATAGGACGAAACTACCTAAGGGAACACTACACGGACCAGTGTCGCAGCGATAGTCTCCATTTTAGGGGGTCAAGTTGCGTCCGTAGAATACCCTCAGAAACCCTACACTTTTTTGTATGTGAATATTTGACGGAACGAGCTGAGGGCACACCTGGTGGTAAGTTGCGACCCCCGCCCATGGCATTAATGCAACTCAGTATAAGATTTGGATCTTAAACTGAATCGCATCCTGCGGCCACCATCACCTGAGACGGGGATGATACGTCTCATGCACATGTGATTTATAATTATAATTTTTATTCCACAATTATATATTTAAAAGTCTGTAATGTTATTATATATTTATAGTCCATAAGTAATTTAGTATTCTTAAGTTAGAGTTAAGTTCGAGAGTTACGTAAAAATTGTAAAATAAATATTGGCGATTTTTAATATATAATATAAATTTTGTACGATATTAAATGTATTCAAAACATTTTTTTATTCAATACCTGTCCAGTGGGGAGACAAAATAGAAGGTTTTACGAATGGCTTACGAAAATATTTATAACTTATGTATCGTGCTTTTGTTTTATTCAATAATTTCTTGTTTATTATAGTTGTAAGTTCTGCAAAACTAAATAGTCTATTAATTTGCGACACTAATTCATCCCTGGTCTTATTAGTTCAGCGAATTCGGGACAATAGACCCCAGTTCCGTGGATCCGCTCTTAGCCTCTCGATCGGGATATTGATGCTTGGATCATACCCTACTTGGCGTCAAGTAGAGATAATTCAGAAATCAGCATAATTTTAAGGATTTTCAAGTCCATCCATGAATATGGCGAGTGAGTGAGAATGAATGAGAGCGGAATGCCCAGGGACGCAGACGACGATTTTTAATCTAATGGTCGCTGGTTCACCCACAAGCGCACGAGAGTTTTTCACTTGATAAATTGATGTGCGAACTACGTTCTTGAAACCAAAAATTCAAAGACGTGTGACATCTACCAATCCGGATTGGGCTTCCGTGGTAGATTAAAGCTGATTCACTCTCAATTGTCGAGAGTAGACCACACCGGTCTACTTTTGATTTTTTTTTACCAATTGAGAGTACTTGGAACATTAGAGGCTGATACAGTGGTGATGGATTTCATCCTTTGAAACGGGAGTGTTTTTACTGTGGGCCGTTTTGGTACGATACCTTCAAAATAATATTGCAAAATTAAACTATTTTTCGTATATCGTATATTTTTTTTAAATGTTTTTTTTTATTTAATGGTACGGGCGCAGATCTGATTTTAAGTAAAATTAAAATGGCACATAACTGAATGTGACTTAAAAAATAAAAAAAATCCGTCTTCATTACTTTTGTTTCATATTTCTCGACCATATACCATTTAAAAAAGAAACATTAAAATGTGTGTACATCGGGCAAAGAAAAAAGTTACAGGAAAACAAAATACGCAATTTCGTTTACTTGGGTGACAATTTTTCAAACTTTTAAACCCATTTTCAATCCATTTTTAAACACATTTTCTTTTAAATTTGCTTACGCTAACTTAAGTAATTAAGGCAGGTAAATAGAACTACGTGCATTCCAGTTTATTTCTGCGTGAATTTCAGTTGCATCAGTTACATTAAATAATATACCGGCTCGAACTGATTTAATGTTTCGAGCACCGAGCGAGATGCGCAACAGATATAAGCATACATATTGTATTCAATTTTATTATTTGTTTTGTTTATTAGTTATAAAATTGACAAGGCTTATGAACTGCCGCTAATTAATTGTGTATAAGACGAAACCAAGAGTTCCTAAGTGTTCCTATGGAAAAATAAACTATATGAATATGAACACATTAAAAAAAAATAGATTTTGTTAAATCGGTTGATAAATGAAGGAGTATCGAGGCGACCAACACAAAAACAAACATAAATCTATTAATAATCTGGTTTTTGGTGCCCATAGTATGCTTAGTTTGGGGTCTGATAGCGCTATGTGAAATGTTTATTTATTTTTAAGCTTCAGTTATTTATTTTTAAGCTTAAAAGCAATGTCTAATGTTAAGTTTCTATGCTCCAGTACAACGCAGGTAGTAATATTTTGCGTCTAACTTACCTGCGTTTCGCGTTTCATTACCCTACTCATTAGAGTTTATAGTTTACTGCAAAGCTACCTGTTTATTAGTTAGAAAAATAATAAAAAGATTATTGCTCGTTATATTGTGAGGCTGTAAGGAAAAAGAAAACAGAAGGTCGGGGAAAACTTTCTACGTAATTCATATGCAAATGCAAGAAAATTTCTTCCAAAGTTTAATTAAATCTACTTTATGTAACACGAAGTCGCTTCTGTCGGCTGTCTGTCTGTTTATCCGCTACCGCTAACTACTCCACGCACTATGGAGCCTAAGGGTGAGAAGTACAGTAGTAGTAAGTAAGTAAAGTATAGAAGTTTTAATGTAAACTTGAAATTAAAACTTTGACAAGAGGCAGAAATCTGTTGGGAACTAAAATAAATTTATTCATCAATAAAAAACAAACAAATAAAAAACACGTTACTCACTCAAACCTGCACTAGGATTCCCTGTATCGCAGGTGGCATTTACAAACATGCACAAGACAAACAACCAAGACACAAATATATACTCAAGCTCACCAAACAGTGTGCCAAGGCGAATTAAATCCAGGACCTCTCGCTTCAAAGGCAGGGCTATTACGTTAGCCATGTAACTGTCAATATAGGATGCAAACACAAACTCATTTATTACTCTAGATCCCAAGGACCGAACATGATGTAAATCAGTGGTTTTTAATTCTAAACATCGTTAAACTGTTAGTGCAAACGTTGCGAGGCTAAATTACTTTGCGGGGTTGGCCAAATTAAAAGTAAGATGGCGGACGACGTTTTTAGCTGACTTCAGAAGCTCAGCGTGGAGGCTAAGAGCTCCTCTTTATGAAGAACTATTTCTTCCACGCGCATAGTTCTGTTCCCGTGGAAATACGGGGATAAATTTGTTATTTTTTTCGTCAATTTTCCAATGTTACCAAAAAATACTGCTGAAACCTTAATTTATAAGACAAAGTCGGGTTTGTACAATATAAGCGAATAGCAGAATGACTTTAATAGTTATTCTGCTATTCGGGACGGAGACAAATACAACAAATCAAAAACCATGAAAATCAGTCCAGTAGTTCTCGAGTTATAAGTGTTCGAACAAACCCGACATTGTTATATATATTAAAATTTCAGCGGTATTTTTCCGTAATGTAAAATTAGTGTTCCACCATAGTGGAGGCAGCACTTCTCCGGGGGAACTTTCTAACGGACTAAAGTTCATTTTCTTCTTTTTGTTGTAATCGTAATTAGCTGATGATCTCCTGATCAAATTATAGCTAAGAACCATCTCGATGACGTCAGCGTTCAAACCGAAAAAAACTGCATCAAAATTGATGTATTCATTTCGGAGCTACGATGCCACAGACACGAAGATACACTAAAAAAACCCCTCTTTTTCGTCGGAGGTTAAAATTTATTCTTATTGTTTAAAGACGTGAGAAATTGGAGTATCGTTACAGCAGAATATTTACAAGGCTTCAATCTATTTTACATACAATACGCCGATACTGACTTTAGACTTAAACCCTTTCTTGCATACTGTGTCACGTATACTTCCATATGTAAGGAATATTAGCAAGCGATTTTCGAAAGCGAAGGCAAATTCGTATGTTATCTGTATTTCCGAGTTTAGTTGGTCTTGTGCAAGCGCTAATAGGGTTTGAGTTTTAATGTACAGTTATAAGAACGCATAATCTTGTAGGTATACATATATAATTAATAAAAATAGTGACGTTTCCAAGTAATTTTTAAAGAATTCAATGGACATAAAGTATTTTTGAATTTGACAGCGCAAGACTAACTAACACATTTTGGGAATAAAAAGTATATATATATATTCTGAATATAATCCATCTATGTGCCAAATTTCTGACTGAGTAACATACAGCTATCGATCCAAACTTTCGCCTTTGTAATAGTACTCATAGTAAGATTATAGTAGTTGCAACATTGCTAAAAAACCACCACACAAAGTGTGCCCCGGCCGGGAATCGAACCCGGGACCCCTCACTTCGAAGACAGGGCTACTACCAACTAAGCCACACAGGCCCAATGAAAGAAGAAGGAAAATATAGGTTTCAAATGAATTGCATAATTTAGTATCAAACCTTACCTATAGTTTGGTATAACTTTTCATCAAACTTAGTAGAGTTTGTATTATAAGTAAATTAAGTTAAGTCCTTAGAATATTCTCTCTCCGTCTCATTAATTTTAAGATAACTTATTTGAGGTAGCGGATTGCTTTCTGTTAATTAAAAATTAATGATCCAATTTATTTCTACGCAACAGGTTTTGCAGGCAGCTAGTTCAGTGCAGGTCAAAATAACTAACAGATACAGATATATACTTGTATCGATAAAATAATAATCGACATTTGAAAATCGAACAAACCGAATTCTATAATTTCATCCTTTATTTTACGCCGTTTTGGGTAAAGATTCTGCATAAGGTTTGTATGAAAAAACCTCGCAAGTCCATGTCATACAAAATAAAAGATAAGCGGGTTCGATCCTCAACCGGGACAACAATTTTTGTGATATGCTAAAAAAATAGTACCTTGAAGACTCTAGCTAATCGAACCTTTGAAATTAGGGTTTATCCGTAACTTCAATGTTTCGATTCTCAACCAAGGCGATGAACAAGAGGTTTATATGGTTGTACTTGTGACTCTATCTAACCGTAGTATCTTATTTTATGCGACCAAAGTGCCATGACGATTTGACGTCCCACCTGATGTTAAGTGGTTTGATATGTTGCCAATATACAACTATTTATAATACGACTCAAATCTTCCCTTAGCAGCGCATAAGAAGACTCAAATCGCGTCGCTTGCGCCCGTCATTCTGAAACGGGTATATTACGTCTCATGCGCCTACGATTTCACCGGTGCCCACACCCTTCTATTGGAACACAGCAATTCGAGTCCATTACTTGCTGGCAGATTACCAGGTGTGGCAGTACTACACCAGACGAACCGGCGGCGACTTTTAGCTGCTCCTAGGATACTAAAGGGTTGCTAACGGACGCGAGCAATTGGACCACCCCCGGTAACGTAAAGTTTAATTTATGAGTGAGGTAGCTGACTCTTTCTCTCGCCAAGGCCGAGATTACAAATGGAATCACCTCTTTGATTTCACTTCAATCGTCAGTCCACCTTTATCTTTGTAATTCTGAATCATGGTCTGAATCCAACAATCGCATCCAGTCAGGTCAGGTTGACTGAGATATTAAAAACGGATTATTTATAAATTTATTTGCTGACCCTACAGATGTTTTCAAAATCAAAGTCAAAATAAATTACGGATATAATGTATTTCAATTAAATTCAGAGAGGTACTGCCACCTGTAATCTGCCACCTAGCAGTAGTGCTCGCGTTCCAGTGGAAGGGTGTGGGTGCCGGTGAAATCACATGCGCATGAGACGTATCATCCCCGTCTCGGGTAATGGACGCAGCTGGATGAATGCAACTCACGGTAAGATCCAGGGTAAGATTTTATGGTTTTATATCATCGACACGTGCCTTAGCTAGACATCATATAATATATTTTTTTATTATCATTAAATAACAGATCTGGCTATATATTCCTTATTCCAGATCTCTTACTATCATGTAGCAGTAGAACTTGTGCCAAGTACTGCCACCACATCTGGAATCTACCGCCAAGCAGTAGTGGTTGCATTACTGTGTTCCGGTGGAAGGGTGTGGCTGCCGGTGAAATCACATGCGCATGAGACGTATCATCTCCGTCTCGGGTGAAGGACGCAGCAGGATGAATACGACTCAGTAAAGATTTGGATCTCATACTGAGTCGCCCTCAGCTCGTTCCGTCACTCAATTACAACAAAAAAAAAAAAAAAAAAACAAAGTATCCCGACCATATGATATCAGTTTAACATCATTAGAACCAGAGATATACGAGACTTTGGTAGTAGGTACAAAAAAGGAATCGTAATTAATTACTGTACACCCAATTTATAAATCATTTATACGCAAACATTTTGGTTTTGTCGGATCATATTGCTAGCGTAGGTGAGTAGACACGTGTCTCCCGGGTGATGGAAAAGGGGCAACCTAGTTTGGCAGTAGAATTTGGGCCAAGTTTTTCAAGATCTGGACAAGTTCTTCTCCACACCTGGTAATCCACATATTGGTGACGTGAGTTCGAATATTGCAATAAGGGTTTTAGGAGGTTTCCAGCATAGTTTAAGTAGAAGAAGAGAATGGTGGCCCAGAGGCACAGACGCCGACTTTCAATCTGAAGGTCGCTGGTTCAAACCCACACGTGCACCAACGAGTTTTTTTCACTTGAAAAATTTATGTGCGCAATTCTTCGTGCTCGAAACGGTGACGGAAAATATCGTGAGGAAACTGGCATGTCTTAGAACCAAATTTCGACGATATGTGACATCTACCAATCCGGACTGGGCTCCCGTGGTAGATCAGAGCCCATTCACTCTCCATTATCGAGAGTAGGCCGGTGTCCCTGCAGTGGGAACATTAGAGGCTGGAACGGTACGGTTCTTCTTCTATCGAGTCGATGTTTCATACATTATATTGTTTTAGACCAGTAGTTTGCAATATCTATGGCGTCCTTACATACGCTACGGTACAGTAACCAGCGTAGTTTGTCGACCCCGCGATATAACCCTTTATGCTCTTGATTATCGAGAGTAAGTCTGTGGTTCTGCAGAGGCTGCAGTGAAGTTTAAAGCCCTCTACGACGTAGCAGAACAATTTTCGCATTAGTCTACCATTTCCAAGTCATCTACGCGTTTCGAACTTAAACTTATTAATTCCTTTAGATCCCAGGATTCGTTTAGACAGTTCAAACTACACGCAAGTAAACTTATTCGTGCGCATATAATCCCTGAGTAACCTCCCTTAGTAGTAATTTTGTAAATTTAATACATTAAAAAACAATTGTAATGTTGTAATTTGGAAACGGACGAAAGAGACTATCTTCCACCACAGGTTTTAACCTAGGGTGGGAGCTAGTAACCTCATTCTCCAAATTGTATAATGAAATTTGTTAGTCTATTGTATTCATATTGTAAATTTTTTTAATCGTAATAAATGTATTTGTATTTGTCCGTACTAGCCTCTAATAATCCCACTGCAGGGACACCGGTCTACTCTCGATGATTGAGAGTGAATGGGCTTTGATCTACCACTGGAGCCCAATCCAGATTGGTAGATGTCACATGGCTTCGAATTTATGGTTCTAAGACATGCTGGTTTCCTCACGATGTTTTTCTTCACCGTTTCGAGAACGTGGTAGAGCGCACATAAATTTTTCAAGTGAAAAAACTCATTGGTGCATGTGTGGGTTTGAATCAGCGACCTTCAAATTGAAAATCGGCGTCTGTGCCCCTGGGTCACCACGCTCTATTTGTATAACGTGTCAAAAGAGATCTTTATATGCTAGAGCTCCTTATAAGCTGTAATATTTAATATAATAGAGGTATTTGTTTTTATTTATTATCAGATGTTCTAATATATCTGCTTAGTATAAAAATCTGACACCTAACTCTCAGAAATCTAAAGGCACGAATTTATTCGGTCTCAACGCTGCGCCGCGCTTAGGACTCTAAGGAATTCCATTTTAACTTAAGTGACGGACGAGCTGTCGGCCCACCTAATTTAAAGTGGTCACCGCCGCCACAAAAACAACTTGGCGATGGAATAATACGACTCAGGTAACATTCTAAAATGACACTGGCCTCTTAGCTCAGTTGGTCTCTGCCTTCTGCTCTGTAGGTCGTGGGTTTTGTGTTAATATGTATTTTTAGTATGTATTTACAAAAAAATAAGTACTATTATGTATTTCTATCAGTTATCTAGTTGCCATTTGCTTAGTTTGGGGCTAGATGGCGCTGAGTGAAATATTGTATGTCAATGAATCATTATTTATTTAAGTACGAGAACACATAATCGCGTTGTGTCTATAATTTCACCGGTTTTCACTTCCACCGGAACACAGCAGTGCGAGATCACCACTGCTAAGCGGTGGATTACTTGTTATGGAGGCAGTACTTCTCCGTTCGCACATTTTTACTGGTACTTGAAGTTGAATTTTGACCAGTGACCAGAGTGCACTTATAAGAACCAAGGGTCGGCCGCATCTTCACTTCCATTAGGTGAAATGGCGGCCAAACGCTTGGCTATACATCAATAAATAAAAAAAAAAAAAGAAACTCTATGGGTACCTGCAGACGCGAGCAACATGGAACTCCAATTCTGTTCCAAATATAGCTGTTAACATCTAAATTTATGGATTAGCCCATTTCCGACTGCAGACCTTAGTTTTAGTGCGTCATAATTCAAGGAAGTAATCTAAATATGGTAATATCCACGTAGTCTTGATTCGTCGCGCTGTTTCCGTTCGTAATTTTAATATCTCGCTTGTTTTGGTTACCAAAGACTTAGTTATTCATACTAGACGAGTAATCTAGTAAAGAGAAATCTCGCACACAATGGCAGGTCCGGAGCTGCAACTCGTTCAGTCACGAGCAACTCTTCTGGATTTAAAAGCAAATTAGTGATTCAGTAGCTCAGTGGGCTGAGAGCTATTCGCAGTCAGAAGCTCGCGAAAAGTTGTGAATGCAATCTGCGGCGAACATACCTGTACGGTCCGTACACCTGGATAGTAACAAAGCTAGTTATATCAGAAAAACTCGGATTCCCTACGTACCCCCTGGGTGGTGCTAAAGGAGCAACCAAAAGTAGCAGCGAAACTTGTGGAAAGTTCGACCGGACAGGTACTGCTACCATACCTGGAATCTGCCGCCAAGCAGTAGTGCTCGCATTAATGTGTTCCGGTTTAAAGGTGTGGGTGCCGATGAAATCACATGCGCATGAGACGTATCATCACCGTCTCGGGTAATGGACGCAGCAGGATGAATGCGACTCAGTGTACGATCCCAATCTTAAACTGAGTCGAATTACTGTTGGCCTTCAGCTCGTTCCATCACTTACCCATAAAAAAAAGGATACTGATGAAATGATAGTGAGGCGCGTTTGTTGGTTAACTGTTGAACTCGAGTTGAATATAATTCAAGATTTGCTGAGATTGATGACTGCGTAAAGAGCAAATGTTCCATTTTAATTAGGGCAATCTACGTGCTCGCACAATGACGTAAACTAGGATTTACAACTCGTACTTTTAAGACCCAAGATACAGGCATAATCGCCTAGTTTGGATTTCCATTCACTCATTATTCAGAAACTATGTAATGTTATTTGCATCTGCAGCCAACATAACATAAACCGGAATTTACAGATCGTACTTTTGACACCCAAAATACAAGATTAACCGGCTAATTTCGTTTTTCAGTTTTCCCTCGTCTCTAAATACAAGTTCCTACTTAGTTAGAACGGGGAGTACCACAGCATGTCCTGGTTTACAAGGTCAAGTATATTAACTACAAACTATTCTACTGTTAGCTTAAACCTGTCTTGTACCTTCAACGAATAAATATTTTTTATTTTTATTTTTTTTATTTTAGTTAGTCGTTACACAGAAAATATGTTGACAAAAGGCATTGACAACATTTATTTCCACGACCACGACCCACGACCACGACGTACAACGTAGAAGGCAGAGCTACTACCAACTGAGCTGTGAGGCCATTCAAATAAAAACCCACAAGAAACGTGCAAATGGTCGTAATTTTGAAATTAAAACTTAGTCTAGGAACTTCCAACAAGTCGTCGATGAGAAAATACTTTCTAGATACTGCTGAAACCGACGAGCAGTCTAATACGAAAACACAAAGTCCGAACCACAATTAAACATTGTTTCTTGTTTTTAGGGTACCGTTTTTATTATTTTACAACTAAATAAAGTCAAAGTCAAACTCATTTATACCTTTAAATCTCAAGTATCATTTGGATACGTCAAATTTTACACATACACAATATGTGTACATGCAACACATATTCGTGAGCATACGTGTCACAGGAATTTGAATAAAATTGAAGTGTCCGTTTGCAATATCAAAATGACTGCTTTTACTAAACTTTTCCGCGCATAAAAATATTAAATTCCACGCGGACAAAATCGCGAGGAACAGTAGTTACTAAGAATAATTTTAGATTAGTAATTACAATGTCCGTATATAAAACCTAAATCTTTCGGAAAAAAAACTCTTAATAATAAATCATATCAAAATTCGTTGCGTGGTTTCCAAGAAGTTAGCGGAGAGACAGACGGACGAAAACAGTTACTTTACTTGTTACTATTTAGAAATTACCAAAACAATGCCAGAATATTGGCTATTATGATAAATGTACAGCGGTTCTCAAACTTCTTCAGCGATGGAACCCTTTTGGAAATCTGACTATTTGACGGAGCCTTAAATTAATAAAAAAAGTTTACGTATTGTTGTAGATCATTTAATTTTACCTGGAAATCTCTTTTTTCTTTGATATAAATATTTTATTATGATCAGTATTATTGTGGAGCCCCTTCAGAGACTTCGCGGAGCTTAAAGAACCCTTACAAAAATACAACTTCAAGAACCCTCGGTTTGCGATTACGTATCACACTTGGATTTGTTTTCTACATCGAGATACTATTTCAGTACAGCGTAGTCACAGCTGATAGCAGAACAGCTGGCTCAGTCAACCGGAACTGTTATCTGTGCACTTGCAGTGGCTCCATCTGTTGTTCATATATAAAAACTAGATTCGAAATCATCTCGAAACAGATTCGTATCTTGATTATAGGTAAAGTAGTTGTGCCCGCGGTTTCACCCGCGTATAACTTAAAGAAATTCAATGAACCATTTTATAGATTAATAGCAGGTAGGTAATCCTATCTTAAAGTCAATGGATGCTGGATTGTCGAGAATGTTTCCCTAGTTTGGGGCTAGCAGATATCCAAGCGGTCCGTCATCTACATACCCAAACACACTCCATGTATATCTACAGTGTATTAAATTTAAGGATTAGTGAGATGCGTGGCTGGAAGAAATCCCTTCAAGGATATGACCGCTAATTGCAGAACAGAACTATCATCAGACTTTATTTATTATGATTATTATTAAGTACAGATAAATTATTTTTTGTAATTGTAGTCACACGTTCTCAGGTTTTTTACTCTCAGATCAAAAGTTTAAGAGAGTGATCCAGTGTTATACAATGATCTATGCTAGGCAGGATAGGCTGGGCGCACTGTGCTGTAAAGTTGAGATACATACCTACTCCGTTGAAATATATAACGCGACCGCATTTATGTGGCTTTCTTACAATCGATAAGTGTGCGGGAAAGAGACAACATGATTCTGAAGCAGGCAGTGCAAAAAAGCTATAGCTTTTTTTACAATACTTACTAGCTACTTATTACTACAACAATACTTATTACTAGGCTTCATGAGGAAAGCGTTAAGCTTTTTATCACTATTAAGGCGGTTTTCTAAGATCAAAAGTAGCATATGCGTACACTATTCTGGTACCAAGTCTAAATCCGTTGACCCGTTTGAGAGTAAGGGAGTAACAAACATACGGACACACATTAATACTCATTTTCGCCTTTATAATACACTAGCTGCAATATAATTTTATCGCCTTTTGACATCATTTGTAAATACATTTCTCTGACTTATTTATAGATCAATATTATGACTTTCTAATTATTGTATTTTTAATGTATTGTAATTGAATTTTGACATGTCTAATTATTTATTAATATTATTATTAATTATTTTGTTATTTTTAGCATTTAGGCGATTTGGTCCCACTGTTAGCCTTTATGTGTTTTTTTTTGTAAATAAATAAATATGCAGTGTCACCCGTCGTTTTCCAGGATCAAAGTAGCCTAATTATTAATCCAAAATATACGCTATCCTGGTACCAAATTTCATCCAAATCCATTAAGCCGTTTACGCGTGAGGGAGTAACAAACAGACACATATACAAACTTTCGCCTTATAAATAAGTGTGGTGGAAGTCTGTCTTTTTATTTATTTTGCGGCCATCTGATGGAAGCTGATCATCGCCGCCCATGGATATCCGCAATACCAGGCAATGTCGATGTCACGATTAAATGTTTATTTTTTCACAGAGTGTACCTTCTAAGAGCGTGGTGGCCCAGGGGCATAGACGCCGACTTTCAATCTGAAGGTTGCTGGTGCAAACCCACAAGTGCACCAATGAGTTTTTTCACTTGAAAAAATTTATGGTGCGCAATACCACGTTCACAAAACGGTGACGGAAAACATCGTTAGGAAACCGGAATGTCTTAGAACCAAAAATTCGACGACATGTGACATCTACCAATCCGGATTGGGCTCCCGTGGTAGTTCAAAGCACATTCACTCTCAATTATCGAAAGTAGGCCGGTTTCCCTGCAGTGGGAACATTAGAGGCTGGTACGGTACCTTCTGCACCTATTCTTATTTATTCTATGCCCAAGCAAAGAGGCAGCATCGATCAATGCGCCCCGTTTGCTCTAAAAAGTGTGAAAAACCTTGAAGTGATCGTGAAATGGCGCATAGAAAATGGCAACTCATTTAAATACCTTCGTGATAAAGGTTAGAGGTTTAAAAAATATGCTGCGCCCCGCGGTTTTACCCGCGTAGTTCCCTTGCGAATACGAAGATAAAATATAGTATGCTATTCGCTGATAATGTAGCTTTCCATTGGTGAAGAAATTTTTGAAATGTGTATTTTTAAAATACACCTCGTTCATAGCGCCCTTAGATCCATGATGCCCTCAGTATCCCCCGTACCAGCCTCTAATGTTCCAACTACAGTGACACCGGCCTACTCTCGATAATTGAGCGTGAATGGGCTTTGATCTACCACGGCAGCCCAATCCCGATTGGTAGATGTCACATGGCTTCGAATATTTGTCTCTAAGACATGCCGGTTTCCTCACTATGTTTCCCTTCACCGTTTCGAGAACGTGGTAATGCGCACATAAATTTTTCAAGTGAAATAACTCTTTTGTGCATGTGTGGGTTTGAACCAGCAACTTTCAGATTGAAAGTCGGCGTTTATGCCCCTGGGCCACCACGCTCTTCAAGTATCAGCTCTTCAGTATACCCCGCGTGGTGCAAAATGTGGAAGTATCATTAGAACTTATTTTTAAGTGTAGATTTAAGTTCAACCAGCAATTACCACTATAACTATTAATCTTACCAAGCAGTTTAGAACTCCTAATAAAATGTTCCCGTGAAATTACACCCACGTACCGTCTTAGAATCCGTAGAAATTCATGGGAACATTTAACTCCGAATGGCGAAAAATAGGTAAGGTTATTACTATTATTGATCATTTATTGCAGAATAAATCCATAGATAATATATCCACACTAAAATTATACATAGTATTAAAAAGATTAGTGAAACAAAATTATGTTAAAGATACACTTGTTGACATTGTTTTGTTGACATTGTTGTATTGAGTTCTTTGACATTATGTTTTTATGTTCCTGACGAAGCCTCTCTACAGCTGATGATCTCATAATAAGTTGTTATTGAATCACGGTATCTTGTCTGTTTTCTGAGTAAGTCAAATTTATATTTTAGGTTTTGACGATACAGAGTGTTCTTGATGTACCAATATGTGGAAAATAAATGAAATGAAATGAAATGAAATACAATTAAAAAAATTGTTAATTTACTGAATGTCAATTAGGTAATTACAATAATATAAAAATTCAACGAATTGTAGCCTCGTAGCTTAGTTGGTAGTAGCTCTGGGTCGTGAGTTTGTTTCCCACCCAGGACAAGCATTTGTGTGGCGAACATAAATGTTTATTCTGTGTCTGGGTCTTAATATGTATCACTAGCTGCGCCCCGCGGTTTCACCCGCATAGTTCCCGTTCCCGTGGAGAATACGGGGATAAATTGATTTTATTTTTTTCGTTAATTTTCCAATGTTTTAATAGTTATTCTGCTATTCGGGACGGAAACAAATCCAACAAATCAAAAACCATGGCAATCGGTCCAGCCGTTCTCGAGTTATAAGTGTTGTAACAAACACGACTTTCTTTTATATATATAGATTTTATAGAAACCTCAAAAATTGTAGCCTATATGTTATTCTGATGTATAAGCTATATTGTGGTAAAGTTTCATTCAAATCCATTCAGTAGTTTTTACGTGAAAGAGTAACAAACATCCATACATCCATACATCCATACTTACAAACTTTCGCCTTTATAATAGTAGTAGGATTGTATATGTATTTACAAAAAAGTGCTATATGTATTATATCAGTTATCTAGTTACCATATTATAAGATATGCTTAGTTAGGAGCAAGATGGCGCTGTGTGAAAAAATTACGGCATAATTATTGTTATTGCAAAACAAACTTTTAATTACAATTCATATAAAATGATTGCGATGGAACATTATTGTCTTTTCGTGTTTAACCAAATCTAATAAATTCACAAACACAAAGAGAGTGGTTTACAGAACAAGTAAAGTTTTATATGCACGTTGTAATTAGCGAGTCGATCGTCTTGAAATATATACTTCGGAAAGTTGGTTTTAATTTGAACGTATTGTCTCAGAAAGTTTATTAATTTTCTGTATGTGCAGTTAATTATTTTTAAGGTCAATTACGTTTTTCAAAAAGGTCTTAATAGGTAATAATATCTGTGGGCTGCGGGTTCGATTCCCACTCTGGACAAGCACTTTGAGAGATGAACATAATGTTTGTTCTATGTCTGGGTGTTAATTATGTATTATTAGCTATGCCCCGCGGCTATAACTTAAATAAATTTAGCGTAATGCTAGATAGCTTTCCTCATAAATGTAGCTATCATATACAAAAAGATTTTTTCAAATCCAACTGTTAGTTCCAGAGATTAGCGCGTTCTTACAAACAAACTCTTCAGCTTTATTGTATTAGTATAATATATAAGAATTGAACATGTAAAAAAACAAAAAATAGTATAATAGTATATAGAATTCTATCAGTCATCTAGTTCCCATAGTACAAGCTGCTTTGGCGCTAGCTGGCGCGTTGGGAAATATCCATGAATATATATTTATAGCTTAGTTGGTAGTAGCCCTGCCTTCGAAGCGAGGGGTCCCGGGTTCGATTCCTGGCCGGGGCACACTTTGTTTGGTGAGCATGAAGTTTGTTCTCGGGTCTTGGGTGCTTGTCTTGTGTTTCTCTGTTTGTCCATGCCATCTGCGCCACAGGGAATCCTAGTGCAGAGGTATAAGTGTGTTAACGTTGTTTGTTTATTTAATTAAGCTGTATACACCATAAGAAAAAACAGCTTTCTATGATTCGTATCACGTAGATACGAAGTAATATAAAACTACTATCAAACGGATAAAAATGTTATAATGTAAAACATATATTTTATTTCCCCATAGCACAGAGTATACAGATGAGCCAGTAACACATCGCAGAGCAAAGTCAGAGTTAAAAATCTTTACATCCCTTGAATTCATAAACAAATACTTGAAAATGTATATAAAAAAATAAAATGTTTACACACACATACGTCTGCATTTCCCTGTGTCGCAAATGGCATGGACAAACACAGCAACACAAGACAAACAAATTTCATGCTCACCACACAAAGTGTGCCCCGGCCGGGAATCGAACCCGTGACCCCTCGCTTCGAAGGCACGGCTACTGCCGTTAACTAAGTTAAGGCCCCTTAGACCAATTTAGAGTGATATGGCGGCATTATTGCAATCAGCTTAGATGAAGCAGTGTTATTGACAAGGCCTTTAATCTGCCGCCAAGCAGTGACACACAGGCGTTGCTGTAATCCGGTGGAAGGATGTGGGTGCCGGTGAAATTACAGGCACATGGACGTTATATCCCCGTCTCAGAGTGATGCTGTTTTCTAAGGGCGGTGGTAACCACTGAACATTAGGTGGAGCGCCAGTTCCGGCATAGACATCGCATAAAAAGGCCTGCTGAACTGTTTTACTATGTCATAGCTACACCAGCATAGTAAGTAGGGTGGATTTCCCTCGGAGGCTATAAAACCTGATCCGTGTACCCAACACCCTCGATGATGTCATTCCTAGATATCTAGTATTCTAAAGCGCGTCGATAATTACTAAAAAAAGAAAAACACGAGCGAAAAATATTTATATTAAAAATTTGTTTCCGATTATTTGCTGGATTATTCGTGTAAAGAAAGATTCTTTGTTTCCAAATAATTCTTAAAAATACGTGAAAACGTAACTATTTTTTTTTTACAATACCAAGAGAAGCTATGTATTCATATTCATTTATTATTCACCCAGGAATTATGTACAATAAGGTCTTATAAATATATATCCGCCAAATCCTACCTTTACAGGCATGTGAATATAAAGAAGCTTAAAAATTATATTATTAAAATTATATTAATTATATATTCATTACTGACTGTTCGAAACTGACGCATTAACATACGTTTCGACATGCTTTATGTTCATCCAACGCCTCAAGGCCATGATTATAATAACAATTTAAATCGTCTAATTTGCGAATCGTGTCTTTAAATTACATAAATCAGCCGTTGGATTAAGCCTACAACGTCCATCTGACTTAACTCTCAACTCTTGAACCGTAAAATTTGCCGGTTGAAAGGAGACCATTCCTTTGCCATCGAACTTTAGGCCTGGGTAGATATATAATAACTGGGTAATAGTTCATGGTAATAAGAAAATTATACGTTTCCTATGGGTATCAAGATTTTGAATTTGAGGGGTCTCAGATATTTTGGTTTATAACAAGTACAATAAGCTCAACCAACCAACTTTGAAGGTAATGTCTGCCATCCCTACACGTACCCCCTTGGTGGTGCTAAAGGAGCAGACAAAAGTAGCAGTAGAACTTCTAATTCTAGGTGGGGGTGACTAGGCCTGCACTGACGTCCCGCATCAGGGTGTTCTGTGCATTGTCCCCCGTCGTTAACTAAACCCTACTCCAGCCAGCCCAACTCCTTAAAATATCGGAGAAGGATTGGGTTGTTGGCAGCACTGTTCCAGCGATTGTTGTGGTGTCTTAGAGTTTATTAATTTTTGTAAGCCTGTCTTGATTCTAGTTCTATAACAAGTACAAAAAGCTCAACCAACCAACTTTGTCATCCCTACATGTACCCCCTGGGTGGTGCTAAAGTAACAGTAGACAAGCAGTAGTGCTCGCATCCCTGTGTTCCGGTGGAAGGGTGCGGGCGTCGGTTAAATCACATGCGGATGAGACATAACATGCCTGTCTCGGGTGACAGGTGCAACGGGTTGAGAATGAAGTCTTTATACTTCGGTCGGGGAGGACCGAAGTCGTATTGCTGTTGTTATGCTGTTGTCAGCTCGACTCATCACACTATAACTTAAATTTTTTTTAATATTATACTTAAAATTGGTATGAAAATCAGAGTGCCAATCCAAATTAGTCAAAAACACGATTTACCGGTTCATTTCCAGAACCTATCGGTTTTTTATTTTATTTTATTTATTTTTATATTGTAATTTAGGTACAAAAGCAGTTAACAAACCATTATATACTTAAAAAATAGGTACATCATAATTAAAATATTTACTAAGTCTGCTAACCCTATCATTGTACACAGCATTTGTGTTAATTACTTTTCTAAACTGTAACATCAACTAACTATAGGCTAGGTTATGAAAATTTCTTCACTCAATAAGAGAACAAATTCTTAGTGCAATTATATTTTGTCAGTTCACAGCTCTACATAAAAACGTTTCTCTTTAAGAACATTCTAAATCCATTAGCAGTGCCTCGAACCGGCAATAGAAGCAAAAAAGCGTAAATCTGATGATCGAATTTGCCATTTTCTTAGTTGTTTGGTGCATTTGGTCGATTTAGGCATTTTTTTAATAAAAGTCTGTTTCATGACTGTTTATCAAGATAGTTTCTGTATTTGGACAGCTTCGTAGCTTCGTTGGAAGCGGACATGCCTTCAATGTGAGGTCCTGGGTTCGGCCGGGGTAGACTTTGATAAGCGTAAAGTTTGCTCTCGGGTCTTGGGTGTTTGTCTTGTGTTTCTGTGTTTGTGCATGCCACCTGTGACACGACCCTAGCGCAGAAGTGAAAACGTTTATTATAACATTTTCATCTACGTTTGATTTCAAAACTCAACAAAAGCCCAATGAATGAAATGTTTCATCAAGCGCTAAACTTTGTAATTAAAAACGTGTAAGGTACATAAATAAAATTATAAATAAATATTCGTGGACATTTCACATAGCACCAAACTAAGCACAGCGGGTTACTGGCGATTCCCAACAGATACTCGCTTCCACTTTGCATAGACTTATGCCACTATCAATGCAAAAAATCTCTGCCTGCTATTTTTGTAGACGACGTGAAAGTTATTCGAGAAAGTATTTGCAGGTCTATCTACACAGCAATCTACTTGATGGATGAATAAAAATTATATAATACCAACGAATGTTATTCGTATACCACTAAGGTGGCAAACAAGCGTGGGGTCATGAGCGGTTTATATATTTAAAAATTTAAGACTACGCTCGGTTTTTTTTTTCTAATTTGAGTTGCTCATTACCGAGTATGTTGGCAGAGTTATCCCTTCTGTATTATTTTTCTAATTTCAGTCCGTACCAGCCTCTAATGTTCCCACTGCAAAGACACCGGCCTACTCTCGATAATTGAGAGTGAATGGGCTTTGATCTACCACGGAAGCCCAATCCGGATTGGTAGATGTCACATGTCGTCGAATTTTTGGTTCTAAGACATGCCGGTTTCCTCACGATGTTTTCCGTCCCCGTTTCGAGAACGTGGTATTGCGCACATCAATTTTTCAAGTGAAAAACTCATTGGTGCTCGTGTGGGTTTGAACCAGCGACCTTCAGATTGAAAGTCTGCGTCTGTGCCCCTGGGCCACCACGCTCTCTAATTTCAGTGCATACACTGAAATTAGAGAGCGTGCTCAAGAGTTGCATAATATAATTCCCTCGTCACCATTTCATTATTGGACGACCAGACGTACGGCTCAGCGCCATTCCTTTACAGTCGACATTCCATTAATACGCACCAAACGATTTCAAACTACTTTTATTGTGCGCACTGCAAGGGAGTGGAATGCTTTGCCCGAGTCTGTGTTCCCTGACCATTACAACCTGGGGGTCTTCAAGAGTAGAGTGAATAGGTTTCTCCTAGACAAGCGTGCTCCATCGTCGGCCGCATCTCCACTTCCCATCAGGTGAGATGGCGGCCAAACGCTTGGCTATACATAAATAAAAAAAAAAAAAAAAAAAAAAAATCAGGTCGAATCTTCTAGAAATAAATGTTGTTTTATACATATCTACAAACTCTCCTAATGCAAGAAAAGACAAGTCAGTGGACACCGAATTCAGTCGTAAAATAATCGTTAACATTTGAATTGTGATGGCATTAAGTCAACGTAAGTAATTGTTTTTGGTTTTATTGCCGTTCTATTTCCAAGTGACTGATGGAAAAATTGAAAAAACCGATTCCAATACTTCCATCCCTTATTTCCCGCCCTTACATATGTGTTGTAATATATACACCCTACTATTTTACAAAAGAAACATCCATATTGGTATATACTGGGCGAAGAAAAAAGTCACAGGAAAACAAAATACGCATTTTCGTTTACTTGGAAGATATATTCTTTCCAGTTATTTTGATTTAACAATTAAACTATGTTTGTTACCCTGGTTTTATTGATAATTACATAATAATTTACATAAACTAATTTACATAATATTCATTCAAAATTAATGATAGATACATGAATATCGTTTTCATAATACAAAATGTTACTGTGCCAATGACAAAACAATTTGAGCTTCAAACCACTGTAACGTTTACACACACGTAATGTACTACGTAACTATTGTGCCATAGACAAGGAGCCTGTGATTAACTTCTTTCTTTTTATTAAGCCCAATGACCTCTATCAAATTATTTCAGTTTTCTTTGCCGAAAGTAAACCGAAGTTTTCTTTAGTCGAAGATACACATCATGTTGATAAAAATATTAAGCTTAAAACACATATCTGCCTAATTTCAAAGGATTATAGATACACACACACGCATATGGATGCTTGTGTGTGTATTTCATGCTCAAATGGCTCAAAGCATTTGGATGAAATTTGGTACCAGCATAGCTTATTAACACATAGGCATAAACATACAAACTTTCGACTTTAGAATATTAGTGTGATTAACAAGGAAAAACATAAATGTCTGTCACACAAAAGTTTGTCCTGAGTGGGAATCAAACCCAAAATCAGAGTAGAAGGCAGAACTACTACCACTTGACCTATGAAGTAAACTAAACATACATCATGTACTATAAGGTACCTCCGTACACTAGGGTAGCTAGAGGCTCTACGGAGTTGCCCTAAGCACGATGACAGGCGATGTAGGGTCTATAATCTCTTTGGGTATGATATTCTAACGGGTTTTGTATCAGTAAAGTTGTCACTGGCACTCTGAATACAAACGATACTGTCGTATTTAAGGCTCATCTCCACACTGCCGGCTCTATGAAGCTTAGGGATTAAACGTAAGGTACATGCCTTTAGATAGCGTAGAGGCATTTAATAAAACACGTGCATACAATTCCTTACAGCTTCTTTGGCGTAGCATTTTAATTCTTAACATTATATTTGTATGCCACGTAGCACGCAGCGTAGCTCTTAGCATCAAGCAACGCTGCTGCCTATTTGGCTACGACCTAAAAGTTCTACGACGTAGACATCTACGCCATAAGCGTTTATTTAAATCATAATGTTTTGTGGCATTCAAAAAGACATTTTTCGTAGCGTAGTAAGCCCTATACCGTAGACTTATCTCTACGCCGTAGGGGCTTACTTAAATCCATGACAATGTTTTGTATCGATAAAAAGTAGCTATAATAAGCCCTACGGCGTAGAGGTAAGGCTACGCCGTAGGCTTATTTAAATCGAAATGTTTTGCATCTGTTGTCACTGGCTCTGAGTATTTCCAAATAGTATGAGCATTCTTTTATTTTGTGTATTCATTTTATCGTCATTTATTATAATTTGTTGTCAACAAAAGCGTTGACAAGATCGCCATTTATTTTGTTTACGTTCTCACATCAAAATTACCATTAAATCTATATATTGTAAATAAAAATATATTGCCGAATGTATGTAAGCGCATCACTTCAGAATGACTGCACATATTTAATTTTTAATAATTTTTAGTTGTTTGTAATTGTCAAGACAAAAAAGATGATTTTTGGGAAAATCACGTGATAAGCGGAATTTGCGAAAAACTAGTCCACAGTTTTTTATGGGATTTTTGCCACTACGTCAGTCAAGACAGGAAAACATCCGTTTAGTATTATTTAATAGAGGCCTATGCCTCTTTTCATAGAAACAAGCGTAATTATATGACTAGTCATTTTAAACGCGGATTGTCACACCAAACCCTACGCGGAAATGTTTTCTCACAGATAACTAAATTAATACTTCTAATACTATTTACCATAACGATTCGTACTGTCGTTTACACAATGGGGTGATTTTTACATAATTTGTCTTGCCTTCTATCGCTATTTGTAGAACCAAACCCAACGCGACATTGTCTTTCATCAATTATTCGAAGGCCAAAGAGATGCCTCAAGAATTGATTACTATTTGCCAATTATGATATCAAATTTATCTCTCAAAGAACTCTTTATTCTTGTTAGCTCGAAAGCAATGCAATTATTTCAATTTGCATATCGCGACGATAACGGGTGTCCTGGAATTTCATTGGCAAACATATTATATTATTTTTATTCAACACTTTAGTTAAAATAATATATTATAAATAAATATTTGATTCGTAAAATATGTTCGATAATATTGATCTTATGTGAACTCATGCTCTTTCTTTCCCGCCCCCCGCTTCTTCGCGCTTTCCCAAGGCGCGGTACAGCGGTTTCGGTCAAACCATAATTGGGACTAGGCGGTGATGTGTATAATGTATATGATGGTATTATTTTATATTAAAATTGACTGAAGTTCATTCTTCTTGGCGTATTTTAATATATTTTATTTCCACGGGTGGCTGTCGAGTCACTCGTGTCGCATCTATCGGCGACCACTTGCTCGCTTTATTATCATAGTTTTCGCGCAAAGTTGCATACCAGAAAAAAAATTATAAAAATTCCGAATGTGTTATCAAAATATAGGGTTTGATAAAGAATAAAATAACAATAAATAAACGATTACCCACTCATAGTAGCGCAGTGCAGTGCAGAGGGCACTAGGATTTCCTGTGTCAAACACAGAAACACAAGAAAAACACCCAAGACCCGAGAACAAACTTCATGCTCACCACACAAAGTGTGTCCGGCCGGGAATCAAACCTCGATTCGAAGGAAGGTCTACTACCAATCACAATAATTTGCATAACACCCTGTATATCCCCCTGACAAGGCAATTAGCGGGTTATTGAGGCTGAATATCGATTAGGATGCTAAACAGCGGAATTTCGAATTCAAAATGGCGGACGAATTTTGTTGTAATCGAGTACGTAATTGTTTTATTTTATGGCGGAGAAACTTTTAATTTTTGATCAACCTTTTGAAAATGTGTATTGGTTTTATTACGTTTTTTTTTTAAATCTTTATTAATGAGCTTAATCTTATGCGATTATGTCGCTCTGTATAATCAACAATAAACAAATAACACTAATTCTAAGAAACGTTGGGACTGTTATTACGTTTTAAAAGATAAGTTTTAATGCCTCGGGCAATTATTGCATTTTGGTAGAAACATCTTTGAGAAGGAAGCCAAGAGCAGAGTTCAGTTGGTTGACATAATTTGGTGACAGGAAATTACGTTGAATCGTGACCGTGACACCCCATGGTATGGAGGGTAAGGGGGGCCGTCTTAAGTGGGGACAAGTTGTCCAACTGTAAGTAGCAAATTACAGCTCATGAACCCACCATAGTAGCGCTAGCGTAGCAAGAGGAAATGGTATGAATTTAGCAGTTTTATAAGTGAAGTGTGCTGAGTTTACCAACAGTATGTAAAATAAATGTATATGAATTATTATTTATTCAATTTCACTATCCCTATAATAATCTTTAAAATTTGCTCACTTGCTACCGAAGCGCCAACCTAACTGGATACTTTTCGACGAAAACTTTTTCATACACACAAAAGTTCTTCCTTACCTCTACCAGGTGGGCCCTCAGTTCACGGAACGAACTGAGGGCCCACCTGGTAAGTGTAACCCTTGTCCATGACAACAGTAAAGCGACTCAGTATAAGATTTGAATCTTAGACTGAGTCGCATTCATCCTAATGCGTCCATCACCCGAGACGGGGATGATACGTCTCATGCGCATGTGATTTCACCGGCACCCAAATTATATCTAGTTCTACTGCATCTAGAACTAGACTTAATAATATGCCCAAGAACCGATAACCGCTGGGCTAGACGAGTCTATCCTGAATGGAGACCGCTTGTAGACAAGAACTACACTTTCATTACAATCTTGTTTACGCAGTCAGGTTGCGTAGTCGGGTTTTAATAAAATTCTTCACTATATTTTATTCAAATGGCATCTTTATCCGTGACAGCGCTTAAGGCTTAAACCAACTTTGGTACTTTCACGGATACCGCATTAAGTCCACAAACAGTTTGGTACAAATAGTAAAACCAAAAAGATTGCAAAGTCATACATACAAAATCTGAAACCACTTTTTCCCCGATATATTATTTACATAACAATTGCTATAAGATGTTTTTATGTATAAAAGCTGGCACCTGCTTCGCCTTTGCTATTGCTATATTGATATTTCTGAGAAAATTGTCTGAGTGGATTATATTAGTACAAAGAGGCGGGTAAATTAAATTCTGAAGCTGAATTACTAAACTCTTTATCTAAAGTTTAGCTATTCGTCTAATTTATTAGTAACAAAGGGTATTTCTTTAAAATTAATATAATAACAGAACAGTTTTAGTTCAGATTTTACATAGCTTGTTACAAATACAGCGTTGATTATAAAAAAAATGTTAATTAATAGGTGTGTGAATATGACTCCGCCCCTTTTTGTCAAAATAAAACACATTTGTTCGCTTACAAAATTAAAAAAAAAATTATTGAAAGTATGCTCCATCTGCAGCTACAACCTTCGCCCATCGTTCAGGTAGTTTTCGTATTCCTTGCTGGAAGAAGTCCTGGTCTTTTGAGCTTATCCAGTTGTCAATCCAAATTTTGATACTTTCACATGAAGTAAACTTTTCTCCAGTAAGGTCTGTCTGCATCGTCCGGAATAGGTGGTAATCCGAAGGAGCTATGTCTGGTGAATATGGCGGGTGGGGTAACACTTCCCAGTCCTGTCCCTCTAAATATCTTTTTACGACTTCTGCGGTATGCGGTTTGGCATTGTCATGCTGAAGAACTAATTTGTTATGTCTATTCACCCATTCTGGTCGTTTTTCTTCTATGGCTCGCTTCAAACGCATTAGTTGTCGTCGGTAAACTTCTCCATTAATAGTTTCAGAGGGTTTGAGCAACTCATAATATACAATACCTTTCTGATCCCACCAAATACAGAGCATGACCTTGGCACAGTGAATATTTATTTTTGGCTGTGATGGGCCTGGTTCGCCTGGTTTCACCCAAGCTTTTTTGCGTTTAGGATTTTCGTAGTGTATCCATTTTTCGTCTCCTGTGACTATCCGATGCAAAAATCCTTTTCTTTGCTGTCTTTGAAGCAGCATTTCACAAATGGTTTTCCGACGTTCCATGTCTCTTTCTTTTAAATCATGTGGAACCCAGTCACCGGCTTTTTGAATCATTCCCATCATTTGTAAACGCTTTGCAACAGTTGAACGATCAACATTTAATGCTGCAGCTAATTCTGATTGAGTTTGGCAAGAATCTTCCGCCAATAATGCTTCCAATTCAGCATCTTCAAATTTTTTTGGTGGTTTTCCATGTTCTTTATCCTCAGTACTAAAATCGTTATTTTGAAATCGTCGAAACCATTCCTTGCAAGTTGTATTAGACGGAGCATGCTCACCATAAATCTCCACAAGCAAACGATAAGTTTCCGCTGCAGTTTTCTTCGCAATAAAATAATGTAATAACACTTCCCGCAAATGACGTTTATTTGGAATAAAAACCGACATTTTCGAAAAGGTGAAAATAATTGTTGCTTACACTTCAACCAAATATCATAAAATGCGTTAGATAGCTGACATTCAGTACTATCGAATACAAGTATGGTCATTTATTAGTACACGTAAACAATACTAAAAACGACATCTGTTGAGAAAGGGCGGAGTCATATTCACACACCAATACAATTTCACCCTTAGATGAAGGAGCAACTTTGTAAATACCAGCGCGATTTGCGTTTTCTAATCAAACTTCTGAACATTTTAATATAGTATTCCTTTGATGTACGACTCGCTGTTCCCTTGGAGGGAAAGTAATATAGAGTTCTGCGTGTACAGAATAGAAGCCGCGACTTTCAGCAGCGGATCCGCACGCGGGTTTATAGAAACGCATAGACCGGGCGTTACCCGTCGCGGTCTCTCGCCGCGACGGGTAACGCCCGGTCTATGCGTTTCTACACTGCGGATGCTAAACATAAAATAACAAGTGACTAATTAAAACCCCTATTGCCTTTAAGATGGATTTATTTAACTTAGTACTAAAGGAGCAACAAAAAGTAGCACTAGAACTTATGCAAAGCTTGCCCGGAGAAGTACTGCCACCACACCTGGTGATCTACTGCCAAGCAGTGATGCACTCGCATTGCTGTGTTCCGTTAGAAGGGTGTGGGTGCCGATGAAATCACATGCGCAGTGACGTGATATACCCGTCTCGGGTGACCGGTGCAACGGGGTGCGACTTGGGTATTCTCATACTTCGGTCGGGGACGATCTAAGTCGTGTTCCTTTTGTTTATAGGCGGTGGTAACCTCATAACATTAAGTGTAAAAAAAAAAAATTGTGTAAGTAAAAAAATGTAATGCATATGTGTGCACAACACAAAACACACGAACAAGCAAAGTCGCACGACTTTGCTTGTGCGTGCTCTTCTATACGACTGTCTTTGCAGCTTAAGTTTTACAGTTGGTGGCTGTTTTACCTTCTGTGCTGTAGATTGCGGATTCGATTCACACCCAGGACATGCATTTTGACACAGATGTTTATTCTGTCTGGGTGGTACGAATTCCAGGTATGTATTTCAAAAAACATATTCTAACAGTGATCTGGTCTAACGTAATTTGGGGCGGTGTCTGGAATCTGCATGATTATTTATGTAAAAATATAAGAGTACATCCGTAAACGCACGGGTGGCCCTGTGTACCTGTTTACTTTGGGCCCTGGACTCAAACCAGGTCACCACCACTACATCTCTAAAAATATTGTTTTTAAGCTCTATGGCCCGACCTTTGTATCATGGTGCCTCTGAATATTCATGTCTTTTGGTATTAATTTATGAGCGTCGTAGGTGGCCGGGTATTTTCGTGTGAATTCGTTTTGAAAGTTAAATAAACTTGCCATGGTGAGGGGTTTAATAAATGCTATCAAAACGTGTGTATTCCGTCAGAATATACACGCTAGCCTGGCTGCAAAAAAAGAAGCATAAATACACTTCCAGTTATTCAAAGTCAAACATCGGCACTTACTATCCATAGTTAATTGTTTCCAGTGGAAAATCACCAGCAGTCCCCGTTGATGGACGTATTTACGTAATGTCAGTTTGTTGATGTACCGTTCGGGATCTCTCACCAAGAAACAGGTTCAAGGGCACGATGAGAGGTATGGGAAGAATTCGATTTTAAACAGCACGAGCTTACGCACGAGCGTGCCATGAACCAAAATACAACATTCCTGGCCCATTTGGGGGACCATGTTGCTTGTAGGTGAATAAATAAATAAAAAATAAATAATAACTATTTATTGACCTTATAAAAGGGTTACATTTGGTATCGAGAGTGTGGGATCTCTTCTGGTAAGTTTATACAAACCTGTATTAGAAGAGTTTTTTTTCTGTGGTCTGTTGACGGCAACACAATTAAAAGAATAGCATGCTCGTAGGTAAATAACCTCAGAATCCCTACACGTGTCTCTTGAATGGTAAAAGTAGAAGTATTGCTTCCGCCTGGTAATCCACCGCCAAGCAGCGTTGCACTCGCGTTGCTATTCCGATGGAAGGGTGTGGGCGCCGGTGAAATTACAAGCAGTTAAGGCGTATCGTCCCCGTCTCGGAGGGCGCAACGCAATGCGATTTGGGTCGGGAAGGACTTTAGAACTATTGCTGTCGTTGCGCTGTAACCACTTAACATCAGATGGGCCGTAAGACCTTTTATTGCATTAAAAACTTTAATTGCATTGCAACTTTAATTGCATTAAAAAGATTGTTTTTTCACAATTTTTTCCTTCACTTTTTGAGAAAGTAATAACGTTTCGATGTGCTATGTTATCGGTCACGGGAATCGAAATCACGTCCTCAATAACCCCTCAATAAATAAACCGATACCCACTCAACTCGAGATACGAGTGTTTGCGTAAGATAATCGTTATAATGCATAGACTTATAAGTAGATAGACACGCAGCTCAGAACACAATACGGCTGTGAGCGACGTTAGTGGAACGAGATCTTATTCTAAATTCTTAATTGTCTTCTTTCTTAAAACTATGGTGTTATGTTAATTTATGATAATGGGGGATCAAGTTACCCGCGTGCGTAGGAGGGTACCCTCGGAATGGCTACATGTATCCTCTGAGTGGGTGCGAAAGGAGCAACAATTAGTACAAAGTTCGTCCGGAGGGGAAATCTTTCACCAAGCAGTAGCTGTGTTCCGGTAGAAGGGTGTGGGTGACTGTGAAATCACATGCATGAATAAATGTTTTTGAGTACTGAGACTGAGAAGAGAGGACGTTACATCACTTTCTCGGGTAATAGACGCAGCAGGATGAATACAACTCAGTCCAAGATCCAAGTCTGATTCTGAATTGGAATGCTGTTGCCATGGGGTGGGATACCATATAGCATATCGAATTCGATGAAACGTTTACGTCCCGAATTAAAAACTAGAGTTTGTTCAATTTGTTCGATAATGGCTTACCACTGACGGCTCCTCATGAGCTGCAACGGGATGTGTAAGTTCTCAGTATTGAATTGCGCGTCTAGTCCATAGTAGTCTATGTTACAATGTCAATATTTTTGGGACGTGGGTCGGTATTATCTGGGTAATTAAGAAATTAATATTTTGGTTTTTTAGAATTCCGTAGCTAATCGCATAACGGAATCGGTATACCTGTCTATCGGTTCGTCTGTGCTTGTCCTGGGTGGGAATCGAACCACGACCTACGGCGCTGATGGCAAAGCTACAACCAACTAAGCTGTGAGGCCAGTAGCGACATTAATAGACTTTTTTAAATCATTTTAACAAAAATATTTTATAAATATACATATCATTATTATTATGATTGATTTAGCTGCTGTATAAAGGCATTGTCAAAAAGCTAGTTAATGCTAGCTGCTGTATATGAGTATTAATAGGAAATAATTAAATTTATTATGTCAATTCAATTATTATTATAAATGATAGGAAAGTTCTTTTTTTTTAATCTAAAAATTTTTTGTGGATGTCCCACGTAAAAGTAATGATCATTCCAGATATTGCCCCACTTTCGGAAGGACATAAAACGCGTTTTATGTCGGCCTTGCGATAAGACCTAGATTGAAAGCCGCGTGAAGAAAGATAAAGTCATCAGCGTGGAATTTGGACTAGAGTCATTACTCTAAGGAATATAGCAATAGAAAACCAATCAATCATAATTTTATGCGACTAAAGTAACAGTTAACGTATAGTTATCTCAGTTCATTACAAACTAAAATAGAATTCGTAGTTCTTTATTGTACACACACACACACACACACACACACATGAAAAAAAAGGAAACGCAAACTTATAACTAAAAGTATGTACAAAGGCCAGCTTAACCCTATGAAGAGTTCTCTTCCAGCAAACCTTTGAGGCTATTGAGACGTGATAAAAGAGGTAGGGATGTGTACCCAATCAAATAAATACTTATACACTAATATATAATACTAATACACTAATATATAATACTAATACACTAATAACATATACTAATACATATTTATGAACTCTAAAAATACTGAATTGTTTCGCTAGTAGAGTTTGTAATGACTGGCTTCTCAGAATCCCTACACAGATCCCCCGAGTGGTACGAAAGGAGCAACTCGTAGTACTGCCCGCACACCTGGTAATCAACCGCGAAGCAGTGTCGCACTCGCGTTGATGTGTACCGGAAGGGTGTGGGTGCCGGTGAAGTTTCAGGCACCTGAGACGTTACATCCCGGTCGGTTGACAGTCGCAACGAGACGTGACTTAGGTCTTCTTATCAGGTAGGCATTTGTCCCGTCACTTTCGAATGATTTAAAAATCTAAAAAATCTTCTATACTTTTCAAAACATGCAAATCGGTATACATCGGGCGAAGAAAAAAGTCACAGGAAAGCAAAATACGCAATTTCGTTGTTACATACAACATTCATTCTAGTTATTTTGATTTAACAATCAAACTATTGAATATTTTATGGGACCAATCTGAAAGCATATACTTTCAAACAAAAGGTTTTTCCAAGTCGGTTCATAAATGCTGGAGAACTGAGATACCAAACATGGAAAAAAAATACAACAGAGCTGATAACCTTCCATGAAATTCGGTTAAAACGTAGATTATCATCAGTAGGCAGTCAGTCCTGGCACTGTTTTGATTTGATGATGTAATTACAGGGGTTAATATACCAAAGGGATCTCACAAACAGTGGTTTCCACGTAAAACCAAGCCAACAATCACGTGAGTTCGTACCCAAATTAATTCCTCCAAAGCCTGAATAATGACGTCACACGTGGCAAAACCTTTGTCATTGTTACGAGGCTTGATTACACTGGGTTCTATTCTCGCTGCGATTGCAATAAATTGTTAGAACGAAACTGTAAAATTTAACCAACAGTGTTATGTAGCTGTGTTAGTAGGTTTTAATTGAAATATTTTATATTTTGAAATTGTAATTTATGTATTGTTACACTTGTTTTTTTATTATTAAGTTAGAATGAAACAATTTGCGCGGAATTTATTTATTTTTCTTTTTCCAAATCAAAAGTAGCTTAAGTTAATCTCTATAAAATCAGGGAAAAGTTTCGTCATAATCGGTACAGCCGTTTCGGAGATTAGCCGAAACAAGCAGACAGATAGACACAAAATTTTATGTATTAAAATTTTATTCTAATATAAAAAATTTAACATAAAAATGGACTTTAAAATGCATTTAGTAATAAGTTGTTAATTTGACAATTTGGTAAAAAATAAGGGATGGATGGTTTAATCGTATATATTTAAACGAGCATTTCTTGTATATTTGTTTAAATAGGATTTTGCAGTTTAAGTTTATCTATAAACTAAAGTTTAACTAACGCATATTTTCTTTAAAAAACTTTTTATTCAAGTCATTCATTACAGCCTTCTATCCGCTTTTATGCTGGCAAAAAAAGGCCGTATACAATACATTTATAATACATACTATAGTACTCAAGCTCAAGATGAACTACTGACAAGTAAGCATCTCAACAATGCATGAAATATTACCATTTTCGGATCAAACAAAAACATAAATAAATCACAGACAAAAGTCTCAGAAATGTCATGTTTCAAATATTTTTAGTAAACATCACACCCCGTTTGTTATCAAGGTTTCGAATGACGCTGTTGGACATGGAATTAGAATTGCAAATATAGTGAAATCTGGGAAGGACGATCATTATATTTTCATGGTATTCGCTGTTTGTTAATTGAATTTCTGTTATGTTTGTTGGATACGAAATCGGATATATACTGGCCTTATAGCCCAGTTAGTAGTAACTGCCTTCTGTGCTGTAGGTTTTGGGTTCAATACTCACCCAGGACAAGCATTTGACCACAGACTGCACGTATAAAAAGACTAGCAGAACGATTTAAAACGATTCTAATGTTATGCTCTGTGTGTCTTGCACCACTGCTTGGCGGCAGATTACCAGGTGTGGTAGTACTTCTCCCGGTGAACTTTGCACAAGTTCTACTGCTACTTTATGTTACTCCTTTAGCACCAAATGACAACAGTAACTATGAAATATACAGTAATATGAACTATACAGTAATCTGTATAGTTCACAGGAGTACAGTCACGCGGCAATCTCAGTTCATAGAAGTACAGTCACGCAGCAATCTGTATAGTTCACAGGAGTACAGTCACGCGGCAATCTCAGTTCATAGAAGTACAGTCACGAAGCAATCTCAGTTCATAGAAGTACAGTCACGCAGCAATCTCAGTTCATAGAAGTACAGTCACGCAGCAATCTGTATAGTTCATAGGAGTACAGTCACGCAGCAATCTCAGTTCATAGAAGTACAGTCACGCAGTAATCTCAGTTCATAGAAGTACAGTCACGAAGCAATCTAAGTTCATAGAAGTACAGTCACGCAGCAATCTGTATAGTTCACAGGAGTACAGTCAAGCACATTAATCACTGTTAACCTTTTCACCATCGCGGCGCGGTGGGCTAATAAAGTAATAGCCGCCCAATTAGCTGTCATGGCAAGTGGTTTCCATGATACCACAAATTATATGTATTATACAATGGCCGTACTTTTTTTATTTTGCGGCTATAATATCACTACGGTTATAATCGGTTCAATGTGATCGCTAGAGATTGCTATAGGTCACCAAACCCCGCAGTAAACTGCAGGATTTGTTTTGGGTTCTCTTAGCTCTGCCTAGCTTTAGTTTAAGGACCATGTGGCTCATGTCCGTAGTTAATTACCCTCAGAAATATACTTGAATATAATTTAGAAGTAAACATTTTATAAACATCTCATGCTATGGGTAAAATATTTCGAAAATTCATTAAACCAAAAGCGAGTATTGTTTGCTTGTCGTATCTCATTCTGGCAGAATGCCAAATGATCCGTTGCCACAAAAGACATAAAATACTAACGTATACGAGTAGTTCTATGACGTATAAGGCACTAAGAAACAATAAATGGTTAGTTTAATGTCTATGAATACACATAGTCATAGTCTTTGTTTGTTTAATTAATTTCTATTTATGATAAATGAATAAATAATTACGTTGACACACTTATACCCCTGCACTAGGATTCCCCGTGTCGCAGACACCCAAGAACCGAAAACAAAGTTTTTGCCCCGGCCGGGATTGAACCTGGGACCCCTCGCTCGAACGTAGGGCCTTCGAAGCTACCAACAGCCACGGAGCCGTCTATATATTTTAACAACAGTTGTTAAACTATTCTCATAGTCATGGCTGTGTGACTACAATTTGCTCACATTTACATACAGACATTTACATATATACGTACATTTACATGCATTTTTATATGCAGGCCTAGTCTGGTGGCAGTTATTAGTAGTTGTACTAGTATTTATACTTGTAGCTATAATAATAATAATAATAATAATAATAATAATAATAATAATAATAATAAAAATAATCTTTATTAATTGACTTAGTGCTAAGATTAGCATAGTAAAATAACATCTAATTAAAGGTAAGAATACACTATGCCTGAACTAGGAAATCCTGTATCTCAGGCGAAATAAGGCTAACATATGGGTAAATGATCAAATAGTAAAAAAAAATGACTAAAAAAAATGACAGCTATGACTGGGTCCACAGCTCTGTTTGGTAGTGGCTCTGCCTTCTGCGCTGTAGGTCATGGTTCCGCTTCCCACTTAGGACAATCATTTGTATGACAAACGTAAGTTAAGTATTCTATCAGGTATCTGGTTCCCATAGTACAAGTTATGCTTAGTTTAGGGCTAGATGGCGCTGTGTAAAATTTCCAACATATTTATTATAATAACTTTCGTAAAATCTTCCTACAAATTATGAAAATTTTGTATTACTACTGTTGTTGTATTATATATTATGTTTAAATAATAATATAAATATTTTTCAATTTAATTTCCTTAATGTCTCTATGTTCTTTTCTATAACCCTGACAACGTGGATGCACAATTCCATGTTGATCGGTTGAGTTCTTAAAGCGTGGAAGTGTAAAAAATAAAAAGCACTGACATCCGCATTTATAATTTTAAGTTAGGATTCCTTTCACTTGTCTATTCCAAGTAAATAGATGTTATCAAACGTAATACAACCCGTAATACAATATTTAAAAAAGTGTCCAGTCAGGCGGCTCGCAAAAACTAATTAACCGTTCCCATTCTAAAGAATTGATAATTAAGAATTAAGGGGAGAATATATAAATTTTAAGTCTATCATGGTTATGAACATTATTATTCGTGTTACCGAGATATTTACCATGTTTTGTTGACTCCCGATATTTCGACGCAGTTACATGCCGAAATATCGGGGGTCAAAAAAACTCACAAATCATGGTAAATATCTCGGTAACACGAATAATAAGGTGAGAATATAAATCAAATTAGATTTCATCGGTCAGTGGCTCAATAACCGAAGAAACACGGAACCTGTAGCGCTACAGTGAGTGTTACAGTGAGTATCATTTAAAAAAATTCAACTTGAATTAAAATGGAAAGTACATGTAAACTATGTGTAGAAATATATTTGATTTCTGTCTCCAAATCAGTTTGATTGAAAGCCTTAAAACAGATCTAAAATTAGAATGTAACCACCATTATCAGTAATACGAAAATATCTATTAACAAATAGCTAAAAATCACTGGTGCGGTATGACCTTAACTGACGCAAGGGAAACTGTCTGCTAGTATTGGACATTGAGGGTCGGAACAGACGTAAACTAAATAAAATAAGATTAGCTTAAACATAAAACTGTTCAACACGAGATATATCACGTAATTTTGTATGTTTAATTTTTTTTTTTTTTTTTTTATGTGAATAAGTGACGTAACGAGCTGAGGGCCCACCTGCTGGTAAGTGGTGACCCTCGCCCATGACAACAGTAATGCGTGCGACTCAGTATGATATCCAAATCATTACTGAGTCGCATTCATCCTGCTGCGTCCATCACTCGAGACGTGGATGATATGTCTCATGCGAATGTGATTTCACCGGCAACCACACCCTTCCACCGGAACACAGTAATGCAACCACTACTGCTTGGCGGCAGATTCGAGATGTGGTGGCAGTACCTCTCCGGATGAACTTGGCACAAGTTCTACTGCTACTTTTGGTTGCTCCTTTAGCACCACCCAGGGGGTACGTGTAGGGAATCAACGGGTACACACCTACGGACGCGAGCAACAGGACCCCCCAAATTTTCATTTTCTTCTTGTGTCTTCCTTTTCTAATTATTTTCAATATAAGGTATGTGTTTGTCCAATAAATTATTATAGTCAGGAACCAACAGTCAAGATCTTTCACGTGAAGACTCCTAAGTTACAAGTTCGAGATTCGTTCGAGAACCAATGGTACCGGTTAGTTCAGAAATCGACAGCCAGATACTATAAAGTTTTTTTTATGTTTTTAAGCTATCTTTGGGTGTTTTCTCGTCTAGCGCATAACTGTTCGATTACCGGTATAAATTTCTGAATATTTTTCCTTTTGATGCAAAGTTTAGTGTCTATTCAATAGGTATTTCATAGCATGTACTTAACTTTAACTGTCCTTTTTTATGTGACATAAATGACGGGACGAGCCGAAAGCCCACCTGTTCTTAAGTGGTTACCTCCCTCCAAAACAGCAATACGAATTAGGTCCTCCCCGACCGAAATATTAGAAGACCCAAGTCGCACCTCGTTGTGCCCGTCACCCCGAACGGGGATATTAGAACAATAAAAACTACAAATTTATTTATTTTAGCAAAGAGATACTCGTATTACAAAAAATAAAACTAGGTACAAAGTAATTATGTAACATTGAGTTTCATTATAATTAACAGTGGGTCCCAAACTAGAGAACAAGAACTTTGTTTACAGATCTGGGGTATTAGTCTTGTGTTTGTCCTGTCATGCCATCTGTGACACAGAATCCTAGTGCACGTATGAGTGTGTAAACGTTTTTTTTTACTGTCATTTAATGTGGGTATAACCACACTGGATCTCGTTATAAAAAAGTCATCAACCTATTGTTTTTCTGGTCTTTGCTAAAAACCGCCTTGTTTAGCGTAACTTTGAACGCTTCTTAAATCTACATGCAAAAGTTAACCTCATAGGTCACGTTCAAGAAAATTGTCTCGCCGTGGTTGTAATATTATCTGCTACCTGCATGCTAACGAGGTTTTCGCCGCGTACATAAAATACGAAAATTAACCGAACGCAACAAACAAGCTTTTTATACCCTTAACGCTGAATATTCTTCTTACATTTTCTATGCGTCAATCTCGGAAGTACACCCTTTCATAAAAGAGTCATCTAAATCAGCCTAAATGTAATCAGTTGGCGAAAAATCCGCGTCTTTTTTAAGTCGGTTTAATAGAGAATTTTGCCTAGGATTCGGAAATTCCTGGGCCTCAGTCAAACAGTTTCTAACCGTAAAAGGCAAAACACTATGAATAGTTAAGGGGCGTGTAAACTTTGGTGTGAAAGCATTTAGTTTAGTCATGGCTTCGGAAGTCATCGGGTATGCCGTGAGATTACGTAATCAAGGTGCACAAACTCGGGATAGTGACAGAGGTGTTTACTGGAAAATCACAAAATCACCATTCGATGGATAAAACATTAATAAATCACAAAATAACTACTCGATGGATAAAATATTCATAAATCACAAAATCACCATTCGATGGATAAAACATTCAAAATCAGAAAATCATCATTCGATAGATAAAACATTAATAAATCACAAAATCACCATTCGATGGATAAAACATTAATAAATCACAAAATCACCATTCGATGGATAAAACATTAATAAATCACAAAATCACCATTCGATGGATAAAACATTCATCTGTTACTTTTAAAGTTGACTATACAGTACAAAAAGTATTCATATTTAGACATGACCCCAAACGAGAATAAATGTGTGAAAAATTAAAAATTGCCAAACAAAACTTTTTGCTAGGCATAATAAGCGAGTCCCCAAATGGGAAAGGTACCAAATGGGAGTAATCGACAGTTCATTGTAGCTGAAATTGGCTCTGAACTAAATTGAACTAAAGTTGTTAGAAATTTAATGTTTATAAATGAATACACTTTAATATTTTTTTTTTTCATCGAAATGAAAACAAAATAGAATTCTATTTTGTTTTCACTTCGATTAGTAAAAAAAACCATTTACTGGGAGTCACTTTTATCCAGCAGTGGAGAAGTATAGGGTTCGTACCAGCTCCAGAGTCCGTACTAATGTTCCCACTGCAGAAACAGGGAGTGTGAATGGGCTTTAATCTACCACGGGAGCCCAATCCGGATTGGTATATGTCACATGTCTTTGAATTTTGGGTTCTAAGACATGCCGGTTTCCTCACGATGTTTTCCTTTACCGTTTCCAGAACGTGGTGTTGCGCACATACATTTTTCAAGTGCAAAACTCATTGGTGCACGTGGGGGTTTGAACCAGCTACCCTCAGATTGAAAGTTGGCGTCTGTGCCCCTGGGCCACCACGCTCTTATAATGATAATGAACAAATCGACTTACTAATTTGAGTGATATTATTTATGACTTAATATATAATTTTATGATGCAGTGACAAGTCTTATATTGTAATATACTGTTTTCAATACTTTTTTCCTTTAGTAAGTTGTTACGTTTCCTAAAGAAAAAAAGTATTGAATATAATATACATGTATGTAATACCGAGGGGCGTAGCTAATATGATAAATAAACAACAACGAACAAACAACGTTGGCATGGACAAACACCCAAGACTTGAGAATAAACTTCATGCTCACCACACAGAGTGCGCCCCGGCCGGTAATCAAACCTGGAACCCCTCGCTTTGAAGGCAAGCCAACTAAGCCACGGAGCCGATGATGATAAATAAAAATGAAAGTGACGGCAAATCTCTGCCTGTCTGTCTCCCGCCCTACAAGTTTAATGAAACTTCCTCTATCAAATATTTGTTTGAGCTTTACTCGTCTCTAAACCTTGAATAAATTATTCAGTGTATGGAGACAAGTCCAATGGGGAAACGCGTTATTTGCTAAAGAAAATCCTGTTAGACTTGATCTTAGTGGATTCAAACTATTCAACGCATTTTGAGTGAAGCGAAGAGCACATTCGATTACCGGCCGGGCACACTTTTTTCGGTGAGCATGAAGTTGGTTATTGGGTAGTACTTCTTCAGATGAACTTTGCACAAGTTCTACTACTATTTTTGGTGCTTCTTTAGCACCAGGGGGTACGTATAGGGGTTCAAAGGGTACTCACCTACGTATATTTCGTTAATGATAAACTTAATTACGTGTCTAATAACTCTTAAACACACAAATAGCAATTTATTTTGATATATACCTACTCCAATATTTGAAACGGGTGAAGGCTGTTTGTAAACTTTCAATAATATCTGAAAAACTACCGTAATTTGCATATAAAACGAAATTATCCTCGTGTTCAGTAATGTAAACATTAGCGATCTGTTTGCATACGTATAAAGTTGGTAATTTAAAAAGAACCTTTTATCTAGCTAGACCCTTAGTTCCCAAAGTGGTCCAGGACCCCCAGGGGACCACGAGAGACAGGGGTCTACGTTAACGTGACAAAAAAATGGGGGTTTATAATTCGTAACTCAGCCGCAACGCAAATTTTCATAGTTAGATCTAATCTTCACATTTTTGTCGAGTTTTGGGAGTATGGTAGAAATGTAGGTGCAAGGGGTCAACTAAATCATAGTTTAGGAACCAACTAAATTTTGAAAAAAGTCTGGGAACCTCTGAGCTAGACCATCTGTTTACTATGACTTCTATACCTTGAAAGTAGCAAAATAAATACGCAATTTCGTTTACATAACATAACATATTTTTCCAATTATTTTGATTTAACAACCAAACTATTGAATAAAATTCTATGGTACTAATCTGAAAGCATATCTTTTCAAATAAAAAAAGAATTTTCCAAATCGGTTGATAAATGGTGTAGAAATAGGTGTGGTAATTTCTATCATATTGCCTCTGGTATTGCAGGTGTCCATGGGCGGCGGTGACCACTTTCCATCAGGTGGCCCGCTCGTCTGCTCCTTATTACATAAAAAAAAAGGTGAACACACATACAAATATGTGTGAACATCCGAATTGCTAAACTCCTCCTTTTTATAAGTCGGATATAATGTATTGCTAACCTAATAAGCTTGTGGTAAAATATTTCATTGGAGTCTCTTATACTGCGCCAAAACAGGAAAACATTGTGTGGGAGCCATAATTTATATACTTTTATATCTACCCCCTAAATCAGCATGCTGATAATTACGTATATCTTGTTTATGTAGGTACTGATGAGAATTTGTTGTTATTATTTGCAGTTTCTTTTGTGTGAAGAAATATTTCTTTTTACGTTAGAAGGTTTTTGTAAGTACTTGTAAAGCTGTTTCTGGAGCCAAATAATTAAATATTCACAAACTTTTCACACACCGCCATCTGGCCCCAAACTAAGCATAGCTTGTAATATGGAAACAAGATAACTGAAATACTTTTACAGTACTTTTTGTGTATATACATACATACATACATATATTACGTATTAACATCCAGACAGAACAAACATTTCTGTTCGCACACAAATGTATGTAATATATTTCACCAGATATTGTACAGATTCCAATTTAGCCGTAGCCGTACCAGCCTCTAATGTTCCCACTGCAGGGACACCGGCCTACTCTCGATAATTGAGAGTGAATGGGCTCTGATCTACCACGGGAGCCCAATCCGGATTGGTAGATGTCACATGTCGTCGAATTTTTTGGTTCTAAGATATGCCGGTTTCCTCACGATGTTTTCCGTCACCGTTTTGAGAACGTGGTATTGCGCACATCAATTTTTTCAAGTGAAAAAACTCCTTGGTGTGGTTGTGGGTTTGAACCAGCAACCTTCAGATTGAAAGTCGGCGTCTATGCCCCTGGGCCACCACGCTCTCAGATTCCAATTTATCAACAAATAATCTTGTCAAAACGATATTTGAGATATAACTCAAACTCATTTATTCCTTATTTTGAGTTTGAATTTAACTGACAAGCTTCCTTCCGTTACGGAAGTGGTCGTTCCGCACCAGCCTCTAATGTTCCCACTGCAGACACCGGTCTACTCTCGATAATTAAGAATGAATGTTCTTTGATCCACGAGAGCCCAATCTGGATTAGTAGTATCACATGTCTTCGAAATTTTGTTTCCAAGACATGTCGGTTTCCTCACGATGTTTTCCTTTCCCGTTCTGTGATATTGTGAATTTGAACCAGCGACCTTCAGATTGAGAGTCAGCGTCTGTGCCCCTGGGTCACCACGCTTTCCCTAGGGTTGGACCTACATAAATAAATATTCATGAACATTTCACAAAGGGCCTTGTAGGTACTATGAAACGAGATAACTGATACAATACTTATGTAGTACCTGTTTGTTAAACTCATACAATGTTATACGTATTCTTCTCCTTCTTTTGTGTAAGTGGTCAACTCTAGTGTCGGAGTTTAAAAGCCACCCAAAAGCCTCCGATATGGCTTTATATATTAACGTTATACGTATTAACATCTACAGACAGACATCGGGTAGGCCTTCAGCTCGTTCTATCACTTCAGTAGTATAAAAAAAGGTTCTATGTCGCTTGTGGAAAAGATAAACATGATCCAAGACCCATTAAAAATCACGGGGTAATTATGTCGTTAAATTTGCCAAATACCTAATTCACGTTTCACGTAAAATTTTTATTGTTAACTGAAAAACGTTGATTCATAATGAATTCAGGTTTTCGCACGCTCATCATGTGACCGTGTGGCCTAATGGATAAGGCGTCGGACTTCGGATCCGAAGATTGCAGGTTCGAGTCCTGTCACGGTCGAATACTTTTTTCATGATATTTTTTTTTATTCTTTCTACTTATATTTTTTATTTACTTTGCGATATCTTTACTATTTGTCTTCGTGATCATAATGTATATTATGAGGGTATTTTAACGGTTATGTGCGTAGAGTCAGAGTACCCTATTACTAACAGGATTAATTCAATATTCAACTTAAATAAGACCGAAGATTGATTACCATGGCAACATGTTTTATTTATTAAGTGCGGGAATGCCGTCATATGCTGTTGTGCTTACACAGGCGGTGTCTAAAGCGTGAAGATGGTACGTCTCGTGTGCATGTAATTTCACCGGCATCTTCCACACCAGAACACTGCTTGACGGAAGGAGGTCCTAGGTCTTAACTTTAACGGGCAATAGTACGTTTCGATAAAAACCTTACGGAAAGTGCTACGCAGCTTCCAACCCGAAGATTTAAATATGTAGGTATGTATACTGTGCGCCCCGCGTAGTTCCCGTTCCCGTGGGAATATGGGAATAAAATATAGCCTATGTTACTCGCTGATAATGTACCTTTCTATTGGTGAAAGAATTTTTAGAATTGGTTCTCTCGTTTATGCGTGAAGGCGTAACAAACAAATAAACTCACTATCACATTTATAACTTTATTAATATACATTAATGAATAATGAAAGTTATAAAAAAAAAAGTTTTAGTTTTTATGTCAAAATACCACCAAAACCCGAGACCCGAACAAACTTCATGCTCACCACACAAAGTGTGTCGAATCGAACCAGGGACCCCTCGCTTCGAAGGCAGGGCTTCTACCAACAAAGCCACGGAGCCGTCAACGTTATCAATATGTAAATAAAAATGTAGCAAACTAAATGATATCACAGAACAACAAACCCAGTTATCAAACTAAGCTATACACTTTGACCGTTTTAACTGAATTATTTATTCTGTGACTTTAGCGGACCAAATTTTCGGGAGTTTAGTTAAAATATTTGGAATCCTTTGAATACGGAGCATGATCATAGCTACGGTAAGTTGGAGTCTGCGGGTTATACAGATGTAATACCAGGCGCGGATCCAGATATGGGGGGTAGGGGTGGGGGGTTAATAACAAATAAGACACATAATGTAACTGCTAATGCTAACTAAAGTCAAAATATTACAAATAGTAATTGGTGATATAAATGTCAGTTTCCATTATTGCAAATTATAATCTTTATCAATAATTCATATAAATTTCAAAGTTGAATTCAAAATGCACTGCCTTTTTATTCATATTCCACTAACAATCCACGTGTAATGAGACTCCATAGTACACTTTAATTGAGTTTATAGACTCAATCAGACTCAATTTATCAGATGACACCATAGACTTATAGGTAATGAAGGTACAAGACACGCTATTTAGTTCACGCACCGAGTAAGGTCGCGGTCTGGAATTCGCTCAGTCAGCCGTGGACCATCGTTGAGTGAGGTGAGGATTCTTCCCGTCGGGTTGGTCCGCTAGGATTGAAGCCAGGAGGTATTGCAGTATTTGGTTGAAACAGACAAGACAATACTAGCTATGCCATGAAAAATAACTGTAATTTGACATATCTGTGTGTATGTAATGAGCCACATAACATGAAATATGTGCACGAATTGTGTGAACATGTGAATGATAAACGTGTTGAAACGATACATGATATTTACAGGAATAAATAAATTTGAGTTTGAAAAGGTTTTATAAATTTACGCCTTTTAATTGTAAGGTCTCATAGCCTCTATAGGCTATTTTTCACCGCAAGGGTTGTTACACTATCGGGAAACCTATGCGTGACAAATAATCACTAATAATAAATGGTAATTAACGCTCCTTAATAATATTAATAACTTATTGGCGTAAAAATAGACATACAGTTTTTTTCTAAGATTAATTGCACTAGTTATTATAATAAATCATCAATCGTTACCGCAATTGATTCCACACGTATTAATCACTTTCCTTTAGTAAAAGGAATTTTTGAGTTTACATTTATTATAAATTTAGGTAACGCATATTTCTGTTAAATTTTGTATTCGATTATGAAATCGAAATCGGGCACAATTGAAAATGTTATCAATTGAATGAACACTACAGTAATTAAAACTTTTAAACTGGATCGTAACGACTTGACCCCCCCCCCCATGTTATGATATAATACAAATGTTTAAAATTAAAAAGTTAAATAATAACATTAAATTGTGTATTGAGCGTGACGCCTTCAAACGCGCTGTGACAGAGATTGTGTTGATAATAAGCTGCGTGTCTAGCAGGTAGTACTCGTAAGTCTATGGATATACTTAGCTAGAGTCGATATTCCATTGCTGAGGTAAAATTTATACGGCTGAAATAAGAGCTGATTTAATTTAGAACGCAATAGAAATATTATATTCCTTAGGCTAAGAATTTCAATTTTAAACGTTTAAGTTGACAGTTTTTCGAAGAATTATTAGGACTTGCATTAAATAAGGTTTTGAAACCCCTCTCAAACTTTTGACAAGTTTGAATTCTAGTATTTATGTATGGCGGTTCGATTTCAACGGGATTTTTATGATTAAGATGAGACTTGGGACGATTACGAAAAACTGACAGAAGTTTTTGCATTTCACTAAAAATATAAGTACTTTTTTTTGATAAAAAGTAGCCTATATGTTTATGCAGGAAATGGATTACCTTCATAATAATTTTCAACTAAATCCGTACAACGGGTAAGGCGTGAGTAACAAACAAACAAACCCATTTTTAATATTAGTATGAACTTCTTAGTCTTAGGTACTTTACTGACACTAAACTGACAGAACTAGGTAAATTAAACAAAATGTTGATATCTTGTATATGTTGTACATGTGATGCGACAATAAAAGCAATATGACTTAGGTATGTGTTTCATGCGTTTACGGTAGGTAAATGGATAAACACGGATGTGCAATATTTTTATTAAAAAGATTACTGCCCATAACAACCGCATGCCCAACTCAGACGAGCGATTAAAATGGTCATTTGTGTCGTCGACTTTAGTTGGAAATTGCGCCTGTGACGGAATTAAAGAGTAATAAACTGACAAGTGATGAGGAGGGACGAATCGCATATATCTAGAAGAGTATTAGTCATGAAAGATGATGGATAGGTTGAGGTATACCAAGGAAATGATGGATGGATTGCGTGAAAGATTAAATGTGTAAAAAAGGAGCAAATACTGAAATGGCGGTTGATAGAGAATGGAAGAAGAAAATATGTACCAACCCAATCTAGAGAAAAATAATTGCAGGAAGACGATGATATGACGACTTTAGTCGGTGAGCGGTTGCGTTAAAACGTCATATGTTATATCCTTCAATGACAGTTCATTACCAGGCAACATCCATACCAGCCTCTAATGTTGCTACTGCAGGGGCCTACTCTCGATAAGTGAGAGGAACTGAGAAGATGTCACGTGCATTCGATTGAGAATATATTAGATTTGAACCAATGACGTAGGATTGAAAGTCCGTATAAAAGCAACTCATAAAAAACTACCGTCTCTATACGCTCTCTGTAAAGTACTATAACACTGCTAACGTTAAATATTGGTTCGAATCGATAATTATATTATATTCCGTTTTTTATGTATTACATAGTTCTGTGTGACGTTTGAAATACCTCGTACATTGGAACATGCTCTATTTTGGCAGACTATTGTCCGCAGATTTAAATCGTTCGTCTCCGCTGGCCCTAAACTAGTGTTGGTCTGACTGTTAAACATCATACCACGCACGCAATATTACTCATATTTCGTTTTCACTTTTTTTGGTATTTGGAGAACAAAGGAATTATTTATTCATAAAAGATGAAGGCCTACACGCCATCGCGTGAATGATACTATTACTTAGTAATGTGGGTTGCTAGTGTAATTGTATCCTTATGGCAGGGTTAAATAAACGATAACATTAGTAAATAATAGTAGTAATAGTAAGTAGAAGAGCAAGCTTAGCAACCTTGACTTGGCCCACGAAATCACCGCCATGTTGGATGTGGATTCAACGATTATCGTCCCGATAGTCGTTTCAGAGAACGGACTTAGAGCGAAGAGCCTCGACCAACATCTAAAGAGGATCTCGCTACGCGGATGGATCAAGAGCTAGATTCAAAAGGACACAGCCCGCATCCTCAGGAGGTTCCTCTCTTCGCAGCCACCGTTTAGGTCTTACCTATCCTTAAATTTTCATCCTGTCTATTTGTCCGTTCGTAGGTCGCTGCCATTTTACTGTTTTTATATTTATATTGTTAATTTAAACGAGCAAGTAGAATACATTGATACTAATAATAATATTGACATCTTATATACCTACATGTATTTCAAGCAATAAAGTATACTTTGACTTTAACTTTGACTTTGACAACTCTTGTTTATACGCATCTGATTATAGATATATTTCGCGTGTCTCGGTTTGGATGAAATTTTATGTCTAGACTAGCGCATACTCGGCGCGTGCCACTACTCTAATAAATATATATTTTGTGCCTAATGCATTGCTTTAGTGGTCTAAAACCATTTTCACATTATTGCCATTCTAATGAAACCGGTTTGGGGCACATCGATTGGGTGGTTTCAAAGTTTATAACGAACATAAGTAGAAGCAATTATTGTGTTATATATGCATTATTAAGATATATTTATTCTGTATAAGTTAACCTGTATTTCTTGTAAAAGCATATTTCTTTAAATGTTTTACCCAAGAAAACACCGAGCTAAGGTCGCTTACTTACTTGGTACTAAATACACTAGATGTTCTCTGAGGGGTAGCTTCCCCTACCTACCCCCCAAAGGAAACGCCTGCGGGTTGGGACAGACGTAAACTTAACAAATAATACACATTAAAACATGAAACCTGGCTGTAAAACCTGTAAGCATGTAATGTGCTTGGAGCTTCTGTGACCCGTTACATGCTCAATTAGAATCAAAATTTATTTAATTGAGTGATTATAGGTTAACAATATAATATAATAGTATGAATTATTGACATTTGTAAATAATTACAGATTACTTGCTTTGTATATTTTTTTTACACACTCATACCTCTGCACTAGGATTCCCTGTGTCGCTGATGGTATGGACAAACACAGAAACACAAGACAAACACCCAAGACCCGAGATCAAACTTCGTGCTCACCACACAAATTGTGCCCCGGAAAGAATATGTTTACTTTTGCGTGTAAAATTTGACGCGTCCAAAAGATACATAAGGTCTAAAGGTTTGATTTTGACTTTGAGACATATTTTTTGAGATAGACTTGTTTGCTTTTGAATTTGAACGTCAGAATAAAGCGCCAATCTCCGGTTCTTCTTCTTGCGAGTCAATGGTTCATCATTAATATTTTAAAGAGATTGATCGAAACCAGTTTTAAGGCTTTTTTCCGGTAAACAATACGGATACCTCATTAAAAGTTATTCATATTCCCAACCACTGAAATTGGGCACAAGTTAAACAACCGTACAATTTCAGGGCTACACTTATATCGAACTAAAATCCGGCCGTTTACGAGAGGTTAGAGAATGCTTTTCTGACAGGTCGTGATCAAAAGGATGACGTAAATATGAAGATGCGTTGAATTTACGATAAAAAAAACTGTACTAACTACTGTAGTTGACGCGACAGACGTTTTCCTGCTTTGATTCACAATTTGACAGTCAGCTGTCAAAAATCCCATAGAAGATTTGCAGACCCTGTTTTACCATAATTTCCGACCTAGATAATCCATGAGCATTCCAAAAATGTTCCGATATTTGTGTTCTCCGAAGCACGGCAGCTTGGTTCAAGTGGCACTAAACAGTCAGCCATCCAACTACAGGCCGGGCGGAAAGTATAATAGCTTAGATGATCAGCTGTCAAAAACATCAAACTTACCACAAGCGCTACATACATAGGTATCATAACGTACTTAGCGTTCAGGAACGACAGCATCATCTGTCGTTCCTAAACGGCTTATAAAGCGCTTATGGCTAAGCCACAGATATAATAATACTATACTTCATCTTTATGGCTTTTTGTGTCTTTAGCCACACAAATTCTGCCAGTGTCTTTGTTGGTTTGGCTGATGGAGTCGTAAATTGGTGGGGCGATAAGCTTACCTAGATGTGTACTTACATAGCTTAACGTTCAGGAACGACAAATGACGTCAACGTTAATGAGTTCTCCTGACTTACAGCCAAACTCTGTTAAATAGATCCCCGTGTCAAACTCGTGTGTAAGAAAGAAAGAAAAGACATTTGTTTGAATATACACAATACAGAACTTATACATACTTACAAAAAGAAAAATATTTACAATAAACAATAACCAGATGGTACGTACACATTCCGTACATCGTGCAGACAAACAGGTCCCAGTCTCAGCATGTTGCAGCAATGAACCCGTTGGTGTCAGTGCTGCGCTGGTGACAGCAACAGGTGACAGCTGGTGGCGCTGATGACTTTGTTTAAGTGATTTTCTTGTTTAATGGATGAATTTGTTGAGTCCATGCAACCAGCGATACTGTGATTCTTAAAGCATGGTTATTAATGTCTAATTGTTCGTTCTGTTTAGTTCGCTGTGTGTGGCCGCGTGGTAAATGAGTAATGACCGCGAAATCTTTGGGCACAGTTGGGAGAGACATTACAACTTTACAACTTTTTACTAATTGCATTATTTAATCATTGTCGTTCTATCGAATTAATTGGCTACAATGGCGCGAAAAGAACCCAAATTGGAACAAAAGTCAAAGATAGGCTATTTAATTATCAGACAGGAAGTTACGTTTTATTTAAGGTTGTTCGGAAAGTAATTTTGTTTCTTTCTAAGAGAGGATGTAATTGTATTTTTACCAGGGGGTACGTGTAGAAATTCAAAGGCTACCTACGGACGCCAGCAACTGGATCCCCAAATATGTATGTAATTTTATTGTAAATGCAATATATTAACATATGATAATCTATAAGGGCTTTCAAACAGATAGGTATACAAAAAATTATTTTGGACATCTAAATGTATTTATGTTTGTATGTTTGTTCACGTAATTCTCCAAAATTGTTTATCGAGTTGTGACCATAAAGGGAACAATGCAAGTTTCATCATAATCGGTCCAGTAGTTTTCAAGATATCGACTTATACGTGTATGTGTGAGGGTTGGTTTATTGGTACGAGCTACGGGGGAGGATATCGTCGCCAATTGCTGACCGAGTTGAATGGTTCTTTTTTTATTTGATAGGGCGTAGAATATAACTTTTATGAGCGAAAAGTTAGGGATGAAGATTAAAGTCGGTTTTATAGGTTTTAAAATCATTTTATCGTTTCACAGCCAGCCAAGCCAAACTTAAGGCGTATCGATATTTTATAACCTAGTTGATCCCATGACTACGTGCGCGAGGAATTAAAAATTTTTCTTCACAGAATTGTATTCTTATCTTTTTTCTTTTTCTTAAACAAAACTAAGTAAAAGTTTCTCGTTATAACACCAGCTATGTGCCAGTGAAAGTCCCGTCAAAAACGGTCCAGCCGTTTCGGAGATTAGCGAAAACAAACAGAACAAAAAGCTCACAGATGTTATACTTGATGTTATAAGTACTCGTAGCGTTCCCGAACTAACGCATAAATGTCGTTTGCGAACGCGCGCTGTCAAAATCAAAAGCGCGGGTAGCGAGACGTCAACTGACCATAAACAAAAGAAGAAGACGCAACTGACAGGTTACAACCTGCAAGAGTTCACATGTAATAAAACTTTGATTTGATACTATAGTAAATACGTAAATAAAATTACCCACTGAATCCATGAAATGTAAAGGAAGAAATGATCACTTTGATAAGATATAATAAGACTATCTCTCAATACCGACCTTTTTATGGTATTTCCAACAATAAACTGATGCTAAGAAGCGAAATATTGCCGAAAAACGTCGTTAGTGGCTAAAGCCAAAAATAACAAGAAAAAGAACGAAAAAGAAGAAGAGGTCACGTGTCTTCTTATTCCATTCCGGGTAGTACAGAGAAATAATAATATTAGTCCTTGGACCCTCGCATTTCTCCAATCTTGAGCATCCATCCAATCAACTCTGTTCACAATAACAAACGTGACGTATTGAGTTGTGTCGTAAAATACTCACTGATACGTGTGCACAGATTGTGTTGTGCGTTGTAAATAAAAGTGGATGGAAACAATGTACCTGTTAATTGCATCTACATCTGGTTCCCCATATAATCGTAAGTAGGATTAACTTAAAGGCACTTTAGAGAAAGAAAAATGATTAGGGTTTTGCGCAGATCAATGTTAAATTAAGTAGATCTAAAGAAATGTATGTATTTAAAATTAACTGGTCTGTGGAATACAGGGATTTATTCTGGATTTATTTATTTATTAATAGAACACCCAACACAGGATTACACTGAACATTCAAATATAAGTTTAAGTTGTATACAGACTTAGTGTACCCGTAATAATAGGGTATCACAGCGCAATAATGACAACTTGACAACAAAAATTAAAGTGTTATGTGAAATTTACAAATACTATTATAATTAGAGATATAATAATCATCTTTACCAGATAATGAAGCATAGTGTTTTTGGTCACATCCTGCCATTGCATTTCCGTTCTGTCTGACTAATCTCATATCTTAAAACAGTTGAAGTGCCTCTTAAGTAGCTAGAGATTACAGAAGTCTGCAGTTAATGGGAGCGCTTCCGCTATTCACAATGAGAACGTGTCTGCCTTTTGATGAAACCAGACCTGACGAATTCGTATACGCAGCTATTTATAAATGACTCAAAAATTTAATTACTGATTGATTTAAAAAATACAAGCCGAATTCAATAAAATCCATAGATACTTTCATCCTTTATTTGTTGTATTTCATCATAAGGCATTTAAAAAAATAATCATCCAAATTGGTATCCAACGGGCGAAGAAAAAGTTACAGGAAAGCAAAATACGCATTATCGTTTACTTGGATGACATATTTTTTCCAGTTATTTTGATTTAGAATACAAACTATTGAACCGATTTTGATAAATTTTTATGGGACCAATCTAGAAGTGTGTCCTTCCAAATAAAAACAGATTATTTTTTTGTTTGATGAATTTGTTCGTGAAATTTCGGTTCGATGTTGCGGTGAGACGCACGCGGTTTTGATCCCGTTGTCTGTGAGAACAATTGCAAGGAGCAAGTATGGGTAAAGGTTAAAGATTCGTCTTAATTGTGAGAGTGATACAATTAAGACAATTATCAAAATTATAAAATTAAAAGGAATAGATTTTTGGGCCATATTATGTCTTCAAAAATTATTTTTCCTGAAACTTATCGAGTGTGTTATCAAAATACAGGGTTTTATACATGGCTTACAATAATATATTTAAATGGAAACTTATAAACAACTTATATATTTAAATGGAATATAGAATTTTTCACGCAGTCGGGTTTTTTTTTTCTCAACAAGTTCTCCATATAATATATGTTGTTGCCTTCGCTTGTCCAAACCTGTCTACAATGGTACGTTTACGTACATCGCTCGTCCAGTCACGTTTGTCTGGTAAGGAGGGGCATTACTTACCTGACATTAACAGGGATTATAACTACGTATATGCTAGACACAGTTTGAATAATTAGTCTTAATGTCGACAGCAGGCAAAGGTTTTTGTGCCCATTGACATAGTGTCACCCCTTATCTGCCTATATTAAAAAGTATTTGTGACTGTTATCATGATGAACCATTGTGCTGACCTGACCACGGTTTCGGCCAACGCCATAGACATGGCTCACTTTTATCTTAACTTTCTTTGAAAATATTAATGATGAACCATTGATACGCAAGATACGCATGTTATCATAGGATAGATTTTATACAATTTAATTCAAAAGTTTAAAGTAAAAAAATCAGTCGATAAAATTTTCATTGACAACATTAATCAGAACGTTTGAAGTTAAAATCAAGTTAAAATATATTTATTGTCAAATGTTTATTATTATATCTTACTCCGAGTTTTTTTGTCACGGAAATTATTCACAATGTTTTATGTCAGAAAAGGTTAATCCAATTTTTATTGCAAAATTTTCAAGAACCCACTCTGAGTATTTTGTCACGAATATTAACGTAGGTGGTCAGGTATGAGAAGACCCAAATCGCATAGCTTTGCGCCCGTCTCTCTGCGAAGGGGATGTTTCGTTTCAAGTGTACCTATGTAGTTTCAGAATACACATTTGCAATGCAATGCAATTTACAACAACTAACATATTCGGACGGATTCAGTACCGGAACATTTCCGAAATCACGTGTCTCGATTTAGGTATGTAGAATAGTAGGGAATGGTAAAATCTAACTCACTAAGATCACAACTAAAATTAATAGTTCCAGTTGACATGTCCTGTCAACTTATCTGTTCCTTATCTGTCCTGTTAAGATAAATTCAAGTTTCTGGGGTTGCAACTTTTGTCCCACGGCCGCCATCTTGGAAAAAGGGCTACAAATGGTTCCTTTGGATCTGCAGAATATTTACTTTAGAAGCTCAGGCGGTGCTAGAGATTTTGAGCTTTGTCTGACTGGCAATTTGAGCTGGCATCAATATCAAAATTGCATCCTCTGAGTAATGCACTCTAAACCCAGAGAAATCTAACATTTCAATGGACTATTATGGTTCCTAAGATCCAGTTATTTAAATGATACACAGACAGACTGCGACCTTGACCTAAACTTTGTTTATTTGTATTTGGGATCGCCCTAAAATTGGACGATTTCAGTTATGATGGAAGCGCTTTTCCGCTGTTAGTAAACGGAATGACGAAAAGGAAATTAACTTTGATCTTCCTGAATATAATCTAATAAACCTACAGTTTGCATAAAATCTAATTCAAAATCAAACTCGAACTCATTTATTCCTTTACATCTCATGTATCGTTTGATCACGTCTAACACACACACAAGTATACATATATGTGAGCATATAACGTATCACAAGAGCTCCTTAGCACATAACATGCACACTAACATGTCAAATTACAATTTCATCACTACATAGTATAAAACAAAGTTGCTTCTCTCTGCCTTATGTATGCTTAAATCTTTAAAACTACGCTACGGATTTTGATGCGTTTTTTTTAATAGATAGAGTGATTCAAGAGGAAGATTTATATGTAAGTATTGTATAATACACTAGCTAGCAAGTTTACCGCTTGTTTAAACCCAAAGAACAAACCAGTAACCTAATGGAAATAACTTTCTGTACGCAAGCATGCAAAGTTATTTCTTTTATTTCTATCTTTAGAAAGTAATCAGGATTGATAGGGCGTCCAGTTGCTCGCGTCCGTAGTTGAGAACCCTCTAGTAACCATATACGTAGTGGCATACTTTGTGTGGTGACCATGAAGTTTGTTCTCGGGTCTTGGTTGTTTGTCTTGTGTTTCTGTATTTGTCCATGCCATCTGCGACACAGGGAATCCTAGTGCAGAGGTATGAGTGTGTAAACGTTTATTTATTTATTTAATAGTAGATATACAAATACAGATTCTGTTTGTCTGTGTGTGCTTTGCGCAACTCCAATTCCGTCCAAATCTCATTAACTTGTCTGCTTGTGTGTAACGACCTGCATACTCAATGATTTCCAAACAGCTAGTGACAGCTATGGAGATGGTAATGCAGTGGCGTAGCTACCTTGGATGGCACCCGGTGCGGAAGTTGGTGGTGTCACCCCATCGAAAGTAAAAAGCAATAAATTTTATACGATAAAGGACATGGATCATTTGTGATCCAAGCTACTGGAGGAAACCCCGAAATAAAAAAAATTTGGGCTAGCGATTATTTTTTTTTTGTTTGTACATTGTTCTTAAAGTTGAGAGACCGGGTGGGTATCACCCCAAAAAAGGTGACAGCCGGTGCGGAAGTCTATGGGGGAGGCCTTGTTCAACAGTGGACGTCTGTCGACTGATAATATAATTTGTCAAATTTAATTTGATGTTTTAGCTGGTCTAGTTTGTTAAGATTATGTTAGTTGCAACACTTGCAATCCTCCTAATTCCTCATATTATATTAAGTACCTGGGCAACCAAGCTTTGCTCGGTTTTTTTTTTACGTTTTTCGTTTTCGTTTGATACACAAAATTTTCTAATCATGTTTCCAAAACACTTGAAATTACGAAGAACTGCTCGTTTATAGTAATAATATAAAATTACTCAGAGTATTAAAGATTGCTATCTGTTTCACGATAATACCTGGTAACAGCGGAAAATCAGTGCTGCAAAGGCGATGAGTCATTCAGGGTAAGGCAAATCGCTGAGTTGCATTTAATTCGACAGGTGAGCGACGGATGCGATAATGTAGGTCGGGTATTTTGCCCGAAAATGTTCTATTCATGTCGCAAAATTCTCTATAGATCATCACTCATTTGTAAAGCTGAATTTACATTACGAAATAAGTAGATACTCATACTCATTTATGTCAAAGTAGGAACCTTAAGGTTACATTTAATAATATTATACATAACATAACACTTAATACGTGAAATCTAAACACATATAGCATATAATTTAAATATGTAAAAAAAAATTAAAACAAGACAAAATATCTTTGATCAGTGGCATGCATCATAATTGATACTTTAATTTCGTGATGCATGTTGTTTTAGACCACTAAAACAATGCATAAGGCACAATATGTATTTCTTATTTTAGCGTAGTAGCACACGATGGGTATCCGCTAGTTTTATATAAAAATAGATTGCATTGTAAAGTGACAGAACGAGCTGGAGGCCCACCTGGTGGTAAGTGGCGACCCCGCCCATGACAACAGTAATGCGACTCAGATTAGATTTGGATCTTACACCTAAGATAAGACCTAACACCGCATAGAATATCAATCATGCCATGAATACAACAGACAGACAGTACAACTAAACTTTTACAGCACAGAACAACTTCCAACTGTTCTCTGAGACCCATCAACCATCTATGAACTAAATTGCACTATTGCGTCACATCGAGTCTATTAGTCCAAGATCCAGCTGCAAGATTACTTCGTTCATCGAGTTTTTAATCGAAATCTATTTTTATATATAACTAGCGGATACCCGACGCGTGCTACTATGCTAAAATACATTTTTTTAGTTTTATATATTAAGATTATGAACGTGGTACACATAAATTTTTCCAAGTGAAAAAACTCATTGGTTCACGTGTGGATTTGAACCAGCAACCTTCAGATTGAAAGTCGGCGTCTATGCCTCTGGGCCACCACGCTCTTCGAAAAAATGCCTAACGCGCCTAAAGTTTTCACTTAAATAAATCTTGCAACCTTATCTTGTACTATATCTAAATGCATCACGAATCTGACAGGTACTATTTACTCTGTGGTATGAACACTGCCTTAACAATTCGTCAGTACAACCGCCGGCTGTCACGAGACGAGAAACTTTGATTATGCGGTCGGGGCAGTTCAGATATAACTTTACTAACTTTACAGGATGTTAAGCTGCCTAAACGCCGCAGAGCCGGCCCTTTTTTTTTTTTTTTTTTTTTTTTTCGTGGGGAAATGCACTCGCATACCGCCCTGCCACGGGGAGACAGAGCGGTTATGTGGGACTAGACCCACTAAAACCCCACGGTGTCCTCCTCTGCCGCTTAGTGGCGGGAACACGGGAACGTAGCACACACATCCGCGAACCCGCCGCGGCTGTCCGTTTCCGGATCCATCACCTTTGGCATCTAGTGCCACTCCTCTGTTTGCGACACGCCAGGACACGTGGCGTGTCGCAACCTCCTCGGGGACCAGGTCAGCGAAAGGGCGTCAGACGACCCCGTTTCTAAACGCCCTAGGTCCCCATGCGACGGGTCAGATCTGTGGCCCCGTCGCCTGCCACTACGGCCGCAGAGGATAGGGAGAGCGGCGCCTCGCAATACCGACACTCCTCTTCCCCTGCGGCCCCACCGTGTCCGCCATCCAGCGGTGGCGACCCCGCCGTGGCCGCGGAAGGTAGGGAGAGCGGCGCACCGTAATACCGGCACTCCTCTCCCGCCGCGGCCCCTAACCTTCAGCTGCGGTGCTGCCCATACAGCACCGCAGCCCGCCTCAGTTGCGGTGCCCCCCATAAGGCACCGCCACCTACTGTGCCGCTCCTATTCGGCTTGGAGGCAAAGCCTAAAGGAGCAGCCCTCCCGGGTTCCTCTTAGCTTCACCGTGGGTGACCAGGCCACGGTTACTAAGCCCCCCCGCCCCGTCAAGGCGGGAACCCGTGGGGGGGTACTCTGTGGTATGAACACTGCCTTAACAATTCGTCAGTACAACCGCCGGCTGTCACGAGACGAGAAACTTTGATTATGCGGTCGGGGCAGTTCAGATATAACTTTACTAACTTTACAGGATGTTAAGCTGCCTACACGCCGCAGAGCCGGCCCTAGGCAAGTATTAAAATAGATTCAACTATGGCGCCCCCTTGATTTCCCCCTATACCACTTATGCGACAAAGTTAGTCAGGCTCAAGTGCTTTGTTTCTGAAGAACGATATCGCACTAACCTATTATTTTCACGTTTCACTGAGCGCTATATGTCAAAAGTGAAGACATGACAAATTACCGCTATAAAAAAAAATCCATTAGCTAAACACCAAACACTGGCAGAATTTGTGTGGCTAAAAACAGCCATATAGAAAAAGAAACAAAAAAATAATTACTCTACAACCAAGTCATCTTTTATTTATAAACGACAATGTACTAATTGATATATTGATATATTATTGATATATATTATATATTGATATATTTATAAGATGTACTGTTTTGATATGAAGTTTCTATCAAAACAGTACATCTTTTCTACCATTTCAAAATTTGCAAACTATTTGAAGGGCCCGATTACAAGAAATAAAACAAAGTCATAACACACACATAAAATAATTTAAAGAACAAGGACCTATGTTCTTTTAACATAGGTACTACACTGGCTACTAACATAGGTACTTCAGAGCGTGGTGGCCCAGGGGCATAGAAGCCGACTTTCAATCTGAAGGTTGCTGCTTCAAACTCACACCAATGAGATTTTCACTTGAAAAATTTATGTGCGCAATACCACGTTCACGAAACGGTGACGACAAATATCGTGAGGAAACCGGCATGTCTCAGAACCATAAATTCGAAGACATGTGACATCTACCAATCCGGATTGGGCTCCCGTGGTAGATCAGAGCCCATTCACTCTCAATTATCGAGACTAGGCCGGTGTCCCTGCAGTGGGAACATTAGAGGCTGATACGATAGGAAAGCGATCAAAATAATAAAACAACAAAATAAGTTGTAAACTTTGTATATTTTTGACTAATACATAACACAATACTACTCATCGATACCGTTCAATCACTCACTCACTCACCAACTCACTCACTAATACATTTAAAAGCGTTTTGTTCAAAAACCTCATTACATCCTACGCTAAGTTTCAAATACTTTTCAATGTTTATAAATAATTCTACACACCTAATTATTAATGTAAACAATCATTACTTAATTACTAAATTATGGCTAATTATGAGATTAGGAGACTAGTATCTAGTTTTACCCAGGATAGGGTAGGCAGCGCGTAAAACAATTTATTAACCGACGAAAAAGAGGGGTGTTGGGTTTGTAGTGTATCTGTCTGTGTGCATCATAGTTCCCGAACGAATGATTTTGATGACAGACGTGTTCGAGATAGTTCTAAGCTTCATTTCTTAGCATTCATTTATCAGTTCAGGTGATAGATATATACAGTCAGCATAGATAGTTTAAAGTACAGTCAACAAAAAAAATAACAAAAAATCCTGTTAAATTATAATATATTAATACAAGTGAGCTAAGTTGGGGCTGTAGGGATAATTCTATTACACACTAGTGTGTAATATTATTACGCATGTGTGTATTAGCTTTAATGGAGATAGAATTACAGGAGTCGAGACTTTTGTATTGAAAATTTTCTCTTATTTAAGGACCTGTTTTCAAAAATTCTTGTATATTAAAAGATTTTGAGTTATTGACGTAGAACTAAATATCTTTATTTTCGTATTTTGATAGTAACAATCGCAATTTTTTATGAGCGAATGAATCCTCGAGATACATTTTTCTAGATATCATTCCGAATCGAAAGATCCATCGCACTATTAGGAGCTTGATCAAAAATTGTTTTGGAATGTGTTGATTAGACTAAATGGAAAATTGCAATATTTTGGGGATTAGTTGACGTTAGACGGTGGTGGGGAGAGAAAACCCAACGTGGCCAAGGGGAAATATGGATTCATTATTATATATATATATAGCTAGGTTTTAAAACCCTTGCCACTTCCAGCTGTAATTGTCACATTTACAAGACAATATTTTCGCAATCAATTTCATGTTTATAGAATACTTAAGTACTTTTTAATTATTATGAACTAGCTGCGCCCTTCGGTAGTACCGCGGTTTTCCGGGATCAAAAGTAGCCTATCTTAATTCGGGATATAAGCTATCCTGGTACCAAATTTCATCCAAATCCGTTGATCCGTTTGAGCGTGAAGGAGGAACAAACACACACAAACTATCGCCTTTAGTGTGCTTTGTTCATTTTCGAAAATTTTCGTACAACGGCACTTCATCTGGCTGGCGATTTTTCTTCCTGTTGTATGTTCTGAAATGAAAAGACAACAATTAATTACAGATAATAATATACAAACGTTCATGGCGATGCTTACAGCCGAAACCTATAATCTACTAACATACCGCCAAGATTACCATAGCAACATTGTTATCTGTCAATTTTTTTTACAGATAACAATGTTGCAGCGTAATACTGAGCTTACGAGTCACGGAATGTCTGTGCACCACCGTATTTATGGTACAATAGCTTTTGCCAGCGGATTCGCTCGCGTTACTGTAGTTGTAAATTTTTAGTTAAAAGGTACCCTCGAACGAGTGATGAAAAATTTCATGTGAGAAGACAAGTCCTACCCAATAGAATGTATGTAATGTAATTTGGATGAAAGTAGCAAATAGAATGATACATTTAACATAATTATACATTTAATAATATCATTATTTTTTATTATAATCTAATTACATATCAATCTTGTTGACTTCCTTACTACACACGTTTATATATATATATTTTTTTCTTTTTATTTTTATATTACTATATATTATTATTTTATGTTTAATGTGTTATATATTGGTAGTATTTAGTTTCTTCCTCGTTCCGTGTCCATCACTGAAACGGCTCTGACGGAAGACCAGCGTTGATTGCCAGTCAATCAACATTATGCTGAGTCAGTCCTTTTTGTGTCTGCTAGGTTAACCTTTTGTATTTTTTTTCTTTGTAACCACTATAATTATTGTGATGTTTAATTGTAAGCCTAGTGGCACTAATAAACTATTTTTCTTCCTTTCTTTCTTTCTTTCTTTACCCGTTGCGCCCGTCAAACGAAACGAGGATGTTACGTCCCATGCGCACGTGATTACATTAGGTTTTAGCGTCACGCTGGCCATCGGCCGGAGTCCCTATAGTCCAATAAACAAAGAGAGTATGATTAAATGTAAAGCAATTGTACTCATCATAGAATCAGAGACTAGTCTTAACAAGTTACGACATGTTTAAATTGAGGCGTACGAATTTTCACATATGAAAACCGACATTACTTATGAGACACCCCTATATTAGCCTATCAACGCCGATCGTCAGCGTAAGAAAACCAGCCTTGAGATATATAAAATCTTTCTTGTATGTATGTATGCCACCGTTCGCAGTTATCCGCATAAATCCTGTCCATCCAAAGGCTGGAAGAGATCGCATTTAGCGATAACGCCACCCACTGTGCCACCATCTGTTTTATTTATTTTTGTATGATTACTTTTGATGTTATATCCAAAGGTTGCCTGGAAGAGATCGCTTTTATCGATAACGCCGCCCACTGTGCCACCATCTGTTTTATTTTTGTATGATTACCTTTGATGTTATGGTGCACAATAAAGTAATATTCTATTCTATTCAATGTATGTTCTGTGTGGTGTGTAGAAGACAAATGTATGTTCTTTCTACGTTATTTGTTCGTTAAAGCGTTTCTACACGTACCTTTTCGGATAGGGCTCCTTGAGATGTACTCTTCTATAATGGGTGTCCATATTGGCGCGGGAGGCGAACGGTTTCGCGCAGATAGGACACGGCTTCGGTCCGCTTTTCATTTTGGAGGGAAAAAAAGCAACTGTCAGCTACCTTGTACCCAACGGGCTATTCCTCTGCCTACTGTGACTGCAGTGCGGCAGATGCTGCCTGCATTGTCGCAAGTTTACTGACGAGTGAAAATTTCAGCCAGAAAAAGAATATGTGTTTTTGGTTCTAATATTCATGCACTAGGATTTAGGTAGTACGGACAAACTCAACGCTCAGAAACTTTGCGCTCATCGCACAAAGTCTGCCGCTCAGGCCGGGAATCGAACCCAGGACCCCTCGCTTCTGAGGCAAGGCTGCCACCAACTGAGCCACGGAGCCGGAAATGTCTATGAAAATTAATTATTATTGTTTATTCGCCAATAATTAATATTATTGTTTATTGGTAATTTTCCTTCGCACAAATTATGTCCTATCGGCTTACTAAGGAATCATACACTGAAAAGTATGAGGTGAGTTGTTCGTGGGAAAACTATGGAAGCGAGCTCACCACTTTTCATGTCCGCGTAATATGTGGCCCTTCTAAGGCCTACCCCTTTGTGAAATAGGCGGGAAAATATGTAACTAGCGCTTCACGGTTTTCCGGAAATTTTCTGCGCAACTTTCTCATTTTTTTTCTTTCATAAAAACCTTCTGACTATAAAATACAAAACAAAAAAAATATATTATCAAAATTGCTCCAGCCGTTCACGCGTTATGCCGTGACCAACGGAAATAGGGATAATTTATATATATATATATAGATAAAGATAATATTCTTAGAAGATTTTGCTTGTAACGATTTATATTCCGTCTAACGCTCATACATTCATTGCAGTCTACTCTCGAATAGCAGTAATAGGTAGGATCGAGGAGATTGCTGAAACGCCTAAACCTTCGACAATTTACGGGGAAGAACCGAAAATATTACCACTACAGTACCACTAAATACTACATACCTTTTAGGAAAGGGGTCCTTTAAATGCACTCGACGATAGTGCGTGTCCATATTCCATCGCGACTCGAAAGGCTTGTTGCAAATAGGGCACACGTTGGGCCCACTGAGAGTGGTTTCGGGGGGTGGCATGGAAATAAACAAAAGTTTTTAGAGAAAAACTCATATTAAAGTGTTTCTACCTCCCCCCGTCCCCACCCCCAGAAACTCATACCGTATGGAAGACGCGCTTGTGTAAAGTACCAATTTCTCGCAGGTATAAGAACGCGATCATTGTAGGAATAGCGCGGTGAAAATTGTCTGTCCATCTATTCATTGTAATTGTTTAAAAAATATATATATTAAAAAATATAAATTTATATTTTCGCTTGCCTTTGAGAAACTGGGTTGGTGTTCAAAATGGTGATTCAGATTGTGCGCTTGTGCTTGTTACATATTTAACTAGATCATCTAGAACATCTTGTGCTTGTTAGATATTTATCTAGATCATCTATTACATCTTGTGCTTATTAGATATTTAACTAGATCATCTAGAACATCTTGTGCTTGTTAGATATTTATCTAGATCATCTATTACATCTTGTGCTTATTAGATATTTAACTAGATCATCTAGAACAACTTGCGCTTGTTAGATATTCAACTAGATCATCTGGAACATCTTGTGCTTGTTAGATATTCAACTAGATCATCTTGTGCTTGTTAGATATTCAACTAGATCATCTAGAACATCTTGTGCTTGTTAGATATTCAACTAGATCATCTTGTGCTTGTTAGATATTCAACTAGATCATCTAGAACATCTTGTGCTTGTTAGATATTTAACTAGATCAGTCTTAATGATGGAATTATTTTAAAGCAGATTTAGAATAAACATTTTTGTCAACGAGATATCGCCACTGCATTGTTTTAATTCGTGATCGGAATCACCACTTTTTGCGAGGACGGGGGTCCAGAAATAGTAACTACCCTAGTTTACAACTAAAACTACCCAAAACAAAATAAGGTTAAATTTTGAGACTAAAATTAGCAAATTATGACCACTGTGTAAAAAGGCTAGAAGGTTTTCGATTCGGTATTTTCAATGTAATTTGCGCTATATCTTTAAAAAACATTATATAATTAAAATTGACTTCAAATCACAAAAAAGACAATTTTTTTTAACCTATGTATTGAGATCTTTTCATTTTAAAGATAAACATTCACCTCTCAGGACGTAATGAAATGAATAGCAGATGAAATTGGCTAAAACCAGATCGTTCCGCTTTTAGATCATCACTTGTCGAAACTTTGAATAATTTAATATGAGGCGAACGAAGTTTCGCGGCCAAGTTTCCAACATCAACATCCAACATCGTTTGTTTTAATAAATAAATAATCTTTATTTGAATTAAATCAAAAAATATCCCGAGACAAGAAAAGATTTGAAGTAATTGTTTCCAGTGTATCAAGATTTGACAGAGAGCAAGCAAGCAAGCAAAGTCAAAGAAATAACAACACGAATTGAAAATAATTTAAGAACAAAATGGCCGACCATTTCGTGGTGTTCCGATTATTTTAGTTTCCTAGTATTTTATTAGTAATAATTTATATATAAAAGTAAATGTCTACTTATGATCCCTGATGACCGAAATAAATGAATTATTATTATTTATTTATTATTATTATAAGCCTGATTTTTCCCACTGCAGGGCAAAGGCTTCCATTTTCCCAATTATTAACAATTTCATACCAATAAAAATATCACTATGTTAAAAAATAATCCTTAATTTGTTTTGGGTAGTGGCAACACTTGTGTATGAACGCACCTTTTCGGATAGGGCTCCTTGAGGTGGATCCTCTTGTAATGCACGTCCATGTGGCCTTTCAGGCCGAACCGCTTGGGGCAGGCGGGACACTGGAACGGCTTCTCACCGGTGTGAGTCTGTGGAAAGTTACAAACACGAAATAGCGCCATCTAGTGGTAACTCCTGTGAATTAAATACAATTATTGACTTAAATTAGCTTAGCGCCATCTATTGGTGACTCTGTGAATTAAATACAATTATTGACTAGTATTGGTAGTAGCTCTGCCTTCTGCGCTGCAGGTCATGAGTTCGATTTCCACCCAGGACAATCATTTGTGTGCGAACATAAATGTTTGTTCTGTGTCTGGGTGTAAATATGTATTATAAGTATGTATTTACAAATAAAAAATACTCTATCAGTTTTCTAGTTCCCATATTACAAGCTATGCTTAGTTTGGGGCTAGATGGCGCTGTGTGAAATGGCTATGATTTTTTTTTTTAATTCTCGCTCTGTTTAATTTATATATTAGGAGTACAAATAAGTTTCCGCCGTTTTTTAACACAAATTAAATATTTATTGTAAAAGAACGGTAATATAAATTTATTCAAAATATTGCCCATCACTTGCAACCACTTTTTCCCATCTCTCAGGCAGCATTCGAATCCCACGTCTGAAGAACTCCTTGTCTTTTGAGGTTATCCACGAATCAACCCAATTTTTGGTATCCTCATAAGATGTGAACCGCTGCGCCGTCAGAGCATGTGCTACGGACCGGAACAGGTGATAATCGGACGGTGCAATGTCTGGTGAATACGGCGGGTGGGGTAACACTTCCCAATCAAGTGTTTCCAAGTACTTTTTCACGGGAGCCGCAACATGTGGACGAGCATTGTCATGCAGAAGAATAATTTTTTCGTGTCTAGAATAGTATTGAGGGCGTTTTTCCTTCAGAGCTCGGCTCAATCTCATCAATTGTGTTCGATAGAGGGCTCCAGTAATTGTTTCGCTCGGATTAAGCAACTCATAATACACTACACCTAGCTGATCCCACCAAATACACAGCATAAGTTTTTTTCCGTGAATATTCGGTTTTGCTGTTGATGTTGACGCGTGACCAGGTAATCCCCATGATTTTCTTCTTTTTGGATTGTCATAATGTATCCACTTCTCATCACCAGTTATGATACGATGTAAAAAACCCTTTTTTTATGTCTAGCTAGCAGCATTTCACTTAAGCATAATCGGCGTTCAATATCTCTCGGCTTTAATTCGTACGGAACCCAATTTCCTTGTTTATGAATCATTCCTAATGATTTTAAACGATGTGAGACTGCTTGCTGAGTGACTTCTAATGTTAGAGCAAGTTCTTTTTGTGTTTGAGATGAATCTTCCTCCAATAATTCCTCCAATTCTGCATCCTCGTAAATTTTTGGCCTTCCACTGCGATCTTTGTCTTCTACGTCGAAATCACCATTTTTAAACTTTCGAAACCACTCTCGACACGTTCTCTCACTCAAAGCAACCTCACCATATGCTTCTACGAGCAATCGATGCGCCTCAGCAGCAGATTTCTTTAAATTAAAGAAGTAAACTAATATTTCCCGCAAATGACGCTTACTTGGCTCAAATTTTGACATTTTCAACTTATAAAAATTATATTTTACCAATATAAAATCAATGATATTAATAGGTTATGTTGTTCTTGAATGTCCAAACAATTTTTTAAGCCGGTTATCATCTGCGAAAGCTAACCGAAACTCCGTGCCGCGCCATCTACAATAAAACGGCGGAATCTTATTTGTACTCCTAATACTTTCACCGAACTAGAAACTTACTTTAACTAGTACCACAGTAGGAACCCAAACAGAATAGTGTACAACCCCAAAGTTAGAAAATAAATGGCTATATTATTATTATTACTAGCTGCGCCCCGCGGTTTTACCCGCGATTTTCCGGGATAAAATGTAGCCTGTGTTAATCCAGAATTTAAGCTATCCTGGTACCAAATTTCGTCCAAATCCGTTGACCCGTTAGAGCGTGAAGGAGGAACAAACACACAGTCGTAGATACAAATTTCACCTTTATAATATAAGTAAGATATACTCACCAGCTTATGCGTGCTTCGGGTGGTAGCACACAGGAACTCCTTCCCGCATATCTGACACGGGTACACATTTTTCCGTGTGTGTCTGTTCATATGTATCTCTATGTAGCTGGACTGAAAAGGAAGTAATTATTATAGTAGCATACCTGTAACGGACAGAAGTAGAATATATGTAAATATTTTCATATTACTATTGATATGAATTATTTTCATATTCATATTAATCTTCTAACCGCCATGGTCTGAAGTTCTGGCCAAATTCATCCAGAGAGGTACTGCCACACCTGGAATCTGCCGCCAAGCAGTAGTGCTCGCATTACTGTGTTCCGGTGGAAGGGTGTGGGTGCCGGTGAAATCACACGCAGCAGGGTGAATGCGACTCGGTGTAAGATCCAATGTTATACTGTGTGGTATTACTGTTGTCATGGGCGGGAGTTGCTACTTAACACAAGGTGGGCCCTCAGTTCCTCAGTTCGTCCGTCACTTATGGAACACTTAACCCCTAATGGAAGGATTATTTTCTTTATGGGCGGCGGTAACCACTTAATATCGGGTAAGCCGCTAGCGGTCCCTTGCGTCACTACCATCGGATCCGCAGGTAAGAGAGTATACTCACGGCGAGACACGCTCCGCAAACTTCGCATACAACTCTTTCCACCTTGTTCTTCCCGGGGTGTTCTGCGTCTATATGTGCTTTGCACTCGGTCTTCGACTTAAACTTTTTGTTGCACTGCAATTAATATAAATAACGTTTACACACCCAAACCTCTGCACTAGGATTCCCTGTGTTGCAGATGCCATGGACATACACAGAAACACAAAACAAACATGCAAGACCCGAAAACAAAGTACCTGCTCACCACACAAACTGCCGGGAATCGAACCCGGGAGCCCTCGCTTCGAAGGTAGGGCTACTAAAAAATTGTAAAAAAAGTAGCAGTAGAACTTGTACAAAGTTCGCCCAGAGAAGTACTGCCTCCACACCTGGTAATCTGCCTCCAAGCTGTAATGCTCACATTGCTGTGTTCCGGTGGAAGGGTGTGGGTGCCGGTGAAATTACAGGCACATGAGACGTACTATCCCCGTCTCGGGTGACGGGGGGACGACTTGGGTGTTCTCATACTTCGATCTCATACTAAGTTGCATTGTTGTTATGGGCGGAGGTAACTACTTAACATCAGGTGGACCTCCAGCTCGCCCTGTCACTTCTGTTACATAAAAAAACACTTTGAATTTGATTCGAATCGTTTGTTTGTTTTTTGTTAGATATTTTATAAGTAACACTTACATGAATGCACCTGGCTGCGTTCGCTAAGATTTCCCGTCGTTTCCGTTTGATGCGTTTGAATTCTCTGAAACACAAGTCACTGATTTATTGGGTGTGTGAATATGACTCCGCCCTTTCTCAACAGATGTCGTTTTTAGTATTGTTTACGTGTACTAATAAATGACCATACTTGTATTCGATAGTACTGAATGTCAGCTATCTAACGCATTTTATGATATTTGGTTGAAGTGTAAGCAACAATTGTTTTCACCTTTTCGAAAATGTCGGTTTTTATTCCAAATAAACGTCATTTGCGGGAAGTGTTATTACATTATTTTATTGCGAAGAAAACTGCAGCGGAAACTTATCGTTTGCTTGTGGAGATTTATGGTGAGCATGCTCCGTCTAATACAACTTGCAAGGAATGGTTTCGACGATTTCAAAATAACGATTTTAGTACTGAGGATAAAGAACATGGAAAACCACCAAAAAAATTTGAAGATGCTGAATTGGAAGCATTATTGGCGGAAGATTCTTGCCAAACTCAATCAGAATTAGCTGCAGCATTAAATGTTGATCGTTCAACTGTTGCAAAGCGTTTACAAATGATGGGAATGATTCAAAAAGCCGGTGACTGGGTTCCACATGATTTAAAAGAAAGAGACATGGAACGTCGGAAAACCATTTGTGAAATGCTGCTTCAAAGACAGCAAAGAAAAGGATTTTTGCATCGGATAGTCACAGGAGACGAAAAATGGATACACTACGAAAATCCTAAACGCAAAAAAGCTTGGGTGAAACCAGGCGAACCAGGCCCATCACAGCCAAAAATAAATATTCACTGTGCCAAGGTCATGCTCTGTATTTGGTGGGATCAGAAAGGTATTGTATATTATGAGTTGCTCAAACCCTCTGAAACTATTAATGGAGAAGTTTACCGACGACAACTAATGCGTTTGAAGCGAGCCATAGAAGAAAAACGACCAGAATGGGTGAATAGACATAACAAATTAGTTCTTCAGCATGACAATGCCAAACCGCATACCGCAGAAGTCGTAAAAAGATATTTAGAGGGACAGGACTGGGAAGTGTTACCCCACCCGCCATATTCACCAGACATAGCTCCTTCGGATTACCACCTATTCCGGACGATGCAGACAGACCTTACTGGAGAAAAGTTTACTTCATGTGAAAGTATCAAAATTTGGATTGACAACTGGATAAGCTCAAAAGACCAGGACTTCTTCCAGCAAGGAATACGAAAACTACCTGAACGATGGGCGAAGGTTGTAGCTGCAGATGGAGCATACTTTCAATAATTTTTTTTTTTAATTTTGTAAGCGAACAAATGTGTTTTATTTTGACAAAAAGGGGCGGAGTCATATTCACACACCCAATAATAAACGAAAAAAAAACCTTACAATACCTTTATCCCCCATTTTTAAGTTGGAACAGACGCAAACTTAACAAATAAGACAATCTAAAACATGAAAACTGACTGTAATTTGACATATCTGTGTGCATGTAACGTGCAGGAGTTC